>CM029502.1:2345234-3666639 GCA_017140595.1 Eucalyptus curtisii
TCTTTTCTTTTTTGGTAAAGATCTCTAGCACCATGTTACTAGGGGGAAAAGTAAAATATTATCTATTTGAAGAAAATAGGACAATCTTATGGCACGAATAATAAATATTTTGTTCCTAGAAATAATTTATGGTCAAACATGGATTTTTCTATTTTTATTTCTTAGATGATTTTACGAGCATATTTACATGTTTGATAACAATATAAAAGTTTTGTTCCTAGAATAGAACTTCGTTTGATAAGCCTTAAAATTTCTTGGTGGCCAATGGTCGGCAACCGACAGAGGGCGGCTGACAACATTTGGTGACAGCAAGTGACAAAAAGAGCTTTTACTTTTCATTTGTGTTTAGGAAATAGAAAAACATAAAATTTCTACTTCTTTTTTTTTTTTTTTTTGAAATTGATTTCTGAGCTAAAAATTGGTGTCGAAAATAGAAAAAATCAAATTGCATTATCAAATAAATTTATGTTCCAAACTTGTTTATGAGAATAAAATAAATAAATAAATAAATAAACAGAATGATTATCATTTATGTCCTTAGTAACCTCACTCCCTTGCTTCAAAGCTTTGGTATAGAGAGCAGGAGGAAAATAACTAGAGTTTCCGCAAGTTTTTATATGGTGCTCTTTCCAACTTATTTTGTCTACATGTGTCATTAATTTCGAGTATATTTGGACCACTTTTCTACTCTCTTTTTTTTTTTTTTTTTTTTTTATCACTTTTGTTGTATCATTTGAAATTAATTATTTGTCGTTAGTGTTGGATGATCAAAACTTTCATTCAAAACGTACAAACGTTGATGGACAAGACTCATTTTCTCATCAAATTTCTTGAGTTCACACTCTTTATTAATTTCAAAAGTTTAACGTTAAAGCAAAAGCAACTTCACTATAAGCCGCAGTGCTCTGTTTTCTTAAGTTGCTTTAATTTCCATATGATGATAATGATGATCAGAAGAGGCACCGTTACTAATAATGAAGGATTTTATTTACTGCTGATAGAAATAAGCATGGTTAAAATCTGACCAAAATATACACAGCTTGCTTGAGGTTGAACCACGCACGAGCTTTACTAAGCAATTTGTTTTTTCATGGTGACTTTAGCAAATCTTTAATTCTTATGCATATATATTGTGCTCTATTTCAATTCTTATGAAAATATACAAATAATTAGATAAAAGGAAAATATTCCATGACCATACATATCTTGATAATGCACGTTTCAATTTAGTCGTTTATATGTACATAGATCTTATTTTGAAATGTCTATGCAAAAGTAAGGCTGAAATTTTTTCAACAAAAAAAAAAAAAAAAAAAAAAAGGCTTTCCTACATCTAGGAAAACAAAAAATTAAAAAGAAATTTTACTGTTTAAAATGTTTGTTACATATATTCAGCGAATAATTTGTATGTGCAATATTGATTCTGCAAATCCATTTCTTATGCATATATCACATTCTATTTGTAATATATATATATAAACTTTTTCATCTAATTATGCATAGATATCTCAAAGTAAGATGAAAAAATATGTATTCCGTAATTACACATATTTTGATAATAAATGTACATATGGATTGTATTTTCAAATGCCTCTATAAAAGGAAGGCTAAAAGTTATATTTGAAGGTTGCGCGTATTTTATAACATGAACATTAGGAAATTACTAACTTATTGACATAAATATTTAAGTTGAAAACAACTACCTTAAAAGGTTACTATGATATAATAGTGCGTATTTCATCAATATATGATGTTAGAGGACCATTAAAGAGTTATGTAACACGACATTTATATGATAAATAGACGACATTAGAGGATCAATTAAAAAAAATTCTTCGCTTAAGAATTATGGCTCTTCTCTTGCAGGTAAATGAAATATTACAAATCATAAAACATTTAGTATTTCCGGGGAAAAAATAAAAAAAGAACCCATCAGACATGAAGTTGCTCAAGCTGACCAGCCTTTTGGCCTTCAGAGGGACAGTCTCCAACACGGCCCTCGAGGTGATCAAACAAGCAAGAGTTGTCGATGTTCTCATGGTAGTAGGAC
Organism: Eucalyptus curtisii; assembly: GCA_017140595.1. Lineage (NCBI taxonomy): Eukaryota > Viridiplantae > Streptophyta > Magnoliopsida > Myrtales > Myrtaceae > Eucalyptus > Eucalyptus curtisii. The sequence goes on from CM029502.1 coordinate 2,347,285, forward strand.
TTACAGACGACGTAGATCACTGTCTGCATGACCAAATCGAAGAGCGCCAGCATCGACAGCAACAGCAAGCAGATCAGCCCAACCCCAATCTTGACTCCAATAGGAACCAAGCCCAAGACAACAAGGGATTCAAAGAGTGCCTGAACCAGCACAAACCACACGAAGACACCAAGAAAACACCAAACCCATAGGCCCATCTTGCCCTTTATCAGTCCCCTGCTCTTCACCATGGCCTTCCTTCCATAAGCATCTTCAAGAACCGAGATCACACTCGCCATTTGCCAAGTCATGGTGATTTAAACAAACCCAACGATGGACAAGATCAAGAGAATGATCGCCACGGCAATCCCAAGTGCAGGGCAAACTGCAAATTGCCACACCGTGACGAGCCATGCGATCAAAAGCCCTACAGCCACCACATTGTACACAAAGAAGGGTGCGAAGCACCAGAAAAAGGTGACCATGAGCCTCTTCCACACTCTGGGCACGGCACTCATTATCTTCTTGAAAGTAATCTGCTTGGCAGCGTAGATGCAGGCCACCGTGTAGACAACAGCCGAGGTCGAAAGCAGAGAGAAGATGAAGACAAAGATGAAGCAGCCGAGCTCGAAGAGACAGAAAGCGATCCACTCCTTCTTGAGCATGCGGGACAGGTCCCTGTATCTTGGGCTGTCTTTCCAGGCATCGTCCAGGTCAAGATCGATCTTGAAGGTGAGGAGCTGCAAGACCTCAACGGCGGCAAGGGAGACGACGCAGAGAGGGAGGATAAGCACGAGCGTGATCTGAGCGAAGATCGTCCTCCATTTGAGGATGATCTCGGTGGTCTCCCTGTAGACGCCGAGGAACCCAAGGAACTGCAGCTCGTGCTGCTCTCTGTCCATTGTTTTTTTTGGCACAGAGACATCAAGAACATCGATGGGTAGAGAGAGACTGGGATATTTCTTGAAGCAGAGCAAGCGAAGAGACTCAGAGACTCAGATGACTGAAGGTTCTCAAGAAGAGAAGAAAGCTTTTGGTCCCACTTGTCTTTGCTCTCTGCCCTAAGTTTCTCACGTATCCTGATCTAGTGACGTCGCAGCACGAAATGCGTCGATAGTGGCCATTGGAATTCAGCCCAGTCGATGCAATTTGGAGTCCATGGCAAAGTGATAAAATAGTGTGAAAAGTCAGTGAGCGTGCTCTTGAGATATTTTGTTTTATCGACATTCTTTTGTTATGGGCCGGCGATTTGGAGTCTGTGTCGAAGTGATGAAATAGTGTGGAAAGTGAGTGAGCGTGCTTGTGGGTCTCCATGAGAAGTCGACATATTACCTATAAAGAATTCTATCATGTCGAGACACGAGACATGGCGAGTTGGTGTCATGTCGAGCGTCCTCAGGTATAATCTACTTTTTCAACATTCTTTTGTTATGAGCCGGCAATTTTGAGTCTGCGTCGAAGTGATGAAATAGTGTGGAAAGTGAGTGAACGTGCTTGTGGGGGTGGGTCTCCATGAGAAGTTGACATATATACCTATAAAGAATAGTATCGTGCCGACACACGGCGTTTGGTGTCACGCTAAGCGCTCTCAGTTATAATTGATTTTATCAACATGCTTTTGTCACAGGCCGGCATTTCCTTGGCCACAGAATAGCTCGTGCAGTGCCTACTGAGCAAACAAACACCAAGCCAGCCTCCCTTCAATGGTTATTCCAAAGAACAATATGGCAAATAGCATACACTGATCAAATTGTACCGCGCTCAGCTTAGCTTGGGTGTCTAGTCTATCGAGCGAGATAGCAGATCACTTTATGCTCAACAAGTAATTTTGGTCTACCATAGCCTCATTAGGAGGGTAGCATTAGTTCCAGACTAGTTTGTGCACGGGAGGCTATCCTCGTTTTCAGAGCCATATAAAGATATATTTGCTCTATGCTAGAATTCCTAGCACTAACCGTCCTAATGCCACTCTCATAGACGAATTATATTTATCCCTTTGCATCATTCACTCTTCACCCGGTGACTCCAAGCTCCACTCACAAGGATCACGAGTGTGAGAGAATAACGGTATGTGAACTTTGCTCTTCATTTCTATACGTATTATGACCCGAACATTCTTTCTTATGTAAGTTGCATTTTCTTGATCTTCGTTTTAGTGACTGTTATATCTTGCACTTAAATACTCAACAAATGTCCATAGTTGAGACCTAATATGAGACTCGAACTTTCCCAAAGAATGTTAAGAACTTGGATTACGCACGATTGCTCATGATGAGCTTAACACGGATGAGAATAGAGACATCACAGTGCAAGGTACATAGTTAATGACCTAGTAAACATTAAGAAATTTTTAAGAACTGGGATTGAGCACAATTGCCCATTTTGAGCTTAACATGGATGAGAATAGAGACATCATAGTGTGAGGTACAAATACAATAGGTTTATTGAGCTTCTGTACATAGTTCATGACCTAGTAAATATTGAAGTAACTCATGTTAAGGGCATCATTAAGTATAAATATTAAACTTATAAACTCAAGCATGTTTATATATTTGATCTATTGAGCTGAAACATCAAATACCTAGGAATCTACTACAAGTAAAAATCACATGTACCATGCTTATGTGTACCTTATTCTAAGTGAATCATATAAATGCATTAAAAGGAGTGAATTTACTCATAAATACAACAAGATATGCACTACGATACTCGAGCTCATTCATCAATTACGTTACATTTGTATTGAATTTGGATAGGTTTCACTTACAGAGATCATAATACTCAAATGAGCTCACACTAATTACATGGTACTCCTCAAAGCACTTGATCCATGCTTATTGTTGTAATATTTGAAGTCCTTTGATTATTAGGTTTATATATATATTTATATGTATGTATGTATGTATGTATGTATGTATGTATGTATGTATGTATTTTTACATATGTGGTCTCTCTATACCTATGAGCATAAGATGTTTGTTGGAATTTTTAACTCTCGTAAAAATATTTTGAATTGGAGGTGTTGTACGATGATTCACTTGCCATGGAATCGAGAGAATTTTAGGTACTTTCAATTGAAGTGAAGTTGGGTCACATGAGCCGAGTTGAGAGCATTTAATAATTTTCTAAAATTAGAGACGAGCTACTCATCATATTTAGTGGGAATCACCTAAGCACTTGAAGAATCTCTGGCACCATGTTTCTAGGGAAGCTAAAAGGTAAAATACTAACTATTTGAAGAAAATCTAACAATTTTAGTAACCTAGCGAGATAATGATACAAACAGTTCCTAAATTTTGGCTCAATATGTAATTTGATTTGTAAACTTTTAATTTGTACAATGTGGTCCCAAAACTTTTAATTTGTTCAATATTGTATGAAGATATTCAATATAGTGTTCCATTAATTCAAAATCAAGGACCACATTGAACATTTTTTTTTAATAGTTCATGGACTATATTGAAAATTGTTGACATCTAAATTTTGGTGATCTATTTATCATTTATTAATTGTATAAAAAATTAGGGATTAAATTTCAAACCCTAGCAAAAATTCTCATTAAACCATATAGGCATTATGGACATTTGCATTACTAGTATTAATATTAAAATAATAATAATTATTATAATAATTAAAATGAAAAAGGAAAAAAAAAAAAGGAAAAGCGAGACCGGGCCGGGGGCGGCCCGGCCTCTTTCTTTTCTTCTACTTTTTCTCTCCCGCTTGGGCCTGGCCCAGCCCATTATTTTTCTCTCTCTCTTCTCAGCCCAAGCCAATCTTTCCTTCCTCCTCTCTCTCCTGCTCTCATGCACTCCGCGAAAAAGGAGAGAGAGGACCAAGGACAGAGGCAAAGTAGACTAGCAGAGCATCGACCAGGAGTTGGTGGTTGGGGCCAGGCCGGCAGCAGCAACTGGCAAGGCAGGAGGCGTGCACGCCGGAGCAAGGTTCGTTCGAGGAGACAGAGAACCGCTGACGAGATTCGAGGTCCACAGAGAGAGAGAGAGAGAGAAGAGATCCGAGAGAAAGGTTGAGAGAATGATTGAGAGTGAGAGTGTAGCGAGAAGTCGAGATTTGAGAGAGGGTAGAAAGCAAGAGAGAAGCTCGGCCGTGCTCGAGACCCCGCTTCCCGAAGCCCGTTCTTCCGGTAACTCCTTTTGAGCCGAGGATCCCGTCTCGACGACACAAGGCGGTCGGCCGCGGCTCGATCCGTCCCGGGCTCATCTCTTGTCCGCCGTTGCTGGGCCGGGTAGGGCCCCATCACCCGACCGCATAGTCGCGCTCCACGTCACTCCATTTTCAGGCCGCCGGACCATGCTTGGCTGTCTATTTCTATCTAGGCCGCCTTTTGATGTCCCGATCGAGTTATCGTTTGCCCTCCAGTCGACGCCCACCGGGTGTCTTTGTGATCCCCATGACGGTTATGTCCTTCTCGCTGAAACCGTAGATCCCTTTGTTCACATTTTGTTGGTTTGCATAGGTGACTCATTGTCACGATTCATCGCTTCTGTTCTTCGTTACGGTTACTTTCGTGTGCGTGGTGCGTTTTGCATTCATCGTTCCGGTGATGGACGGTAGCCAACCGTGACTTTTGTAGAGGGCGAGAATGGACGGTGGACAAATGAGAAGGGTTCAGTTCTGCATCTCCAGTAAGAACGATGGAGGTTTAGTTTTAATCTTGCCAGCTTTTGTTTAGGATGAGTGAATACGTTGATCTGCTGGGCTCTGCGCATGACGTGAGTGCAGATGTTCATGAGAAGTGAGGAGGGGTGCAGGGAGCAGCAAGGAGAGTGACCCATGTTCGGTGCAGAGGAGAGACGAACAAGAAAAAGGAGCGAAATAAAAAAAACGGAAAATGAAGAAGAAAAAATGGAATGATAAAATAATATAAACATGGATCAGATGTTTTGTGAGTATGGACTAAACGTGTGAGCTGGCTTTGGTTTTGGGCTTAGATCACTTAAAAGGAAAATAGGAATTTGGGCTTGCTTTGCTGAAACAGCCTATTCGGGCCAGATCAAAACCCAACCCAAGGCTTCCTTTTTTATTATTTTTTTTTTTTTTTTTTAAAAAAATTCAAAAAATTAGAAATCTTTGGAAAAAGCTAAAAAAAATTAGAAAATATTTAGAAATTAGATTTTTGACTAGTTTCATTAAAGTCATCGATTCTAGATTATCTGGTTGCGTAGGAAATTTGGCACACTTCCACGTCATACTTGGTTTCTAGCCGACTCTAATAAACTAGTGGCGACTTTCTTTTAGAAAATTCTCATAGCGTCAATTTGAAAAGCCAATGTCGTACGAGAGATGGGCTTGGGAGGGCTCATGTCTAAATCATGGGCTATTAAGTCCGTCTTTTAGGCAATACTCCTAAACCAATGTTTCCCTCAGTGCTAAGGAGTATATTGTGACAAAAATTACTGAAAGTTCAAGTACTGTATCGAATAAATTTAAAGTTCAAGAATCACATGTATATTGGATTATAATTCATCGACTATATCAAACAAATTAAAAGTTCATGGACCAAATTGCATATTGGGCCGATATTCCCCGAATATTTATGTCATTTTCTTCAACCTTGCTTCCTTGCTTCAAAGCTTTGTCATAGAGAGCAAGAGGAAAATAACTAAAGTTTCCACAGGTTTTTAACTTATTTTGTCTACATGTGTCATTAATTTTGAGTATGTTTGATAGACTATTTTTTTTTTCTTTTTCTTTGTATCATTTGTAAATTTACTTTTTTTTTTCTTTAATGTTGGACGATCAAAACGTTCAAATATTGATGGATGAGACTCATTTAGTTTTCCTCATCAACTCTTTTGGGTTTACAATCTTCATTGTTTTCGAAATTTTAAAGGTAAAGCAAAAGCAACTTCACTATAAGCCGCAACAAACAGTTTTCTTGAGTTGCTTGAATTTGCATATGATGATCATGATGATAAGAAGATGCACCATTACTGATAAGGAAGGATTCTATTTACTGATGATAGAAACAAACATAGTTAGAATCTGACCAAAATATACATAGCTTGCGCGAGGTTGAGCCACGCATGCGCTTTGTTCAGCGATTAGTTTTTTAAGGTGACTTTAGCAATTTTTAGTTCTTATGTATATATTGCTTATTTTGTTCTGTTTCGATTTGTATGAATCTATAGAAAATTAGATGAAAGAAAAATATCCCATGATCGCACATATCTTGATAATGAATGTTTCATATTAGTTATATATATAGATCTTATTTAGAAATATCAATGTAAAAGTAAGACTGAATTTTCTCCAACAAAAATATGGCTTTCCTACGTCTAAGTAGAAGGAAAAAAAATAAAAGAGAAAAATTTAAAGTTTAAAATGTAAAGTTACTTATATTTAGTGAATAATTTATATATGGATTATTGTGCATGGTCTAGGGAAACTGTGACTCTGCATATCTAGTTCTTATGCATAAGTATATTCTATTTGAAATATATAGATAATTATGGAATATAATTTATTTTCATCTAATTATACATAGATGTCTCCGTATATCTTATTTTGAGATGTCTATGTATAACTAGATGAAAAAAGTTACATTCTATAATTGCACATATTTTGATAATAAATGCACAATATGGATTGTATTTTGAAAATGCCTATATAAAAAGAAGGCTAAAAGTTATATTTCACGGTTGCGCATTTACTTTATAACATGAATATTAACAAATTGCTAAAAATATAATTTATTAACATAAATATTCAACTATAGAAAAAAATGACTTTAAAAGATCTTTATGATATTATAATACATATTTCATCAATATTTAATGTTAGAGGATCATTGAAAAAAATGTAACGTATAAATAGACAACATTATAGAATCGATTTCGTCACTAAAGAATTATAGCTTGTCTCTTGCAGGTAAATGAAAATTACAAATCTTAAAATATTATGCGTTTGACAATCAGGATAAAATTCAAAATATGATACAATTTATCAGATCCTGCATTTGATGCATGCTTAAGATAAGGTAAAGTCGGATATAAGAGAATATATAGATCGGATAAAAATTATCTAATGGAGGAGGTAAAAATAAAGGTGGATAAAATTGCTAATATCCATAAAAAGAAATTTATTTTTCTCAAATGATAAACTTATTAAATTAACAAAATTAAAATTATATTTCAATATAATGATATTTGAATTCTAATATAAGAAATTCAAAATAACAAAAGATCACAATTTATTTTTCTAATTTAATATTATTTTTATTTATATATTCGAATTTAATTCTATTTTATAATATAAATTCAATATATTAAAATAAATGTATATTTATATTTATTACACATTTGAGGTATTTTAGGTATATTAATACAATTTTCTATTTAATAAAATTTTATTAGAAAATGATGGCAGAGGAAGAAAGAAATAAAAAAATTAATTAAAAAAGAAGACATAAAATTAAAAAAGCAAATAAAAACAAAGTAGATAAGAGTGGCACAAAAGATTTTTACCACTCCATTTGTGAAATTTTTACTTCATTTATACTGATATGTCATTTATACCAAGTAATTTACATGATGTAATGTGAATATATCTTACTTTATTACCATAATCCTCAAACAGTTGATAGAATATAGCAAAATTCCTAAATTTTATATCTTATCATATCCAGTCTACTCTTGATAACCAAACATGGAGTATTTAAAAAAAAGGGGGAAAAATCCACAAAAGCTCTAAACTATGCCAACCGTGATATATTTATCCTAAACTTTTTTTTTTTGGTGACACAAAAAGACCTAAATTTGTATACGTATGACACATTTTCCCTAAACCTTTTTCTATTACACTAGAAACCTTAAACTTGTAGTTGTGTAATACATTTATCCTAAATTTTTTTACACCAAACTTTTTTTTTCTATGATGCTAGATTTTTGGAGTACATGCATCACACGGATAGAAGTTTTGGGACCAAAAAAAAAGAAAGTTTAGGGTAAATGTGTTACCTTAGTACAAATTTGGGATTTTTATTGTCACAAAAAAAAAGTTTATGATAAATATGTCAGAGTGAGCATAATTAGGATTTTTGGTGGTTTTTACCCAAAAATAAAAGACCCATCTGATATGAAGTTGCTGAACCTGGACATGTTTTCGGCCTTTAGAGGGACAGTCTCCACGACAGCCCTCGAGATAATTAGACAAGTGGGAGCTGTCTGTTGAGAAAAGGCGAGCGATCGAACAATAATATAGATAGGAAAAAAAAAGAAAATAAATTGGACACCAGATTTACGTGGTTCAGTCGTAAAGACCTACGTCCACGAGAAGAGTAGCAGTGAATTTCACTATAGATCAAGTGATACAAGGAGATTACACACTCAAGTCACTCAAACACTCTCTCGGTGTTTCCCAAACCCCAATCACACCCAATACACCAATCTTTCTTGGATGTAAATCACGAATAAGCTTTGCCGCACGAGAAACACGAAGACCCGCTATTAAACACCTAGGGCCTACGGGACATCTCTCACAAACAGAGAAAAAAAAAAAATCACGGCACCAAAAGTGAAGACAGTCCCCTCTTCGATCAACGACGATGCTTCAGTATGTGGCTTCGCTTAAGAGAGTCCCTCGAGCAGAAAGTTATATATATGCAGCAAAAGAAGACAAACCAATTTTACTCGGAAAGAAATACTGCATGATTCGGTCAAAACCTAAAAGGCTTGACTCTTTCCTTTATTTTATCTTGCTGACTTCGGATATTTCCGTATAAATCCAAGTCCAAGTCCACGTTTGGACTTTCCTATTTTAGGCTAAACTCCCCTATACAGATTCGTAATTTTTGGGGAGATGTTCTTCGAACTTCTCAATTTCGAACGTCCACAAAAATTCGAGACATATTTTAACAATCTCCACCTTGGCTCGACGTTTGAGCCAAGTTGCAATCGCTTCGCAAAAATTCAAACTCTGCCGCTACTTTCCCATAGCCTCCGATGGGCTCAACCGCCACAGATATTATCCAAGTCCAAGCCTCGCTTGAACTTTGCCATAACCGATGACCTCATCATAATACCAACTCCATATGCACCTTTAACTGCTTCGCAAGAATTTTCTGACATAACCTCCTCAACCGCAGATAAAGTAAAACCATTATTGCATCCATATGTGCTAGGAGATCGAATATGTACCTTGTCAATATCAGCAGTTACAGCAATCGTCGGCTCTATAACCTCCACCTCACTACAAGCATCATCTGTATTGATAATTTTGCTAGTACTCATACTCGCTACCTCAGGAGTTTCTGGTCGCAACTCCACCTCAAGCTGAACACCATTCAGATCCATTTGAACACTACTATAATCACTCCTAGCCAGAAGTACTGGAGACTCGTCAAAAGTAACTTCTTTGTTGTCAACAGGTGAATTTATATCTAGGCACCACAACCGATCGCCTCGCTCACCTTGTGCATAGCCATGGAATATGCACATTGCCCTCCAATCGAGCTTACCATCACTCACTCGAAAATAATACGGGCAACCAAACATTCTAATAATAGAATAACCAGCAACGTTACCTGACCACACTTTTTCAAGAGTCTGCCATTCAATAGCAGTTGATGGGGAGCTATTCACTAGGTAGCTCATCGTACTAAGCACATCAGGTAGGATTCTCCTAGCAATACCAGTACTAGAGATAATTTTACGGGCAGTCTCTAGTATTGTTCTGCTCATCAATTCTGCAAATTGTTGTGATTTACTGACACTAGTGCAGTGTTTCACTATTCCTTCTTTCATGCAGAATTTATTTGCCAGCTCCGAGCAGAAATCCATGCTATTGTCAGTCTGCACATGCTTGATCGACTTACCAGTCTCCGTCTCAATCAAAGCTCTTGACTGCATGATCTTGACACCAGCATCAAACTTGTGCATTAGCACAAACACCCTGGTCTTCCTCGAGCAGTCAATAGACTCTCGAACAGATGCATTCGACGTCTCCGTAGCGAAATTTGTCACTGTCTCACCTTGAAGTTTATATAGCCCTCCATGCTTGATTCCTTTCATTATCACCAATGCACCTCGAACAACCTTCAGAACTTCACCTTTTGAAGAATACTTGCAACCAGCTGAATCTAGGGCACCCAAGGAAATTAAGTTATTTTTCAATTCTGGAATGTGTCTTACTCCAGTCAATGTCCTCACAATACCATCATGCATTCTGATTTTAACATCACCAACACCCACAACATCGCACTCAGCGTTGTTCCCTAACTGGACTTTACCACTACCCGTGCACTAATAAGTGATAAACCAGTTTTTATTTGTTGTGACATGAAAAGAACAACTGGAATCCATAATCCATCCATCAAACGATAAATCATTAGTGACAGAAAGGACATAATCAGTATTTTCTGCTACAACTGCAACATTATCTGCAGAGTTAACTATAATTCCCTTACCCTTCTCATTCTTCAGCTTAAGGCAATCCCTTCTTCTAAGATGCCCCCTCTTGCCACAACTCCAACAGACAACATTAGCAGTCCTAGATTGACTACGTCTATTCATATTAGTACTACCGTTATCCACACGTGTTCTAGATCTTCCTCAATTTTCATCTACTAAAGCAGCAGATACAAGTTTGCCAGATTCTCTTCTACGGATGTCCTCGCTCAAAATCAAATCTCGAACCCCATCAAATGTCAAACTTGTTGATCCAGAGGAATTACTAACAGCAATAACGGTAATATTCCAACTATCAGGCAATGAGGATAATAGAATAATAGCACGTACCTCATCTTCAAAATCAATCTCAACTGAACTCAATTGACTAACAATCACATTGAATTCATTGATATGATCTGCAACTGACGCACCTTCTCTCATCTTCAAATTAAACAGACGTCGCATCAAATAGACCTTGTTGATCGCAGAGGGCTTCTCGTACATATCCGACAGGGCTTGCATCAAATCAGTAGTGGTCTTCTCCTTCAGGATGTTAAACGCCACGTTACGAGCCAACGTTAGCCAAATAACACACATAGCTCGTCTATCCAGCAAATCCCAATCAGCTTGCTTCATCGTCTCTGGTTTCTCCCCAGATAAAGGCAAGTGCAGATTCATTTGGTAAAGATAATCTTCAATCTGCATCTTCCAGAAACTAAAATCCTTCCCATCAAATCTATTGATTCTCACTTTTACTTCTTTTGTCGCCATCGATTCGCTTCAACTTAGCCAAGCCTGGCTCTGATACCACTTGTTGAGAAAAGGCGAGCGATCGAACAATAATATAGACAGAAAAAAAAAAATCGGACACCAGATTTACGTGGTTCAGTCGTAAAGACCTACGTCCACGGGGAGAGCAGCAGCGAATTTCACTATAGATCAAGCGATACAAGGAGATTACACACTCAAGTCACTCAAATACTCTCTCGGTGTTTCCCAAACCCCAATTACACCCAATACACCAATATTTTTTGGATGTAAATCACGAATAAGCTTTGTCGCACGAGAAACACGAAGACCCGCTATCAAACACCCAGGGCCTACGGGACATCTCTCACAAACAGAGAAAAAAAAATCACGGCACCAAAAGTGAAGACAGTCCCCTCTTCGATCAACGGCGATGCTTCAGTATGTGGCTTCGCTTAAGAGAGTCCCTCGAGCAGAAAGTTATATATATATACAGCAAAAGAAGACAAACCAATTTTACTCGGAAAGAAAAACTGCATGATTCGGTCAAACCCTAAAAGGCTTGACTCTTTCCTTTATTTTATCTTGCTGACTTCGGATATTTCCGTATAAATCCAAGTCCAAGTCCACGTTTGGACTTTCCTATTTTAGGCTAAACTCCCCTATACAGATTCGTAATTTCTGGGGAGATGTTCTTCGAACTTCTCAATTTCGAATGTCCACAAAAATTTCCAATTCGGAATATTCGTAATTTCGCATTGTGCTCAAATTCGAGACATATTTTAACACTGTCAATGTTCTCATTTTGTTAGAACTTGCAGACGAAGTAGATCACTGTCTCCACGACCAAATCGAAGAGCATCAGCATCGACAGCAACATCAAGTGACTCCAATAGGAACCAAGTCCAAGAACACAAGGGATCCAAACGGTGCCTGAACCAGCACGGGGTCCACCAAGACACCAAGAAGACACCAAACCCTTAGGCCCATCTTGCCCTTTATCAGTTCCTTGCTCTTTACCATCACCTTCCTTCCATACGCATCTTCAAGAACCGAGATCACACTCGCCAATTGGCAAATCATGGTGATATGAACAAACCCAACAACGTACAAGATCAAGAGAATGACCGCCACGGCAATCCTAAGTGCAGGGCCAACAATAAATTGTGTCATGATGGTGACCCCTCCGATCACAGGTCTACAGCCACAACAATGAAGAGTGCGAAGCTTCAGAGGAAAGGGACCATGAGCCTCTTCCACACTGTGAGCATGACACTCATCGTCTTCTTGAAAGTAATCTGCTTGGCAGTGTAGATGCAAGCCACCGGGTAGACGACAGCTGAGGTCGAAAGCAGAGAGAAGATGAAGACGGAGATGAAGGAGTCAACATTGACGAGCCAGAAATTCCAGAGCAAGCGACACAGGTCCCTGTACCTTGGGCTGTCCTTCCTGGCGTTGTCCCAGCCGATCTCATACTTGACGATCTTGAAGTAGAGGAGCTGCAAGACCTCGAAGAGTGTGAGGAAGACGATGCAGAGAGGGAGGATGAGCGTGAGCATGATCTGATCAAAGATCTTCCTTCCTTTGAGGATGATCCTGGAGCTCCCTCTGTAGACGCCGAGAAACCCAAGGAACTGCAGCTCGTGCTGGTCTCTGTCCATCTTTCCTTTCGCACAGAGAAATCAAGAACGAGCGAAACGATGGATGGGTAGAGAGAGACTGCGATATTTCTTGAAGCAGAACAAGTGAAGAGACTTAGAAACTCTGATACTTATAAATGGTCATGAGAAGAACAGCCGCAGAGTGAATTGATAAATGAAGACGGGGATGTCGTCGAGAGTGGCGGATGGAAGACGGAAGACTTTGAAATTTGAACGAGTCAAAGCTTGTTATTCAGAATCCCTACTTCTTCATGCGGTTTCATCCCCTGTACTGTAATTATTTTTGCTTATAGAAGATAAGAAAGCTTTTGGTCCCACTTTCTCTGCTCTCTGCCCGATTTCTTATGCTTCCTGTTCTAGTGACGTCGCAGCACGAAACGCGTGGATTGTTGCCATTGGAATTCGGTCGAGTAGATGCGATTTGGAGTCCGCATCGAAGTGATGAAATAACGTGGGAAGTGAGTGAGTGTGCTCGTGGGTCCCCATAAGAAACTGACATATATACCTATAAAGAATTATATCATGCTGAGACACAAGACACGGCACCTTGGTGTCACACCGAGCATTCTCAGCTATAATCTGTTTTATCGACACGCTTTTGTTATGATTAGGCGATTTGGAGTCCCTGTCGAAGTGATGAAATAGCGTAGAAAGTGAGCGAGCATGCTTGTGGGTCTTAATGAGAAGCTAACATATATACCTACAAAGAATTTTATTGTGTCGAGACATAGCACGGTGTCACACCGAGTGTTCTCAATTATAATATGCTTTATTGACACGCTTGTGTCATTGGTTGGCAATTCCTTGACTGCAGAATAGCCCATGCGGTGCCTAGTAAGCAAATAAACACCAGGCGTCCCTGCTATAATTATTCCAGAGAAAGATATGGAAATTAGCATACATCAATTAGATTGTACCATGCTTAGCTTAGCTCAGGCATCAAATCAATTGAACAAGATGGCAGATCACTTAAGGCTCAACAACTAGTTTCAGCCTGCCATGTGATCTTAATGATGATCAAAAGAGGCACCATTACTAATTATGAAGAATTTTATTTACTATTGATAGAAATAAGCATGGTTAGAATTTGCCCAAAATATATATAGCTCAAGTCAGGTTGAACCACGCACGAGCTTTACTAGCAACTTGTTTTTTTATGGTGACTTTGGCAAATCTTTAAGTCTTATGCATATATTGCTTATTGTGTTCTAGTTCAATTGTTATGAAAATCTATAAATAATTAGATAAAAGTAAAATATTCAATGATAGTACATATCTCAATAATGCATATTTCAACTTAGTTGTTTATATGTACGTGGATCTTATTTTGAAATGTCTAGGTAAAAGTAAGGCTGAATTTTTTTTTTTTTAAAAAAAAAAGGCTTTCCTACATCTAGGAACACGAAAATAAAAGAGAAAACTTTACTGTTTAAAATGTTATGTTACATATATTTAGTGAATAATTTATATGTGGATCATCGTGCATAATAGTCTAGGGAAACTCTAATGGTGCAAATCCAGTTTTTATGCATATGCCAAATTCTATTTGTAATATATATATATATATATATATATATATATATAATTATGGAATATAACTTTTTTAATCTAATTATACATAGATATCTCAAAATAAGATGAAAAATTATGCATTCTGTAATTGCACATATTTTGATAATAAATGTACATATGGTTCGTATATTCAAATGCCTATATAAAAAGAAGGCTAAAAGTTGTATTTCACAGTTGCTCATGCTTTATAACATGAACATTAGCAAATTACTTACTTATTAGCATAAAAATTTAACCGTAGAAAACAACTACTTTAAAAGGTCTTTATGAGATAACTGTGCGTATTTCATCAATATATGATGTTATAGGATCATCAAAAAAGTTATGTAAAGCAAGACCCTTTATACGAAAAATAGGCGACATTAGAGGATCAATAAAAAAATGTTTCGTCACTAAAATTATATCTTGTCTCTTATGGGCTAACAAAAATTACAATTCAAAAAAAAAACAATTAGTTAAAAAAAAAAAAAAGGAAGAACCCATCAGACATGAAGTTGCTTGAGTTGGACAGCCTTTTAGCCTTCAGAGGGACAGTTTCCAAGATGGCCCTCGAGGTGAACAGACAAGCAGAGCCATCGGTGGTCTCATGGTGGTGGGACTTGCAGACGAAGTGGATCACTGTCTACACATCCAAATCAAAGAGCACCAGCATCAACAGCTGTTGTACTTAATTGGTACGTCCATGATGGGGTGCAATTGGAACACACCGTTTCGTCTTGATATGCAACGATGGAAAGACACATTTTGAAAGGGTATGAAGGGAGATGTATAAAAGTCTCCTGAAGACAACTGTTGGCACGGTTGGC
This sequence comes from Eucalyptus curtisii, assembly GCA_017140595.1. Lineage (NCBI taxonomy): Eukaryota > Viridiplantae > Streptophyta > Magnoliopsida > Myrtales > Myrtaceae > Eucalyptus > Eucalyptus curtisii. The sequence continues at coordinate 2,362,459 of CM029502.1, forward strand.
AGAACATATGCTCAAACTTTCCTCTCCTTTATCTTTCCCTTTCCATCAAAAAGAAAGAAGGCGTTCTATTTCTCATTTACAAGAACAATTGGCATTTACGCTGTGGAAATCAGATATTTTCCTCGTGATTACATTCAAACCAATGTGAAGTATTTTTATTCACGATTTATCCGCAATTCAATGATCATTCCAGGGTAAATTGTTGACTGCACATCGGAAACAGGTAAGTCGTCTTCCGTCGACTTGAATTCCAACATTGGTATTAGAGCCCGGTCGTGATTTATGCCTTGCTTTTCATCGAATTTTCATGTTTGCCATTTTATATCGAGATCAAGAGTATGAAATCTACACTGTTTGGATGTTTCTTGCTCGGAAATGCAATCTGAATCGTCGAAAACAAACCGAAGTGAAGAACGGGTTCGAGGTCATGTACATCTGTATGGTTTTGGCCATTTTTCGAAATATTTTTTCGGCCCAAATCAATTTTCAAATATACAGGGTGAAAGTACTCGTCGAGACGAGTCCGTCGATGGGTCGAACACCGTTGGAGGACGCCGGACGCGCCCACACGTGCGGCCATAAGCCGATGTGAGTGGGAGCCACGCGCCTGACGCTTTGGGCACGCTAGCACATGCGCGTCACGCGCACGTCAGCGAACCGACACTTGCTGATGTCATCGATGACGTCACTGACAGCGGCGATTGGCCAGCCGGCAACCGACCCGCGACCCAGCTCGACTTGACCGTTGACCGGTCAACAGTCGGACCAGTTGACCGGTCTGGCAATCAAACAGGTCGGACCGGTCACCGATGGGACTGGTGGGACTGGTCGGACCAACTAGGAGCCCTTTGGGCTCGCTGGCGCGTGCACCACACGCTCCGCACACTCAGGTAGTGCGTGTGGGCACGTGAGAGCTTCGATTGGAGCGTAGTTAGCGGCGTTTGGTTCGTATGGATGTGTTGTAAACTATGGTGCAATTATTTTTTATTTTTGAGTTTTTGAAATATATAAAATTGTGTATGGAACCCTAAGTACGTGTATTTTTAGGGTATAAATGCATAGTCTATTCATTTTTTAACTTGTATTTTCTTATGTTTTAGGAAATACGGTGGCTAGCCTATATGAAAATGATGTCATATATGCTGTGTAGAGCTTGGTTTGATGGTAGCATGTATATAGTTTAATATACTTGCACTTTACTAGTTCCATAAAAATTCGAACAATGGTACAAAATCCTTGTTTTTTCCGTTACATGTTGAATTGTGGTTTGATTGTAGTTGTAGCATGAATCTTTTTTGTACTTTGGTTCACATCATGCTATGCTTTTGTGTTATTAAAAAAATGTAGAAATTACATGAGGTCATATAATTATTTTTTTTTAAAGTGGGAGTTCATAGGTTGATAGAATTCAAAGGAGTTCTCACCTAGAACTTAAAATTTGCACAAATTAAACTAATTAATGATAATAGAACAATCGTACATAGGAGCTTATTAGAAACATAGTGAGCTTTCGTTTCTGTGTCTTTTGTTGAATTATCATTAATTTAGTTTGTCTTTGCTGCAAATTAAATATGTGTGTTACCCTGAAAAGTGTGCTAGTATTGATTGTGCGTTTATTATGTCAATGTGTTATAGCAATTGATTATAGTTTTGGCATCGAAGACCATTGTGGCTGACCTCAATAAGGGTGAAAAGCTGAACGGTGACAATTATGATATTTGTCACCGAAAGGTTCAGTACATCCTTGAGGAATAAGAGCTTTTGGAAACCCTCAACCACACCATGGATGAACCTGAGTGTGGAACTTCAACTTAACACAAGAGAGATCTAAAAGCTTATCAAGCTTGGAAAAAGAAAAATAGCATTGCTCGCATTACGTTGCTGAGCTGTATGTAAGATGATCTCATGTGTGAGTTTGAAAGTTATAATAAAGCTCAAGCTATGTGGGTTGCCTTGAAAGATAAGTTTGGGGGTACATCTGCCACTAAGTTGAGGAGACTCACCATCAAGTTTGACACATACCGAAAGCACCCAAATGCAACGATGAGGCAGCATCTTCGGGAGATATCAAATATGATTCGTGAGCTGAAATCGGCAGGTCACTCCTTTACTGATGAACAACAAGTTCAGGTTGTTATAAGATCTTTTCTTGACAATTAGGAGCATATGAAGATCAATATGACGCATAATGAGAATATTGTCATTTTTGATGATATAGCACATCATTTGGAATTAGAGGATGAGTGCCTAGAGGCTGCGAGATCCTTTACCCATACTTATGTTGCTTAATTGAGTTCGCACAAAGCTTCGGGCTTCAAGCGCAAAAGGAATTCTCAATTCAACAACAAAGGGAAGAAGACTGATCAGGTACTTAAAATGGCTAAGACCTTCCAACGCAAGAAGCGTGGTGGGAAGAAGGACAATGCCAAGATGAAGTGCTATAATTGTGGCAAGATGGGTTACTTTGCTCGTGAATGCACTGAGCCGAAAGAGGTACCTTATTACTCCATTACTTTATGTAATGCTTTTGTTTCTAGCACTGTGATGCTTGCTGAATCTCATCCCATGTGGACTGTAGACTCAGGAGCAACAGACCACGTAGCTAGAGACCAAGAAGCATTTGTGGAGTATCGTTGGATACAGCCTGGAAGAAGATGGATATATGTTGGGAATAACTCAAGAGTTGAAGTGAATGGTATCGGCACATGTAAATTAATTTTACGTGGTGGTCGAAGCCTATTCCTACATGATGTCCTCTATGCTCTGGATATTCAACGAAACTTGGTCTCCGTAGTTGTTCTTCTTAGCCTAGGTTATGTATTGAATTTTCATTGTGATTGTGTTGACATTTTGTATGTAACAGTTTATTATGGTTCAGGTCATGTATCGAATGGTTTTATGGTATTAGACATTGACTATGATCAGTACAATGTTAATGTCGATGGTTGTTTTTCTTTAATTACATCTTCTAGTAAAGTTGAGATTGATGCAAGTACTGAGCATGCTAGATTAGGTTACATCGGGTTACAAAGAATGCGAAGATTAGCTAGGGAAGGTCTTTTAGGGTCACTTACTAATATTAATCTACCCGTATGTGAACATTGTCTAATGGGAAAAGCAACTATAAAACCATTCGGTAAAGGGACTAGAGCCGAATTTCCATTGCAACTCATACATTCTAACATTTGTGGTCCTTTGAATGTGAGGGCGAGGCATGGAGCCTCATATTTCATTACTTTCATAGATGACTTCACATGTTTCGGTTATGTCTTTTTGATCTCCCATAAGTCATAAGCATTAGACTGCTTTAGACGATATATAACGATGGTAGAGAATCAGTTAAATAAAACAATAAGACATTGAGAACCGATCATGGACGTGAGTATCTATCTGAGCAATTCAAGCCTCCTTGTGATGAAAATGGAATTGTACAATAATTGACTATTCCTGATACTCCACAACAAAATGGGGTAGCTGAGAGAAGGAATAGAACGCTATTGGAAATGGTTAGGTCTATGATGGCCCAAGCAAATTTACCTATCTCCTATTGGGGAGATGCATTATTGACTGCTTCCTATGTACTTAACCGAGTGCCCTCAAAATCGGTCACTTCCACCCCTTATGAATTATGGACTAGTAGGAAACTAGACTTAAGTAGTCTATGTCCATGGGGATGTGCAGCTTATGTTCATGATTCTTCCTATAAATATGGCAAATTAGGTCATGTTCTTAGAGAACGATTTTCCTAGTAGATGTGAGATTGATAAGGACTTCCAATTATATGAGATGGAAGATCCAAATAACACACCCACTAATGTTGTAGAGGGAAATGAAGATTTACCTCAACACACAAGACCTAGTGGGAGTGTTGCATCGCCTGACGAATTGGATTCAAGAGAAATTCAATTACGTAAAAGTAATCGTAAAAGTATTCCTGTCGTCGTTTTGAGATTGAAGGGGAAGCATTTATGATTACTCAGAAAGACGATGCCGAGCCTAAGACTGTTCAAGAGGCTCTCTCATCCTCTGATAAGGAAGAATGTAGAAAAGTTTTGGAAGATGAAATGGAGTCAATGAGGGCAAATCATGTTTGAGACTTGGTTGATCTACCACGCAATCATAAGCCCATTGGAGCAAACGAGTCTTTAAGATTAAGCGAAGGATGGATGGATCCATTGAAAAGTATAAGGCTTGTCTTGTGGCGAAAGGTTATACTCAACAAGAGCGTATAGATTATAATGAAACATTTTCACCAGTTGTAAGGTTTGCCTCAATACGCCTTATCCTAGCCATCGTTGCACATTTGGACCTTGAATCATCAAATGGATGTAAAGACGGCATTTCTAATGGAGATCTAGATGAAGAAATCTATATGAAACAACTAATAGGTTTCATAGCTAAAGGTCAAGAGCATAAAGTTTGCAAACTCCATCGCTCAATATGACCTTAAACAAACATCTAGACAGTGGTATTTTCATTTTCATTGAGCTATAACAACTTTTGGTTTCACAATGATCAAAGAAGATCACTGTGTATATGTCAAGCGGTCCGAAGATAAATTTGTGATTTTATCACTTTATGTGGACGATATTCTATTGGCTGGAAATGACAATTTTTTGGTTATCATCATAAAATAATGGTTGTCCTCCAATTTTGAAATGAAGGACATGGGAGAAGCTGCTTATATATATTAGGAGTTAAGATTGAAAGAGAACGATCAAGGAAACTCATTACTTTATTACAAGAGTCTTATATTATAAAGATTCTTGAACGTTTCAATATCCAGCACTGTAATCCCATTAATACCCCTGTCATGCAAGGTGAAGGCCTAAGTACTGAGATGTGTCTTAAGACTCCAAAAGAAATTAAAGTAATGAAAACTGTTCCTTACGCTAGTGCGGTCGGAAGTTTGATGTATACTATGATGTGTACTCGACTCGACATATGTTATGCCATGGGATTGGTGAGCCGATATCAATCAAATCCCGATCAAGTACACTGGAAAGCAGTAAAGAGGATTCTAAGATATTTGAAAGGTACCATGGACTATCGACTTTTAGATATGCATTTTTGTTCAATGGAGGTGCAATTTCTTAGAATAGCAAGAAATAGACATGCACGGCCTTATCTACAATGGAGGCAGAATTTATTGCATACTCTGCCGCAGTGCAAGAAGCAATATGACTAAAACATTTCTTGGAAAATTTAGCCACTGTTGCTAAGGTTTCAAGACCGGTGATAGTTTATTATGATAGTCAAGCAGCCATTGCCTATGTGAAGGATCCCAAGTATCATGGAAGGATGAAGCACATTGACATACTTCATAAAAGATATAATAACGTAGAAAGAAGTGATTCTACAATACATTTCAACCAATAGAATGGTTGTTGATCCATTTACGAAGGCTGTTCCTAAAGACATATTCTTGACTCACGAGATGTCACTAGGATTGCGTAGAATGTGATATATGTTATTGTAGAGAATCATTGATTTATGTATATTTGGACATATGTATTGTACTTGTTTGTCTATTAGTGACTTTGATGTTTTATCAATAAGTACAAATCCATTATGAGACTAGTACATACACACATATATTATTGAAAAGTATGTCAGTAGGCAATGATTAGCTCACTCACACGAGCAATCACCTCAAGTGCTATAGTTAGCACGTTGAGATGAGACGTTATGTACAAATAAATGCTGAAGAGCAAGTTTAGTACATAAAATAATATGTCACCTTGATTGGAGTCAAGATGAGGTCTGTGATTTGTTTATAATAAGACTGAACATGATAGTCCCATAATCATGTTTGCCTAAAAGATGCCGGATGCGAGTACTTAATTGAGCGTTATAGAAAGCGAGTTGATGTAGCACTCGAGCTAAACATGAGTACGTGAGAAGCACGTGATATGTTTAGGCTAAGATTTGTATAGTGGATATATTTAATAAATGATATACACTCTTAAAGAAAGAGAAATCCACTATAGCATATAATTCATACTATATGTGTATTGTTCAACCGATAAGGGAAGGTGAGTAAAATTATCCCTATTTACTCATTGTGTGAGCCCTTGAGATAATTTATAATTTACCTCATTTTGTGCCCTATGTTATTTCTGACTATGTTCTTGAAGTGAAAGATCAATATTGCTACTTTAGCATGTTACCGTTGATCATGAATAGATATGGCCTTATGGGACGTGTCTAAGAAAGCAGTTGTTCTGAAATGGAGAGAGACATGAATGTGAAGTAAGACTATTATTGTTTTACATCTATCACATGTATTCACCGGTCGACCAATTATATCGCTTTATGTGGTTGCGGATATAATTGTTTTGCATGGTGTATTTTATAATAGTCAAATATAGCCTTTAAGGGATAGGTATACTTAGATTGATGTAACAAAATATGTCTGGGGCACTGTGAGACATCAATTGTTTATTTCTTTTCAGAGTTGTAGCCATTAAGTCATCCCTAACAGGTGCATAATTTGAGCTCCCAAGTGCAGGTGTACTCACTGGTCGCACGGCTTATTTGCCAGTATGAATTATTTTGTTAAGTTGATGAATGTTGAATGCCTTATATTCTTGATAGAGTGCTATCAAGCCTATCATGTCCGAGTGGGAGATGTTATACTTAATTGGTACGTCAATGATGGAGTGCAATTGGAACACACCGTTTCATCTTGATATGCTACAATGAAAAGACACATTTTGAAAGGGTATGAAGGGAGATGTATAAAAGTCTACTGAAGATAATCGTTGGCACAGTTGGCTGAACATATGCTCAGAATTTCCTCTCCTTTATCTTTCCCTTTCCATCAAAAAGAAAGAAGGCGTTCCATTTCTCCTTTACAAGAACAATTGGCATTTACGCTATGGAAATTGGATGTTTTCCTCGTGATTACATTCAGACCAACATGAAGTATTTTTATTTGTTCTGGGGTAAATTGTTGACTGCGCATCAGAAATAGGTAAGTCGTCTTTCGTCGACTTGAATTCCAACAACAGCAACAGCAAGCAGATCAGCCCAACCCCAATCTTGACTCCAATAGGAACCAAGCCCATGACAACAAGGGATTCAAAGAGTGCCTGAACTAGCATGGACCACCAAGACCTCAAGAAAACACCAAACCGGTAGGCCCGTCTTGCCCTTAAGTAGTCTCTTGCTTGTCACCATCGAGAACATTAATAACTTGAACAATATCAGATTGACGCAATGGAATAAAATAATCTCTCATCTTGTGTAAACTTTATAAGAGCCAATATAGCAGAGCAAAATAAATATTAAACATGCAAACATAAGGTGATTTTTTTTTACGTGAAAAACCTCATTTGTGTGAGGAGATAAAAAATCACAGGATTAGAGTCCATCCAAAAATCTTCACTATCAACAAAATAAGGTGAACAAACTTCTTCTCTAGTAAATACTAGAGGTACATAGCAGCAAAGACTTCAAGAACATCATTCTTGACAATATGTATAAATTTCACAAAATATCAAAGATAAATATGACCAAAAACCCAAGTTTTGATTAATCAACAGAAAACCTAGTGTAGGGAGCTTCAAACAAAAATCAAATCATCCAGATTCGAGAAGAGTGTGCCACAAACACATTGACAAAATTTTAGCTCAATCGGACCACCAATCGACCTCTGATGCCAACTTGATGTAAATCAGATTGATCCCCAAACTCTAGATTTTCTGCTTTATCTTTTTTCTCTTGTTACTACGTCTTTACTAACTTATTTACACCTACCACTTAAAAGATAGTGAGAAGCCGTATTTCTCCATATGACTTATCACATGGGCTCGAGCATTTTTGGGCTTGCTACAAATCTCCCCCTCACGACAATGTGGAGGGATTCATCATCCCTGCTATCAATCAGCAATGTTCAAGTTTCTCCCTTGGTAGAGTTTTCGTCATTATATTGGAACCATTATAATCCGTATGAATTTTCTCAAGTTCTAATAACTTCTCATCTATAACATCTATCATCCAATGATATCTAACATCAAGGTGTTTCAATCTAGAATGAAAAGATGAATACTTACCAAGATGAATTACGCTTTGATTGTCACAAAATAACGCATACGTCTTTTGCTTGAACCCGAGTTCTTCCAAGAACTTCAATCATAAGATTTCTTTACTAGGGAGAATTACCAAAAAATTTCTAAACCTATTACAATTGTGTCAATTCAGTCATAAACTTTTTTTTTTTGGCCAATTTAGTCCTAAACCTTTTACAATTGTGCCAGTTTAGTCCATCTAGTCAAAATTGGCCTACTAGCGCTGACGTGGACGCCAGCCGGCAATGACTGTTCCACGAAGGCTGACATGGCATTTTTAAATTATTTTTTTGAATTTTTAATATATATTTTTTTCCATCCACTTCTCCTTCCTTTGGTCGGCCGTGTCGGCCAGAGGCAAGGGCCGGTGAGGCCTTGCCAAATCTAGTGAGGGTCAAGCTCGCTGGCACTGGTGAGGTTGACCCTCACCATGGCTGGGTGGGGCCGAGCCTCGCCAAATCCAAGGCAAGGGTTGACCTCACCCAGCCAAGGCGAGGGTCGACCTCGCCGATGGTCGGCGAGGCTCCTCGCCGAGCTGGCGACAGCGGCCTCGCTAGCCGCTGGCGAGGTTGACCGTCGCCTTGGCTGGGCGAGGGTGAGCCTTTCTAGGTCTGGCGAGTGTCGACCTCGCCAGATCTTGTGACGGCGGCCTCGATGTCGCTGGGTGAGGCTCGCCTTTGCCAGTGGTTAGCGAGGACGAGCCTCGCCAGTGGTCGGCGAGGTTGACCTTGCCAGCCCTTGCCCTTGGCCAAAGGAAGGAGAAGGTGGAAAAAAATAAATAAATAATTTGAAAAATATTTAAAAATTCGAAAAAAAAACAATAAAAAATTGCCATGTCAGCTTTCGCCAGATAGCTGTCGTCGACCGGCGTCCACGTCAGCGTCGGCAAACCAATTTTGGCCGGATGGACTAAATTAGCTAAAAAAAAATTTATGACTGAATTGACATAGTTGTAATAGGTTTAAAACTTTTTTGGTAATTCTCCCCTCTTTACTAGCTTTGGTCACCACAATAAACTCAGCTTCTATTGTAGAAACTGCAACACACTTTTGCAATCTTGACTTCCATGACACAAGCTCACCAACAAAAGAAATTAAAGAGATCTAGACCCATAGAGTGCCAAAACATAGCACGGGAGGACACTTAAGTGTTAAAAGTTAGGAAAGTGACACTTAAGTGCCAAAATCAGAGTAAAATGGATCAGTTAAGTGCTAACGGCGAAAAAAATCCAGCCAAAATACTGACGTGTCGATTTTTCGGCCAGGCAAATGCAAAACAACGTCATTTTGCATGTTGACATGCCTAGACAAGTGCAAAAATGACGTTATTTTGCTGTTGACATGGATACATAATTAATATAAATATTAATTACATTAAATTTAAAACTAAATTTAAAGAAAAAAAGGGAAGATGGAAATTGTAGGCAACAAGGGCTCATTAACCTTTCCCGGCGATGGTGGAGAAAGGATAAGCTGGGGTCACCGAGCTTTGGCTAGGGGCGTTCCCCTAGATCCAATGAAGGTCGCTGGCTCTCGCCTAGTCAGGCCAAGGGTCGCCCTTGGTCGCTTCCCGCTAGATCTGAGGAAGGGTCACGACTATCACCCCAAATCTAAGCGAGGGCTCGTAGGCCTTTGCCACCAGTCAGCTAGGGTCGTCAGGGTCATCGGGCCTTGGCCACCTTAGCTAGCCATTCCTCGCGATGATGGGGAGGCGGCAATGAGGACTCAACCTTCGTAGCCTGCAATCTCCATCTTTTTTTTTTTTTTAAATTCGTCGTTTTGCCTCTTATTTGAATTATAATATAGATATTAATTAAATTAAATTATTTTTAATTAAAAAAAAAGGAGGAGGAGGCGGCAAAAGTTGAGGACTTAGCCCTCGTCGACACCTCCTTGCCGTCGCCTGAAAAGGCCAGCGATAGTGGAGGAAGGGTTTGTCGAGGTCATTAGGCCCTAACTTGGGGCCGACAACCCTCACCAAATTTGGGGGAGGGCTGTGATTGGTGGCAAGGGCCTACGAACCCTCGCCCCAATCGAGTTCGCTTGGCTCTACAACTCCCGCCAACCTTGCCCCCATTGTTGTCGATTTTTTCCGACAATTGTGGGGAGGCAGTGGCCGTTTTGCAACTGTTTTTGTTTTTGTTTTAATTTGGATTTAAATTTAATTTAATTTATACTTATATTATAATCCATGTTGGTAGCAAAATAATGTTATTTTTGCTTTTCTTTGCCAAGTCAACTCTCCAACGAGTCACGTAGGTGAGCATATTAATAAAAAATTGCCATATAGGATTTGATGGGGTTTGTCGGACTTAGTACTCAAGTATCCTATTTTTCAAAAAAAAAGTGGCACTTAAGTGTCAATTTCCTAACTTTTGGTACTTAAGTGTCCCATCGTGCTAAGTTTTGGCACTTGAGCCATTCTTTTGCTAGAAATTAAATAATTAGAGTAGATTTATGAGAATCAATATCTCTTGCAAAGTTAGAATCTATATGTCCAAGTAACTCAAGTTTTCCGATCCCAAAACTGAGTTTCAAATTGAAAGTTCTCCAAAGATACCTCATGATTTACTTTACTGCATTCCAATACTCTTTACCTAGACTTGACAAATAACGACTAACAATGCCAACTATATGTGTTAAGTTTAGACGTGCACATACCATCGCATACATCAAGCTTCCTACAACTAAAGCATATGGAACACTTTCCATGTCTTTCTTCTCTTTATCAGTCATAGGACTTTGCTATGTATTTAACTTAAAATGGACAACAAGAGGAGTACTAACCACTTTAGTCTTGCCTATGTAAAATTTCTGAAAAATCTTCTCGATGTACTTCTCTGTGACAAGAACAACTTCTTAGCATCTTTCTCTCGGGTAATTACAATACCAAGAATTTACTTCGTTGTGCTCAAATCTTTCATGGCAAAAGACTTGTTCAATTGTTTTTTTGACAACTCAATTTGTGAAGCATTCCTGCCGACAATCAGCGTATTATCAACAAAAGCAAGAGAATAATAAAATCATCATTATAAAATTTTTGGACAAAAACACAGTTATCTGATGAAGTCTTCTTAAAGCCATATTCTATCATAACTAACATAAACTTTTTGTACCACTGTATCGATGCTTGTTTTAGGCCATAGAGATTCTTTTTCAGTTTGCACACATAGTCCTCTTTCTCTTTCACTTAGAAACCCTTTGGTTGTTCCATATATATCTCTTCCTCCAGGTCACCATGTATGTAATGACATCCACCTACTCGATCTCCAAATTTGGCCTAGTTGCCAAGCCTAGTACCATACAGATAGAAGACATTTTCACCACCGAAGAAAATATATCATCAAAATCAATATCCTTTATTGGACCAAATCCTTTAACAACTAATCTAGTTTTGTATCGTAATTGTGAAGTATGTTCATCTTGCTTCAACCTATATACTTACTTGTTCTTTAAGGCTCTTTTGCCTTTAGGCAACTTCACCAGTTCAAAAGTATAACTATCATAAAGTGACTACATTTCATCATGCATATTGCTCTTGTACCCATCTTCTATTGCTTCTGCATAGCACTCTATTTCACTGCATCAGTTAATAATACATATTCATCTTCAGAATATCTGGTGGAAGGTCGTCGGTCTTTAATAGATCTTCAGACTAGAATATTCAGTAGAGCATCTAATGGAGCTTATGATTCAAGAGCAATATCATTTGTTTTAACATGTTTAGGGACATGTTCATTATTTGGAGCATTCACTTTCTGTTGCTCCTCATCAACCTATGCAGGAATATATATGAGAGGAACTGGATCCAAGTCAACCGAATTGTCACTAATTTGCGGCGCTGAAATCAACTTTATTTTTTTAATATCCCATTTGTTTGATCTTTCATAAACCCAACATCTCTGCTTCTTACAATTTTCTTTTCAACTAGATCATATAACTTATAACTAAACATATCATGTCTATAGCTAATAAATATGCATTATCATGTTTTTACATTAAGTTTAGATCTCTCATCTTTGGGGATATACACGAATGTCTTGCACCCAAAGATATGCAAATAATCATAAGAAACATCTTTGCTTGTCCAAACTATATTAGGAACATCAAATTTTAGAGGAATGTATGGAGTAAGATTTGATACATGTGTAAATATACTCAAAACCTCATCCAAAATTATCCAGGTAGCTTAACTGTGAAAGTAAACATCTTACCCTTTTAACTAGTATTATGTACATTCTCTCAGCTAAGCCATTTAATTGAGGTATCTTGGGAGGTGTTTTTTTAATGTTGAGTATTCTGTTGTTTGCAATATTCATCAAAATGTCCAATATACTCTTCCCTGTTATCACTTCTAATTCATTTCAATTTATTTCCAGTCTCTCTGTTAAAGCTTGAAACTGCTTAAAAGAATCTAATACTTAGTCTTTAGTTTTCAAGGTATAAACTCATATTTTCGTTGAACAATCATCTATGAGAGTAACAAAATATAGAGAGCCACCAAGTGATTTTGTCTTCATAGGACCACAAACATAAAAATGCACTAAATCAAGTATACCTGACTTTCTTGAGGGAGGGAAGCTTTTGATTGCAATTCTTACTAAACAGTGAGCACACTTCTTCAATGCTAAATTATTCATGCCTAAAAGAAGCTTCTTCTTGGCCAATATTGGCAAATTCTTTGCATTGATGTGACTGAGCCTCTTGTTTCATAACTCATCTTTCTCTTTATTATCCACTACATTAATTTTGTCTGTGGACAACTTTGCCTGCATAATGTACAACAAAAAATATTTTTCACCTCTAGCCACAACTACAGAACCCTTAGTGAGCTTCCATCAAACATCACTGAATGTGCTGGAATATCCCTCGTCATCCAGCTTGCCTGTGGAAATCAAAATCATACGAATATTAGGTATATGCTTAACATTATTCAATACTAATCTCGTGTCATTATTGGTCTCTAGGCACACATCACCAATGCCTACAACTTTAGCTGGCCCATATTTCTCATCTTCACAGATCCAAAGTCACTTGACTTGTGTGATGTAAAGAAATCCCCACAAGATGTAGCATGAATAAATGTACTACTATCAATTACTCAACTGGTTTCATGACATATAAGATTTACTGCATCACCATCAAAGATAATAAGAAAGTCTTATTTAAGTGTAGTAACACGATTGTCATTACTGTCATTATCACTTTTCTTCTCTTTACTTTTCTCTTTCTGTTTCTCCCTTTTAAACTATTGGCATAACCTCTAAATATATCCCTTCTAATAGCAATAATGGCACTCAACATTAGCAAATTTATTGTGTTTGCCTCTGCTTTTATCTTTATTTCTCGGATCTTGAGACTCACTTCTTTTCATTTTATCTGTCACGGCCCGAACCTCGAGCGCGTGAACATCCCTTAGCGGTCGATAGAATTGCGACATTCCTAGGATGCGTCGCCGACCCATTCATTTTATTGCACATGCGGAAGCAAATTAAACAATCTCTAGACAACAAACAAATACATGAGATAGAAGAAACATGACAGCCAATTAACACAAAATATATTTTATAGACAATCCAGGTTAGCCCTACAAAATTATTTACAGAAGGTCAAGACCTAAAAAAGAGTTACCAAGATAACTCTACTCTGAACCCCACCTACTTAGGATCCGGGTCTTCCATGACACCATTAGGGATGTTGATGTCTAGAGGGTTAGCTACCTCCTTTACTTCGGGCTCTTCAGCCTTGGGCAACTAGTTCGCCGCGATATCAGCCAAAATATCGGTGTCCATGACAAGGTAGAGTTCCTCCACATACTCATCATCAACGGCAGGTCCGTCAAAACCATCCAATGGGCCCTCCCAAACCCCATTAGGTCCGTGACAGAATCATGCTTTGAATCAATGAGGTACCAACTGAGGTAGGCCCTCATCGACCCAGATCGTGGTCACGACGAGCTCACGGGTCTAGGGATTTCCGGGGATAGGGAAGATGGTACGCTCCGTCTTGGCCTCTCGCGGCCACCCAAAAAGAATTGGTCGAACCTCCATCTGAAGACCTATAAAATTTTAAATCACGATGGGGTGAGATAAAAATCTCAGTGATTCTACACCGTAAACCCCAATTATGACGAGAATTCACCTAGAGGCAGCCTAAACATACACCATAAAGGACTTACCTCGCCTCAGCACCCCTTTGCACTTTAGTACATCTCATATATCATATATAAACGTAGCAGTGTACATCATTAACTGGAATAGATCAATTCATTCTCAAACAATTACAGTGGTCCTGATTATAAGGCCAAATCGTTGTGACACGTCCCATTCCGTGCCACATAATTTTTTTTCCATAATCAGGCGCGGCTATTTCAATCACTCACGCGTGTCCCAATTAATTGCGATCCAATGGCCACGGCCAACTCAATAGTCGGCGGTCATCCAGCATAATCGAGCATCGTCCCGCTTCGTCGGGCACGACAACATCTACATCTAGACGACATTTTCGAATGAGCATAGGCACAGCCTCTACTACGACCGGCATCCATTGACGTGAGGCATTCCATATAGGAGCATCACCCCGGACTTTCATCGGGTGACGAGTTCTCATAGTGATCACACACACATCCATTCTCGGCCAAGGACATTGTGCTTTGCACTCAAATGCCTCAATTTCAAATAATGTAATTGGCTTATTTTCTTCATATTAAAAACATCGGGTAAAATAATTGTGCGTGGTCACATGATCAGATTGAACCATACAACGTGATATACTCTCCTTTTAAAATTCTACGATTTTATATAGTACTTAAAATATTTCTGGTGTCAAAACCCGACACCCGGTATTTTTCTAATTAAATACCATAAAATCTTATTTTTGTAATAATAATTAGAAATCATCACCAAGCACCCAATTGCATAAATTAGCAATCAATTTCACAAATCAACGCCACCATGACGATTAGCGTAAAATTCTAACAACCGGCCGTCCCGGTATAATTTATGCTAATTAATAATTAATAAAATAAATTGCATTTAATTAAATAAATTACAATTTATTTAAATTAAGCCCTTAATTAATCTACATAAACTAACCGGGCTAATCTACTTAGACTAATTAATTAATCTAGCTAGGCTAACTAAGCTAATCTAATTAAATTAACTACACAACCTAATTAACCCCTAACTAAACTAATCTAACCACCTAATTAATCTAACTAACTAACCAAATAACTAATTATACTAACTAATCACCCTAATCCTCACTTAGTCTAAACTAATCCCATTTAAGTGCAATTAACCCCTTAATTAGAGATTAGGATGCTAACCGACCGTTTAAGTGAGCTAATGGGTCCATGGCGATGGCGGCGCGACGGCGACCAAGACCCAGGCCTATGGCGACACTAAACGAGATCTGAAAGGGGCTGAAAAGCCTTGCTAGGCTCACGGCCCAGTTGCTGGCTTCGGTTCTGGACTAGGCTAGATGGGCTGGACCGAGGGGCTAGAACGGGGCAGGCAAGTGGCGGACAGCTCGGCTAACGGGCGGAGGTGGCAACGACGAGGCCAGACGGACTAGCGGTTGGCTCGGGCGAGTGACAGGGCTGGTCGATGGACGCTGGCACAAGCAGATGGCGGGATGGCGTGGACGGGTGTGGGGATGAGCGCGGGGACAGGCGCGACTAAAGTTGGTCGCGGGTGAGCAGTGGTTTCGACGAGGGCTGGTGACTGGGCTAGCTTGGTTCTAGACACTTACAGCTTCAACTATGGAAGAAAAATGGACGTTTAAGGGAGAAGCAAGAAGAAGAAGGAGCTGAAGATGGCTGAGGTTGCTTCTGCTGGAGGAGGGGGCGCATGGATGAGGAAGGAGGGGGATAAGAGGGAAGAGAGGGGGGACAAAGGCCATGCAAGTCAAGGCATGCACCAATAGGCTTCCGAGAGAAATATCTAAGCCATAATCACACTTTGCACAAAGTATTCAGCCCTCATAAGTCCATGTAGCCTCCAGTGGGTGATTTCTTCACATTTTCCTCACAAACAAACCCAAATTAAAGGCCAAAAATGCCCATTGCTGCAGCCCTACGAATTTCTTCATTTTCTTCTTCAATTCCCTACCAAACAATTTCAATTTGATGGCCTAAATTGTTGAGGAGATTGCCCATACTGATTCCCACAATTTCCTTTCACCACATGATCCGTTTCGAAGGCCAAAATTTCCCTCAATTTTGCCCATCCGAATTTCTTGAATTTAATTGCCAAATGTGATTTTCCGCCAAAATTTCGGACTCACCAAAAATTCTTCAAAGGATGAGACGACATCCTAAAAATAAATCGTGACATGCCCAAACTTTCGATTCTCAAAACCGAGTTCAATTTCGTGGTTAATTTCGATCGAACACGATTTTAGTGTGACCTAACTTATCGGGTAGCTTTTAGGAATTTTATTGCGTTTGACCCATGGTTGATAATTTTCAATCCACGTTTGTGTATCTTCGACTCATCAGCGACTCTTGGTTGTCGTAAAAATCTCAAGGTTTCAATTACGGATACCAGGTACAGAATCGATAGAAAAATCGATTTAGTGCCGTTTGATGTGAATTTTACAATTAGGTGGAATCACCTACAATTTAATTACGTGGTTCTGTCGAATCGACCTATCTCTGGTCTTTAATCGATTATAACAGTGCCGTATTAACCCTTGCCGATTAGCACGGTCGAGTAGTCGATTTCTAATCGAATTCTCAAGTCTGTCGCATTTATATCTCTTAATGGCTTCACTTGATAGATTAGTTATCTCGTGAGTGATCAACTCAGAGAAAAAGGACCATAAGCGCGTTGATGAAAAACCCAATTCATTTAGTTGAGAGAGGGTCGAATTTTCAGGATGTCACATTATCAACAACCAAGGCATCAAAATTTGAAGATGATATCCCTGTGTCTTTCTTCTCATCTCTTCATTCAAAACACTACTCTTGGCCAAGTCCATGGTAATCATACCATCCGAGGAATAATTATACAAAGACATTCGAAACATCTCCTACTAGTCCAGCAAAGTACCAAGCAACCATAGCGTTTGTATCTTATTATCAAACTTGATTCCTACTGTAGCTAACTAATTAATAATTCCTTGAAAGTAATTTAAATGATCAGTTAAACGAGTATCATCTTGATATCTCAAAACCATAATCTATTTTATCATAAATAACTTATTATTCCTAATTTTTCGAGCATACAATTGTTCGAGCTTATCCCACAAACTGCGTGCATGCATTTCCTCAGTGATATGGTTCAAAATATTATCATCTATCCACTACAAATATAACCACACACTTGACAATGAAATATAGATCATTCAACAATAGTATTATTCTCCAGTTTCTCTTCAACAAACAAGGGTAGATGATAATCCTTCACATATAAAAGATCTTCCATCTTTTCTTTCCAAATATGATAATTCGAACTATTTAATGTAACAATTCTACTCATATTTGTTTCCATTGTTTAATACAAGGCAGAAAAATCAAGCAATAACCGAAGCTCTAATATCATTTTGATAGTAGAGTAGTAACAACCAAACAATATTAGATTAACTCAATAGAATAAAATAATCTCTCATCTTGTGTAAGCCATATAGGAATCGATATAGTAAAGCAAACTAAATATTAAGCACGCAAACACAAGGTGATTTTTTATGTGGAAAACCTCCTCGGTGTGAGATAAAAAATCACAGGACCGGAGTCTATCAAAAAATCTTCACTATCAATAAAATCATATGAACAAAATTCTTCTCTAGTAAATACTAGAAGCACTTAGCAACAAAGACCTTAAGAACATCATTCTTGGCAATACACATAAATTTCATAAGAGATCAATGATAAATCTAACCAAAGACGTAAGTTTTGATCAATTCACGAAAAACCTAGTGTAAGGAGCCTCAAAAGAAATCAAACCGTCCACATTCGAGAAGATTGTACCACGAGCATGCTGACAAAATTTTAACTCAATGAGACCACGAATCAACCTCTGATGTTAGCTTGATGTAAATTAGATTGATCCCCAAACTCCATATTTTCTACTTTATCTTTTTCTCTTGTCACTGTGTCTCTACTAACTTCTTTATGGCAACCACTTAAAAGATAGTGATTTACCATATTTCCTCATATGACTTATGATATGGGCTCAAGCCCTTTTGGGCTTGCTATTCATTGCATGAAAGTGAACCCAACTAACATGCCTTCCTTCCATATGCATCTTCAAGAACCGAGGTCACACTCACCAATTGCCAAATCATGGTGATATAAACAAATCCAATAACAAACAAGATCAAGGGAATGACTGCCACGGCAATCCCAATCGCAGGGCCAACCGAAAATTGCCTCACCACGAGGACCCCTCCGATCAGGAGCACTACAGCCACAATGTTATACACAAAGAAGAGTGAGAAGCTCCAGAAGAAAGTGACCACGAGTCTCTTCCACCTCTGGGCATGACGCTCATGATCTTCTCGAAAGTAATCTGCTTGGCCGCATAAACACAGGCCACTGTGCAAACAACAACCGTGGTCGAAAGCAGAGAGAAGATGAAGACGATGATGAAGTAGCCAAGCCTGACGAGCTAGAAAGCGACCCACTCCTTCTCGAGCATGCAGGATAGGTTCCTGGGCTTCAGCTCATCCTCCCAGGTGTCGTTCAGGGTGATCTCGTGGTTGACGATCTTGTAGGAGAGGAGGTGCAAGACCAAGGAGTGGGCGAGGAAGATGATGCAGAGAGGGAGGATGAGCACGAATGTGATCTGGGTGAAGATCTTCCTACTTTTGAGGATGATCTTGTAGGTCTCTCTGTAGACGCCGAGGAAACCAAGGAATTGCAGCTTGTTCTGGTCTCTGTCCGCGGTTTCCTTCACATAGAAATGTCAAGAACGAGTGAAACGATCGATGTGTAAGAGACTAAGATATTTCTTGAAGCAGAACAAGCGAAGAAATTTAGAGACTCTGATACTTATAAAAGGTCTTGAGAAGAGCAACCAGAGTGAATTGATAAACGAAGAGAGGGATGTCGTCGAGAGTGGGGGAAGGAAGAGGGAAGACTTTGCAATTTGAACGAGTCAAACTTTTTCTTCAGATTCCTACCTCTTCATGTTGTTTCGTCGACTGCAATCGAACTTGCTTAAAGAAGAGAAGAAAGTTTTTGGTCCCACTTTCTCTGCTCTCGGCCCGACGTTTCTTAGGCTTCCTGATCTAGCGACATCATAGCACGAAACGCGTGGATGGTGGCCATGCAATTCAGCTGAGTCGATGCAATTTGAACTCCCCGTCAAAGTGATGAAATAGCGGGGAAAGTGTGTCCGCTTGAGGGACTTGGCCAAGAAATCTCCATGAGAAGCTAAACATATAAACCTATAAAGTATTTTGTAAAGATTTCTATCGTGCCAAGACATAGGGGTTCGGTGTCGTGTCAGGCATCCTTGGCTATGATCTGCTTTATCAATGTACTTTGTTCTTTGTTTCTGTATGCTGATCACAACATACATAATGTGAATTTTGATAGGTTTCACTTATAGAGATCATGATATTCAAATAAGCTCACACTAGTTATATGCTACTCTTCAAAGTACTTGATCCATTCTTATTGTTGCAATACCAGGCGTCCTTTGATTATTGGGTTTATATGCTCTTCATATACACGAGGTCTTCCTTCATCTATGAGCTCAAGTTATTTTGTTGGACTTTCTAACCCTCACAAAGATATTTGGAATTGGAGATGATGTACGATGATTCACTTTCATGGAATGAGGAGATTTTCAGGTACTTTTGACTTAGATGAAATTGGGTCTCATGAGCCGAGAGCATTTAACAATTTATCTAAATTAGAGACGAGCTGCCTATCACGTTAAGTGGGAATCAACTGAGCACTTGAAGAATCTTTGACACCATGCTACTAGGGGAAAGAAAAGGTAAAATACTAACTATTTGGAGGAAATTCAACAATCTTAGTAACCTCGCGTCCTTGCTTCAAAGCTTGGACACAGAGACGAGGAAAATACCTAAAGTTTCCAAAGGTTTTTATATGGTGCTCTTTCCAACTTATTTTGTCTATACGTGTCATTAATTTGGAGTATATTTGGTCCACTTTTTTTCTTGTTTTTACTTGTATCATTTGAAAATTAGTTTTTTTGTCTTTAATGTTTTGGACGATCAAAACATTCATTCAATACGTACAAATGTTGATGGGTAAGACTCATTTAGATTTTCTCATCAATTTTATGAGTTTAAGCTCTTTATTGATTTCAAGAGTTTAAAGGTAAAGCAAAGGCAACTTCACTATAAGCTGCAACGTACAATTTTCTTAAGTTGCTTTTATATCCATATGATGATAAATATAATCAGAAGAGGCACCATTACCAATAAGGAAGGATTTTACTTACTCCTGATAGAAATAAGCATAGCTAGAATCTGACCAAAACATATATGGCAGGCATGAGGTTGAGCCACACACGAGCTGTACTTAGCGGCTTGTCTTATTTTTTTTAGGTGACTTTAGCAATTTTTAATTCTGGTGCATGTATTCTTTATTTTGTTCAATTTCAATTCATATGAAAATCTATAAAGAACGTTTCAAGTTAGTTGTTTATATATACATAGATCTTATTTTGAAAAATCTATGTGAAAGTAAGGTTGAATTTTTTCAGATTAAAAAAAAAAAAAAAAAACGTGGCTTTCCTACATCCATGTTGCAAAAGGAAGACGAAAAATAAAATAGTAAATTGTAACGTTTAAAATGTTATGTTACATATATTTAGCGAATAATTTGTATATGGATTATTGTGCATAATCTAAGGAAACTCTAAATCCGCATGTCCAGTTCTTATACATATACTACATTCTATATGAGATATATATAATCATGTGAGATAACTTTTTTTTTATCTAATTTTACATAGATATTTGGATATATCTATTTATAATTAGATGAAAAAAGTTACAATCCGTAATTGCACATATTTTGATAATAGATGTGCCTATGGATTGTATATTGAAATGCCTATATGAAAAGAAGGCTAAAAGTTATATTTTATGATTGTGTGTACTTTATAACATGAACATTAGCAAATTAATAGAAGATAACGTATTAACATAAGTATTTTACTGTAGAAAACAATTACTTTGAAAAGTCTCAACGACATGATTGTGCAGATTTCATCACTTTATAATACTGGGGGATCATTGAAAAGTTATGTAGCAGAAGAACCTTTTTATAATAAACAGACGAGTCAATAAAAAAAAAATTCCATCACATCAAACTTGAGTGATAGCT
Source organism: Eucalyptus curtisii (assembly GCA_017140595.1). NCBI lineage: Eukaryota > Viridiplantae > Streptophyta > Magnoliopsida > Myrtales > Myrtaceae > Eucalyptus > Eucalyptus curtisii. Next base: position 2,383,839 of record CM029502.1, read on the forward strand.
CGTCTCTTATAGGTAAATGAAAATTACAATTCAGAAAACATCTAGTGCTAAAAAGTTAATATAAGAACCCATTAGACATGAAGTTGCTCAAGCTGGGAAGGCATTTTGGCCTTCAGAGGGACGGTCTCCAAGACAGACCTCCGGATGATCAGAGAAGCAGGAGCTGTCGATGCTCTCGTGGTGGTAGGACTTGCAGACGAAGTAGATCACCGTCTGCATGACCAATTCGAACAGCACCAGCATCGACAGCAACATCAAGCAGATCAGGCCGACCCCAATCTTGACTCCAATAGGAACCCCGTGCAAGACCACAAGGGATCTAAACAGTGCCTGAACCAGCACGACGCACACCGAGACACCAAGAAAACACCAAACCCATAGGCCAATCTTGCCCTTTATCAGTCCCTTGCTCTTTGCCATCGCCTTCCTTCCATATGCATCTTCAAGAACCGAGATCACACTCGCCAATCGCCAAATCATGGTGATATAAACCAACCCAACAACGTACAAGAGCAAGAGAATGACCGCCAAGGCAATCATAAGTGCAGGGCCACCTGAAAATTTACTCACGATGACCAGCCATACGATCAGAAACCCCACAGCCACAACGTTGTACACAAAGAAAAGTGCGAAGCACCAGAAAAAAGTGACCATGAGCCTCTTCCACACTCTGAGCCAGGCACTCATGATCTTCTTGAAGGTAATCTGCTTGGTGGCGTAGATGCAGGCCACTGTGTAGACGACAGCCGAGGTTAAAAGCTGGGAGAAGACAAAGATGAAAAAGAAGAAGCCGAGCTCAACAGGCCAGAAATACCAGGCGTTATGCCGGTTGGTCTCGTGGTTGACGTTCTTGAAGGAAAGGGGCTGCAAGACCTCAGATAATGCGAGGACCATCCAGAGAGGGAGGATGAGAGTGAGCGTGATCTCAGCAAAGATCTTCCTCCATTTGAGGATGATCTTGGAGGTCTCTCTGTAGACGCCGAGGAACCCAAGGAACTGCAGCTCGTGCTGGTCTCTGTCCATCATTACTTTCACACAGAGGAATCAAGAACGAGCAAAACGATCGATGGGTAGAGAGAGACTGGGATATTTTTTGAAGCAGAGCAAGCGAAGAGACTCAGAAACTCAGATGACTAAAGGATCTCGAGATGAAAAACCACAGAGTGAAGTGATAAATGAAGAGATGGCGATGGTTAACAGAGTGGGGTTGGAAGAGGGAAGACTTTGAAATTTCAACGAGTCAAAACTTGTTATTCAGATTCCCTACTTCTTCATGCGGTTTCATTCGCTGTAATTGAATTTGCTTATAGAAGATAAGAAAGCTTTTGGTCCCCACTTTCGCTGCTCTCTGCCCGAAGTTTCTCACGTTTCCTGATCTAGTGACATCGCAGCACGAAACGCGTGGATTAATGCCGTTGGATTTCAGCCAAGTCGATGCAATTTGAAGTCCACATCAAAGTGATAAAATAATGTGGAAAGTGAGCATGCTCGCGGGTCTCCATATATATATATATATATATATATATATATATATATATGGATTCTATCATGCCGAGACACGGTGCTTTGGTGTCACGCCGAACGTCCTCAGTTATTGTCACGCCCCGATCTTTAAGTGCGTGTCCATTCCATGATGGTCGATTAAATTGCGACATCTCAAGACACGTCGCCGACCCATTCATTTTGTTACACATGCAGAAGTGAACTATTACCCCTGACAACAACCAACATGGGATAGAAAATCAGGAAACACATTCACAACTAAAACACACTTTTATAAACACCCTGGTTTATATACAACACTAGTCTATAGACAAGGGTTTACAAAAGACCGGCTCTCAAAAGGAACCGTCCTCTGACTAACTAGTCGGACACATTCACCGATCCTTCGGTCTCCACAGGCTCCAAGGGCGTTGGGTCCTCCACTGCACCATCAGGAGAGCCAGCTGCGTTCTCGCCTAGAGCAGCGTTGAGCGCAATGACAGGGATATCAAATCCCTGGATGGGTCCTACCCTATACCCATTGTGTCCTTGGCGGTACCACGCCCTAAATCGATGAGGTACCCTCTTAGGTAGGCCTTCATCAACCCAGATGGTGGTCACCACTAGCTTATAGACCCAATACTACTGGGGACCGGGACGACCATACCCTACTCAGTAATAGCCCGCAGCTGTCCAAAATATTCCGAAGGAACCGCCATCTAAGGACTTGAAAATATTGAGATCAAGACGGGGTGAGACAATGTTTCAGCAAATTAACCCCCAAAACCCCAACTAGGAAGGAAATACGCCTAGAGGCAGCTATACACACAAGTTAGAAGACTTACCTGCCTCAGTTCCCTCCTCCATGTCAATACAGTTCATAATCTCAACCAGTCAAATCAATCCAATCGATACCATCTATCCATCAATACCATCTATCAATACAATCGATTCGATTACTGCTCACACAAGCTGAAATATATATGGTAGCTCGCATAAGCTGATATATAGATGGTAGCTTGCACAAGCTGATATATATTATAGCTCATCCAAACTGATATAAATTATAGTTCATTCAAGCTGATATATAATATTGCTCTTACAAGCTAACATATCAATAATGCTCGCACAAACTGATGATTCAATGCTCTTAGAAGCTGACGATTCATTGCTTACACAAGCTGACGATTCATTGCTCACACAAGTTGATATTTCAATGCTCTCACAAGCTGACGTATAATAATGCTTGCACAAGCTGTCGTACGATATTGCTCACACAAGCTGACACACAATAAGTCAAACCCGGCCAACGATATTGTGCTTTGCACACAATTTCCTCAATTAAAATAATGAACTTGGCTTATTTTTATCATGTTAAAAATACTAAAAAATAATCGTGTGTGGGTACACGGTCGGCCTGAGCCAAAAATGCAATATATTTCTTTTCAAAAATCCCACTATTTAATATAATCTCTAACCACATTTTCAGCGTTAAAAACTTACGCCTGATATTTTCTAATTAAAATACCAAAAATTTCACAATTTTGGGATAAATACCCAAAATTACAATTTCCACTCAATTTGCACAAAATAGCATTCAATTGCGGAAACTAAGCACATCAATGCAATCAGCATGAAATTCCGGTCACCGGCTATCTTGGTATAATTTCTGGAAAATAATAAATGATTAAATAAATATAATTAAATACCAAAATTACCATTTTAGGCCGGAAATGCTTAATTAACAGCCCAAGCAGGCAGGGAAAATTTCCGAACCTATCTAGATAAATAGCACAACTTATCTAGTCCTTAATTAATTGAATCTAACCACCTAACATGCACAAACGAATAATTAAATCGCTAATATGTGCTAACTAACCACCTAAAACTTAATTAGCCTAAACTAATCACTCCTTAAGCATCATTAACTCCCTAAGCATAGTTTAGTGAGTAAACTCATTGGTTTAGCACGAAAACCAGTTCACGACGACGGCAGCGCGACGACGGCTGAAATTCGAGCTTATGGCGGCGCCAAAGGAGGCTTGGACCAGGCCGAAAAAGGCCACAAAGCCCACGGCTAAAGCTAGATGCTTGGAGGAGAGTTGTTGGCTTCGGTGGCTGATCATGAGGGTGTGGGCTGCTCGTTGGTGGGGTTGGCGCTAGCAAAAGGAAGAGGTGAAGATGGAGTGCAGTGGGATGATGGTGGTTGACGTAAGGCAAAAATGGAGTGGTGGTGCGGTGTGAGGCGGTGGTGGTTTGGAGAAGGTAGATGGCGTCAAGATGTTGCTGCAGGATGGGGGAAACGCTGGTGTTGGCTATGTGAAGGAAAATCGGTAGGGGGGCAAGCGATGGTGGAGCAGCCAAAATCCACGTGGAGAAGTGGAGCTCGAAAGAAGAAAAAATGAAAGAAAGGCAGAAGACTTCGGTAGAGCAGCAAGCTCGCACGAAGAAGAAGGAGGGGGATTCGCAGGCCTAGCGTGCGTAGCAAGAAGAAAGGGAAAGGATAAGGAAGAGAGGTGGGACAAGAGGGAGACAATGGCCTCACAAGTCAACTACAAAAATCTTGAGCACTTGAGTGTTTCCTCACTCTTATCTTTAGCCCAACTTCAGCCAACAATAATCAATAGGTCATCCATGGCTAATTTCAACACCAACTTACACCAATTGAAACCAAAATGAAGACCAAAATGTGACAGCCCCTGTAGCCTACGAATTTCATCAATTTGGACTTCAATTCCATCCAATTTGGTCCCCAAAAATCTCCATGTTAACCTACTTGGTTCCAACTTACTTGCAAATAAATTCCCACAAATAACAAGTCATGGACAACAAAAATGGCCACTCTCTCTCCCATCCGAATTCTTTTCCTTTTTCTGATTTATTCGAAATTCGATTTTTCCGAAAAATCCCGAATTGGACAAAATTTCTCCGAAAAATGAGGCAACGTCCTATAAATAAATTGTGACATGCTCGAATGTCCGATTCCTAAAACTGAATTCAATTTTGATCGAACGCGATTTTAGCGTGACCTAACCTACCATGTAGCTTTTAGGAATTTTTAGCGCATTTGACCTGTGGTCGATTATTTTCGATCCACGCCGTGCATCTTCGACTCATAGGCGACTCTCGGTTGTTGTAAAAATCTCAATGTTTCAATTACAGGTACAGGGTACCGAATCCACATAAAATTGGGTTAGTGTCGTTCGACGCGAATTTTGTAATCAGGTGGAACCACCCGTAATTCAATTGCGTGCTTCCATCAAATCGACCTATATCCAATCACTAATCGCTTATGACGGTGCCATATTGACCCTTGTAGATTAGTATGGTTGAGCAATCGATTTCTGGTCGAATTCTCAAGTCTGTTGCGTTTAAATTCCTTAACGGTTTCACCAAATAGACTAGTTATCTTGTGAGTGGCCAACTCTAAGAAAAAGGCCATAGGCAAGTTGATGAAAAGTCCATTTCATTTCATCGAAAACAAGGTTGAAAATCAGGATGTCATCGTTATAATATGCTTTATCAACATTCTTTTTTTTTTTTGGGCCATCAATTTGGTGTCCAGATCAAAGTGTTGAAATAGTGTGGAAAGCGAGTGAGCGTGCTTGTGGGCCTCCATGAGAAGCTGACATGTTACCTGAAAAGAATTCTATCGTGCAAAGACACGAGAGACGGCCCTTTGGTGTCACGTTGAGCATCCTCGGCTATGATCTACTTTATTGACATGCTTTTGTTACAGGCCGATAATTTTGAGTCAACGTTGAAGTGATGAAATAGTGTCGAAAGTGTGCGAGCGTGTTTGTGGGGGTGGGTCACCATGAGAAGTTGACAAATATACTTGTTCTGGAAAAATGCCAAAAGATGCACCAATCAAAGGCACAAGTAGCGAAGGATGAAAGGAAAATCAAAATCACACGAAACGCAATATTTACATGGAAAACCCAAAACGGGAAAAATCATAGGGAGAGAGAGGAGTTTCACTATCTTCAACAAAGAGTATAAGAGGACAATCCAAAAGCTCAAATAAACCACTTAGTAAGCCACAAGATTTAAAGATCTAACAACATGATAAGAAAAAACAAAACAGGAAATACTATGGAGGCTAGGGTTGGAGATGTGTCATTAAAATATATTTGATTTAAGTCTTCTTTAAAAAAAAAAAACCCTAAAACAAATGTGCATGGTCTAAAATACCCTTATCTCTTAACTTGAAAGTCAAAACTCAACAAATCTCCAAAAGAGCATGGTGCTAAACACGATAAAACCTTTCTACCTCACCACCAAAAGTGATTGTTGACAACCTAAATTTCGTTATTCTACTTAAGACTTAATAGCATTAAAAAATAGGAATTAGTCGCTAAAAAATATTAAAAAATAAAATTAAAAAATTAATTTAAAAAAAAAAAAGAGAGGCCGGGTCGGGCCGAATCCCCTTGGCCCAGCTTGCCTCTCTTTCTTCTCCTCCCACGTGGGCTTGGGTCCGACCTCATTTCTCTCATTTTCCTTCCCCCACGCGCAGCCCACCAGTCGCCCATCCTGCGTTCTCCCTCCCACGGCCCGACCCAGCCTTCTTTCCCCTCCAGCCCATCCCAGCTATCTACCTCCTACGCTCGACAACCTGTAGAAAAACAAAGCAGGGAGCAGCGACAGGCAAAGCAGGAAGATCGGGGGAGCAGCTCCGGCGCGATCGGCAAGTCGGGGAGCAGGCTGGTCAATAGGCTGGCAGCTAGGCACGCCTGCCATTGGCCTTGAAAGGCTTGAAGTACCAACACAAAAAAAAAAAAAAAAAAAAAAAGGAGCAAGGAACAAAACACAGGCACAAGATAAAGAGAAGGGAGAGGAGAGTAGGAGCCAAAGGGAGTTTGAGCGAGAGTAGTGGAGAGGGCGAGAGGGCTGAAATTCAGCCCTGGGTGAGCGCCGTCTAACCGTCCTTAACGCAAACAGGCGCAACGGAGCTCACAGTTCCCCCCTTCTTCCACGTCCTCCGACGTTGGTTTTGGCCAAGAGGGACCAACAAGAGCGTGAGCCCAAGAGAGTGATCTGCAGTCGTCGGTGGTTCGTCAACCAGCCGCCGTCCGCCGTGGTACCCCCGCCGAACCAAACATGGTAAGTTTTCTCCGGTCATGTATGCTCCGTTGTTGTAGGGCGTCAGACTAGAGCTCGTGGACGACTTGTTCGCATGAGCTTTGGTTCCTCCAATGCCCGTAAGTCTTTAGCCAAGCCTCTGTGTGTTCTTGGTCGTTTTTCGAGAACCTTGGTCCCATTTGGAGTCTCAGTTGAGTCGGAAATCCAAACATTTGGTAATGCTCGCGAACTATTTGTATGAATGCCTGAGTGAAGCTCGTATGACTATCCTTAAACCATCGTCCATTATACGTGTTCGCCATTCATAGATGCATTTTGTTGCTGTTCCGTATGTTTTTGTTTCGTCCATTTCAAGTTTGCATAGCCATATGTTGTGATTTGGGCTTATTTTCATACAAGTTGGGTCTCGTCTTCCTCCTTGTCCGTATAGGCGAGAGAGTGGGTGTCGGCTCGGCGGTGGCCCGAGCGCGAGGGGTGTCGGCGCCGATGAGGATGGGTAGTGAGGCTTGTTTAAAAGGGCATTGGTTTAGTCGATGAGTTTCGGTAAAAAAGAGTGTAGGAGAGGAGGTGGCTTTGGGTGTGCAGAGAACGCACGAAGAAGAAGACCAAAAGGCAAAAGAAAAATAAAAGGAAAAGAAAAGAAAAGAAGTAAAAAAAAAAAAAAGAGAGAAAGTGGCTTTGGGAATAGGAGTCGCTGAGAAAAAGGGGGAGTGCAGAAAAAAAGACAGAGCAGTGATAAGACAAAAGAAAAAAAAATAAAAAGTGAAAAATATATATTTTTAACTAAAAAAAATATTTTTTTATCCGACGTGAGTCGGACCTAGGCTCAGATTAGATCAACGGGTCGGATCGGTCCTACCCAATGTGAGTCCTTTTTTCTAATAAAATAATTTTAAATATTAAAAATATATTAGAATTTCAAAAAATTTCAAACAATCAAAAATTTCGAGATTTAATAAAAATTCACAAAAAAAATTTACGAAAATTCAAAATTCAGAAAACAATAAAAAAAACCTTTCTTTTTAAAAAAATTAAAAATTTGCAAAAATCTAGCTTTTTTTTTTTTTGAAAAATTCGAAAATTCCTTTTTTAAAAAATAGAAAAATTTTAAAAAAATCTAAAAAAAAAAATAAATTTCCTCAAAAATGTTGAAATTAATCTTTGAAGTAATTTTCTCCTAAAAATAGGAAACCTTTCAATTTGGAATTATGTTTAAGTTTGATTAAGCCTTTAGGGCTTTACCTTAAGGTTTCAATTGTCCTTAGAGACAAATGCTTTGAATGCACAATATTGATATGTTGATTTTGGCTTCTCTTTAGTCTGGTTAAGATTAACATTTATCTTTTCCTTAATGTCAAATATTTGCTTTCCCATGCAATTTATTTAAACGCTTTCCTTGGTTGCCAATTGTTATTTTAATGATTATGCACTCGTATGATCACCTCACATGTTAGTGGATAGGTATAAAATCAATCCAGGTTGCCTGGCAAAATAATATTTTTCTTTCTTAAAAAAATGAACAAGATTAGGTACTGAAAGGGTGCTAATTGGTTAATTAGTGTAATCAAATTCCTGAATCTAGATTCTCTGGTTGTGTAGGAAGTAAGGTATACTCCAATGCCTTACTTGGTTTTTGGCCCACCCCAATAGGCTAGTGGCGACTCCTTCATACAAAATTCTTATGAACACCTCAACGTCATGCAAGGTATGAGTTTGGGAGAACCCATGCCTAATCATGGGTCGTGCACCTATCTTTAGGCAATACCCCTAAACCTATTCCCTCCCCCGAGGGGTAGGTCGCGATAGCTTGGCGACTTCGCTGGGGAATTGGTTTTAAACCTTAGAGGACTTAGGCCAAAATTAATTTTGTTCAAAAATATTTTTGTTTGGCAGCAAGGATTCCAGGTACGCCCCTAACATTAAAGGTGTTAAATGTTTTTATAGAAGGTGAGGTATAAGGGGAAGTGTTTGCTCACCTTTGTCTTGCAGGAAGGTGTAGGAATATATGGTTTATTTTGTATGTATGGAGTGTTGTTTGTCCATAAATTGTTGTGCATGTATCATTTGCATTGCACTGCACCATAACACACACTACCTGCCGCCGGACCTGGGCTACAGAGGATCACTTAGGATGGTGTTGAGGTGGATACTACTCCAACTTCAATCATGTAGTATGAGTCGCTCATCTCAACCCCAAAATTTCTTTCTTGATGTCAAAGGTCCCCACCCTGGTCTGCAACCACGCGACACGGGTCGGTTCTTTGACGAAGCTGGAGTCATGGGTAACCCGACCTAGCCGCGACTTTGTTGGTTCGGTCCGGTGATCCTATAACTCTATTTTGAGCCGTATAGAGTAGAAATCGAACCACATCTCATGTGCATGTCTATGTAATTAAAAGAGAGAGAGAGAGAGAGAGAGAGAGAGAGAGTTGTCCCCTACTGTAAGTATCATTCTTCTTTTTATTCGTTTTTTTAATTGAATTTTCATCTTGAAATTCGCGGAAATTAATCGAATGCCCTCGGTGTTGTAGGCTTATGATTAAAAAAAATTGGCAATGACTCTTGATAAGTGAACATTGAATGCAAGTTCTAAACACTTTGATTTGGCCCTGTTGAACACATGATTTTATTTAAATTTCTAGTTATGGGCTCAAAATCGCATTTAAAAAAAAAAAAACTTTCAAGTTGCAATTATACATTGGGGCACAAAATTAAAATTGCATTTTTAATCAAATTCTCTCCATTTTGTGTATAGATTTCTCAAAACAAGAGTCATCTTATTTTTCTCTAAGTAAAAATCACAAATTAATCTTGCAAAAATCAACGCCACTTTTGCATATGAAACTTTTGGGATAGAATGAACATTCGATTGATAGCCGCAAATCAATTTCTTTTAATGATGTCTTCCCTTATGATAAAATCTTGGAGAAATACTAAAACCCCATAATAAGGACTATGGGGCATGTACCATCGCCTCGATTTTGTTGTAAGAAGTGACCTCATTTTGAGATCATTTTCTCATTCACACACTAATATTGTCTTCTTTTCGCAGGTCGTGTGTGATGACAATTCTTGACTTCACTCACTTAATCAAGCCAAGAAGTTGACTTTAGAATTAGGATGAGAACGGACTTATATACGCTCATTTATGCAAGCATGTTTTGTATGATATCATTGTCTTTAATCTTGGTAGTAATTATATTTTCAGTTTTGAGTTTTGCATGCGAGCCCAATCAGCACTTTTGTAAATCATGCAAATCACATTTTTGAGTAATTAAATTTGATTTCATAAGAAACATCATTCTTAAAAAAAAAAAAAAGGCACTTGAAGACTTCAAATGGACCTTGGAATTGAGTTGTTATACCTTAGCTTTGAAATGTTTTGAAAAAAAGTTTCAAGAAAGATCTGTGTAAAATTTTATCTCTTCACTTAGTCGCTTTCTCGAGTTCCTCCATAAATGATACTTTGAGATGGTAAGGTTGTATTTGTTCCAATAGGAACTTTTGATATAACAACTCATTCGTTCATCCATTTTTGTTAAATAGGTAAAATAAAGGGATGTGTATAGTTCCTAAATGATTCCCAATCGAGCGAGGAAATAACATGTCCAATTTTTTCTTTGTAGGCAATAAATGGGCAAAGCATCTAAAGAACAGTATCCCCAAATGTGGAAACAATGAGCAATCCCTCTCCTTTCAAAGCAGGATCTTGAAAAACATATCTAATGATCCATATTTAAATTTTTCAAGCTCCTTGTCAATTAAACGTCTCTTCAAAAAGAGCATTTGAAAAAAGCATAAATTGAACTTTGTAAATTGTTGTATACAATAAAGAAGTGCTTTTTATGGATAAAATCAGGGAATCAATTCTAGCGACTTCAGGCAAAGTTCATACTTGAAGAACGGAAACACGTGAAGGGTAAATGGTATCGATTCCAATTGCTCATTTTGATAGCGTCTATGACATGATTCTTTCTTTCCTTTGATAGGAAGACATCAAATGCTTAAAGGCAAATGCAAGTGAAGGGTAATGTCAAGTTACCAAATATCCATGAGGGTGAATCCAAGAGATTTTAGCCCTCAAAGGATAAAAGTGAGTAAGGGTAATAATGTATCGTCTCCAACATTTCAACCCCTAAGGATTTTTGCACTAACATATTCTTTTACGTTCTTTACAGGGTTATCAGGTCACCATGCCGTAGGTAAGTACCCTTATTCTCAATTTTTTTTAAAGTAAAATAAAAAAGAAGAAAAAAAAAGAAAAAGAAAAGGAGAATTTCCATTACAAAAGATAACTTTTGGCACTTTCCTAGAGACCAGCAAAACAAAAATGAATAATTGAGAAAAGAAAATTTTCTACAAACTTTTTTAGCATGATTTTTATCTCAAAATTGTTTTCTCATTTTGTGGATTGTTTATTTTGAATCAAATTTCCCTATGGAGATTGATCTACTCAGATGATCTTAGTAGAGTGAAGTGGAGATGTGAATCATGCCAAGTGGAGGATACTTAGGATGAGGAAAGGTAAGCCATTTCCAAACACATCATTCAAACACTTTTGAGAGTTGAGTAAAAAGTGACATTCTCTTAGGACAAATGATTCATTCGCATTGAGCGCAAATATCGAAATGATAAAGGCGTTTCCTTCATCAATCCCAAGCACCGTACTAATCTCTTGCTAGCCATTTCGGCTGAATAAAGATAATCCTTGAAAATATCCCTATCGAGAATGACCCTATATTGGGGCAACAGAGGAGGTTACGATCGTGTTGTAGAGCGAAGAATTGAGAAGGATTCTATTACTTTCACTCGCATCAATATTTTGGTGATAGCTTCAGAGGAATTCTCATTAGAGCTTGACTCATCCCAAGGTGAAGAAGAGCATTTCCTTCTCTACCCAAACACCGATACATATTGCTTAACCAATTTGGGCCTAATTATTCATTTTTGAACCTCGAGCGATGATCATCTCCCTTCACTGGGGCAAGGCATAAGAATTGACCAAATACAATTGACAGTCACGAGAAAATGTGAAAAGCATCTCAAAAATCATAAGAGCTATAAAAGTTCAAAGAGTAAAAAGTTCGACAAACTAGGGGGCATGAAAAAGCAGTATGCTTGGTAAAAGCAATGCCAATGCCTGTCAAGAAAAAGAGCCACAAGGCTGCATCTTATGTGAAAAAAAATTATCAAAGTCCAAGTGCCTGCATAAAAAATCATCGCAAGTGCAAAGGAAATTATATAAAGGAGCAAAGCTCCATTGCAAAAATGATTAGTTAAGGGACTTTTGAGATGCGCTGTGTTTTAAAAGCCAAATGATTTCGAAAGATCGAGTGACCTGGTCACGATGCCATGATAATCACCGACTCTTAAAAACCCTCTTGAAAATTTTAAGCCTTTCGAGCCTCTCCCAAGCCAACATTACAACCCTCTTCCAAAGTCTCTTATGATTGGAATGGTTTGAGTGAAAATGAGAATGCCACAAAGAAGCTACTGCTTGAAGGAGTGGAGGTAATTTTATCTTGTCTTATCTTCCAAGTTCTTGACTTGTAAACTCGATGAAGATAATGACAAATGTTTCTTTATCGGCCTCAAAGCAATAATTCCTTTGTATAAGCCTTAACTGAGCCTATATTGCGGTCCTTTCAAAAGACTTTTTTGATCGATTAGATTGTACTCATCACGAATGTTTCTGAAAGCTTTTGACATGGGTTATGTGAGATACCCTTAGCAATCAGCTATTTCCCACGTGAATAGATGGGATCAAGCGGTCATTTTATCAAGAGTGTGTGAGAAGCCCTTTCTGACTAAGAAGCTCTAGTTTGGCATGCTTAATGAGCATTTTTTTCACGAGTCGTAGCCATTTTGATAAGAACTTGACTCCTAGAGAATTTGATGATTAATGATACGTCCCCAAGTAAGATGACAATTTTGCGCTACATGATGCTGATTGACATCGAATATTTTTTTAAAAGCAGTTGAACTTAGCTTGATTAGCTTGTTCAATTAATGTTGTTATATTGTCAATACGTCTCTTGATAACATCTCTAATGACATTTGCTCAAGTTGAGTTTGATAGAATTCCTCAATGAAGCCATGCAATTTTCAAGGGGTTAGCAGGTGCTTCCCTAAAACTAAAGGTTCATGGTCAGCCTCAAACCATGTCATTTCCAAGATTGGTGGGTTTATCCTTAAACCACGGGGTTGGTGGCTTTTCCTAAATCACACGGTTCGTGGGTCATCCTTAAACCACAAGGTTGGTGGGTCTATCCATAAAACCACGGGATTGGTGGCTTGTCCTAAACCACACAGTTTGTGGGTCATCCTTAAACCACAAAGTTGATGGGTCTATCCTTAAAACCACGGGGTTGGTGGCTTTTCCTAAACCATAGGACTTGTGGGTTCATCTGTAAACCACGTTTATCCGCATCCGGCCGAAACCCGTTTGTACACGGTGAGACCTTTCTCCTAGTCGAAACCCATTTGCACATGGTGAGACTATCATTCGGTCGAAACCCATTTGTACACGGTGAGACCTTTCTCCCAGTCGAAACCCGTTTGTACATGGTGAGACTATTATCCGATCGAAACCGTTTGTACACGGTGAGACATTTCTCCCAATCGAAACCCATTTGTACACGGTGAGACTATCATCCGGTCGAAACTTGTTTGTACACGGTGAGACATTTCTCTCAGTCGAAACCTGGTTGTACACGGTGAGACTATCATCCGATCGAAACCCGTTTGTACACAGTGAGACCTTTCTCTCAATTGAAACCCATTTGTACACGGTGAGACTATTATACCTAGTCGAAACCCGTTTGTACATGGTAAGACTATCATCTAGTCGAAACTCGTTTATACACGGTGAGACTATCACATCTGGTCAAAACCCGTTTGTAAACGGTAAGGCCTTTCTCCCAATCGAAACCCGTTTGTACACAGTGAGACTATCATACCTAGTCGAAACCCGTTTTTACACGGTGAGACTATCACATCTAGTCGAAACCCGTTTTTACACGGTGAGACATTTCTTCCAGTCAAAACCCGTTTTTACACAGTGAGACCTTTTTTTTTTCCAGTCCAAACAACAAGGTTCGTGGGTCCATCCTTAAACCACAAGGTTCATGGGTTCATCCTTAAATCACACGGTTCGTGGATCCATCCTTAAACCACAAGGTTCATGGGTCCATCTTTAAATCACACGGTTCGTGGGTCCATCCCTAAACCACAAGATCCATGTGTCCATCCTTAAACCTCAAGGTTTGTGGGTCCATCCTTAAACCACAAGGTTCGTGGTTCTTTCCTTAAACCATGCTTTTAAAATGTTTATGAGTCTCTCTTTAAATTGCGATTTTCAAAAGGTTCATGGTCAACCTTAAACCATGTCATTTGCAAAGGTTCATTGGTTTTTTTTCAAATCATGCATTTTCAACCAAGTCGAAACCCGTTGTTACACGGTGAGACCTTATTCCTCTCTTTCTTCCTATGACACGGCGTGCTTCTATAGCCCGGAGTCTTTCTTTCTTCCTATGACATGGCGTGCTTCTGTAGCCCGGGGTCTTTTTCCGATGACACGGAGTGCTTCTGTAGCCTGGGATCTCCATTCTTCTCATGACACAGCGTGCTTCTGTAGCCTGGGGTTTTTTTCTTATAACACAGCATGCTTCTGTAGCCTAGGGTCTTTTTCTTATTACACGGTGTGCTTCTGTAGCCCGGGGTCTCTTCTTCTTCTTATGACACGGCGTGCTTCTGTAGCCCAAGGTCTCTTCTTCTTCATATGACACGGCGTGCTTCTATAACCCGAGGTCTTTTCTTTCATCTTATGACACAGCGTGCTTCTGTAGCCCGGGGTCTTTCCTTCTTCTTATGACACGGCGTGCTTCTGTAGCCCGGAGTCTTTTTCTTATGACACGGCGTGCTTCTGTAGCTCGGGGTCTCTTCTTCTTCTTATGACACGGCGTGCTTCTGTAGCCCGGGGTCTCTTCTTCTTCTTATAACACGACGTGCTTATATAGCCCGGGTCTCTTCTTCTTCTTATGACATGACATGCTTCTGTAGCCCGGGGTCTTTTCTTTCATGTTATGACACGATGTGCTTCTATAGCCCGAGGTCTTTCCTTCTTTGTATGACATGGCGTGCTTCTGTAACCTGATGTCTTTCCTTCTCCCTATGACACGACGTGCTTCTGTAGCCCAATGTCTTTTTTTCTTCCTATGACACGGTGTGCTTTTGCAGCCCGGAGATTTTTTTTCTCTTATTGACACAACGCGCTTCCATAGCTCGACCTGGTGCGTGCTTATGCACCTAGGGTCCCTCTATAGCCGAAATAATTTAGGTGTCTTCTGTATTTGAATGGAACCTCTTCGAGCTCCCATTCAAAGAGGGGCAGCTATTGACACATAAAGTTCGCTATTCTACTTAAGAATTAATAGCATTAAAAATTAGGAATTAGTCGCTAAATTTTTTTTTTTAAAAATTAAAAAATTAAGTAAAAAAAAAGAAAAAAGAGAGGCTAGGTCGGGCTGAATCCCCTTGGCCTGACCCACCTCTCTTTCTTCTCCCCCCGCATGGGCCTGGGCCTAGCCTTATTTCTCTCCTTTTGCTTCCCCCACGCGCAACCCACCAGCCGCCCATCCTCCTTTCTCCCTCACACAACTCGGCCCATCCTTCTTTCCCCTCCAGCCTAGCCCGGTTGTCTTCCTCCTACGCCCGACGACCTATAGAAAAATAGAGCAAGGAGTAGTGACAAGCAGAAGGAGGATCAGGGGAGCAGCTCCAGCACGATCCGCGAGTCGGGGAGTAGGCTGGTCGATAGGTTGGTAGCCAGGCATGCTTGCCATTGGCCTTGAAAGGCTTGGAGGACCTGTAGAAAAAAAGGGGAGCAAGGAACAGAACACAGGAACAAGATAGAGAAAAGGGAGAGGAGAGTGGGAGCCAAAGGGACTTCGAGCGAGAGCAGTGGAGAGGGCGAGAGGGCTGAAATTCAGCCCCGGGTGAGCGTCGTCTAGCCGTCCTCGATGCAAACCGGCGCAACGGAGCTCACGGTTACCCCTTTCTTCCACGTCCTCCGACGTTGGTTTTAGCCAAGAGGGACCAACAAGAGCGTGAGCCCAAGAAAGTGATTTGCCGTTGTCGGTGGTTCGTCAGTCAGCCGCCATCTGCCGCAGTACCCCCACCAAACCGAACCAAGTAGGTTTTCTCTGGTCATGTATGCTCCATTGTTGTAGGGCGTCAGACCGGAGCTCGTGGACGACCCGTTCGCATGAGCTTTGGTTCCTCCGGCGCCCGTAAGTCTTTAGCCAAGCCTCTGTGTGTTCTTGGTCGTTTTCCGAGAACCTTGGTCCTATTTGGTGATGCTTGCGAATTGTTTGTATGAATGCCTGAGTGAAGCTCGCGTGACTATCCTTGAACCTTCGTCCATTATATGCGTCCGCCATTGATAGATGCGTTTTGTTGCTGTTCCGCACGTTTTTTTTTTTTCGTCCATTTCGAGTTTGCATAGCCATATGTTATGATTTGGGCTTATTTTCATTCAAGTTGGGTCTCGTCTTCCTCCTTGTCCGTATAGGCGAGAGAGTGGGTGTCGGCTCGGGGTGGCTTGAGCGCGAGCGGTGTCGGCGCTGGTGAGGATGGGTAGTGAGGCTTGTTTAAAAGGGCATTGATTTAGTTTATGAGTTTCAGTAAAAAAGAGCGTAGGAGAGAAGGTGGCTTCGGGTGTGCAGAGAACGCATGAAGAAGAAGAAGAAGACCAAAAGGCAAAAGGAAAAGAAAAGAAAAGAAATAAAAAAATAAAGAAAAGAGAGAAAGTGGCTTCGGGAATAGGAGTCACTAAAAAAAGGGGGGAGTGTAGCAGGAAAAGATAGAGCAGTGATAAGACAAAAGAATAAAAAATAAGAAATAAAAAGTGAAAAAAAATATATTTTTAACTAAATCTTTTTTTATCTGACATGGGTCGGACCTAGGCTCGGATCGAATCAATGGGTCGGATCGGTCCTACCTAGTCCGAATCCTTTTTTTCGAATAAAATAATATTAAATATTAAATATTCAAAAAGTTTCCAAAAAATAAAAAATTTCGAAATTAATTAAAATTTAAAAAAATTCCGAAAATTCAAAAATTCAGAAAACATTAAAAAAAACTTTCTTTTTAAAAAAATTAAAAATTTGCAAGAATCTAGCTTTTTTTTGGAAAATTCGAAAATTCCTTTTTAAAAAATAGAAAAATCTAAAAAAATCAAAAAAAAAAAAAATTAAATTTCGTCGAAAAAGTTGAAATTAATCTTTGAAGTAATTTTCTCCTAAAAATAGGAAACCTTTCAATTTGAAATTATGTTTAAGTTTGATTAAGCCTTTAGGGCTTTACCTTAAGGTTTCAATTGTCCTTAGAGACAAATGCTTTGAATGCACAATATTGATATGTTGATTTTGGCTTCTCTTTAGTCCGGTTAAGATTAACATTTATCTTTTCCTTAATGTTAAATATTTGCTCTCCCATGCAATTTATTTAAATGCTTTCCTTGGTTGCTAATTGTTATTTTAATGATTGTGCACCCGTATGATCACTTCACATGTTAGTAGATAGGTATAAAATCAATCAAAATTGCCTGACAAAAACATCCTTTTTTTCTTTAAAATGAACAAGATTAGGTACCAAAATGGCACTAATTGGTTAATTAGTGTAATCAAATCCCCGAATCTAGATTCTCTGGTTGTGTAGGAAGTGAGATATGCTCCCATGCCTCACTTGGTTTTTGGCCGACCCTAAGTGGCTAGTGGCGACTCCTTAACACAAAATTCTTATGAACACCCCAACGTCACGCGAGGAATGAGTTTGGGAGAACCCATGCCTAATCATGGGTCGTGCACCTGTCTTTAGGCAATACCCCTAAACCTATTCTCTCCCCCGAGGGGTAGGTCGCGACAGTGACCACACAAGACCAACCCCAAAATGGCAAAATCGATGTTGCACACCTCTAAGCCTACGTGAGCATACTTAGTGTAGGAAACTAGGGGCGAAACGCCACCAACTTGCCTGAACAACTCAAATGGAGAAAGCGCCAATCAAGTTTAAGCAATGCTTGAACTTGGTCAAAGGAACTGATCTGGGTAACATGTTTGCAGGATTATCCACCATAGATGCTTTTTTATCGTAATTGTACTCTTAGCAACCTCATCACGTACAAAGTGATACCATATGTCGATATATTTTATCCTCTCATGATACATCCCATTCTTGGTTAACTGGATCGCACTTTGGTTATCGCAAAAGATAACCGAGGCTCCTTCTTGTTTCACACTAAGTTTTGTAACCAAACACTTCAACCAAAGAGCTTTCTTTACTGCTTCCGCTACCACCATGTATTCTACTTCGTTGGTAGATTGAACAATTGTGTTATGCAAAATTGCTTTCCAACTAACCTCGAAACCACCAAGTGTAAAAACATAACTTGTCAAAGATCTCCTTTTATCGAGTTTGCCTGCATAGTCAAAATTAATGAAGCTAACAAATGAATGTCCTATATCACAACCTCTATCAAAGACTAAACCCACATTTGAGGTATCCTGGATGTACCAAAGAATCCATTTTACAACTTGTTAGTGAGCTTTACCCGGATATGCCATATACCTACTCACAACACTAATAACCTGTGAAATATCCGAATGAGTACAAACCATAGCATACATGAGACTACCCATGGCACTAGAATATGGAATGCGAGACATCTCATCTTCCCCTTCCTTAGTTTTAAGCGACAAATAAGCCAAAAGCCTAAAATGGGATGCTAAAGGAATACTTACCGGTGTAGTATTCTTCATGCCAAAGAGCTCAAGCACTTTCTTATTACACTTCTTCTGCGGGAGGTATAACTTCTCAAATTGTCTCTCTATGAATTTCCATACCTAGAATTTTCTTGGCAACTCCAAGATCCTCCATCTCAAATTCCTTGCTAAGTTGTCTTTTCAAATTTTATGTCTTTAATATGTTCTTCGCTACAATAAACATATCGTTCGCATATAATAACAAATAAATAAAAGAAGCATCATGCAATTTTTTATAATACACACAACTGTTCTGCACATTTCGCGAATAAACATGACTCAACATAAAGCTATCAAATCTCTTGCATCATTGCCGTGGAGATTGCTTGAGTCCATACAAAGAACGTTTCAACCTATAAACGTGATCTTCTTTACCCTCAACAATGAATCCCTCGAGTTGAGACATATAAATCATCTCCTCAACCTCGGCATGTAGAAAAGCAGTCTTAACATCAAGTTGCTCAAGTTCTAGATCATAAAAGGCTACTAACGCAAGCAAAACATGAATGGAACTACGTTTTACAACTAGAGAGAATACTTAATTGAAGTCGATCCCCTCCTTCTAACTAAAACCCTTCACTACCAAACATGCCTCGAATCTTTCATCTTCAACCCCTAGAATTCTCTCTTTTATTTTGAAGACCCACTTGCATCCAACGGCTCTTTTGCTCTCAGGCAATGTCATAAGATCCCAAGTTTGGTTCTAATGAAGAGACTCCATCTCTTCATTCATTGGAACAATCCACTTCTCTGATTTAAATAAAATAGCAACTTTATGGAATGTAGAAGGTTTTTAATACCAAGTTCTTTAGCAACTATAAGAATATATGCTACCAAATCAGCAAAAACATACCTTTGGGAAGGCTTAATTTGTTGTTTAGCTCTCCCTATAGCCAAACTTTGAGGTTGCTTAATTTTTCTACTTTTTCTTTGATAGAATCTGGTTCTTGTTGCTCATTGTCACTTTCTGGCTAAATAGGAACATCTTCAACAATTTTCCATGGATGATCTACATGAAGCTCCACCTTTTTCCGAACATTCTCCTCGTGAATATATTTAGACTCAGTAACAGCGTTTCTCTATTCAAGTGTAAAATTATCATTAAAAGTAACATGCAAATATTTTTAAATAAAAAATAATCAAAATGTCTACCTAACCATACCTCATTAGGAGTTTCACATTCAATTGCGGTTGAAGGAAAACGATTCACTAAATAACACGTCTAGTTCACAGTTTCAACCTAAAAGTGTGTACCTGACTATTCGATAACCAATAATCCCTGAATCTTCATAGTACTTGTTGAAATCACTTCGCAAAAGTCAAGACCATTGTCCGTTTTGAGATGCTTTATCTTCTTCCCAATTTGATTTTTCTATCAACATCTTCCACTTCTTGAACATATCAAAAAATCACTTCTACACTTCAAGAAATACACCTGACTTTCCTAGAAAAATCATCAATGACTGTCAGAAGATGAACTATACCACCTTTAGATGTTACCTGTGTCGGTCCTCACAAATTGAAGTAAATATAGTCAATTGCTCCCTTTATTGAGTGCACCCCAGTAATGATACTAAATCTGCGTTGCTTCCCTAAACACAATGTTCCCAAAAATTAAGTGAGACCATATGATCTCCACAAAGTAAACCATATTTACTCCAGATAGGCATTCCTCTTTCGCTCATGTGGCTCAATAGCATATGTCACAACATTGATTTTTCAGAATCCAAAGAGGATGATATATTTAAAGAACCCACAACGATACTTCTCTGCACATTGTAAAGATTTTTCTTTATGTTACCTCTCATCACAGTCAATGAGCCTTCTGAAATTTTTATAACTTCACATCCACGGGTGTATAAACACCCAATAGAATCTAAACTGCTCAATGGAATAAGGTTTTTCTTTAAATTTAGGATGTGCCTAATGTTTGTCAAAGTTTTTACTACATTGTCATGACATTTAATCTGCACCTTACCAATACCTACAATCCTGTGAACTGTATAGTTACCCATCAAAACCGAACCACCATTGACTTTCTCATATGTGTGGACCAATCTTTATGTGGACACGTGGTATAAACATGCTGAAGCCAAAATCTATTCATCACCAACATGACAATCTAAAGACAAGACAGTAAGAATATTGTCTACACTAGCTGACTCATTATTTTTCACTAGACTAGCCAAATCAGAATTCTCCATCGACTTCTTCCCCTTAGCTTTGAGCATTAGATACTCATTTTTGTAATATCCAAATTTGTGACAATAATAATACTCCACCTTACTTTTATCTCTGGCTGATCTAGACTTCAAATGCTCTTTATTATTATTGTGTCTATCACAATGATTTGACCTCCCCTAATAACTAAGCCATCACCTTTATCCCCACCACTACTTGCATTCAATCTTGTACGCATCTCCGCGGAATTGAATGAGGCTTTCACATCCTTAAGAGTTATGGATTCTCTTCCATGCAGCATAAAATTCACAAAATTTTCATACGAGCAAGATAGTGAGCATAATACAATTAGAGGTTGATCTTCATGATCTAAATTCAAATCTAGATTTTTTATATCCATAACGATCTTATTAAATTTATGTAGATATTCTTGGATAGGAGTACCTTCTTGCATCTTTAGCGTGTAAAGATGCTGCTTCAAGAATAATCTGGTCGTAAGAGATTTCTTCATGTAGAAGCTCTCAAGCTTATTCCACAATCTTGAAGGCATTTTTTCATCCACAATTTCGCGAAGCACCTTATCGGGTAATGACAATTGGATGGTGCTATGCGTCTTCTTTTCCATCTCTTCAATCTCACCGTAGTCATATCGTCGGGATTGTTTTTGTCCAAGGCTCTAACCGAATCTTCTCGATGCAACAATGCCTTCATCTTGATCTTCCATAACCCAAAATTGTTTCGGCCATCAAAAGGTGCAACTTCAAACATGATAGATGCCATCTCGAACAGAAAAACTGAAAATCCTTCGCTGTAATACTAGTTTGTTGCGGAAAAACGCTAAAAGTTGCACCAATCGAAGCATAAGTAGTAAAGGATGAAAGGAAAATCCAAATCACACAAGACGCAAGATTTATGTGAAAAACCAAAATAGGAAAAACCACGGGGAGAGACAGGGATTTCACTATCTTCAACAAAGAGTATGGAGTATAATCCAAAAGCTTTAAAAAAAAACCACTTGTCCTATACATGTGCATTAGGAACAATGGTCCAAACACACAGAGTAGTAGGAAATTGAATATTGAAATGTTTGAATAATCGAGTGACAAGCGCAGAGTAAGGTAATTGCCCTTTGTCCTTCACAACTATCCTATACATGTGCATTAGGATGGTGTGAGGTAGTGAAAACTTAAACCCAATGTTGATTATGTACATCAGCTTTGCTTCAGAGTGAGAGATATCAGTCTTTGAAGTGGATTTGGATCTAATGCAATTGATCACAATCTTGTGTAACAAGATATTAGAGGCAGTCATTCTAGAATAAGAAATCCTGCCTTCAGCAAATCTGTCCCGAACAAGAGCCAATGTTGCGTGACCAACAGACACACTGATTGGTTGGGAACTCCCTTTTTCCATGCCAATCACATCCACCAAAGTGTCCACATCCACTACAAACTCTTTGCCCCTTACCGTAAAAGAAAATCTATTCACATCTAGGAAAAATAGATTTGAATAAAAATAAGCAGTCAATTCAAGGTAAGTGATTGCAGTCTCCAAGCAAAATCTTTCAAGTTGAAGGAGAGCAAACTTCTCTCTCAGGTTCACTTTCAAAGAATCGAAAAAATCAAAGTCTACAGTTCGAGGGTTCATCACCCCTCTCTTCAAAAATTTCGAATAGGTCTTCCTATGATTCTTAGAAAGGAATAAACTCATTCCCTCTCCATGAACGTTTGCAGCAATACCCATCCTAGGCTGAAAATGCATATACATCCTCTCATCATCATCGTTTCCTTCTGGCTTATTAAAACCATAAAACCGCAGATCATTTGGAAAGTTGGCAAAAGTCCTTGCTGCCAAACCTTTAGGCACAATGCCTAACATTTCCATAGTATTTAAGAACAAAGTTTCATTCTTATAACTGTTCGTTCGCAAAAATTCATCGATCAAAGTCATCGCAGTACCACATTCCTTTAAATTAGAGTAGAGTTTAAAGAGAAATTGGGGTTTCTGCGTTCTTACTGGTTCAACATCTTCAATGATCTCTTCTTCTGCTTGTTGTTGTGGAGGATCTTGAGTCGCTTGCTGTGAAGAGTGACGCTGTTGAGAATGTTGTTGTTGTTGTTGCTACTGCTAGGGAGAATCTTCTTCCTCGGTTAAGTCAAAGTGTGTAGGACCCTCTCGCATGTGCTATGGTCTCCTGTTTGCAATTCTAGAAGACTTCCTCTGGAAAGACATTGTCATTGTCGAGGGGGATTTCTTGAACTCACTCGTTAAAAAAAATGAAAGCTTTGTAGATCAAACTTGAGAGAAAATGTGAGAAAGTAGAATTTCTGTATTCTAGGGTTTGTGTGAGCGTAAACGGAGAAGAAGAACTTCAACAGTAAATAAAGCAAGTGAAACGGGATATACGAAACGTCATAAAGGAAAAAGTAAAACTGCCTTTTTCGAAAATGAAAAACTGCCAAAAATTCAAAAATTTAAAAAAGATTATTTCTAAAAAAAAAAATAGGCAAGTAGCGATTCAAAAATCAACGTACCTTTTCAAAATTTCATCTTAAAATAAAATCACATTCATTTAGAAAGTATTAACTTACACATGTAGCTTCTGGACATTTTAAGTCTGAACACCTTTAGACTTTACCTGGTAGAAGATATGATATTCAGTCTAATGCGAATTGACTCAAATAGGCTTTTCTCCAGTGGCTTTGTAAATATGTCTGCCATCTGATTCTTCGAGTCAATAAACTGAATCATAACTTCTCCATTTTGAACATGATCTCTAATGAAATTGTGTCGAATCTCTATATGCTTAGCCCTTGAGTGAAGAATTGGATTCTTTGTGAGATTGATGGTACTGGTGTTATCACATTTGATCTCGGTGCATGATTCTTCAATACCAAAATCTTTGAGCTGTTGCCTTATTCACAAGATTTGAGAGCAACAACTCCCAAGAGCCACATATTCTGCTTTAACTCTTAAAAGAGCTACGGTATTCTGCTTTCTTGAAAACCAAGATACCAGCTTATTGTCCAGCAGTTGACAAGTACCATAAGTACTTTTTCTATCAATTTTACATCCTGCTAAATCTGCATCTGAATATCCAAGGAGCGTAAATTCTCATTCTTTGGAATACCACAAACCTAGCTTTGGAGTAGTTGTAACGTATTTGATAATGCATTTTGCAGCACTTAAGTGAAATTCTTTGAGATCTGATTGGAATCTAGCATAGATACAAGCACTAAACAAAATGTCAGGTCCAAATGTAGTAAGGTAAAGAAGCGAACCAATAATGCTCATGTAAAGCTTCTGGTATACACTCTTTCCTCCTTCATCTTTATCCAGCTTCGAAGAACTTGACATTGGTATCTCTGTCTTTTCGCAGTTCTTCAATCCAAACTTCTTGATGAGATCTTTTGCATACTTCTCTTGGTGAATAAAAATACATTTCTATGATTGTTGAACTTGTAATCCCAGAAAGAAGCTTAACTCACCCATCATACCCATCTCGAATTCATCCTGCATACATTTGGAGAATTTCTTGCATAGATTTTTATTAGTAGATCTAAAAACAATATCATCAACATAAATTTGAACTAATAAAAAATCTTTATCCTTTCTTTTTATAAACAAAGTAGTATCTACCTTACCTTTAACAAAACCATTTTGGGTTAGGAATTTACTTGACCTTTAATACCAGGCTCGAGGTGCTTGCTTTAGTCCATATAGAGCCTTTTTCAACCTGTAGAATGAGTCTGGCCTTTTTTATCTTCAAATCTAGGTGATTGTTCCACATAGACTTTTTCTTAGATGAATTCATTTAGGAATGCACTTTTTACATTCATTTGGAATAACCTGAAATTTTTATAGCAAACAAAAGCAAGTAGCAATCTAATTGCTTCTAACCTCGCTACTGGTGCATAGGTCTCATCATAGTCTATCCCTTCTTCTTGCATATATTTTTTAGCTACAAGTCTAGCTTTGTTCCTAACCACTTTTCCTTTCTCATCCATCTTGTTCCTAAACACCCATTTAGTTCCAATAATGGACTTACCTTTAAGTTTAGGAATTAGTTCCCAAATATCGTTGATGCTGAACTATTTGAGCTCCTCTTGTGTAGCCTCAATCTAGCTTTCATCAGCCAAAACTTCTTCTATACTTTTGGGTTCAATCTCAGAAATAAATGTCAAGGCACTAGACTATTCTCGCCTTTTGGATCTAGTACAAATTCTAGTTACTAGTTGGTTTGTGAATCTGCTGATCCCTTGCTTCAGTTGAATTTTTTGGTCCTCCTTTTTGTTGGTCTTCAGAAGTCTGAACTACTTCGGGGGAAGTATACTTTATAAAGTCTGGAGCTAGTTTAGATACTTCAAGTTGATTTTGATCTAGTTGATTCTGCATAGAGTCTTAAAACTTGACGTTCATAGATTCTTCCACAAACTGAGTCTTCTTGTTGAATACTCTGTAGGCTTTGCTTAACGTTGAGTAGCCAAGAAAGATTCCTTCATCTGATTTTTTTTTCAAACTTACTAGCTCGATCATTTGCATTTTTCAAAACAAAACACTTACAACCAAACACATGAAAATAAGAAACAGTTGGCTTTTTCCCTTTAAACACTTCATAAGGAGTTTTCTCTAAAATATGTCTCAAGAATACTATGTTAATGATGTAGCAAGCTATAGAAACTACTTCAGCCCAAAATCGAGAAGAAATATTACTTTCAATTAAGAGTGTTCTGGCCATCTCCTGCAATGATCTATTATTTCTTTCCACAACCCCATTTTGTTCTGGAGTGTATAGAGAAGAGAAGACATGCTGGAAACTAGATTCATCACAGAAGTTCATAGAGTCTTGATTTTCAAACTTACCTCCATGGTCTATTCATATGCTTGAAATAACATATCCTTTTTCATTTTGAGCCTTCTTGGCAAATTTTGAAAAGTAAGAGAAAGCTCAAACTTACTTGCCAGAAAGTATACCCAAGTAAAGCGAGAATAATCATCCACTATTACTAGGCAAAATCTATTTCCACTAATGCTTTGAGTTCTGGTTGGTCCAAAGAGATCTATATGCAGAAGCTGCAAAACTCGATTAGTAGAAACTTAATTTATAGGTTTAAAAGAATTTCTAACATGTTTTCCCAAAGCACATGGTGCGCATAATTCAAACTTTTGATAAGTTAGGTTGGGCAGTCCACGAACAAGCTTCTTGGATGAAATCTTAGCAATCTGTTTCATGTTAACATGTCCAAGCTTTCGATGCCAAATGTTTGCTTCATCTTGAATGGATATTAGACATTGAGAACTTTCTGGTTGTATATCCAGAAGATAAATATTTTTTCATGTCTTCGTCCAGTGAAAGATTGAGAGAAATCTTTACTAGTTCCCGAACAAATGCTTTATTGGAAATTAATTTTGAATTTAGTATCACACAGTTGACTTATACTGAGTAGATTGTAATTCAAACCTTACACCAAGGAAACATTGTTGATTGTGAGACTTCTAATCTTCACAGTTCCACATCCAACAATTCTTCCTTTTTTGTTTCCACCAAATGAAATTTTTCCACCATTTATTTGAACAAGCTTTATAAAACAACTAGAATCTCCTGTCATATGTCTCGAACAACCAATATCCAAATACCATTTGATCTTCTTTTTAATAGTGACCTGTAATCTTAAAAAGAACTCAAATTTCCTTTGGTACCCATATTTTCTTGGGTCCAAGGGAGTTAGTATTAAAAACAGTCTTTGTTTAATCCCTCTTAACAAGTCTCCAAACCTTGGGACATTCTTTCTCGAAATGTTCTAAGCTGTTACACTTTGAACATTTGAGAGCACTTCGGCCAACAAGTTTTACAAAAAACTTTTGAAAATTATTTATGTAAAAAGTTTGATTCTTTCCTTTACTTTGAGAAAATCAATTAAAGGAATAATTTCTGGTGTCATACCCAAACCAGATTTATTAAAATAAGGTCTTTGTATAGAAAGAATCTTTTCCAACTTCTCATAACCTTTTGAAAACCTTTTTGTGATATTTGAAATGTCCTCTTTCAAAAAGGCATTTTCCTTCAAAAGAAAATCTGTATTTTCTTTCAAGTCATCAAAACTCATATTCAGATTTTCAAACTTTTCTTTCTAAAAGTTTTCATGTTGCTTTAGTTTAGAATTCTCCTTCTTCAGCTCGGAAATCCTTTTAAGAGAAGTTCTGAGACTAAGACAAAGTTCATTTATATATTTAGAGGCTTTAATAGGAATTGTTAAATTGCTAACTGTTGACACCTAAATTTTGGCGACCCGTTTAGTCATTTATCGCATTAAAAAATTAGGGGTTAATTTTATCCCTGAAAAAAAATAGTTAATTGCATAGCATATAGTTTTAGGCGCATTTATTTTTAATTTGCATTTTTTGCATTTAGCATTGGACCGACGGAGAGCATATTCAGATGGGATTTTTCACATATTCAGGTAATATACACCAATGGGTATATTCTTTGGTAGAAAAGAAATTTTTGGATGGAATATTTGAAAAATACAAAAGGGAATATTGCGCGGGGTGCAAGGATATATTTATGGGATTATGCACAAGTAAAATTGGAAGTGAAATATTTCACCAAAATTTAATTCCCTCTCCTATATAATGTGTTGTGCGCATACGATAAAAGGAGGCCACACATTGAATATACGGCCACAATATAGAGAGAAAACATACGTGAAAGAGAGAGAGCTGAAGGAGTCACGGTCGAGACCCCTTCACGGCCGTGACTTTGCAGAGTTCGTGGCCGCCCCTCAACGCTGACCCTGCTGCCGATTGTCCACTACAGTAACATATCATTCTTCGATGACCTTCGCAGCCTCCAAGCAAGACCCCACAGCAATTCCAATGATCTTTAGTCCAGTGGTCATCCAGTGACGCCAGCGAGCCCCGCCGTTGCGCTCATATCGTGCCTCACGGCAATCCAATCGTGCCAAGCTCTTCATCGACACTTCAAACCAGTCCACCAGCCACGACAGCCTTCTTGGAGGCTCTATGTCAGCGACCAGGGCCACCACTAACGAGCATAGATCTCTCACATATCTTCTCTAATATTATTTGTTTTATTTGAAGGAAATTTTGGGATGAGTTTAAGACCACCTTCGGTCAACATAGACAGGCTCAGACTCATGGAAAATTTAATCTAATACACGGCCACTTGCAACACCAAATGTTACGAGTCTTTTTGGTTGTGTTTGCAGGTTTTTTGGCAAGGTCCAGCCATGGCACCCCCTCACCACGCTTCCTAGTGTCTTCGTAGCAAGCCAAGCGACAGCCGCAGCTTGATATCCCATCACATCCAAACAAGATTCCTATTGAAGCTGTTAATTCTCACTATCATGCTAGGCGACGTACCTGTCCAGATTGCACTACTCTAGACCATTGTTGCCGCTGGTCTTCTTTCTTCACAGGGCACCTAACTTTGACTAATCAAAAAATTGTCCCCTGCAGCACCATGACCCACGAACAGCACCAAGAAACCTAGCCAAGCATCGCTTTGTTCTGTTTCGCAGGTCCTCAGAAGCTTGTCTTCGATCATTAATCCAAGCCGAAGCCAACGTGGATCTGCGAGTCTCGCCGAGGAGCACCCCAGGTCAAGCCAAATTCTTCCACGGCCCCACGTTTGGTTGTGACAATCGCGAAGGTCACGAGTTCGAGCCACCACTGAACCTATTTCGACGCTCTAAGTCCCAACAATTCCAAGCGAGATCTCGGCCCAGCGTGTCTTCTGCAAGTCTTTCCAGCGAGTTTCCCACGACGAGTAACCTTGGTTGGGCCACATCAAGCTGCAGCAACGTGTCTGGTTCCATACAATCGAGACCGATCCTGCAAAGTTCTATTCTTTATTTATACTGCAGATTTTTTTTTTTGGCACAGTTTCATACCCATTACACGTAGAAGATGCAACTTTCTTATTTCTTTTAATGTGTAGAAGTGGCCTAAGAGGGTTGCTCGGTCAAAGTCTTCAGTGGAGGCATTCAGCAAGCATCCGAGTCACTAACATCTGCGCAAGAGAAGGGCACACGTCCTTTGAGTAAAGGAGGACGTATGCATTGAAAGGAGGGAGGATTTCGCAAACTTATTTTATAGAAATTTGGATCATCTCCCAATTGTGGTTCTCTAGGTTTCTCGGGAGCTGCACGCAAAGCCCCTGGCGGGTAACCATCCCGTGAGCCTTGCTGAGCACCACCACATTGCGTCGCGAGTAGCCATTTGAGGATTGGAATTCGGAAGCCGATATTTGAATTAGGTGAAAATCTTATCTATGTTGATTTGCAAAAATTCCGTTTCCTTATTTGAAAATATTCGTCGATGCACATGATTGGAATTCCCGATATGCTATCATGTCTGTAATCTTGAGTAGCTTTATAAATTGGGAAATTTTCCTAATTTGGCAACGAACATATGATTGACGGTCCGATTTCACGCTTGAAATACGACCCGCAATCATACGGAAAAATCGCTAATCCGATCTCACACTTGAGATACGATTCGTGATTTTATTTAAAAATTGGCCAATCCGATCTCATGCGCGAGATACGATTCGTCAATTTATTTCCCAAAATTAAATGGACATGGATGATATCTTGCTTGATTTGGTGCGGTGTTGTTCTTGATGCCTTTATTTGATTGCTCCTGTAAAAGAAAAACCCAAAAAAATATATATTTGAGTTAGATTACGTTCATGTTAGAATATTACTTGTTTTAGGGTTATTTTGCATGTTTAGAATAGGAAATTTATTTATTTCGAATTCCTTAAGTAAAAATCCAAAAAAAATGCATTCATTTAGGATGTTAGTTTTCTTTAATTTAAATTGCACATTTAATTATGTGTCAACTTTAATTTCGAATTTTAATAAAAAAAAAAAAAAAATCATCATGCATATGTCATATAGAATTGCACGTCATTGCATGTTAGAATTGCATGTTTATTGGTTATAGATTTAGATCATTTCTCATAGATAGATTGCATGCTTATTAAGAAAAATAGAAATCAAGTGCACGTCATATAAGATTAGGTTCATGAAAATGCACGTCATTTAGTGATTGTTGATAGGTTCATTTAATTAGAAATTGCCCATCATTAGAATTAGGTCATTTGGTTAATTTAGATTGCACATTTAACTATTGCATTACTTTACTCATGTCATATAGTTTAGGTCATATTGCCATGCCATATCATTTCATATTAGATTAGTAGCATGCATTGCATGATTCTCATCGAATAAGTGAAACAAAAAATTGAGTGATTGCGTGTTAATTAGAAATCAAATCTAGGACTATTGATGTGAATTCTGATCTACAACGCAGATGCTTTCGTTGCTATGAGGTAAGTCATGCAATTTATTCATTGCTTTCTTGGATGTCAAATTGGTGGTTTGCGCACCCGCATGATAACCTTACATGTTTGGGAGATAAATTAAAATCAATTCAAGTTGCTTACCAAACATTTTTCAAAATAAAAAGAAAGGTACCGAAAGGGCATTAGAGAAGTCTAATGTAACCAAGTTCCCGTACCCAAAGTCTCTGGTTTGTAGAAGTAAAATAATCCTCCCATTATTTTACTTGGGTTTCTAATCAACCCACCAAAAAATAGATTAGTGGCGACTCCTAGATAAAATCTATCTGCATGTTAAGAAATTTAAACCTAAGTCATGAATTGGTATGGGCTTGGGAGAGCCCGAGTTAAGTCTAGGCTTAACAATCCATTAGCCAAACCCTAGGTGGTTCAGCCCCCGAAAAATTTGGTCGTGACACTAACCTCAACTTCTTTGTTTGAATCTAAGTCTGAATCTGTTTCAGAGTCTAAGTCTGATTCTGAATTGGCCAGTAGACATATATTGGCGTATTCTTCATCACTTTCCTCGCATTCAATATCACTCAATGTCTCTGCTTTGAGAGTCTTTTAAAATTTTTCTATTTTTCCTTTCTTTTTCTTCAACAAAGGGAAGTTGGGTCTTATATGCCATTTTTCCTTGCATTCAAAGCAAATCACACCTTTGTTGACTTCATTGGCCTCAATTGATTTTTTCAGAAATTTTTGAGTGCTCTACTTCTTCCAATTAAATTTTCTTCCCTTCCTGTTCAACCTTCTGAACTTCCTAATCATGAGTGCTAGCACTTCATCGTCCATGTCATCTTCTGAATCTGTATCATCAGAATCATCATTAAATTTTAAAGCAATTGACTTCTTACCTTTGGGATATTCTTATCCGTTGATTTGTTCCACTTCATATGATTGAAGTGTGCCAACTAGTTCGTCTACTAAAAGAGGCATGATCCTTTGGGTTTCTCTTATTGAAGTCTTCACATGATTCCAATCTTTGGAGAGTCCACGCAGCAATTTATTGACCTTCATTGGTCCTGAGATTGGTTGTCCTTGGTATGCAAGGCCATTTACAATCTCTATGAAGCGACTAAACATGTCAGTGATGGATTCTCCTGACTTCATCTTGAAAGCTTTATAATGTCCGAGTAGAATATTGATTTTTGTTTCTTTGACTCGATCAGTTCCTTTGTAGGTAACATGCAACCTGTCCCAGACTTCTTTTGCTGTTTCACAATATGAAATTTTGTTATACTCAGTAGGAGATAAAGTATAGTATAAGGAGTAGATGGCTTTAGCATCAAGAGCTTATCTCTTGGTTATTTTTGCTTGTGTTATTTCGCCAGCATCTGCAACTCCCTTTCCTCTTTCTGAGGTTGATGTAGCTTTAGGAATGATTCCTTTTTCTACCACATCCCATTCCAGGGGATCTTTCGATCTTAGGAATGCCTTCATCTTGTTTTTCCACACATTGTACTCCTTCCCCATCAAAGTAAGGAGGTTTGGTATTACTTTGGCCTTCAACCAAACCTAGAGCCAAAATACTAGCCATAGATCTTTAGCTTAAGAAGTAAAAACACTTTAATAAATAAGCACACAGGCTCTGATACCAATTGAAAGGGCTAGTATGAACATCTAGAGGGGGGTGAATAGGTGTAAAACAAATGTTTGCAGAATTCATAAAAGATAAATTGTCTTTAGAAGACAACACATATAACTTTAAACAATTAAGTAAGACTACAAATAAAAGTAAGGAGTTCAGGTAAGAGAATAAGAACACAAGGTTTATAGTGGTTCGGCTTAGACCAAGCCTATGTCTACTCTCCTGCACTGATAGCCTATTAGATGGATTCCACTATGATTCAAAAGAAATTTTACAGCAGTGTGATCTCAATTTCACAGTGAAGAGATTCTACTGGTCTCTCACTAAGTCTCACAAGAGTTTCTCTCTTTTGTTTACAACTTTGAGCTCAGTAAATGAAATGGCAAGGAACTTGAAATCGAATCTTTGAAGATAATCTCGCATCTAGATAAGTCTTCATTCTTCGGTCTGGAAACTATCAGTGAGGGTAGACTTTGAAACTAAAGTCTGGCGATCTTCAGACTTTGACGATAGAGTCTGGAAATCTTCAGACTTAGACTTGGAAAGGTTTTATCAACTTCAAAACAGTAAAAGAGTTTTCTCCAACATATCTCAACATTTCTTTTTATGTAAGTTGCATTTTCCCAATCTACATTTTAGCGCTCGTTGTATCTTGTACTTAAATAGTTGGCAGGTGTCCATAGTTGAGACCTAAATATGAGACTTAAACAGTGCAATTTTTTTTAGAACTTGGATTGAGCACAATTGCCTATGATGAGTTTAACATGGATGAGAATATAGACATCTTAGTGCAAGGCACAAATATATGATAGGTCTATTGACCTTATGTAGATAGATCATGACAGTAAAGATTGAGGTGAATCATGATAAGGGCATCATTAAGTATAAATACAAAACTCAAACTCAAGCATGTTGATGTATTTGATCTATTGCACTCACACAATTAATTCCTGGGAATCTCCTAAACGTAAAAACAACATGTGCCATTTTTATTTAAACCATATTCTAAGAATCATATAAATGCATTCAAAAGAGTGAATTTACTCATAAATACAACAGGATATACACTACAATGCCCGGGCTCATTCATAGAGTACATTATGTTTGTTGTGAATTTAGATAGGTTTCACTTATAGAGAGTATAATATTCAAAAAAGCTCATGCTAATTATATGGCACTTCTCAGATTACTTGATCCATGCTTATTGTTGCAATACCCGACATCCTTTGATGATTCTATTTATATGCTCTTCATATACATGAGGTCTCCATCCCCCTATGAGCTCAAGTTGTTTTGTTGGATTTTTTAACACTCATAAAAATATCTCCAATTGGAGATGATGTACGATGATTCACTTGCCATGGAATGAGGAGATTTTTAGGTACTTTCGACTTACGTGAAGTTAAGTCACATGAGCTGAGAGCATTTAATGATTTTTCTAATATTAGAGACGAGCTACCTATCATGTTCAGTAGGAATCAACTGAGCACTTGAAGAATCTCTGGCACCACGTTACCATGGGAAAGAAAGGGCAAAATACTAACTATTTGAAGAAATTCTAACAATCTTAGTAACCTTGCTCCCTTCAGGTTTTTATATGGTGCTCTTTCAAACTTATTTGTCATGTGTGTCATTAATTTTGAGTATATTTGGTCCACTTTTTTTCTTGTTTTTACTTGTATCATTTGAATTTTTATTTTTATTTTTTTTGTCTTTAATGTTTTGGACGATCAAAACTTTCATTCAATACGTACAAATGTTGACGGATAAGACTCATTTAGATTTTCTCATCAATTTTTTGAGTTTGTCGATTTCAAAAGTTCAAAGGTAAAGCAAAAGCAACTTCACTATAAGCCGCAATGTACAGTTTTCTTAAGTTGCTTTAAAATCCATATGATGATAATGATAACCAGAAGAGGCACCATTACTAATTAGGAAGGATTTTACTTACCGCTGATAGAAATAAGCATAGCTAGAATCTGACCAAAATATATATGGCTAGCATGAGGTTGACCCACATACGAGCTTTACTTAGTGATTTTTTATTTATGGCGAATTTTTAATTCTTATGCGTGTATTGTTTAGTTTGTTCAGTTTCAACTCATATGAAAATCTATAAATAATTAGATGAAAGCAAAATATTCCGGGATTGTACATATCTTGATAATGAACGTTTCAAATTAGTTGTTTATATAAACATAGCTCTTATTTTGAAAAATCTATATGAAAGTAAGGCTGAATTTTTTCAGGAAAAAAAAAAAACGCGGCTTTCCTACATCTAAGTTGTAAAAGGAAAACGAAAAGTAAAAGAGAAATTTTAATTTTTAAAGTGTTATGTTACATATATTTACCGAATAATTTATATGGATTATTGTGCATAATCTAGGGAAACTCTATCCGCATATCCAATTCTTATTTATGTACTACATTTTATTTGAAATATATATAATCATGAAATAACTCTTTTGATCTAATTATATAGAGATATCACGATATCTATGTATAATTGAATGAAAAATGTTGCATTCCATAATTGCACATATTTCGATAATAAATGTGCATATGGATTGTATTTTGAAATGCCTATATGAAAGGAAGGCTAAAAGTTATATTATATGATTGTCTGTATTTTATAGCATGAACATTAGCAAATTACTAAAAGATAACGTATTAACATAAATATTTAACACCACCGCCTGCGGTGGCCCAGTTGGATAAGTGCTCCCATGATGATCACCAAGGACGGAGGAGTTCGAATCCCGCTGGCCGCACGGGATCTTAAGCGCGACGTCGGAGTGGTGGGTCCTCCGCTAGCGTCGCCCCAGGGTTTACCCGCCGGCTGTCGGCTGTACGGGGTTCCCTGGGTATCAAAAAAAAAAAAAAAGACATAAATATTTAACTCTAGAAAATAATTATTTTGAAAAGTCTCGATGACATGTAGCTATATAATGTTAGAGGATCATAATTACGTAGCAAAAGAACTTTTTTATAATAAACAGACGAGACAATGAAAAAAGCTTCCATCACATCAGACTTGAATTATAGCTCATCTTTTGCAGGTAAATGAAAATTACAAATCAGAAAACATTTAGTATTAAAAAACTGAAAGAACCCATCAGACTTGAAGCTGCTCGAGCTGGACAGCCTTTTGGCCTTCAGAAGGGCAGTCTCCAAGACAGCCCTCGAGGTGATCAGACAAGCAGGAGCTGTCGATGTTCTCGCCGTGGTAGGACTTGCAAACGAAGTAGATCACTGTCTGCACGACCATATCGAAGAGTACCAGCATCGACTGTAACATCAAGCAGATCAGCCCAATCCCAATCTTGACTCCAATAGGAACCAAGTCGAGGAACACAAGGGATTCAAAAAGTGCCTGAACCAGCACGGAGTACACCAAGACACCAAGAAAACACCAAACGGATAGACCCATCTTGCCCTTTATCAGTCCCTTGCTCTTCACCATCGCCTTCCTTCCATACGCATCTTCAAGAACCGAGATCACGCTCGCCATTTGCCAAATTATGGTGATATAAACAAACCCAACGACGGACAAGATCAAGAGAGTGACCGCCACGGCAATCCCAAGTGCAGCGCCAACTGCAAATTGCCTCACCATGACGAGCCATACGATCAAAAGCCCTACAGCCACATCATTGTACCCAAAGAAGAAGGCGAAGCACCAGAAAAAAGTGATCATGAGCCTCTTCCACACTCTGGGCACGACACTTATGATCTTCTTGAAAGTAATCTGCTTGGAAGCGTAAACGCAAGCCACTGTGTAGACAACAGCCGTGGTCGAAAGCAGAGAGAAGATGAAGACTAAGACAAAGTAGCCAAGCCTGACGAACCAGAAGGCGACCCACTCCTGCTCGAGCATTGCGGACAGGCCCCTGTAATTTGTGTCGCCCTCTCCGATGTCGTTTTGGGTGATCTCGTGGTCGAGGTCGTTTTGGGTGATCTCGTGGTCGAGGATGTTGAAGGAGAGGAGCTGCGAGACCAAGGAGTGGGCGAGGAAAATGATGCAGAGAGGGAGGATGAGCGTGAGCGTGATCTGGGCAAAGATCTTCCTCCATTTGACGATGATCTCAGAGGTCTCTCTGTAGACGCCGAGGAACCCAAGGAATTGCAGCTCGTTCTGGTCTCTGTCCATCGTCTCTTTCGCACAGAGAAATCAAGAACGAGTGAAATGATCGATGCGTCGAGAGACTGAGATATTTCGTGAAGCAGAACAGGCGAAGAGATTCAGAGACGCGGATTCTTATAAAAGGGTCTTGAGAAGAACGACCACAGAGTGAATTGATAAATGAAGATGGGAAATGATTAAGTGACGGTCACCACCGTGGTAATAGCATATTGTTTTGGATTACAAAAAAATAAATAAAAAATAACTAGAAAGGTAAATGATTAAATAACAATCCTTAATCCATTGTAATAATAACAATCGACATGTTGTTATTCTCACAGTTACTCAAAGACTGTTACGCTAGCAGGACCCAATCAATAATCGCATAACAAATCACATGGAGAAGTATGAATCTAAAGAGAAAGTTTGACTCGTTCAAATTTCAAAGTCTTCCCTCTTCCTATCCCCAGTCTTCACGATATTACTATCTTTATTGAGTCTTGCTAGTATAATAGTCTTTGGGGCATGATATCAACTACGTTGGGGAGAATTACCAAAAAAGTCTTAAACCTATTACAATTATGCCAATTCAGTCATAAATTTTTTTTTATGACCAATTTAATCCTAAACCTTTTATAATTGTGTCAATTCAATCCATCTGGCCAAAATTGGTCGACCGGCGTTGACGTGGACGCTAGCGGGAGACAGCCAGCCAACGAACGCTGATGTGGCAATTTTTTAATATTTTTTTTCAAATTTTTTATTTTTTTATTTTTTTAATTTTTTTTTCCTCACATTCTCCTTCCTCTGGCCGGTCGGCGCCGGCTAGAGGTGAGGGCCGGTCAGGTCAGCCTCGCCAGCCACTGGCGAGGCTCACCCCTACCGGCCGAAGGCTAGGGCAAAGTAGCTGAGCAAGACAATAGACGAAGCAAGCAAAGCAGAGCAGCGATGCAAGACAGCGATGCAAGACTCCTCCGCTACGTCGACAGATATACCTTCGCTCCATCTCTAGGTCGGCAAAGCTTCCCCCGATCGCACTTCTTCTCGCTTGCCCTGTTTCCTCCCCCAACCAAAAATTAGAGCTTTTCTTGTCCTTCTTGCAGTCCCCTCCGGCGAGAGAACACAGTGATGCCCCCTCCGATCCAATTTCAAATTTTGAGGAGATGGGTCTCTAGGATTCCCTTCTCATTTGGCTCAAGAGGTAATTGGGTTCCCGCTCCTTGCTCTTTTCTTGTTTTGCTTCCGCCAGTCTGCTTGCCAGAGACCTCTGTATGCATTTGGCGGTGAGGTTCTCCTCCTCCTCATCCTCTCCCTCCCCGCTTCCGCCAGCGAGGCCAACCCTCACCGACCACTGGCGAGGTCAACCCTCACCTTGGTTGGGCGAGGCCCTACCGGATCTAGCGAGGCTCAGCCTCGCCCAGCCTTGGCGAGGGCCGAGCTCACTGGATCTGGCGAGGCCTCA
This sequence comes from Eucalyptus curtisii, assembly GCA_017140595.1. Taxonomy (NCBI): domain Eukaryota; kingdom Viridiplantae; phylum Streptophyta; class Magnoliopsida; order Myrtales; family Myrtaceae; genus Eucalyptus; species Eucalyptus curtisii. The sequence goes on from CM029502.1 coordinate 2,420,952, forward strand.
CCCTCACCAGTGGCCGGCTAGGCCGACCTCGCCGGCCCTCGGCTTTAGCTGGCGAGAGGAAGGAGAAGGTGAGAAAAAAAAATAGAATTAAAAAATTTTAAAATATATATATTAAAAAATTCGAAAAATAAAATAAAATAAAAATATGAAAAAATTGCCACATCGGCGTGTTCGCCTACCGGCTGTCCCCCGTTAGCGTTCACGTCGGCGCCGGCCGGCCAATTTTGGCTGGATGGACTGAATTGGTATAATTATAAAAGGTTTGAAACTAAATTGGCCAAAAAAAAAAGTTTATGACTGAATTGGCACCATTGCAATATGTTTAGAACTTTTTTGGTAATCCTCCCAATTACGTTGTGTGCCACAAATCATTATGAGGTATTTTTAAAAAGTGGACCTCATAATAATTTTTTACTTATTATTTTTTTTGTGTCCCAAACAGATTGTTATTATCACAGTGGATTAAAGGTTGTCATTTAATCATTTTGATTCACTTTCATTGGTATCGGCTCAAAGCTTTTGAGGTTTCTTGATTTTGCATGATTGATTTTAGCGTGAAACATGTGGATAGGTTTTGGCCTTTCCCTTTTGGCCATGGAATTCAGCCGAGTCGATGCTATTTGGTCTCCGCGTCAAAGGGTTGCCGTAACGTGGAAAGTGGGCACAGTTGTTGACCTTGCTAACAAGTATCCTTGACAAATTAACGTATATAGTGGGAGCAAGTTTGGCTTTAGAATAAAAAATCGGTCTGATTTTAAGTTTCAATGCACCCCAGTCCAATTTATGGTTCCATTATTTTAGGAATCGCCGGTTCCCAGTTCAGTTCGAAATTGAAAATCGGGAACCGAACCGAAGGAATCGAGAATTAAAGTAGTGATATATTATTGAAACATGCCACACTGCTTTATATTCTAAAGGCATTAAAAAAAAATTAATTGGATGTAATGCGACAATCACAAATAGTCAATGACTCATCAACATAAGTTTCATCAAGGAATGCCTTGGAAGCACACTAAAGAAATGCTCGAGGATAATTATCAAAAAAAGTTACAAACTTATTATAGTTGTGTCAATTTAGTTTTAGTTTTTTTTTTATGCCGATTCAATCGTAAACCTTTTATATTTTTGCTAATTCAATTCTTCAGGTCAAATTTGACTAGCAGGCACTAACATGGACACCAGTCATCTAGCCGACCCTGACATGAATAATTTTATAATAATTTTTTTGAATTTTTTTTATTAGTATTGATATTTTTCTTTTCTTTTTCCTCTTTTATTCTCTTCCCCCCTTCTTCCTTCTTCCTCAGGCCGTTTGTTGCTGACTAGAGATGAGGGCCAGTGAGGCTCGCCCCACCCTCACTAGCCACTGGCAAGGGCAAGCATCACCCAACTATAACACCCTAGGTCTCCACCGTACATATAACTAAGTTCTCATGGTTTTGTTCTTCTCAAGGCAGCCCATACTACCCCAAGAAAACACATGTATACAGTTAAGGTCTCCATCGTACATATAACTAAGTCCTCATGGTTTTGTTCTTCTCAAGGCAGCCTATATCACCCCCAAGAAAACACGTGTATACAGTTAGAGGTCTCATTACCTTATAAGGCAGGCCAAAACTCCCTCCCTAGGCGATGTCAGAAATGCCCTATCCTTGTGCACGTCCGGGGACCGAGGCGTGGACGCACCACCATCCCTCCTCCCCGCGCACCGCCGCTTGAGCTATCACACTCTCCACCCCTTAGGAGCACAATGTCCTCACTATGGCCCCACACGCGATTGGGAGTCAACTCTGATACCACTCCTTAGGAGCATAATGTCCTCGCTGTGGTCCCACATGCGGTCGGGAGTCGACTCTAATACCACTTGTAACACCTTAGGTCTCCAGGCCCCTGTGGCCCCACATGCGGTCGGGAGTCGACTCTAATACCACTTGTAACACCTTAGGTCTCCAGGCCCCACACGCGATCGAGAGTTAGCTCTGATACCACTTGTAACACCCGAGTCTCCACTGTATACATATTGTCCACTTTGGACACTAAGTCCTCACTTTTTGTTCTTCTCAAGGCAGCCCATATTACCTCAAGAAAATGCGTGTATACAATTAGAGGTCCCATTGCCTTATAAGGCAACCCAGAACTCCCTCCTTAGGCGATGTGGGACAAGAGACATGCCCCTTCCTTGCGCACGTCCGGGGACCGAGGTGCGGACGCACCGCCATCCCTCCTCCCTGCGCACCGCCGCCAACCATGGAGAATCAATCTCGCCCACCCCTCACTCGCTATGACTAGGCAAGGCCAAGCCTCACCAAAGCTAGCGAGGCCTCGCCTAGCGACGGCAAGAGCGGTCTCGCCGTCGTTGGGCGGGTCTCTCCTACCAAAGGAAGAAGGAAGAATGAGGGGGAAAAAAAGAGAAAGGATAAAAAAAAGGAGAAAGAAAAGAAATAATAAAAAATTTGAAAAGAAATAATAAAATTATTTTAAAAATTCTTCACATCAGTGATGGCTAGCCAAAATTAGTTGAATGGACTGAATTGGCAAAAAATAATTTGGGACTATTTTGATCTAATTACAATAAGTTTAAGACTCTTTTTGTTAATTTTCATGAAATGCTCAAGTGGTTGAACAAATTAAGCACTCCAACAAGATGCAAGCCGATAGCCGATGCAACACAAGTCTTTGCAATGCAACTAGTATTTCCAAGGATCTGCCAAGAACAACCTTAGGCAGTGAGAAACTAAGGAACTCAGTTATGCAAGAAAATCAGGCTTCAGTGTGTTAACTTGCAATTCGATCAAAAAAATGTGTTAACTTGCAAAATGAGCAAACTAGCTACTGTCTGAATTCTTAGTCAATGGTGCCACCTATCAGTCTATTCCCCAAAAGTAAGCCTCCTTAATCGATCTAGAACGGAGTGCACGTACACAATCGAACAGACAAATAAGAAATGCAACCTCCACCGTTTAATGAGACTTATCATTGGTTAACAGAGACAACGAAGATTAGAGTTGAGCAAGCAAATGCAAGGTTTCACACAGGTGGCCTATTTTAAAATATTACCTGAGGAGACATTAAAACGACTGGAAGAAACTTATTTGGGGGAAAGACCCTCCGGCGACTTCCCATTCACAAGCAGCGGCTAATCCCCTTCATTGTCCCCATGGAATTCCTTTCCAAGTCTTAAATAATTGACATAGTTGTATTTCAGCTTTTGGAGTGAACTGGTTTCACATGATGTTCTGTTTCAGCATCATTGCTGTATTTGTTGACACCGAAAAAGCATATCGTGCTAACATCAGTGTTTTATTCTAATTCACAGTTATATTTCATGATTGCGCATAATTTACAACATCAACATTAGCAAATTACTAAAACATAACTTGTTAGGATAAATATTTAACTGTATGAACAATTACTTTAAAATGTCTCTATGATAAGATTGTGCATATTTCATCAATATATAATGTTAGAGGATCAATGAAAAAGTTAGGTAACACAAGACCCTTTATATGATAAATGAATGACATTAGAGGATCAATAAAATAAAATTTTCGTCACTAAAGAATCATAGCTCGTGTCTTACAGATAAATGAAAATTACAATTCAGAAAACATTTTGTATTAAAAAATAAATATAATAACCCATTAGTCATGAAATTGCTCAACCTGGGCAGCCTTTTGGCCTTCAGAGGGACAGTCTCCACGACAGACCTCCAGATGATCAGACAAGCAGGAGCTGTCGATGTTCTCATGGTGGTAGGACTTGCAGACGAAGTAGATCACTGTTTGCACGACCAAATCGAACAGCACCAGCATCCACAGCAACATCATGCAGATCAGCCCAACCCCAATCTTGACTCCAATAGGAACCACGTCCAAGACCCCAAGGGATCCAAACAGTGCCTGAACCAGCACGGAGCACACGAAGACACCAAACTCGTAGGCCCATCTTGCCATTTGTCAGTCCCTTGCTCTTCGCCATCGCCTTCCTTCCATATGCATCTTCAAGAACCGAGATCACACTCGCCGATTGGCAAATCATGGTGATATAAACAAACCCAACAACGTACAAGATCAAGAGAATGACCGCCAGGGCAATCCCAAGTGCAGGGCCAACTGAAAATTGCCTCACAACGATGAGCCCTGCGATCAGAAGCCCTATGGCCATGGCAATGAACACAACGAAGAGTGCGAAGCTCCAGAGGAAAGGGACCATGAGCCTCTTCCACTGGGCACGACACTCATCATCTTGGTAATAGTAATCTGCTTGGTGGCGTAGATGCCAGCTACCGTGTAGACAGCTGAAGTCGAAAGCAGAGAGAAGATGAAGACGGAGATGAAGGAGCCTAGCTCGATGAGCCAGAAATTCTTGAGCATGCGGCACAGGTCCTGTACCTCAGGCTGTGCTTCCTGGCGTTGTCCCAGTCGATCTCGTACTTGACGATCTTGAAGTAGAGGAGCTGTGAAACCTTGGAGAGTGCGAGGAAGACGATGCAGAGATGGAGGATGAGTGTAAGCGTGATCTGAGCGAAGATCTTCCTCCCTTTGAGGATGATCTTGGAGCTCTCTCTGTAGACGCCGAGGAACCCAAGGAACTGCAGCTCGTGCTGGTCTCTGTCCATCGTTCCTTTCGCACAGAGAAATCAAGAACAAGCGAAACGATCGATGGGTAGAGAGAGACTACGATATTTCTTGAAACAGAACAAGCGAAGAGATTTAGAGACTCTGATACTTATAAAGGGTCATGAGAAGAACGACCACAGAGTGAATTGATAAATGAAGATAGGGATGTCGTTGAGAGCGGGGGAAGGAGGAGGGAAGACTTTGAAATTTGAATGAGTCAAAGCTTGTTATTCAGATTCCTACTTCTTCATGCCTTTTCATCCCCTGTACTGTAATTAAATTTGCTTATAGAAGATAAGAAAGCTTTTGGTCCCACTTTCTCCGCTCTCTGCCTGAAGTTTCTTACGTTTCCTGTTCTAGTGACATCGCAGCACGAAACACGTGGATTGAGCCATTGGAATTCAGCTGAGTCCATGTGATTTGGAGTCCGTAACGAAGTGAAAATAGTGTTGGAAGTGAGTGAGCGGGCTCATGAGTCTCCATGAGAAGCTAACATATATACCTATACAGAATTATATCATGCCAAGACACGAGACAAGGTATTTTGGCGTCACATCAAGCACCCTCAAATGTAATCTGTTCTATCAACATGCTTTTGTTACGAGCCGGCGATTTGGAGTCCCTGTCGAAGTGATCAAATAGCGTAGAAAGTGAGTGAGCATACTTGTGGGTCTCCATGAGAAGCTGACATATATACCTATAAAAAAAAAAAATTATTGTGCTGAGACACAGCGCGGTGTCACACCGAGTATCCTTAGCTATAATCTGCTTTATTGACATGCTTTTGTCGTGGGCTGGCAGTTCCTTGACTACATAATAGCCCATGCGGTGCCTAGTGAGCGAACAAACACCACGCTTCCCTTCTATAATTGTTTCAAAGAACAATATGGAAAATAGCCTTCATCAATTAGATCATACCACGCTCAACTTAGCTCAGGTATTTAGTCCATTGAGTGAGACGGTAGATCACTTGAGACTCAACAATTGGTTTCGGCTTGTCATGTGATGTTAATGATGATCAAAAGAGGCACCATTACTAATAATGAAGGATTTTATTTACTACTGATAGAAATAAGCATGGTTAGAATTTGACCAAAATATATACAGCTCAAGTGAGGTTGAACCACACAAGAGCTTTACTAGCAATTTGTTTTTTATGGTGACTTTGGCAAATCTTTAATTCTTATGCATATATTGTTTATTGTGTTCTATTTCAATTGTTATAAAAATCTATAAATAATTAGATGAAAGCACAATATTCAATGATCGTACATATCTTGATAATGCATGTTTCAACTTAGTTGTTTGATATGTACGTAAATCGTATTTTGAAATGTCTAATGTAAAAGTAAGGCTGAATATTTTCCAAAAAAAAAAAAGGCTTTCCTACATCTAGGAAAACGAAAAATAAAAGAGAAAACTTTACTGTTTAAAATGTTATGTTACATATATTTAGCGAATAATTTATGTGCATTATTGTGCATAATAGTCTAGGGAAGCTCTAATTTTGCAAATCCAGTTCTTATGCATATACCACATTCTATTTGTAATATATATATATATATATATATATATATATATGGAATATAACTTTTTTCATCTAATTATACATAGATATCTCAAAATAAGATGAAAAATTATGCATTCAGTAATTGCACATATTTTGATCATAAATGTGCATATGGATTGTATATTCAAATGCCTATATAAAAAGAAGGCTAAAAGTTGTATTTTATGGTTGCGCATACTTTATAACATGAACATTAGCAAATTACTTACTTATTAATATAAATATTTAACTGTAGAAAAAAAAATTACTTTAGAAGGTCGCTATGAGATATTGTGCATATTTCATCAATATATGATGTTATAGGATCATCAAAAAAGTTATGTAAGACAAGGCCCTTTATGCGATAAATAGGCGACATTAGACGATCAACAAAAAAAATGTTTCGTCACTAAAATTATATCTCGTCCCTTACAGGCAAATGAAAATTACAATTAAAAAAAAAACAATTGGTTTTAAAAATAAAAAATAAATGGAAGAAACCATCAGACATGAAGTTGCTCGAGCTGGACAGCCTTTTGGCTCCAAGACGGCCCTCGAGGTGATCAGACAAGCAGGAGCTGTCGACGTTCTCATGGTGGTGAGACCTGCAGACGAAGTAGATCACTGTCTGCACGACCAAATCGAAGAGCACCAGCATCGACAGCAACAGCATCAGCCCAACCCCGATCTTGACTCCAATAGGAACCAAGCCCAAGACAACAGGGGATTTAAAGAGTGCCCGAACCAGCACGGACCACACCAGGACACCAAGAAAACACCAAACCCATAGGCCCATCTTGCCCTTTATCAGTCCCCTGCTCTTCACCATCGCCTTCCTTCCATACGCATCTTCAAGAACCGAGATCACACTCGCCAATTGCCAGATCATGGGGATATAAGCAAACTCAATCACGTCCAGGATCAAGAGAATGACTGCCACAGCAATCCCAAGTGCAGGGCCAACTGAAAATCTAGGAAACACCAACACTCAGTTTTCGTGTCGTATCGGACACTCCGACACGTGTTCCATACTTTTCGACACTTTGTCAACACATGTCGAATTTTCTAACACTATTCAAAATTCCAACATGTGATTCCGACACGTGATTCCAACACGCGATATCAATTTTAAAAATTTTCAATAAATGAGGAATTAAAATATTTATATATGAAAAATAAAAACAAAAATAATAAATAATAAAAAGGGAAAGAAGAAAAAGTTAGTTTTATCTTCTCTTCTCGACTCTCACTTCCCGTGATAACAATTCACCTCTCAAGTTTTCTTTTCTTTTCTCTTTCGACACATTTGACACACGAGTCTAGAATGTGAATTACTTGTTATTTTCTCCAAGTTTCGTGAATTATTGGAATGGAGTTGAATTTATCAAATTGAAACAATTAATGATATTAATAAATGGTGGATTAATATTTTTAGTGTAAATTCATTCTAGATTTTTTTATTATTTATTTATTTGTGAATTTGATTCAAATAATCAAAAAAATGATAATTTATTATGTATATATAAAAATATATATTTAATACACAACGTATCCCAACGTATCGGAATTCTCTTTTTCTGATATATGATGTGTCAGCATGTCATGTCGTGTGTTGTCTATCGGTGTCGGTGCTACTTAGTTGAAAATTTCCTCAACATGATGAGCCATACGATCAAAAGCCCTACAGCCACAACATTATCCTCAAAGAAGAGCGCAAAGCACCACAAAAAAGTTACCATGAGCCTATTCCACACTCCGGGCACGATGTTCATGATCTTCTTGAAAGTAATCTGCTTGGCCGCGTAATGCAGGCCATTGTGTAAACAACAGCCGCGAATAAAAGCGGAGAGAAGATGAATACGATGATGAAGTAGCCGAGCCTGACGAGCCAGAAAGCGAGCCACTCCTTGAGCATGCGGGACATGTTCCTGGACTTCGGGTCGTCCTCCCAGTTGTCGTTCAGAGTGACCTCGTGGTCAAGGATCTTGTAGGACAGGAGCTGCGAGACCAGTGAGTGGGCAAGGAAGACGATGCAGAGAGGGAGGATGAGCGCAAGCGTGGTCTGGGCCAAGATCTTCCTCCATTTAAGGATGATCAGTCTCTCTGTAGACGCCGGGGGAACCCAAGGAATGGCAGCTCCTTCTGGTCTCTGTCCATCGTTTCTTTCGCACAGCAAAATCAAGAACGAGCGAAACGATGGATGTGTAAAGCGATTGGGATAATTCTTGAAGCAGAACTAGCGAAGAGATTCAGAGACTGGGATGCTTATGAAGGGTTTTGAGAAGAACAGCCACCGAGTGAATTGATAAATGAAGATAGTGATGCCGTCAAGAGTGGGGGTAGGAAGTGGGAAGACTGAAATTAAAGAAGAAAAATTTTGGTCCCACTTTCTCTGCTCTCGGCCCGAAGTTTCTCAGGTTTCCTTAATTTGGCTGGCCATGGAATTTAGCCAAGTCGATGCAATTTGGACTCCCTGTCAAAGTGATGAAATAGCATGGAAAGTGATGAGCAAAAGTGATGAGTGTGCTCGTGGGATTTGGCAAATCTCCATGAGAAGATAAACATATAAACCTATCAAGTATGGGTTTGCAAAGAATTTTATCATGTCGAGACATGGGGCTTTGTTGTCATGATGAGCATCCTTGTAAGAATGTGGATGAAAGATTGAAGAGAAAGGGTTTTCTGTATTCTCACTATATTTCTGTACGTACAATGTCAGTGTTTATATTACAAGACATGTATAATGAAAAAGGCAACTAAATAATGTACAGACTAAATTTGATATAAAATGAATCTTTGGTTATCTTGATTGATCTGATGAATATTCAATGTGATCTGAAGATATCTTGTGCATCTTCCAACACTCCCCCTCAAGCTGGTGGTTTGTAGATATCCAAGACGCCGAGCTTGCTTAAGAGATACGCATGCTGACTTTGACATAGAGGCTTGGTGAATACATTTGCAAGTTGTTCTTCTGTTCCAATCCCCCGTGTCTTGATTATACCTTCCTGTATTTTCTCTCGAGTGAAATGGCAATCCAATTCTATGTGTTTCGTTCTCTCATGCACAATGGGATTTGATGCTAGTTTAAGAGCTGCATCATTGTCACAAAATAATCTGGTTGGTCCCTCGATTCGTACTCCAAGGTCCCGAAGTAATCCCCGTAGCCATACTATCTCACATGTCGTTTTCGCCATAGCTCGGTATTCTGCTTCTGCCGAGGATAAAGAGACTGTTGGGTGCTTCTTGGTTTTCCATGAAAGTAAGGAATCTCCCATCTTAATGCAGAAACCGGTTATGGATCTCCTGCTCATCGGACAAGTAGCATAATCTGCATCACAATACGGTGTCATTCTCATGTCACATTTCCTAGAAAGAAGAATCCCGAGTCCAGGACATTTCTTCAAGTACTTCACAACTTTGAGTGCAGCGTTCATGTGAGACTGCTTTGGCTTGTGCATGAATTGGTTGAGTGTCTGTACAGCATAACTAATGTCTGGCCTGGTCATAGTCAAATATATGAGTTTCCCGACAAGTTTTTGATAACTCAATGGATCTTTGAGTACTGGATCTACTTGTTGAGACACTTTAGCATCATAATCTGCCGTAGTCAATTTAACATTTTGCTCAATTGGAATCACAGCTGGCTTACATCCTGATAAACCTGCTTCTGATATGATTTCCAATGCAAATTTTCTCTGGCTGAGAGATATTCCTTGATCTGATCGTGTAATTTCTATTCCAAGGAAATATTTGGGTGTACCCAAATCTTTTATGTGAAAAGTAGAATGCAAGTATTCCTTGAAAACTTGGATAGCCACTTCATCGTTTCCCATAATAAGCATATCATCTACATATATCATTAAGTATATAGATGACGTACCTTTAGTCCGTGTGAAAACGGCATAGTCAAATCTGGATTGTTGGAAACCTGCAACTATCAGGGACTCAGCAAATTTGGCATACCATTGTCTGGAAGCCTGTTTAAGTCCATACAAGGATTTGCGGAGACAACATACTCTATTCTGCCCCTGTCTCCGTAAACCCTGTGGAATATCCATATAAATTTCTTCGTCTAGATCTCCATGTAAGAAGGCATTGTGGACATCCATCTGGTGCAATGGCCAGTCCTAAAAGGCTGCTACTGAGAGAAATGAGCGTACCGTAACATCTTTAGCGACGGGAGAGAAGGTTTCATGATAGTCAAAACCTTCCTGTTGTGTGAAACCTTTAGCCACTAATCGAGCCTTGTACCTTTCAATCGATCCATCTGCTCGATATTTGATCTTGTAGACCCATTTGCATCCAATTGCCTTCCGGTCTGGGGGTAGAGAGACGAGTTCCCATGTCTGATTGTCCACTAAAGCCTGCAATTCTGCTTTCATAGCTTGCTGCCATCTCGGATCAGTGCTCGCCTCATCATAATTGGATGGTTCTCGCTCCTCAGAAATGCGAGAAATGCAACAACAATGCTCCGCCGACAGCCGATCAAATGAAACATAAGAGGAGATGGGAAAAAGAATACCCGCGAGTTTCGGACTCCACACACATAGTCTTTCGTCCAAGTTGGTGGACGTGTGACTCGCCGGGAACGTCTAGGTGGGGTATTTGCAGGTGATAATTGACCCGACCCAGTATCAATAGGAGTGGATGAATGATCCGCACCAGCATTATTTGAAGTAGAGTCAAGCACAACTTCATCATTTGAGATGTGGTTCGTGGGTTCCAGTGGAGTTGCCAAGTCCACGGCTGATGCAGAGGAGTCCCTTCTATCTGTTAATACAGGAAGGAGAACATATCCTGGATCATTTGCAATTTCTTCAATATGAGGTGAAGAGTGATGTCCTCGGTTATCTGTTCTTGGTTCCTGTGTAGCAAAAGGAAAGATATCCTCCTGGAACGAAACATCTCTACTAACAAAGAATTCCCATGTAGATGAATCATAAACCCTGTACCCTTTTTGTAAGGTGGGATACCCCATGAATGTGCAACGGTGAACACGAGGACTCATCTTATCTCTAGGTCCCACTATAGTGGCATAACATTGGCGAGAGTTATTTAATCAATAGAATGCAGACCAAGATTCTCAACGGTCGAAGTCCTTTCGAATTGCTCTTTGGGAGGAAGCCAAAAATCTTCAAATGACTCATATTTGGCTTCCTCCCAAAGAGCAATTCAAAAGGACTTCGACCGTTGAGAATCTTGGTCTGCATTCTATTGATTAAATAAGCTGCAGTTAGGACACAATCTCCCCAAAAATTGTCGGGGATGGAAGCTTGAAACTTCAAGGCGCGAGCAACATCCAATAAGTGACGATGTTTCCGTTCCACTACTCCATTTTGCTGTGGAGTATGCGTGCATGAACTCTCATGTAAAATCCCTTGAGATGTGAGCAAAGCAGTACACTCATGGTTAAAGAATTCCTTCCCATTGTCTGTTCTTATTCGGCGGATTGTCTTGCCAAATTGAGTTTTCGATAAAGAAAGGAAAGTCCTTAAATGAGATATGACTTGACCCTTAGACTGCATGAGAAAAATCCATGTGGCCCTTGAATGGTCATCCATAATGGTTAAGAAAAAACGGGACCCATCATGGTTCTGTGTATGGTAAGGACCCCAAACATCAATATGAAGTAAGGAAAAGGAATCATCTACACGATTTGTGCTCAATGGAAAAGGAATACGAGACTGTTTGGCAAGTGGACAAATATGACATTGAGGATAAGGAAATAAGGAACTGTGACCCATTCTGGAATGCTAAATGAATTGTTTATCATTGGTAGTTAAATTACACAATGATTGTTTATTACAATGAAACTGATCAAGATTTGCTGAACTCTTCCAAAAATATAGTCCTTCATATAGATTACCCCAGCCCATCAGTGTCCCAGTCGAAAGGGCCTGAAAGACACAGCTATCAGCAATAAAGGAAACTTTACAAGAATTTTCCTCACAGGCTCTAGACACGGAGATAAGGTTAATTTGAAACTCTAGGACATAGAGGACATTTGTAAGAGTGAGCTGAGAGCTAAGATTGACTATCCTTGTTATGGACACACGAGCAACATTTCCATTCGGCAATTGCACAATAATGGGACTATCCAGTTCTTCATTAACAACAGTAAATAGCTTCTTGTCACATGCAATATGATCACTAGCTCCAGAATCGACAATCCAAGTATTCCTCGATATGGTATTTATTAGGCAATGAGAAATACCTGTAAAGCTGCTCCCCCTTTTTGGAATATCTAATTTGTGCAAGTGCTTGCATTAATTGTTGATACTCGATGTGTGATGGATTGATCGCTTGATCCCGTGGGTTGATAAGCTGCTGCTGCTGATACTTCCTTCTTTTTTTCTCCCGGTCGGCCATGCAATTTCCAACAACTGTCAATTGTGTGATGGGGCCGCTTGCAATAGTCGCAAAATAGCTTGCCTTTATTTTTCAAATTCGATCCATAACTCGGCCCATAATTGGGCCCATAATTCGGCCCGAGGTTCTTCAAAAAAGAAGAGCCGTTGGATCTGTTTGATCCGGAACCATCCATGCCGTCCAGATCGTCCGCGTAGCGCGGCCCTTTAGAGCTGTCAGATCGCTTCGTGCGATCTGAACCATCCATCGCCAAGCCTTTAAAAGGCTTTTGTTCGGCGAACCCTAGCGACGGGTTCCGCCTCCTTTCTAGGGTTTTCACTGTTCCTCTCTCGATTCTGGCCGTGAGAGCCAAACCCTCTGTCGTTTTGTTCTTTGTCGAGGTGAGTCTCTGGCTCTCCTCCTGAACTACAAGTTGGAAAATTCGTCCAATCGGCGGCGGGGGCTCCATGGCCAGAATCTGCGACCTGAAAGTGAGGTAAGAACCATTGAGTATTAGCAAAAAACGCGTCGCTTTCTCTCGGTCCTTGATCCCCTTGTACTGTTGGAGGGTTTCTTCGGGTCCGATGAGTTTTTCTTCGGCGGCTTCAAGCTCGTTCCAGAGAGTTGAAAGCTTGTTGAAGCAGGCCGTCACGGTCATGTTTCCTTGCTTCAGTTCGGAGAGGGCTTGATGCAACGAAAAAATCCTTGCTTGATCCAATTTCCCGTACATTTCTTTTATACTGTCCCAAAAAGATTTTGAGTCCTCTGTCGGAGGCAATCTGGCGGCTATTCTGGACTGATGCAATTTCCTATCCATGTCCGAACAAGCTGGTTGCATTTTTTCCATTGTCGCCCTAATTTCTCATCGGTTGGAATGGAAACTATTCCATCGATGAACCCTTCTTTGTCTTTGGTGATAAGGGCTCGACGGAATTCCCGCGCCCAACTCGAATAGTTTTCGGATCCCGTGAGATGGTTGCTGTGAGCTTCAACTCGGGTCCGTCGGCCGTGAAAACATATAGCGCGTCGCCGGGTTCGAGTCGACCCATGGCGGCCGTGAAAGGAAAAGGGAATCCTGTTGGAAACGCTGTTGGGAACCCTGTGCTGTTGGTTGTCTGCCCCGAATTGAAAAACCCCGCATTCGAATTTGCTGATTCGCCCGTCTGCTCTGGGTCGATGGCTGAGCCTGCTTCAGTATTGGTTGGTAGGCCTCCATCGGCCTGCACGCTCTGGTAGCCCGGTTGTGATGAATCTGGATTCGATCCATGTATCCATGGGTATGGCATCCATTGATAAGGATAGCCTGAAAAATTGAACCCTGGATTGAACTGAGCCGGAAAGTGTTGCCAGGGCGTGTGATGAGCGTGAATTTGGCCTTGAATAGTTTGATGTTCAGCCAAGGAAGTAACGACAGTTGATTCTGGATTGGGAAAAGTAGGAGGCGTTGAGGTAGGTATTTGTGGATTTGCCATGAGGTTTTAAAGAAAAAATTGAAGTAGTTCTGTTTTGCAGGTTGAACAAAGCACGAAGGCTAAAATATGAATTCCTACCGGAGGCTGCTTCGCTTTGCAAGTGTTGCAACAGCAAAGGCAAAAAAGAATCGAAGGCAATTCGAAGAAATTTGCGGAAGCAATACCAAGATTAGAAGTCGTGCTCTGATACCATGTAAGAATGTGGATGAAAGATTGAAGAGAAAGGGTTTTCTGTATTCTCACTATGTTTCTGTACGTACAATGTCAGTGTTTATATTACAAGACATGTATAATGAAAAAGGCAACTAAATAATGTACAGACTAAATTTGATATAAATTGAATATTTGGTTATCTTGATTGATCTGATGAATATTCAATGTGATCTGAAGATATCTTGCATATCTTCCAACAATCCTTAACTATAATCCGCTTTATCGACACAATTTGCTCTTCACTTCTATACTTATGCCGATCCCAACATTCCATTCTATATAAGTTGCATTTTCCCGATCTACGTTTTGGCGTCCTGTCATATTTTGCTATTAAATACTCGGCAGATGTCCACGTAATTGAGACCCAAATATGAGACTTGAACAGTCAAGAAATTTTTAAGAACTTGGATTGAGCTTATCTACATTGTTCATGACCTAGTAAAGATTTAAGTAACTCATGTTAAGGCATCATTAAGTATAAATAGTAAACTTAAAACTCAAGCATGTTTATGTATTTGATCTATTGAGCTCAAACATTAAATACCTAGGAATCTACTAAAGGTAAAAATCACGTGTGCCATTTTTATGTGTACCATATTCTAAGTGAATCATATAAATGCATTAAAAGGAGTGAATTTACTCATAAATACAACAAGATATGCACTATGATACTCGAGCTCATTTGTTGATTGGATTATGTTTTGTTTTGAATTTAGATAGGTTTCACTTATAGAGATCATAATATTCAAATGAGTTCGTGCTAATTATATGGTACTCTTCAAAGCACTTGATCCATGCTTATTGTTGCAATATGTGATGTCCTTTGATTATTCGGTTTATATGTTTTTTATATATATGAAGTCTCCCTTTACCTATAAGATTTAAGTTATTTTGTTGGAATTTTTAACACTCATAAAGATATTTTGAATTGGAGGGATTGTACGATGATTCGCTTGCCTGGGATCAGGAGAATTTTAGGTACTTTCAACTTAAGTGAAGTTGGCTCACATGAGCCAAGCCGAGAGCATTTAATAATTTTCTGAAATTAGAGACGAGGTACGTATCATATTTAGTGTGAATCACTTGAGCACTTGAAGAATCACTGACACCATGTTACCAGGGGAAAGTAAAAGGTAAATTAGCTATTTGAAGTTAATCTAACAATCTTAGTGACATAGCGGGATAATGACATAAACAGTCCCTAAACGTTTACTCAATGTCCAATTTGATCTCTAAACTTTTAATTGTTCAATGTAGTCTTGAACTTTTAATATACATTCAATACAATCCCTTAAATGTTTGAAGATATTTAATGTAGTCCTTCCATTAATTCAAGACCCACGACTATATTGAGCATTTTCATACAGTTCAGGGACTATATTGAAAATGTACCAAAAGTTCAGGTACTATATTGAATGAATTAAAAGTTCAAGGACTACATGCGCATTGGGCTAAAGTTTAAGGACTACATTGAATAAATTAAAAATTCGAGGACCACATGTACATTGGGCTAAAGCTCGGGGACTACATTGAACAAATTAAAAGTTTAAGGATCAAATTGCACATCGAACCAATGTTTAGGGACTATTTGTGTCATTCTCTTTAACCTCACTCCCTTGCTTCAAACCTTTGGCACAGAGAGCAGGATGAAAATGAGTAAAGTTTCCGCAGGTTTATATGCGGTGCCCTTTCCAACTTATTTTGTCTACATGTGTCCTTAATTTCGAGTATATTTGTAACACTATTTTTTCTGTTTTCTTTACTTTTCTTTTATCATTTGTAAATTTATTAATTTCTTTAATGTTGGATGATCAAAACTTTCATTCAAAACGTTCAAATGTTGATGCATAAGACTCATTTAGATTTCTTCATCAAATTTTTTGGGTTTAAAATCTTTATTGTTTTCAAAATCTTAAAGGTAGAGCAAAAGCAACTTCACTATAAACCGCAACGAATAATTTTCTTAAGTTACATGAATTTGCATGTGATGATAATGATGAATAGAAGATGCATCATTACTAATAAGGAAGGATTCTATTTACTGATGATAGAGATAAGCAAAAGCAACTTCACTATAAAATAGACATAGCTCGCGTGAGGTTGAGCCACGCACGAGCTTTGTTCAGTGATTAGTTTTTTATGGTGACTGTAGCAAATTTTTAGTTCTTATGTATATATTGTTTATTTTGTTTTGTTTCTATTCGTATGAAAATCTATAGAAAATTAGATGAAAGAAAAACATTTCATGAATGCAGGTATCTTGATAATGAATGTTTCAAATTAGTTGTCCATGTATAATAGATCTTACTTTGAAATATCTACGTAAAAGTAAGGCTGAATTTTCTCCAACAAAATCCTACATCTAAGTTGCAAAAGGAAAAAAATAAAAAATAAAAGAGAAAGTTAATGTTTAAAATGTTACGTTACTTATATTTAGTGAATAATTTATATATGGATTATTGAGCATAGTCTAGGGGAACTTTGATTCTGCATATCCAGTTCTTATGCATAACCACATTCTATTTGAAATATATAGATAATTATGGAATGTAACTTTTTTTACATCTAATTATACATAGATATCTCCAAACATCTTATTTTGAGATGTTTATGTATAATTAGATGAAAAAAGATATGTTCGTTAATTGCACATATTTTGACAATCAATGTAATTATGGATTGTCTTTTGAAATGCCTATATAAAAAGAAGACTAAAAGTTATATTTCCTGGTTGCGCGCCCTAAAAGTTATATTTCATGGTTGCGCGCTTACTTTATAATATGAACATTAACAAATTACTAAAAAATATTGTGCATAGTCTAGAGGAACTTTGATTCTGCATATCCAGTTCTTATGCATAGCTACATTCTATTTGAAATATATAGATAATTATGGAATATAATCTTTTTCATCTAATTATACATAGATATCTCCAAATATCTTATTTTGAGATGTCTATGTATAATTAGATGAAAAAAGATATGTTCGTTAATTGCACATAATTTGACAATCAATGTAAGTATGGATTGCTTTTCGAAATGCCTATATAAAAAGAAGACTAAAAGTTATATTTCATGGTTGTACGCTTACTTTATAACATGAACATTAACAAATTACTAAAAAATAACATGAACATTAACAAATTACTAAAAAATAACTTATTAACATAAATATTTAACTGAAGAAAGCAATTACTTTAAAAGGTCTCTATGATATAATGATGCATATTTCATCAATATTTAATGTTACAGGATCATTTAAAAAGTTATGTAACATATAAATAGACAACATTAAAGTATCAATAAAAAAAGAAAATTTGCCACTAATCAATTATAGCTCGTCTTTTACAGGTAAATGAAAATTACGAATCAGAAAACATTATGCATTTTGCAATCATAATAAAATTTAAGATAGGATCAAATTTATCATATCCTATATTTAGTGCATAAAATTATCCAATGAGAGAGGTGGAATAAAAGTGAATAGGAATTCTAATATCCATAAAAGAAAAGTTATTTTTCTCAAATAAAAAATTTCTTAAATTAACAAAATTAAAATTATATTTCAATATAAATAATGTTTGAATTTTAATTATGGGTGTGCAATCGGACGAAATTTTGGGAACCGGTTCCCGACTAGTTTCAACGGAAATCAGTTCCCCTCACTATTTTTCAAGTGGGTCGGCCCAGCTCCCGGGTAAATATCCACCCCAGAACTAGATCAACCGGACCAGTTTAGGAACCAGTTTTGTAAGCCCAACCCCAAAAGTCCAAAACCCTATTTTCTTCCCTTAATTTCTTATCTCTACAAACTTGCAACAGCGTCTTTTCCTTCGTCGTTCCTGAGTTCCTGCTCCTCGCTCGCTTCCATCCATCCACCGTTGGCTCCCTCTCGCTCTATTTCGTCCATCATCAGGTCCCTCATCTATAAACTCACGAATTTCCTCAGTTTTTCTAGACTTTTCTTTCAAATTGAGGCTGGATTCTTCTCTTTTTATTTGGGGGTGCTTTCCAGAGCTAGATTTCTTGTTAGATTGGTGGAAAAGTTTGTGTTTTTTTGTTCATATGGGAACTCACTGTGAATGGGTGGGGTAAGGTAGGAGAGAGGGAAGAAGTCATAGAACTCGAAAAGCTTCAACGTTGAGTGAATCGCCGCCATGTCGAGGTTCTACAAGATCAAGGAGATGGGCGGATCTGTCGGGCCCTCACCCCCTTCGGCCTTCCCATCGGACGGTGGCGACAGCAACGGCGGCTCATGCGATTGGTGGGCCCGGGCCTTCTTGACATGCGTGTCGAGAGAAGACGGGGGCAGCAATCTGTTGCACATGCAAGACGGCTTGGGCTTCCTCCGTGTAATCCTCTGTGCGAGCCTTCGCCTGGTTTTAGCAAAAATTTTGCATTTTTTTGCCGTTGATGTTGTTGCTTTTGTTGTTGATGGCGCTGGATTTGGAATTAATTTTTCAAGGTTAATTGTTCCTTCGACTACTAGAACACATGAATCCATCTCTTCGCTCCCAAAACAAAGCCAGAAGAAGAAGAGGAAGACCCACCAAAGAACTCCTCAGTACTCGTTGCAGGAATGAGACTAATATTAGACCCATATTTGTTGCTGATGTTTATGCAATGTTAGGACTTTTTTTTTCTTTTCCTTATGATTTTGTTTATGATAATTAGCCTTGTGAATCCTTAGTTTTTCATTTTAGCCAAAAAATTTATGTACTTATTGATTACAAATGCTTAATGTTTCCACATAAATTAGGAGGATTATGTTGTTTTCTTGCGTATTAATGTAAAATTTCAAGTCGTATAGGATATCGGGCAATTGCAAAATAGGTTCCAAAGTGAAAACAAGGTCGACCTTGGAACCGGAGCGGAAAAATAGGGTGGTTTTGGTACAGGATCCAATACAAAAAAGTTTGGATACAGGGTCCAAAAAAGGGGAACCGGTTATAATACAGTTACGTACAATGTCCAAGTTTGGAACCTACCCAATCACCCCT
Organism: Eucalyptus curtisii; assembly: GCA_017140595.1. Classification (NCBI taxonomy): domain Eukaryota; kingdom Viridiplantae; phylum Streptophyta; class Magnoliopsida; order Myrtales; family Myrtaceae; genus Eucalyptus; species Eucalyptus curtisii. The sequence continues at coordinate 2,440,155 of CM029502.1, forward strand.
AATTTTAATAAAATAATTTCAAATAAAAAATAATTTTTAAAATTTAATATTATTTTTATTTAATTATTCGAATATAATTCTACCTTATAATATAAATTCAATATATAAATATAATTATATATTTAGGTATTTTAGTATTTTAGGTATATTGGCATAGTATACTATTTAATAAAATTTTATTAGAGAATGGTCAAGGGAAGAAAGAAATAAAAAAAAATTAATTAAAAAAGACGAATAAAAAGTTTTAAAAAAAACAAATAAAAATAAAGTAGGTAAGAGTATCTCAAAAGATTTTCACTATTGCCGTTTGTGAAATTTTTGCTTCATTACATGATGTGATATGAATATATTCAACTTTATTACTGCAATAACAAATTTGTCGATAAGATATAGCAAAATCACTAGATTTCATATCATATCCTATGCAATTTTATCCTAGTTAGAAATCTAGATGTTCAAACCTAAAGTAGTCAACTAAAATAAAATAAAAGAACCCATAAGACATGAAGTTGCTCAAGCTGGACAGCTTCTTGGCCTTTAGAGGGACATTCTCCACGACAGCCCTCGAGATGATCAGACAAGCAAGAGCCGTCGATGTTCTCATGGTGGTAGGACTTGCACACAAAGTAGATCACTGGCTGCGCGACCAAATCGAACAGCACCAGCATCAACAGCAACATCAAGCAAATCAGCCCAACCCTGATCTTGACTCCAATAGGAACCCAATCCAAGACCACAAGGGATCCAAACAGTGCCTTAACCAGCACGGAGCACACCAAGACCCTAAGAAAACACCAAACTCGTAGGCCCGTCTTGCCCTTTATCAGTCCCTTGCTCTTCGCCATCGCCTTCCTTCCATAGGCATCTACCAAAACCGAGAACATACTCGCCAATTGGCAAATCATGGCGCTATGAACAAACCCAACAATGTACAAGATCAAGAGAATGACCGCCAGGGCAATCCCAAGTGCAGGGCCAACTGAAAATTGCCTCACGAAGACGAGCCCTATAATCAGAAGCCCTACAATCACGACAATGAAGAGTGCGAAGCTCCAGAGGAAAGGGACCATGAGCCTCTTCCACACTCTGGGCACGGCACTCATGATCTTCTTGAAAGTAATCTGCTTGGCAGCATAGATGCAGGCCATAGTGCAGATGACAGCCGAGGTCGAAAGCAGAGAGAAAATGAAGACGAAGATGAAGGAGCCAAGCTCAAAGAGCCAGAAAGTGGCCCACTCCTTCTTGAGCATGCGGGACAGGTCCCTGTACCTTGGGCTGTCCTTCCTGGCGTTGTCCCCGTTGATCTCGTGGTTGACGATCTTGAAGAAGAGGAACTACAAGACCTCGAAGAGGGCGAGGACGACGCAAAGAGGGAGGATGAGCGCGAGCGTGATCTGAGCGAAGATCTTCCTCCATTTGAGGATGATCTTGGAGGTCCCTCTATAGACACCGAGGAACCCGAGGAACCACCCTTTCGCACCAAGAAATCAAGAACGAGCGAGACGATCGATGGGTAGAGAGAGACCGGGATATTTCTTGAAGCAGAGCAAGCGAAGGCACTCAGTGTCACACCCCAAATCCTACAAGGATGGGGGTAACACAGCCGTCCTTCCATCCGAAGGACGCAGCCTCAAACCATACTCAAAGTCCACATCCAAAGGTCCTCAACGATAGCACTCTTTGACATATTAGCTGCTAACCAAATAACTTAAAAAGGTTTTGAAATAGAGGGGTGAGCAACCACAAGTTCAGTGAGTAGTACATATCTTCTAAGCAGATCGAGCAATCACTATGCAATTGTACAAAGCAATACCAAACTTCATAACTCAAACTCAATATATAAAATACATATTGAATCATATAAGAGTTATTTCTTATCATCAAAGCTTTATACTAATATGAAAACTCATTTAGATCACCATCAAAATTCAAATATCAATGGTCAAGTCCATTGAATAATCTCCATCAAAAACACATATCAATGGTCTATCCATTGATTCATCTCATATCAAACACACGTCAATGGTCCATCCATCGACAAATCTTTTGCTCAATACCGAACCATGGTCATGACACAACCCCTTGTAACCAGGCGACCAAGATTCTCCCCTTGGCAATGTCTCCACCTACAAAGCCGGTGGCTCGACCCAGAGTGATATCCTAAACCTGGTATGCATACCCCAAAAACCCCTCACTGGGTTCACAGTCATATTGAGCATAAATAACCATCCTTTAATACTAGAAATCCAATCTGAAAATCAATATCTTAAATCAAATAAATAACATTTGTGGCAAGGCCCATCATCCATTTCATATATGTTTCTCAAATCATCATAAACATTTCCATAAATCAGTCGCAAAGCAATTTTATATATATTTCTCCACTTACTTTGTATAATACGCTTTTCAAACATCCACAATCAACCAAAGAGTAGCAATTGCTCGATCCGGCTTTTATGCAATGGTTTATCCATTGATTCATCTCATAACAAACACACGTCGATGGTCCATCCATCGACCAATCTTTTGCTCAATACCTAACCATGGTCACGACACAACGCCTTGTGACAAGGCGACCAAGATTCCCCCCTTGGCAATGTCTCCACCTACAAAGCCGGTGGCTCGGCCCAAAAGGATATCCTAAACCTGGTATGCATACCCCAAAAACCCCTCGTTAGGTTCACAGTCATATTAAGCATAAATAACCATCCTCCAATACTAGAAATCCAATCCAGAAATCAATATATTAAACCAAACAAATAACATTTGTGGCATAGTCCATCATCCATTTCATATCCATTTCTCAAATCATCATAAACCTTTCCATAAATCAGTCGCAAAGCATATTTCTCCACTTACTTTGTATAATACGCTTTTCAAACATCCACAATCAACCAAAGAGTAGCAATTGCTCGATTTGGCTTTTATGCAATAAAAATGCTCTTCTCAATTCAATGTATACATATATATACCTCAAGACATGATTTTACAAAACCAAAGAAAATATAGTACCACTCACCTCGTCGTCTACGACCAAACGACGAATGATACTCGTATCGTCGAACTCAAGGCCTTATCAAATAACCAAGGAATAATGTTAAAATCTAATAAAACTCTATTTAAACTATTAAACAACTAAATTACGCCTTAATTCTACCAAAAGGACTTCCATGCGCTAACAAATTGCATAACCAAGGCGATTGTTCAAGCCATTCGCAACACAGAGTTTAAGCGCAAAACTTGATCGCGTATTAACTTTCTCCTCTGAACCCCAATCCAAACGTACTTATAGTCCATAGAGAGCCCTTGACACATATTACAAGAATCACAACTTGACAGTCCCAAAATCAAGCCGAAAAATGACAAAATACAGGCCCAAAGCTGCTGGACGCGTACTGTTCACTGCGCATGGGAAACTTTGAAATTTTGTTTTGGACAAACCATAAGCTCAAATCACGATCTGTAAAATCTCACGGCTCCACAACACCCTAAACTACCATCCCTACAAAAATACACGGCTCAATGACTCCAAAATCGGACTTCACTGTTCGATTTTCCAAAAATTCTGAATTTGAGCCCTCAACCCATAAATTACTTCAATTGGATGAACGAGGGGCCTAATCTCTTACCGGTGCTGCATTATGGAGTCGAGTCGGCTTGGTGAGGCATCCGTGACGTGCACATGCCAAAACCCCTTTCCTTTCTTCCCCTTTTCTCTTCTTGTTGTTGTTGTTCTTCTTCTTCTTCTTTTCTTTCTTTTCTTTCTGGTCGAGGGACCTCTCAGCTTCTATTTAGCCGAGCCCTCTCCCCTCTCCTTTTTGCTTTATTGACTTTTCAACTTCTTTTTCATTTTCTTCTTTTGGGGCCCACTAGCCTAATATTACACTCAGAGACCCAGATGACTAAAGGGTCTCAAGAAGAAAACCGACAGAGTGAAGTGATAAATGAAGAGATGGCAATGGTTAACAGAGTGGAGTAGGAAGAGGGAAGACTTTGAAATTTCAATGAGTCAACGCTTGTTATTCATATTCTCTACTTCTTCTTCTTCATGTGGTTTCGTCCCCTGTAATTGAACTTGCTAATAGAAGAGAAGAAAGCTTTTGGTTCCACTTTCTCTGCTCTCTGCCCGAAGTTACTCAGGTTTCCTGATCTAGTGACATCGCATCATGAAACGCGTGGATGGTGGCCATTGGAATTCCGCAGAGCCTATGTGAGTTGGAGTCTGCATCAAAGTGATGAAATAACATGGAAAGTGAGTAAGCGTGCTTGTGAATCTCCATGAGAAGTTGACATATATACTCATAAAGAATTCCATCATGCCAAGACATGAGACACGGCGTTTTGGTGTCATGCCGAGTGTCCTTAGCTATAATTTGCTTTAACGACATGCATTTGTTGTGGGCTGGCGATTTGGAGTCCACATGGAAGTGATAAAGTAGTGTAGAAAGTGAGCGAGCGTGCTTATGGCTCTCCATGAGAAGCTGACATATATGCTTATAAAGAATTCTATTGTACCGAGACATGAGACAGGGTGCTTTGGTGTCACATTGAGCATCCTCAGCTACAATATGCTTTATCAAGATGCTTTTGTTACAGGTCAGTACTTTGGAGTCCGTATCGAACTGATGAAATAGCGTAGAAAGTGAGGGACATATATACCTATAAAGAATTCTATTGTGCCGAGACATAGTGTAGTGTCACACCAAGCCTTCTTAGCTATAATAAGCTATATTGGCATGCTTTTGTCATGGGCCAGCAATTCCTTCATCACAGAATAGCCCATGTAGTGCGTAGTGAGCAAACAAACACCAGGCCAACCTCTTTTCTATAATTGTTCCAAAGAACATTACAGCAAATAGCATACATCAATCAGATCGTGTCAAGCCCAGCACTAATCATCCATTGAGCAAGATGGCAGATCACTTTAGGCTCAATAACTGATTTTGGCCTGCCATGGCCTCTTCAAGAGAGCATCAACTCCTAACCAATTTGTGCACGGGAGGTCAATCTTGCCTTCAGAGCCCTGTTGAGATATATTCATTCTATCTTAGAACTCCTAGCATCAACCGTCATGACGCCACTTCTGCAGATTAGTTGTATATATCCCCTATGCATTGCTCTCTCTTCACCCGATAACCCAAAACTCCACTCACAGGGATCACGAGCTATGTAGCACCGACACGAATACGCGACATGTGACATGACTCGACACAACACGCCGACACGTCATTTTTTAAAAATAGAGAATTCAGACACATTATATAATATATTTTTATATATAAATACATAAATAATAATAATAATAATAATAATAATAATAATAATAATAATAATAATAATAATAATAATAATAATAATAAGAGCCTAGAATTAATTTACACTAAAAAAATCAATTCAATATTTATTAATATCATTCATTATTTTAATTTGTTACAATAATACATAAAACTTAGAGGGAAAAAACATTGTTTAAAGAAAAAATGATGAAATGGTATTTTTAAATTTATTTCTTTATCATTTATAGCATTTTTTATTACTTCTTTCATGGTAAAAGACTTTTAAAAAAACTAAAACAATTCTAAAAAAACAAAACTAATATATATATATGAAAAGAGGCAAGGTCGTGGCTGGGCACGCTGCCACCGCTACCCTCATCAACGGCATGCCTAGCCACCGTCGAAGGGGGCCGACGACCTTGCCAGCCCTAGGCGAAGGAGGGAGGGCGACCCTTGCCGGCCCAGCGAGGCTTGGGCGAGGCTTGCCCGATCCGGGTGACACGTCGGCTGGGGCCGGCGAGGATCGCCCAGATCTAAGCGACGCCGGCCCTCACCTATGGCCGGCGAGCCTCCCCAGCCCCAGGTGAGGCCTCACCTGCCCTAGGTGAGGGCCAGTGACCCTTGCTCGGGCCTCAGTCAAGGCATCGCCCAAATCTGGGCAAGCCTCGTTGGCCAAGGATAGTCGGCAATGGCCTCGCCTAGCTAGGCAAGGGCCCCCCTCCTCTACCGCTTATGGCTGGCGAGGTCGCCGGCCTCCTCCGATGGTGGCAGTGGCAGCGGCGCCGCCCAGCCACTAGCCCTCCCCCCCCCCTTTTTGTATATTTATATTTTGACCCCTTAAGTATTAGAAATTTTTAGAATTGACCATGTGCGTGTCAGAATCGCGTGTTAGAATTCTGAACTCGTGTCTCGGAGCGTTTCAGAGAGAGTTACCATGTGTCGAATTTCTCGACACTCGTTGACCGCGTGTTGGAGCGTGTTGGACACGTGTTGGAGTGTCAGACACGACACGAAAGCTTCCGGAAAGTGTCGATGCTACATAGGTCACAAGTATGAGAGAATCACGGACTGTGACACTTTGCCCTTTGTTTCTATTCGTATTCTTATCCGAACATTCTTTTTTATGTAAGTTGCATTTTCTTGATCTATGTTTTAGTGACTGCTATATCTTTCACTTAAATACTCAGCAGATGTCCATAGTTGAGACCTAATATGAGACTCAATTAGACCCAAAAAATTTTAAAAACTTGGATTGCGCACAATTGCCCGTGATGAGCTTAATGCTGATGAGAATAGAGACATCATTGTGCAAGGTACATAGTCCATGACCTAGTAAAGATTGAGGTAAATCATGATAAGAGCATCACCAAGTATAAATGTTGAACTTATAAACTCAAGCATGTTGATGTATTTTATCTATTATGCTCACACATTAAATACCTGAGAATCTCCTAAAGGTAAAAATCTCATGTACCATTTTTATTTGCATCATATTATAAGTGAATCATGTATATGCATTATAAAGAGTGAATTTAGATATGTTACCTTTATATAGATCATATATTCAAATGAGCTCACACTAATTTTATGGTACACTATGATACTTGAGCTTATTCAAAGAGTACATTACATTTGTTTTGAATTTAGATAGGTTTCACTTATAGAGATCATAATTTGAAATAAACTTACACTAATTATTTGATACTCCTCAAAACACTCGATCCATTCTTATTGTTGCAATATTCAACGTCCTTTAATTACTAGGTTTACATGTGGTCTCCCTCCACTTATGAGCTTAAGTTATTTTGCTAGACTTTCTCACACTTGTAAAGATATTTGTAATTGGAAGTGTTGTACAATGATTAACTTGCCATGGAATCAAGAGATTTTTTAGTTTCTTCTGACTTAAGTGGAGTTGGGTCACATGAGCCGCAAGAATTTAATAATTTTCTAAAATTAGAGACGAGCTATACCTATCACGTTTAGTGGGAGTCAACTGAGCACTAGATGAATCTCTGGCACCATCTAAGTAGGGGGGAAAAGTAAAATACTAACTATTTGAAGAAAATCTGACAATCTTATGGCACGAATTATAATTATTCAGTTCTTAAGAACAATTTCTGATAGAAATGGATTTTTTAGTTATATTCTCTAAATGAGTTTATGAGCAAAGACATGCATTTAATAATAACACAAAATTTTTATTCTCGAAATAGAAATTCATTTGATAGGCCTTAAAATTGCTTGGTGACTGGTGTCTAGTGACCAGCGGGTAGGCAATTGATGGCATGTGGCAAGAGCGAGCAATGAGAAGAGTTTTTATTCCTCATTTATGTTCCAAAAATAAAAAAGTAAAAATCTTATACTTTGCATTTATGTTCCAAATTTATTTATGAGTTAAAAATTTGTCCCAAAAATGGAAAAATAAAATTGTGTTACCAATCGGATTTATGGTCCAAACTTCTTCCTGGAAATAAAAGAAAAAAAAAATAAAGAAACACAATGATTATCATTCATGCCCTTAGTGACCTCGCTCCCTTGCTTTGAAGCTTTGGCACGGAGAGCAAGAAAAAAATAACTAAAGTTTCCACAAGTTTTTATATGGTGCTCTTTCCAACTTATTTTTTTCTGCTTGTATCATTAATTTTGAGTATATATGGTCCTTTTTTACTCTTTATTTCTTTTACTTTTCTTGTATCATTTGAAATTAAATTTTTTGTCTTTAATGTTGGATGATTAAAAATTTCATTCAAAAAGTGCAAACGTTGATGGACAAGACTCATTTAGATTTTCTCAACAAATTTTTTGAGTTTACACTCTTTATTGATTTGAAAAATTTAAAGGTAAAGTACAAGCAACTTCATTGTAAGTGGCAGCGCTCAGTTTTCTTGAGTTGCTTTAATTTCCATATGATGATAATGATGATTAGAAGTGGCACCATTACTAATAATGAAGGATTTTATTTACTGCTGATAGAAATAAGCATGTTTAGAATCTGACCAAAATATATACAGCCCGCGTGAGGTTGAACCACGCACGAGCTTTACTTAGCAATTTGTTTTTCTACGGTGACTTTGGCAAATCTTTAATTCTTATGCATATATTTCTTATTGTGTTCTATTTCAATTCTTATGAAAATATATAAATAATTAGATGAAAGCAAAATATTTCATGATTAATACATATCTTGATAATGCATGCTTCAGATTAGTTGTTTATATGTACGTAGATCTTACTTTCAAACGTCTCTGTAAAAGTAAGGCTGAAATTTTTTCAACAAAAAAAAAGGCTTTCCTACATCTAGGAAAACAAACAATTAAAGAGAAATTTTTACTATTTAAAATGTTTGTTACATATATTTAGCAAATAATTTATATATGGATTATTGATTCTGAAAATCCAGTTCTTACATATACCACATTCTACTTGTAATATATATATTATGGAATATAAATATTTTCATCTAATTATACATAGATATCTCCAAATAAGATGAAAAATTATGCATTCCATAATTGCACGTATTTTGATAATAAATGTACATATGGATTGTATTTTCAAATGCCTATATAAAAAGAAGGCTAAAAGTTATATTTCATGGTTGCGCGTATTTTATAACGCGAACATTAGGAAATTACTAACTTATTGACCTAAATATTTAACTGTTGAAACCAACTACTTAAAAAGGTTCCTATGATATGATAGTGCATATTCACCATTATATAATGTTAGAGGGTCATTGAAAAGTTATATAACATGAGAACCTTTTTATGATAAATAGACCAATCAATAAAAAACATTCCATCACATCAAACTTGAATTACAGCTCGTCTCTTACTAGTAAATGAAAATTACAAATCAGATTATATTTAATATTAAAAAAAAAAAAATGAAAGAACCCATCAGACTTGAAGTTGCTCAAGCTGGACAGCCTTTTGGCCTTCAGAGGCAGAGTCTCCTCCAAGACAGCCCTCGAGATGATCAGGCAAGCAGGAGCCGTCGATGTTCTCGTGGTGGTGGGACTTGCAGACGAAGTAGATCATTGTCTGCACGACCAAATCGAACAGCCCCAGCATCGACATTAACAACAAGTAGATCAGCCCAACCCCAATCCTGATTCCAATAGCAACCCTGATTCGAATAGGAACCAAGTCCAAGACCACAAGGAATTCAAACAGTGCCTGAACCAGCACGGAGCACACCAAGACACCAAGAAAACACCAAACCGACAGGCCCATCTTGCCCTTTATTAGTCCCTTGCTCTTCGCCATCGCCTTCCTTCCATACGCATCTTCAAGAACTGAGATCACGCTCGCCAATTGCCAAATCATGGTGACATAAACAAACCCAACGATGTACAAGATCAAGAGAATGACCGCCACGGCAATCTCAAGTGCAGCGCCAATCGAAAATTGACTCACCACGACAAGCCATACGATCAGAAGCACTACAGCCACAACGTTGTACACAAAGAAGAGTGCGAAGCACCAGAAAAAAGTGACCATGAGCCTCTTCCACACTCTGGGCAGGATGCTCATGATCTTCTTGAAAGTAATCTGCTCGGCAGCGCGAACGCAGGCTACCGTATAGACAACAGCTGCGGTTGAAAGGAGAGAGAAGATGAAGATGAAGATGAAGTAGCCGACCTGGACGAGGCAGAAAGCAACCGGCTGCGTCTTGAAGGAGAGGAGCTGCGAGACCAAGGGGTCGGCGAGGAAGATGACGCAGAAAGGGAGGATGAGAGCGAGCGTGATCTGGGCGAATATCTTCCTCCATTTGAGGATGATCTTGGAGGTCTCCCTGTAGATGCCGAGGAACCCTAGGAATTGCAGCTCGTTCTGGTCTCTATCCATCGTCTCTTTCGCACAGAGAAATCAAGAACGAGCGAAACGACCGATGTTTAGAGCGACTGGGATATTTCTTGAAGCAGAACTAGAGAAGAGATTCAGAGACTCGGGTACTTATAGAGGGTCTTGAGAAGAACAGCCACCAAGTCAATTGATAAAGGAAGATAGGGATGCCGTCAACAGTAGTGGGGGTAGGAAGAGATGTAAGACTTTGAAATTTGAACGGGTCAAACCTTTTTCTTCAGATTCGTACGTCTTCATGCGATTTCTTGCCGCCATTATTGAAAGTGGGGGGAATAACGTGGAAAGTGGGGGGCTTGTTTGACCTGGCTAGGAAATTTCCTCGAGAAGTTTACGTACATACATGCGGAGCAGAGGTCTGTTTAAAATAATTGGGTCGCCCAGTCACAGTGGCGTTTCGTGTTGGAGGGTGCGATTGAGTAGGCACAGGGGATCCCACTCCTCAGTGAGTGGGAGGTGGTCTAGGGAACCCGACCCCATAGGATTGTAAAGAGATGGCATTAATAGTTTTAGGTCCGTATTTTATTAGTAGTTTGAGTTTGGACTTATGAATAATTACTAAGGCTCCATTTGTTTCGCGGAAAATAATTTCCGAGAAAAAGTTCTCCGAATTTTCCGGTCTTCGTTTCATAGAAAATTAATTCCTTTGAGAAAATGAAGAGTCAGTTTCCTGCAAGTATGCCTTCCCACAGTGGGCGAACACCTTGTTCAAGCCCTTCGGGGACAGCTTTTTAGCAGAAAAACTACTCGCTATTTAGTTCGTAGCCTAGAGACACTCGTAGATGTTAGGATGATAATGTTTCTAACCCACCCGAGCTGCATTTCTTAAAGGATCCTACCAGGCTGAAGAAGAAAAAGAGTTTAGAAAGCCATAGAGAGTTTTACACAAAGCACTCACTTTACTTAGGGGACTCTGCCCAACACAATACATCATCCTCGCCTTTTATAGGCAATAAGAGATCACACGTAAACAAGGACCAAGCTCACGGGTCTTGAAACAAACAGAGGCTTCGGAAATTTAGGAAATTTCCGGTGGGGAATTATTCGCACGGCAATAAACAGCGACAGTGAACAGTGATTTTCCTAGCCTACTGCTACAGTAAAAGTGAACAGTAATTTGCTACAGTGAAATTGTACGGACAGTGATTTTGTTCAGCGATCTCGTCCGTTATGAGCATTGTAGTCATAATCTGAGTCATCTAAGATGTGTGATGTTGCTAGAAGATGTTGTTCATACTTTTGTTCAAGAGCTTCAAGATCTTCTGGTGAGAGGATTTGGTTCAACTGATGTCATGTGGATGCGAATGCTTCCTCTTGTGCCCAGTCTGTATTGTTGACATCTGAAGTGTCGGCAGGAATGCATGGCTGAGGCCAATTGGATGGCTGTGCATAGTAAGATGTGTCCATGCCTGAGGATAAGGATAAAGGTCCTTGATCGTAGAGGTCCTAGGAAAGAGGACCTCCCCATTATGCATAGGGGTCTTGGGAGGACTGTGCTGGGTCTTCTTCTGTCATTTCATGCTCTTGTGATGATGTAGCTTGTCTGAATTCTTCTAGTGCTTCCTTGGCTTCTAGTGTTAGGTCATAATGATCCCATGCAGTGGGTACATTATAATTCCATACGTCTTCGGGAATAGTTTTGTTTTCTTGGCACAAATATCTCTCGGAGTTCTCGTGCGATGTTCACAACATCCAACGGGTCTTGGATAAGATTTGTGAATTCGAGCTTCTCTCGTTGTCTAAGTGAGGTTTGTAGGATGTGGTTCCTATAATCTGTGGGGCATTAATAATGTTGCCATTATTTCGAGAAAATGCCATGGGCGTCGGAAGAACAAGATGGTATGGACTTCGGATTTGGTGTCATGGTTCTTAGTTCTTTTTCCAAGAGATATTTCTAGTGAGTAGGAGGATGTAACCAATTGAGAAAGTCTAAGAGATTCTTATCACTTTCTCTTTCAATATTTCTGCCGAGTGAGAATATCCTAGTGAGGTTTGCAATGAACCTTCGGTTGGAACTTCAATAACTATTAAGTACTTATTGGTTAAGTACCATAATAACCATTTAAGGTTATCAGAAAATCATCTTCCTTCTAAATTAGAGGATGTATGAACGGATAATCTGCATTTAATCCGAAAGGATAGAGAATCGAACCTCCGTTGAATCGAACAGATCCGTGTGGCATTGCCACATGAGGTTTCCAAGGTTCTCAATGAGACTGTCATTCTAGATTTGTTCAACAATCTCCTAGGGATATTTCCAGCTTGGCAAATCTTTGATCTTCTCAATCTTGTATTTTACGCCATGATTGAGTATATGGAAAGCAGGTCTTTTGATGTACATGTTGATTTCGGCTGGTGCTTTTGACCTTGACAAGAAGTCAGCTAGCACATTCTTCTTTCCAGGAATTTTGGTTTCAAAAAAGTATTTTGAAACCATTCAGCCCATCGAAGCAGTTGGGAATTTGGAATCTGCTTCTGCTTGAACTTGGTCATCTTAAGGAAAGATGCCATGTCTAGTTCTATCAGGAAGTGATGGCCGATGAGATGGAATTCGAACTTTTTTATTCTATTTTTTACTGCCAAGATTTTTTTTAAAAGTGGAATGATAATACATTTCAGCTTGGAAGAACTTTTCACTTTTGTAGGCACATAGATGTCTCTTACCATCAATTTCTTCAAGCAGAATGGCCGTCCACTATTCATCACTAGCGTCAGTTTGAAGGATTCTCTTGCCTGTTGATGGTATCTTCAATTGCGGGAGATTTTGCATAATCTCCTTGAGTTCAAGAATCGCTTTAGTTTGAGATTTTCCCAAGATAGGGATTCTTCTTTAGCATTGACTCGGATTGGAATCAGCAGTTTTGCGATGTTTGGGACAAAATCCCTGAGATAATTGATTATCCCAAGAAATGCTGAACTTGCTTGGTGGTGAAGTTTTCTTCAGGAAACTTCAATAGCTCTTGAGCAATGTGTGGCCTTGGATAGTATGTACCTTTGTTAAGGTGCATACCAAGAAATTCAATTTCTGTCTAGGCAATATTCATCTTTCTCTGAGAAAGCATAATACCATGCTTTTTTACAATTTCGCAAACCGCTCAAGAAGTTGATGCTTTTGACCGCTCATCAGGACTGTAGAGCAAGATATCATCAATATAAACTAATGCACTGGATAGGATTGGTTGGAAAATTCGACACATGGCCTTTTGGAAAAGAGATGGTGCTACCTTAAGGCCAAAAGGGAGAACTTTCCACTGGAAGTGTTGGTTTGGAATACAAAATCATGTCTTAGATCTGTCTTTAGGATGGATGCCCAATTGTCAAAATCTGGCATTGAGGTCGAATTTGGAATAGATGTGGGCCTTAGTTAGCCCAGTAAAGAGGGAATCTTTGGATGGTAAAAGGAACTTGTCATCTTGGAGAAAAAGGTTGAGAGGCTGATAATTAATTACCAGTCTCATTTTTCCTCTAGTTTGCTCGGCATGCTTATTGACATAAAAGGCTTCACAAGCCCATTGAGAATTGGAGGTTTCAATAAGGCCTTGTTGCAATAATTCTGAGCATTCCCTTTGAGCCAAAACCAGATGTTCTGCCTTCATTCCCGTATGACTCGCCTTTGTTGGATTGATATCTTCATCCTTTTTGAAAGGGAGATGAACAAAGAATTCTAGATTTTCCCATAAAGGATGAGAACCTTTTTGGGCAAATTCAGAGTGGGATTATGAATAAGATTCCAACAACTTTTGCATGATCGGATCTAACAGACTCATTTGAATGGAAAAAAAAAAAAAGTCTTTGGATATTGACAAATTCAGAGAATTGTTCTTTATACTTAAGACATTTTCCAGGAATGATACGAAGCTGTGAAATCTGAGTCATAATGTCCCAACCAATAATCAAATCTTTATTGGGGAGACTAGATCCGAAGATTTTTGTGGTTATGGAACACTGAGGGAAAAACTGGACAGTTACTGGAGTAGTTCTAATATTTGTGGAGAAAGTATCTCCTGAGGTAGAGTTGAAATATCTTACATAAGAAGTCCAATATTCCTCAGGAAGAACTTTAGTATCCAAAATTGAACAACTTGCTCCGATATCTATGAGAGCAATGATAGTGATAGGTTTGGCAAACTTTGAAGTGAAGATTTTTACAGGGAAATGGGGACAATGAGTTTGGCTTGAAAATATATCATGGCTTTGTTCTGAAGAAGTGGGGGATATATGAAAAATGTCTTCAGAATCTGAATCCGAATCAGTTTCACTGGAAGTTTGGTAACAAGGGATGACACAAAGGGTCTGTTCGGATGGTTCTTCATCAGCAGAAAATAAAGATTCGATATCATCATTTTCAAGAGAAATACCTATTTCATTCTCTATATGATGTAGCAGACGGTTCTGGCCTTTTTTTGCTGGGGGACAATTTTTGGCAAAGTGTCCTTTTTGGTTGCAGATGAAGCATCGATTTGATTTCTTGTAGCCTGTGCGATCTTTCCTTTTACGTAGGTATCGCCATTTCTTCTTTCTACGGAAGTTCTTAGGGCCATGTTTGGATTTCTTTATCCAAAACTTCTTGAAATGCTTCTTTTTTCGGGAAGCTTTTCCACAAGTTCCATCACAATCACGCTTGGAGCATTTGATCTTTAGCTTCGACGAGAACAGGCTATTTCAAGTTCTCTCGTCATCCGTGATGTAAGTTCGAGCCATCTGGCGTTTTAAACACAACTCTTCAAGGCACAGATGGACTTCTTGTTGGATTTCCCCCAACGGAATTTCCTGTATTCTTCTTTGTTTTCCAAGAAAAGATCTCTCAACCATTTGAGATAATTCTTTGGGGATGGATATCAAGTAGACATGCTTTAGATTTGGATCAGCTCCAATCTAGTAAAAACGTTTAAGCATTTCTCGATAATGCTTATCAAGGTATTTCTTGTGAATAGAACAGCATTTTCTTTCAAAGAATTCTCTCCTTTTTATCTCAATGAGATCAGTAGGTTTTCCCACAAAAAAGTAGTATAAGAGAGTGATGGCATGACTAAAATCTGGTGAGCAAACAAAATGGATTTGGTCTTGTTCACCTACTGATTTCCACCAAAGTTTAAGACTACCTGTGAATCTTGTGACAAAGTTGAAAAGAACATCATTTGAATCATGGTTGGTGATGGCTTGGGTATTCAGCCAAGTATGGAATTCCTCAAGTCTTTCTGGCCATTTGTGATAAGGAATATCATCAAGTGTGAAAAACTGCTTTGATGTTGTGGACACATTTTGTCCAGGATTGTTGGTTTGAACAAGTTCTGGTTCAGAAAGTTTGATTACATGTCCTGATCTGGAGGATCAGCCATAAATATGGATGACGTTATTGGTGCAATAGGAGAGGAATCAATGGCAGAGATTGAGAATGATGAGGAAGATGAGAGGGATACGGAATCTGATTCAATATCAAAGATATTTGGGAAAGTTTGTTCTGCTGAGAACAAAATCTGGTTATCTGGGATGACAGGAGCAGTCTGTTGAATAACAGGATCAGGTTGTTGTTCCTGATTGCTTAAATCCTTTAAAAATGATTCCAATGGATTGGATAACATCATTTATTCTGGCCTTTCTTTGATAACAATTGAAGATTCTGGAGGAATTTTCTCTTTTCCTCTTTCTTTCCTTGCTCAGTCTAATTCTTTGAGACGATTTCGTATTTCTGCCACACTTGTCTCCTTTCTATAAGGATCTTGTGCGATGTCAGCAAAGATAGACGTATGTGGTGGTGGAGGTAGATACTCTGTCCGTGCTGGAATTGGAAATGGATTGAAAGGATTGAACCTTCCTTCTTCAAGAATCGAATCGCCTTTTGAGTTTTTCTATTTCTAGCTTAGGGCTCTCAAGATGATGATACCCTAAATGTTGTCCTGATTCCAAAGCATGAAGCCTCTTTTGGAACTCGGAAAGCATCTTCTTGGTGGTTTCATCATACTTTCGAAGATCTTGTTGCATATTCCCTATTTTGGAATCAATTGCTTTGAATGCATTGTTTTGTGCTAAAAGAGTCTTCGATTGCCAATTTAGGACAGCTTCGAAAGAGCGAGTCTTCTTCCTGTCTTCCATGTTCGTCTACATCGGTGGAGGTAGCTATTTTAGGAGTATGCATGTATCCGCCTTGTGGATCAATGAATTCCTCTCAAAAGGAAATGAGAGTTTGGAGCTTTCTCGGACAAGAGGAGGAAAATTTGTGTTATGAAACATAGCAATGGAAGAAGTGGATGGTATTTCTGCTAGAACCTCAAGTGGCTAGGAGTGTTTCTTGGCCCACTTTAAAATTGGCTTATAAAATGGTGAAAGAGCCGGTTTTTTTGGAGGAGGAGATGAAGGAGGTGATGGTGATGGAGTTGGTAAGACTGGGGATGGAGTAATGAACTCTGGTGGTGGAGTCGGAGCATAGGAAACCATAAATTGGAATTTATCACACTCACCAAGAGTATCAACGGAGGCATCTCCGTTTAACCACCTTTGGTACATGAGGTCTTTTGGCTTTTTCTTCCTTCTTCGAGGTATGTCATTTGGATTTATCTCGTCAGGAGAGTTTGTGCAATAAGAGCATTGACAAAAAGGATCCCAAAAACAGTGACTATACTAGTCTTTGTAGTAATGGACAGGATGTCCATCATTGTTGAAATGTCGAACAAGCTTCTTTGGGTCTGGCTCAGAAATTGATTCTGGAATACATGGTTCGATCATAAAAAGAGCCTGGAAGATAGATGGACTTTCTTCCTTTTCCTTGCCAAATTTGATGGAAACAATTCCATCTTTCTTTCTGACGAATTCTGAGTCTGATGATTGGAAAGGCTTGTTGTTCTGATGCAACTTTTCATAGTTGGTAATCCAGTTTCTAGAAGGAGCTTGGCCAACTTTTCCTTTGGGATCTGTCTAGGAACATGGATGCATGACGCCTGATCATTTTGCATGGAGATGAATAAAGCATCTTCATTTCCATTATGGAAATTTAGATCAAGGGCATGGTTCTGCACACGATAAACCATCTAGTAGTGTAGTGTTGCAGCAACAGAGTCAGCAGTTTGGGGAGCTCCAGTGAGCTGGATCTGGACTTTCAAAAAGGAAAGTAACTGAGGGTCTGAAAGAGCGATATTGAAATTTGGGTATAAAGTCACAAAGACCGTTCCAACATTTAGAGTAGTTTGGACAATGCCAATACAAGTATGCTGATATTCTAGAAATCGAGTATCTATCAACGATATTCTTGCCACAACTGGCAAGCCTTTGCGACCATGAAAGGTGAGAGCAAGACAAACAGCCCCATAGTGGACATGAGAGTATCCTTGTTGAATCCATTGCCTAGGAAACTCTGGGGGAATCTGAAGAGTAACAAAATACTCTTTTTCAATAGTAAGAATGGGATGTTGGTCAAACTTGGAGGACTGGATGTACTCCTTTACTTCCTTTGGAGTTTGACGAATAAGCTGTTGAATGGAGCGGATAGGTGAAAATGATGAAGTGGGTTTGGTAAAAGCGGAGTAAGGGTTCATGAGGGGGAGTTGAGTTTCAGAGATCTTAGTTTCATCACTAAGAGAGACTTCATAGAGATAGTCTATCTTAGAAGCATTAGAAACACGGAAATCAAGGGGTTGAGGGTGATGGAGCAAGTGAAACAGGTGCTTCGAGAATTTCGGGTTACGTAGACATGATGTAAAGAGATCTTCTCAAAGACCGGATTCACCTACTAAGCGCATGGAACGAATAACGTTACAAACGAAACCATGGCTCCGATAGTCTTCTAAATTAAAGGAAAATGTTTTCCACTTTTGAAAAGTGGAAAACATTTTTCTTACTTAGATCTATCTTATCTCACACCTCTACAAATCATCACTTCCTTCTCCCCTTTCTTCTTCTTCTTTTCTTTTTTTATTCGAATTATTTTTTAATTTTCTTTTTCTTTTTTAATATGAATTATTTTTAATTTCCTTTTTCTTGTCTATTTCTTTTCCTTTTTTTCTTTTTCTTTTTTTTTTCTTTTCTTTGTTTCCCATCTGCTTCTTTCTTGGCTATTTGTCAGCCGTTGCTAAGCAAACCTCGAGCTCGTCGATCTCAAGCTTGCGCTCTGCACTCTTGTTTATAGTTTTCTTTATTTACTCTACCCTATAGTTGTACATTGCTCAAGCAAAAGGCTCTACATACTTTGCTTCTTTTTTCTTTTGTTTAGTAGAATACAAAAGACGCAAGGAGAGAACAAACCATTCAACTGGAATATTCTCATTAGGACTATACATGCTTTGCTTCTTTTCTCTTTTGCTTCTTTTTAAAATCCATACGAACATTTTTTAGAGTAGATGAGCGGTTGGCGACAATGAGGGAACAAAGATATGAAGCAAGTTACCACCGGTCGTGGTGGCTCCGCTGGATAGGCTTCAGTGATCCTTTGAGGGAGAGGTGAGGGGTTCGAAGCCCTTGCAACGCAAGGGGGCTGGCGGAGTTACTTGGTGACTTACCCGGTGGCATGGGGTGGTGGTTTCCCCATGTTGCCCCCAGGTTCTTCCCGCCAGCTGTCGGCTTTCCGAGTTTTTTGGGTCACCAAAAAAAAAAGAAAAGATATGAAGTAAGTTTACCTGGATTTAAAGGCAAGTTCATATTTGATGTATTTATAGGTCGATAAGTGATGTATGCCTAAGTGGTAAAGTCTTAGAAAGTATTTTTCTTACTAAACACTAGAAAATATTTTCTGAAATGTTTTCAGGTTTTAGCCGAATACCATAAAATATTGTCATTTTCTTGGAAAATGACCCATTTTCCGCGAAACGAATGGACTCTAAGTATATATAATCACTTTGTCTTATAAATGAGAATTGTAACAAATTGGTAGGATGTGCTACTTATAACGGAATCTTCTATTAGATGTGGCCATAGTTTAGAGGTGAATTAGGTGGGACAAACTTCATATCTTGATTTCTCTTACTCACTTTTACTCCATATTTCATTGTGTCTGTATGTTTAATCCTAACATTTCTTATAGGCGCCAAGTGTCGTATGCTACGATTTTCTATTTCATATTGGGATGTGGATTACACTCTCCATCGACAGTAAGGCACGGGAAGCCCACTCCCTAATGAGTGAGTGGGGGGTCCCGAGAGCCTGCCCTAGTGGGGTCGTAGGGGTAGGGTTTTTATAGTTTGGGCCGTATGAACTTGGGTCAATCACGGGATTAATTTCTTGTGTTTGTCAAGATGCGACATGAAAGCTTCTTGATGGATTCGTCAAATCAACGCTAGTTTTCTCGGTGATTCAAGCTAAAACCCTAGCTTTTGTTGGAGATCTAAAATTTTCTCTCTCCAAATGACATTAACTCGTTAAGATGGAGCCAGACAGTTCAGCTTTAGTTCAGACAATGAAGAGCGCAGATCAATGGGAAGTGAGAGTGCTTATCATGAAGCCCGTGAGCTTCTGGGCCAATTTCCTAATTTAATTTTGGCCCACCACAATAGAAAGACAATCACTATAGCCCACAATTGATATATCTATGTCTATATATATAACAATTGTGGCCAATAGAGTGTGTCTATACACATTTTAATATTCTAATTTTTTTTTATTTACCTATTTACTGCTGATAGAAATAAGCATGTTTAGAATCTGACCAAAATATATACAGCCCGCGTGAGGTTGAACCACGCACGAGCTTTACTTAGCAATTTGTTTTTCTACGGTGACTTTGGCAAATCTTTAATTCTTATGCATATATTTCTTATTGTGTTCTATTTCAATTCTTATGAAAATATATAAATAATTAGATGAAAGCAAAATATTTCATGATTAATACATATCTTGATAATGCATGCTTCAGATTAGTTGTTTATATGTACGTAGATCTTACTTTCAAACGTCTCTGTAAAAGTAAGGCTGAAATTTTTTCAACAAAAAAAAAAAGGCTTTCCTACATCTAGGAAAACAAACAATTAAAGAGAAATTTTTACTATTTAAAATGTTTGTTACATATATTTAGCAAATAATTTATATATGGATTATTGATTCTGAAAATCCAGTTCTTACATATACCACATTCTACTTGTAATATATATAATTATGGAATATAAATATTTTCATCTAATTATACATAGATATCTCCAAATAAGATGAAAAATTATGCATTCCATAATTGCACGTATTTTGATAATAAATGTACATATGGATTGTATTTTCAAATGCCTATATAAAAAGAAGGCTAAAAGTTATATTTCATGGTTGCGCGTATTTTATAACGCGAACATTAGGAAATTACTAACTTATTGACCTAAATATTTAACTGTTGAAACCAACTACTTAAAAAGGTTCCTATGATATGATAGTGCATATTCACCATTATATAATGTTAGAGGGTCATTGAAAAGTTATATAACATGAGAACCTTTTTATGATAAATAGACCAATCAATAAAAAACATTCCATCACATCAAACTTGAATTACAGCTCGTCTCTTACTAGTAAATGAAAATTACAAATCAGATTATATTTAATATTAAAAAAAAAAAAAAAAAAAGAACCCATCAGACTTGAAGTTGCTCAAGCTGGACAGCCTTTTGGCCTTCAGAGGCAGAGTCTCCTCCAAGACAGCCCTCGAGATGATCAGGCAAGCAGGAGCCGTCGATGTTCTCGTGGTGGTGGGACTTGCAGACGAAGTAGATCATTGTCTGCACGACCAAATCGAACAGCCCCAGCATCGACATTAACAACAAGTAGATCAGCCCAACCCCAATCCTGATTCCAATAGCAACCCTGATTCGAATAGGAACCAAGTCCAAGACCACAAGGAATTCAAACAGTGCCTGAACCAGCACGGAGCACACCAAGACACCAAGAAAACACCAAACCGACAGGCCCATCTTGCCCTTTATTAGTCCCTTGCTCTTCGCCATCGCCTTCCTTCCATACGCATCTTCAAGAACTGAGATCACGCTCGCCAATTGCCAAATCATGGTGACATAAACAAACCCAACGATGTACAAGATCAAGAGAATGACCGCCACGGCAATCTCAAGTGCAGCGCCAATCGAAAATTGACTCACCACGACAAGCCATACGATCAGAAGCACTACAGCCACAACGTTGTACACAAAGAAGAGTGCGAAGCACCAGAAAAAAGTGACCATGAGCCTCTTCCACACTCTGGGCAGGATGCTCATGATCTTCTTGAAAGTAATCTGCTCGGCAGCGCGAACGCAGGCTACCGTATAGACAACAGCTGCGGTTGAAAGGAGAGAGAAGATGAAGATGAAGATGAAGTAGCCGACCTGGACGAGGCAGAAAGCAACCGGCTGCGTCTTGAAGGAGAGGAGCTGCGAGACCAAGGGGTCGGCGAGGAAGATGACGCAGAAAGGGAGGATGAGAGCGAGCGTGATCTGGGCGAATATCTTCCTCCATTTGAGGATGATCTTGGAGGTCTCCCTGTAGATGCCGAGGAACCCTAGGAATTGCAGCTCGTTCTGGTCTCTATCCATCGTCTCTTTCGCACAGAGAAATCAAGAACGAGCGAAACGACCGATGTTTAGAGCGACTGGGATATTTCTTGAAGCAGAACTAGAGAAGAGATTCAGAGACTCGGGTACTTATAGAGGGTCTTGAGAAGAACAGCCACCAAGTCAATTGATAAAGGAAGATAGGGATGCCGTCAACAGTAGTGGGGGTAGGAAGAGATGTAAGACTTTGAAATTTGAACGGGTCAAACCTTTTTCTTCAGATTCGTACGTCTTCATGCGATTTCTTGCCGCCATTATTGAAAGTGGGGGGAATAACGTGGAAAGTGGGGGGGCTTGTTTGACCTGGCTAGGAAATTTCCTCGAGAAGTTTACGTACATACATGCGGAGCAGAGGTCTGTTTAAAATAATTGGGTCGCCCAGTCACAGTGGCGTTTCGTGTTGGAGGGTGCGATTGAGTAGGCACAGGGGATCCCACTCCTCAGTGAGTGGGAGGTGGTCTAGGGAACCCGACCCCATAGGATTGTAAAGAGATGGCATTAATAGTTTTAGGTCCGTATTTTATTAGTAGTTTGAGTTTGGACTTATGAATAATTACTAAGGCTCCATTTGTTTCGCGGAAAATAATTTCCGAGAAAAAGTTCTCCGAATTTTCCGGTCTTCGTTTCATAGAAAATTAATTCCTTTGAGAAAATGAAGAGTCAGTTTCCTGCAAGTATGCCTTCCCACAGTGGGCGAACACCTTGTTCAAGCCCTTCAGGGACAGCTTTTTAGCAGAAAAACTACTCTGCTATTTAGTTCAGAGCCTAGAGACACTCAGAGATGTTAGGATGATAATGTTTCTAACCCACCCGAGCTGCATTTCTTAAAGGATCCTACCAGGCTGAAGAAGAAAAAGAGTTTAGAAAGCCATAGAGAGTTTTACACAAAGCACTCACTTTACTTAGGGGACTCGCCCAACACAATACATCATCCTCGCCTTTTATAGGCAATAAGAGATCACACGTAAACAAGGACCAAGCTCACGGGTCTTGAAACAAACAGAGGCTTCGGAAATTTAGGAAATTTCCGGTGGGGAATTATTCGCACGGCAATAAACAGTGACACAGTGAACAGTGATTTTCCTAGCCTACTGCTACAGTAAAAGTGAACAGTAATTTGCTACAGTGAAATTGTACGGACAGTGATTTTGTTCAGCGATCTCGTCCGTTATGAGCATTGTAGTCATAATCTGAGTCATCTAAGATGTGTGATGTTGCTAGAAGATGTTGTTCATACTTTTGTTCAAGAGCTTCAAGATCTTCGGTGAGAGGATTTGGTTCAACCGATGTCATGTGGATGCGAATGCTTCCTCTTGTGCCCATCGTATTGTTGACATCTCGAAGTGTCGGCGGAATGCATGGCTGAGGCCAATTGGATGGCTGTGCATAGTAAGATGTGTCCATGCCCGAGGATAAGGATAAAGGTCCTTGATCGTAGAGGTCCTAGGAAAGAGGACCTCCCCATTATGCATAGGGGTCTTGGGAGGACTGTCTTTGGGTCTTCTTCTGTCATTTCATGCTCTTGTGATGATGTAGCTTGTCTGAATTCTTCTAGTGCTTCCTTGGCTTCTAGTGTTAGGTCATAATGATCCCATGCAGTGGGTACATTATAATTCCATACGTCTTCAGGAATAGTTTTGTTTTCTTGGCACAAATATCTCTGGAGTTCTCGGTACTGATGTTCACAACATCCAACGGGTCTTGGATAAGATTTGTGAATTCGAGCTTCTCTGTTGTCTAAGTGAGGTTTGTAGGATGTGGTTCCTATAATCTGTGGGGCATTAATAATGTTGCCATTATTTCTGAGAAAATGCCATGGGCGTCGGAAGAACAAGATGGTATGGACTTCGAGATTTGGTGTCATGGTTCTTAGTTCTTTTTCCAAGAGATATTTCCAGTGAGTAGGAGGATGTAACCAATTGAGAAAGTCTAAGAGATTCTTATCACTTTCTCTTTCAATATTTCTGCCGAGTGAGAATATCCTAGTGAGGTTTGCAATGAACCTTTCCGGTTGGAACTTCAATAACTATTAAGTACTTATTGGTTAAGTACCATAATAACCATTTAAGGTTATCAGGAAAATCATCTTCCTTCTAAATTAGAGGATGTATGAACGGATAATCTGCATTTAATCCGAAAGGATAGAGAATCGAACCTCCGTTGAATCGAACGGATCTGTGTGGCATTGCCACATGAGGTTTCCAAGGTTCTCAATGAGACTGTCATTCTAGATTTGTTCAACAATCTCCTAGGGATATTTCCAGCTTGGCAAATCTTTGATCTTCTCAATCTTGTATTTTACGCCATGATTGAGTATATGGAAAGCAGGTCTTTTGATGTACATGTTGATTTCGGCTGGTGCTTTTGACCTTGACAAGAAGTCAGCTAGCACATTCTTCTTTCCAGGAATTTTGGTTTCAAAAAAGTATTTTGAAACCATTCAGCCCATCGCGCTTGGGAATTTGGAATCGCCGTTTGAACTTGGTCATCTTAAGGAAAGATGCCATGTCTAGTTCTATCAGGAAGTGATGGCCGATGAGATGGAATTCGAACTTTTTTATTCTATTTTTTACTGCCAAGATTTTTTTTAAAAGTGGAATGATAATACATTTCAGCTTGGAAGAACTTTTCACTTTTGTAGGCACATAGATGTCTCTTACCATCAATTTCTTCAAGCGAATGGCCGTCCACTATTCATCACTAGCGTCAGTTTGAAGGATTCTCTTGCCTGTTGATGGTATCTTCAATTGCGGGAGATTTTGCATAATCTCCTTGAGTTCAGCAACTGCTTTAGTTTGAGATTTTCCCCAAGATAGGGGATTCTTCTTTAGCATTGACTGGATTGGAATCAGCAGTTTTGCGATGTTTGGGACAAAATCCCTGAGATAATTGATTATCCCAAGAAATGCTGAACTTGCTTGGTGGTGAAGTTTTCTTCAGGAAACTTCAATAGCTCTTGAGCAATGTGTGGCCTTGGATAGTATGTACCTTTGTTAAGGTGCATACCAAGAAATTCAATTTCTGTCTAGGCAATATTCATCTTTCTCGAGAAAGCATAATACCATGCTTTTTTACAATTTCGCAAACCGCTCAAGAAGTTGATGTTTGATCGCTCATCGATCGTAGAGCAAGATATCATCAATATAAACTAATGCACTGGATAGGATTGGTTGGAAAATTCGACACATGGCCTTTTGGAAAAGAGATGGTGCTACCTTAAGGCCAAAAGGGAGAACTTTCCACTGGAAGTGTTGGTTTGGAATACAAAATCATGTCTTAGATCTCGTCTTTAGGATGGATGCCCAATTGTCAAAATCGGCATTGAGGTCGAATTTGGAATAGATGTGGGCCTTAGTTAGCCCAAGAAAGAGGGAATCTTTGGATGGTAAAAGGAACTTGTCATCTTGGAGAAAAAGGTTGAGAGGCTGATAATTAATTACCAGTCTCATTTTTCCTCTAGTTTGCTCGGCATGCTTATTGACATAAAAGGCTTCACAAGCCCATTGAGAATTGGAGGTTTCAATAAGGCCTTGTTGCAATAATTCGAGCATTCCCTTTGAGCCAAAACCAGATGTTCGCCTTCATTCCCGTATGACTCGCCTTTGTTGGATTGATATCTTCATCCTTTTTGAAAGGGAGATGAACAAAGAATTCTAGATTTTCCCATAAAGGATGAGAACCTTTTTGGGCAAATTCGAGTGGGATTATGAATAAGATTCCAACAACTTTTGCATGATCGGATCTAACAGACTCATTTGAATGGAAAAAAAAAAAGTCTTTGGATATTGACAAATTCAGAGAATTGTTCTTTATACTTAAGACATTTTCCAGGAATGATACGAAGCTGTGAAATCTGAGTCATAATGTCCCAACCAATAATCAAATCTTTATTGGGGAGACTAGATCCGAAGATTTTTGTGGTTATGGAACACCGAGGAAAAAGCGGACGATCGGAGTAGTTCTAATATTTGTGGAGAAAGTATCTCCTGAGGTAGAGTTGAAATATCTTACATAAGAAGTCCAATATTCCTCAGGAAGAACTTTAGTATCCAAAATTGAACAACTTGCTCCAGTATCTATGAGAGCAATGATAGTGATAGGTTTGGCAAACTTTGAAGTGAAGATTTTTACAGGGAAATGGGGACAATGAGTTTGGCTTGAAAATATATCATGGCTTTGTTCTGAAGAAGTGGGGGATATATGAAAAATGTCTTCGAGAATGCGAATCCGAATCGGTTTCACCGAGTTTGGTAACAAGGGATGACACAAAGGGTCTGTTCGGATGGTTCTTCATCGCAGAAAATAAAGATTCGATATCATCATTTTCAAGAGAAATACCTATTTCATTCTCTATATGATGTAGCAGACGGTTTCCGGCCTTTTTTTTCGGGGGACAATTTTTGGCAAAGTGTCCTTTTTGGTTGCGATGAAGCATCGATTTGATTTCTTGTAGCTGTGCGATCTTTCCTTTTACGTAGGTATCGCCATTTCTTCTTTCTACGGAAGTTCTTAGGGCCATGTTTGGATTTCTTTATCCAAAACTTCTTGAAATGCTTCTTTTTTCGGGAAGCTTTTCCACAAGTTCCATCACAATCACGCTTGGAGCATTTGATCTTTAGCTTCTGACGAGAACAGGCTATTTCAAGTTCTCTGTCATCTGTGATGTAAGTTCGAGCCATCTGGCGTTTTAAACACAACTCTTCAAGGCACAGATGGACTTCTTGTTGGATTTCCCCCAACGGAATTTCCTGTATTCTTCTTTGTTTTCCAAGAAAAGATCTCTCAACCATTTGAGATAATTCTTTGGGGATGGATATCAAGTAGACATGCTTTAGATTTGGATCACTCCAATCTAGTAAAAACGTTTAAGCATTTCTCGATAATGCTTATCAAGGTATTTCTTGTGAATAGAACAGCATTTTCTTTCAAAGAATTCTCTCCTTTTTATCTCAATGAGATCGTAGGTTTTCCCACAAAAAGTAGTATAAGAGAGTGATGGCATGACTAAAATCTGGTGAGCAAACAAAATGGATTTGGTCTTGTTCACCTACCGATTTCCACCAAAGTTTAAGACTACTCCGTGAATCTTGTGACAAAGTTGAAAAGAACATCATTTGAATCATGGTTGGTGATGGCTTGGGTATTCAGCCAAGTATGGAATTCCTCAAGTCTTTCTGGCCATTTGTGATAAGGAATATCATCAAGTGTGAAAAACTGCTTTGATGTTGTGGACACATTTTGTCCAGGATTGTTGGTTTGAACAAGTTCTCGGTTCGAAAGTTTGATTACATGTCCCGATCTGGAGGATCACCCATAAATATGGATGACGTTATTGGTGCAATAGGAGAGGAATCAATGGCGAGATTGAGAATGATGAGGAAGATGAGAGGGATACGGAATCGATTCAATATCAAAGATATTTGGGAAAGTTTGTTCTCACGAGAACAAAATCTGGTTATCTGGGATGACAGAGCGATCTGTTGAATAACGGATCGGTTGTTGTTCCCGATTGCTTAAATCCTTTAAAAATGATTCCAATGGATTGGATAACATCATTTATTCTCGCCTTTCTTTGATAACAATTGAAGATTCTGAGGAATTTTCTCTTTTCCTCTTTCTTTCCTTGCTCAGTCTAATTCTTTGAGACGATTTCGTATTTCTGCCACACTTGTCTCCTTTCTATAAGGATCTTGTGCGATGTCAGCAAAGATAGACGTATGTGGTGGTGGAGGTAGATACTCTGTCCGTGCTTGGAATTGGAAATGGATTGAAAGGATTGAACCTTCCTTCTTCAAGAATCTGAATCTGCCTTTTGAGTTTTTCTATTTCTAGCTTAGGGCTCTCAAGATGATGATACCCTAAATGTTGTCCTGATTCCAAAGCATGAAGCCTCTTTTGGAACTCGGAAAGCATCTTCTTGGTGGTTTCATCATACTTTCGAAGATCTTGTTGCATATTCCCTATTTTGGAATCAATTGCTTTGAATGCATTGTTTTGTGCTAAAAGAGTCTTCGATTGCCAATTTAGGACAGCTTCGATGTGAGTCTTCTTCGTCTTCCATGTTCGTCTACATCGGTGGAGGTAGCTATTTTAGGAGTATGCATGTATCTCGCCTTGTGGATCAATGAATTCCTCTCGGGGCAGGAAATGAGAGTTTGGAGCTTTCTCGGACAAGAGGAGGAAAATTTGTGTTATGAAACATAGCAATGGAAGAAGTGGATGGTATTTCGCTAGAACCTCAAGTGGCTAGGAGTGTTTCTTGGCCCACTTTAAAATTGGCTTATAAAATGGTGAAAGAGCCGGTTTTTTTGGAGGAGGAGATGAAGGAGGTGATGGTGATGGAGTTGGTAAGACTGGGGATGGAGTAATGAACTCTGGTGGTGGAGTCGGAGCATAGGAAACCATAAATTGGAATTTATCACACTCACCAAGAGTATCAACGGAGGCATCTCCGTTTAACCACCTTTGGTACATGAGGTCTTTTGGCTTTTTCTTCCTTCTTCGAGGTATGTCATTTGGATTTATCTCGTCAGAGAGTTTGTGCAATAAGAGCATTGACAAAAAGGATCCCAAAAACAGTGACTATACTAGTCTTTGTAGTAATGGACAGGATGTCCATCATTGTTGAAATGTCGAACAAGCTTCTTTGGGTCCGGCTCGAAATTGATTCCGGAATACATGGTTCGATCATAAAAAGAGCCTGGAAGATAGATGGACTTTCTTCCTTTTCCTTGCCAAATTTGATGGAAACAATTCCATCTTTCTTTCGACGAATTCGAGTCGATGATTGGAAAGGCTTGTTGTTCTGATGCAAC
Organism: Eucalyptus curtisii; assembly: GCA_017140595.1. Taxonomy (NCBI): domain Eukaryota; kingdom Viridiplantae; phylum Streptophyta; class Magnoliopsida; order Myrtales; family Myrtaceae; genus Eucalyptus; species Eucalyptus curtisii. The sequence continues at coordinate 2,468,621 of CM029502.1, forward strand.
TTTTCATAGTTGGTAATCCAGGTTTCTAGAAGGAGCTTGGCCAACTTTTCCTTTGGGATCTGTCTAGGAACATGGATGCAGGACGCCTGATCATTTTGCATGGAGATGAATAAAGCATCTTCATTTCCATTATGGAAATTTAGATCAAGGGCATGGTTCTGCACACGATAAACCATCTAGTAGTGTAGTGTTGCAGCAAAGAATGAGTCGCCCGGTTGGGGAGCTCCAAAGTGAGTGGATCTCGACTTTCAAAAAGGAAAGTAACGAGGGTCCGAAAGAGCGATATTGAAATTTGGGTATAAAGTCACAAAGACCGTTCCAACATTTAGAGTAGTTTGGACAATGCCAATACAAGTATGCTGATATTCTAGAAATCGAGTATCTATCAACGATATTCTTGCCACAACTGGCAAGCCTTTGCGACCATGAAAGGTGAGAGCAAGACAAACAGCCCCATAGTGGACATGAGAGTATCCTTGTTGAATCCATTGCCTAGGAAACTCTGGGGGAATCTGAAGAGTAACAAAATACTCTTTTTCAATAGTAAGAATGGGATGTTGGTCAAACTTGGAGGACTCGGATGTACTCCTTTACTTCCTTTGGAGTTTGACGAATAAGCTGTTGAATGGAGCGGATAGGTGAAAATGATGAAGTGGGTTTGGTAAAAGCGGAGTAAGGGTTCATGAGGGGGAGTTGAGTTTCAGAGATCTTAGTTTCATCACTAAGAGAGACTTCATAGAGATAGTCTATCTTAGAAGCATTAGAAACACGGAAATCAAGGGGTTGAGGGTGATGGAGCAAGTGAAACAGGTGCTTCGAGAATTTCGGGTTACGTAGACATGATGTAAAGAGATCTTCTCAAAGACCGGATTCACCTACTAAGCGCATGGAACGAATAACGTTACAAACGAAACCATGGCTCCGATAGTCTTCTAAATTAAAGGAAAATGTTTTCCACTTTTGAAAAGTGGAAAACATTTTTCTTACTTAGATCTATCTTATCTCACACCTCTACAAATCATCACTTCCTTCTCCCCTTTCTTCTTCTTCTTTTCTTTTTTTATTCGAATTATTTTTTAATTTTCTTTTTCTTTTTTAATATGAATTATTTTTAATTTCCTTTTTCTTGTCTATTTCTTTTCCTTTTTTTCTTTTTCTTTTTTTTTCTTTTCTTTGTTTCCCATCTGCTTCTTTCTTGGCTATTTGTCACCGTTTGCTAAGCAAACCTCGAGCTCGTCGATCTCAAGCTTGCGCTCGCACTCTTGTTTATAGTTTTCTTTATTTACTCTACCCTATAGTTGTACATTGCTCAAGCAAAAGGCTCTACATGCTTTACTTCTTTTTTTCTTTTGTTTAGTAGAATACAAAAGACGCAAGGAGAGAACAAACCATTCAACTTTGGAATATTCTCATTAGGACTATACATGCTTTGCTTCTTTTCTCTTTTGCTTCTTTTTAAAATCCATACGAACATTTTTTAGAGTAGATGAGCGGTTGGCGACAATGAGGGAACAAAGATATGAAGCAAGTTACCACCGGTCGTGGTGGCTCCGCTGGATAGGCTTCAGTGATCCTTTGAGGGAGAGGTGAGGGGTTCGAAGCCCTTGCAACGCAAGGGGGCTGGCGGAGTTACTTGGTGACTTACCCGGTGGCATGGGGTGGTGGTTTCCCCATGTTGCCCCTGTGTTCTTCCCGCCACCGTCGGCTTCCGAGTTTTTTGGGTCACCAAAAAAAAAAAGAAAAGATATGAAGTAAGTTTACCGGATTTAAAGGCAAGTTCATATTTGATGTATTTATAGGTCGATAAGTGATGTATGCCTAAGTGGTAAAGTCTTAGAAAGTATTTTTCTTACTAAACACTAGAAAATATTTTCTGAAATGTTTTCGAGTTTTAGCCGAATACCATAAAATATTGTCATTTTCTTGGAAAATGACCCATTTTCCGCGAAACGAATGGACTCTAAGTATATATAATCACTTTGTCTTATAAATGAGAATTGTAACAAATTGGTAGGATGTGCTACTTATAACGGAATCTTCTATTAGATGTGGCCATAGTTTAGAGGTGAATTAGGTGGGACAAACTTCATATCTTGATTTCTCTTACTCACTTTTACTCCATATTTCATTGTGTCTGTATGTTTAATCCTAACATTTCTTATAGGCGCCAAGTGTCGTATGCTACGATTTTCTATTTCATATTGGGATGTGGATTACACTCTCCATCGACAGTAAGGCACGGGAAGCCCACTCCCTAATGAGTGAGTGGGGGGTCCCGAGAGCCTGCCCTAGTGGGGTCGTAGGGGTAGGGTTTTTATAGTTTGGGCCGTATGAACTTGGGTCAATCACGGGATTAATTTCTTGTGTTTGTCAAGATGCGACATGAAAGCTTCTTGATGGATTCGTCAAATCAACGCTAGTTTTCTCGGTGATTCAAGCTAAAACCCTAGCTTTTGTTGGAGATCTAAAATTTTCTCTCTCCAAATGACATTAACTCGTTAAGATGGAGCCAGACAGTTCAGCTTTAGTTCAGACAATGAAGAGCGCAGATCAATGGGAAGTGAGAGTGCTTATCATGAAGCCCGTGAGCTTCTGGGCCAATTTCCTAATTTAATTTTGGCCCACCACAATAGAAAGACAATCACTATAGCCCACAATTGATATATCTATGTCTATATATATAACAATTGTGGCCAATAGAGTGTGTCTATACACATTTTAATATTCTAATTTTTTTTTTTATTTACCTATTTACTGCTGATAGAAATAAGCATGTTTAGAATCTGACCAAAATATATACAGCCCGCGTGAGGTTGAACCACGCACGAGCTTTACTTAGCAATTTGTTTTTCTACGGTGACTTTGGCAAATCTTTAATTCTTATGCATATATTTCTTATTGTGTTCTATTTCAATTCTTATGAAAATATATAAATAATTAGATGAAAGCAAAATATTTCATGATTAATACATATCTTGATAATGCATGCTTCAGATTAGTTGTTTATATGTACGTAGATCTTACTTTCAAACGTCTCTGTAAAAGTAAGGCTGAAATTTTTTCAACAAAAAAAAAAAAGGCTTTCCTACATCTAGGAAAACAAACAATTAAAGAGAAATTTTTACTATTTAAAATGTTTGTTACATATATTTAGCAAATAATTTATATATGGATTATTGATTCTGAAAATCCAGTTCTTACATATACCACATTCTACTTGTAATATATATAATTATGGAATATAAATATTTTCATCTAATTATACATAGATATCTCCAAATAAGATGAAAAATTATGCATTCCATAATTGCACGTATTTTGATAATAAATGTACATATGGATTGTATTTTCAAATGCCTATATAAAAAGAAGGCTAAAAGTTATATTTCATGGTTGCGCGTATTTTATAACGCGAACATTAGGAAATTACTAACTTATTGACCTAAATATTTAACTGTTGAAACCAACTACTTAAAAAGGTTCCTATGATATGATAGTGCATATTCACCATTATATAATGTTAGAGGGTCATTGAAAAGTTATATAACATGAGAACCTTTTTATGATAAATAGACCAATCAATAAAAAACATTCCATCACATCAAACTTGAATTACAGCTCGTCTCTTACTAGTAAATGAAAATTACAAATCAGATTATATTTAATATTAAAAAAAAAAAAAAATGAAAGAACCCATCAGACTTGAAGTTGCTCAAGCTGGACAGCCTTTTGGCCTTCAGAGGCAGAGTCTCCTCCAAGACAGCCCTCGAGATGATCAGGCAAGCAGGAGCCGTCGATGTTCTCGTGGTGGTGGGACTTGCAGACGAAGTAGATCATTGTCTGCACGACCAAATCGAACAGCCCCAGCATCGACATTAACAACAAGTAGATCAGCCCAACCCCAATCCTGATTCCAATAGCAACCCTGATTCGAATAGGAACCAAGTCCAAGACCACAAGGAATTCAAACAGTGCCTGAACCAGCACGGAGCACACCAAGACACCAAGAAAACACCAAACCGACAGGCCCATCTTGCCCTTTATTAGTCCCTTGCTCTTCGCCATCGCCTTCCTTCCATACGCATCTTCAAGAACTGAGATCACGCTCGCCAATTGCCAAATCATGGTGACATAAACAAACCCAACGATGTACAAGATCAAGAGAATGACCGCCACGGCAATCTCAAGTGCAGCGCCAATCGAAAATTGACTCACCACGACAAGCCATACGATCAGAAGCACTACAGCCACAACGTTGTACACAAAGAAGAGTGCGAAGCACCAGAAAAAAGTGACCATGAGCCTCTTCCACACTCTGGGCAGGATGCTCATGATCTTCTTGAAAGTAATCTGCTCGGCAGCGCGAACGCAGGCTACCGTATAGACAACAGCTGCGGTTGAAAGGAGAGAGAAGATGAAGATGAAGATGAAGTAGCCGACCTGGACGAGGCAGAAAGCAACCGGCTGCGTCTTGAAGGAGAGGAGCTGCGAGACCAAGGGGTCGGCGAGGAAGATGACGCAGAAAGGGAGGATGAGAGCGAGCGTGATCTGGGCGAATATCTTCCTCCATTTGAGGATGATCTTGGAGGTCTCCCTGTAGATGCCGAGGAACCCTAGGAATTGCAGCTCGTTCTGGTCTCTATCCATCGTCTCTTTCGCACAGAGAAATCAAGAACGAGCGAAACGACCGATGTTTAGAGCGACTGGGATATTTCTTGAAGCAGAACTAGAGAAGAGATTCAGAGACTCGGGTACTTATAGAGGGTCTTGAGAAGAACAGCCACCAAGTCAATTGATAAAGGAAGATAGGGATGCCGTCAACAGTAGTGGGGGTAGGAAGAGATGTAAGACTTTGAAATTTGAACGGGTCAAACCTTTTTCTTCAGATTCGTACGTCTTCATGCGATTTCTTGCCGCCATTATTGAAAGTGGGGGGAATAACGTGGAAAGTGGGGGGCTTGTTTGACCTGGCTAGGAAATTTCCTCGAGAAGTTTACGTACATACATGCGGAGCAGAGGTCTGTTTAAAATAATTGGGTCGCCCAGTCACAGTGGCGTTTCGTGTTGGAGGGTGCGATTGAGTAGGCACAGGGGATCCCACTCCTCAGTGAGTGGGAGGTGGTCTAGGGAACCCGACCCCATAGGATTGTAAAGAGATGGCATTAATAGTTTTAGGTCCGTATTTTATTAGTAGTTTGAGTTTGGACTTATGAATAATTACTAAGGCTCCATTTGTTTCGCGGAAAATAATTTCCGAGAAAAAGTTCTCCGAATTTTCCGGTCTTCGTTTCATAGAAAATTAATTCCTTTGAGAAAATGAAGAGTCGCTTCGCAAGTATGCCTTCCCACAAGTGGGCGAACACCTTGTTCAAGCCCTTCGTGACAGCTTTTTAGCAGAAAAACTACTCGCTATTTAGTTCGAGCCTAGAGACACTCGTAGATGTTAGGATGATAATGTTTCTAACCCACCCGAGCTGCATTTCTTAAAGGATCCTACCAGGCTGAAGAAGAAAAAGAGTTTAGAAAGCCATAGAGAGTTTTACACAAAGCACTCACTTTACTTAGGGGACTCTGCCCAACACAATACATCATCCTCGCCTTTTATAGGCAATAAGAGATCACACGTAAACAAGGACCAAGCTCACGGGTCTTGAAACAAACAGAGGCTTCGGAAATTTAGGAAATTTCCGGTGGGGAATTATTCGCACGGCAATAAACAAGGATAAAGGAATGTGATTTTCCTAGCCTACCGCTACAAAGAAAAGTGAACAGTAATTTGCTACGTTGAAATTGTACGGACAGTGATTTTGTTCAGCGATCTCGTCCGTTATGAGCATTGTAGTCATAATCTGAGTCATCTAAGATGTGTGATGTTGCTAGAAGATGTTGTTCATACTTTTGTTCAAGAGCTTCAAGATCTTCTGGTGAGAGGATTTGGTTCAACTGATGTCATGTGGATGCGAATGCTTCCTCTTGTGCCCAGTCTGTATTGTTGACATCTGAAGTGTCGGCGAGAATGCATGGCCGAGGCCAATTGGATGGCTGTGCATAGTAAGATGTGTCCATGCCCGAGGATAAGGATAAAGGTCCTTGATCGTAGAGGTCCTAGGAAAGAGGACCTCCCATTATGCATGGGGTCTTGGGAGGACCGTGCTGGGTCTTCTTCTCGTCATTTCATGCTCTTGTGATGATGTAGCTTGTCCGAATTCTTCTAGTGCTTCCTTGGCTTCTAGTGTTAGGTCATAATGATCCCATGCAAAGGGTACATTATAATTCCATACGTCTTCGGAATAGTTTTGTTTTCTTGGCACAAATATCTCTGGAGTTCTCGGTACTGATGTTCACAACATCCAACGGGTCTTGGATAAGATTTGTGAATTCGAGCTTCTCTGTTGTCTAAGTGAGGTTTGTAGGATGTGGTTCCTATAATCTGTGGGGCATTAATAATGTTGCCATTATTTCTGAGAAAATGCCATGGGCGTCGGAAGAACAAGATGGTATGGACTTCAGGATTTGGTGTCATGGTTCTTAGTTCTTTTTCCAAGAGATATTTCTAGTGAGTAGGAGGATGTAACCAATTGAGAAAGTCTAAGAGATTCTTATCACTTTCTCTTTCAATATTTCTGCCGAGTGAGAATATCCTAGTGAGGTTTGCAATGAACCTTCTGGTTGGAACTTCAATAACTATTAAGTACTTATTGGTTAAGTACCATAATAACCATTTAAGGTTATCAGGAAAATCATCTTCCTTCTAAATTAGAGGATGTATGAACGGATAATCTGCATTTAATCCGAAAGGATAGAGAATCGAACCTCCGTTGAATCTGAACAGATCTGTGTGGCATTGCCACATGAGGTTTCCAAGGTTCTCAATGAGACTGTCATTCTAGATTTGTTCAACAATCTCCTAGGGATATTTCCAGCTTGGCAAATCTTTGATCTTCTCAATCTTGTATTTTACGCCATGATTGAGTATATGGAAAGCAGGTCTTTTGATGTACATGTTGATTTCGGCCGGGTGCTTTTGACCTTGACAAGAAGTCGCTAGCACATTCTTCTTTCCAGGAATTTTGGTTTCAAAAAAGTATTTTGAAACCATTCAGCCCATCGAAGCAGTTGGGAATTTGGAATCGCATCAGTTGAACTTGGTCATCTTAAGGAAAGATGCCATGTCTAGTTCTATCGTGAAGTGATGGCCGATGAGATGGAATTCGAACTTTTTTATTCTATTTTTTACGCCAAGATTTTTTTAAAAGTGGAATGATAATACATTTCAGCTTGGAAGAACTTTTCACTTTTGTAGGCACATAGATGTCTCTTACCATCAATTTCTTCAAGCGAATGGCCGTCCACTATTCATCACTAGCGTCGCTTGAAGGATTCTCTTGCCTGTTGATGGTATCTTCAATTGCGGGAGATTTTGCATAATCTCCTTGAGTTCAAAGAATCGCTTTAGTTTGAGATTTTCCCAAGATGGGGATTCTTCTTTAGCATTGATCGGATTGGAATCGCGGCTTTTGCGATGTTTGGGACAAAATCCCCGAGATAATTGATTATCCCAAGAAATGCCGAACTTGCTTGGTGGTGAAGTTTTCTTCAGAAACTTCAATAGCTCTTGAGCAATGTGTGGCCTTGGATAGTATGTACCTTTGTTAAGGTGCATACCAAGAAATTCAATTTCTGTCTAGGCAATATTCATCTTTCTCTGAGAAAGCATAATACCATGCTTTTTTACAATTTCTGCAAACTGCTCAAGAAGTTGACAGTTTGACTGCTCATCAGGACTGTAGAGCAAGATATCATCAATATAAACTAATGCACTGGATAGGATTGGTTGGAAAATTCGACACATGGCCTTTTGGAAAAGAGATGGTGCTACCTTAAGGCCAAAAGGGAGAACTTTCCACTGGAAGTGTTGGTTTGGAATACAAAATCATGTCTTAGATCTGTCTTTAGGATGGATGCCCAATTGTCAAAATCGGCATTGAGGTCGAATTTGGAATAGATGTGGGCCTTAGTTAGCCCAAGAAAGAGGGAATCTTTGGATGGTAAAAGGAACTTGTCATCTTGGAGAAAAAGGTTGAGAGGCTGATAATTAATTACCAGTCTCATTTTTCCTCTAGTTTGCTCGGCATGCTTATTGACATAAAAGGCTTCACAAGCCCATTGAGAATTGGAGGTTTCAATAAGGCCTTGTTGCAATAATTCTGAGCATTCCCTTTGAGCCAAAACCAGATGTTCTCCGCCTTCATTCCCGTATGACTCGCCTTTGTTGGATTGATATCTTCATCCTTTTTGAAAGGGAGATGAACAAAGAATTCTAGATTTTCCCATAAAGGATGAGAACCTTTTTGGGCAAATTCGAGTGGGATTATGAATAAGATTCCAACAACTTTTGCATGATCGGATCTAACAGACTCATTTGAATGGAAAAAAAAAAGTCTTTGGATATTGACAAATTCAGAGAATTGTTCTTTATACTTAAGACATTTTCCAGAATGATACGAAGCCGTGAAATCGAGTCATAATGTCCCAACCAATAATCAAATCTTTATTGGGGAGACTAGATCCGAAGATTTTTGTGGTTATGGAACACCGAGGGAAAAATCGGACATTCTTCGGAGTAGTTCTAATATTTGTGGAGAAAGTATCTCCCGAGGTAGAGTTGAAATATCTTACATAAGAAGTCCAATATTCCTCGGAAGAACTTTAGTATCCAAAATTGAACAACTTGCTCCAAGATCTATGAGAGCAATGATAGTGATAGGTTTGGCAAACTTTGAAGTGAAGATTTTTACAGGAAATGGGGACAATGAGTTTGGCTTGAAAATATATCATGGCTTTGTTCAAGAAGTGGGGGATATATGAAAAATGTCTTCGAATCTGAATCCGAATCAGTTTCACTGGGAGTTTGGTAACAAGGGATGACACAAAGGGTCTGTTCGGATGGTTCTTCATCAGCAGAAAATAAAGATTCGATATCATCATTTTCAAGAGAAATACCTATTTCATTCTCTATATGATGTAGCAGACGGTTACGCCTTTTTTTTTGGGGGACAATTTTTGGCAAAGTGTCCTTTTTGGTTGCGATGAAGCATCGATTTGATTTCTTGTAGCCTCGTGCGATCTTTCCTTTTACGTAGGTATCGCCATTTCTTCTTTCTACGGAAGTTCTTAGGGCCATGTTTGGATTTCTTTATCCAAAACTTCTTGAAATGCTTCTTTTTTCGGGAAGCTTTTCCACAAGTTCCATCACAATCACGCTTGGAGCATTTGATCTTTAGCTTCGACGAGAACAGGCTATTTCAAGTTCTCTCGTCATCCGTGATGTAAGTTCGAGCCATCCGGCGTTTTAAACACAACTCTTCAAGGCACGAGATGGACTTCTTGTTGGATTTCCCCAACGGAATTTCCTGTATTCTTCTTTGTTTTCCAAGAAAAGATCTCTCAACCATTTGAGATAATTCTTTGGGGATGGATATCAAGTAGACATGCTTTAGATTTGGATCAGCTCCAATCTAGTAAAAACGTTTAAGCATTTCTCGATAATGCTTATCAAGGTATTTCTTGTGAATAGAACAGCATTTTCTTTCAAAGAATTCTCTCCTTTTTATCTCAATGAGATCGGTAGGTTTTCCCACAAAAAAGTAGTATAAGAGAGTGATGGCATGACTAAAATCTGGTGAGCAAACAAAATGGATTTGGTCTTGTTCACCTACTGATTTCCACCAAAGTTTAAGACTACCTGTGAATCTTGTGACAAAGTTGAAAAGAACATCATTTGAATCATGGTTGGTGATGGCTTGGGTATTCAGCCAAGTATGGAATTCCTCAAGTCTTTCTGGCCATTTGTGATAAGGAATATCATCAAGTGTGAAAAACTCGCTTTGATGTTGTGGACACATTTTGTCCAGGATTGTTGGTTTGAACAAGTTCTCGGTTCGAAAGTTTGATTACATGTCCTGATCTGGAGGATCAGCCATAAATATGGATGACGTTATTGGTGCAATAGGAGAGGAATCAATGGCAGAGATTGAGAATGATGAGGAAGATGAGAGGGATACGGAATCTGATTCAACATCAAAGATATTTGGGAAAGTTTGTTCTCACGAGAACAAAATCTGGTTATCTCGGGATGACAGAGCGATCTGTTGAATAACAGGATCAGGTTGTTGTTCCCGATTGCTTAAATCCTTTAAAAATGATTCCAATGGATTGGATAACATCATTTATTCTGGCCTTTCTTTGATAACAATTGAAGATTCGGAGGAATTTTCTCTTTTCCTCTTTCTTTCCTTGCTCGCCTCTAATTCTTTGAGACGATTTCGTATTTCGCCACACTTGTCTCCTTTCTATAAGGATCTTGTGCGATGTCAGCAAAGATAGACGTATGTGGTGGTGGAGGTAGATACTCTGTCCGTGCTGGAATTGGAAATGGATTGAAAGGATTGAACCTTCCTTCTTCAAGAATCTGAATCTGCCTTTTGAGTTTTTCTATTTCTAGCTTAGGGCTCTCAAGATGATGATACCCTAAATGTTGTCCTGATTCCAAAGCATGAAGCCTCTTTTGGAACTCGGAAAGCATCTTCTTGGTGGTTTCATCATACTTTCGAAGATCTTGTTGCATATTCCCTATTTTGGAATCAATTGCTTTGAATGCATTGTTTTGTGCTAAAAGAGTCTTCGATTGCCAATTTAGGACAGCTTCAGTAGCAGGAGTCTTCTTCTGTCTTCCATGTTCGTCTACATCAGTGGAGGTAGCTATTTTAGGAGTATGCATGTATCTGCCTTGTGGATCAATGAATTCCTCTGGGGCAGGAAATGAGAGTTTGGAGCTTTCTCGGACAAGAGGAGGAAAATTTGTGTTATGAAACATAGCAATGGAAGAAGTGGATGGTATTTCTGCTAGAACCTCAAGTGGCTAGGAGTGTTTCTTGGCCCACTTTAAAATTGGCTTATAAAATGGTGAAAGAGCCGGTTTTTTTGGAGGAGGAGATGAAGGAGGTGATGGTGATGGAGTTGGTAAGACCGGGATGGAGTAATGAACTCGGTGGTGGAGTCGGAGCATAGGAAACCATAAATTGGAATTTATCACACTCACCAAGAGTATCAACGGAGGCATCTCCGTTTAACCACCTTTGGTACATGAGGTCTTTTGGCTTTTTCTTCCTTCTTCGAGGTATGTCATTTGGATTTATCTCGTCAGGAGAGTTTGTGCAATAAGAGCATTGACAAAAAGGATCCCAAAAACAGTGACTATACTAGTCTTTGTAGTAATGGACAGGATGTCCATCATTGTTGAAATGTCGAACAAGCTTCTTTGGGTCTGGCTTAGAAATTGATTCTGGAATACATGGTTCGATCATAAAAAGAGCCTGGAAGATAGATGGACTTTCTTCCTTTTCCTTGCCAAATTTGATGGAAACAATTCCATCTTTCTTTCTGACGAATTCTGAGTCTGATGATTGGAAAGGCTTGTTGTTCTGATGCAACTTTTCATAGTTGGTAATCCAGGTTTCTAGAAGGAGCTTGGCCAACTTTTCCTTTGGGATCTGTCTAGGAACATGGATGCATGACGCCTGATCATTTTGCATGGAGATGAATAAAGCATCTTCATTTCCATTATGGAAATTTAGATCAAGGGCATGGTTCTCGCACACGATAAACCATCTAGTAGTGTAGTGTTGCAAAGCAACGAGTCGGCGGTTTAGGGGAGCTCCAAGTGAGTGGATCTGGACTTTCAAAAAGGAAAGTAACGAGGGTCCGAAAGAGCGATATTGAAATTTGGGTATAAAGTCACAAAGACCGTTCCAACATTTAGAGTAGTTTGGACAATGCCAATACAAGTATGCTGATATTCTAGAAATCGAGTATCTATCAACGATATTCTTGCCACAACCGGCAAGCCTTTGCGACCATGAAAGGTGAGAGCAAGACAAAAACAGCCCCATAGTGGACATGAGAGTATCCTTGTTGAATCCATTGCCTAGGAAACTCTGGGGGAATCTGAAGAGTAACAAAATACTCTTTTTCAATAGTAAGAATGGGATGTTGGTCAAACTTGGAGGACTGGATGTACTCCTTTACTTCCTTTGGAGTTTGACGAATAAGCTGTTGAATGGAGCGGATAGGTGAAAATGATGAAGTGGGTTTGGTAAAAGCGGAGTAAGGGTTCATGAGGGGGAGTTGAGTTTCAGAGATCTTAGTTTCATCACTAAGAGAGACTTCATAGAGATAGTCTATCTTAGAAGCATTAGAAACACGGAAATCTGAAGGGGTTGAGGGTGATGGAGCAAGTGAAACAGGTGCTTCGAGAATTTCGGGTTCTGTAGACATGATGTAAAGAGATCTTCTCAGCACTGGATTCACCTACTAAGCGCATGGAACGAATAACGTTACAAACGAAACCATGGCTCCGATAGTCTTCTAAATTAAAGGAAAATGTTTTCCACTTTTGAAAAGTGGAAAACATTTTTCTTACTTAGATCTATCTTATCTCACACCTCTACAAATCATCACTTCCTTCTCCCCTTTCTTCTTCTTCTTTTCTTTTTTTATTCGAATTATTTTTTAATTTTCTTTTTCTTTTTTAATATGAATTATTTTTAATTTCCTTTTTCTTGTCTATTTCTTTTCCTTTTTTTTTTTTTTTTTTTTTTTTTTTCTTTTCTTTGTTTCCCATCTGCTTCTTTCTTGGCTATTTGTCACCGTTGCTAAGCAAACCTCGAGCTCGTCGATCTCAAGCTTGCGCTCTGCACTCTTGTTTATAGTTTTCTTTATTTACTCTACCCTATAGTTGTACATTGCTCAAGCAAAAGGCTCTACATGCTTTACTTCTTTTTTTCTTTTGTTTAGTAGAATACAAAAGACGCAAGGAGAGAACAAACCATTCAACTGGAATATTCTCATTAGGACTATACATGCTTTGCTTCTTTTCTCTTTTGCTTCTTTTTAAAATCCATACGAACATTTTTTAGAGTAGATGAGCGGTTGGCGACAATGAGGGAACAAAGATATGAAGCAAGTTACCACCGGTCGTGGTGGCTCCGCCGGATAGGCTTCAAGTGATCCTTTGAGGGAGAGGTGAGGGGTTCGAAGCCCTTGCAACGCAAGGGCTGGGCGGAGTTACTTGGTGACTTACCCGGTGGCATGGGGTGGTGGTTTCCCCATGTTGCCCCCAGGTTCTTCCCGCCAGCTGTCGGCTTTCCGAGTTTTTTGGGTCACCAAAAAAAAAAGAAAAGATATGAAGTAAGTTTACCTGGATTTAAAGGCAAGTTCATATTTGATGTATTTATAGGTCGATAAGTGATGTATGCCTAAGTGGTAAAGTCTTAGAAAGTATTTTTCTTACTAAACACTAGAAAATATTTTCTGAAATGTTTTCGTTTTTAGCCGAATACCATAAAATATTGTCATTTTCTTGGAAAATGACCCATTTTCCGCGAAACGAATGGACTCTAAGTATATATAATCACTTTGTCTTATAAATGAGAATTGTAACAAATTGGTAGGATGTGCTACTTATAACGGAATCTTCTATTAGATGTGGCCATAGTTTAGAGGTGAATTAGGTGGGACAAACTTCATATCTTGATTTCTCTTACTCACTTTTACTCCATATTTCATTGTGTCTGTATGTTTAATCCTAACATTTCTTATAGGCGCCAAGTGTCGTATGCTACGATTTTCTATTTCATATTGGGATGTGGATTACACTCTCCATCGACAGTAAGGCACGGGAAGCCCACTCCCTAATGAGTGAGTGGGGGTCCCGAGAGCCTGCCCTAGTGGGGTCGTAGGGGTAGGGTTTTTATAGTTTGGGCCGTATGAACTTGGGTCAATCACGGGATTAATTTCTTGTGTTTGTCAAGATGCGACATGAAAGCTTCTTGATGGATTCGTCAAATCAACGCTAGTTTTCTCGGTGATTCAAGCTAAAACCCTAGCTTTTGTTGGAGATCTAAAATTTTCTCTCTCCAAATGACATTAACTCGTTAAGATGGAGCCAGACAGTTCAGCTTTAGTTCAGACAATGAAGAGCGCAGATCAATGGGAAGTGAGAGTGCTTATCATGAAGCCCGTGAGCTTCTGGGCCAATTTCCTAATTTAATTTTGGCCCACCACAATAGAAAGACAATCACTATAGCCCACAATTGATATATCTATGTCTATATATATAACAATTGTGGCCAATAGAGTGTGTCTATACACATTTTAATATTCTAATTTTTTTTATTTACCTATTATTACTATTCCAAAATATAATTTTATAGCAGTAACAATTTCAAAGTATAATCTACACTGTACATCAAGATATATTTTCTTGAAACTTTTATAATTTTTAAGGAATCACTCTTTTCAATATAATATTAGTTTTGTTCATAAAGATATTTAAGTATGAGACCGCCAATATTTAACTATTGTGACATGAATTTCTAAATAACATATCAAATATGGTAATGCAAGTGAAATTTCAATGGGTAGTCATCTTAAAACCAACAAATTAGATTTTATAAAGACTAAAAAATAACTGGCTTTAAGTATTTATAAATATAAAATATATCAACAACCAACTGTTGGCAACAAAATTTGTACAAAAAAAGTTAGGTTATTTAAATATTTTTAATATGAAAATAAATCAACGGAATTCTATCTATGCATTTCTAGTCAAAAGAAGTATAGCGAATTTCTTTCAAAGTACAACTTAAATATTGCATTATCTCCGCAAGATACCAAAGAATTCTCTTTGCAATGCATTGTCAAGATGACGATGTCCACCAACTCTTGTTAAAACAAAAGGATAGACAGCAAATATATACTCAATAGATAAGGGAAATTTTCTATAGAAAGAAAGAAAACTGAAATATATGGAATTGGAAGATGATTTTGAAGAAATCACTTCTAAATCTCTATAAACTGAGAGGAGCGAATGGAAATTATTCTAATTCTACTCAAATAGCTTGCTCACCTTTTCCACACCAAGTCGATCGCCTAAAGGTGAAGAATCTGACAAATGGAGCAAACTTATCATTATATTTATTTATATTTTTTAACATGCTCGAAATATTACATCTACTCATATTTGATTCAATAAATTAATTTCAGTTTTAGGTCTCATGTTTTCTTTTAATCGGAGGATATAACTACGTGATAGGCTTTGGATTCGTTTTAAATAAAAATACTCACGTACACTCTAGTGGAGAATTTGACTAATGTGAATATTTATTTTGTTACAATTTTCTGCATATTATTACTCTCACCGAAATTCATGTTGACCCAGCATCTAGAATCAAATAATATGAACATGTATAATTTCCGAATCGTACAACACATATGCATCTTGCTAAGCTTGAATTAAAATATCTAATTTATATCAAGGTTCAACTCCACAAATAGCCTGATGTTGACACCATATCTGAAAATTATTTTTTCCACCATCAATGGAATTAGACAGAAAAGAACAGCACCAGTGAATTTCAGATGCAATGGATATCAAGGGAGGAAAAGTATGTGTTTTAGCATTAAACTTAAGCAGATACTTGCAAGCGTGTCTTAAAAGGTGCAACCTATCGATCTCTTGAACTCAACTAGCCTCTTTTTCATCACAATAGGTATGAATCAAAAGGTGCTAATTAACCCCTCAAAATCATATCATAAAAAAGAATTAGCGCACCCTGAAATTTTTACTTAGGTGAGCCACTCGGAGTTAAGTTTGCCCTCTCATCTTATCCTTGAAGTTAGCGGGGAGAATTACCAATAAAGTCCTAAACCTATTACAATTGTGCCAATTCAGTCCTAAACTTTTTTTTTTTTGGCCAAATTAGTCCTAAACCTTTACAATATTGTCAATTCAGTCAATCCAGCCAAAATTGGCCGGCCGGCACTGACGTGGACGCTGGCCGGGGACAGCTAGCCAGCGAACGTTGATGTGGCAATTTTTTAATATTTTTTTCGAATTTTTTAATTTTTTTTCTTTTTTTTTCCCACCTTCGTCTTCCTCTTGCCGGCACCGGCCGGCCAGAGACAAGGGCCAACGAGGTCAACCTCGCAGGCCATTGGCGAGGCTCGCCCCTACCGGCCACTGGCGAATTTACTTAGCAATTTGTTTTTCTATGGTGACTTTAGCAAATCTTTAATTCTTATGCATATATTTCTTATTGTGTTCTATTTCAATTCTTATGAAAATATATAAATAATTAGATGAAAGAAAAATATTTCATGATCATACATTTCTTGATAATGCATGCTTCAAATTAGTTGTTTATATGTAATTTTTAAATGTGTATGTAAAACTAAGGCTGAAATTTTTTCAACAAAAAACAGCCTTTCCTATATCTAGGAAAACGAAAAATTAAAGAAATTTTTACTATTTAAAATGTTTGTTACATATATTTAGCGAGTAATTTATATATGGATTATTGATTCTGAAAATTCAGTTCTTATGCAGATACCACATTCTACTTGTAATATATACAATTATGGAATATAAATTTTTTCATCTAATTATACATTGATATCTCCAAATAAGATGAAAAATTATGCATTCCATAATTGCACGTATTTTGATAATAAATGTACATATGGATTGTATTTTCAAATGCCTATATAAAAAGAAAGCTAAAAGTTATATTTCATAGTTGCGCGTATTTTATAACACGAACGTTAGGAAATTACTAACTTATTAACATAAGTATTTAACTGCTGAAAACAACTACTTTAAAAGGTTCCTATGATATGATAGTGCATATTTCATCACTATATAATGTTAGAGGGTCATTGAAAAGTTATATAACATGAGAACCTTTTTAAATAAATAGATGAATCAATAAATAAATAAATAAATTACATCGTGGCATCCCTCCACTCATTATGATTGTTCATCTTGAGTGCAAATTTTTGGTGCCATGATCTTTTGTACATTTAGCATTTCCTCAATATATTTATTACATTTTACCAAATAAAATAAAATAAAAATTCCATCACATCAAACTTGAATTACAGCTCGTCTCTTACTAGTAAATGAAAATTACAAATCAGATTACATTTAATATTAAAAAAAATAAAATGAAAGAACCCATCAGACTTGAAGTTGCTCAAGTTGGACAGCCTTTTGGCCTTCAGAGGCTGAGTCTCCTCCAAGACAGCCGTCGAGATGATCAGACAAGCAGGAGCCGTCGATGTTCTCGTGGTGGTGGGACTTGCAGACGAAGTAGATCATTGTCTGCACGACCAAATCGAACAGGCCCAGCATCGACATTAACAACAAGCAGATCAGCCCAACCCCAATCCTGATTCCAATAGCAACCCTGATTCGAATAGGAACCAAGTCCAAGACCACAAGGAATTCAAACAGTGCCTGAACCAGCACGGAGCACACCAAGACACCAAGAAAACACCAAACCGACAGGCCCATCTTGCCCTTTATTAGTCCCTTGCTCTTCGCCATCGCCTTCCTTCCATACGCATCTTCAAGAACTGAGATCACGCTCGCCAATTGCCAAATCATGGTGATATAAACAAACCCAACGATGTACAAGATCAAGAGAATGACCGCCACGGCAATCCCAAGTGCAGCGCCAACCGAAAATTGCCTCACCACGACAAGCCATACTATCAGAAGCACTACAGCCACAACGTTGTACACAAAGAAGAGTCCGAAGCACCAGAAAAAAGTGACCATGAGCCTCTTCCACACTCTGGGCAGGATGCTCATGATCTTCTTGAAAGTAATCTGCTCGGCAGCGCGAACGCAGGCTACCGTATAGACAACAGCTGCGGTTGAAAGGAGAGAGAAGATGAAGATGAAGATGAAGTAGCCGACCTGGACGAGGCAGAAAGCAACCGGCTGCTTCTTGAAGGAGAGGAGCTGCGAGACCAAGGGGTCGGCGAGGAAGATGACGCAGAAAGGGAGGATGAGAGCGAGCGTGATCTGGGCGAATATCTTCCTCCATTTGAGGATGATCTTGGAGGTCTCCCTGTAGATGCCGAGGAACCCTAGGAATTGCAGCTCGTTCTGGTCTCTATCCATCGTCTCTTTCGCACAAAGAAATCAAGAACGAGCCAAAAGACCGATGTTTAGAGCGACTGGGATATTTCTTGAAGCAGAACTAGAGAAGAGATTCAGAGACTCGGGTACTTATAGAGGGTCTTGAGAAGAACAGCCACCAAGTCAATTGATAAAGGAAGATAGGGATGCCGTCAACAGTAGTGGAGGTAGGTAGGAAGAGGTAAGACTTTGAAATTTGAACGGGTCAAACCTTTTTCTTCAGATTCGTACTTCTTCATGCGATTTCTTGCCGCCATTATTGAAAGTGGGGGCAATAGCGTGGAAATTGGGGGCGCTTGTTTGACCTGGCTAGGAAATTTCCTCGAGAAGTTTTCGTCCATACGTGCGGAGCAGAGGTCTGTTTAAAATAATTGGGTCCCCCAAGACACAGTGGCGTTTTATCGTTAGGTGGTCCAGGAGACCCACCCTAATAAGATTATAAGACTACGTTTAATTGTTCGGATTTCTAATTTGAATAGAATTGGATAGGATAGGATATGAAATTCTGTGATTTTTTTATATCATGTCCGTTGTTTGGTGATTCACAGTATTAAAGTCGGATATGTTCATATCATATCATATACTTTTTTTTTTTTATAAACGATATCATTATTAATGAATCTAAATATTCATAAATGGAGATGGTGAAATCTCTCGTAACACTATTCCTTAATTTATTTTTATTTTATTCTTATTTTATGTTTCCTATTTTTTATATTATTTACTTTATTATTTCTTTTTTTCTCATTTCATCATTCTTTAATAAAATTTTATCGATAGTAAATTGTATTAAAATACCTAAAATACAAAAATACCTAAAATATATAATAAATGTAAATATGTAATTTATTGATTGAATTTTTATTATAAGATAGAATTAAAGTTGAATATATAAATTAAAATAAGATTAATTAAAATATTTTTTATTTTTTTATTTCTTAAATTAGAATTCAAATATTATTTATATTGAAATATCATTTAAATTTTATTAATTTATTAAGTTTTTTATTCGAGAAAAATAACTTTTTTTTTAAAGAAAAAATAACTTTCCTATTAAAGATATTAGAAATCATATCCACTTTTATCACACCTCCCCCATGGGATAATTTTATCATGTCTATATCTCCCTTATATCCGAATTTATCCTATCCTGAGCGAGCACCAAACATAGGATAGAATAAATCATATCCTATCACGAATTTTATCCCGACTGCTAAACGTAGCCTAAAGAGATAGCCTTCATAGTTTGGGTCCGTATTTTATTAGTAGTTTGAGTTTGGACTTATGAATAATTACTAAGTATATATAATCCCTTTGTTTTATAAATGAGAATTGTAACAAATTGGTAGGAGGTGCTAATTATGATGGAATCTTCTACTAGATGTGGCCACAGTTTAAAGGTGAATTAGGTGGGATAAACTTTACATCTTGATTTCTCTTACTCACTTTTACTCCATATTTCATTGTGTTTGTATGTTTAATCCTAACATTTCTTATAGGCGCCAAGTGTCGTATGCTACGATTTCATGTTGGGATGTGGTTTACACTCTCTATCAACAGTAAGGCACGGGAATCCCACTCCCTATTGAGTGAGTGGCGGGTCCCGAGAGCCTGCCCCAATGGGATCGTAGGGGTAGGGTTTTTATTGTTTGGGCTGTATGAACTTGGGTCAATCACGAGATTAATTTCTTGTGTTTGTCAAGATGCGACATGAAAGCTTCTTGATGGATTCGCCAAATCAACGCTAGTTTTCTCGGCGATTCAAGCTGAAACCCTAGCTTTTGTTGGAGATCTAAAATTTTCTCTCTCCAAATGACATGAACTCGTTAAGATGAAGTCAGACAATTCAGCTTTAGTTCAGACAATGAAGAGCGCAGATCAATGGGAAGTGAGGGTGCTTATAATGAAGCCCGTGAGCTTCTGGGCCAATTTCCTAATTTAATTTTGGCCCACCATATATATATATATTTATAACAATTGTGGCCAATAGAGTGTGTCTATACACATTTTAATATTTCTAATGTTTTTTAGTTACCTATTATTACTATTCCAAAATATACTTTTATAGCAGTAACAATTTCAAAGTATAATCTACACCGTACATCAAGAATATTTTCTTGAAACTTTTATAATTTTTAAACAATCACACTTTTCAATATAATATTAGTTTTGTTCATAAAGATATTTAAGTATAAGACCGCCAATATTTCACTATTGTGACATGAATTTCCAAATAACATATCAAATATGGTGATGCAAGTGAAATGGGTAGTCATCTTAAAATCAGCAAATTAGATTTTATAAAGTATAAAAAATAACTGGCTTTAAGTATTTATAAATATAAAATATATCAACAACCAACTGTTGGCAACAAAATTTGTACAAAAGTTAGGTTTTTTTAAATATTTTTAATATGAAAATAAATCAACGGAATTCTATCTATGCATTTCTAGTCAAAAGAAGTATTGCGAATTTCTTTCAAAGTACAACTTAAATATTGCACTATCTCCGCAAGATACCAAAGAATTCTCTTTGCAATGCATTGTCAAGATGACGATGTCCACCAACTCTTGTTAAAACAAAAGGATAGACAGCAAATATATACTCAATAGATAAGGGAAATTTTCTATAGAAAGAAAGAAAACTGAAATATATGGAATTGGAAGATGATTTTGAAGAAATCACTTCTAAATCTCTATAAACTGAGAGGAGCGAATGGAAATTATTCTAATTCTACTCAAATAGCTTGCTCACCTTTTCCACACCAAGTCGATCGCCTAAAGGTGAAGAATCTGACAAATGGAGCAAACTTATCATTATATTTATTTATATTTTTTAACATGCTCGAAATATTACATCTACTCATATTTGATTCAATAAATTAATTTCAGTTTTAGGTCTCATGTTTTCTTTTAATCGGAGGATATAACTACGTGATAGGCTTTGGATTCGTTTTAAGGAAAAATTCTCACGTACACTCTAGTGGAGAATTTGACTAATGTGAATATTTATTTTGTTACAATTTTCTGCATATTATTACTCTCACCGAAATTCATGTTGACCCAGCATCTAGAATCAAATAATATGAACATGTATAATTTCCGAATCGTACAACACATATGCATCTTGCTAAGCTTGAATTAAAATATCTAATTTATATCAAGGTTCAACTCCACAAATAGCCTGATGTTGACACCATATCTGAAAATTATTTTTTCCACCATCAATGGAATTAGACAGAAAAGAACAGCACCAGTGAATTTCAGATGCAATGGATATCAAATGGATATCAAGGGAGAAAAGTATGTGTTTTAGCATTAAACACACGCAGGTACTTGCAAGCGCGTCTTAAAAGGTGCAACCTATCGATCTCTTGAACTCAACTTGACTCTCACAGGTATGATTCAAAAGGTGCTAATTAACCCCTCAAGATCAGAGCATAAAAAAGAATTAGCGCACCCTGAAATTTTTACTTAGGTGAGCCACTCAGAGTTAAGTTCACCCTCTCATCTTATCCTTGAAATTAGCGAGATATTTCATAGATTCAGCATATCTATCTAAGTAGACTTTTTCATCCTTTAAAAAGAACAAGAATCCCTAACATAAACCATTTTCAACTCATGTGGCACTTTTCATTCGAGACGATTGATTGGTAATCAGAAGAGGGAGGATGGGGTCAATTCAAATTCGGGTTGTATCAATATAGGTTGTCTTCGGATTCGAGACGATTGATTGGTAATCAAAAGACTCTTCCCAAGCTTGGTGGCACGAGCTTTTTAACCAAGTGGGGTTTTAAAGTTCTTGCCTCCTTTCTCCGGTCTTAGACAACCAGCATAATGTAGAGGATTGAATTTGACTTAAAACTTTTTTGAATGACAAAAGTATCCCTTGGTTTATAGATCCACTCAACCAAAGAAGCAAATTGAAACTGATGTTTGACCGACCTAAGCCAAAATTGTCTTCATTTTTTTACCACCTAACCTGTTAATAGAGACGCTGTGGGTCAAAAAACCTAATGCGGGCATTGACCAATCTCCGGACCACTTTGGAGTATAAGTTGTTCTAAGGGGAGGGGGAACTCCAACGTAGGACAAGAATTCCAAATATTAGTGTCCCCTTCACTAACCCAACTTTTGTGATCATACACTGTTAACAATTATTCCACGCCTCCCAAGAAGGGAAAAAGAAGAAAAAGAAAGAAAAGAAAAACGACACAACCTCTGGCTCTAAAGAGCTAATGTTATTGTGATTTATGCATACATACAAAAGGAGGAGGAGATGACAATCAATATCCCCCATTGTTTAATCGCCATGTCCAAAAGGTTGATCTTCCATTCTTTAGAGCTTCAGCACTATTGTGCCCACATGAATATAATGATCCTACCTACCCAAACATAATCATAACATTTATTGGATGATTGATTAATGGTATGACTCAGCTTTATCTATCTCAAAAAAGAAAGATCTTTCCTAACAAGCCCCAACAACTTTTATGCTAGAGTCACCAAGATTCTCATTGATATGGGAAATAAAGCTTCAAGTGGCAAAAGATAAAGCCTTGCCATGTTTAGCATTAGTAGCATTTCCCAGCCCAACAGCATAAAATAAAATAAAATAAAATAAAATAAAAGGGCCAGTAATTTGAATTTATAGAGTTAATTAAAAGATCTTGCATCATCACTTGTAGTTTCTAATTTTGCAATAATGAAGATAATTTACAAGTAGTTGATGATCGATCTTTCTATATTTAAAATGATTATAGGTCTCGCGTCTTTTTTTTTTTATTATTATTATAATTGAGATTATATTACAAATGATCGACATCTTCGCACTTCGTTTCATGTTGTCTGTTTAATATCTTTTTCATTATTTTTTCCGCACACGCAACGTTGCATTTCTTTGTTAGCTGTCGGAAGAGAAACACGGGCCTACATTCTTGACCGTATTCCACTTTCTTTTTCCTTTTTTCTTTTTTTTTTTTAAATTTCAATTCACAACTATAGTTGGAAAATAAATTTGATAATACTTCTAATTTTAGTAGGATTGTGCATTGGTCCAGGTCCGACTTGGAAACCAAACCGGATTAGCCGTTCTATGTTCCCTAAATGGATGGGTTTGGTTTGGGGTTCTAAAAATCTGGAAACCAGGAGTAACTGTCTAGTTCTTGATTCCATATAAGGAATTGGACCGACTGGTCAAAATTAATCAAGATTTTTATTTTGGAAATTTCTGCCCTATCCTTTCAATTTTGGCAGGTAATTAATGATTTTACCAAATAAATAAGAAAAGAGCCAGTAAAAGGTATTAGAAAAATCTGGGTCATACCCTCTTTTATAGCCTGTAATTAATAATTTTACCAAATAAATAAGAAAATAGCGAAAAAAAAAAGCTATTGTAAAAATCTCGGTCCTCTCCTCTCCATTTGGCCTGTAGTTAATAATTTTACCAAATACATAAGAAAAGAGCCAAAAGAAAGGTACTGTAAAAACCTCAGCCCTATCCTCTCCATATGGTCTATAATTAATAATTTTACCAATAAATAAATAAATAAAAAAGCCACACAAAAGACATTGTGAAAATCGTAAATAAACCCTAATTTATAAAATATTTTTTTTAATGTTGAAAAACTCCTACTTATAAGATATAGAAGAAACCAAAAGGAAAAAAAAAAAAGATGAATTACCCAAACTTTGCAACTTAGTAATTTTCACCTAGGCAAGACTTAGATCGATCTTAGAATCAGATAGAATTGGCCAGTTTGACTCCAGATCAGGTGAACTGTGGTTCCTAATTCCATAAATGTGAAATCGATCTTCGGGTTTTAGGATAGGAATCGACTCATCCAAAAACTAATCGCCCTAAGATTTCAAATTTTTATTTTTATTTTTTGGTGGTCCAAGAAGAGAAGTGTGATCACCCCCACAAAAGTCAACTTTTCTCGCAGGATCCCGTGAATGGCGCCTTCCTTTCCCCTCCACCTTCCCATGTGAATATGCGCCTGCCCAGCTCGCCCTCCCTACATCCGACCACCACGGGACGAGACTCCCCATGTCAAATAGCCTTCCAACACGTCATCCACATAGGGACAGCCGCCGCCGCAGCGACGCGTGGCGGCTGGCGGAGACGCGCGCAGGATGGGGTGGCCCGCAGAGGATCGGGGACCCCCCAATCTCGACCGTACCGAACAAACCGGATCTTCGATGTTTCCGGAACCGGGGCCCACGAACCATTCCACGACAAGCTTCCTCTCCTCTTCTTACATGCCCGAAAAACAATAAATAATTTAAAATAGGGAAAAAACTAA
Organism: Eucalyptus curtisii; assembly: GCA_017140595.1. Classification (NCBI taxonomy): domain Eukaryota; kingdom Viridiplantae; phylum Streptophyta; class Magnoliopsida; order Myrtales; family Myrtaceae; genus Eucalyptus; species Eucalyptus curtisii. The sequence continues at coordinate 2,492,971 of CM029502.1, forward strand.
TAAGTAATTAAAGGAAATTAAATAAATAATATTCTTTTTTCTTGTGAGAGAGAGAGAGAGAGAAATATAATATAATATAATATAATATAAAATAATAATTGCGTGCTATTTCTTTCTTCACCTTCGCTTGTTTCGCGCACTGTTGCATCCTCCTTCCCTTTTCCTCTCTGCATGCATGTGAGCGACCTCCACGACGACGACGACGACGGCGGCGGCGGCGACGAAGGCGGCGACGACGACGGACCATGGAGCCCGAGAAACCAACCTTCGGGTTCGGATCCGCCGCCGCCCACCTGGCCCGACCCGCGTGGACGCCCTTCCTCCTCCTCCTCCTCTCCTTCCTCGCCGTCCTCTCCGTCCAGATCGCCACCAAGCCGTTCTCCCCCCGCCACCGCCCCCGCCGCCGCCCGGGTCGCGCCCCCGCCCGGGAGCTGCGCCGGGTTCTTCCCGGGGGTCCCCGACGGAGAGGAAGGTGGTGATGTCGATGCGGGACTTCGGCGGAGTCGGCGACGGCGCGAGGCCGGAGACGGAGACGTTCCAGCGGGCGGTGCGCCACCTGCGGCGGTTCGGGGGCCGGGGCGGGTCGCAGCTGAACGTGCCCAGGGGGACGTGGGTCACGGGGAGCTTCAACCTCACCAGCAATTTCACCCTCTTTCTCGAAGAGGGCGCTCGGATCCTAGGCTCCCAGGTTGGTCAAACTTCTCCCCGTTCTCCTTCTTTTTTCGTCCGAGTTTTGACCGAACCATCGTGTCCTGTCCAACATCGGAACTTTCGTCCCGACGAATCTACAAGACACACGTACACCGATATGACATGTACAGCGGGAACCGTTGTTGCTTTCGCTGTTGCTGTTGTTGTGGGGATTATGCTGATTGATGGGTTTTGGGAGGTACAATGATGGTGCATGATGGCTGGCCATGGCCAAAGTTCCCATCTTTTCCCTTTTTCCTTTCGTGGGCAGGTCACCTTTTGCTCTGATCTTGTTCTTAATTCAGAAAACGATTTGATGGTTCTTCACTGTGCGGATCCATCACCTTGTCCGAACATTGGGTGGTCCGGCACCGTATGAAATTCTACAGAGAAGCCCAGTTTCATGCGTAATTCAAGTTTTAAACTTGAGAAAATAAGGAAGAAAAACGCAGTTCGCTCAACTGTCATTCCGTCCCTTCTGTAGCTTCCTCATCTTCTTTTTTTTTTTTTTTTTTCCTTTTTAACATTCATGCACAAAGGCTGAAGAAGATGCGTGAGTCTCTGCTGCTGCAGAGCAAAGGGTCCCACTGCTCACGAATTTTCTCCCTTTTATCTTTTTTTTTTTTTTTTTTTTTTTTTCAGTTCTTATTTATTTAGAAAGGTAACTTTTGCGATGCCAGTTTATCATATTATAAGCTCCATAAGATTCTTGCTAATCAATGTGATCACGCGTGGACAAAGTCAGAGGTGGTGAACGAACTTGTTGAGCCAGTTTGAAAAGCTGATCTTTGTGTCTGTTCTTTTGACATTTTGGCCGGCGCTTTTGGCTTTTGTTTGATTCCTTTTCTATGAAGTGGTTTCTTTCTAATTAACTTTATACAGAGTTACCATCAGGCCTATTGAATCTGTGGAATCTATATAATAGATGAAATTAGAAGTCGCATCCTTTCCTCTGGTTTAACTCTTTGTTTGCTTGTTTTCGTGTATATAACTGTGTTCATAGATTTTCGCTTCAAATCTGAGTAGTAAATTGGGCAGAAATGTCTGTGAACTGGGTATTTTGGGAGTTTCGGTGAAATTAGTTTCTGAACATTTGTAAACCGGTTAATACCCCTTTCCAAGGCATTTCAAATGGACTTTCAGCTGAATTTTTCCTATGTGGCATTGCCGTCTATCATTATCGACCACTCATAGACTAAGGCAATCGCGGGTTTAACTGAAAGAATCGGGGGTTTGTGGAAAATTTTCCCATAAATTATTGGCCTTATTCCAATAGACGCAAGTCAAAAATAACAAGAGAAAGTGAATCCTATCTAAGAAGATAGATATAGACTCCATATGTTAGATAAGTTGAGAATAGGCAGACAATGCGAATCCTGTGTGGAAGGATAGATATGGACTCCACATGTTAGTTTTTCTATGGTAGAAATATGTTGGAGATTTTCATTGCTTGAAATGCTTGCAATTGCAAAATCTTGATACATTTACATATTTTGCAAGGATAGGATCCAAATGATTGGCCCATCATAGAGCCTTTACCATCTTATGGAAGAGGAAGAGAGAGATTAGGAGGGAGGCACATAAGCCTCATCCATGGGAATGGCCTCACTGATGTTGTCATCACAGGTACCGATTCATTCTGCCACTCATAAATGTTGGCAATTTTCAAAAGATATGCAAATCGAATGGACTTGGTTGAAGTATACCCTTCTTGGAGTGCCAATGAAGAGCTAATGGAATTTCACATTAATGTGATGTTGAAATACATCTTTGTCTTCCTTCAATAGCTTGTCTTTTCTAAAATTTGTTGTCTTCTATTATATCTTGTCTTCTTGTTGTAGCTGCAGCTTTCCCTCTGTGGAATCCTTGAGTACGCGTTTGTTAGTCGACGAAATATAGCTGCAGCCTTTGCTTTGCCTGTCAAAGTTTCCAAGTTTGATTTTCTGTGAATTACTGGTCCAAAATGGTTTCGTAGGGAAAGGTGACTTTCAACCCAGTTAAACGAGAGTCTCTCTTGGGTGCATCTAAAATTATTTTGGTGGTCCTGAAATAATTGCATCTACTTGATAAACCAAGTTTATCTGAGATTTAGTAGGACTGACTAGTTGACTACTAAAAGACAAGAGTAGGTAATGGTATTGATGCCGCACAAGTCTAAGCAATAATGGAGGATTCCATCTATCTTTTAAGAATAGCCATGTAGTTGAAGAGTTAATGTATGAAGTATTGATATAACTTGTGTTCCAGATGCAATGTAAGCTAAGATGATAAGACCAAACTGTTGAACAGGAAACAATGGGACAATAGACGGTCAGGGGAAGATGTGGTGGGAACTATGGTGGAACAGAACATTGGAGCACACACGAGGCCATTTGGTCGAACTCATGAACTCACATAACGTTCTCATCTCCAATCTTACCTTCAGAAATTCACCCTTTTGGACGATTCATCCCGTTTACTGCAGGTTTGGCAATTGCTTTCTTATGCTGGTTTGTGGATTCTGCATTAATCTCTTGAAAAGTAGCTCTATCGTGAAACCGAGTGAATGCTTTTGATGTTTTTAACACAAGTTCCGCACAAACATTCTCATCTACCCATGTTTTAAACGAGTGTTTGACAAATATTTCACAAGGGAATTGTACTTATTTGAAAGGACACCGGTTCCACGCCTTTTTGGGCCAATTATTCTGTTGCCTAATTGCAGAATACTATTTTTTTTTTTTTTTTTGGGTGTGGTTCAGTAACGTTGTTATAAAAGACATGACGATCTTGGCTCCCCTCAATGCCCCAAATACAGATGGTATTGATCCAGGTATGTCACTGTTTCCCTCCGCATTTCTCTTTCTCCTTGGAGTATCGAAGTTTCTTATCATACTTAGCACAATACTAGGGAATTGTAACACCAAAATGGATAGAGAATATTAAATAGATTGATTCAGATATCTGTTTTATGGAAGGGACAGAAGTCGCAAGAAAGGAATGAAAATTTATCTTCTTGACATTTTTCAGTCTCTCTGTGACTGGAGATTGTAGAGGGATAAGTGGTAGATTAAAAGAATCACCCTTTATTCCATCTGAAAATCCCAAGTGGCAGAAAATGAATTGATTTTATTCATAAGACAAAAGATGTCCGTGTCTTGATTCACCTTTCTTTTCCTCCCAAGAACCTGTACAAGTGGAGTATGCACTAGCACCCCTTAAGTTTATTCATGTCTTCCTGTCCTTTCAAATATCCAGACTCGTGTAGCAAAGTGTGCATCGAAGACTGTTACATTGAGAGCGGGGACGATCTTGTGGCGGTAAAGAGTGGATGGGACCAATATGGAATTGCAACAGCGCATCCTAGTTCGGATATTATTGTTAGGAGAGTATCAGGAACCACTCCCACTTGCTCTGGGGTCGGGATCGGTAGCGAGATGTCGGGAGGGATTTTAAACGTGACTATAGAAGATCTGCATGTCTGGGACTCTGCCGCAGGAATCCGTATCAAGACAGATATTGGTCGAGGAGGTTATATAGCTAATATCAGTATAAGTAACGTGATCATGGAACGGGTCAAAATTCCCATAAGATTTAGCAGAGGTTCTAATGATCACCCAGATGAGGGTTGGGACCCGAAAGCCATTCCTAGAGTGAAGGGTGTATTCATAAGCAACATGGTGAGCATGAATTCTACAAAAGGCCCTGTCTTAGATGGGATGAAGGTTTCACCATTCGAACAGATTTGCATGAAAAATATCAGCTTATTTGGATTACCTCCTCCTGTGAAGTGGCACTGTGAATTTCTTTCAGGGTTCGCTGATGACGTCTTTCCAGTGCCATGTCCTGAGTTGCAGAACAATAGTTCGACATTATCTTGTCCATAAACACTGTAGGAAATATGTTTGTACAGCAATATGAAAAGGATATTCACGATACTATTGCAGCAATGAAAGACATTTCCGGAGAAAAGGGCTCAAAATATGGGAGTCTTGTGATTCTGTTTACATGACAGAAAGGCCGAGATGTTGAGATTCCTGTCATGTGAATTAAAGGAGGCATTCTGGCCTCAGCAAGAGCCCCCAGTTTAGGAGAGAATGACCGGTTCTCGTTACTTGTGTTGGCATGAGGAAGAGATGCTTCTGGCATGATTGACAGTTACTGGATTTATACAACAAAGCAACATTCATTGATTCAAATGATTATTCTGCATTCTTTGCTATTGTGGATATACACAGCAAGAGGAGAGATCAGGTTGTACAGAAGATGGTGGATACTGTAACGTAGCATGTGAAGATGCAAGTCTTACAGATTGATGCTAAAGTTGATATTGATTACTCAGAAGTAACATTTTTGACTTGATTTGTGTGTCATGGAGTTTCATTCTAATGCAATGAATTTAATTTAGCTTGCTGCATGATTCCATTTACATTTTCTTAAAGAAGTCTCAGTTAGGCTTGCTGTTATAACTAAGGACTTTATGTGAGATTTGAATTCCATTGTCAATCCTGTCGAGTGTCAAACTCGCTTATATAGGAAACCACACAAGTCTGTCCATAGTTAATAAATTGACAACGATAGCAAAATTTTCTTCAATTCCTTGAGGAGTATCTACCCCATGATGCCCTTTGTTATCTCTCTGTTTTGGTGTTTGCCACTAACAATTTGGTGCTTACAACACAAAAGGCCTCTCAAATATGAACTAACAAAATTCAAATATTGATACGACCGACCTTACACATACTAGAATCGTAAAAATTGAAATACTTATATGACCTTACCGAGATATGTGCTCCAGCGAAATGAAACTGGAGTTCACTTGTCTCGAGTTAATCTTTCTCCGATGATTTGAGGGTAAACATGTCATGAAATAACATTCTCCGGCGGAGATTTCCAAAAGCTGATCTCTGGAATTCAAATCTAAATTTTTCGTTCCGTCGACTGACGATTCTGTTTTTAATCGACCAGTTTTTCTAACCTACGAAAAACTCCAAAATATGAGGAGACTAAGCACTGCCGTGAGTCAAGTTTCGCTTCAAATCTGTTTCGATCCAGAAGAGGGTTATCGAACGATAAAAGAAAGAACGCGATGTCAGATGTATTTACCCAACTAAACACAGGTTCCCTTGCTTGTGGGATGAGACATGTAGACCATGTTGAATGAAACCTTAAATAGAAGATATGAACAAAGGACAGATGAACAAAAATAAGAGAACAAATTCGGCTCAAGTTTTATCCAAGGAAGATCAGGTACATGTTGAGTTTACATAGTTGCTTTCACGAGGCTAAGGAAAACATCAAGGTTTTCACCATTTCCAGAAGACATTTGAGCCACACTTGTACTTGTCCTTCCCTTCGCATTCCAACGCCAAATCATCAGAAATGAAGGGCACTTTCTGCAGCACACCACAAAGAATATCATGATCAACAAGAGAAAGTCCTCATGGGGACAAAATTGTTCTGTAACTCTTTGATTTAGCGACGACCATCATTGAGTTCGTCATTGATGTTTCGCTCAAAGATACCACGCCGGTTGTAGTAGGACAACAGGAGATATGAACAAATATTTCAATTGTGTCGAACCGCTAGGAAAAGTTAAAAGATAAATAAGAGACGAATTGAACCTTTTGCTTGGCAAGATCCTGGCAGCCAGTGAAGTTCTCGGGGAACTTGCAGGTGCCAAACTCGACCGTGTACGCTCTTGCAAAGTTCGCCCCGCTCGTGGCCAATCTCTTCTTGTCATTCAGTTCCTACAATCAGATCATTAATTATCAGCTAAAATGAACTCAGTTCAGGTTGGAACCTATCCACCAAAGAGAGAGTCCGCATCGAACAATACCTTGTTGGCCTTGCTCTTCTCGAGATACTCCTCAATGACGCCGGCATCGGCAGAGGAGGTGGAGGCGACAGCGGTGACAAACACAGTGGCTGCCAAGCAGGCAAGCGCGGCTCTTCTTCCTTCGCCCACTTTCGACTCGGGAACTCTGACTTGTTGGGCCCTGATCACAGGCAACTTCTGACCAGGCACACCAGGAGTTGCAACTGAACCAAGCTTTGAGCTGAGTTCAGATGACCCAGTTCCCGAAATGGCATACTTGCAAGCCAGCACACTGGAGTTCATGGTTGCCATTTAGCAAATTTGGGTATGAATTTTTCTGGGCAACCCCCGTTTTTTTCCTTAGAAAATTCTGAAGAGCAATGAGGGGTTCAGTTAGTACTGCTTTTGAAATTATTGGGTGTGCTTGGATATGGTGGAGAGAGATGTGGAGGAAAAGGATGAGGGAGGCAACAAAAGATTGTGGTGGGAGTGTGGATAAGGTGAGATTGCCTCACTCCTATTGGCAATCTGCATATTTCTTTTCCTTCCTGGGACCAGTGGTGGGACAAGCTAGGCTCGTGTGGCGGGCTCGAGTCCTGGACCCACTTGGGAATCCAGGGTTCATGCTTCATATATCTTGGACTGAGTCTCGATTGGAGTTTCAATTATTCTTACATTTAGGAGACATTCTGAGAGAAACATGTCCGAGTATCAATCGAGAATACGTTTGGCAATATGCCAATAGGTTCAACCCAAGACAGAGACCATACAAAACAGATAAGCAAAACGTCAATGACCACATCTCAACTTCTTATTTTGGTCACAATCCAATGCCTCCACAGGACTTCATCAATGAATCTGTATCGACAATTGTAAGGCAGTAGGAAGAGCACTCTGTTCAAGATGACATGCTTGTTCATTTGCTCAAATCTTGAAGGAACAAACTAATTGACACATAAGGAAAAAAAAAAGCAATTGATACATCGAGCTCGAATGTGTCGAAATCAAAATAGAGAGCTCAGGAGACCAATGACCCACAAAACATAGAGAGACAGAAAGATAATGAAGTTCAACATTTTCTCAGAAATTCCTTCCAAGTTCAGCATTTTCATGCACGAGCTCCAAACAATCAAGATGCCAGACCACAATCAAACGAATATGTGCTTACCAAGTTTGAAATCTCACATGCCATCAAAATAACTTCAACATATTTCACATGAAAAATACAATAATCTATCTGTACATCAATCAAAAGGGTATCTACCAATAGACATGAATACACGTGTTGGCAAACAGCCTCCATAATAGACAGTTTACCGTCAGGATCGAAGATTAGTCAGCATGTTGTTTATCATGCTTAAAAAGAAAAGAATTTAATTCTCTACCAGCTGAGAAGAAAACAAAAAGCATATTACAGAAACAAGGCGAATGAAGAGAAAAGGAACCAAAATGTGAATGTCCCAAATGCTTCCAAGTAAAAAAGTGATTCCCAAGGGGCTAGAAGGCAAGCAGCTCAAGCTATATCCAAGGATGCACCAAAGCTTGGACATTGGATCATCTCTTCATTTTCTAAATGGCACACCTCCAGAAACATAGATTGCAACCAATTTGTTCTGAAGTGAGATCAAATGAAAGAATCAGTCTGCCAAAAACAAATTGAACATTTATCTCTATGCTGGAAAGGCCACTTTGCGTTAATTGTCATCTCAGTCGAGACAATCTCTTTCTCTTACGGTTCTTTTTTAAAGCAACAGTCATTCTTGTGGAGTCCTTGGAACTTGATGGCAAACCTAAGGTGGCTGATGGTACGCAAACAGATGTTCTGGTTTTCTTGGACGACCATTGGATTGGCAGTCTTTTCACTACAGTGCCAATATCATTAGTGCTATTCAACTCGACAAGTTTCTGTATCTGATCAAGCATCTGATAGGTCCAAGCCATCGACTGATCTAATGCTAGCGAATCATCCAAAGGCATTCTCCAGATATTCAGCAATATCTCCCTGAATGACTGCATAGACATGGAAGATTGGCAACCTCGATGATTTTCACAAATCATGTTGACCTTTAAGACATGCTTGCAAAGGTTTGCCTGCATCGACCATGGGCAATCACAAAAAGCAAACTCCGATCCTGGGTTCCACACTAAGTGTGTCACACTGCTGTCTTTTTGGCCTTGCACTTTGGCATAGAGGTGATCTTTCTCGTCAAAGGTGACGGCAGAATCAGGAATTTGCAAAGCTCGGTGCCACGATGTAGAAGTGATATATTCCTCTCTAACATTTTGAAAGGAATCACTTTCATCTGCATATCTGTCAAGCCAATAACTGGAATGAAGCTCCGTAGTCAATTTATGCACAAGCCAGTCCACTCTCCATAGTGCGTTAAGATGTGAATCATCAAACAATTTTGTTTTTAGCTTCGCATGGTAGGCTTCTATGGCACTCGATGCTTCCTGGCTTGCAAGAGGAAGGGCTTTCATTGTTGAAAGCCACATCTCTGTCCCCAAAGAAAAACCAAACCATAATGAGACAGATTCCAAGAAATACAGTGAAAATCAACAGAGCAAAACACGTGTAGGGATAAGGAAGGCTTACCAATCTTGGGTACCCAAAATGCCTTGAAATACTCCATGAAAACAGTTTGATCAGCAAAATCAAGTACTAACTCTTCCAGCGCAGCCAAAATTTCAGACCCATCCCAGATACTGTAAACAATTTGTCCCAAACGTTTGAAAAGCTCACGTTGGACTTCAGGATTAGAGCACTTCTTCACCACATTCCTTAACCATGTTCTACGAATTCGCCAAAGAGAAAAGAGGACAGGACAGCTAAATATATCCCTGAAAATTATAGTACTAGGTTAAGGAATTAAATTATAGGGCGTAATATATCGAATCTTCAAATTTATTTTAGCTTAGGAGGAAAGATCAATAGAAAGAGATACGTGCCTTATGGGATCAATTTCTGCAGCAGCATCATCGATCAGAAAACCACTAACCTTCCACCCAGGCTCAACACTCCTAGCTCGATCAAGAAGTGCTTTCATCCACTTGGAGACATCGGGCTTTGAAAAGCTACGAGTAATTACCCAAGCGACAGGAAGTGCATGCTGTCTAGAATCAAAGACGAGTAACGTGCACAATGGGTACTGCCAATGAAGTGAGCATTAACTTACCAGCCATCGGATAATTCTTAATCAACTGGACAATTAACTCACAGATTGGGGTTACCTTCAATCTCTTAATGCCAAAGGTCGAATCTGCTGCTATGAGACTGCGGTGTCCAAAACGAATCATTTGTTGCAACTGCCATTCTGTTTGAATGCCCAGGATGAAAGCATCTGTTTCTGAAGTATCCTGATAGAAGAATATAGATTTCTTATTTCGTTCAACCCACATCCGGATACTGGCTTGATCATCTAGATCCAGCTCATGAGTGGATCTTCTGATGATCATCCCAAGTTTGTGGACATATTGTGAAGCAAGGCTATTGACCTTTGCATCTGAACCACAATAGCGTTGAATCCCTTCAATATGCTTCTCCAGCACATTCTCTTCAGGAATTCCAAGATATATCATGGACATAGTTTGTTGCTGAATCTCACTACAGATATATGGAATGTTCTTAGCACCAGGGCCAATAGCATCTCTATCTAGTGGCCCATGGCAGACAAAGCCAGCCTTGTTTACATGACGCCTATCATTATATATAAGAAGTGCAAGTGATGGACGGGCATAAAGGCGCTTCACTACAAAATGACAAGTGCAGCCTCGCATGGATTGAGGTCTGGCGGCACGATTTCTCGTGTTTAACCGATATCTTCGACTAGGTAATATGCCACCGCCTTCCCCATAGTTTTCAGGACCGAATGAGCACCAATACCTGCATAAAAAGCAAAAGAAAAATAACATCATTTTCATTTAACTGCCAAGTGCATGTTTTTAATCCCTTCGCCGAGTATCAGATCCTATGGCTCTTTTGGCATAGTAATCAGCTGGATAAGAAGCAACTATCTTTCTGACAGTTGTAATAATGCTAAGGATATCCATACATAGACCTGATCGTGGTCAAAATTCTCCAGAGTATTTAGAAGCTCATAATTTCTACTAACGAGAGAAAGAAACAGAAATCACCTAGGGAGAAGAAATACTCCAAAGCAATTGTACGGCACTACCTTAGCTCCAGAGCAACTTGGTCGATGCTAGACAAAGTCTAAACTTGTTCAACACACGATGGGGCAAAACATAGATAATCATAACAATGTACAAGATGACAGGAGTTTAGAATAATGTTATCATTTAACAATATTAATGAAACTTACGATGTTTTGAAAGTGAGATCCGAGATGAACTAGAAACTTGAGCATGACATTTTTACAAGATTTTTCCTCCCATAAACAAGTAAACAGACAATTAGCAATCAGACAAAATTAATTTCAAGAACAACAATAACTTGAAAATGTTTGCAACCTAAGAGTACAACACTAATGCTGAGAAACCAATCAACAGCATATCCTTGAGACGCCTTCATTAGCAGAACCAACAAAAGTATAGCATTCAGCTTTCTATATATTGATGCGTTAAACGTCCAGAATTTCAAGGGCAAGCAAGAGAAACGATACTGCTGTTCGAACACAAAATGCGTAGAAATTATCTTCATCCATACTGAAACCCACTTGTTACTAGGATATTTAGGTAGTTATCAGATATCAAGAGAACATGCTCATGATAAAACCCGCCTACTAAAGCATATCTCGAAAAGATAGCTGTGAATCACATTTGTAGAGCTAACTTCCCAAAGACGAAGGAATACTATATAGCCCAAGAAAGAGAATCATAAAGAATGTAACTTCTGGGTAGGCCACACACTTACATCTTATACTCCAGATATTCATCACTCTTGTACTCCTTCAAGCTCCCTATCGATCGTTTTCTCCCCCTTTCAATGTGAAACCTCGTCGGACATTCTACATTTGAGCACTCACCAATTATGAAGGCATCAACTCTCGAATAGGGGATTAGAGCGATGTCGTCATGGTGCTCGGAAGTCCCAAACTTGGTCCAAGTCAAATCAGCAGCAGAGAAATCCTCATCCTGTGGATCTTGCACAGGGATATCGAGTATGGATCCCACAATATCCATCAGCTGCACAACTTATCGAATAGTGAGTTTTACACGAAGTCCCACATCCTGCAAAAAATTGCAGAGGCAACCAAACTCAGGTTTTACTCTAGCAGTAAGTATGGAAAAACTTGCTAATCAAGATTCAGGAAGAAACCCAACAACAAATTCTAACCATAAACAGTTCAAAAATTGCTGCTTGTCCATCAATTCCTCACAAGATTACACATTTCTGCTTCGATGCTCCTTGTCAAACGGATATGAGACAAAAACGCAGACTACTAAGTATGGACAACGCGTCCTAATCAAGATTCAGGAAGAAACCCAACAACAAATCCTAACCATAAACAGTTCAAAAAATGCCGCTTGTCGGCCAATTCCTTACAAGATTACACATTTCTGCTTCAATGCTCCTTGTCAAACGGATATGAACCAAGAAAACGCAGTCCACTTACCTTTTCTCCAAGCTAGAGAGAGAGAGAGAGAGAGAGAGAGAGAGAGAGAGAGAAACTACACTCGCCCAATCTTTCCGAGGAGCTGAACCACAAGAACTAACAGAACAAACCCCCAAATTCGCACCCAAGGAGGCGAAAAGAAGAAGAGAATCTTACCGAGCAACAACACAACACCGCCGCTCACTCCGACCAACCCTTTGTCGCTGCCAATTCACAAGCAAGAACAACTCGGCGAACGGACGGGAGCCGGCGGCCGGAAAGGGAATCGACGGAACCGCCGTGCCTCGGCGGCGAATCGATCGTCGCGGTCGCCGGCGGACGGAGCCGGCGGGCGGTGGCGGGCCGGCGGCGGAACCTGCGTATCTCCGTCGCTGGGAACTCGCCGGGCGGAGGCGAAGCAGAGGAGGAGGAGGGAGAGTGAGGAGGAAGAAGGAGATGGAAATATCTCAGGGTTTTTCACGGGTTTTCGCCTTGCTTTTTTTTTTTTTTAATAACTTAATATCTAAGTAATTATTTTTTTAAATTAATTTTCAAATTATTTATTTTCGACGAAACAAAACATACTAAAGTTTAAAAGATTTTGCTAGAAAGAGGCGACCAAATCCATATCCGCCGGCCCTCGAATTCTCGGAAAATTTAGGACTCAATTGCAAACATTCAAGAGATTTTATTATAATGAATGAAGGTTTTATGAGGTGATTGTGCAATGGTTTATTGCGGATGAGAGGGATAATAGCACAAATAATTGTTCGCTTTTAGTTCGATGTGCAATATCACCCCCAAACTTTTAATTCGTGTAATTACCATCTCTTAAATTTTGACTCAATGTGTAGTATCGTCCTCAAAATTTTAACTTATTTAATTTAATCTCTAAACTATTATTCAACATTCAATACAATCCATAAATTTTATGAAAATATTTAAAGGTTTATCTACCGCATTTAACATTAGATCAAAGTTCGGAAATAACATTAAATAAATTTAAAAATCGAGAACAATGTTATAAAATTCATAAATCATTTATGTCATTTACCTATAAAAGAATTAGGAATTCTCTTATTCATTTTTGCGATGCCATTCTTTCCTTTTATGATGCTCGAAAGACCTATTGATCTGGACTCGATGCCGGACTCTGCTTCTGATCGTCCTCAGGATTGTAGTCCTCTTTCTATTCAGTCACTTTGATGAGGATAAAAGTCTCACAAAATACAAAGAACATCGATTTCATTCAGCTAAATTGAGCGGGATGTGATTCAAGAACTTAAACAGGATGCGTGATCAATAGGCCCCTGCCTAGCGGCTCTGGCAAAGCAGAACGGCCCCGACGACATCCATCGAACTACTCGCATACATGCGCGAGCTCAGGCTCGAGAAATTATCTACAAACTGCATCAGTGGAAACTGCTAAAGAGTGGGCGACGGTCTGTTCCCAAAGAGAACTTAGCACAAAAGTAGGGTTGAACACATGAAGTTTCTACAAGGACATCAGGGTGGTGGCTAATCCCAACCAGTCAAACCCCATTTATCTGCAAGATTGTACATCACCAGCTGGTTCCACACGGAGCCAAAGAGACCCTCTCCTCCAATCGCAAATGTCAAAGCCCATGCTGACAGAACTACGCTAAACACCGAGAATCCAATGGCTGATCTGAAAACATCTGTGAAAGAGAAGAGTCCCAGTGAATTAGCAGCATGTGTATGCGGATGGAAGAACAGAAAGGACAAAAGCAGAGACATGGAAAATGAAGAAAAGACGATTTCGATGAGCTGTGGAATGCAGAATGGGTGCATTTGTCACTGATTGCTGCAGCCTCATTGAAAAAATGCACATGTATCCAATAGAACAGAAAAAAAAAAATGAGGACTTGAAATCTCAATCTCCTACCATGTTCCAGCAAGCATAAGATTCCATGAAAAGATGGTCTATGCTAACATCTCAGGGAGCGAGCTGGGTAATTAACTCAACAAAATTTAACATGTGAATCAAAGATAAGAGGAGGCACCCTCAAATGCAGCTTCAACACAACACACCCATCTTCAACAAATATCATCCTCTGGAAATTGCCATCTTTAATGATCTGTTATGGTGTAATAGGAAGATAGCTGTAATTTATTAGCCAATTGGTTCACAGGTTCCAACTCATTAATGAAGTAAAGACATACACCTCAGCCTCAATTGGGGTCCTGATATGGTTCGACTAGTCCTAAGTCTGAATTATTTGGGAAGGATAAGTCAAAGTACCCTCACATTATTTTCTAGTGCTGCATACAGAGTAACATAATCAAGCAATTTGATCTTTTATTTGCCAGAGGTTTTTTCAAGACATCAAAAGGAATGTCCAAATAATTATTCACACTCTGTCACGGATGCTTAAACTTGATAGTTGCTATCTGATCCTATTTTAAGAAAAGTAGATATCTATCAACACAGCACAGAAGACTTCTATGGTCCTGCAAAGGCCCATCTCCAAGGTCAGTTGTCAGAATCTGAGACTTATATGTGCATCATTTTTGGTTAGGAAAGGGAATTCTCAGGTACATAGCCAACATGCTGATATTGACGAGAATGACTCCATATATCACAAGACATCTAAGCGTGCATAATTTTTTGAGCCAACGTTAACAACCAGAAACTAACAGTATGTGGACTTGATGAACTCTTCCATTTCTCTCCCTTCAAAACAACCTGCAGTCAGATTGTTCGTTCATTCTTCTTTACCTATGCTCTTTCAGAGTGTCTAACAAACCAAGGATTGTACAATTTTCTACTTATATCCAGGAAAAGATAAGTTTGAAGCAATTTGCTCATCGAAGGACAGTAAAATGACAAGTGACTAACAAATTCTACACTTGGTAAAGCACAAATTTGGTAAAATCTTCGCCCTCTTCTGCATATTTTTTATGCAAGGATACTTGCTCCATCAAGGCCAAAGACTATATGAACCATCTCCACATGATTTCTTCCCTCCTCTTCCATGTTCAACGAACATCCAGCAAAAAGATATTGCTGAAAGTATCCCACTACTGAAAGCCACCCCATCATATCAGCATTATCTGCTCCAAATCTGCCCTATTCAAAGTCCAAAGTGCTCTAAGGTCTTGTTTGGATACACTAGAGAACACTTTGAACATGTCTGACAGCCTATTCTATTTTCTAATTTTGAAAACTACTTTTGCACAGAAGCCTGCTTCAGGAAGCACAAAACAAATTATTTCATTAAAATCTCTCAAACACACTTTTATTTAAAAAAGGCATAAAATGGTGTCCCTTTAACTCTCAGAAACACTTTCAAACAATTGTTAAGAAGATTGCCAACCAAAGTATTAAGACCTTAACAAAAGTTGGAGATCTCAGTTACTTATTTGTCTCAAGCAATTTAGAGATCCCAAAATTAGGTCCCTAATTGTGTTATGCTTTCTGGCTCCAGCTACTATATTTAGAAAAGTAAATTTCATAAATCCCTCACCAACAACAATCTTAAATGTGGTTCAGCGGGATAAGGTGGCGTGAGGCCATCATCACAAAGTAACTAAAAAATCCCCGTGTTCGCTAAATTTGAAAGCGCAACTGATTAAATAGTTTCACTTCTCTCTATATGTGCTTCATGATGAATAGATTGAAGAACAATGTCATGAATCCGTATAGATACTCTGTGAGCTCAAATATCGGGCACATGACATTTTCTGATTCGCAACAACCATTTCGACAAGTCACCATTTCTACAACGAAATTGCCGGGCATATGAGAGAAGGAATCCAGTAGGTACCAAGTTCTTAATCTTCACAAGTTCACTCTCTAAATTTTCCCCAACAATTCATCACGGGTCACTTGATTGTCCTCTCAAACATATTGGCGCAACCCCAGAAAACAGTCAACTCGTTACGGGTCAAGCAATTCCTTAATAGACTCCAAACCGACGACTCGTTCTCGAAAATAGCTTGCAAAAAGAAGCAAGCTTTCGACACCGGACAATCCAATCATCGAATAAGCTCAGCAAATTGGGAACCCAAAAGACCAAATAGAACCGAGATACCAACCTGCCCATCAAATTAACTTCCTTCGAAATCAATCAACGTCGGAACTTCTTTTCCCACACATTCTAAGCACAAGAATCAAAATCCAAAGCGGCGTTCGCGCTTCGATTCCTCCAAGAACATGATCATACAGCTACAGCAGCGCATCGTCGCGAAGAACACCCCCACGATCCGAATCGACACGCAAACGCACGCAAATCACAACATCAAAAAGCGGCGAGAGATACAGCGACGAGTCCTTACAGCGGCGAATCTGAGGGAAGGAGCGCTTGTGGGCGAGGACGGGCCAGAAGTAGAAGCAGTTGACCGCCCAGAGCCACGGCAGGAGGGCGAACCCGAACTGGTAGAACCGCCGCGCGTAGCCGACGGCGTCCTCCTCCGACAGCCCCAGCGGGCCGTCGATCGTCGGCCAGACCGGCAGCGACGACGCGATGGAGTTCGGGTTCGGGCTCGGGTTCGGGTCGTGATTGGGGCTGGGGCCGCCGGCCGGCGAGCGCGACGCCTCCATTTTTGCACCGCTCCGGCGAGTCTTAGGCTTTCTTCGCTTTGTGCGCCTTCTTCAATTCCAAGTCCGTCCTAACGTAAATCGCCAAACGACTCCCGTGAAATTTTCATTATAAAGAAAAATATTTTTCATAAAAATTGTTTTTTAATAAATAATTAATTCTCATTTATTTGATATTTTTTGAAAAAGTGTTTCTGAAAACATTTCAAGGCAGTTGGATTAATGGGTATTGAAGGAGGTGGAAAATGATATCTTCTATTAAAAAACGAGAATTGGTTCTTTTGGAAGCGTGGGTGTTTTTTCTTTGTCCGTAAGTTTTTTCCATTAATTGGGTAAGACACACCCATGAAAAATTCATTACATCCAGCTCTATTGCAAGGCAACATATTTGGAAATTAATACCAATGTAAATTTTAAATTGATATACCCATTCCATGTTTATTCTAAACTGAATTTCATGTCATAAAAACCTCAGATTGGTACACGAGCAATAAATCTACCAAAACCTTAAGGTAAAATTGAGGCAAAATTAGGGAGAAGGGAAGTCTAAGGCAAAAACAACATATTTCCCAATCTTGATTCATTTTCTTCAAAATTGGCTTCCCAAAATGAGTTGTTGACCCATATACGTTGAATTTCCACATTTTGAGCATCCGAATATTTCTCACACTTATTCTCATGTCTAGTGATTCAATGGACATACATATCAGACATAAAAGCTAATCATAAGTGAATTCATCATGGATGTACCAATTTAAAATTTTTCATAACACAAAAACTAATAAGAGATAAATATAGTTTGAATATATCAATTTAAGATTTTTAGTCGTATTAAGTGATAAGCAAACAATAGTCATCTTACCAATCGAACAAACAAAAGCGAGAGCTAAA
This sequence comes from Eucalyptus curtisii, assembly GCA_017140595.1. Classification (NCBI taxonomy): domain Eukaryota; kingdom Viridiplantae; phylum Streptophyta; class Magnoliopsida; order Myrtales; family Myrtaceae; genus Eucalyptus; species Eucalyptus curtisii. The sequence continues at coordinate 2,510,465 of CM029502.1, forward strand.
ATGGCAAGGAGGCCCATGAAACGCATCACAAACAGAAGAATATCATATAAGCCCAAGGCCTAATGGCTTCCCTTGGTAATGGCAAAATCAATCTTTATTTGAGTTTTGGGCCATTTGATAAATTGAGGATGTGTTTAGTTTAGCATTCCCAATGAGTTTTGAAGACTCCAAGGAGCTTTGGAGACTCAAAGAGGCTTTTGACCTACAAAGCTCTTTGAAGAAAAGCTAGACCATTTGGTAACTATTTTAAACTAGCTTTCAAGGGAAAGCCAGTATTGAAAATGCTAAAACTCTAATGTTAATAGAGATTACCATTAAACTTTCCGTATTTAGCCAAATGTTGAAACTCATTTTTTCTTTCAAAACCACCATCACCCATACTTCAAATTTTTCGATTTGCCTTGTTATTATTTTTTTAAATGCTAAAAAATCAAATTTATATATATATTTAAAAAGACCAACCCTTCATTTGTTCGATGAAGGGCTACAGTCGTTGGCGAGCTAGATCTGGTACATGCGGCCGTTGGTCGAGGTCACGTGATCCTCATCGAAGGTCACTCAACCTCGGGCAATCTAGGCGTCACGCAACCCTTGTCGAGGGTCGCACCAAGTCAAGTGACCTCTACTGATGGCCACTAATATTAGATCTGGTTTGCCGGTGGCCATAGCCCTTCATCGGGCCGATGAAGGGTTTGGTCTTTTTTTTTTTTGTAAATTATTTATAAATTATATATTTAGCATTTATATATAATTGATTTTTTAGCATTATTGTCAAAATTTATATTTAAAAAGTAGCATATATTATTTTTTTTTTCAATTTTAAACAAATAAAAATTAAAAAAACTAATATTACTCATTGAAATGGCTTTTCAAATGTGTTTTCTACCAAACGGTATTTTTCTCAAAGTTATTTCTCAAAACATAAAATAGTTTACCAAATGGTATTTGCATTTACCCAAAATTCTTTAGGCTAAATTATTTTGCATTTTTCCAATGAGCTTTTCCTTACTGTTCAATTTTAACCGATCAAGTCCTCAGCATCCAAACCGATACTTCGATCGAGTCTCAAGCTCGCCGTCAGCAAGTTTTCAAAACCCATAATCCCTATTTCATCTCCCACTAGACCAAGTGTTGCGTGACCATGATGGAAGAACAAGTTTTTTATACACGATGAATGGAAATCATAGATCATGCTTATCGATATGTTGTGATCCATGTCATTGTTAATAGCAATTATTTCATTTTTAAAGGACGAAAAATTGAGACAAGGATGCAAATTGGCGATATACTACTGTATAATATTTATAGGAACTCGAATTGGGACACTAAATGGAAAAAAAAAATGAGGTGTTTAAAAATTAAGGTTTGTATACACACACTCTTTCTCTCTACATAATATCCCGTGAATGATTTAAGCTTGCACCTCGTACCATTCGAAAGATGACACCATGAACAAGGACACCACAACCTCCTCCTTTAGTTGAGTTGGCGCAGCGTTAGAAACTTCAGTGACTACAATGATTGAGTTTCAAATGGAGTGAACCATGAAATCAAACCAATTTTGAAAATTAGTAGTGATATTTTATCCACGAAAAAGAACAAAAATTGTGCAAAACGGGATTTCTTCAAAGAATGTATGATGTTTATGCAGGAATAACTCCCCTCACATAGGGAATTTTTGTTTTTTTCCCCTTATTTTTCGTAATTTTACCATGAATCAAATAGTGACCTAACTTTAAAGCCGCTGACGACAACTTTACCAAATTTAAGATTGATAAACGTCAAAGACGTCAAGTCTGACATTTTTCTTAAAGCTTGCTGTTTTAATCCATTTTCCTTATATTTTAAATTGTTTCAATCCAAAGCAATATTTGAGGAAAGTGAGTGAGGCATTTGTGGATCAGAGGACGAACTATCGTTTCTCATCAACCAAAGGATCCTATGCTTCGCAAAACTTAATTTACCTCTGAAAGTAATTGCTAAATCGAAATTCAACAATGCCACCAGGAAAAAAAGAAAAAACGCCACTGCAAACTTCAAAATGATCTTCAAACTGAGATAAGTGTGCCAAGGAAAAGAAAAGAAAAGAAAAGAAAAACAGAAGAGAAAAGATAAGTGTGCAAAGGAGGTAAGTGGGGTATCTAAGTTAACGAGAGTAAGTATCAAATCTAGCATTAATTCAGGTACAGTAATATTTGTCTAAGTTTGAGATTGATGGGTAAATGGAAGTCAAAGATTAGTAATATTTCCTAAGATATTTACAATCAGTTTAGAGATTCAATTCCTAGCATTATTTCATGCTACCATTAGGCATCTTTATAGGTTTGTCTAAGAATTTCAATACTAGTAATGTTGTGGTGATCTTGCACTAATTTAATTTCATAAAGTTAAGTCAAACGGCATTATTTCAAGTAAATTTGTCCAAATTAAATCGGTGGTGTGCCACATAAGACAATTCTATAATGATTGAACCGTCACATCAATAATTTTAATTGAGTTTTCATTGGGAGGATTGATTAGAATTTCACTCGAAGATTTTAAACTACATTGCAATAATAAAAAGGTATTAGGACCAAACTGAAATCTATAAATAAGTTTAGAATTGAAATAGATTCCTTTAATTCAAAATGACTCTAATTCCAAATGAATCAAATCTAAGGGTTCCTCTGCAAAGTTCATCCATAAAGAGTGGCTCTTTCCAAAGGCATGAGTGCAGATAAAAAAAATCTCCTGCACTATGAATGCCCCCCCATCAGTGCAATGGGATGTCTTCTCATTCTTCCATAACTTGAGCTCGAAGAAGGAAGAGATAAGAGGGCCCTATAGGTTTTACATGCAGGTGAAAAATTCGCTTTACCCCATCACATGAATCCCATGAGCCTCTTATCTTGGATGTTTAGGGTAGTATAATGCTAGGCATAATGAGTATAAGGATCTTTGAAAATTCTCTTTCCTCCTTATGCCGCTTTGGAAGAAGCTTGTACAGTTTGGGAAGGGGTCCCTTCTCCCATATCTGTACAAATGAAATTTTTCTGAGAACCAAGAAAATGCAATGTTCATAATTAACATGTGCATTAATACTATACTGTTATTTTTAACAAGAACTGACCAGATAGATATCTTCTATGTAGGCTATCAATATAGAGCAACCCTGGAAAATTATCACCGGTGACTAAGCAATGGAACTTTACAACCACATGATAGGAAAATAATTCATATCCTATTCTACAATTTAAATAAAAAAAGGTTCTTAGAAAAGTAAGGAAAACATCCACCACAAAAGATCTAGGAACACTTTTTGTACTTAAAATTCATAGGGGAAAAAAGAAAGGAGAAACCCTTTTCTAGATTCACCAAGAAGACATCATATCAAAATAACTTTCAACTTTCCAGTTGATTAATTTCAGTGACCACATGATGGACGACTAAGAAAAGGTAGGCACAAACGTCATGGAGACATTGGAGATGGGGTCATCTTTGTGAAAAACAACAAAAGTAGTGGCCGGCTAATGGCGCTTCCTTTGTTTGGGGGAGAAAAAAGGTGATCCTTTCGCTTATGAAACATCTTTATCATTATAAACAAATACAAGGATATTGTTTTGAGCCCATGGCATGAGTGATTTCTAACTTTGCATTGTAAGGAAAAAAACTTGTTGTGTAAAAACAAAATCCATATTTTTGAGCGTACCACGTTGCATATTTGGCATCTTTCCGTTTATGTCTTATGAAACTTTATAATTGCTACATTTTGGTAGAAAATCACTGGACGCCAAATTAGGAACCCAATGTCTAGTTTTACTTGAATATAGATTAATGCTTTCTACCGCCAAGATCACATCAAATAAGCATATTAGCTTAAGGGTTTAACTCGATAATCATCACACCAATTTAGGAAAAATTACCTAATTAGTCCCAAACTTATTATACCGCCGTCAAGTTAGTCATAAACTTTTTAATATTTTCAAATTAGCCATAAACTTTTGCTGATCAATTTTAGCCGTAAATTATTGACTTGAGTTGTCATACATGATACCCTGCAATGTTAGCGATTTTCACTACATTGCAAAATGTTTATAATTAAATTGATAAAATTAGAAAGTTTGGGAATGAATGGACGTACCACGTTAAGTTTGGGAATGATTGGATAACATTCCAAGCACAGGAATCAAAATAATCAAAGCGGCGTTTAAGCATATTAGCTTAAGGGTTTAACTCGAAATTCACTTTAGGAAAAATTACAAGAACATAATCATACAATATTTTCAAATTAGCCATAAACTTTTGCTGATCAATTTTAGCTACAACAGCGCATCATCGCGAAGAACAACGTACCACGTTAAGTTTGGGAATGATTGGATAACATTCCAAGCACAGGAATCAAAATCTAAGCAATTCCTCCAAGAACATAATCATACAGCTACAACAGCGCATCATCACGAAGAACAAAATCGACACGCGCAAACCTCAACATCAAAAAGCGGCGAGAGGTACAGCGATGAGTCCTTACAGCGGCGAATCTGAGGAAAGGAGCGCTTGTGGGCGAGGACAAGTTTTTTATACAACGATGGTGAATGCAAATCATAGATCATGCTTGTCGATATGTTTTGATCCATGTCATTGTTAATCGCAATTTTTTTTATTGTAAAGGATCAAAAATTGAGACAAGGATACAAATTGGCGATGTACTAATGTATAGGATTTATAGGAACTTGAATTGAGACACTAAATGAAAAAAAAAAATTAGGGGCTTGAAATTTAGGGTTTATGACAAGACACTCTTTCTCTCAACATAATATCCCTTGAATGATTAAGCTTGCACCTTGGACCATTTGGAAGATGACGCCATGAACAACGACACTACAACCTCCTTGTTTAGGATTTGTGTTGAGTTGGTGTTACGTTAGAAACTTCAGTGACTGCAATGATTGAGTTTCAAACGGAGTAAACCATGAAATCGAACCAATTTTGAAAGCTAGTAGTGATATTTTATCGACTATGAAAGAACGAAAATTGTGCAAAATGGGTTTCTTCATAGAATGTATGATGTTTATGAAGGTATAAGGCTGCGTTTGGGAATGATATTTCCAAATATCTTTGGGCGTTCAAAACCCCTTGGAGCAAATTTGTAGTGTTTGGCGAAATTTTTTGAAGGCCCATTCTACAAATGCTAGCCTTTTGAAGCTAAAAGCCCAAGGCAACTAAGGGCTATCTAGTATTCTCGGTAAGTTATGATGTGCCTTAAAAAAAATAAATTGTTATTCCTTTGTTGCCCTCAAAATTTTATTAAAATTCCAAGTTTGACCATTTTTAAATAAAAACCCTAATCTTCTACTCTTGTTTTCCAAGCACATACGCCACATCACGCCGCTTCCCTTCCCTTCCCTTCTGCTCTTCTCGACTCTTCTTGAGATCTCGCTCTTACTACTTCAAAGCTTACCTCTCCGTTCGCCAAAGCTCGCCTCTCCAGTCGCTTGCCGAAGCTCGCCTCTCCCCTCATAGAGGGAATTTTTGTTTTTTGTTTTCCCTTATTTTTCTTAACTTTACCATGAATCAAATTGTGACCTATCCTCAAAGCCGCTGATCACAACTTTACCAAATTTAAGATTGATAAACATCAAAGAGTCCAAGTCCGACATTTTTCTTAAAGTTTGCTCTTTTAATCCATTTTCCTTATATTTTAAATTGCGTCAATCCAAAGCAATGTTTGAGGAAAGTGAGTGAGGCATTTGTAGATCAGAAGATGAACTATCCTTTCTCATCAAGCAAAGGATCCTATGCTTCCCAAAACTTAATTTACTTTTGAAAGTAATTGCTAAATCGAAATTCAACAAATGCCACCAGAAAAAGCCCCACGGCAAACTTCAAAATGATCTTCAAACTGAGAAATGTGTGCCAAGAAAAAAGAAAAAGGAAAGGAAAAGAAGCAGAAGGGAAAAGATAAGTGTACAAAGGACGTAAGTGGGGCATCTGAGCTAACGAGGGTAAGTACCAAATCTAGCATTGATTCAGGTACAATACTATTTTTCTAAGTTTTGAGATTGATGGGCAAATGGAAATCAAAGATTGGTAATCTTTCCTAAGATATTTACAAGCAGTTCAGAGACTCAATCCCTAGCATTATTTCATGCGAGCATTAGGCATCATAATAGGTTTGTCTAAGAATTTCAATACTAGTAATGTTGTGGTGATCTTGCATTGGTTTAATTTCATAAAATTAAGTAAAACGCCATTAATTCAAGTAAATTTGTCCATATCAAATTAGTGATGTACCACATAAGACGATCGATAATAATGTGACCATCACATCAATAATTTTAGTTGAGTTTTCGTTGGGAGAATTGATTAGAATTTTACTCAAAGATTTTAAATTACATTGCAACAATAAAAAAAAGGCATTAGGACCAAATTGAAATCTATAAGTAACTTTAGGATTGAAAGCAGAATCTTTAATTCCAAACGAATCAAACCTAAGGGTTCCTCTGCAAGGTTTGTTCACGGAGGGTGGCTCTTTCCAAAGGCATAAGTGCAGATAAAAAAATCCCCTGCACTATGAATGCTCTCGATCAGTGCAATAATGAATGCCCCCGATCATGCAATGGGATGTCTTCTCATTCTTTCATAACCCAAGTTCGGCGAAGGAAGAGATAAGAGGGCCTATGAATGCTTTTCCTTGGAGGTGGAAAATTCGTCTTCCCCCATCACATCAATCCCATGGGCCCCTTATCTTTGACGTTTAGGGTAATATGATGCTAGGCATAATGAGTACAAGGATGTCTAAAAATTCTCTTTTCTCCTTATGTCGTATGCTTCGGAAGAAGCTTATAAAGTTTGGGAAGGGCCCCTTCTCCCAATCTGTATAAATGGAATTTCCTTGGAAATCAAGGAAACGTAATGTTCATAATTAACATGTGCATTAATACTATAATGTTATCTTTTAACAAGAATTGACCTAGATAAATATCTTTCATGTAGGCTATCGATAAAGAGCAACCCTGAAAAATTATCACCGGTGACTAAGCAATGGAACTTTACAACCCCATGATAGGAAAATTATTCATATCCTCTGCTACAATTTAAAGAAAAAAAAGTTCTTAGAAAAGTAAGGAAAACATCCACCAAAAAGATCTTGGAACGCTTTTTGTACTTAAAATTCATAAAGGAAAAAAAGAAAGGAGACACCCTTTTTCTAGATTCACCAAGAAGACATCATATCAAAATCACTTTCGACTTTCCAATTGATTAATTTCAGTGACCACATGACGGACGACTTAGAAGGCAGGCACAAACGGCATGCAGACATTGGAGATGGGGTCATCTCTGTGAAAACCAACAAAAGGAGTGGTCGGCTAATGGCGCTTGCTTTGTTTGGGGAGAAAAAAAGGTGATCCTTTCGCTTATGAAACATCTTTATCATTATAAACAAATACGAGGATATTATTTTGTGCCCATGACATGAGTGATTTCTAACTTTGCATTGTAAGTCGTGTAAAAAAAAATCCATATTTTTAAGCGTATCATGTTAGATATCTGGTATATTCCCGTTTATGTCTTATAGAACTTTAGAATAGTTACAATTTGGTAGAGAATCATTGGTGTATGTACACGAAAAATTAGGAATCCAATCTCTTGTTTTACTTGAATATAGCTTAATGCTTTCCACTGCCAAGAGCGCATCATAATATTATATCAACTTAAGGGTTTAACCCAATAATCATAACACCAATATAGGAAAAATTACCCAATCAATCCTAAACCTATTATACCGATATTAAGTTAGTCCTAAATTTTCTATTTTTTTTTCAAATTAGCCATAATCCTTTGCCAATCAATTGTAGCTATAAATTATTGACTTGACAATCCAATTATCGATAGTCGTCATACATGATGCATTGCAATGTTAGCGATTTCCACTACGTTGCAAAGGTTTATAATTAAATTAGCAAAATTAGAAAGTTTGGGATTGAATCGACGTGCTTACATTACGTTTGGGAATGATTGGATAACTCCCATTAACTTATATAACAAACTAAAATCGGTATTCTAGAAACACTAGGGTTGCAGCAAGTGGACCACATTAGATTGACTTATGAGATATATCCAATATTTTTTGGTATGCATAGTTGCTTTAGAGTTTAGTTTATAAAGGGTCTCTTAAATGCACCTCCAAAATAGCTCATGCCTCTAACAATACCACGCGGATAACTTATGTAAAATCAGAGGCTTCACAGAGGGCTACACATAAAAATCAACCATTGCATGGTTCAGGACTTATGAAAGATTCTATGATCACTTAGAAAAATGTGTGCACAACCCATACAAAAGTCATAAAAGCTTTATGGCATTTATTGGTTTCTTTCAACTTTCCACGTGGGTTGGGTACGAAATTAACATCACCATCATCATCATCAACTATATCTTTTTTTCATTGATTGATGGGACTCTTTGGTTTGGTGCACCGGGAGACACTAAGATTGACCAACATCTACCGTCTCCCATGTTTAATATGGGCCTAATTACTCAACACCCTCAACCCTCAAGATCCGAGTCACATCGGCATGTTGGCATTTCGCGATTCTCCCGCACAGAGGTATGAGTACTTGAGACCACACATGTGGATTGGGCGTCCACCCTAGATACCAGCGCTCGAACTTTTCTTTTGTTTGCTCAGATAACACTTGAACTTAATGGCACCATGAAAGATCGAGATCCAGACGTAATCGCAAGTCAATCGTGCCCGGTGGTGCGCCAAACCTCTTGTGGGTTTAGTTAGTGGCATGACGTGCACAGATGGGACATCTACTTCAAAAAAAAAGAGGTGGCGGTCCAATGTTGATTCACCTATCATACTTTTGAATCATCACCAGGCAAGACATCATGTTCGGCCACTCGTGTCCTCTTAGGTCCATCCCATGATTCAAGCAAAGAGGGACAATGTCTCTCCTTGAATCTGAAGTTTTTGCTTTGGACCCACTTCACCAGCTGCTGCCGTCATTGACATGGACAACAACAATAACAATAAAAGAGGGAGAATTATCAAAAAAAAAAAAAATTGCACCAAAAATAGGGAATTGTTGAAAATAAGACAATAATCTATGCGCGAATAATAATGAGTGGAAGGATATAGACCAATATATTAGATTGAGGTATGCCGTCTTAAATGCTGATGTACATAGATGGTGCTAATCAAATGATGTGCTTTTGCCAAGTAAAGCTAACTATTTCTCAAGTCTTATCTAATAAATACACGTGGGTCCTTTCGATTGGGAAAAGTGGACATTAAATTCTCCACCGTCGGCACAATATACAGCTCAAAAAAGCAACACGAAAACTATGACAAATTACACCAAGGGGAAGGAAATCCATTTATTTTTGGGGAAAAAAGTGGCGATGTTTGATGAAAGCGGTCACTGAACTTACCGTATGCCAAATCAAGATGTTCAACTCATACATGCTTTTCGATCAAGACCGTCTTATACGCAATTCCAATGAATTGAAGTTGACATGCCATCGACCTTATTCAAAAGTCTGATATGAAGATTTCAACCTGCTGAAAAATTGAAATTATGCCCCGTGTGTATATCTATATATAAAGATATCATAAGAAAATCGATATGCTTGCAGACATTTCACACCTAAATCTGAGGGAACTGTATGATCTTACACCTAGTTTCACCATGTTGAATGACATTCTCAAAATTTATCGGAAATAAATGCCATTGAATTCGATCACGAGCACCCTATATATTCAAGAGCTTGATTACATAAAATACAGATTCGAGTACACCCACTAAAGAAATGAGGTAAACTCGAGGACCAAATGTATACCTTTTTCCTCTTTATTTGTAGTGTTATTACTATTAGAAAATCTCAAATTGGTTCTCTTACAATACATTTACTCTAATAATTTAAAATTCCAAACTGGATATCCCATAGTATATTTCTTTCAAACTAATTCTCATTCCATGAAAATTCCAAACCGACCTAAAATCTACCCACCTTGTTATTTTTAATGGCATGATACCTTCATCTGTATTTATAAATTACATGAGCATCATTGAGCTTGAGAATACAAGAATCAGAAAGTGAAAAAAAGGGGGAATTGCTCCTCTTCCTTTCATGTGATGTTTCTAAGTAATGCCCAAAGCATGGTGGTGGAGGGCCCCTCCCCCACATCCTTTAAAAAATCAACCTAGAAATAAGGATCATCGATCCACATAAATGAAAAGCAAAATAAAACCAAGAAAATTAAATTAAATATTGAAATTATGTGAAGTGGGTGGTTGAAATGTCCCTCCAATAAAAACCCAAAAAATGCTTTTGTTTTTTTGGTGGTGGATGCCGCTGAAAAAATTGCATGGCGGGTGGGAGGGACTCTCTCTCTCTCTCTCTCCCTGTAAAAACCCTGCGTTACCAGCATCATCATCATCATCATCATCATCTCTGATCCTTCATTGAAGAAACGAAACGACTCCGCAGCAGCAACGACGAAGGGAGGAGAGGAAGACGGAAAGCTCCACCCGCCAACTCCCTCCGCTCCGGTACAGAAACGAAGGAGGACCACATGCCGTTGTCCTTGCGTTCTTGGCCCGTGGCGGGTCGCGGTCGGAGCTCGGCGGGAGCAGAGAGCTCGATCACCGTCGAGTGTTGATCGGCGGCGGCGTGGGGGTCGAGGATCGTCGGGATCGGGCTGGCCGGCGGAGGGGCGACCGGAGGCTTGACTTTTCGCCACCTCCCTCTCTCTTTCCTGCTCTCCACCAGGTATGATGAGTTCGCTTCGGATTGCGACGTCTTGATTCCTTCTTTGATTATAATTTCTCACAGAGAGAGAGAGAGAGAGAGAGAGAGAGAGAGAGAGAGATGTGTTGCGATGATTCAGTCGCGATCGAGTCCGGACTGCGGTGGTTGAAGAACGGCGGTTCAGGGGATGAGCCTGGCGGCGCGTGGCGCTCACGCTCGGCGGTGCCTGGAGAGCCGCCGCCGCCGCCGACACTTTAAATTCTTTTTGTTTTTTCCTGTTTTACTTCATCATTTTCGGACTTTGTTCTTTTTTTTTTTTCTAATTTTTAAAGTTGTACGCTATTTTTGGAAAATTAGGAGAGCAGCGGTTGCAATAGAATTTTTTTTTTTTGTTAAATTTTATTGTTACGGAAAGAAATCGGTTAGTTACCGAACGAAAGTGGACATGGTTTTTCTTTTGGGAAATGTACTTGAATCTTGTCCTTCTTTTTGTCTTTTAAAAGTAAGAAAGAAAAGCGTTGGTTACTGAATTTTGCTATAAGATTTATCATTATATTTAAGTTTTAAAAATTTGATAAGATTGTATGTGTTGAGAGTTATGAATTTTGAAATGTCTTAGTAATTTCATGTTGAATTGGAGTTAAATTGTAAAAGTTGCCAAATTCGAAAAAAGGATGATGTTGAAATGCGAGTTACAAAAAACGCGGAGTGTCTTTCTCTTATTTTTCGCATTATGATGCCTTTGGGAAATTAAAAAAAAATAGGGAGAATGAAAAATTCGGGTGGAAAATGATGGGAAATTTGAAAATTTTGCGAGTGGTGATAGGAGAGAAAAATCATTAAAATTGCGCCGTTGGAGAGCACCATACCCGTGTTGTGAGATGCCTGAAAAATGGCATTCCCTTTTATTGAATTCAATAGCAAATCGCCATTGTGGGCATCTTACAAACAATTTGTTGCACATGATATATGAAATTTTAGCATTTTAGTACTCAACGGAAAAAAAAAAAAAAAAAAAAAAAAAAGTGAGGGGAAAATGAACCTGGAGTCATGTTATGACAAGTGGCGGAATAAGATGGAGTGAGGTGGAAGGTTAGATTTGGTGGGTTAAGATGCAGAGAATAATGTCAAGAAGGCCCCGCTGGCTGGGTGATGCAGCAGCAGACATCAGCTTCCACTTGAAGCCTTGTCAGTAGTGAGCTTTTTCCTGGGTTTGACGTGTAAATCTTGCTACATGCTGGTTCTTGGGGAAAGGAAGAACTTTTAACTTGATCTTCATGCATACTTTCGGCCCTGAATTTGCCCTCGGATCTTCAACCTGTTGAAAGCTCTCCTCCCTCTCTCTGAAATGCTTGTTTGACCCTGTTGACCCTTTCGTCCTGCCGAAAGAAAAGGAGCTCTTGCTGTTACACTTCTTCTGGTGAAAGAGTGATAGCTGATCGAGAGCTGGAAGTCACATATCATTGTGTTACTTTTTTCCTTCTTGGGATGAGTGAAGGGATCTGCTTTCTGGGTCTTTGCTCTTATCTGATGCTCTCCCCATTTGTGTCATCTTCATGAACTGGTCTTGAGAGGTGAGCTCTTGCCATGGTCTCTGCTTGATTTGAGAACGACCGTTTTTGGTTTGTGTGTGGGTTGAAGGATCTGTTCTTACATCTCACGGCAAGTTTCTTTCGTGGGAAACCAGCCGCTTGGAAAACATTTTCTGCAGACATGGCTTGATTGGTCGCAAGAATGAATGAATGGAGAACATCTTCGTCTGTTGCCGAAAATAGTCAGGCAAAGATGGTCATTCGTGACAAAAACATTTTCCGTCGACTAATTCTTCTAAGCAATATAGGCGATCATGTTTTTTAGGAGAATGTTGTCCAGATTAGTTGTGTTTTTAGTACCTACTTTAATGGTTTGTGAATTGGATAGTCCTCGTTTTCTGTGAGAAAGATCATGAAATCTCGATATCCCTGACACCAAAACTGGTCGAGGGCATGCTCTGCCGTGTGGCTACTCGACTACAAAAGGGAAGTGGTTTCTTACGTTAACTGAGAAAATACACTGCAGGAAAGCTGCCATACTGGGGTAAGCAGTATTGAGATTCATGGGTTGGTTGAGCAAGATCCTCGGAGGTTCTAGCCATCGGAAGCATTATCATGGGAGATACGGGGGTTATAGAAGTGGGGAGGAGACGCATAATTCCGAGGTGAAAAAAACTCCTTTTCTATTCTGTCCGTCAGTCTGTCTGTCATATGTGCTTGGTACTTATCATATGAGCATACATGGATTCTGACCTGGGTACATCCGACATTGGTATGGAAGAAGACAGTGAACTGATTGGTAAATCTAACTTCTTGATTCTGAATGCAGGATGAATTGGCAAATCAAGAAAGAGAAGAGATTGACTACGCGATTGCACTCTCTCTTGAAGAATACGATCAAAAGGGGAAAAAGGTGGTCGGTAAGTTTGCTGATTCGTAAGACCTAAGCATTCCCATGATTGCTTGATTGCAAATATATTTATCCTCTGAACTCTTTCGACTAATTTACTTGGACTAAGAATTTAAGAATAATTAGTTTCTTCTCAGCAGATTTGGCAATTTGCACTAGACTGTATTTAGAAAATAAACATTGATTGAATGGACATTGGACATTATTGCTATGTGATCACAAACTTGTCCGTGTGTTGGCCTTGTTATATGAACAATTTGAAGAGGATGGATAATGACGCCTTTGGATGAAGAATGTTTTGTTGTTTCCCAGTTGCTGGTGTCACGTGAATTTGGAGATTTTAGTCTTCATCGGTTTGCTTAGTGCCATGTTATTTCATTTTTCTTCAGAAGCTGATGAAGATGACCGCTCAGAGGAAGAAGAACCACCTACTCATGTAGAATCAGAAGACGATGAACAAGTTGAAGCTCCGAAAGTGGAAGAGAAGCATAATGAATCTCAATTGGAGGAAGATGAACAACTTGCCAAGGCTCTCCAAGAAAGCCTGAGTGTTGAATCACCCCATCAATATGAAAGTGGAAACATGTTTCCCCCTTACCCGTTCCTCTTTCCTTCTGGGTATAGGTAGGTCATTTAGTAAGACGATTGCTTTAGTTTCCATGAGCAGTGACAAATCAAATGAGTAACCACGTTCCTTCTTTTTTTTTTGGCAATGAGACTTTGTCAGATTCTCTGTTGATTTTGTTAACCTAATTCAATCATATTTACGTCCTTTTAGGATGCATATACGTGTATGCCTAAACAATGGTCGTCTTTGTAAAAATCCAATGTGTCTCGGCATTAGTAACTATACCTCATGTTCAGGTCATCAGATGGACAAGTGACCTTCGTATTGAGTTACCTATGACTCCAGGCATCCAAATTCCAGATCTGGTTGTGTCATCTAAAGTCAAGATCTGGGTTAGTGTCCGTAACAGAATAACAAATGCCAATCATCTAATCTAGCAACCGCTGTTCAGGGGCTAATTCAGGGAAATATCAATATCATGGACTAAGATACCCTACTAGCAATAACCATGGATTTATGTTCCTGTTGCTGAACCATTTACTTCCTGCAGGATTCATCTGATCTGCATATTGAATGTTTATTTCTTGTAGAATTTGTGCTGGTTGCAATGCCGAGATCGGGAGTGGGCGATACTTGAATTGCATGGATTCATTTTGGCATCCAGAATGCTTTCGCTGCCATGCTTGCAATCATCCGATTGCTGATGCTGAGGTCTGTTTCTTATCCCAGATCAAAACTCTGTTTAAGTAAAACCTAAAGGATTTCTAAATCCTCATAATTTGCAGCAGTATTGATTGTATGTCGTACTGACTTTTAAATTTTCCTCGGTGTAGTTCTCGGTTTGGGGGAATCACCCGTATCACAAGTCCTGCTACAGGCAACAGCATCATCCAAGGTGTGATGTTTGCAACAGCTATGTAAGTACATTTCTTTGACTGCAAGACATACACTCCATCTAAAAATTGGCGCTATCAACATATTTGCTCCCTGTGTCCTCGTTGCCCAGTATTGAGAAGCTTGACTATTAATCTCTGTTGTCTTCACTATTTTATTGAAGTAATCACCATTTGAACGACCTTCTCATCTCTTTGCAGATTCCAACAAATGCAGCAGGCCTTATTGAGTATAGGGCGCATCCTTTTTGGCAACAGAAGTATTGCCCCTCACACGAGCGGGATGGAACTCCTCGATGTTGTAGTTGTGAAAGAATGGAAGTGAGTTCTCCTGTTGCCACAAATGGCCAAATCCATGTTTTGCCTCAACTAAAAATTGTAATATTTCTTGTTTCTTACTCTGTTTTTGATATAAAGCCTTCAAACTTTTCTGCAGCCAAGAGACACAAAATACTTGTCACTTGATGACGGTCGAAAGTTATGTTTGGAGTGTTTAGACTCGGCAATCATGGACACGGACGAATGCCAACCGCTTTACCTTGAGATAAGAGAGTTTTATGAGGGTTTGAATATGAAAGTGGAGCAACAGATTCCATTGCTGCTGGTCGAGAGGCAGGCACTAAATGAGGCCAGGGAGGGAGAAAAGAGTGTGAGTGCTTACGTCTTTCAGTTTCTTTAGTTAAACTAACTTACTGTTTGCTCAGCAAGATCGACTTTCTTCTTCACAATGATAGGGTAACCATCACATGCCTGAGACCAGAGGACTCTGCTTGTCTGAAGAACAATGCATTACCACGGTAAAGACTCTCTTCCTTTGACATTTCACTGCTTGAAAAACAGGGCTATTGTGAAGTAGATTGAAAGGCTTATGAACTTCTTCCTGATTTATCAGATTATAAAGAGGCCGACAATTGGGCCGGGCTATATCTTCGGGATGAGGACTGAGCCTTATAGACTAGTTCGGCAATGTGAAGTGACAGCGATTCTCATTTTATATGGTCTTCCAAGGTATGTCTTATATCTTGCTAAACTTCATTTTTGGTTATTTACAAGCGAACTGCTACTTTGAGTGGCTGAACGCTTCCAAAACTCAGGCTGCTGACGGGGTCAATCCTTGCTCATGAGATGATGCACGCTTGGCTCCGGCTTAAAGGTTTTCTCTTTGCCCTCTTCCATCCAGTAGTCTTATAAGATGTACTTGATGTGCATCGAGGATACATATCTGACAGCTGAAGCTTCTGCAAAAATTGTTGATTACTGTTTGGCAGGTTATCCCAATTTAAGTCCGGAAGTTGAAGAAGGCATATGCCAGGTTTTGGCTCACATGTGGCTGGACTCTGAGACCTATTCTAGCTCTGGAAGTGAAGTCGCATCCTCATCTTCCTCCTCATCCTCACCGTCATCGTCTTCATCAACGTCCACTTCATCGAAGAAAGGTCTGCGGTCCGACTTTGAGAAAAAGCTTGGCGAGTTTGTCAAGCACCAAATAGAGGCAGATAGTTCAGCAGCCTATGGAGAAGGGTTTAGGTCAGGCAACCGGGCCGTGCTCAAGCATGGCCTCCGAAGTACACTTGACCATATCAGGATTACCGGAACCTTCCCTTTGTGAATAATTTTCATAGAAAAGTTGAATCAAGTGTTGGAAAAACACATTGAGAAGATATAGTTCGACAGGCAAAAGAAGATACAAAGAAGAGACGATCACGAGACTGAATACGAGATGGAATGCTGATGAGACATTGGATGAATGTAAATTAGTACAGGATGTAATCCAAACGCACAAAATTATCTCCTTCCTCTGTAATGGCGTGTGCACTTGACAATGTTTTTGTTGTGGTTCTGGACTTAATTTTCACAGTACGCTGTGTTCATCTGTCGTTGAAAGAATTTTGGTTTTGTCATGCTTGAAGCTGTTTTAGAGAGTCTTGAACATGTGAGCTCCGAGTTGGAATTGTTAGAAAGGTTCACTGGAAGGCCAGTCTTTTAAAGAATTTGAGAATCCTCGACATGAAGCGAAACTCAAAAGAGAAATGGGAAACTCGATCTACCCATTCTTGACCAACAAAGCAGCTATGAGCAAAGCGACTTTCACAAAGACGTGCATAATATGTGGAAGAGCAGCAGACGATACCGTGACCGCTTGAGAATGTGACAAGATGGCGGTGACAGTCGAGCCAAGATGAGGGACAGCTCGAGGGCGACAAATGGAAGAGGAAGTAACCGTCGAAGCAGAGTACAAGTACACAGAGCTGAGGAGAAGAAGAAGACGCGCACATCGGATGCCAAAGACTCTGCTTGTATCCTTCCACTGTTGCAGTCTCGTTTCGTTTCCTTCAGGATCTGTAGGTTTTGTTTCCAGTACCAGTCAATCAGTTTTCCCTGATGTCTATAGTTTGATCTGTAGAATTAGTGTTTAGCGTCTTTGTTCGCAAAGTTGACTTTTAAAGTCTTTGCATTTACATTTTCAGCACTTCAATTTCAGAGCACTTTGATTTCCTTCCGAATCCATTTTCGAGCGGTTTCATCATCGCTCTCAGGAGCTCACCAGCCTTTTTTTTTTTTTTTTTTTTAAATAAATTTTTTATAGGTAAATTTACTTGTATTTTTCTAAACCTCAATCAAATGTGGGTGTCCTTATGAGTTTATACAAAATAGCATATTCAAGAACCTTAAGATTCCCAAGTAAATCCCAAATGTTCCCAAAGGAATTTAAGAAAACATAGTGATGATGACCCAATTGTCCCAGAATTAAGAGCAGTCATATGTCGGCACGCCTTTTAACTTAAGAAACACACCATTCCGGACAAGTTTAGCGCTATTTCAAGGCTCGAACGCTTTGTATCGAGTCTGAACTAGAGTTAGATTTCGAGTGTGCACGTTCCCAATTGCCTATAATAAGATTTTATGCAATTAATTAGCACCATCTCAAATCTTGAACACTTTGTATTGAGTTTGGACTAGCGTAACAATTTGAGCGTTCACATTCCCAAAATTTTGTTGGAAATGGATTCCATCAAGTTTGTGCCAGTTTCTCCATTTTGGACGACATTCTTAAAATTTGTTGGAAATAGACACCATTGAATTTGATTATGAGCACCTTGTATATTTAAGAGCTTGAGTGCATAAAATATGGGTTCAAGTGCGCCCACTAAAAAAATGAGGTAAACTCGAGGACCAAATGTATACCTTTTTCCTCTTTATTTGTAGCGTTATTACTATTAGAAAATCATTATTGGCGATGTATGTAAATGTTAAGAGGTAGAATGCAGCCCCTCCAGAAATAATATAGTGTGGTTTGCTATGAATCCCTAAAGCTTCTCTCCTCTCTTCTTTTCTACCTGGTATGATTCTTTAAAACAAAGAATGTTTTGATCAATCCTGAAAGTATGCTCCGCATTTGTCACAATGCGGAACCTACACATCAGAATTTTACTATCCTAAAATTTTGTATGATATGAGTCAAAAAATAAAGAAGGAATTTGGTGGCTAACATACAATTCCTATTATGAGGCCGAGGAAGGGCCGTGCATGTGAAATAACGTACCTACCACAAAATCTGATTTTTGTTTTCCCTAACTTGTATCATAGGCAAATTTGCTAGTATAATAACCACGGTATTTTTTTAGCACATTTTTGGTTAGAAGTTGAATATCCAGTGCAGGAAGGGAGATTATTCATACCATGATAGAATCCTCTAAAATTGCCACACCTTCCACTATAAATGCTTCTGTTTCTCTTATTCTTCCTCTTGAACTCCGTACTTCCAATGTATCTAAAACTGACTATCTTCATGAGGTCTCCTACCTCAATGAAGATAGCAAAATTTTCAAGACTCACCTTCCACTTACAAATCCATATTCTGCTTTTGTCAAACCATCCTTTTTTTTTTCACCTATTCATTCTATTAAGCAGCTTATTAAGCATACTCCTAAATAAGTTAAAGAATATGTACTTCTCAAAATTCAATGAGCATCCTATCCTAGCTACTCAACAAGAACACTTTGTCACATTTCAAATCCCTTATGACTTTCCAAGATAATGGATACAACGGGATATACACACCTTCACTTTGGTGCTATTAGACTTGCTTTATCCTTTCATGAAAGGAAATGGTTACTTGTAGTTGCACAAACGACCCTTCTAAACACCCCTTTTTAGGATTACCAACATGCTTGCGCTCACACCATCCAAACTACCCTCAATGCATGAACAATGTTTGTTAAATCGTTTCCTAATTTCAATATAGCTCTCTTGGATCCACGACTTCTCTTAAGTCTTAAGATTCACCTATAGATTACCGGAACTTTTTAGACTCTAGATTCTATTATTGTTACCTTACATTATCAAATGGTTTATTAGGTCTATAATCATATCATTGACCTCAACTTCCTTCATTTTGAAGATACTTTGTTCATTTTGGTGGACAATGATCAAACTTCTTTTATCCATGTGCCTAGACAGATTCTTTGAGATTAGCTAGTTAAGTTACTCCAAGGCAAGTGGGTAACTAACTATGAAAAAATCCACCAAATCTCTAAGCCCATCAAATCCACAGAGTCTCAATTTACCAAGATGAAAAATGACACATTAATCATTAAAATTAGTAAGGAAAAGGAAGAGACCACTTCTTCTATATTTCCTACTATTCTTATGATGCAACCTTGTGCAACTCATGGTCTAACTAATGACGGCCATCCAAATCCAAAAATCCATGATTGAGTCTTCGACCAGGAAGGACGTCCTATTCATCACTACAAAGATTCCTATTCAAGACATTGTTTTTGGGATCTTGATTGCCAGTGTTCCCTTTGTACAAATCCTCCGGATGAAGAAGAAGATGATAGGCCATTCAGAAGAAAGAAGTGATCAAAAGATAAACTTTACTAGAGGTACCTTTATGGAGACCCCATTGTCGGACCTCTTGGTGAAGATAGAGGAAAATATCAATTTATGGTCTTGTATAGACCACCTCGATCACACCCTCCTCCCAAAATCCATAAACCATGTGAACCTCCTCCACCTCCTCAACCACCATTCAAAAAGAAACCTTCATCCCAAAAGCTGGTTGTCTTACCCTTCTATAAACCCATCTACAAATCAGTAAAAAGGAACTCTTTTCCTCTAGAAGTACCCCAAACACCTCAGTCCTCATGTTACCCAAAACCTATCCTTCCATTTGTCTATATGTTTTGACCTTGAGACTTTCCACCTTTAGAAAAATCTAACTTTATTACCCAAATTCCAACATTAGAAGAGTTTATAGGTGTTCATAATTGATTTTCATATTCTAAGGTCTTGAATCCGATAGATATTAACGACCATGGAAGACAAACAAAGGTCACGACTATTGAAGTTGTCCTGAATTTGTAGTAAGAGAATGTCTTGGCCCAGAATAATATTATCAAGACAATTAACACCAATCTTTCAATTGTTCAAGCTCGTCTTGATCATGTTGACCAAAAGGTTGATCAAACGGCTTGGGTCACAAATAAATTGCTTGAGACATTCAAGAAGAAACTCCAGCAGATGGAATCTAGAACATATGTTTCTCATCATTAATTGAAAGACCGGACAGCTGAAATGGAAAAATTGAGGAGACACATCAAACTCTTGCATGACGGAAAATTTGTTCCTTTTCCAGATCCATTTTCCTAGCCTTAGCAAATGATTTCAATAGAGGTGGGCCCCTTTGTGCTACATCAATTGCCTCAATTGTTGGTGAAACTCTAAAGTAAGATCAAAGGGATATTGCTACACTTAGAAAGCGTATCAAAGAAATGGAAAATCAAAAAAAGATTAGTGAAGAAAAGAAACTAGCTCCTGAACCCTTTCTAAAGCCTCCCTCTGCTCATATGGTCTCAAACCCATTTGACGCACTCTTGTGAGATCAAAGCAAAAAAAAGATACCAACTATTGCTGCATTTGACTTCGCCAAGAAAATATCTTTGAATCAGCCTCGGATCGAACTCTCTTTCCTCCAAAAATACTTTAATCTTTGAGCCACAAATATCAATATCCCGTGTACCTGCTATCTTTATGGTTGATCTCCTTAAAGTAGAAATGGAATCAAGTCCATTCGAGCCAAAAGTAGTACACTTTCATGACTCAAAACCCTGAAGAAAAGTCTTTAACTTCAAAATATTACCTCACATTTGATGATATCCTTTATTCTAAATAACCAGATAGATTACAAGAGTTTCATACTTATCTCAGCACCAAGGCAATTTCTATTGAAAGTCGGTATGAAATACGGACTGAGTTTTTGAGTAGATTTACTGGAAGCCTAAAAGACTAGTGGAGATTTGCTCCTGACTAGGATTAGATGACATTTTTACTCCAAATAGATTTCCATCAAACAATCTGTGTGATCCACACTTCTTTATTAGTAAACCAGAGGATCTTCTTGAGCCTAAAAAAAAAAAGATTTTTTTGGAAAAAAAATGCTGTTTTTTTACGAAGAAAGCATCTCAATAGGTATTTCCAAGAAATGCTTAAACTATTTTATGATCTTGGAGCTGATCCTAACCTAAAGTAGGTATTTTTGGCCTCCATTCCAAAAGAGATTGGCTAGACCGTGGAAATATCCATACATAATATGTTGAAGATGGTTGCTAATGTTCCTCTTGAGGAACTCTAGTGGGAGATACATCTTGCTCTTAATAATCTTTGCATCCGAAGGAAGGCTTTTTTAGAAGTTACCTTATAGCAACAGAGAACTTGACCAGACTTGTCATAAGGCTGAGTTAAGAATTAAGTGTTCAAATAAAGACTCATGTGATAATCCTTCTTATGGAGATTGATGCAAAAAATGAAGACGCTTCAAAAGATTCTCTTCAGGACATAGGAATAAAAGGTGCAACTGGTGATTCTTATGAGAAAGACGTTGTAGATGAAACTCTTTTGGAAGATGAAGAAAATTTGACAAATGTTATATTTGCAACAAAAAAGCCCATTTTGCCAAGAATTGTTCAAAGACCAAAGCAAGAAATTCCTATCTAATTCAGAAGATCGAGAAGCAAATTGGAGTACAGGATGATTATGTTGAATTAGTCTTTTCTTGAAAGATGAACCAACCAAACACACTATGTGTCATCTAGACGTGATCACAGACTAGTGACATTGAAAGCTTATCCAAAGAACTTGGATAAGAGGTATTCTTCTTTTCTGAACCACCCACAATCCAAGATCCTTGAGCATATATTCCTTCTATTCTTTCATATTTCCCAATAAAAATATACCTATTCAAGTATGATAAGCCTATTTCTCTTAGTGGCCCCATTGACACTAGGACCAGTGATTCTATTTTTGATACAAAGATACTTCCAAAAAATATTAGACGTCATACACTCAGTATTTTAACTCTACTTTTGGAGGGGTGCCTTTTGCTCCTTAACATTTATATACACCACCTTATATAGGCATGAGACGACATACTAGAATTTTATAGACCTTGTTTGGCTGAAAAGGCCAATTATTTGCATCCGTCAAGTTTAATACTAACAAATTGACTTTTCCACTCATTATCCCCCCCCTTTTTTTTGCTTATGCTATAGTGTTACAGAACTATGAACAGTACTCAACAGTATGTAAACAATATGCTACAATACTAAATAGTACGTAAACAATACACTACAATATTTTGAGTTAAACTTTTTAGTTCTTCATGTGAATCCTCTTCCTTTTTTGTTTTGTCTTGAATAGGTTCTTGGTAGATTCTTTAGTTCCTTTACTTATTATGCCTATGAATAGGCTCCTCAAGGTTGTTGTCTGAATTGTTCGAGCCTTCTTCATCTTTCTGTCTTTGGTATGAACTAGATGGAATGTCAGGAGGATTAAGAATTTTTTTTTTGTTTGTAGATATTGTTGTTGTCTGAGTGCTTCAAGGAGCTTCTCTACTTCTTCAATTACTAGAGAAACTTCCATATTAATTCATACGATCTGTGTCTTCTGAATGATTGATGAGAGATTGCCGAAGCATTAGTGCAAGTTGATGAGATGCCAAGTTGAGGTAGATACCTAGGCTAAAGCGATGGACTTTCATTGTCAAGATCTAGTCTAACTGCAAGCAGCAATTCACCATAATCAAATGGATCCTTTGATAGTGGTCCTCCCCATGGGTCTTGTGATATGAAGCTAGATCCTATGAATTTATTGGTGACTCAAAGGTGTTTGGTACATCCATTTCATAATATCTTCTTAGTCAAGTATTGATTGCCGGACAGGCTGTACGATAGTCATCACAATAATCCCAAGAAATAGGATCATCTTTTGTTGGCGATGCTTCTGGTGGAATAACTTGATTGCACTCGCACAAAATCCTCTACAATTCCCGATACTGTCAAGGATAAACTGAGATTCTACAAGGAAGTGTTGTAAAAATCTGGGTTAGAACAAGTTGTGGTTTATATGTGGATATGCCAACATTTGCTGAAGTTTTACACATATATCCATTGGGTCAGAAAAATATCCAGGGCTTGAAATATAAAACAATTATATAAAGTTCTAGGTCAGGCCTACATGCTCTGAGTTAGACTTGGAAAACACTTTTCCATGCATTTAATGGTTTGAACCCACTAAGTATTTCTCCAAAATATTTAGACTTGGCTTCTCCTTGGATAATTTTGCTGATGAAAAGAAGGACCTTGGCTGTTGGAAACTCAATGACAATGGCATAAAAATTACAAAAATACCAATAAAACCATTTGAACTTTTCTAGAAATTCCTCTTATGAGAAGAATGTGAGAGGATGAATAAATGGATATTTTGGATGCAACTTGTTTGGCCTGAGGAGAAGACCTCCATATTCACTAAAAATTTGGAAATGGTATTGGTGCATAAGTCTTCCAAGATTTTCAACATGAACATTGTCTTGGATTAGCTTAGGGATTTTTGGTGTGTATGAATACAAATGCCGTTTGGGCTTTATTTCTTGAACCTTGAAACCACTCTTGGATTTCTTATCACATACATATCTATAGTGTGGTAGCTGCAAATTCTTTTGGTCTAGACAAAAAATCAGCAAGTATATTTTTTTTTTCCTGCAATATGTTTGGTCTTAAAGGAATACTTTAAAAACCAATTTGCCTATCTAAGAAGATGTGGATGCGGAATTTGCTTTTGCTTGAACTTCCGCATTTGAGAGAATGAGGATATGTTCATCTTCACAAGGAAATGATGTAATATAAGATGAAATTCGAACTTTTAATGCCATATTTTACCGTCATGATTTCTTTGAACGTTGAATGGTAATCCATTTTTGCTTGTGTGAATCTCCGACTCTTGTGCCTAGAAACTCGTTGCTTGCCATTAATTTTTTTTTTTTCAAAACGAACAGCAACCTAATATTCATCATTGGCATCTATTTGCAATACTCTTTTCCTCATAGGAAGGATTTGCAAAGGAGGAAGATGTAGGATTTCCTTAAGCCTACATACAAACTTAGTTTGTTGTGGTCCCCACGGAAGAGCATATTTTTTAAGCATTTGTTATGATGGACTTATAAATTATGTGATTTTGGGATAAAATCCCACATATAAGTTACAATCCCAAGGAATTGTTAAACTTGTTTGTGGGAAAGATTTTCATCAAGAAACTTTGCAATTCCTCAGCAATATGAAGACTAGGGTAGTAAGTTCCATCTCTAAGATGCATCCCAAGAAATTCAATTTCATTCTAGGCAATGATTATCGTTTTTGGGATAACATAACGCCATGCTTTCACACCGGTTCTACAAGTTGGTCTAATAATTTAAAATGAGAATTCTCATCTGGACTATAAAGGAGGATATCGTCGATGTAAATTTGAGCATTGACCCAAATAGGTTGGAAAATTCTGCACATAGCTATTTAAAACAACGAATGAACTTTTTCAAGGCCAAAAGGGAGCACCATCCACTGAAAACCAGCTTTGTATCTGTTTTCAGGGTGGATTCCCAACTGCCAAAATCTAGTTTTAAGGTCAAACTTAGAGTATACTTTAACTTGGGTGAGGCCGAAGAATAAGGAATTCTGATGTGGTAGAGGAAATTTATAATCTGGTAAGAATTGGTTAAGATGCTGATAATTGATAACCAATCTTATCCTTCCTCTATTTTGCTTCGCTTGCTTGTTGACATAAACTGCTTTATAAGCCCATTGAGAATCTAGTGGCTCAATTAATCCTTGATGAAGTAAATCCAAGCATTCCTTTTGTGCTAAAAATAAATATTCAGGATTAGTTATAGAGTGACTAACTTTGATAGGATTGACATCCTCATTTTTCTTGAAAGGAAAATTGATGAAAAAATCAAGATTTTTCCACAAAGAGTTGAAGCAATTTTTGAATAAAGTCTAAGTGACAATTTGCACATGCCCAAGAAGAGTGTATGGAATTGGATCCAAAATGCTCATCTAAATAGTAAAAAATCTTTGGATATCTATAAATTCTACCCTTTGAATCGAAATCCATTGGGCATAACTCCAGGTTTAGGAATTGGTTTCCTTAGGCTACATTTGCTCCAATAATTTACAATTCCAAACTGGGTACCCCATAATATATTTCCATCAAACTAATTTTCGTTTCACGAAAATCCCAAATTGACCAGTAATCTGCCCACCTCGTTATTTTCAATGGCATAAAACCTCCATCTGTAATTATAATCACACGAGCATCATTGAGCGACCTTGAGAATACAAAAACCAGAAGGTGAAGAAGGGAGAAATGCACCCCTCCTTTCATGTGATGTTTCTAACTAATGCCCAAGCATGGTGGGGGAGGGCGCCCACATTATTAATTCCAAATAATTCAAAAGCAAAGATAATTAAAAAATAAAATCAGAAATTAAGTTGAAGTGGGTACCCAAAATGCTTTTTTCTTGGGTGCTGGATGCTGCTGAAGAATTGCATGGGGGGGGAACCTCTCTCTCTCTCTCTCTCTCTCTCCCCTGTGAAATCCCTGCGTTGCCGTCATCATCATCTCCGATCCCCCATTGACGAAACACGACTCCGCAGCAGAAACGACGAAGGAAGGAGAGAAAGACGGAAAGCTCCACCCGCCAACTTCCTCCGCTGCTCCAGCTCCGTGCGGTTCGCATCGCGTCCTCGGTCCGTGGTGGGTCGCGGTCGGAGGCGGAGGCGGCGGCGGCGGGTGGTCGAAGATCGTTTGGATCGCGCTGGGCGGCGGAGAGACGACCGGGGCTTGACTTTTCGCCACCTCACTCTGTCTTTCCTGCTCTCGACCAGGTACGGCGAGTTCGCTTCGGATTGCGACGTGTTGGTTTCTTCTTTGATTATAATTTCTGTGAAAGAGAGAGAGAGAGAGAGAGAGAGAGAGGGGAGTGTAGCGATGATTCAGTCGCGATCCAGTCCGCGCTGCGGTGGTTCAGTGGATGAGCGCGGCGGCGCGTGGCGCTCACGCACGGCGGTGCCTTGGAGAGCCGCCGCCGCTGCCGCCGCCACTTATAATTCTTTTTGTTTTCCCCTGTTTTACTTCATCATTTTCGGGCCTTTATTTATTTATTTATTTTATTTATATTTGTCTGCTATTTTCGGAAAATTTGGATAGCAGCGTTTCGTAATATATATATATTAATTTACTCGTTACGGAAAGAAATCGGTTAGTTACAAAACGATAGTGGACATGGTTTTTCTTTTCGGAAATGTACTTGAATCTTGTTCTTCTTTTGGCTTTTAAAAGTAAGAAATAAAAGCGCTGGTAGCTGAATTTTGCTATACAATTTGTCATTTTATTTAAACTTTAAAAATCTGATAGGCGAGTTTAAATATATATGTATGATTGTATATTTACGCAATTTGAAATGTCTTAGTATTTCTGTGTTGAATCAGAGTTAAATTGTAAGAATTGCAAGATTCGAAAAGAAAGGGTAATGTTGAAATATGAGTTACAAAAGATTTCATGTGTCTTTTGCTTATTTTTAGCATTATGCTGCGTTTGGGAAATTAAGAAAAATAGGGAGAACGCAAATTTGGGCATCTTCCAAACATCGATTAGAATGCAGAGTCAAGTTGCACGTGGAAGGCGATCTACACTGTCCGAGAGCAGCAAAACCCAATTTCGTGCATCTTGCAGACAATCTGTTAGATATGATTGAAGAAATTTAGTATTTTCACTACTCTAACAGGCAAAAAAAAAAAAAAAAAAAAAAAAGTTAAGAGGAAAATGAACCGGGAGTCATGTTACGACAAGTGGTGTAATAAGATGGAGTGAGGTGGAAGGTTAGATTGGGTGGGTTGAGATGCAGAAAATAATGTCAAGAAGGCCTCGCTGGCTGGCTGATGCAGCAGCAGGCATCATCTTCCACTTGAAGCCTTGTCAGCAGTGAGCTTTTTCTGGGTTTTGACGAGTGAATTTTGTTATATGCCGGTTCTTGGGGAAAGGAAGAACTTTTAACTTGATCTTCATGCATACTTTTGGCCCTGAATTCGCCCTCGGATCTTCAACTTGTTGAAAGGTCTCCTCTCTCTCTGAAATGCTTGTTTGACCCTGTGACCCTTTCGTCCTGCCGAAAGAAAAGGAGCTCTTGCTGTTTCACTTCCTTTAGTGAGAAAGAGTGATAACTGATCGAGAGCTGGAGGTCACATATCATTGTGTTACTTTTTTCCTTCTTGGGATGAGTGAAGGGATCTGCTTTCTGGGTCTTTTCTCTTACCTGATGCTCTCCCCCTTTGTGACATCTTCGTGAACTGGTTTTGAGAGGTGAACTCTTGCCATGGTCTTTGCTTGATTTGAAAACGACCGTTTTTGGTTTGTGTGTGGGTTGAAGGATTTGTTCTTACATCGTATGGCGAGTTTCTTTCGTGGGAAACCAGCCACTTGGAAAGCATTTTCTACAGACATGGCTTGATTGGTTGCAAGAATGGATGAATGGAGAACATCTTCATTGTCGCCCAATATAGTCAGGCAAAGATGGTCGCTCATGACGAAACCATTTTCTGTCGACTAATTTTACTAAGCAATACAGGTGATCATGTTTTTTAGGAGAATGTTGTCCAGATTACCTGTGTTTTTAGTACCTAGTTTAATGGTTTGTGAATTGGATAGTCCTTGGCCCTTCGTGTTCTGTGAGAAAGATCATGAAATCTCGATATTCCTGATGCCAAAACTGCTCGAGGGCATGCTCTGCTATGTGGCTACTCAACTACAAAAGGGAAGTGGTTTCTTGTGTTAACTGAGAAAATACACTGCAGGAAAGCTGCCATACTGGGGTACGCAGTATTGAAATTCATGAATTGGCTGAGCAAGATCCTCAAAGGTTCTAGCCATCAGAAGCATCATCAGGGGAGATACAGAGGTTACAGAAGCGGGAAGGAGACGCATAATTCTGAGGTAACAAAAACTCCTTTTCTGTTCTGTCTGTCTGTCTGTCTGTCTGTCTGTCATATATGCTTGGTACTTATCGACTGAGCATACGTGGATTCTGACCTGATTACATCCGACATTGGTATGGAAGAAGGCAGTGGACTGATGGGTAAATCTAACTTCTTGATTCTGAATGCAGGATGAATTGGCAGATCAAGAAAGAGAAGATATTGACTACGCGATCGCACTTTCTCTCTCAGAAGATAATCTAAAGGGGAAAAAGGTGGTCGGTAAGTTTGCTGATTCGTAAGACCTAAGTGTTCCCATGATTGCTTGACTGAAAAGGTTATATTTATCCTCTGAACTGTTTTGACTGATTTACTTGGACTAAGAATTGAAGCATAATTAGTTTCTTCTCAACAGATTTGACTATTGGCACTAGACTTTATTTAGAAAATAAACATTGATTGATGGACATTGGACAATATTGCTACGTGATCACCAACTTGACCGTCTGTTGGGCTTGTTAGATGAACAATTTGAAGAGTATGGATAATGATGCCTTTGGATGAAGAATGTTTTGTTGTTTCCCAGTTGCTGGTGTCACATGAATTTGGCGATTTTAGCCTTCATCTGTTTTGCTTAGTGCCATGTTATTTCATTTTCTTCAGAAGCTGATGAAGATGGTCACTCAGAGGAAGTACCAGCTACTTATGTGGAATCAGAAGATGATGAACAAATTGGCCAAGAAGAATATGAACTTGTTGAAGCTCCGAAAGTGGAAGAGAAGCATATTGAATCTCAGTTGGAGGAAGATGAACAACTTGCCAAGGCTCTCCAAGAAAGCCTGAGTGTTGAATCGCCCCCTCGATATGAAAGTGGAAACATGTTTTGCCCTTACCCATTCTTCTTCCCTTCCACGTTCCTTCTGTTTTTGGCAAGGAGACTTTGTCAGATTCTCTGTTGATTTTTTTTTAGCCCTAATTCAATCATATTTACATCTCTTTAGGATGCATATACGTGTATGTCTAAAATGATGGTTATCTTTGTAAAATCCAATGTGTCTCGTCATCAGTAACTATACCTCATGTTCAGGTCATCAGATGGACAAGTGACCTTCATATTGAGTTACCTATGACTCTGGGCATCTAAATTCCAGATCTGGTTGTGTCATCTAAAGTCAAGATCTGGGTTAGTGTACGTAACAGAATAACAAATGCCAATCATTTAATCTGGCAATCACTATTCGGGAGCAAATTCAGGGAAATATCAATATCATGGACTAGGATACCCTACTAATAATAACCATTGATTTATGTTCCTGTTGCTGAACCATTTACTTCCTGCAGGATTCATCTGATCTGCATATTGATTGTTTTTTTTCCTGTAGAATTTGCGCTGGTTGCAATGCTGAGATCGGGAGTGGGCCATACTTGAGAGGCATGGATTTAATTTGGCATCCAGAATGCTTTCGCTGTCATGCTTGCAATCATCCGATTGCTGATCGTGAGGTCTGTTTCTAATCCAAGATCAAAACTCTGTTTAAGTAAAACCTAAAGGATCTCTAAATCCTCATACTTTGAAGAGTGTTGATTGTATGTCATACTGACTTTTAAATTTTCCTCGGTGAAAGTTCTTGGATCGGGGGAATCGCTCGTATCACAAGTCCTGCTTCAAGGAACAGCATCATCCAAGGTGTGATGTTTGCAACAGCTATGTAAGTACATTTCTTTGACTGCAAGATGTATGCTCCATCTAATTTGGCGCTATCAACATATTTGCTCTCTCTGTTCTCATTGCCCTGTGTTGAGAAGCTTGGCTATTAATCTCCATTGTATCCATTATTTTATTGAAGTTATCACCATTTGAATGACCTTCTCATCTCTTTGCAGATTCCAACAAATGCAGACGGACGTATTGAGTATAGGGCGCATCCTTTTTGGCAACGGAAGTATTGCCCCTCACACGAGCAGGATGGAACTCCTCGATGTTGTAGTTGTGAAAGATTGGAAGTGAGTTCTCTGTTGCCTCAAAGGGCCAAATCCATGTTCTGCCTCAAACTAAAAATTGTAATATTTCTTGTTTCTTTCTCAAACTAAAAATTTTAGGCTTCAAACTTTTCTGCAGCCAAGAGACCCAAAATACTTGTCACTTGATGACGGTCGAAAGTTATGTTTGGACTGTCTTAACTCGGCGATCATGGACACGGACGAATGCCAACTGCTATACCTTGAGATACGAGAGTTTTACGAGGGTTTGTATATGAAAGTGGAGCAACAGATTCCATTGCTGCTGGTCGAAAGACAGGCACTAAATGAGGCCAGCAAGGGAGAAAAGAGTGTAAGTGCTTACGCTTTTTAGTTTCTTTAGTTAAAATAACTTACTGTTTGGTCAGCAAGATCGACTTTCTTCTTCACAATGATAGGGTAACCATCACATGCCTGAGACCAGAGGACTCTGCTTGTCCGAAGAACAATGCATTACCACGGTAAAGACTCTCTTCCTTTGACATTTCACTGCTTGAAAAACAGGGCTTTTGCGAAGTAGATCGAAAGGCTTATGAACTTCTTCCTGATTTATCAGATTATAAAGAGGCCGATAATTGGGCCGGGCTATGTCTTCGGGATGAGGACTGAGCCTTGTAGACTAGTTCGCCAATGTGAAGTGACAGCAATTCTCATTTTATATGGTCTTCCAAGGTATGTTCCATATCTTGCTAAACTTCATTTTCAGTTATTTACAAGCAAACTGCTATTTTGCATGGCTGAACGCTTCCAAAACTCAGGCTGCTGACGGGGTCAATCCTTGCTCATGAGATGATGCACGCTTGGCTCCGGCTTAAAGGTTCTCTTTGCCCTTTCCCATCCAGTAGTCTTATAAGGTGTACTTGATGTGCATCGAGGATACATATCTGACAGCGGAAGCTTCTGCAAAAAATTGTTGATTGTTGTCTGGCAGGTTATCCCAATTTAAGTCCAGAAGTTGAAGAAGGCATATGCCAGGTTTTGGCTCACATGTGGTTGGACTCTGAGATCTATTCTAGCTCTGGACGTGAAGTCACATCCTTGTCTTCTTCCTCATCCTCGCCGTTTTTGTCTTCATCAATGTCCACTTCATCAAAGAAAGGTCCGTGGTCTGACTTCGAGAAAAAGCTTGGTGCTTTTGTCAAGCACCAAATAGAGTCAGATAGTTCGGCAGCCTATGGAGACGGGTTTAGGTCAGGCAACCAGGCCGTGCTCAAATATAGCCTTCGAAGGACACTTGACCATATGAGGATGACAAGAACCTTCCCTGTGTGAATAATTTACATAGAAAAATTGAATGAGTGTCAGAAAAACACTTTGAGAAGATATGGTTTTATAGGCAAAAGAAGATACAAAGAAGAGACAAGGATGAGACTGAATAAGTGGTGGAATGCTGATGAATGGTTTTCCAGACATTGGATGAATGTAAATTAGTACAGGATATCATCCAAACACACAAATTCTCTCTTTCCTCTATAATGGCGACACCATGTTGTATGGTGTGCACTTGACAATGTTTTTGTTGTAGTTCTGGACTTAATTTTCAGTACGCTGTGTTCGTCCGTTGTTGAAAGAATTTCGGTTTTGTCATGCTTGAAGATGTTTAGAGTCTTGAACATGTAAGCTCCGAGCAGGGTTCGGAGGGAATGTTCACTGGCAGGCCAGTCTTTTAAAGAGTTTGAGAATCCTCGACATGGAGCGATATTCAATAAAGGAGAAATGGGAAACTAACCCAATCTCGACCAACAAAGCAGCTACGAGCGATGTGATTTTCGTGTTGAATGCGTAATACGTGGAAGAGCAGCACACGACACCGTAACCACTAGAGAGTGTGACAAGATGGTGGTGACAGTCGAGCCAAGACGAGGAGCGGCTCGTGGGTGAAACTTGGAAGAGGAAGTAACTGTCAAAGCAGAGTATAGGTACAGAGAGCTGAGGAGGAGAAGACGACACGCACAACATCCACTGCATGTCCTTATAAGTTCATGCAAAATAGCATATTCAAGAACCTTAAAATTCCCTTGTAAATGCCAATTGTTCCCAAAGGAATTTAAGAAAACACACTGATGATTACCCAATTGTCCCAGAATTAAGAACAGTCATATGTCGGCACCCCTTTTAACTTAAGAAACACACCATTCCGACCAGTTTAGCACTATTTCAAGGCTCGAATACTTTGTATCGAGTCCGGACTAGAGTTAGATTTCGAGTGTGCACATTCCCAATTGCCTATAATTAGATTTTTTGCAATTAATTAGCGCTGTCTCAAATCTCACACACTTTGTATCGAGTCTAGACTAGAGTAACAGTTCGAGCATCCCATTCCGAAAAGTTGTCGGAAATAGATACCATCGAGTCTACGCCCAGTTTCACCATTTTGGACGACATACTCAAAATTTGTCGGAAATAGATACCATCGAATTCAATTGTGAGCTCCTTGTATATTCAAGTGCTTGATTGCATAAAATACGGGTTCGAGTAGACCCACTAAAAAAATGAGGTAAACTCGAGGACCAAATGTATACCTTTTTCCTCTTTATTTGTAGCGTTATTACTATTAGAAAATCATTATTGGCAGTGTCTATAAATGTTTGGGGCAGAATGCACCCCCTCCAGAAATAATATTGTGTGGTTTGCTATGAATCCCTAAAGCCTATCTCCTCCCTTCTTTTTTGCCTGGTATGATTTTTTAAAGTTAGAAATATTCTGATCAATTCAGGAAGTATGCTCTGCAATTGGCACAATGTGAAACTTGTACATTAGAATTTTGTTACCCTAAATTTTTTTATTATATGAGTCAAAAAATGAGAAGGAATCTGGTGGCTAATAGACAGTTCTATTCTAAGGCCAAGGAAGGGCCATGTGTGTGGGATAGCATACTTGTCACAAATTCTGTTTCATTTTGCCTGTCTTGTATTATAGGCAAATTTTCTTGTATAAGAGCCATGGCATTTTTTAGCACATTTTTAGTTAGAAGTTGAACATCTAGTGCAAGAAGGGAATTTTTTCATACCATATTTGAATCCTCCGAAATTTCCACACTTTCCACTGTAAATGCTCATGTTTCTTTTGGTCCTCCTCTTGAACTCCGTACCTCCAATGTCTCTAAAATTGACTATCTTTATGAGGTTTCTTATCTCAATGAAGATGACAAAATTTCTAAGACTCACCTTCCCCTTATAAATCCATATTCTACTTTTACTAAACCATCCGCTTTTTCATCTATCCGTTCTATTAAGCAGCTTATTAAGCTATTCCTAAAGAAGTTAAAGAATATGTCTAGCATCCCAGCTATAACACTTTGTCATCCTTCAAATCCCCTTTGGCTTTCCAAGACAATGGATATAGTAGGGATATACACACCTTCACTTTAGTGCTATTAGACTTGCTTTATCCTTTTATGTAAGGAAAGGGTTACCTGTAGTTGCGCAAATGGCCCTTCTAGACACCCGTTTTACCAACATGCTTGCATTGACACTATCCAAACTACTCTCATTGTAGGAATAGTGTTTGTTACATTGTTTCTTGATTTCAATATGGCTTTCTTGGATCCGCGACATCTCTCAGCTCTTAAGGTTTAGCTACAAATTATTTGAACATCTTAGACTCTAGATTCTATTGTTGCCACCTTGCGTTATCAAATGGTTTATCGGGTCCAAAATCATGTCATTGACCTCAACTTCCCTAGTTCTAAAGATGCTTTGTTCATTTCGGTGGATAATTATCAAACTTCTTGTAACCATGTGCCCAAACAGATTCCTCGAGATTAGTTAGTTAAGTTACTCCCAAATATGTGGGAAACTAACTATGAAAAAATCACCAGAACTCTAGGTCCATCCAATCCATAGAGTCTTAGTTTACTAAGAAGAAATATGGCACGGTTGCCATTAAATTTAGTAAGGAATGGGAAGAGACCACTTCTTCTATCTTTTCTACTATTCTTATGATGCAACCCTATGTAGCTCATCTTCCAACTAACAATAGCCATCCAGATTCAAAATCCATGATTGAGTTTCTTGACCAAAAGGGACATTCTATTCATTGCGACAAAGATCACCTTATAGAATACTGTTTTTGGGATCTTGATTGCCAGTGTTCCCTTTGTACAAATCCTCTGCATGAAGAAGAAGATGATAGGCCATCTAGAAGAAATAAACACTCAAAAGATAAACTTTACTAGAGGTATCTTGATGGAGACCCCACTGTCGGACTTCTTGGTGAAGATGGAGGAAAATATCAATTCATGGTCTCGTATGGACCACCTCAATCACACCCTCCTCCCAAAATCCATGAACCATGTGAACCTCCTCCACCTCCTCATCTACCACTCAGAAAGAGACTTTCACCCAAAAAGCTAGTTATCTCACCCTTTTATAAACCCATCTACAAATGGATTAAGAACTCTTTTCCTCTAAAAGTACCATAGGCACCTCAACCTTCATGTTTCCCAAGATCAGAACCATCACCTGTCCTTTCCATCCCAACCCTCAAACTTTCCACCTTTGGAAAGATCTAACTCTAGTGCTCCATTTCTAGCATTAGAAGAGTTTGCAGATGTTCATAATCGATTTCGTCATATTCCTAAGGTCCCAAATCCTATAGACATTGACAATCATGAAAGGCAAAAAAAGATCACGGCTGCTAAAACTGTCCTAAATTGGCAATTGGAAAACGCCTTGGTCCAGAATAATGTTCTCAAGTAATTGACACCAAGCTTTTTGACTGTCCAAGCTATTCTTGATCATATTAACCAAAAGATTGATAAAACAGCTTTGATCACAAATAAATTGTTTTAGACATTCCAGAAGAAAATCTAGCATATGGAATTTGGAAAGTATGTTTCTCATCATTATTTGGAAGACCAGACGGTTGAAATGGAAAAGTTGAGGAGACAAATCAAACTCCTGCAGGATGGAAAATTTGTTCCTCCTTCAAATCCATTTTCCCAACCTTGGCAAATGATTCCAATGGAGGCGGCCCCGCTAGGGCTACATCAATGGCCTCAATTATTGATGAAGCTCTAAAGCAATATCAAAGAGATATTGTTACGCTTCGAAATTGTATCAGAGAAATGGAAAAGCAAAAAAGATTAGTGAAGAAAAGAAACTAGCTTCTGAACCCTTTCCAGAGCCTCCCTTTGCTTAAGGCATTCTTGCGAGATTAAAGCAGACAAAAGATACCAACTATTGCTGCATTTGATTCCACCAAGCAAAATATCTCTAAATCAACTTCAGAATCAGACTCTCTTTCCTTCAAAAATACGTGAACCTCTAGCCACAAACACCAGTATCCCGTATACCTACTATCTTTATAGTTGATCCCCTTGAAGCAGAAATGGAATCAAATCCATTGGAGCCAAAAGTAGTACACCTTCATGATTCAAACCCTAAATAGAAGTCTTCAAGTTTAAAACATTACTTCACACTCGATGATATCCCATATTCCAAATGGCCGGATAGATTACAAGAGTTTCATACTTGGCTTAATATCAAAGCACCTTCTGTTGAGAGTTGATATGAAATACTAACTAAGTTTGTGAGTAGATTTACTGGAAGCCTAAAAGACAGGTGGAGAATTGTTCCTAACCAAGATTATATGATATTTTTACTCCAAACAAATTTTTATCAAACAATCCGTGTGTACTATTTCTTTATTGGTAAACCAGAGGATCTGCTTGAGCTTAGAAGAAGATAATTTTTTTGAAAGAAAATGTCACCTTTTACAAATAAAGTATCTCAATAGGCATTTCCAAGAAATGCTTAAACTATTTTATGCTCTTGGACCTGATTGTAACCTAAAGTAGGTACTTTTGGCCTCTATTCCAGAAGAGATTGGCCAAATTGTAGAAAGATCCATACAAAATAAGTACAAGATGGTTGCTGATATTCTTCTTGGGGAATTCCAGTAGGAGATATATCTTACTTTTGATGACCTTTGCATTCAAAGGAAGGCTTCTAGAAGTTATCTTGAGAACAACAAAGAACTTCTTTGGACTTGTCGAAAGCCAGAGTTAGGAATCAAGAGTTCAAAGAAAGACTCCTGTGATGATCCTTCTTGTGGAGATCAATGCAAAAAGCGAAGACACTTCAAAATATTCTCTTTAGGACATAGGAATAAAAAGCAAAAAATGGCGATTCTTACGAGAAAGATGCTCTAGACGGAGCTCTTCTGAAAGACAGAAAATCTTATAGGTGTTACATTTGCAACAAGAAAGGCTATTTTGCCAATAATTGTTCAAAGGCCAAAGGAAAAAATTCCCATCTAATTCGGAAGATAGATAAACAAACTGGAAAATCACTCCAGGATGATGATGTTTAATGAATTTTCTCCCTAGAAGATGAACCAACCAAACACATTGTGTGTGCTATCCAGATGTGGTCACAGACTAGTGATATTGAAAGCTCGTCCAAAGAACTTGAAGAAGAGGTATTATTCTTCTCTAAACCACCCACAATCCAAGATCTTTGTGCATATACTCTTTATATCCTTTCATATTTCCCTATAAAAATATACCTATCCAAATATGATAAGCCTAATAAATAAATAAATATGATAAGCCTATTTCTCTTATTGCCCTTATCAACATTGGAGCTAGTGCTTCTATTCTTGATACAAAGATACTTCTAGAAAAAAATTAGGCGTCAAACATCATTTATTTTAACTCTGTTTCTAGAAGGGGTGAGTTTAGCCCCTTAATGTTTACATACACCACCTTGTATAGGCATGAGACAACACACTAGAATTTTACAAACTCCGTTTGGCCGATAAAAACAAATTATTTGTATCTGTCGAGTTTCATACTAATAGACTGACTTTTCCACTCATTGTTATGCTTTTTTCGCTTCTGCTACAATACCATAGTACTACGAACAGTACCAATCAGTATTAAATAGTACGCTACAGTACTAAATAGTATGTGAATAGTACGCTACAATATTTTGAGTCAAATTTTTCAGCTCCTTCATGTGAATCCTCTGCCTTTTCTATTTTGTCTTAAAAAGGTTCTTGGCAGATTCTTCAGTTTCTTTACTTATTATGCCTGTGAATAGGCTCCTCAGGGTTATCATTTGAATCATCTGAGTCTTCTTCATCATACTGCCTCTGGTATTCCTTGATGATTCTTTTGATTTCTAGAGCTTCAAGATGTTCAGTACCTGTATCATCTAAAGGCTGGCATGAGCTGGATGGAATGTCGGGAGGATTAAGAGTGTTTTTTTTTTTTTCTAAATATTGTTGTCTGAGCGCTTCAAGGAGTTTTTCCACTTTTTCAATTGCTAGAGAAACTTCTGTATTTAATTCATACGATCTGTCTTTTGAATGACTGATGAGAGCTTACCGGAGCATTAGTGGAAGATGTGGTAAGCTGTCGGGATGCCAAGTTGGGATAGATACCTAGGCTGAAGCTAGGGGTGATCGGGTCTAGGTTGGGTAATTTCTAGCCCTGGACCTTGTACCCAACCCCATTATAACCGATTCCTTTTTTTTTTTGGATCCTATACCTGACCCTATCTGTACTGGACCCTATTTTGGGACCACCCTATTTTTCCGATCCAGTTCCAAGGTCAATCTTGTTTCTACTAGAATCAATTTTGCAACCGCCCGATATCCTATACGACTTCGAATTTTACATAAATACGCAAGAAAACAACAATGTAATCCTCCTAATTTATATTGTAATATTAAGCATCTTTAATCAATTAGTACATGAACTTTTTGACTAAAAAGAGACAATGATGGTTCTTTTTTAGCCAAAACAGATTCTCACCAACAGGATTAAAGGACACTTTCCCTTCAGCTAAAAAAGCTTGAGTAGTGGCTTTCAAGTCTTTCTTCACTAAATAATCATGGATGTAAACATCCAACATGTAATCAAGGCATAGTTTTTTTAGCATGTCAAAACTACAAACCTAAAGAAAACACACACTGCAAACAAATTACAACAATCATCTAGGAAATAGAAGGAAAAGAAAATTAGATAAACAACAGTACACCAGGTTGAATCGACCCAAATGGGAGGAAATCAGCAAGCACCAACGGCCTCCCATCGCTCGAGCTCCTCCTTTGCTTGCGGCGCTGCGTATCTATATTATGAACGAGAGAGAGAAGTAGGTCTTGTAAGAGAGCAAAATCAGAGAATAGATAGAGACAGAAGGTGTTGGGGTTCGACGACGATAGATAGGGGTCAGGTTTGGAGACGGACTAACCGGACCTGCCTTCCTGGTCTCACTTGCGGCAACCCTTCTCCGACCAATTGAAGTGGCCTAAGCACGTGTATAGGCGTAGGAATTTCTTTTTCTCTACCTTGAACACTAGAGTATTCTTGTAGCTATATCTTACCACTGGATTCGATAACACAACCCATATCATCCACAGGGATAAATATAGGTCCTTTAATGAATCCCCTAGAGAAGGATAGGGGAATACCTTTACTCTTTCCAATTCTTAGCCTATGAAAGGAACCTCTTCGCTCGAGAGCAAGTCCTGACAAATGATGATTGAGACGAGATTCGGCATTTTTGAACCATGAAATGCTCGGTTTCCATTTTGGTTGTAGGTGTAACCAACCTGCTATTAAGGATATGGCAGAAAGAAATAATAGAAAATGGGTTCCCGTATAAAGATCTTCATTAGTACGAAAACCAATTGTATACTTATTAATTTATTCACTTAATTTATTCATAAGTAATTTGCGGGATCATGCATCTTTTACTATTTATTAGTTATAATTAAAAAAAGTGCAGCTAGTTTAGTCTAGCCAATTCTTGAAATAAACAACTCGTACACACTCCCTTTCCAAAAAAGATCAATACACCAAGGACTACACTTAGATTTATTGGATTTGTTGCTAAAATAGGAATCTCTTTTGTGAGGGAATAGAAGCGATGGATCTAGGGTTGTTGGTGAGGGTGCGGCGGATTGGGCTTATGCTTGTCATGTATAGAGGATTCTGTGTGCTTAGGTTTTCTTTTTTAAACAAGCACTAAAAACCGGTTCTAAAACCGATCCGGTTCTGGGTGGGTTTTCACTTGGAAC
Source organism: Eucalyptus curtisii (assembly GCA_017140595.1). Classification (NCBI taxonomy): domain Eukaryota; kingdom Viridiplantae; phylum Streptophyta; class Magnoliopsida; order Myrtales; family Myrtaceae; genus Eucalyptus; species Eucalyptus curtisii. The sequence goes on from CM029502.1 coordinate 2,549,458, forward strand.
CAGTTCCTAAAAATTGGAAGCGGTTCCCAAACCAGTTTAATCAGGAACCGGTTCTTGGACTTGTTTTCCGGATGGTCCAGTTTGATTCCCAGGTAAACTCGGTCCGATTGCACACCCCTAGCTGAAGCGATGGACTTTCTTTGTTAAGACCTAGTTTGAGTGCAAGTTGCAATTCATCATGATCAAATGGATCCTGTGATAGTGATTCTCCCCATGGGTCTTGTGATGATGAAGCCAGATCCCGTGAATTTGTTGGTGACTCAAAATTGTTCAGTACAACCATTCCATAATATTTTCTTAGGCAAGCATCAATTGCTGGACAGGTTGCGTGATAATCATCACAATGATCCTAAGGAACGGGATCATCTTCTTGTTGGCCATGCTTCTAATGGAATAACTTGATTGTGCTGGCATAATATCCTCTACAATTCTCGATATTGTTGTCGCGACCTAATTTTCGGGGATGAATCACCTAAAACTAGGTTAATGGACTACTTAGCCTAGACTTAGCTCGGGCTCTCCCAAGCCCATACCAATTCGTGACTTGAGGTTCAAATATTTAGCATGCAAATGATTATTATCTAGGAGTCGCCACTAATCATTTTATGGTAGGTCGATTAGACACCTAAGTAAAATAATGGGAGGATTATTTTACTCCTACGAACCAGAGACTAAGGGTACGGGGACTTGGTTACACTAGATTTCTCTAATGCCCTTTCGGCACCATTCTTTTTATTTTCAAAAATGTTTTCGCAGGCAGCTTGGATTTATTTTAATCTAAATCTCTACCATGCAAAAGGGTGATCACACGAATGCTCAGTCACTATTAAACAGTTAAAAGACTTTCATTAAAAGAGATAAACACACAAAGCGTTTTTTTATTTTTATTTTTCTTTTATCTTGAAATCAAAACATGCATTCTAACTACATGATCTAACTTTATTAACAAGCAAATTCTAATTAAATAAACCTAACATGCAAACTCAATTTTGGTTTTCACTTTATTTAATGAGAATCATGCAATGCAAGTTACTAATTTAACATGAAATGATATGACGTGGCAATATGACCTAAACTATATAACATGAATAAGCATGCAATCTATCCTAAAGCATGAAATGAATTTATTCTAATTTTTTTTTGTATTTTCCATGAAATTCGAAATTAAAGAAATGCAACAATTAAATACGCAATCTAAATTAATCAAATGACCTAATTCTAGAGACGAACAATTTCTAACTAAATGAACCTAGCAACAATTACTAGATGACGTAAATTTCATAAACCTAATCCTATATGATGTGCGCATGACTCTTCCTAACAAAAACATGCAATCTATTTGGGAGAAATTATCTAAACCTATAATATGCAATCCTAACATGTCATGACGTGCAAAGAATGCCCTAATTCTACATGACATATGCATGATATTTTTTATTTTTTATTTTATTTTTTTATGAAGTTCGAAATTTAAAATTGCCACGTAATTAAACATGCAACTTAAATTAGACAAAAACTAACATCCTAAATGAATGCATTTTTTTTTTTTAATTTTTTAAATTCGAAATAAAATCCCTATTCTAGATATGCAAGATAATAAGAAATATTCCCAAAACAAACCTAATCCTAGTTCAAATATTTTTGGATTTTTTTTTTATATTTTCAGTGGTTTTCCAAAACATGCAATTATTAAATAAACATTATATCTAAATTAATTAAGAAAATTCAACAAATAAAGGATCAAAATAATCGAAAAAATAACCTGTTGTCTCACAGGTCAAATAAACGATTACTCTAATCCTAAATATCACGACAAATAGTTCAAAATAACTAAAAATCTTATTCGAAATCTTACGAATCAAATTAATAATTATATTGATTCAACAATTAAAATAATATCAATAAATCCCAAAAATTAATATAATTAAAAAATGGATCCGACGTCTTACGGATCAAATTAATAATTACATTAATTTTGGGCAAAACTCCTATGGATAATACCTACAAGATTTTTGAAATAAATATCGACATGCGATATTACAATTTAAATAACTTAAAGAATGTTATCAAATAAAAAAATAAATAATAAAACTAAACTACCTAATTGGATTTTTTCTTTTTTTTTTTTGTTTTTCCCTTTTCTTCTTCACAGCTTGGTAGCTCGTGCGGCTTTGTCGCCGCCGGTCAACGGAGGTAGTGGGTCTCCGGCGAGGGGAGTCAGGTCGGACCGCGATTTGGCTTGGGTCCGGCTGGTGGGCGGTGAGCGGCGTTCGGCCTTGGCTGCAGGAGCGGCTCTCGGGTAGCGACGTGGGTCCGTTGGAATCGTGCGGCCGGAGCAAGCACAGCGGCTCGAAGAGAAGCAAAGCCCAATTCAGCAGCAGATCGGCGATGGACGGTCACGGCAGCTCGGGGGTCGTCGGCGGAGCAGCGGCGGTCGGCAGCTCGGTTGCCGGCGTAGGGGTGTAGGCACGGTCGAGGGGCGTCGACGATCTTCGGCGACAGGGCTAGGCACGAGCACACGTCTGGATCTTAGCTCAATAGCGGTGACGACTTCACTGGCGGAGCAGGATCTGGGCCTTCTGTCGTTGGGGCTGAGGCAAGCAGATGCGTCAGTGTGGTCAAAGTGGCGTCTTCATGGCACTGGTGTAGAGGCGGGAGCATCGGGATCGGCTCAGGATCACAGACCGGCGGGCAGAGAGAGACGGAGCGAGCGTCGTAGCGGCGGCGACGGTTGCAGAGGTGCGGCGGCTTCGCAGACGAACATCGACGAGCTGGCGGAGGAGACGTCGGTGCGGTAGTCGGCGCGGAATCGGTGACTGTGCAGGCGCGGCGGGTCGAGCAGCGAGGAACGGCGAGGAAGATGAACAGTTTTTGGCTTTTTCTTCTTTTTTTCTCTCTCTCACGTCACTCTACTGTTCCACCCTCTGCTCTCACTCTCTTTTTACTTTTGACTTTTCTTCTTTTTCACCCAAGAAACCCTAGAAAAAGCCCCCGCTTAAAACCCTACTTACAGACATTTTTTAGGCCAAAATAAAAATGCAATCTTTTTGTGAATATTTTATCTAACGAAAAAATTGCCTATAACCTCCTGATCACAAAAATATTTTTATTCTCCTTATCGCCTATTGCTGAAGATAAGATTGCAATGCGATTTTCATAAATTTCAAAAATCCACCGTAATATCGTATCAAATCTCAATTTCTCACAAGATAATTAATTAATTAAAAAAACAACGGTCTTGGGCTAATTTGCTCCTTTCGTGGGCCTAGTCCGGCTTGCCAAGCTAGAGCTCAGAAATATTAATTTGAACTCATCCACCACCACTCCTAAAAATAAAATGTAAAACATGTAAATTAAAATAAATGCACCTAAAATTATATGTTATGGAATTGAATTATAATATTTTTTCTTAGGAGTTAAAAATTAATCCCTAATTTTTATGCAATAAATAACTAAATGGGTTGCCCAAAATTTAGGTATCAACAACTGTTGAGAATAAGTTGAGATTCTACAATGAAGTGTTGTAAAAATCTCGCTTGGAATAGGTTGGGGTTTATATGTGGATACACCATCATCTATTGGAGTTTTACACACATTTCCACCGGGTTGGACAAATATTCAAGGCCTGAAAAATAAAGTTAGACCTGGAAAATACTTTGCCATGTACTTAATGGTTTGAACGAACTAAGCATTTCCCTAAAATATTTATACTTGGCTTCTCCCTAGATAATTCTATTGATGATAAGAAGCATCTTGGCTGTCGGAAACTCGATAGCAATGGTATAAAGAATAAACAAATACTAATAAAAGTATTTGAGCTTTTCTAGAAATTCCTCTCTTGGGAAGAATGTGAGAGGATGAATAAATAGATATTATGGATGCAGCCTCTTTGGTATGAGGAGAAGACCTCCATATTCACTAAAAAATTGGAAATGATATTGCCACACGAGTCTTGCCAGACTTTCAACAAGAATATTGTCTTGGACTAGCTCGAGGATTTCTGATGGGTATAAGTACAAAGGCCATTTGGGCTTTATTTCTTGGGTCTTGAAACCGCATCTTGGATTTCTTACCACGTACATATTTAAGGATGTGGTAGCTACAAATTATTTTGGTTTGGACAGAAAATCAGCAAGTGTATTCTTTTTTCTCACAATATGTTTGGTCTTAAAGAAATACTTTGAAAAACATTATGCCTATCTAAGAAGTTGTGGATGCGAAATTTGCTTTTGCTTGAACTTTAGCATTTGAGAGAATGAGGACATGTCTATCTCCACAAGGAAATGATGTCCTATAAGATGGAATTTGAACATTTTAATGCCATATTTTACAGCGAGGATTTTTTGAACGTTGAGTGGTAATGCATTTCCATTTGTGCGAATCTCCCCCTATTATATCTACAAACTTGTCATTTCCCATTAATTTCTTCAAAAAGAACAGCTATCCAATATTCATTACTGGCATCTGTTTGAAATACTCTTTTTAACCTGTAGAAAGGATTTGTGAAGGAGGAAGATGCTATAGGTTTTCCTTAAGCCTGCGTTTAGACTAAGTTTGTTGTGGTCCCTGTGGAAGAGCATTTTTCTTGAGCATTTGTTGTAGTGAAAAACTTACAAACTTTGTGATTTTTATGACAAAATCCTAGAGATAAGTTACAATCCCAGGGAATTGTTGAACCTACTTGTGGGAAAGATTTTCATTAGGAAAATTCTGCAATTTCTTAGCAATATGAGGATTAGGGTAGCAAGTTCCATTTTTGAGATGCATCCCAAGAAATTCAACTTCTTTTTCGGCAATGGTCATCTTCTTTTGGGATAATATAATGCATACTTTCGCATTAGGTCTCCAAATTGGTCTAATAATTTACAATGAGAATCCTCATCTGGATTATAAAAAAAAGATATTGTCAATGTAAATTTGAATATTGGCTAGAATATATTAACAAATTCTGCACATAGCCTTTTGAAATAGCAAATGAGCGGTTTTGAGGCCAAAAGGGAGCATTGTCCATTGAAAATATTGATTTGAAATAGAAAATCTAGTTTTCTACCTATCTTTAGGGTGGATTCCCAATTGTCAAAATCCAAGTTTAAGGTCAAACTTGAAATATACTTTAGCTTGGGTGAGGCTAGAGAACAAAAAATTCCGATGTGGCTGAAGAAATTTATCATCTTGTAAAAATTGATGAGGCTAATAATTGATAACCAATCTCATATTTTCTCTGTTTTGCTCCGCTCGCTTTTTGACATAAAATGCTCTACAAGTCCATTGAGAATCTATGGGCTCAATTAATCTTTGATGACGCAAATCCGAATGTTCCTTTTGTGCTAAAAGTAAATGCTTTGATTCATTCCAGAGTGACTGGCTTTGATTGGATTGGAATCCTCGTTTTTCTTGAAAGGAAAATTGATGAAGAAATTAGAGCTTTTCAACAAAAGATTGAAGCATTTTAAGACAAAGTCTAAGTGAGAGTCTGCACATGTCCCAAGAAGGGTTTGCAAAATTGGATCCAAAATTTTCATCTAAATAGTGAAATATCTTTTGATTGTCTATAAATTCTTGGAAATGTCCTTTGAATCATAGTCCATTAGCCAAATTGTAAGTTTATTAATTGGTTCCTTTACGATATATTTGCTCCAATAATTTAAAATTCCAAACTGGATACCCCATTATATATTTCCTGCAAACTAATTTTTTTCATAAAAATCCCAAACTGACCCATAATCTACCTACCTTGTTATTTTGAATGGCATAAAACCTCCATCTGTATTTATAATCACATGAGCATCATTGAGCTTGAGGATACAAAAACTAGAAAGTGAAAAAGGGGGAAATGCTCCTCTCCTTTCATGTGATGTTTCTAAGTAATGCCCAAGCATGGTAGGGGAGGGCCTCCACCCCCTTTGAAAAATCATCTTGAAGCGTCCCTCTTATAAAATCCAAAGTGCATCTTTCCTCTTCGAGTGATGGTGGCTTATGAAAAATTGCATGAGGGACTTTCCCTTGTGATCTTGGATCCTCCATTGAAGACCGACTCCACAACAGAAATGAGGAGGGGAGGGGAAGACGGAAAGCTCCACACCCCCAAACTCCCTCCACTCCGGTAGAAGAATGAAGGAGGAGGACCCCCATGCAGTTTGCCTCTTGTTGTCGGTCTGTGGCGGGTCATGGTCGGAGCTTGATCACTGTCGAGTGGTGATCGGCGACGGCGGTGGCGGGGGGTCGAAGATCGTCGGGATCGCACAAGGCGGCGGAGAGATGACCAGGGCTTGACTTTGCGCTACCTCACTCTCTCTTGCTCTTGACCGGGTACGGCGAGTTTGCTTCGGATCGTGATGTGTTGATTTCTTCTTTTATTATAATTTCTTGAAGAGAGAGAGAGAGAGAGAGAGAGAGAGAGAGAGAGTACTGCGGTGATTCAGTTGCAATCAAGTCCGGACGCCAATGGTTCAATGGATGAATCAGGTGGTGCGTGGCGTTCACACATGGCGGTGCCTTGGAGAGCCACCGCCGCCGCCGCCGTCACTATGAATTCTTTTTGCTTTTTCTTATTTTACTTCATCATTTTCGAGCTTTTTTTTCAAAAATTTTTTATTTAAATTTGTTCGCTATTTTTGGAAAATTAGGATAGCAGCGTTTTGCAATAGATTATTTATTTATTTATTTACTCATTACAGAAAGAAATCGGTTAGTTACAAAATGATGGTGGACATGGTTTTTCTATTCGGGAATGTACTTAAATCTTATCCTTCTTTTGGCTTTTAAAAGTAAGTGTTGGAAGGAAGTCGGCAAAAGACGACTTACCTGTTTTCGATGTGCAGTCAACAATTTACCCCAAAACGATCGTTGAATTGCGGATGAATCTTGAACAAAAATACTTCACGTTGGTTTGAATGCAATCACAAGGAAAGCATCCGATTTCCACACCGTAAATGCCAATTGTTCTTGTAAATGAGAAATGGAACGCCTTCTTTTCTTTTGATGGAAAAGGGACAAGAAAATGAGAGGAATTTCTGAGCGTGTATTCTGCCAACTGTTCCAACGGTTGTCTTCAGGAGACTTTTATACATCTCCTTTCATACCATTTCAAAGGATTCCTTTCCATCGTAGCATATCAAGACGAAACGGTGCGTTCTCATTGCACCACATCATGGACGTACTGATTAAGTACAACATCTCCCACCTGGACATGATGGGCTTGATAGAGCTCTATCAATAATATAAGGCATTCAACATTCATCAACTTTACAAAACAATTCATACTGACAAGTAAGCCGTGCGACCAGTGAGTACACCTACATTTGAGAGCTCAAATTATGCATCTGTTTGGGATGACATAATGGCTATAACCCCAAAAAGAAATAAACAATCGATGTCTCATAGTGCCTTAGACATATTTTGTTACATCAATCCAATTATACCTATCCCTTAAAGGTTATACTTGACTATTCTAAAAAACACCATGTATTTGTAATTATATCCGCAACCACATAAGGCGAAATAATTGGTCGACTAGTAAATACGTGTGATAGATGTAAAATAACAATAGTCTTCCTTTGCACTCATGTTTCTCTCCATTTCAGAACAACTACTTTCCTGGACACGTCCCATAAAGCCATATCTATTCATAACCGCCGGTAACATGCTAAAGTAACAACATTGATCTTTCACTTTAAGAACATAGTCAGAAGTAACATAGGGAACAAAATGAGGTAAATTATAAATTACCTCAAGGGCTCACATGATGAGTAAATAGGAATAATTTTACTCACCTTCCCTTGTCGGTCATACAATGCACATGTAGTATGAATTACATGCTATAGTGGATTTCCCTTTTGATAAGAGCGTATGTCATTTATTAAATATATCCATTATACGGATCTTAGCCTAAACATAGTGACGTGTTTCTCACGTACTCATATTTAGCTCGAGTGCTATATCAGCTTGCTTTCTATAGCGCCCAATTAAGTACTTGCATCCGACATCTTTCAGGCATACATGATTGTGGGACTATCATGTTCGGTCTTATTATATATAAATCATAAACCTCATCTTGATTCCAATCAAGGCAACATTTTATGTACTAAACTTGTTCTTCAGCATTTATTTGTACATAACGTCTCATCTCAACATGCTAACTATATCACTTGAGGTGATTGCTCGTGTGAGTGAGCCAATCATTGCCTGCTAACATACTTTTCAATAATATATGTGTGTTTGTGCTAATTTCATAACAGATTTGTACTTATTGATAAAATATCAAGTCACTAATAAACAAACAAGTACAATACATATGTCCATAAATACATAAACCAATGATCCTCTACAATAACACATATCACATTCTACGCAATCCTAGTGACATCTTGTGGGTCAAGAACATGTCTCTAGGAACTGCCTTCATAAATGGATCAGCAACCATTTGAAATGTATTGAAGGATCACTTCTTTCTGCGCTATTATATCTCTTATGAAGTTGTTCTTTATGTCAATGTGTTTCATTCTTCCATGATACTTGGGATACTTCACATAGGAATTGGTTGCTTGACTATCGCAAGAAACTATCATCGGTCTTGGAACCTCAGTGATAGTGGCTAAATTTTTCAAGAAACGTTTTAACCATACTGCTTCTTGCACTACGGCAGAACATGCAATAAATTCAGCCTCCATTGTAGACAAGGCCGTGCATGTCTGTTTCTTGCTATTTCAATAAATTGCACCTCCATTGAGCAAGAACACATATCTAGAAGTCGATTTACGCTAATCGAGATCTCCACCCCAATCAGTATTTGAATAGCATAATAGGCGTAAATCATTCCCTTGGTAACAAAGTCGATAGTCCATGGTGCTTTTTAAGTATCTCATGATCCTCTTCACTGCTTTCCAGTGTGCTTGATCGGGACTTGATTGATATCGGCTCACCAATCCCACAACATAACATATGTCAGGTTGAGTACACATTATAGCATACATCAAACTTTCGACCGCACTAGCGTAAGGAACTGTTTCCATTAATTTATTTTCTTCTAGAGTCTTAGGACATATCATAGTACTTAGACCTTCACATTGCATGATAGATGTATCAATGTGATTACAGTGTTGCATATTGAAACGTTCAAGAATCTTAATTATATAAGACTCTTGTGATAAAGTAAGGAGTTTCCTTGATCGATCTCTTTCGATCTTAACTCCTAATATATAAGCAGCTTCTTCCATGTCATTCATTTCAAAAATAGAGGACAACCATTCCTTTATGGTGATAACCAAAACCTTGTCATTTCCAGCCAATAGAATATCGTTCATATAAAGTGATAAAATCACAAATTTATCTTTGGACCGCTTGACATATACACAGTGATTTTCTTCGATCATTGTGAAACAAAAGTGGTTATGGCTCGATGAAAACGAAGATACCATTGTTTAGATGATTGCTTAAGGTCATATATTGAGCGATGAAGCTTGTAAACTTTATACTCTTGACCTTTAACTAAGAAACCTATTGGCTACTTCATATAGATTTCCTCATCTAGTTCTCCATTGGGAAATGCTGTCTTTACATCCATTTGATATAATTCAAGGTCCAAATGTGCAACGATGGCTAGGATAAGGCGTATTGAGGCAAACCTTACAACTGGTGAAAATGTTTTCTCATAATCTATACCCTCCTTTTGAGTATAACTTTTCGCCACAAGACGGGCCTTATACTTTTCAATGGATCCATCCGCCCTTCACTTAATCTTAAAGACCCATTTGTTTCCAATGGCCTTGCGATTAGGTGGTAGATCAACCAAGTCCTAGACGTGATTTGCCCTCATTGACTCCATTTCATATTCCAAAACTTTTCTCTATTCTTCCTTATCAGAGGATGAGAAAGCCTCTTGAACAGCCCTAGGCTCGGCATCGTCTTTTTGAACAATCATAAATGCTTCCCCTTCAATCTCAAAACGATGACGGGGAATACTTTTAGGATTACTTTTACGCAACTGAATTTCTCTTGAATTCAGTTCGCTAGGCGATGCCACAATCCCACTAGGTCTTGTATGTTGAGGTAGATCTTCATTTCCCCCTACAACATTAGTGGGTGTGTTATTAGGATCTTTCATCTCATATAATTAGAAATTTTTATCAATTTCACCTCTACTAGGTCTTGTATGTTGAGGTAGATCTTCATTTCCCCCTACAACATTAGTGGGTGTGTTATTAGGATCTTTCATCTCATATAATTAGAATTTTTATCAATTTCACCTCTATTAAGAAAATCGTTCTCAAAGAACGTGACATCTTTTGACTCCATTTCGGTCATATTTTCATTAGCTTGTTCACCTATAAACATGTACCCTTTGGAGTGTTCAGAATATCTTATAAAGATATATTTCTTCCCTCTAGGACCTAAATTGCCATATTTATGAGAAGAATCATGAACATAAGATGCACATCCCCATGGATGTAGACTACTTAAGTCTGGTTTCCTACCAGCCCATAATTCATAAAGGGTGGAAGTGACTGATTTTGAGGGCACTCGGTTAAGTACATAGGCAGTAGTCAATAACGCATCTTCCCAATAGGAGATAGGTAAATTTGCTTGCACTATCATAAACCTAACCATTTCCAATAGGGTTCTATTCCTTCTCTTAGCTACCCCATTTTGTTGTGGAGTACAAGGAATAGTCAATTGTTGTACAATTCACTTTTCATCACAAAGAGCCTTGAATTGCTCAGATAGATACTCACGTCCACGATCGGTTCTCAATACCTTTATTATTTTATTCAACCGATTCTCTACCATCATTAAATATCATGCAAAGCAGTTTAATGTTTTCGACTTATGGGAGATCAGAAAGACATAACCGAAACGCGTGAAGTCATATATGAAAGTGATGAAATATGATACTCCATACCTCGCCCTCACATTCAAAGGACCACAAATGTCAGAATGTATGAGTTACAATGGAAATTCGACTCTGGTCCCTTTACCGAATGGTTTTCTAGTTGCTTTTCCCGCTAGACAATGTTCACATACGGGTAGATTAACATTAGTGAGTGACCCTAAAATACATTCTCTAGCTAGTCTTTGCATTCTTTGCAACCCAATGTGACATAATCTAGCATGCTAAGTATTTGTATCAATCTCAACATTACTAGAAGATGCAATTATAGAAAAAAAATATCGACATTAACATTGTACTAATCATAGTCAATGTCTAACACCATAAAACCATTCAATACATGACCTAAACCATAATAAATTGTTCCAAACAAAATATCAACACAATCACCATGTAAATTCAATACATATCCTAGGCTAAGAAGAACAACTACGGATACCAAGTTTCGTCGAATATCTAGAGTATAGAGGATATCATGTAGGAATAGGTTTCAACCACCACGTAAAATTAATTTACATGTGCCAATACCCTTCACTTCAATTCTTGAATTATTGCCAACATATATCCATATTCTTCTAGGCTGTATCCGACGATACTCCACAAATGCTTCTCGGTCTCTAGCTACATGGTTTGTTGCTCTTGAGTCTATAGTGCACATTGGATGAGATTCAGCAAGCATCACAGTGCTAGAAACAAAAGCATTACTTAAAGTAATGGAGTAATAGGTATCTCTTTCTGTTCAGTGCATTCACGAACAAAGTGACCCATATTACCACAATTGTAGCACTTCATCTTGGCCTTGTCCTTCTTCCCACCAAGCTTTTTGCGTAAGAAGATCTTAGCCTTTTAGGTGCCTAATCAGTTTTCTTTCCATTGTTGTTGAATTGATGATTCGTTTTGTGCTTGAAGTCTGAAATTTTGCGTGAACTCAATTCAGCAACATAAGCATGGGTTGAGGATCTCGCAGCCTTTAGGTGCTCATCCTCTAATTCCAAATGACGCGCAATATCATCAAAAGTGACAATATTCTCATTATGCATCATATTGATCTTCATATGCTCTCAATTGTTAGGAAGAGACTTTATAACAGCTTGAACTTGCTGTTCATCAGTAAGGGAGTGACCTGCTGACTTTAGCTCACGAATCATGTTTGACATTTCTTGAAAATGCCGCCTCATTGTTACATTCGGGTGCGTTCGATATGTGTCAAACTTGATAGTGAGTTTTCCCAACTTAGTGGTAGATGTACCCCCAAATTTATCTTTCAAGGCAACCCACATTGCTTGAACTCTATCATAACTTTCAAACTCACACATGAGATCATCTTGCATACAGCTCAACAACGTGATGCGAGTAATGCTATTTTTCATTTTCCAAGCTTGATAAGCTTCCAGATCTCTCATATGTTGAGCTGAAGTTCCATACTCAGGTTCATCCATGGTGTGGTTGATGGTTTCCAAAACCTCTTGCTCCTTAAGGATGTACTGAACCTTTCGGTGCCAAATATCATAATTGTCACAATTTAGCTTCACACCCTTATTGAGGTTAGCGACAGTGGTTTTGGATGTCGAAGCCATAATCAATTGCTCTAACACATTGACATAATAAACGCAGAATCAATACTAGCACACTTTTCAGAGTAACACATATATTTAATTTGCAGCAAAGACAAACTAAATTAATGATAATTCGACAAAAGACACATAAATGAAAGTTCACTATGTTCCCAATCAGCTCATATGTACAATTGTTTAATTATCATTAATTAGTTTAATTTGCACAAATTTTAAGTTCTAGGTGAGAACTCCTTCAAATTCTACCAATTCCACGAACTCCCACTAGAAAAATAATAATTATATGACCTCATGTAATTTCTACATTTTTCGATTAACACAAAAGCATATCATTATGTGAACCAATGTACCAAAAACAATCATGTTGCTACTATAATCAAAATCGCAATTCAACATGTAACGGAAAAATAAGGATTTCCTATTATTGTTCGAATTTTCTTGGAATTAGAAAATTGCAAGTATATTAAACTATATACATGCTATCATTGAATCAAGCTCTACACAACATATATAATATTATTTTTTTATGTAGGCAAGCTACCGTATTTCCAAAACCATAAGAAATACAAGCTAAAAATGAATAAACAACATATTTAAACCCCACAAATACACGCACTTAGGGTTCCCAACACATTTTTATACATTTATAAAATTCAAACATGCACAATAACTATACCACAGTGTACAGAACAATCATATGAACCAAACGCAACCGACCACGCTCCAACGGAACTCTCATGCTCCCACACGCGCCAGCGAGCCAAACGGCTCCTGGCCGGTCTGATTGGTCCAACAGGCGACCGGTCCAACCGGTTTGACTGTCGGACCGGTTGATTGGTTGACCGGTCCGACCGTTGATCGGTCAACGGTTGGGTCGGGTTGGGTCGCGGGTCAGTCTTCGAGTCGGGTTGTTGGCCGGCGACCGACCGGCCAACTGCCGCCGGCGATGACATCATTGATGATGTCATTAGGCGATTACCGATGGTTGGATGACGTCATGGATGAGGTCATCCATGATATCAGTACGCGTCGGCAAACCGACGCACGTGTGACACTCACGTGCTGGCTTTCCCAGCGTGTTGAGCGTGTGGCGCCCACGCGCTGGGGCTTCTGGCTGCGCGTGTGGGAGCGTTCGGCGTCCTCCGGCGGCGCTCGACCCATCGTCGGACTCGTCTCAACGAGTACTTTCATCCTGTATATTTGAAAATTGATTTTGGTAGAAAAATATTTTGAAAAATGGCCAAAACCATACGGATGTATGCGACCCCGAACCCGTTCTTCACTTTGGTTCGTTTTTGACGATTCAGATTGCATTTCTGAGCAAGAAACATCCAAACAGTGTAGATTTCATACTCTTGATCTCGAGATCAAATGGTAAACGAGAAAATATGATGAAAAGCAAGACAGAAATCACGACCTGGCTCTAATACCAATGTTGGAAGGAAGTCGGCGGAAGACGACTTATCTATTTCCGATGCGCAGTCAACAATTTACCCCGGAATGATCATTAAATTGCGGATGAATCACGAACAAAAATACTTCACGTTGGTCTGAATGCAATCACAAGGAAAGCATCCGATTTCTACAGCGTAAATGCCAATTATTCTTGTAAATGAGAAATGGAACGCCTTCTTTTCTTTTGATGGAAAGGGGACAAGAAAATGAGAGAAGTTTTTGAGCGTGTGTTCTACCAACTGTTCCAACGGTTGTCTTTAGGAGACTTTTATACATCTCCCTTTATACCCTTTCAAAGGGTGTCTTTCCGTCTTAGCATATCAAGACGAAACGGTGCATTCTCACCGCACCCCATCTTGGACGTACTGATTAAATACAACAGTAAGAAATAAAAGCGTCGGTTGCTGAATTTTCCTTTACAATTTGTCATTTTATTTAAACTTCAAAAATTTGTTAAGCGAATTTAAATATATATGTATGATTGTAGATATGTATGATTTGAAAGTTTTGTGAATGGTGGTAGGAGAGAAAAATCATTATATTTTCGAGCATTTTCCTCCGTATTTCCCCTCTCCCGAGCATCTTCCAAACATTGACTGGGATGTAGAGTGGAGTTGCACATGGAAGGCGATCTACACTGTCGGAGAGCAGCAAATCGCAATTTCATGCATCTTACAAACAATTTGTTACATATGATTGAAGAAATTTAGTATTTTCACTACTCTAATAGAAAAAAAAAAAAGTGAGGGGAAAATGAACTGGGAGTCATGTTACGACAAGTGGCAGAATAAGATGCAGCGAGGTGGAAGGTTAGATTTGGTGGGTTAAGAAGCAGAAAATAATGTCAAGAAGGCCCCGCTGGCTGGCTGATGCAGAGAATAATGTGAATCTTGTTACATGCTGGCTCTTGGGGAAAGGAAGAACTTTTTAACTTGATCTTCATGCATACTTTCGGCCCTGAATTTACCCTCGGATTTTGAACCTGCTGAATGCTCTCCTCCCTCTCTCTGAAATGCTTGTTTTACCCGGTGACCTTTTTGTCCTGCGGAAAGAAAAGGAGCTCTTGCTGTTTCACTTCTTTTTTTTTTTGGTGAAAGAGTGGTAGTTGATTGAGAGTTTGAAGTCACATATCATTGTGTTACGTTTCCTTCTTGGGATGAGTGAAGGGATCTGCTTTATGTGTCTTTTCTCTTACCCAATGCTCTCCCCTTTTGTGACATCTTCGTGAACTGGTTTTGAGAGGTGAGCTCTTCCCATGGTCTTTGCTTGATTTGAAAACGACCATTTTTGGTTTGTGTGTGGGTTGAAGGATTTGTTCTTACATCTTACGGTGAGTTTCTTTCGTGGTGTTAGATTTCGAGTCGGCGGAAGATGACTTACCTGATTTCGATGTGCAAATAGCAAATGGCCTCGGAACGAACGTTGAATTGCTGATGAAACACGAACGACACTTCCTCACGTTAGTCTGTATGCAATCACAAGGAAAACACCCGATTTCCACGGCGTAAATGCAAATCGTTCTCGTAAAGAAGAAAATGGAACGCCTTGATCTCTTCAATGGAAATGGAGAGAAATTTTGGTGCGAATGATCTGCCAACTAACCCAACGGTTGTGTTCGGGAGACTTTTATACGTCTCCCTTCGTACCCCTCCATTTGTGTCTTTCCATCGTAACGCATCAAGACAAAACGGTGCGTTCTAATCGCACCCCATCATGGATGTACCGGCTAAAGTACAACATCTCCCACTCGGATATGATGGGCTTGATAGCGCTCTATCAAGAATATAAGGCATTCAATATTCATCAACTTTACAAAATAATTCATACTGGCAAATAAGCCGTGCGACCAGTGAGTACACCTGCACTTGGGAGCTTTAATTATGTACCTGTTAGGGATGACATAATGGCTACAACCCCGAAAAGAAATAAACAATCGATGTCTCACAGTCCCCCAGACATATTTTGTTACATCAGTCCAAGTATATCTATCCCTTAAAGGCTATACTTGACTATTATCAAAAACACCGTGTATTTACAATTACATTCGCAACCACATAGGGCGATATAATTGGTCGACCAGTAAATACATGTGATAGATGTAAAACAACAATAGTCTTCCTTCACACTCATGTCTCTCTCAATTTCAGAACAACTGCTTTCCTAGACATGTCCCATAGGCCATATCTATTCATGACCGCCCGTAACATGCTAAAGTAGCAACATTGATCTTTCACTTCGAGAACATAGTCAGAAGTAACATAGGGCACAAAAATTGAGGTAAATTATAAATTACCTCAAGGGCTCACATGATGAGTAAATAGGGATAATTTTACTCATCTTCCCTTATTGATCGTACAATGCACATGTAGTATGAATTACATGCTATAGTGGATTACTCTTTCTACAAGAGCGTATGTCATTTATCAAATATATCCACCATACAGATCTTAGCCTAAACATAGTCACGTGCCTCTCACGTACTCATGTTTCACGTGTTTAGCCCCAGTACTATATCAGCTCGCTTTCTATAACGCCCAATTAAGTACTCGCATCCGGCATCTTTCAGGCATACATGATTGTGGGAATATCATGTTCGGTCTTGTTATAAAAAAATCACAGACCTCATCTTAACTCCAATCAAGGCGACATATTTTATGTACCAGACTTGCTCTTCAGCATTTATTTGTACATAACGTCTCATCTCAACGTGCTATCTAAAGCACTTGAGGCGATTGCTCGTGTGAGTGAGCCAATCATTGCCTGCTGACATACTTTTCAATAATACATGTGTGTTTGTGCTAGTCTCATAGTGGATTTGTACTTATTGATAAAACATCAAATCACTAATAAATGAACAAGTACAATACATCTGTCCACAAATACATAAACCAATGATCCTCTACAATAACATATATTACATTCTACGCAATCCTAGTGACATCCTATGGGTCAAGAATATGTCTCTAGGAATAGCCTTCGTAAATGGATCAGCAACCATTCTATTGGTTGAAATGTATTGCAAGATCACTTCTTTCTGTGCTATAATATCTCTGATGAAGTTATTCTTTATGTCAATGTGCTTTGTCCTTCCATGATACTTGGGATCTTTCACATAGGCAATGGCTGCTTGACTATCGCAATAAACTGTCACTGGTCTTGGAACTTCAGTGATAGTGGCTAAATTTTCCAAGAAACGTTTTAGCCATATTGCTTCTTGCACTGCGGTAGAACATGCAATAAATTCTGCCTCCATCGTAGACAAGGCCGTGCATGTCTGTTTCTTGCTATTCCAAGAAATCGCACCTCCATTGAGCAAGAACGCATATCTTGAAGTCGATTTACGCTCATCCAGGTCTCCATCCCAATCGGCATCTGAATAGCCTAATAGGCGTAAATCATTCATTTGGTAACAAAATCGATAGTCCATGGTGCCCTTCAAGTATCTCAGGATCCTCTTCACTGCTTTCTAGTGTGCTTGACAAGGATTTGATTGATATCGGCTCACCAATCCCATGGCATAGCATATGTCAGGTCTATTACACATTATAGCATACATCAAACTTTCGACCGCACTAGCGTAAGGAACAATTTCCATCACTTTGATTTCTTCTGGAGTCTTAGGATACAGCTCAGTACTTAGGCCTTCACCTTGCATGACAGGGGTATCAATGGGATTACAATGCTGCATATTGAAACGCTCAAGAATCTTCATAATATAAGACTCTTGTGATAAAGTAAGGAGTTTCCTTGATTGATCTCTTTCGATCTTAACTCCTAATATATAAGCAGCTTCTCCCATGTCCTTCATCTCAAAATTGGAGGACAACCATTCTTTTATGGTGATAACCAAAACCTTGTCATTTCCAGCCAATAGAATATCGTCCACATAAAGTGATAAAATCACAAATTTATTTTCGGACCGCTTGACATATACACAGTGATCTTCCTCGATCATCGTGAAACCAAAAGTGGTTATGGCTCGATGAAAACAAAGATACCACTGTCTAGATGATTGCTTAAGGCCATATATTGAGCGATGAAGTTTGCAAACTTTATGCTCTTGAGCTTTAGCTATGAAACTTATTGGTTGTTTCATATAGATTTCCTTATCTAATTCTCCATTGAGAAATGCCGTCTTTACATCCATTTGATGTAATTCAAGATCCAAATGTGCAATGATGGCTAGAATAAGGCGTATTGAGGCAAATCTTACAACCGGTGAAAAAGTTTCCTCATAGTCTATACCCTCTTGTTGAGTATAACCTTTTGCCACAAGGCGAGCCTTATACTTTTTAATGGATCCATCCCCCTTACACTTAATCTTGAAGACCCATTTGTTTCCAATGGCCTTACGATTGGGTGGTAGATCAACCAAGTCCCAGACATGGTTTGCCCTCATTGACTCCATCTCATCTTCCAAAGCTTTTCTCCATTCTTCATTATCAGAGGATGAGAGAGCCTCTTGAACAGTCTTAGGCTCGGCATCGTCTTTTTGAGCAATCATAAATGCTTCCCCTTCAATCTCAAAACGACGACGGGGAATACTTTTACGATTACTTTTACGCAATTGAATTTCTCTTGAATTCAATTCATCAGTCGATGCAACACTCCCACTAGGTCTTGTGTGTTGAGGTAAATATTCATTTCCCTCTACAACATCAGTGGGTGTGTTATCAGTATCTTCCATCTCATATAATTGGAAGTCCTTATCAATCTCACCTCTACTAGGAAAATCGTTCTCCAAGAACGTGACATCTCGTGACTCTATTTCGGTCACACTTCCATCAGCTTGTTCACCTATGAACACGTACCCTTTGGAGTGTTCGGAATATCTTATAAAGATATATTTCTTCCCTCTAGGACTTAATTTGCCGTGTTTATGGGAAGAATCATGAACATAAGCTGCACATCCCCATGGACGTAGACTACTCAAGTCTGGTTTCCTTCCAGTCCATAATTCATAAGGGGTGGAAGTGACCGATTTTGAGGGCACACGGTTAAGTATATAGGCAGCAGTCAATAACGCATCTCCCCAATAGGAGATAGGTAAATTTGCTTGCGCCATCATAGACCTAACCATTTCCAATAGGGTTCTATTCCTTCTCTCGGCTACCCCATTTTGTCGTGAGTACCGGGAATAGTCAATTGTCGTACAATTCCCTTTTCATCACAAAGAGCCTTGAATTGCTCCGATAGATACTCACGTCCACGATCGGTTCTCAATGCCTTTATTGTTTTGTTCAACCGATTCTCTACCATCGCTATATATTGTCTAAAGCAGTCTAATGCTTCGACTTATGGGAGATCGAAAGACGTAACCGAAACGTGTGAAGTCATCTATGAAAGTGATGAAATATGAGGCTCCATGCCTTGCCCTCACATTCAAAGGACCACAAATGTCAGAATGTATGAGATGCAATGGAAATTCAGCTCTAGTCCCTTTATCGAATGGTTTTCTAGTTGTTTTTCCTGCCAGACAATGTTCACATACGGATAGACTAACATTAGTGAGTGACCTTAAAAGGCCTTCTCTAGCTAATCTTTGCATTCTTTGCAATCCAATGTGACCTAATCTAGCATGCCAAGTACTTGCATCAATCTTAACGTTATTAGAAAATGCAATTAAAGAAAAACAACCATCAACATTAACATTGTACTGATCATAGCCAATGTCTAACACCATAAAACCATTCGATACATGACCTGAACCATAATAAACTGTTCCATACAAAATGTCAACACAATCACCATGGAGATTCAATACATAACCTAAGCGAAGAAGAATAACTACAGAGACCAAGTTTCGTCGAATATCTGGAGCATAAAGGATATCATGCAGGAATAGGTTTCGACCACCACGTAAGATTAATTTACATGTACCGATACCCTTCACTTCAACTCTTGAGTTATTCCCAACATATATCCATCTTCTTCCAGGCGGTATCCGACCATACTCCACTAATGCTTCTCGATCTCTAGCTACATGGTCTGTTGCTCCTGAGTCTACAGTCCACATTGGATGAGATTCAGCAAGCATTACAATACTAGAAACAAAAGCATTACTCAAAGTAATGGAGTAATAAGGTACCTTTTTCGGCTCAGTGCATTCACGAGCAAAGTGACCCATCTTGCCACAATTGTGGCACTCCATCTTGGCCTTGTCCTTCTTCCCACCACGCTTCTTGTGTCGGAAGGTCTTAGCCCTCTTGGGTGCTTGATCAGTCCTCTTCCCTTTGTTGTTGAACTGAAGATTCCTCTTGCGCTTGAAGCCCGAAGCTTTGCGCGAACTCGATTCAGCAACATAAGCATGGGTAGAGGATCTCGCAGCCTCTAGGCGCTCATCCTCTAATTCCAAATGACGCGCAATATCATCAAAAGTGACAATATTCTCATTATGCGTCATATTGATCTTCATATGCTCCCAATTGTCAGGAAGAGACCTTATAACAGCCTGAACTTGCTGTTCATCAGTAAGGGAGTGACCTGCCGACTTCAGCTCACGGATCATATTTGACATCTCCCGAAGATGCTGCCTCATCGTTACATTTGGGCGCTTTCGGAATGTGTCAAACTTGATGGTGAGTCTCCTCAGCTTAGTGGCAGATGTACCCCCAAACTTGTCCTTCAAAGCAACCCACATAGCTTGAACTTTATCATAACTTTCAAACTCACACATGAGATCATCTTTCATACAGCTCAGCAACGTGATGCGAGCAATGCTATTTTTCTTTTTCCAAGCTTGATAAGCTTCCAGATCTCTCCTGTGTTGAGCTGAAGTTCCATGCTTAGGTTCATCCATGGTATGGTTGAGGGTTTCCAAAACCTCTTGCTCCTCAAGGATGTACTGAACCTTTTGGTGCCAAATATTATAATTGTCACCGTTCAGCTTCTCACCCTTCTTGAGGTCAGCAACAATGGTCTTGGATGCCGAAGCCATAATCAATTGCTATAACACATTGACATAATAAACGCAGAATCAATACTAGCGCACTTTACAGAGTAACACACATATTTAATTTGCAACAAAGACAAACTAAATTAATGATAATTCAACAAAAGACACAGAGGCAAAAGTTCACTATGTTTCCAATCAACTTCTATGTACAATTGTTCTATTATCATTAATTAGTTTAATTTGGGCAAATTTTAAGCTCTAGGTGAGAACTCTTTCAAATTCTACCAACCTACGAACTCCCACTAGGAAAAATAATTACATGACCTTATGTAATTTCTACATTTTTCCTTAACACAAAAACATAGCATGATAATAACCAACGTGTAAACAACAATCATGCTTCAACTATAATAAAAAATGCAATTCAGCGTGTAATGGATTTCCTACCATTGTTCTAATTTTCTAGCAACTAGAGAATTGCAAGTATATTAAAAATATATACATCATATCATTGAACCAAGCTCTACACAGCATATATAACATCATTTGCACACAAGCTAGCTACTGTATTTCCTAAATCACAAGAAAATACAAGCTACAAATGAATAAACTATGCATTAAACCCCAAAAAATACGTGTACATGTTTCCCACGCATTTTCATACATTAATAAAATTTAAAAGTATAAAATAATTATACAACTGTGTAGACAACATTCATACAAACCAAACGCCGCTGACCACACTCTAATCGGAGCCCGCACGCGCCCCCACGCGCCACCACCGAGTGCGCGGCGCGTGTGGCGCATGCGCCAGCGAGCCAAACGGCTTCTAGTCGGTCCGACCGGTCCGACCGGTCCAATCGGTCCGACCGGTTTGACTGCCGGAACGGTTGACCGGTTCGACGGTTGACCGGTCAACGGTCGGGTCGGGTCGGGTCAACCGGGTCGGATCTCGGATCGGTTCGGGTCATGGGTCGGGTTGGGTCGTTGGTTGGGTTGGGTCGCCGGCCTGCCAACTGCCGCCGGCGCTGACGTCATCGATGACGTCATCCCAGCGGTTACCGACCGTTGGATGACATCATCGATGACGTCATTCGTGACGTCATCGAGCGTTGCGTCGCGTCGCGTCGCTCCCGACCGTTGGATGACATCATCGATGACGTCATTCGTGACGTCATCGAGCGTTGCGTCGCGTCGCGTCGCTTCGAGCGACGCGCTCGTGACGCGCACGCGTCGGTTCGCCGACCGGCGCGTGTTGCACACCCGCTGGCGTCCCCAGCGCGTCAGGCGCGTGAGGCCCACGCGCAGCGGCTTCTGGCTGCGCGTGTGGGTGCGTTCGGCGTCCTCCGGACGCGCTCGAACCACCGTCGGACTCGTCTTGACATCAAATGATTCCGATGCGCAAACAGCAAATGGCCCCGGAACGAACGTTGAATTGCCGATGAAACACGAACGACACTTCCTCACGTTAGTTTGGATGCAATCACAAGGAAAAACACCCGATTTCCACGGCGTAAATGCAAATCGTTCTCGTAAAGAAGAAAATGGAACGCCTTGATCTCTTTAATGGAAATGGAGAGAAATTTTGGTGCGAATGATTTCCCAACTAACCCAACGGTTGTGGTCGGGAGACTTTTATACGTCTCCCTTCGTACCCCTCCATTTGTGTCTTTCCATCGTAACGCATCAAGACAAAACGGTGCGTTCCAATCGCACCCCATCATGGACGTACCAGCTAAAGTACAACACGTGAGAAACTAGCCACTTGGAAAACATTTTCTGCAGACATGGCTTGATTGGTTGCAAGAATGAATGAATGGAGAACATCTTTGTTGTCGCCGAAAATAGTCGGGCAAAGATGGCTGTTTGTGATGAATACATTTTCCGTCAATTAATTTTTCTACGCAATACAGGTGATCATGTTTTTTTTAGGAGAATGTTGTCCAGATTAGTTGTGTTTTTAGTACCTAGTTTAATTGTTTGTGTATTGGATAGTCTTGGCCCTTCGTTTTCTGTGAGAAAGATCATGGAGTCTCGATATCCCTGACGCCAGTAACTGCTCAAGGGTATGCTCTGCTATGTGGCTATCCAACTACAAAAGGGAAGTGGTTTCTTATGTTAACTGAGAAGATACATTGCAGGAGAGCTGCCATACTGGGGTAAGCAGTATTGAGATTTATGGATTGGCTGAGCAAGATCCTCGGAGGTTCTGGCCATCGGAAACATCATCATGGAGATATGGAGGTTATAGAAGCGAGGAGGAGATGCATCCGAGGTCAAAAACTCCTTTTCTGTTCTGTCCGCCTGTCATATATGCTTGGAACTTATCGGCTGGGCATACATGGATTCTGACCTTATTACATCCGACATTGGTATGGAAGAAGACAGTGAGCTGATTGGTAAATCTAACTTCTTGATTCTGAATGCAGGATGAATTGGCAGATCAGAAAGAGAAGACATTGACTACGCGATCGCACTTCCTCTCTCAGAAGGTGATCTAAAGGGGAAAAAGGTGGTTGGTAAGTTTGCTGATTCGTAAGACCTAAGTGTTCCCATGATTGCCTGACTGAAAAAATTATGTTTATCCTCTGAACTCTTTCGAGTGATTTACTTGGATAAAGATTCAAGCATAATTAGTTTCTTCTCAACAGATTGGTGATTGGCACCAACTTTATTTAGAAAATAAACATTGATTGATGGACATTGTACAATTTTGCTATTGTGATTGTCTTATGCTCTAATTTCATCTATAAGTAGAAAGATACATCAGGCACATCTCTCACAATCTTAGTATCCCAAGAATTTATAGGCTTGAAAAGCATGGCTAGAATCGCCAGCCACAAGTCCCCCATCTTCTTCAACTTGGTTTCCATTTTCTTTTTTGTGCTCATGGTCTCTATGACCGAGAGCAGAGTCGTTGGAAGTATGTAATGCATTATTAATATCCATTTAATGATAACACACTTCCCTCATATCTTCTATTCATCTTCGTGACATTGCTAACTCTCTTTTATATTTTAGATAGTTGATGGAATGATTATTGCTGTATCTTGTTCTTGTTTCGTGGTGCCTGGTACTTCACAGGGGTGGCGACGAGGAACCCTGTCGTGGTGTGCGACAAAGTGGTGGGAGTGAACAGTGGAGACACTTGCTTTGCAATAGCACAGCAGTCCCAGTTGAGTTCTGAATCCTTCAGTGCCATCAATCCGAATCTGAATTGCGATGCTCTCTTCGTTGGTCAATGGCTTTGCATCTCCGGGAGGTCAACCTAAGCCACAAACATTTTCACACTTTTCTGAAGCTCTAGTAATGGGAATGATAAGCGGGTGAATAAAGTAAGAGTGTAAATGCCATGCACTTATCACCTAGTTGTTGGTAATGCAACTGTGGTGGTCATCATGTTTTGTTTCAGTGTCATCAAGCAATGCAGTTCGAGTGCTTTGATTAAAGGTGTCAATAAATCTTGTACGCATATTGTTTTCGTATTTTTGCCGGACAAACCGAGATAGCTAGCATTTTGAATACTTAAAGTCGGTGGAGATTTTCGTCAAAGAAAGAAATATTCTGGCCAAGAAACAAACCTAGGAAAAGTAAAAACAAAGCGATCGAACATTAGAATGAGCAGAACAATCAATTGGACACCTTACTTATGTGTTTCGAATGGTGGGGCCTACTTCACAAGGAGAACCACATAGGATTCTATTATTAGTCCAGCAAAGCAAATGAGATTATAACTACAATTGAGTCACTTAAACCCTCTCAATACTTTCCAGCCCCCAATACATCCAATAACCCGCATGGTATTTAACCCTCCAACTTCTTCACATGAGACATGAAGACCCACTCTCGTATAAGTAATATTCTGATCCAAAATGGGAAATGCCTTTTGTGTGAGTTGTTAGCGTTTCACATTCAATTTACTTCTGTCATTTTATACGTATTAATCTTGAGCATAAAAGGCAATAAAATATCGTGGAGCGGTGAAGATAATGCTTGATGGTCTCATTGATTTGCTCCTCCTCAATCAGTGCATAAACATTGCATGAGAAAGAAAGTCTCCTCTAAATCTCTCTCGCCCGCTTCCCCTCTCGTTCATGTTTTCCTTTTATTCTTCACAGTCTTTCCTCTACCTGACTCCCTTTTCCTTGAGTCGAGGAGGTGCTTCCTGATTTACCACCTTGAACTAGCTCCTTGGTCCCCTTTTTCGTTTCCACTCATACTACGATGTCTTGAAATTTGACCATTCTCGAGATATATGAAATGGTTATTTCATCAATGTATTGATAATTGAATTTATTCTAAACTGATCACTCATGAGTTAACTAATTTATCGAGAGGAGCCATAAAGGATTAAAATGCAAACGACTAGAGAATTCAATCATGGATAGATAGCTTGACCATAAGGATCGATAGGGGATAATATTATGATGTTATAAATTAATTAGCAAACGGATATAAATCGATTTGAGAGAAGTACGTAGTCGGTTCACGGGTAATTCCACACGATTACGATGCTCGCTGCAAACAATAATAAACTGAATTTCTATTGATCTTGTGCTTAGGGTAAGTAATTGACTCCTCGCAATTACATGACAACTGAGGGTCATCCACAATTTAAAGAGGCAAAAATGTGAATTAAAATTATCAACCATAGGTCAAAAGCACGAAACCTCTAAAAGCCACCCCATAGTTTAAGTGGTACTAAAGTTGCATTTGATCGATTTTAACTATGAAATTTAATTCTATTTTAGGTATCGAGCTTTCAAGGATTTCAAGACCAGTCTATTGGATGTCACCCCATTTATCTATCCTTTTGGTGAGCTTTAAATCTTCAGATGAGGCTTAATGGGTCAAGAATTAGAAGCTCGAAAAAAGAGCCAAGCCAAGCCAAGGCCCAATAGGCCTCACGTCTATGATGTGCGACCAAGTGGGCCCAATGAGGCCCACCAAGCCAAGCCAAGCCCAGTTCAAGCAATTGGGCTCAAGGGCAAAATTGAAAATTTGTGTTAAAGTTGTGAAATGACAAAAATGCCATTTCTAGAAGATTTTTGGCATTCATGAAAGTGAAGACAAAAGGGGCAATTGCATGGAGGAGAGGATTTTATGGGAGATTTGATGGAAAACCATGATGAGGCAGATTTTTAAGGGGAAAATCTCATCCAAAATCTCTCTCTCTCTCTCTTCCCTCTGCAATCCCTCATTCAGCCAAACCCATCTCCCCTCTCCATATTTCTTACTTTGGTCTCTTTCTTCTCCTTTTCCTCACCACCATCACTGTCGTTCACCACTACCATTGTCATCCATTCACTGCCACTCGTTCGTCTGTGCTTAACCATCCACAAGCTACGAAGCCACCACTAAGCCACCAAGCCCCTTGGCCATGAGGCTTGCCATCATCCCTCATGCCATATGTTCGAGCCATGTCTGCCACCCGTGCCTCCGTTGCTCTACCATTCCTCACGCCACCACCGCCGTCCACAAGATGAGCTGTCGCACCACCAAGCAAGCCGTGCCCTCCAAGCTCCTTTGTTGGTGTCGCTGTTCAACCGCGAGCGTCACGTTCTTGTCGTCATCCAGCCACCATTGCCGTTAGCTCGCCGTCGCTGTACAAACCATGAGTTAACTTCCTAACAATTGATTAAGGTTTTAATTGTGCTTAGGGGTAGTTTAGATTAAGGCTAATTGTACTTAGTATTAATTAATGATAGTTTAGTCAATAAGTTATCGTGATCAGTGATAAGTAGAATAGGTCATCACGATAAATGATAAGTTGAGTTAATAGGTTATCAACAAATAGGTACTAAGCTATCACCGGAGGGGTGATAAGCTTTCGAGAAAATGGTGATAAGCTATCCTCAAAAGAGATGATAAGCTATCGGAAATTGGGCGATAAGTTATCATGAAATAGATGATAAGCTATCGAAGGGAGGGCGATAAGTTATTGGTTTAAGATTGATAAGCTATCACAATAGGGCGATAAGTAGTGTTTTTATACCTTTTATGCTTGAATTATTGGATGAATTTATACATGACTTTTGTTGTTTGGAGCTTGTGATGCCATGTTTTATGTGTCAAATGGGGCAATGATATTTTAAAATGAAAATCTGTAAAGTTTGATTGGTTAATTATATGTATGTAACAACGTGTGATTATTTTACCAAATTAGTGCGAACCATGTTTACATTTTGCTAATTGAGGAGAAATGAAATTGACATAAGTAATTGTTGTGCTTGAATGGTCACTTAAAGGAACCCATCATCTAATGGGAGTTTGGGGATGATGCCCAATTTTATCGGATGCTCGACGGGGGTTCAAATGTTGAGTCGCGGTTAAGGCCGGATCGATACTCCTTAAGGAATGCCGTCTACAGCAGAGGTCCAAGACGATGTCATGGCCTATGAGATGGGATGATGCCAGTCATGTCGGAAGACCGTCAACTATTGTGTTAGCCGTGGCCTGAGAGTCATCATAATTATAAGATGTGTGAATGCATTATGCATGGAAAATTATGAGAAGTGTTCTGGTTATATGTGTCACACCCTAAACCCCCGAGCGTGCAATCATTCCTCAACGGTTGTTTAGTTGTGACGTCTCAAGACGCGTTGCCAACCCATTCTTTTTATTTTTTCGATTTAAATGCAAGCTAAAGTATTTTATGAACACTCAATCAAACATAGCAATATGGATAGCATAAACAACACAAACAATTCTAAAAGCAATATTCTATAGCCATTTCCTATAGACAATCTCCAAAAAATCTTTAGGGATAAAGGTTAACCTAAACCTCATTAATGGTAGGGCCAACCGAAAAGTGACGTATCTCGCACCCACCATAATCGCACATGACGGTTCTCCATACTACGGCTTTGAAAAACAATAAATAATGATGGGGTGAGAAAAAATCTCAATGAGTTAATGACCTAAGCCTCGATTGGGATGTTAATTTATTATGAAAGCAGTCTAAACATGTAGTATCATAAATCCTTACCTCATCTTGACATACCCCTACATGCTACTAATTCACACATGCCGATAAAAATGCAACAACTTTAATAGATAATTAGAACGCATCTCAAAATATCCTATGCACAGAGCATTTACACGTGTTCCAATTATTACAACCCTCAGGTCATAGCCAACACACGAGTTGGCATGACTGGGTATCATCCCATGTACTCATACATATCAAGACAGCGTTCCATCAAGAGCATATGTCACGTCTCGAACCTCAAGCACGCGCACATCCCTCGACGGTCGATTAAAATTGCAACGTTCCCAGGACGGGTCACAGACCTTTTTTTTTTTTTTTTTTTTTTTTTTAATCTTTCAATTAAGCACATGCAGAAGTGAATTAAACAAACACTCGGACAACCATCAAACACAAGGATAGTAAAAACACATGCCGACGCTTTTTCACAAACCACACTTTATATATATACCGGGTTAGCCCTACAAGTCTATACACATAAGTCTGTTTCAAAAAGAACACTACCAGGCCACCTACACTCCGGACCCTTTCGCCTCGGGCTTCGGGTTCTCCACAACATCGTTCGGTATATCCATGTCCAGGGGTGAGCTACCTCCCCATCCTCGGTTTCGACAGTAGGCCCGTTAAAACCCTGCAGAGGACCCCTTGAAACCCCGTTAGGCTCGTTAAGGAACCATGCTTTGAAGCAATGAGGTACCGAGTGAGGTAGGTCCTCATTGACCCAAATCGTGGTCACCACTAACTCACGGGTCCAAGTGGTCCCGAGAATAGGGAAGAAGGTAGACTCGGACTCCATCTCCCAAGGCCACCCAAAACGGATGTGACATATCTCCATACTAGGGACCTGAAAAAGAGTTAACCACGATGAGGTGAGAAAAATCTCAGTGAGTGAAAACCTTAAACCCCGATTAGGACGCAAATTCACTCAGAGGCAGCCTAAATAGGCGTCACACACAAACTTACCTCGCCTCAGCACGTCCTTACATATTAGTGCGCCACATATATCATGTGCATACAACAAACGTATTTAATAACCGTAACACCTCATTTAATCTTGCAAATAATCACATGGGTCTCGATTATAAGGTAAAACCGTTATGACACGTCCCATTCCATGCCACACAATTTTGTCCCATAATCAGGCGTAGCTATCACAACTAATTAAGCGTGTTCTAGTTATTATGACCCATCGGCCACAGCCAACTCAACAGTTGGAGGTCATCCGGCATATAACCGGGTGTTGTCCCGCTCCGTCGAGCACGGCAACGTCTACACCTAGATGGCATTCCACTCAAGAGCATCGGCCCAGCCTCCATTGCGACCGGCATCCGTTGACATGGGGCATCCAAACTTAATCAGGCATCGCCTACCAAACTCTCATCGAGTGACGGGTTCCAATAGTGATCACACACACATCCATACTTGGCCAAGAACACCGTGCATTGCACTCAAATACCTTGTATTTAAATAATGAACTTGGCCCATTTTCTTTGTATTAAAAATTCCCAATAAAATAATTGTGTGTGGTCACGTATTTAAATCGAACCTTTAAACATGGTACACTCCCTCAAAATTCCACAATTTTATATAGTACATAAAATATTTTGGCTTCAAAACCGACACCCGGTATTTTTCTATTTAAATACCATAAAATCAAATTTTGGAATAATAATCCATAACGACCACAAAGCACTCAATTGCACAAATAAGCAATCAATTTCACATATAAATTCAACCACGATGATCAGCGTAAAATTTCACGAAACGGCTATCCCATCTCAATTTACGCTAATTATATTTAATTAAATAAATCTAATTTAATTAACCTAACCATGGTTAATTAAACTAACCATGTTAACTAACCACGATTAACTAAATTAACCCTAGTACCTAGGGTAGGCTAACTAAACTAACCACCTAACCAACCTAGTTACACTAACCAAACTAACCTAACTCATCTTAGTTCATCTAACTAAGATTAATCTATAATCCTTAATTACCACTAATCTAACCTACTAAGTGTAATTAACAACCTAATCTAGGATTAGGGAGTTCACTCACTGAAATTCAATGGCGATGGGTTCACGGCTACGGCGGCGCAAAGACGGTGAAGATCCAAAACTACCGAGTCTCCAATGGAGGCTTGGCCGAGGCTAAAAAGGCCTCACAAGGCTCACTGCCAAATGGGGATCTGGTTCTGGTTTTGCGGGCTGAGGCGCAGCTGGGACGAGCGGGAGGTGCTGCTGGATGGGTTGGGGTCGGGCGGTTAGAGCTGCGGCGCTTGGATGGTGGGCTAGGTGGCGGACGTGGAGCTGCTGTGGCCAGTGGCTGGCGGACGAACAAGGGCTGAGGCAAACTGTTGGAGCTGGCGGATGGACCGGCGGTGAGGGCGGGATCGTGAGGTGGTGCGTGGCTGGTCGGGGGCTAGTGAATGGTTGTGTGCTAGTCGGCGAAAGAATGATGTTTGCTAAGTTGGTGGGCTGGAGTGTGTTGCAACAGGGAATGAAAATAGAGAAGAAGAAAATGAGGAAGAAGAAGCTGGGCAGAGAGGGGTTTGGCTAAGGGGAGTTCACGCACAAGGAGGGAGGAGAGAGGGGAGAAGGAGGGATAACTAAGTCAAGCTTGTGGCCAACCAAAAGACTTGTAAAATATCAAGCCACTCAAGTGCATGCTCCTAAAGTCTTCAGCCCATTTTGTCAATAGGCTACCCAATGGGTAATTTCCTTCCAAATCTTCACAAATTAATCCATTTTGGTATCAAAAATCCAAATAAGGCATCCCATCCGAATTTCTTCTATTTTCTTTCGCCAAAATTGATTTTCCGAAAGATGAGACGATGTCCTAAAAATAAAACGTGACATGCTCGAACGTCTGATTCCCGAAAATGAATTCAATTTCGTGGTTAAAATTGACCGGATGCGATTTTAGTACAACCTAACCTATCGAGTAGCTTTTAGGGATTTTAGCACGTTTGACCCGTGGTCGATAATTTTCAATCCACGTTTGTGCATCTCTGACTCGTAGACGACTCTCGGTTGTCGTAAAAATCGCAAGGTTTCAATTACGTGCACCGAGTATAATTTCGATAGAAAACCGAGTTAGTGCCGTTCAACGCGAATTTCACAATCATGTGGAATCACCCGCAATTCAATTACGTGTTTCCGTCAAATCCGATCACTAATCGATTATAACAATGTCATGTTGACCCTTGCCGATTATTACGGTCGAGCGATCGATTCTCGATCGAATTCTCCAGTCTATCGCGTTTATATTCCTTAATGACTTCATCTAATAGGTTAGTTAACTCATGAGTGACCAACTTAGAGAAAAATGACCATAGGTGTGTCGACGAAATGCCCATTTTATATTATCAAGACGGGGTCAAATTTTAGGATGTCATAGCATCGGTCTGGCCACAAGCACGACTTGGCATCCAGAACCCCGCAGGGCATTTGATAAAATCGGATATCGTCTCGCATATTCATACGCATCAAGACGAAACTATTACCTCGCGTAATTGTTTGCATTAGGGCCAGTATATGATCACCCAAGCACTCAATCACTTAAGCCAATTCTTATCTTTATACTTAGCCGATACAAACGTCATTCATGCTCACACAACAAACTACCGCAAATTTCACACATAAAAATGTAGTAAAAATAATCTCTCGTGATCACATACACATAACTAATTTGTCAAACTTTGTACACGTTTATTTTAAAACCTCATTGCCCATTTGACATGTAAAACATGACATCCAAACACAACACCTCAAATTTTTCCATTGACATGCTAATTAAACCTTTCTTGGCATAATAAGCTCGAACGATAAAAATTATGTATAAATCCATCCAATAATTCAAGCATAAAATTTCACTTATCGACAAATCCATAATTAATTAGTACTAATCGTAATTAATTACCACTAATTTTAATTAATTAAGACTAATAGCGACTGATTAAGACTAACTGTGATTAATTAATCAAACTGTAATTAACCTTAATATTACCATCCTTAATCACAATTAAAACTAAACCATTGTTAATTAGTGCTAAACGTCCTTAATTAAGGCTAACTACAATTAGCCTTAATCTAATTCATCCTTAAACACGATTAACGCTAAATCATCATTAATTAATACTAACCACCATTACTCATAATCTAATCCTACACCTAAACGCAATTAACTCCCTAATCTAAGACTAGGAGGTTAACTCATGGTTTTACGGTGACAACGAGCTCACAGTGATGGCAGCACAATAGCATCGAGGGTGTGATATTCGCAGCTGAAACGGCGGCGCGAACGGCATGGCTCGGCGAGGCTTGGACTCACGGCCAAGCTTGGGATGGTGGCTTGCGAGAAGCGGCGAACAATGTGAGGAATGGCAGAGCAACAGTAGTGCGAGCAACAAACATGGCTCGAACGCATGGCATGATAGGCAGTGGCAAGCCTCATGGCTAAGGGAGATCGACGAGCTTGGGAGGTGGCTCGGCGGCTTGTGGATGGTGACGACGGTGCATATGGACAGTGGTGATGACATGGACGAGTGGCGGCAAGAATGGCAGTGATGGTGGTGACTTGCGGTGATGATGGTGAGGAGGGGAAGAAGAAAAAGAAGAAGAAGAAGATGATGATGATGAGAGAAGAAAAGAGAGATGGGGGGGGGGGGTTAAGGGTGGCCAGCAAAGGTGAGGGTGATGAGGGGGGCAAGAGAGAGAGATAAGGTTTTTTTTTTTTTTCCCAAAAAATCTTCCTTAAAATTCTCTCTACAAAGCCTTTTTCCCTTTTGTCTTTTTGCTAAACCTTCTAGAAGGGCAAAATGGTCTGTTTACACTTTCAACTTGAATTTTCAATTTTGCCCTTGGGCCCATTTGCTTGAAATGGGCTGGGCTTGGCTTGGCTTGGCAAGCCTAAGTAGGCCCTCATAACAGACTTGAGGAGCGTGAGGCCCATTGGCCTTCACTTAGCCCGGCTTCTCTCTCTCGCTTCCAATTCTTGATCAATTAGTCCTAATTTGGAAATTTTAAGCTTGTCGATAAATCGACAGATAAATGAGGCGATGTCCAATAAGTTAGTTTTGGAATCCTTGAAAGTTCAATACCTGAAATCGAATTAAAATTCATAGTTAAGATCGATCAAATGCAACTTTAGTACGACCTAAACTCTCGGATGGCTTTTAGGGGTTTTTGCGCAATTAACTTGTGAGCAATAATTTTCGATCCACGTTTGTGCCTCTTCAATTGTGGATGACTATCAGTTGTCATGTCATCGCAAGGAATCTATGACTAACCCTAAGTACAAGATCAATAGAAAATCGATTTACTGTCATTCGTAGTGAATATTGAAATCATGTGAAATCACTCGGAAACCAACTACATACTCATGTCAAATCGATTTATATCCATTCGCTAATTGATTTATAATAGTGTAGTATTGTCACTTGTTGATCCCTGTAGTCAAGCGATCTATCCCTGATTGAATTCTCCAGTCTTTCACTTTTTAACCTTCGTGGCCTCTCCCAATAGATTAGTTAACTCATGAATGATCAGTTCAGAATAAATTACTATCAGTGAATTGATGGAATAACTATTTCATATATTTCAAAATGGGTCGAATTTTAGCACTCAAATTTAGCACTCAAACTATCATTATTTATAACTTTTAAACAACGTCATTCAAGGGTTATATGTTGACTGGGCGCGCTTACAAGCCATACATAGCTGAGAAATTTGTAAAACACATTTTGAAGTTGGCAGTTAAGTTATGATTTTTTAAATGAAAGTGGCACTCATATTATCCGAAAAAGACTTTTGACACTAGAGTGAGTGCTGTAACAACTTTTGGCGCTTTTAGTGTCATTATCCCGTGAAAAAGGAAATGATTTAATGGCCAGCATTTTCCTTAATTCTTTCCCTTAATATTCTCTTCGCTCAATCTTTCCATTCGGCTTTTCTTATTGGCCAAATTTAGACTCCAATTCGGGTTGCCATGTCAGAAAATCCTAATTCAAATTGCGACCTTGATCCATTCAATGAATCCATGACTTTCGGCTAATATATGTCAATTTCAACCAATGCCAGTCAATAAGAAAGATTCCGCACTTAATACTCCACGGTATTTCACGCATTACTTGTGAGAATGCAAATAGGAACTATGCTATATTGATTTTTTTTTTTTTTTATAGATTGAATTCGATCCCTAATTCTTCAAGTGATAGATGACTAAAGAAAAAATAAATAAATTTAGGTGTCAGCACCAACCAAAAAAAGAAGCTATAGACCCATGAAATACCTTAGTAATCTCGCAGCCAACATCAAAAGGGAACCAAAGCTCCAGTGAAACGGTCATAAGATGGGAAACTTTAACACTATCTTTCTTAAGACGTAATTTATCCTACATAGTCAAAAACATGCAGGCGTCATCTTAAGAATTCATCCACATTTAAAATCCA
Source organism: Eucalyptus curtisii (assembly GCA_017140595.1). NCBI lineage: Eukaryota > Viridiplantae > Streptophyta > Magnoliopsida > Myrtales > Myrtaceae > Eucalyptus > Eucalyptus curtisii. The sequence continues at coordinate 2,583,709 of CM029502.1, forward strand.
AGCCGGCGATGATTCTTTATGTGAAAGGAATGTTCTTAGTTTGACTTTTGCAATTAACAAAAAATCGAAAGATACTTGCATAGGTACTATCCTTCCGCCTCATGAAATAAACTCCAAATTAATCTTATTTATAATATGTAACCCAAAGCATCAACACGGAGCAGGCTCAAGAATATGAACATGTTGAAGCTCCGAAAGTGGAAGAGAAGCATATCGAATCTCAGTTGAAGGAAGATGAACAACTTGCCAAGGCTCTCCGAGAAAGCCTGAGTGTTGAATCGCCCTCTCATTATGAAAGAGGAAATATGTTTTGCCCTTACCCGTTCTTCTTCCCTTCTGGGTATAGTTAGGTTGTTTAGTAAGGCAATTGCTTTAGTTTCCATGAGTAGTGACAATTCAAAGGAGTAATCACGTTCCATCTTTTTTTGGCAAGGAGGCTTTTTCAGATTCTCTTTAGGATGCATATACGGGTATGTCTAAACGATGGTCGTCTTTGTAAAATCCAATGTGTCTTGGCATTAGTAACTATACCTCATGTTCAGGTCATCAGATGGACAAGTGACCTTCGTAGTGAGTTACCTATGACTCCGGGCATCTAAATTCCAGGTCTGGTTGGGTCATTTAAAGTCAAGATCTGGGTTAGTGTCCGTAACAAAATAACAGATGCCAATCATTTAATCTAGAGTTGGAAGATATGATGCTGATTTGGGAGAATATCTTAAGAGATGCTGAAGACTTATTTTAGTCAATTTAGGATTAGATCCGATATGCGTAGATTAGAGAAATATAATCATTCTTTTTTATTATTAGTCATTTTGTATTATATAGGGATTGTTCTGTACATTACACAATACAGTGAATGAATATACAAAAAATTTCCCCATGTCTTCTTCTTCTACTTCAAATTTTGTCATGGTATCAGAGCAGACGCTCTTGAACTAGCTTCTGCAACCTTCTTCCTTGATTGCCCACAAGATAAATTGCCCTTTTGTTACTGCAGAAACCCTAACCTGCAAAACAAAGTTAGCACTCTGGTGTAGGAATCAGTAGCTGAATTTTCTTTGAAGAACAAACAACCTTATTTTTTCCTTACCTTTTACACTTACTGACACCATGTCTAAAAATCCTTTGTCGACGTCAGAGGAAGGGATTCCAGAAGAGTCAATGATGTGGCAAGAGAATAATGTTTCAAATCTGTCCACTGGAGATCCGACTCAAGTACCAAGGATTCAGGCCCAGCCTAACCAGGGACAACCCATTGGGGGTCAGTCCATCCAGTGGCTGCCTATCCAAATGGCGCTTGGACCATGGTTCTACGGATCCACACAGGTAAATCAAGCCCATGGAGAATAGATCTAGCCTGATGGAGGCTCACTGACTGCACCTGGGGCAGGCTCATCCATCGGGCTGGGTTTATTTTATGCGAGTCGTATGCCTGAATCGGGTAATCCAGGTTTGGGATCGAATCCCTACCCGGTTCCCCAACCTAGATTTTTTCCGTATCCGATTGTTGCCGCCAGTGGACGCCCGGAACCTGGCGACTAGCTTTACACAACAACGGTCGACGGACCAGAGCTACGGCTCATCGCCCAGCAACTGTCCGGCACCGACAATTACTCAAGCTGGTCATGGGAATTTCGGCGAGTGTTGGTCACCAAAGAAAAAGACGGATTTATAGACAAGACGGTTCCGATTCCGTCCAACGAGTGGTAGGCACGACTATGGAGGAAATGCAACCAGCTTGTCAGAACGTGGATTGGAAACTGCATCACCTCCAAAGTCGTGGCTGGACTACCGCCGATGGAGGACTCAAAACAGATGTGGGATAATATAAAAGAAATGTAGGGGAAACTAGATCGGGTTCGAGGTTTTTCACTAACCCAGCAACTTTCAGATTTGAAACAGGGAAACATGAGCGTAGCCACCATTTACAACAAAATTTCAGCACTATGGAACGAGTTGGAAGCGGTGGAAGAGAAACTAGAAGGACCGGAATAAACTCTACAACAGTACCGAGCCATGCGAGAACGAGAAAAAATCACGAGATTTCTGCTCTCTTTGAATGAGTCATACCTTTCATTTCGAACGCAAATCCTTACCATGGATCCAATGTCGACAATTGGTCGGATCTATCAGATTGCAATACAGGAGGAGAGCCAACGCCTTGCTGTGTCCGATAACCCCAAGATCAGAGACGGCATCGCACTTGCTGTTCATGGGAATTCTTTTCAGAAGGGAGCCACGAGGAAGGGGCAAGGAGACAGATCGACGGGCAGCTGCTAGGGTTTTCTGAAGAAGACCACCATAAGAGAGGATCGGACGGCCATGATTTTTTCAAACGATCCGACGGTCCACGAGTGCTGCACCCACTAATCGGATCTAACGGGTACCGAAGCTTCTCCTCAACAGCATCGGACGGTCCACGTACAGCCTTGCCCATGACAGGATCTGAAGGTCCGTGAACTTTCTTCCCATCCGACGGTTCACACGAAGCAGCGATGGCTCCTAATTTTAAGTCACCAATTGGACCGCCTTATGCCGCGACATCAAAGGGAAATTTCAAAGGCAAAGGTAAATTATATTGTGACTATTGCAAGCGTTCACATCATACAATTGATAACTGCTGGAAACTGCATGGCAAGCCCAGAGAAAAAGCAAAAAGGAATTTTTCAACCGTTTTTCAGGTTACAGGTCAACATGTTGATAATTCTAATAAGTCAATTAGCCATGATTAGTATCAAGAACTTATGAGGGCTTTCAAAAAATTGGATGCATTTGACAAGGCTGGGAGCTTCACAGGTACTTCATATTGCTTGACGAATTCAATTTCCAATGATAGATGGATAGTTGATTCGGGGGCTAGTGATCATATCGCTTACAATAAAATATTTTTCTCAAAAATCCAAAAATTGCCTAGACCAACTTCAGTACAGCTACCCAATGGTAATACCACACTTGTCATGATGATTGGCATAGTGATCTTTGCCCACTCATGACACTCAAGAACGTATAATACGTTTCGGATTTCCATTTCAATCTAATTTCAGTTTCTCAAGTTTGTGAAGAAAATTCATGCCAAGTCCTATTTGATTCTGATAAATGTCTATTTCAGGCCATTTCGACTGGCAAACTGATGGGCTTGGGTAGTATCTCTCAAGGGCTATATTTCTGGATCAAATTTCCCAGCAATTCCAAATTATCATGTATTGGATTGAATAATTAGTCATTGTGCTTCTTAATCATCAAAGATTGGGTCATAGTGCTTCTTTCCCTTGTTCTCATTGCCCCATTTGCCCCTTGGCAAAACAAACTCGTGCACCTTTCCCAAATAGTATTTCTCGTGCAAAAAATCCATTTTCTCTAATTCATTCTGATGTTTGGGGCCCTTAACACACACAACATCGTGATGGTTCTCGGTTTTTTCTCACAATTGTGGATGATTTTTCAAGAGCCACATGGTATCTTTGATGCAATCGAAAAGCCAAGTTTTCCATCATCTGAAAACTTTCTTTTCTTTGTCCAAAAATCAATTTGGGAAGTCTATTCAGCGCATCCGCACTGATAATGGAAGGGAATTCTTTAGCAATGAATGTGAAATTTTTTTCTCCTCAAATGGAATTCTACATGAAAGCTCATGTATCTACACTCCACAACAAAATGCCATTTATTAGAGGTATCGCGTGCTCTGAAATTTCAAGCCTCTATTCCTGAAAATTTTTGGGAGGATTGCGTAGTCACGGATGCTTATCTGATTAATCGTATGCTGAGTCGTGTTCTTAATGGAAAGACTCCATTCAAAATGCTTTATGGAAGGAAAGCGGAAATTCATCACTTAAGAGTTTTTGGTTGTCTATGCTATATGACCATGGTAGGGCCTCGAGACAAGATGAGTCCTCGAGCCCATTGGTGCATATTTATGGGGTATCCGAGTCTACAAAAGGGATGTTGAGTGTTTGAGCCATCCACTAGAGAATTCCTTATAAGTAAGGATGTCATCTTTCATGAGGAAATATTCCCTTTCCGTGATAAGTCACAATCTTTTGAGGATTCTGACAGGGCCATCGACTATAATCATTTTATATTAGATGAAGATTTATCTGGCCAATCATATATCCTTGCATCTCCAGAACGTGACTCGGAAGTTACAGCATCATCCCCAATTTCTGATGAAACTTTCATGGACGAATCAAATGCCCATTCTTCTATGGGAAATACAGAGGAACTTAATTCTTCTCCAAATGGGACGTCTCCGGCACCTGTCAATACTGAAGAAATGCCAAACAATGAGGAGATCTCTTCCACTTCACAGTCCCAGATGCCAAGACAATCTGGCCGTATTACTCGTCCACCTACATGGACAAAACATTATGTTTGCACGGCCTCGAATTCATCAGGTACACATTATCCTATTTCATCATATCTCTTTCCATAGATTATCACCCGACCATATATGCTGTATTAGTCGAGTATCTGACGAACGAGAACCATCCCATTACAATGAGGCTGTCAAAGACCCACGCTAGCAAGAAGCTATGGGAAAGGAATTATCTGCCTTGATGGAAAATCATGCATGGGATATTGTATCATTGCCACCAAATCGCAAGCCGATTGGTTGCAAATGGGTATACAAGATAAAATATAGGGCATATGGCTCTATTGAAAGACACAAGGCTCGATTAGTGGCCAAAGGTTTCACTCAAAGACAAGGTTTTGACTACCACAAAACCTTTTCCCCAGTAGCAAAGGATGTTATAGTTCGCACTTTTTTATCCATTGCTGCATTTCGTGATTGGTCATTACATCAAATGGATGTTCACAACGCATTTCTTCATGGAGATTTAGATGAAGAAATTTATATGGAACTTCCACCGGGTTTACGGAGACAGGGGGAGTCCAGAGTGTGTCATCTCTGTAAATCCCTTTATGGTCTCAAACAGGCTTCGCAAAAGTGGTATGCCAAGTTCACTAGTGCACTCACAGCTGTGGGTTTCAAACGGTCCAAGCATGATTATGCACTTTTCTCTTGGACAAAAGGTACGTCATCTGTCTACTTAATGATATACGTTGATGACATACTTATCATGGGAAATTATGAGCTTGCTATGAAGAATCTCAAAGAAAATCTTCATTCCACTTTTCATATCAAAGATTTGGGGTCACCAAAATATTTTCTTGAATTTGAGATAGCCCGTTCAGAACAAGGTATTTCTCTTAGCCAACGAAAATATGTACTGGAGATTATATCAAAAGCAGGGTTACCAGGATGCACGCCAACAATCATTCCTATTGAGCAAAATGTCAAACTAACCACTACAAACTATGATGCGGGTATTCAATCTACAAAAAATGATCTATTGCTCAAGGATCCGTCAAGTTATCAGAGACTAGTTGGGAATCTCATCTATCTCACTATGACAAGGCTTGATATTTGTTATGCTGTTCAGACACTCAGTCAATTTATGCATAGCCCAAAACAGTCTCATATGAATGCTGCCTTGAAAGTGGTGAAGTACTTGAAGAAATGTTCGGGACTAGGGATTCTTCTTTCTCGCAATTGCAACATAGAAATGACAGCTTACTACAATGCGGATTATGCAACTTGTCCTATGAGTCAAAGATCCATCACTGGTTTTTGCATCAAACTTGGGGAATCGTTGCTTTCATGGAAGACAAAGAAACAATCCACTGTATCCTTGTCATCGGTAGAAGCTGAGTATCGATCCATGGCGAAGGCTGTTTGTGAGGTAGTTTGGTTATGAGGCTTGCTTCTAGACCTTAGAGTAAAGGTCAAAGGACCGACTTTGCTATTTTGTGGCAATGATTCTACACTTAAGCTTGCTGCAAATCTTGTGTTACACGAGAGAACGAAGCACATAGAAGTCGATTGTCACTTCACTTGGGAGAAGATTCAAGAAGGAATAATTGAAGCAAGAGGAATTAGAACCATAGAACAGCCTGCGGATATATTTACCAAGCCTTTATGTCAGAGACAACATTCACATCTTCTAAGCAAGCTTGGCGTTTTGGACATATACAAGCCACCAGCTTGAGGGGGAGTGTTGGAAGATATGATGCTGATTTGGGAAAAGATCTTAAGAGATGTTGAAGACTTATTTTAGTCAATTTAGGATTAGATCCGATACTCGTAGATTAGAGAAATATAATCATTCCTTTTATTATTATTAGTCATTTTGTATTATATAGGGATTGTTCTGTACATTACACAATACAGTGAATGAATATACACAAAATTTCCCCACGTCTTCTTCTTCTACTTCAGATTTTGTTATCTAGCAACTGCTGTTGTGGGGCTAATTCAGGGAAATATCAATATCATGGACTAAGATACCCTACCGATAATAACCATGGATTTATGTTCCTGTTGCCAAACCATTTACTTCCTGCAGGATTCATCTGATCTGCATATTGAATGCTTATTTCCTGTAGAATTTGCACTGGTTGCACTGCTGAGATCGGGAGTGGGCGATACTTGAGTGCCATGAATTCAGTTTGGCATCCAGAATGCTTTCGCTGTCATGCTTGCAATCACCCGATTGCTGATCCTGAGGTCTGTTTCTAATCCAAGATCAAAACTCTGTTTAAGAAAAACCTAAAGGATATCTAAATCCTCTTAAGTTGCAGCAGTGTTGATTGTATGTTGTACAGACTTTTAAATTTTCCTCGTTGAAGGTTCACGGACTGGGGGAATCGCCTGTATCACAAGTCCTGCTTCAAGGAACAGCATCATCCAAGGTGTGATGTTTACAACAGCTATGTAGGTACATTTCTTTGACTGCAAGACATACACTCCATCTAAAAAATTGGCACTATCAACATATTTGCTCCCTCTGTTCTCATTGCCCTGTATTGAGAAGCTCAACTATTAATCTCTGTTGTATCCACTATTTTATTGAAGTAATCACCATTTGAATGACCTTCTCATCTCTTTGCTGCTTCCAACAAATGCAGAAGACCTTATTGAGTATAGGGCGCATCCTTTTTGGCAACAGAAGTATTGCCCCTTGCACGAGCGGGACGGCTGCAGCCAAGAGGCTCAAAATACTTGTCACTCAATGACGTCGAAAGTTATGTTTGGGGTGTCTAGACTCGGCGATCATGGACACTGATGAATGCCCACTGCTTTACCTTGAGATACGAGAGTTTGATGAGGGTTTGAATATGAAAGTGGAGCAGCAGATTCCGTTGGTGCTGGCCGAATGGCAGGCTAAACGAGGCCAGGGAGGGAGAAAAGAGTGTTAAGTGCTTACGTTTTTCAGTTTCTTTAGTTAAAATAACTGTCTTATTGTTTGGTCAGCAAGATTGACTTTCTTATTCACAATGCTAGGGTAACCATCACATGCCTTAGACCAGAGACCTTGCTTGTCCGAAGAACAATGCGTTACCATGGCAAAGACTGTCTTCCTTTAACATTTCACTGCTTGAAAAACAGGGTAGATCAAGAGGCTTATGAACTTTGTCCTGATTTATCAGATTATAAGGAGGCCGAGAATTAGGTCGGGCTACCAGGTCTTTGGGATGATATCTGAGCCTTGTAGACTAGTTCGCCAGTGTGAAGTGACAGCAATTCTCATTTTATATGGTCTTCCAAGGTATGTTCTATATCTTGCTAAACCTCATTTTCCGGTCAATTTAGAAGTGAACTGCTACTTTCCATGGCTGAACACTTCCAAAACTCAGGCTGCGGACGGGGTCAATCCTTGCTCATGAGATGATGCATGCTTGGCTCCGGCTTAAAGGTTTTCTCTTTACCCTCTCTCATCCAGTAGTCTTATAAGGTGTACCTCATGTGCATCGAGGACACATCTGACAGCGGAAGCTTCTGCCAAAAATTGTTGATTGTTATTTGGCAGTTTATCCCAATTTAAGTCCAGAAGTTGAAGAAGGCATATGCCAGGTTTTGGCTCACATGTGGTTGGACTCTGAGATCCATTCTAGCTCTGCAAGTGAAGTCGCATCCTTGTCTTCTTCCTCATCCTCGCCGTCATCATCTTCATCAACGTCCACTTCGTTGAAGAAAGGTCTGTGATTCGACTTTGAGAAAAAGCTTGGCAAGTTCGTCAAGCACCAAATAGAGTCAGATAGTTCAGCAGCCTACAGAGATGGGTTTAGGTCAGGCAATGGGGCTGTGTTCAAGTACGGCCTTCGAAGTACACTTGACCATACCAGGATGACAGGAACCTTCCCTGCGTAAATAATTTACATAGAAAAATTGAATGAGTGTCAGAAAAACACATTCAGAAGATATAGTTTTACAGGCAAAAGAAGATACAAAGAAGAGATAATGCTGAGACTGAATATGAGTTGGAATGCTGATGAATGTTTTTCCAGACATTGGACGAATGTAAATTAGTACAGGATATCATCCAAACACACAAAATTATCTTCTTCCTCTGTAATGGCGACACCATGTTATATGGTGTGCACTCGACAATATTCTTGTTTTAGTTCTGGACTTTGTTTTCAGCACACTGTGTTCATCCATTGTTGAAAGAATTTTGGTTTTGTCATGCTTGAAGCTGTCTTAGAGTCTTGAACATATAAGCTCCAAGCAGGGTTCGTTAGGAATGTTCACTGGAAGGCCAGTCTTTTAATGAGTTTGAGAATCCTTGACATGGAGCGATGCTCAATAAGGGAGAAATGGGAAACTAACCCATTCTCGACTAACAAAGCAGCTATGAGTGACGTGACTTTCATGTTGACATGTTGACATGTGCAGCACACGACACAGTAACCACTAGAGAGTGTGACAAGACGGTGGTGACAGAGCCAAGACAAGGAGCTGAGGAGAAGAAGGGAAAGTAACCATTGAAGCAGAGTACAAGTACAGAGAGCTGAGGAGAAGAAGAAGACGTGCACATCCAATGCCAAAAACTCTGCTCGTATCCTTCTACTTTTGCAGTCTCATTTCGTTTTTCTTCAGTGTCCGTAGGTTTTTTTTCCAGTACCGGTCAATCAGTTTTCCCTGATGTCTATGGTCTGTAGAATTAGTGTTTGGGAATCTTTGTTTGCAAAGTTGACATTTTCATCCTTTGCATTTACATTTTCAGCATATCAATTTCAGAGCACTATGATTTCCTTCCAAAAGCATTTTCGAGCGCTTTCATCATTGCTCTCAGGACCTCACATGCCCTTTTTTTTTTCCTGATATAGTAACTAAGCTATATCAAAAGACAAAGTAGCAGCTAAAGAACGGCAATGAACCAGACAAGGTGAGAAGCAACGGCAGATAACCCAGCAACAAAACAGCAGCATCAGCAACAACAGTTTAGGACTACATCTAGGCAATTCGACCATTAACAAGAGCATTTGTTCTCAGTTTGCTGCATAGAACTCTCGTCATGAGGTAGCATCTTTCTCCCATCCTGAAGTAATGTCTCAAAAGCAACTTTTGCTGGGGACTTGATCACAGCAATCATTTCATTAAGCTGTGGCAAAATTTTCTCATGAAGAACCCTGCCTTCGCCTCCATGTATATATGATAAGTGGTTGGATTCCAAGCAAGTTTTATGAAGATCACTTTTGAACCAATCCTCTCCTTCTCTGTAGAGCTCGAGCAATCTCCAAACTCACAGTCCCCTGCAGGTCTATTACAATCGAGCAAATCGACTCTTCTTTCCCAAAATCAGTTTCGAGAAAGAGCACTGAAAAAATAAGTGATCTCTTCTTGCTTCTTACACAGCAAACGATGCCCATCAACTGAGCACCATTTCCCCATTCTCTCTCTAGTTTGAAGCCTAATGAGCAGAGACCAGGCTGTGTATCCGTGTCTAGGAACACAAGGCTTGAACCAGAGGAGTCTGTGCCAAGGCACCTTGGTCTTCCACACATCCCATGAAGCCTACTCTATCAGGAATAGTGGAATTTGGAACAAATTGCTCCACATATGACTGTTTGAACATCAACTCGTGTATCAGATCTAAGGATTGGCCATCTCCATTCATTGTTGACGATGACATCAGAAAAAGTATTATCTTTTCTCAAAGTAGAGTCATAGATGGCCCTCTCAAGATCTTTGTCCAGAACTCCATGGGGACACCAATGATCAAACCACGATGAAATGGACTTTGCCATCACCAACAAGTCAACAACATACTGCACATGGCTGCCATCTCAACTTGAGTGACTTCCTCCAAGCATGACCACTATCAGATCTAGGCTCAACATGTCATATGCCGGCGTGCCTTTTAACTTAGAGAACTAACCGTTTTGACAAGTGCAGTTTCAAGACTCGAACACTTTGTATCGAGTCCGGACTAGAGTAATAATTCGAGTGCGCACATTTCCAATTGCCTGTAATCAGATTCTACGCAATTAATTAGCGTTGTCTCAAGTCTCGAACACTTTATATTGAGTCTGGACTAGAGTACAAATTCAAATGTTCACATTCCCAATTGCCTGCAAACTGGATGCCAAAATCGAAAAAAATAGTAAAAATACAGTAATTCTAGGGTTAATTATTGAATCATGTACTGTGCAATATCTACGAAGCATCTCCATATACTTTGGTATTTGTAAGGTAGGTCCTGAAATTTCAGAATTCCCAAGAGAGGTCTCTCTCCCTTAATATTTTTCACCCATATCCTATCAGAATCACTATTCACAATATAGTTGGGGCCTTCATTTGACGTAAACTCATCGACAAATCGCCGCTAGGTTTCTCATAAAAACATGAAATATCATTTTGCCTCGTTTACGTTTGGTACTTACTATTTTAGCACATAATATGTTTTGCAACTAAAATCACCGTACAGGGGGCTTTTCACTTTTTCACATCTTTATTTTTCATTAATTTGTCTCTTTAAATTTTAATATAGTGTTGAATGCCTTATATATAAATATATATATATATATATATATATATATATATATTGACCGGCAGAACAGTTGAACTTTCTTTATTGCTTTTAAAACTTGAAGTATTTTACTTCATCTCAAGTTTTAGGACAAAGACTTCGAGCACGCCCCTCCAAATCACGGTCCTTTTAAAATTGTAATGTGTGATCCATTTTCTTAAGCCACCATTCTAGCCGTCACGCATCATCCTTCATTCCTCATTGGCCAAATGTAGACTCCAATCCGGGTTACCATGTAGAAAATCCTAATTCAAATTTCGACCTTGACCCATTCAATGAATCCAAGATTTTCACTCAAAATATGTCAAATTTCAATTGGTTCCAGTCAATAAGAAACATTGCGCATGTAATACTCCACGGTATTTTGCACGCCACTAATGAAAAGGCAAATGGGAACTATGCAATATTGATTTTTTTGTTTTTGTTTAGGGATTGAACTCGATTCCTAATTTTTCATGCGATAAATGAATAAAGAAAAATCAAAATTTAGGTGTCAACATTGACCGAAAAATGTGAGGGCCTGTGAAATACCTTTGTAATCTCGCTAAAATATATAATAAATGTAAATATAAATATTTAATTTATAGATTGAATGTTTATTATACGATAGAATTAAAGTTGAATAGATAAATTAAAATAAGATAAATTACAAATAAACTTATATTTTATTTTTATTTTTAAATCTGAAATTAGAATTCAAATATTATTTATATTGAAATATAATTTCAATTTTGTCAACTTAATAACTTTGTTATTCGAGAGAAATAACTTTCCTATTATGGACATTAGAAATCCTATCCACCTTTATACCACCTCTCCCGAGGGATAATTTTATCCTACCTATATCCCCCTTGTATATGACTTTATCATGTCTTGAGTGAGCACCAAACATAAGATATGATAAATCATATCATATCCCGAATTTTATCCTGATTGCCAAACGCTTTATAGATTTATACCAGAAAAAAAAATTATCTATCTTGCCCCTTGCCGGCCATATTTCAAATATGTGAATCATTTAATTGTGGAAGAAATTCTACCGATGCCTCCTCTGGCTTCGAGCACACCCCGCCAAATCATGGTCCTTTCAAAATTGTAATGTGTGATCCATTTTCTTAAGCCACCATTCTAGCCGGCATGCATCATCCTTCATTCCTCATTGGCCAAATCTAGACTCCAATCTGGGTTACCATGTAGAAAATCCTAATTCAAATTTCGACCTTGATCCATTCAATGAATCTAAGATTTTCGCTCAAAATATATCAATTTCAATGGGTGCCAGTCAATAAGAAAGATTGCGCATGTAATACTCCACGGTATTTTGCACGCCACTAATGAGAATGCAAATGGGAACTATGCAATATTGATTTTTTTGTTTTTGTTTAGGGATTGAACTCGATTCCTAATTTTTCATGCGACAAATGAATAAAGAAAAATCAAAATTTAGGTGTCAACATTGACCGAAAAATGTTATGGCCCGTGAAATACCTTAGTAATCTTGCTAAAATATATAATAAATATAAATATTTAATTTATAAATTGAATGTTTATTATACGATAGAATTAAAGTTGAATATATAATTAAAACAAGATTAATTAAAAATAAACTTATATTTTATTTTATTTTTAATTTCTTAAATTAGAATTCAAATATTACTTATATTGAAATATAATTTCAATTTTATGAACTTAATAAGTTTGTTATTCGAGAAAAATAACTTTCCTATTATGAACATTAGAAATCCTATCCACCTTTATCCCACCTCTCCCACAGGATAATTTTATCCTATCTATATCCCCTTTGTATCCAACTTTATCCTATCCTAAGTGAGCACCAAACATAGGATAGGATAAATCATATCATATCCCCGAATTTTATCCCGACTGCCAAACGCTTTATAGGTTTATACCGGAAAAAAAAAATTATCTATCTTGCCCCTTGCCGGCCATATTTCAAATATGTGAATCATTTAATTGTGGAAGAAATTCTACCGATGCCTCCTCTGGCTTCGAACACGCCCCCCCAAATGATGGTCCTCTCAAAATTGTAATGTGTGATCCATTTTCTTAAGCCCCCATTCTAGCCGTCATGCATCATCCTTCATTCCTCATTGGCCAAATGTAGTCTACAATCCGGGTTACAATGTAGAAAATCCTAATTCAAATTTCGACTTTGATCCATTCAAAGAATCCAAGATTTTCGCTCAAAATATGTCAATTTTAATTGGTGCCAGTCAATAAGAAAGATTGCGCATGTAATACTCCATGGTATTTTGCACGCCACTAATGAGAATGCAAATGGGAACTATGCAATATTGATTTTTTTGCTTTTGTTTAGGGATTGAACTCGATTCCTAATATTTCATGCGATAAATGAATAAAGAAAAATCAAAATTTAGGTGTCAACATTGACCGAAAAATTTTAGGGCCCGTGAAATACATTAGTAATCTCGCTAAAATATATCATAAATATAAATATTTAATTTATAGATTGAATGTTTATTATACGATAGAATTAAAGTTGAATATATAATTAAAATAAGATTAATTAAAAATAAAATTATATTTTATTTTTATTTTCAATTTCTTAAATTAGAATTCAAATATTATTTATATTGAAATATAATTTCAATTTTGTTAACTTAATAAGTTTGTTATTCGAGAAAAATAAATTTACTATTATGGAAAATAGAAATCCTATACACCTTTATCCCACCTCCCCCATGGGATAATTTTATCCTACCTTTATCCTCATTGTATCCAATTTTATCCTGTCCTGAGTGAACACCAAACATAGGATAGGATAAAATCATATCCTATCCCAAATTTTATCCTGATTGCCAAACGCTTTATAGATTTATACTAGGGAAAAAAAAAAATTATCTATCTTGCCCCTTGCCGGCCATATTTCAAATATGTGAATCATTTAATTGTGGAAGAAATTCTTCCAATGCCTCCTTTGGCTTTGAGCACGCCCCTCCAAATCATGGTCCTTTCAAAATTGTAATGTTTGCTCCATTTTCTTAAGCCACCATTCTAGCCGTCATGCATCATCCTTCATTCCGCATTGGCCAAATGTAGACTCCAATCTGGGTTACCATGTAGAAAATCCTAATTCAAATTTCGACCTTGATCCATTCAATGAATCCAAGATTTTCGCTCAAAATATGTCAATTTCAATTGGTGCCAGTCAATAAGAAAGATTGCACATGTAATACTCCATGGTATTTTGCACGCCACTAATGAAAATGCAAATGGGAACAATGCAAAATTGATTTTTTCATTTTTGTTAGGGATTGAACTCGATTCCTAATTTTTCTTGCGTTAAATGAATAAAGAAAAATCAAAATTTAGGTGTCAACATTGACCGAAAAATGTGAGGGCCCGTGAAATACCTTAGTAATCTCGCTAAAATATAATTAATGTAAATATAAATATTTAATTTATAGATCGAATGTTTATTATACGATAGAATTAAAGTTGAATATATAATTAAAATAAGATTAATTAAAAATGAACTTATATTTTATTTTATTTTATTTTTAATTTCTTAAATTAGAATTCAAATATTATTTATATTGAAATATAATTTCAATTTTCTTAACTTAATAAGTTTGTTATTCGAGAAAAATAACTTTCCTATTATGGACATTAGAAATCCTATCCACCTTTATCCCACCTCTCCCACGGGTTAATTTTATCCTACTTATATCCACATTGTATCCGACTTTATCTTGTCCTGAGTGAGCACCAAATATAGTATATGATAAATCATATCCTATCCTGAATTTTATCCCGATTGCCAAACGCTTTATATATTTATACCGGAAAAAAAAATTTATCTATCTTGCCCCTTGCCGGCCATATTTCAACTATGTGAATCATTTAATTGCGGAAGAAATTCTACCGATGCCTCCTCTGGCTTCGAGCACGCCCTGCCAAATCATGGTCCTTTCAAAATTGTAATGTGTGATCCATTTTCTTAAGCCACCATTCTAGCCGTCATGCATCATCCTTCATTCCTCATTGGCATTGAAACGGTCATGAGATGGGAAACTTTAACACCATCTTCAGTAAGATCACATAATTTATCCTATGAAGTCAAAAATATACAGGCCTCATCCTAGTAATTCATCGACATTTAAAATCCAAGCCGGCGATGATTCCTCATTTAAAAATAACATCTTAGTTTGACTTTTGCCAAAAAAAAAAAAAAAACGAAGGATACTCGCATAGGTACTATCCTTCCCCCTCATGTCATATACTCCAAATTAATCTGATTTACAATATGTAACTCAAAGCCGGCTCATTCTTTGAACTCGTAACTATGTACTTTGTCTCATGCTATATTTTCATCTATAAATAGAGAGGTACGCAAGGCATATCTCTTACAAACTCAGTACCAAAAGAAGCTCAGATATTCAAAAAGCATGGCTAAGATCACTAGTCACAAGTACACCGTCTTCTTCAACTTGGTTTCGATACTCTTCTTCGTCCTCATGGTCACCCAGGTCGAGAGCCGATGCATTCCAAGTAAGTAATGGGTTACTAATCTCCATTAATTGATAATATATATTTTCCACCCGCATACTTCAAAATCTTGTTGCAACTTAATCGTACGTTGAGGATCCGCTTTCTATTTCAAAACCTCGGCCAACCACAAGTTAGATCCCTAGTGCTAGTACTTTCGACCGGTTTTGAAAGAAAATCTGTTTTAATGCTGCATTAATAATTGGAAAATTTTCTTTCCTAAGGGAGGATGAGCAGCTTGACATTACCCATGTTTTCCCATAATATTAAAGTAGTTTGCATGCATGAGCTAAGCACAATTCTTTTAATTGCAATTAAAAAGATTTATTCGTACATAATTGTGTTGCAAATACAATGTATATAAAGGACTCCAAGAGATAAGATACTGCTATGATACCAAATCAAAAAAAAAAATTTATTCATTTTTTCCCTACATAATTATGTTGCAAAAACAATGTAAATAAAGGACTCTAAAAAATAAGATACAAAAGGCAACTGAATAAAAAATATTCCCTAAATATTTGTTTACTTACTAATTCTAAGAAAGAAGATGCAAAAGGTATCATAATAACAAAAATTCCCTAAATATATGCTGAATATTTTCTTCCCTTAACAATTGCTAATGTAAATTACGCAATTATTGTTTCACTTAGTCATCAATCAATTCGTTCCGTTGGGACTCAAGTCTTTCTTTGGTTTATGCATGGTGCTTTACAGGGCATTTTTTTGCCGCCGAGATGTGCAAGTGAACAGTGGAGACACGTGCTATGCAATAGCACAGCAGTACGGCTTGACTTTGGACACCTTCTATTCCTACAATCCAGATGTAAACTGCGATGATCTCCAAATTGGTCAATATCTTTGCGTCGTCGGGATGTGGGTCTAAGCCACGAAGATGTCTAGTTTACACTTGTATGAATAAAGGAGTGGATAAGTGCAACGCGCTCATCACGCAATTGCTGGTGATGCAAGCGCAGGGGTCTGGTCATCATGTTTTGTTTCGGTGTCATCAAGCAATGCAGTTTGAGCATTGTGACTAGAGGATGTCGATAAAGTTAGTACGCATGCTTTATTTCAGTTTTTTGGTGAATAGTTAAAGTATATTTGTCATTCATAAGAAAATATTGGGCGCAGCAAAGGTAGCCACCTCAGTAATGCATTAGTCCATTCCACGAGCAACATGTATAACTCGCGCGTCCACCTTTAAGAAAACCCAGAAGTCCCTCTTACTCCTTCGTTTCTCTCTTTTCTACACCGTTGCTTTCTCCGTTTTCTTTTTGCCCTTCCAAGGCCATGGACGATGCTTGATTGCAACGGCCAGCAATGGACAAACCACTCATGAGCATGCCGACACGTACCCACACTCGTCGTTGGCATCATTCAGGCATGCTATTGATCCCCAGGAATCCATCTTTCCCATCTAGCCATGGATGACGCTTGCGGCCAACTATGGACGACCGGCGAGTGTCAAATACCCCGAGTGCTAAGACTTGACACGGGTAAACACTTAAGTATCAAAATCAGAGAAAAAATGAACATTTGAGTGCCGATGGTGAGAATTTCCCGCTAAATTGCTAACTTAGCATTTTCTCGAACGATTTTTAACTGATGTGGAAATTCTTTTTAAAAAAAAATTATCAACGTGGCGCTAACATGGCTAGATAAACCCAAAACGACGTCGCTTTGGTCCAAATTTGATTTTTAATATAAATATTAGTTAAATTAAATTTAAACATTTAAAAAAGAAAAGATCAGATAAGGGGCCGTGGAGGCCCTAGCTGCCACCTCCCTCACCATTGCTAGAAAGGGCCTGCAACGGTGGGGCAAGGGTTAGCCGGAGCCCCAAATTTGGGTGAAGGCTTGTAGGCCACAAGCCTTTCGGATACTATGAAAATAACAATTTGTTGTAAGCCACAAATTCTTGAAAAAACGGGTCCCACAATATTTTATAATTATTTATGATTTTGTTTTTTGTGATCTAAAATGAACTGTTATTCTCACGTTAGATTAAAAACTAGCATGCAATGTCGTCCACTTTTTTACTAATAACAAAATGGGTGTTCTAAATAGTTTATAACCAAAGCGGGATTTTCCTTGAACCTTTAGGTTGAATATAAAACTAAAAAGTTACCTGTTCATTATATGTGGGTTCATCTTACGCTCAATGGCAGCTCTATTCGGACATCCTAGTTTTAGAGCAACTACAATATTACACCAAGTATTAAGTTGTAATCAACCTCCACTTCAAATAAACAGTCCTAACTTTCTCAGCAAACTGTCTGATGCTAGAGCCAAACACGGATGAGATCCTCTTCTTAACATCAGATAGAACCAGATTAGAAAGTCTTATTAACACAAGGAGAAGCCTTGCCGCATATCCCATCATTTCAATCTTGCCAAATACAATATAAAGCGGAATTCCGAATCTACATCAGCATGATTTATCTTTGATTAGATGGTATTGATTAGTACCACACAAATGGCAATCTGCTGGATGAAAATCTTCATCACTTGAACCTGAGAGTATAATTTTCCCAAAGCATCTGAATTGGGAAAAAGAGTGCCTTCCAAAGCAGCTCGACTACTCTCCCGCTTCATCTCCGCATCCCAAAAACTCTAATCTTTTTATGTACGACTTTTTATATTTTGATAACTTATGTGTATAGCTTTTTATAATCTAACCATACATTACAATAAGGTTATACTCATGTTTGAGCACTCTCATACTTCATTTTAGTTATATTTTGTTCGACAATAGATCATAGGGCTACGTCTAGTGGCATACGAATCGAAATGCTAAGTAGAAATCAAGTGTTCAGCTACAAAGAAAATTTCAGAATCCACTTCTCTTTTTCATTCCCCAATAAGTGCAGATTAGGATATGTTCGATACACATTGTTGATCAACGAATTTGGGGGGAGACAACCTCAGAAATGAGAGGAATGTTACAAAACAGCATTGAAGAGCTTGAGTCCCCCATTGTCTCACTGTGTGAGTGACATGCAAACCCTAAGTTGCCACATCCTGTCAGCGATCAACGGTTGGAGGCTGGAGTTTCCATGGCATTTTGTGATTGGAATAAATGGAAGAGCCAAACGGATGTTTCTTCTTCCCCTCTATTTATCTCTCTTCTTATTCTGTTCCGTGTACTGTTTCAGTCTCACAGTTGTCCAGGAATGGCGACGGAGACCAAAGAATTCACCGGAAAATTGCCCACCAGAATGAAATACCGCTGGTGCGAAACTGAAAGCTCTATTTTCTGGTGATCGAGCGATGGGGCTGATCGCACGTCAGGACTGGCCAATGACAGACGCAAGAACTTGTTGGTGCACTTGTGGCGGTTGGAGAGAATCGCTCGGTGGCTGGCACTCGTCGGGAAGATCACGAGCAGGCGAGCTTGAGTGGCTGAATGGACTCCAGGAAGGGACGAACTCTAAAACTTTTGGATCTCTTCGGATGTGATTCTTCTTTCAATAAATCAATGATGGTGATGCTATGAAGAAGTCCACTCTGCTCTCTCTCTCTCTCTCTCTCTCTCGTTTCGCTTAGAGCATCTCTGTATATTTTATGATCGACTCCTCTATCTCACTCTCTGCTTGTGCGTACTCCCAGTGAAGATTTAGAGATGGACGTGATATATCGTGAAGGATGAGGTGATGGGCGTGAAATGGTGGGGATGGCAAATAATGATGAAGGTTTCCCCCGTTCTCTCCTTTTATCATTACTTTACTTGCATTACCTCCTACAAGTTTCCCATTCTCTTTTCTCTTTGCAAAAGTGAGCATGGAGACTGAGAAACGTGATCGTGTGTAGTTGCCATCTTGTGATCACTTCTTGTGAACGTGCTGATTGTTATCAAGTGAGGAGTTTGCGGGAGTGCTTGCTGAATGAAACGGAGATGTGAACCCTCGGAGTTTAATCTGGACAAGAAAACAGAACACCATTGCAACAATTTGAATAGCAAAATGGAATCGCGCACGACCAAACTGAAGAAAAAGATGCTCGAAATGATTGTTGTCAACGTCCATGAAGTAAGATGAACACTGGATGTCAAGAGAACCTGCAAAAGAGTGAATAGATCGCTGGGCTTGGTAGGAAGTGATGGAGAAGCGCAGGGATCACTAATCGTGCACAGCAAAGATCAACGTGGTGTGATAGTGAAAAGAGAGGGGGCTAAGAACACTAGAAATACCAAAAATTGTGTAGGCACACTTTACTATCAAAAGTTTTCGCCAAATTGCTTGAATGCTAAATCGGAGAAAAAATGTTTACTAAACTACCAACAGTGAGAAACTCCAGCCAAAAATAATCCATAGCTTTCATAATGAAAAAAATTTATGACTTGGTATATTATTTAAAAATCCAGTCCAAGTGGCATTTCCACGTGGTGTGTTTGATACTGAAACGATCGTTTTTTTAATTACGATTGGCACTAAAATAATTACTTTAAACAAAATTTAGCACTCAAACTATCTTTATTTATAACTTTTAAACAATGTCATTCAAGGGTTATATGTTAACTGGGCGTGCTTACAAGCCATACGTAACTGAGAAATTAATAAAACACATATTGAAGTTGGCATTTAAGTTATGGTTTTTTTAAATAAAAGTGGCACTTAAATTATCCGAAAAAGACTTTTGACACTAGAGTGAGTGCCGTACACAACTTTTGGCGCTTTTAGTGTCATTATCTCGTGAAAATGGAAATGATTTTATGGCCAGCATTTTCCTTAATTCTTTCCCTTAATATTCTCTTCGCTCAATCTTTCCATTCGGCTTTTCATATTGGCCAAATTTAGACTCTCATTCGGGTTGCCATGTCAGAAAATCCTAATTCAAATTGCGACCTTGATCCATTCAATGAATCCATGACTTTCGGCTAATATATGTCAATTTCAATCAATGCCAGTCAATAAGAAAGGTTCCGCACGTAATACTCCATGGTATTTCACGCACCACTGATGAGAATGCAAATAGGAACTATGCTATATTGATTTTTTTTTTTTTTTATAGATTGAATTCGACCCCTAATTCTTCAAGTGATAGATGACTAAAGAAATATCAAAATTTAGGTATCAATACCAACCAAAAAAAGAAGCTACAGACCCATGAAATACCTTAGTAATCTCACAGCCTACATCAAATGGGAGCGAAGGCTCCAGTGAAACGACCATAAGATGGGAAACTTTAAGGGTCTGTTTGGTAACCATCCCAACAGTGCCAGATTCTGATTTTTGGTTCCCAGAATCAATTAGGGACGAGAATCGCGTTTGGTAAAATTTTTGTTCCTAGGAACAAATTTGTTCCCATAATCAGTTTGGGACGAGAATCAAGCATAAAAAAAAAGTTGATTGTTGTTCCGGAACAAAATTGAGAATCAAAACTCTTCTTCTTCATCAATCGCCATCCTGCGACCGCTGCCCGTTGCCGTCCGCCGCCTCCGCCGCCCGCCTCCGCCGCCCGCCATCCAACGCCGCCGGTCGTCGGCTACCCGGTCCGGCAAGCTCGCCGAGAGGCAAGCCTAGCCACCGTCGAGGGTCGCCCAGCTGCTAGCGAGGCCGAGCCGACGAGGGCCAGCCTCGCTAAGGGTCGGCGACCAACCTAAAGAAGAATTAGAATAGGGGAAAAAAAAGGAAAAAAGGAAAAAAAAAAAGAAAAGAAAAAAAGGAAAATAATATAAAAATTATTTAAAAATTAAAATAAATTGATTTGGAACATAATCAATGAACACGATCTCAAACGCATTTTATTCCGAATCGAAATTTTGTACGATTCTAAACGCGTTCTTTTATTCAGAATCAGTTCTCGGGAATAGAATAAAAATTAATCATTTCTGATCAGAATTTGTTCTCGGGAACAGAATCGTTACCAAACGCGTCCTTAGTGCAATCATATACTGTGCAATATCTATTAAGCATCTCCATATACTTTGGTATTTGTAAGGTAGGTCCTGAAATTTCAAAATTCCCAAGAGACGTCTCTCTCCTCCTTAATATTTTTCACCTATATCCTATCAGAATCACTATTCACAATATAGTTGCGCCCTTCTTTTGACGTAAACTCATTGACAAATCGCCACTAGGATTCTCATAAAAACATGAAATATCATTTCGCCTCGTTTACGTTTGGTACTTACTATTTTAGCACATAATATGTTTTGCAACTAAAATAATCGAGCGGGGGGGGGGGGGGGGGGGGGGGGCGCTTTTCACTTTTTCACATCTTTATTTTTCATTAATTTGTCTCTTTAAATTTTAATATAGTGTTGAATGCCTTACATACATACATACATACATATATATATATATATATATGTATGTATGTATGTATGTATGTATATATTGACCGGTAGAACAGTTGAACTTTCTTTATTGCTTATAAAACTTGAAGTATTTTACTTCATCTCAAGTTTTAGGACAAGGGCAAAGCGGCCGTTAAAAACGTTGAGAAAGAGAAGATAAACGACAGTTTTCTTATCTTCCACTTCACACTCTCCTCCCTGCTTCACTGGACCAAAAGCCAAGCCGCTTCAAGAACAGCTTAACCAAGGTCCCTGCACTTCCAATCCTCTTCCCATGGCTTTCTCCACCGTCTTCTCGCGCAACACCTTCCCTTGCATCTCGCCGCCGCACCTTCAACCCATTCCCAGAAACCACCCGCTCCTTCGTCCGCCGTCGGTCAGGGTGTCCACGGCGAAAGTGAGAGCTTCTGGTGCCGCGCCAGAACCGGATGAAGGGACGCCCGCGCAGACGAAGACCGAAGACGCCCCGAGCGCGAACGCTCAGCCTTCAACTGCGGCTCCTAAACGGCCTAAGAAGCCGGTTTACTCCAGTGAGTCGCTCTCCTCCGGAGTTAATCTCATTCTTGGGTTGCTATGAATTGAGGGTGATGGAACAGAGGTGGCTGACTGATTGTGCGGTGTTTGTTGTTTTTTCCCAGTGAAGAAGGGCCAGATCGTGAGGGTGGATAAGGAGAAGTACCTCGACAGTGTCAATGTGAGGGCAATCCTCTCTTTCCATTTCTTTTTAATGGGTAACTGGATTCTTTTGTTTGGTTGGTGTTCATCAAGGAATGTGTATCCATGAGTCCCAATTGTGTATGAATTTGCGCGTAAAGAAGACATTTTCATCAATCTTATTAGTTTCTTGCTTTTAGAAAGTGGCTCTAACTTGCCGGATTGTTTATTCTTCTGCATCTTTTCTTCGCCCTCTTAATTTCCTTGAAATGTTTAATAATGTGATTGTTTGAGGTAATTGACTATGCTGCCATATGGATATCCCATTTCAGTATTTATCAGTTGGACATCCACCTTATTATAAAGGTCTGGACTACATCTATGAGGATCGTGGCGAGGTAGATTGTTTCTTTTCTGCGGAATTCAAACAGTTGGATTGGAAAGTGTCCCCATAATCTAGTGCTTTCCTCTAACTGTCTGCATATTGCTTGAACAATCGTAGGTCTTGGATATACGGATCTTTGAGACTGGAGAATATGCACTTGTAAGTTTATACTTGACAATGTCGGTTTTGTTAATCGAATAAATTTTGTTGTTGGACTTTGAGTAGAAGTTTCCCTCCATTCTTCCCACTTGAGTTTACTTTCCCCTGTAAGTTCAAAAGCATTTTGACCTGGGGAAGAATGAGGGAGAATTTTTTTTTAAATAAAAAGTATGAGCAACAATTAGATTTAATTTGGCAAAAGATTGGTTAAATGTCACTGCAGCTTTGAGATTAGTACTCTCACTCACCGGTATTCATTTTGAGCCATCAGAAACTAGGAAATCATTATATTTTGACATTACCTATATTCTGGATAAACTATAAACAGTAAACTTATATCCTCGGCTTGTTAATGCTGTTTGTATCTGCAAAAGATTTTAAAGCAAAACTAGAGCAGTCTCCTGTAATTTAGCTGTTACACGGGCTACTTATTGTTAACACTGATAATGCATTTTCACAGATTGCATGGGTAGGTATTCCTACTGCACCGGCATGGCTTCCAACCGACATGTTAATCAAGGTACCCTGTCCTAACACCTATTCATTGATTGTGGAACTCAATTATACTACCCGTATTTTGCACTTCGCTTGTGCTAAAGATTTTGCTATTTTACTATATTCTTAATCTAGCCTAATCTAGACTGTATTGCTGCATTTATGTTTGGCTCATTTGTTCGGGCCAAAAAGAAAAGGAAAACAAAAAAAAAAAAGGTTTGACGTGTCTCGTGCTGTTAAGACTAGCTTAATCTTGCTTCAGGAGCTTGAATGAAATTATTACTCCAACTAGCCTGCTCCGGCATTATGTAAATCTTGATCTCCTGGCTAATACACAAGTCGCTTATAGCAACAGTTCAGCAGATTGTGGCTTAATACTTCTCCAGCCAACCTCAATAAAGTCCATTGCTGCTCAAGACTAAACACTGACTCATTTTAAGAGAACTTTGAGATTTGATCTTCAACTACTAGATTGGCCCTGAAAGTTTGAAGTTCTTATTTCATCTATATTTGCTCAGCCATTCCAGTCACCTAACTCAGGCTCATATTTCTTGCAGTCGGAAAAACTTGACTATGAGAGATTGTGACATTCCTGGTGCACCATTGCAGATCTCTATACTTGTAAACATTGATCATGTCTTAATTGGAGCTATGCCCTATTGAGAGAAATAGTTAAGTTTATCCTTCATACTAGTTTGTGTATTGTAACCATGTCAAGATCAGTTTTGACAACATTCTAATATCAATTCAAATTCAAATCCTTTGATTGTGTCACTAATCTCCCCATGGCAGATGAAAACTGTTACACAAATTTTTAATAGAAAAATAGTGAGATGTGGAAGTTCAAGAGGGTGAAACATTTTGATGCAAAACATCCTATTCGACTCCTTTTTTTGGTTTTCTTTTTCTATGGGGTCAAAGGATTTACGAGAGGAAGCGATATGCTTAACAGCGGAAGAAACTTCTACATTTCCTGGGGATATCAGTGGCCTATTCATCTCCTGATAATTACATATGAAGACAGAATTGAGGTACAAACACGCACAGCACCTGATAAGTTTGAGTGTGGTGCGTGCTAGCCATTTAGTGTTGAGTCGCCTTTACGAAAAATCGGTTGGACAAATTGACACCCTCTCTCTATTTAGCAAATTCTTAATCTCGCATTACTCTGTTTTTAGAGGTTTCTATATACACCTCGAGTCTATTTCAAGAACTACATTATTGTATCCCTTTGAGATAAGAAGTTATTAACATGACAACACTGTGATAGTGACATGCCATGTTGTTTGATCAATAAAAGGTGAGATGCATATGAGTACACGGGTATAAATAGGATGAGATTCGTGACATTGGTAATGGTGGTTGGTGGGTTACATCAAGTCATCATTGATTCATATCTGGCACAAAATACTTTTTCATCCATGACCAACCATGCCTAGCAGATGTAACATCTTTGTGTTTATAGGTATCAACCCTGAAATCGAAGGTGGCATGTGACTTCTCAATTTGAGTTCGAGTACAAAATCCTAGTTTACTCTATTGCATCGTAAAGCTTCACGTTGTCATTATGATCAGTGCAGCTTCTCATCATAGAGATTTTATAGATTTCTGGCTTTCTACACTCAGAAGTCGTGGTGATCTTGGCCGAAACTCTGCAGAAGCAACTGAATGCAAAACCTTGGCAGAATTAACCCTTTGACCTGGGGCATGAAACAGAAAAGGTTTTGGCATCGTTTGACGACACCGAGTTCAATCGGTCGGGAACGTGAACAGAAAAAATGGAAAGTTATGATCAGTAAATATAAGATGAATACATCATTCCACATTCAACTGTCTTCAAATTCTTATCATGATAATGATTTCTCTCCTTCATGTCTTAGGAAAATATATACAACGTCTATTAGATGATCTACTATTATAGGATTATTTTTCTTTTACATATTCACTTCACACTAACATATACTAAAGTTGCATTTATCATGGACTATTAAGGAGTCAAATAAATATTTTGCAGTTATGTTACAAAAAGTTTGTAAAGCCTCTAGCTTTTACAATCGAATACCGGATTTCATTTTAATGAGCGCCCTATGATCACAGGTGAAAAAATGCTGTTTACACCTCGATGCCACTGGCCAAATTCATGACATTACACTGATTATAAACCCTGTTAAACCAAACTTGTTTGTGAGAGAAATAAAATGCTCGCAAAAGCACAAAGCATAAGCCCATTTAGTAGATACAATGGAGTTTGACAAGAGAGGAGAACAGTGCAGGAAAAAGTACACAAGAACTGCAGGGTAATGGTCATAGTTGATGATCAAGGAAAGAAATGCTCAACAAGATGTTACCATCAACCATCATTTACAACAACAAAAACTCCTCAGTATGCAAAATTTGAAGGTGATTTCACCTCTGAGCATTGTCAACTTAAAAAATATGAGGATCACAGCTGCTACACAACAACATAAACTGAGACACCTCCTCCAACACTGCTTTAACTCTTTAACCTTTTTCAGCACACTCCATTCTCCTGCCTCGCTATCAATCCCATGGCCAGGTCTGAAGAATGTAGATAGAGTGGTCAGCTTGGAAATGCATTCGAATGCAATATAAGTAAATCATGGCAAAATACGAGACACCTCCAGAAATGGAATAAATTATGAGAAACATTATCTAAG
The DNA here is from genome assembly GCA_017140595.1 of Eucalyptus curtisii. NCBI lineage: Eukaryota > Viridiplantae > Streptophyta > Magnoliopsida > Myrtales > Myrtaceae > Eucalyptus > Eucalyptus curtisii. Next base: position 2,609,785 of record CM029502.1, read on the forward strand.
ATAGCATTGTGCATAATCCAAATTGCACTAAGATCAGATAGGTGGAAAGGCAAATGAAACCCTATTGATGCAGGTATTTAAAATGACTGCCAATGCCAAGTAAGAATCACAATGACTGATACCTAGAACGAGGTACTGGTGCTCGGGTTGTATCAAACAAATCTTGCAATTGGACAGCAATTTTAAGCTTTGTCTGCAAAAAGAAACAGCAGATTGATGAATGAGCAACTAAAAGGGAGTGCACCATTAACGGTCCAGTTTATAACAAAATATTGTATACGGGGGAAGAAAATAAATTCAAGCACTCAAAAGTTAAAGACCACAAGAAGGCAACATTTGGATATACCAGTTGTCTCGAGGCACCATGCTCTTGCATTCTGAAACATACGCAACCATGGGCTGGGTCCTTTCTTCTCCACATCCCAATGCTTTGGGTACCAGGGGAATTGCCACATCAAAAAGCAACGCTCGGGATGAGGCATCATTGCTAGGTGTCTTCCATCAGGAGAACATATAGCAGCCACTCCTAAAGGTGAGCCATTCACATTGAAAGGATAGGCTTCAGTCGGATTTCCATCATCATCACAGTATCTCAGCGGCACCAGCTGTGAATGTAGCACACGATCAAGGACACCATCATCTGGGAAATATGCCCTTCCCTCACCATGAGCAGCCCATACTCCCAGTGTACTACCCTCCATTCCTTTGAACATTATCGCAGGTGAATCCTTTATTGTTACGCTAGTGAAACGACACTCAAAACGGCCAGATTCATTATGGATGAACCGTGGCTGTGATGGGTCCCCACCTGCTCCAAGAACTCCCCCAACCTGTGGACCCGGAACCCATCCCAGCAAAGCCATGAGCTGACATCCGTTGCAGACACCGAGACTGAATGTATCAGGCCGCCTGTAGAACTCCTGAAACTGAGTGAGAAGAGGTTTGTTGAATCGTATAGAAGCTGACCAACCTTTGGCTGAATCGAGCACATCAGCATAGCTGAACCCTCCAACAAAGACCATTCCACGAAATTCATTCAGAGAGACAGATCCATTAAGAAGGTCAGACATTGTAACATCCCATGGTTCAAACCCAGCAGCATAAAATGCAGCAGACATTTCTCGGTCTCCATTGCTGCCTTCTTCTCGAATAACAGCTACTTTGGGCTTCAAAGAGGTATTTATGTACTTTAGATCAGTGAACGAAGGCATGAAGGACAAATTCCAAGAAGGTTCGCGTCTGGACTTCAATCCTTCCTTCTCTTGATCTACGCAAGAAGCCAATCTTTGGAGTTTCTCCAGATTAAAGCTGGTTTCTTCCCACAAGTCTCGAAGGAGAGCAGTGTGCTCATTCAGGTGTGTTACCCCATCAACCTTCAAATCTATCACGGGAGTGGAAGTAACTCGGCCAATGATTTGGGAAGAAACACCCACCTCAGAGAGCTTTTCCAACACACTATCCAAGTTCTTCTTGCTGACCTCGAGGATAAGTCCAAGCTCTTCTGCAAATAGCGTTTGGAATGGGCTATTTCCATGAGAATCCAGACTTAGGGTAAAGCCACAGTTACCTGCAAATGCCATCTCGAGAACCGAAACCAACAGCCCTCCATCACTAATATCATGACCAGCTGATATCATTTCATCGTCAATGAGATTCTGAACACCATCAAATACCCTCTTAAGGTAAGAAACGTCCTCGAGATCAGGACACTCATCCCCAATTTGGTCAAAAACGTGTGCCAGAGCAGATCCACCTAACCTTCGCTTCCCCTTTGCCAAATCAATGTGGAGCAGGAAACCATCATCGCCAAGTTTGAGATCTGGTGTCACTGTTTTAGTGACATCAGGGCATGTGACATATACACTGATTACAAGATTTCCAGGGGCCTTGACCACCTCCTCTGCAGCGTGGGCTGCCATGGACAAACTGTCCTTTCCACCATCAATAGCAATTCCAAGCTCTATCATTGCTTTAGAAAGAGCCGTCGCAGCATCGTACATGGCTGCTCCTTCCCCATCAAGCTTGGCAGCATACATCCAGTTGCCACTAGCCTTGACATCAGAAAGAGAAGTAACTTTGGCCCATACTAGGTTTGTGAGTGCTTCTCCAACAGCCAACCGAGCCATTGCTTTTGGGTCCAAAAGACCTTTGATTGGCTGCTCTCCTATTGCACATGCACCTCCTGTCAGATTGTCATAAGTCTGAGCAATAACTGCAACATCTGCTAGTGTGATCTGCAAGGGGCCCACAGTCTGTTGCTGTGCTACCAGACCTGTGACACAACGATCCACCTTCGTTGTCAAGAACCGTTTCGAACAAACAGATGGAAGTCTCAGAACCCTCTTCAGAGAATCCATCACTGTGATTCCAGGAGCAATATCAAGTGGCTCTAGTGGATGGACCACACGCTGGAACTCAAAGCATTTCTGCGGCATGTCACCAAGCACTTTCTCAAGCTCGAGATCCACGGCAGGAGGAGGGGTTGGGAGTCCACTTGCTTTGGATTTTTTAGTAAGGTGACTATCAACCAAAACTACTCGTCCTTGACCATTTATACTTCCTATAACGGCCATGGAAACCCTCTCTCTTTCACATATCGACTGCAGCAGTTCACGGCTTCCAGGCTCCACCAAGATTGCATCTTGCTCCTGATATTCTGCACCCCATATCTCCAGAACAGACATGGTGTGGTCGCCTACTACAATAGCTCGGATGTCGATCTCAGCACCTTTGGGGTATATAATCTCCTTGACAACGTTACAGTTTCCACCCGCTCCCTGATCATGAATGCTGATGATCGGGTTCTTCTCCCCCATTTCAATGCAAGCACGAACAACACGGTATAACTTCTGAGCCATCTCAGCATCTCCACGCTGAACAGCATTAAAGTCAAGTTCAGCATCATTTTGCCCACTAACCATGCTTGATGCCGCCCCGCCTCCCATTCCAATTCGATAAGCAGGCCCTCCAATCTTGACAACCAACATCCCTATGTCAGGCTCCCCTTTTACTATATGAGTGTGATCAATCTGTCCAATGCCTGCACTGAACATTATAGGCTTCAACCACTCGCGCCTCTCCCCATTGGGAAGTCTCATGCCAAAAGTCCTAGTGTACCCCTGAATCAGTGGTTCCCCGAATTTGTTCCCATAATCCGAAGCACCATTGCTAGCGTCAATGAGGATCTGCAGAGGTGAAGCCAGATTTGATGGATATGAGAAGGACAGATCCTCCCAAGGAGCATAAGACCCCTCCAGGTTTAAGTTCCCAACACAGTAACCGGCTGTAGCTGCGACAACAAAAGACCCCCTACCAGTGGCATGGGTGTCCCTGATTCGACCACCAGCTCCTGTCTCTGCACCAGGATAAGGTGCAACTGCACATGGGAAATTATGGGTCTCGGCTGTAAACAAGATATCCAGTTCCCGACCTGTTTCATTCAATGGACATGTTGAACCTGGCTGAACAGGGCGCAACTGGTTTACAAGGAAGCCCTTGATTGCACTCGAGTTGTCCTTGAACCCAATAACGGAATTATTTGGATTGGCCTGCAAGGTGCTCTTCACAATCTGCATCAGAGTTCTGTTCATGGGCTGTCCATCAATGACCATCTTCGCAGTGAAGAACCAGTGCCTGCTGTGTTCGCTGTTTGACTGTGCAATATCGAACAGCTCCACAGTTGTTGGATCACGCTTAATGTCCTCTCGAAACAACCTAGTGTAAAATTGTAAGTCTTGCTCATCAAAAGCCAAGCCCATTTGCTCATTGATCTCCTCCAAAGCCTTTCGACCCTTCTCCATGACAGGTATATAACGCACTTCCTCGGGCACCACACTGGTCTCAAAAGATGTCAGCCTCTGGGCATAAACACATTCTGTCATCCTATCGTGAACCATTTGGGCAAACTCATAAATTTGATGATCCTGCAAAGGACCCTTACTGTACAACAAGTACCTTCTCGATCTCTCCAATCGTGTCACTTCACTCAACCCGCAAGCTCGACAAATGGATACTGCATTAGCAGACCAAGCTGTCGTAAACGATAGTCTCGGCCCAACCTCAACTACAACCATATTTAAGCCTTCCTGCCTCTTCTTCTCGAGAAAGCTTTCAGTCCCCAAATTCTCCGGCTCATACGTTTCTTGAAGGAGCCACTTGAGAACAGAAAGTTTTTCACTAGAAAGTCTCGATTCAAGCCCGATGTTAAAACACTGCTCCGTCTTCAAACCAACAATCTGATTGGACACTTTGGCCTGAACTGATTTGAGGAGTTCTGAAGTCGCATTCTCTTGAATAAATGGAATGCGGAAGAAATGTATGACTTCTTTGGCAGGTTTTTCACTTAAAGCTGATTCTTCTTCAAGAGCACTGCTCACACCCTCGGAAACCACAGCTTTAGGCTTCGCTTGAGCATGGCATCTCAAAGAAATCCGTCTACCATCTTTCGCGCTCCCCACTAAATTCTGTCTTTGACGCGTACCCCAGAGCAAATGGGTCCGTTGCCTTTGCACATTTCTCTGCAAAAACAAAGTCTGCCTACTAGTGCCCTGCATCAAAGATTTAATGATCGATACTTCAGCGTTAAATAAGTGAAAAAATAAATCAACTTGCAACAGTCAAGCTAAAGCATTCCAATTTATGAGCAAATTCATCCGACATCCATTTATCAATCCAACTTAAACTCGCCAAAATCATAACAACAATAGGATCTTTGTCAGGCCGAAACAGCATGCTGGTGATTTAGACATACCTTCAAGAACTCAGCAGCTGTGATTTCTCGAGCGCAGGCCATTCCCCGAGACCTGTTCAACAAAGGCAAATTCAGGCCAGGCCCCGAAAGAAAAACAACTAACCAAAGGAGGCTCAAGCAACCAATTTGATGTATAGAACCGAAAGCTCTAAAACAGGCTTTCAAATGGATGAAACTTATATAATAACCAAAACCCAGAAGGCAAGCAACCAATAATGAATTGGTCCCAGAAGTCTAGCAATTGGTTTGAGGAGGAGGTGAACTGATGCCCATAATTTCATCGGGGAGAAAAAAGAGACGAAATTGATCAAACGGGTGCAGTGGAAATGAAGGGAAAGGAAAAGGGTAAGAGAAAGGGAGCTTCTTGATACATGCAAAGCTTCTTTGCTTGCTGCTCTGCTAGAGGCTACGGCTGGTGAAGCAAGCGAACGCTCACTGCCCAGTAGGGTCTGCCCGGCGGCACGGGCTCTACCACAAAGAGCAACCGGAAATAGAAATAGACCCGTTGGATTGCAAGGTACCTGAGGCCAGACGACGACGCGGCGGCGGCGGCGACGGCGGCGAGGGGTAGGGCGGGGGCGCGGCGTCGCCGCTTGGGAAGGCGTCAGGGCAAGCCGCCGCCGCGGCGCAACGGAGCGGGGCCGGAGGACGAGGAGCTCGGGCGGCCGTCGACGGCGGCTCGGCGGGGCGACCGGGCGAGCCTCGAGGGGCGGCGAGCGGCGGCGAGAGGCGGCGGGACGAACCGAGCTGCGAGTGAGGTGAGGAAGCAGGGAATTCGTTTGCTGAAAAGAGTGAAGAAGAAGAAGAAGAAGAAGCAGAATAAATTAATGAAATGGACTTTAGGGTTTCTTTATTCCCACTTAGATTTTCAGAACTAATAGTACAATCATTTTCATTCTCATTTTCATGTCATATTTTCGGACGTCGCTATTTTCACTCCCAACAAAAAATCTATCGACCCAATTTGGTAAAATTGTCATCAATTTTTTAATTGCGTCTTCAAGTGATAACCTCAAATTTAATCACTTCCCTTCTTCTTTAAATTTTCCTAATTTCTTTGCACGATATAATTATCATAATTAAAAATTTCATATATTTTGGTTTTTTTTTTTATCGTGGCAATTCCATGTTCATTAGAAGTACTATGCGTTTCCTTTTTATTGCTAGGTTTTTCTTCCGCAGACCTAATTCTTTTTATGCTTGGTAACAAATTTATGGTTTAATTGTTAATTATGATATAAACTTTTCAATATAAATACTTTTTTTTAACAAAATAGCGTGTTTAATTCTGTTGTACATTTCATCACCCAACCATTTCTTATTATGTCTTTTATATACACATGTAACATGGTTACAATCTTTCACGTGAAACTTTAAAAGACGAAATTTAATTATATTTAAACATTGCATAAAACAAGAGTTTTTTTTTTAAAGCTAGTGAAATCTCATTAATTTGGATTTAAAAAATTAGCATAATCCAAGAACTGTTTATAAAAAGAAAAAAAAAAGAAAGGATTTAACGATGATATGCGCAACAAAAATAAGAGTTTACAAACATGTGATTGCGTTGAAAATTTGTTTATGTTAATATTTTTCTAAATTCTATTTGACAATTAAATCATTAATTTGCTCGACAAGGTAGAGTCTAAACATAAATTTATATTTAAATTTAGTTTAGGATAAATTTGTCATAAGTGTACCGGTTTAAAATTTTTTATGGTCATTTGAAATAAATTTGTCACAATTATACCGATTTGAGATTTTTCATAGTAAAAAAATTAGTGTTTGGTAAATTTGTCAAAAGTATACCAGTTTAGAGTTTTTCGTGATATTAATTCTTTTAGATATTAATATAAGCTGTGTCATTGTACTTTTTTGTATCCTTAGTATCAATGAAAAATTAAGAGCTCTTCCTTGTGCCATTTGGACTGTGTCATTGTAGTTAATTATATTCTTCTTAATGTTTTCTAATACCAATAGATGCAATGAAAACATATCACCGATCTAATTAGGTAAAGAATTAGGGTGTGAATGGTAATATTTCTATTTCGGAGAATAATTTTTATTTTAGAAATAGTTCTTTTTTTTTTTTTACTTCCTAAAATAATTTCTAAGTAAAACAATGTGTTTGATAATTATATAAAATTTCTATTATCAAAATAGAAAAAGAATAAGAAGGCGTTTGGTGCGATCCACAAAAAGAATATGAATGCGCTTGACCGCCGATCGACGATTAGCAATCAGCCGGTGGATGGTAGCTCGTAGAAAGTGGCAAGAAAGAAGAAGAAAAGAAAAAAAGAAAATAAAAATGATTTATTTCTAAAAATTGTTCTCGAGAACAAGAACAAAATAAGAGAGGAACATAAACGTTCCATGCGCTTTACCCTAATCTCCTAGGCCACGCAAGCCAATTTGGTCTATTAAAGGGGGAAACGACTAACATTTGCAGGTTATGCGACAATTTGACGTTGCTGCATGGCCATCTAGCTACAAAATGCTAATGTGACTGTCGACATGGTAGACATAGGGATGACAAGTTGACATGGCTAGTTGACGTCATCATCGGATGAGACGAACAATATTAAAGAGGAATGTCTAGAGAGAGATATTAGCAATAATTGAAAACCGGAACCACACTAGAAGCGAGATGATCTTCCAATCTGAAAAAAAGACAATAATACGAATGATCACGCAAACAATCTTAATAAAAACAATGATAGTTACTTAAATCACGACGGGGTGAGATAAATCTCAGCAAGTCTACACCCTAAAGGCAGCCTAAACATGCATCATATATGACTTATCTCGCCTTAGCACCTCCCTACATGTTAATACATCTTATATACCATATGCATACAGTAAACAATCACAAGGATTCTAATTATAAGGCTAAATCGTTATGACATGTCCCATTTTGTGCCACACAATTTTGTCCCATAATCAGGCGTGGCTATCTCAAACACTCACACGTGTCCTAGTTATTTACAACCCAACGGTCACGGCTAACTCAAAATTCGGTGGTCATTTGGCATAACCGGGCGTCGTCTTGCCCCTTCGAGCACAACATCATCCTGCGTAAACGCATTAGGACGACATTCCATAAGTAGTATCGGCCCAGCCTCTACTGCAATCGGCATCCGTTGTCAAGGGCATCATCCCGCGTAACTGCATCAGGACGGATTCATTACTCCGCGTAAACGCATCAGGGTACTTAAGTGATCACACACACATCCATGATCGGCCAAGAACATTGTGCTTTGCACCCAAATGCCTCAATTTCAAATAATGGACTTGGCCAATTTTTTTCGTATAAAAAATACCTGGTAAAATAATTGTGCATGTTCACACGATCAAATCGAACTATAAAACGTGATATTCTCCCATTTGAAAATTCCACGATTTTATATAGTACATAAAACTTTTTTGGCATTAAAACCTGACACCCGGTATTTTTCTAATTAAATACCAGAAAATCATATTTTTGCAATAATAATAAAAAATCATCACCAAGCACTCAATTGCATAATTTAGCACTCAATTTCACAAATCAATGCATCCACGATGATCAGCGTAAAATTCTAATAACCGACTATCCCGGTACAATTTATGCTAATTATAATTAATTAAATAAATCTAGGGAAAAATAAATTATTTTTAATTTAAATAAACTAACCATGGTTAATTGAAAAAACCACGGTTAATTAACTCTGGTTAACTAACATCGATTAATTAAACTAACCCTAGTTAAAGAACTAACCTAGGGTAGTTAATCCTAACTAAACTAACCGCTAACTAAACTAATCTAACCATCTAGTTCATCTAACTAAACTAACTAACTAAATTACACTAATCCATAATGAACACTAATCCACCTAACTAAGTGCAATTAAGTTTCTAATCCAAGATTAGGGCGTTAACTCACTAGATTATCGGGGAAACGGGTTCACGGCGACGGCGGGTGACGATGGTGAGATCTCGTGTCTACGACGACTCCAACGAGGGCCTGGACAAGGCTAAAAACAGCCAACAAGCCCACAGCTTGAGCTGGGAAATCGGTTCTGTGGCTGAGCTGGTCGGGGGGCTACTGGTGGCCAGAGGATTGAGTTGGAACGGAGGGGGCTGCTTAGCGAGGGAGCTGGGCAGACTAGCTGCTGGTCGGGAGTGTGATGGACGGTTGAGGGCGCTGCTGGGGTGTGAAGTGCTGGAGGTTGGACGATCGCGTTGTTGCTGGGAGAGGGGATGAAACGGTGAAGATGTGTGGGCGGAGTCAGCGTCGAGAGGTGCCGCTGGGGTTGACTCGATGGGGTGGAGACAAAAGGAGGAGTTAGGATGGTCGATTGGAGCTGGGGCAGTGAAATGGAGATGGCATGCGGCAAGGACAGAGGGGAAACAGCTTGAGGGAAATGAATGTAAAAGGGAGGAGAGGAAATGGAGAAAGAGATGGGCATTGGTTCTGCCGAGGGTGGGGCGCACGAAAGGGGGAAGGAGAGAGGAGAGAGGGGAGAAGAGAGACGGGGGGGGGACAAGGGCCTTGAAAGTCTAAGTTTTGGCCAATTAGAATTCATGCAAAATATATTTCACTTGAGCAGATTAGCCCCAAAGTCTTTTGCCTTCAATGTCAAAGCAACACCCAATGGCTGATTTTCCTTGCAATCCTTTCACAAACAAGCAAAATGGGCAGCCAAAAATGGCCATTAACCAGCTCATATGAATTTCTTGATTTTCTTCTTCAATTCCTCACCAAATCAAGTCATTTTGGTGGTCAATTTATCCCCTTGAAGCTACCAAACGAATTTCCCTTTTATTCTCCACAAATCCATCCATTTTGAAGGCCAAAAATCCACATAAAAGTGGCCATCCGAATTTCTCCTTAATTTAAATTTGCCAAATTCGATTTTCTACAAAAATTCCGGGCTCGATGGAATTTCTCCAAAAGATGAGATGAGATCCTAAAAACAAATTATGACATGCTCGAACGTTCGATTCCTAAGATCGAATTCAATTTCGTGGTTAAAATCAACCGGACGCGATTTTAGTACAATCCAACCTACTGAGTAGCTTTTAGGGATTTTATCGCGATTGTATTCCTTAATGACTTCACCCAATAGGTTAGTTAACTCGTGAGTGATCAGCTTAGAGAAAAAGGACTATAGGTGCGTCGATGAAAAGCCCATTTCATTTTATCGAGACGGGGTCAAAAATTCAGGATGTCACATCCTCTATGGCTAGCAAGGCCTTGCTTGATCTGGGTGCCCTCAATCTAGCTTGGGCAAGTCTCGTCGGCCCTCACTTGAGGCTACCAAGGGCCGGCCACCCTTGCCCAAGGCCGGCGAAGGTTGCCCGCCCCTTTGGCAATGGGCAACAGTGGTAGCACACACCGGTGAGTCCCTGCCCATTCTTCTTTTCTAGTTTTGTTTTGTCTTTTGTTTTTCTATTTTTAAATTATTTTAGCATTTTTTTAGTTCTTTAATATTATTTGAATAAAATTTAAAGGAAATTTTACTAAAAGTGCCACATAAGAGAGAGAAATCAATTTAAAAATGCCAACAATGTTTTTCATTAGATAAATCGACGGTGTTAGTGGAAAAACTTAATTGAATTAATTTGATAAGTTTTAGGACTTGATTAGACTTAAAATTTTTTAGGACTTAATTGCTTTTTTGTGACAAGTTTTAGGATCTGGAGTGCGTATATCCCATTATTTTATGAAGCACAACTACCACATAATAGCTCATTGAGATACACATATTAGTATTTAGCCCTCCTCATCTCATACTTTTGAAAATTACATGATGGCTAAATCAAGTTTCTCATATACAAAGTTTACCCCAAACTTCCGATGTTCACTTAACAAAGGCATATTGAATAAATTAAATACCAAAGATTATTCATTTGTTATCTAAGGAATATGAAAACTTTATTTACACTATGAACCTGCCACAGATTTTACAAAATTGCCAAAACAGCCCACTTTTAAATTGAACTATGCAATTACGCCTAATTTTGTCTAGTTAAATTATCTAGATTAACCATTATATCTAGAAGTAACTTAACTACCTGTCATCATAAGGTTTCCAACTCTGAAATCAGCCCCCAGAATTTTCAGTTTTTACATATTATTCTCCTGGCTTTATAAAATTACAGATTTGCCTCTAATGTTTCAAAACCTGTTATTTTGAACCGGTTTGATTTACTTAAATTGATCTAACTTAATAACCCACTAGTCAACTCATGAAACGACAAAATATAATTGTTAAAAGAGTCCTCTCATTTCTTCAAATTTACAAAATTGCACCTAGACATGTCGAAAATTATAAAATGCCTCTTTTAGGCATAGTTTGTCATTTTTACATTTTTTCCCATCCAACATACAAGAAAACCTTTTGGTAGTCATTCAAACACATCCTAGGTATGTAGAGAACTTTTCTATTTAAGCCAAGAAACAACGACATGCCATTCCTGGAGTTCAATTACACTCGATATCAAAATGTTAACAAAATGAGCAAACATCAACCAATAAAGTTCAAGAGTAGCAAGTAGCTCAATTTAGCTTAGTCCCTTAAGTTTTCACTTACCTTGAGTGAAACCTTGAACGAAGAATGTCCTATTCACCTTGAAAACAAAATAAATAATACAAATTAACAAATAACATTCTTCAAAAGGAAAACCCTATTGGATAAAAAGAAAATGAAGTTCATGAATTTATCTTGTAAGACACTTGATGGTGAAACTAAAAACAACACAAAATGGATAACCTTTGGGCTTGGTTGGAAATTTAGTCGGAACCTTTGCTTTTGTAAGAAAAGATTGGAAGGTTAAATTGAAAAGTGAAGTTGGAGCCTTCTAGATGGGGATGTCTTGGTCAACTTGAAAATTGAGGAGATGTCCCTCTTTCTCGGTTGTTGCTTCACTTTCAAATATCACTATAACCCAATCGGTAAATATTTGGGTGACGGGTGGCTCGATTTGGGTAAAAAGATGAAGATGTTAGGGAATTTTGATGCTATTTTACATTGCGGTAAATAAATAGGAAACTTGATATCCGTTTAAGTCAAAAAAAAAATTTAAACTCACTAAAATTATTTAGTAAATCTATCAGATGATGAGGATATCTCAATTCAGTAAATCATAGTTTTGATAATTATATGATATTTATTTTGGAGTATACCAATCCGCACTCCCAATCCTTGCTCACAGTTACTGTGGGATAAGGTTCTCATTGTTGCTCCATATAGTTAACCTATCTATAAATATCAATTAATTTAGGCATGTCCAAATTACTAAATGGTTATTTTTTTTTATTTCCTTAAATTATAACTTCTCGTTACTTACGAAATTGCAATCCGAAAAAACCACAGACAGGGAAGGTGTCTTCCAAATTTTTCACACGTCACACATTTAGTGACCTCATTGAAATTTTCACACGTCACCCAAAAAGCCAAGTGAATTATGTAATTCTTTTTTTTATATTAAAAATTATCAACTTATTTAGAAAATTTGAAATGTTACATAATATCTATCTATTAGATAGCTAGCCATATTAAGCGCATCCACTGAGAATTTCCTCCCATGTTATGTTTAGTAATGTTTTGCTCATCAATTGTCCAACCCGTTGCGGTCTACTTACATTAGTGTGGTCTCTCATTATGCCTTCATACAAAATTCGTTTTATAACTCTGAGTAAAATTCCATGCTATTAGCAATTTGCGCAACTATGCCAGTCTCCTTTCGTTGATAAAACATAATTTCCTTTTACAAAATCAAAATCGGAAACATGCAAGCGTCACCCTAATTTTCATCAGCGTGAAAATCCAAGCGTTGTGACTATTATTCATGTAAAAACAACATTGTGAGTTTAACTGTTGCAATTAACAATAAAAAGATGACACTGGCATCGTACCATCCTCCACCTTATGTCATACATCATGATTAACCTTTATTATGTGATCCCAAGCATTGACTGTGGTCATATCCCCCCATTCCTGTAGTGACAGAAAGGTGAAACTAATCCCTTTCACACTCGTATTTCTGTTTAGTACCATAATCTTCCACTTCTTTCAAGGAATCTCATTCCTAAATTAGGGCCAATGAAATACCTTATTAATCTCACGGCCTACGGCAAACGTGAGACAAAGCTCAGGTGAATTAGCTGAAACAATGAGAAACTCGAAAACTTCTATTAATAAGATGTAATTTTTCTGTAAAATCAGAAACATGCAGGCCGCATCCTAAGAATATTCATCGACATTGTGAGTTGAACTGTTACAGTTAAGAATAAAAAAAAAGAGACTAGCATTGTATTATCCTCCAACTTACGTCATATATCATAATGCAGCTTATTTTGATATGCAATACCAAGCACTGAAGAGTCGTCAACACCAAGCCGGCTCTTTCTTGTATCACTTCATAACAATGTGATTTGTCTTGTACTCTAATTTCATCTATAAATAGAAAGATACATCAGGCACAGCTCTCACAATCTCAATATCCAAAGAATTTAAAGGGTTGAAAAGCATGGCTAAGATCGCCAGCCACAAGTCCACCATTTTCTTCAACTTGGTTTCGATACTCTTCTTTGTCCTCATGGTTTCCGTGGCCGAAAGCAGAGTTGTCGGAAGTAAGTGATGCATTACTAATATCCATTACTCATAATGCATTTCTCGCATAATTTCGTCTTCATACATTGCTATTTATGATAATTATGCACCTCTCTATCATATTTCCAGTAGCAGACGTAATGATTATTGCCGCATTTCCCTCGTTTCATGATGCATGGTGCTTCACAGGGATTGCAACGACGAACCGAGGCCTGGTGTGCGACAAGGTGGTGGGAGTGAACAGTGGAGACACTTGCTTTGCAATAGCACAGCAGTCCCAGTTGAGTTCTGAATCCTTCAGTGCCATCAATCCGAATCTGAACTGCGATGCTCTCTTCGTTGGTCAATGGGTTTGCATCTCCGGGAGGTCTACCTAGCTCACCCACAGACATTTTTTACACTTTTCTGAAACTATATTAAGAAGGAATGACATGCGGTTGAATAAAGTAAGAGTGTAAATGCTATGCACTCTATCACCCAGTTGTGGGTAATGCAACGGTGGTGGTCATCCTGTTTTGTTTCAGTCATCAAGCAATGCAGTTCAAGTACTTTGATTGAAGGTGTCAATAAATCTGGTGCGCATCTTGTATTTGTTTGCTGGACAAACCGAGATAACTAACAAATTGAATACTTAAAGGCGGTGGAAAATTTTGTTAAAGAGAGAAATATTCTCCCCGACAAACAAACCTAGGAGAAATAAAAAATATCCTACACCAAGTTAATATTTGAGAAGAGAGGATGGACAAGGTTATATAGTCAGAAGTTTTGCTGAGAAAAAAACAAGCAATCAAACATTAAAATGACCAAAACAAGAAATTACATCAAATACCAGACTTACATGATTTGGTTGGCAAGACCTACTGCACAAAGAGAGCAGCATATGATTCTATTATAAAGTAAGTAATGCAATAAAAATTACAATTGTACTTGAGTCACTCGAACACTGTCGAAACATATAATAACTCACATGGTATTTAGCTCCCATAATTTCTTGTGAAATAATTTCTCAGTCTCAAAAGTGAATACGCAACATCTTTATCCATGAGATTAATTGGTTTCAATGCTCTCAGATTGCTTCAACGTATATTTCCAAAGAAGCCGCATCTAACCTTTTCACATGAGGCACGGAGACCCACTCTGTATAAATATTACTTTGATCTAAAATAGGAAATTTCTTTCATGAGGTTTCTCAAACTAGAAAACTAACCAAACTAGGAAACCTACTTGGATCTAGTTTCCTCTGGAGTCTCATACTCAAGATATATTCTAATCTAGTTTCCTTTGTCGGCTGATACTCGAGATATATTCCAATAATCTCCACCTTAGCTCGATAGTTGAGTCACGTCACAATTGCTTCATTAAAATATGAACTTCGCCGCTACTCTCCCTAGTCTCTCATAAGCTTAATCACAATATGGATATTCCAAGTCTATGCCATGCTTGAACTTTGTCATAATTGTGGACCTTATCAGAATGCCAATTCCACTTGCCCCTCTAACTGCTCTACAAGGATTCTCAAATAAATTATCTTCTACCAAAGATAATGCAAAACCACCACTGTGTCAATATTTGTAAGAGGATCAAACATACATCTTGTCAAACTCAGCAACTACAACAATCATTAGCTCACCTCGCTACAAGCACTATCTGTTTCAATTACCACACTAGTACTTGCTACCTTAAGAGTTTTTTTATTGTAGCTTCATTTTGAGTAATACACTATCTAGATCCATAGAAATACTACCCCGATCACTCCTCTGAAGTATTGGATATTCGTCAAATGTAACTTCTCTATCAAAAACATGTGAATTTGATTATGGGCACCACAATAAATAGACATTGATCACCGCGCTAGTACTTGTTACCTTAAGAATTTTTTATTGCAACTTCATTTAGAGTGGAACATTATCTAGATCCATATAGACACCACCCTAATCGCTCCTTCCCATAAGTATTGGATACTTATCAAATGTAACTTCTCTACTGACAATGGATGAATTTAATAATGGACATCACAATAAATAGCTATGCACCTTGTGCATAACTTAAAAATATGCATTTTTTGGTCTTCCCATCGAACTTACCATCAGTCCCTCAAACAAAACAAAAGCAATTCTAATAATAGAATAGTCAACAATTTTATATAAGCACCACTTCTTTGAGAATTTGACATTCAATCGTAGTTCATAGGGATGTGACACTCTAGAATGTTGTGTGCAACACACATCATTTCCAATAAATAATAAATAATTTTTTTGGATGTTTATGAACATGCAAAAATATAATTAGAGTTGTCAAAATGGGTCATTGACCCATTTATGGATCCATTTATAGTTAAATGAGTCGTTAATGGGTCAAGCCTTATTTCCCAAAACACCCATGATGGGTTTTAAAAATAAAGAGGCTGAGATATATGGATCCTAAATGGGTCTGAGAGCATACCCATTTAGGATCCATTTATCAACCCATTTATTTAGGATCCATTTATCAACCCATTAAAAATGAACCCATTTACATGGAGAATCTCTCTTCTCTAATTAACTTTACAAAAACATTTTTTTTTATAAAAACCGAAATTATAATTATTATTTTATTTTAATTTTCTTTTTTTTTTTTTTCTTTTTTTTTCTTTTTTTTTTTCTTTCTTCTTCCTCCGGTCGCCGGCACGGCGATTGCCGGTGATCGGCCAGGCGAGCCTCGAGCCCGTCGGCGTCAGGCTAGCTCGAGCTTGCCGGATCTGGCAAGGTAGAGGCCTCGACAGCGTTGGGCAAGCTCGAGGCTCGCCTGTGGTCGGCGACGGCAAAGAAGAAGAAGAACAAAAAAGATAAAGAAAAAAGAAAAATATGTTTAAAAAATAAAAAATAATTTAAAATTTAATTTTAAAAAATAAAATAATTAAAATTCATTTTTTAAAATAATTATTTTAAAAATTATAAAAATTGTCCATTAAATTTGTTTTGTATAATTTTTGTTTTTTTTTTGGATTTTGTTGTATAAAACTATTTTAGCAATATCATTTTTTTTAAACATATATATAAGAAATAAGCTTTTTTAAGTTTAGTTAAATGGGTCGGGTATGAGTCGGAAAATTTGCATTATGCATAAATGGGTCATAAATGAGTTAATGGGTCAATTTGGATTGGACCATTAATGACCCGACCCAAACCCAACCCGACCCACCCGTTTAACACCTCTAAATATGATAAAACATGTAAAGATCATCCCACATCAGATCAACCATTTTGGTTTATATTGTTTTATGAAGTGCAACAACCACATCGTAGCTCACCAATACACACTTGTAAGTATCTAGCTTTACTCGTCTCTCGCTAGGACTCATCTCGACTAACGAGCCATTGACACTAACAAATGCAGGACGGAACTAAAAATTCATCTAGCCACGCATTAGCCCATCCATCATAAGTGTCCTTTTCATAAGTGATGATAAATACGGCATTGTACACCCTCATTATGATGCTAATCTAATAACCAACTATTTAAGCCACATCATATGAAATCATTGGACCTCACGTTCCCTTAACATTTTGGAGACCCATCTTAGATGGTAGAACATCAAAGTTTATACACAAACTCACACAAGTGAGTCTGCTCTCTGGCAAAAAGGCCATGGTATGGATATTCAGTAAATGTGTAAACAATGATGATATAATAATTAAGTATCTTTCGAAATATCGATCTTAATTGATTAGACACTATGCCATCATCATTTAGTAAAGAAATTATACAAATTCATTATTCATTTAGGTTACCTTTTTGAGATCCTTTATAACTTGTGTTACTCGTATATTATTTAATTCAAAGTCCAAGCCTTGATTAAATTCCCTTTAGTCATTAAAATTATAACCAGTTTTCTGTAATTTTTTATTTACAAAATTACATAATTGCCCCAATAAAGTTTCTCATTCTATGAATTTTACCCTAACTTCCAATCTACACTTAATAAAGCCATATTAAGTAATTTACATGCCAAAGACCATTCATGTGTTATCTAAGACATATGAAGACTTTATTCACTTTTAGAGATCAATATAAACCAGTGGGTAATTATTTGGATGACAAATAGCTCGATTTGGATAAAAAGATGAAGACGTTAGGGAAGTTGGATGCTATTTTATATTGCAGTAAAAAACAGGGAAGTTGGTATCTATTTAAGTCTGAAAAATATTTTGAACTCATTAAAATTATCAGGAAACCTATCAGACGGTAAGGAAATCTAAATTCAGTAAATTTGAACTTTGCTAATTATCCGATACGTAGTTTGGAGAGTATCTATCCCCGCCGACAATTACTATGGCGATAAGTTTTTCAATGTTACTCTATATTGGTAACCTATCTACAAACATTAATTAATTTAGGCATGTTCAAATTAGTAAACACATATATATTTTTAATTTCCTTAAATTATAAATCCTTGGAACTTACGAAATTGCATTCCAGAAAACCACAAACATGGAAGGTATCTTCCAAATTTTTTGTACGTCACACATTTAGTGACCTAATTGAAATTTTTACAAATGTCACCCACAATCCAAGTGAATTATCTATTTAGTTTTTGTATCTCGAAAATTATCAACTTATTAGAAAATTCCAAATGTCATAGAGGATCTATTTACTAGATAGTTAGCCCTACTAAGTGCCTACGCCAAGAATTTCCTCCCATGTCATCTCTAGTAATGTTTTGCTCGTCAACTCTCCAACCTGTTGAGGTTCACTGGCAGTAATATGATCTCTTGTTACAACTTCAAGTAGAACTCCATGCTACTATGAGTTTGCACATGCTTGATCTCATGCTAGTCTCCTTCCATTAATAAGACGTTTTTTATAACAAAATCAGAAACATGCAGGCCTCATCCTAATAATTTATCGACGTGATTACCCAAGCGGAGTGGCTATTCTTCACGTAAAAAGAACATTGTTAGGTTACCTGTTGCAATTAACAATAACAATAAAAAAAAAGACACCAGCATTGTATTATCCTCCACCTTATGTCGTATATCATAATGCAGCTTATTTTTAATATGCAATCCTAAGCACTGAAGAGTATGTTAACACCAAGCCGGCTCTTTTTTTCTATTACTTCATAACAATGTGATTGTCTTATGCTCTAATTTCATCTATAAGTAGAAAGATACATCAGGCACATCTCTCACAATCTTAGTATCCCAAGAATTTATAGGCTTGAAAAGCATGGCTAGAATCGCCAGCCACAAGTCCACCATCTTCTTCAACTTGGTTTCCATATTCCTTTTTGTCCTCATTGTCTCTATGACCGAGAGCAGAGTCGTTGGAAGTATGTAATGCATTACTAATATCCATTTAATGATAACACACTTCTCTCATATCTTCTATTCATCTTCGTGACATTGCTAACTCTCTTTTATATTTTAGATAGTTGATGGAATGATTATTGCTGTATGTTGTTCTTGTTTTGTGGTGCCTGGTACTTCACAGGGGTGGCGACGAGGAACCCTGTCGTGGTGTGCGACAAAGTGGTGGGAGTGAACAGTGGAGACACTTGCTTTGCAATAGCACAGCAGTCCCAGTTGAGTTCTGAATCCTTCAGTGCCATCAATCCTAATCTGAATTGCGATGCTCTCTTCGTTGGTCAATGGCTTTGCATCTCCGGGAGGTCAACCTAAGCCACAAACATTTTCACACTTTTCTGAAGTTATAGTAATGGGAATGATAAGCGGGTGAATAAAGTAAGAGTGTAAATGCCATGCACTCATCACCTAGTTGTTGGTAATGCAACTGTGGTGGTCATCATGTTTTGTTTCGGTGTCATCAAGCAATGCAGTTCGAGTACTTTGATTAAAGGTGTCAATAAATCTCGTACGCATATTGTTTTCGTATTTTTGCCGGACAAACTGAGATAGCTAGCATTTTGAATACTTAAAGTCGGTGGAGATTTTTGTCAAAAAGAGTGTTGGAATTCAAGTAGGCGGAAGACGACTTACCTTTATCCGATGCGCAAACAACAATTAACCCCGGAACAAACGTTGAATTACGGATGAATCACGAACAAAATTACCTCACGTTGGTCTGAATGCAATCACGAGGAAAGCACCCGATTTCCACAGCATAAATGCCGATTGTTCTTGTAAAGATGAAATGGAACGCCTTCTCTCTTTCAATGGAAATGAGACAAATAGATGAGAGGAATTTCCGAGCGTATGTTTTGCCAACCATGCCAACGGTTGTCTTCGGGAGACTCTTATACATCTCCCTTCATACCCTTTCAAGGGACGTCTTTCCATCGTAGCATATCAAGACGAAATGGTGCGTTCCAATCGCATCCCATCATGGACGTATTAATAAAATACTACAGAAAGAAATATTCTGGCCAAGAAACAAACCTAGGAAAAGTTAAAACAAAGCGATCGAACATTAGAATGAATAGAACAATACATTGGACACCTTACTTATGTGTTTCAGATGGTGGGGCCTACTTCACAAGGAGAACCACATAGGATGCTATTATTAGTCCAGCAAAGCAAATGAGATTATAACTACAATTGAGTCACTTAAACCCTCCCAATACTTTCCAAACCCCAATACATCCAATAACCTGCATGGTATTTAGCCCTCCAACTTCTTCACGTGAGACATGAAGACCCACTCTCGTATAAGTAATATTCTGATCCAAAATGGGAAATGCCTTTTGTTTGAGTTGTTAGTGTTTCACCTTCAATTTACTTCTGTCATTTTATACGTGTTAATCTTGAGCGTAAAAGGCAATAAAATATCGTGGAGCGGTGAAGATAATGCTTGATGGTCTCATTGATTCGCTCCACCTCAATCAGTGCATAAATATTGCATGAGAAAGAAAGTCTCCTCTAATACTCTCTTGCCCGCTTCCCCTCTCGTTCATGTTTTCCTTTTATTCTTCATAGTCTTTCTTCTACCTGTGACATCTTGAAATTCCAGTTTTGTTTTCAATTAAATAAATTAGGCCTTTCATCGACGCGCCTATAGTGCTATTCTCTAGGCTGATCACTCACGAAATAACTAGAATATCTGGGGAAGCCATTAAGGGATTTTAATGCAAAAGACTTGAGAATTCGACTGGGAATCGACTACTTGACCGTGCTCATCTACAGAGATAATTATGGCATAGTTAAAATTCGATCAAGGATCAGAGATAGGTTAGTTCGATTGAGATAGGTGACCAAAGTGTGGGTGATTCCACCAGATTGCAAAATTCTCGTCGATCGGCACTAGATCGATTTTTCTGTCGTTTTGGTACCCTGTGCCCATATTTGAAACCTCGAGATTTTCATGACCACCGAGAGTCACCAATGTGTCGAAGATGTACACTGTGGCTCACAATAAATTGACCACTGGTCAATTGTACCAAAAATTTCTAAAAGCTACCCGATAGGCTAGGTCATGCTAAAATCGCGCCAAATTGAAATTAACCTCTAATTTGAATCCGATTTCAGAAATTGAAAGTTCTGTCATGTCATAATTTATTTTAGGACCGTTGACTCATCTTCCGAAGATTCTTATGCAAATCAAGATTTTTGGCGAATACAAAATAGGGCCGTTTTCGACCGGAAAATTCAGGGGACCATTTTTTATCTCGTTTTTGGGATGCAAGTTGGTTCTTTTGGCATGGAAAAATGTCAATTTGATCGTGGACACCTTGGTGGAATTTATGGGGGCCAAATTGGATCTAATTGGAGAGGATTTGGTTCAATTTGGGGGAAAATGCTTCAAAATTCGTAGCCCCCTTGGTCCTCAACCTTTGGACCACTTCCTTGGCTTCCTAAGGAAGCTTGTTGGTTTACAAAATGGCTGAGAAAGACAGCCAACCATGGTGCAACCTCTTCAAGGGGACAAAGGGATAGAAAGAAGGCTTGGAGGGACCCTCCAAAAGTGCAGTTGGCTTTTCTTCTTCCTTCAGCTTGCTTTCTCCATTTTTAGACACCTTGAAGCTCTGAAAGTGCAGAGGAAACCGAGAAGCCCCTCCCCTTGCCCGTCGCACGCCCGTCCGACCATCGCTAGGCCGCCACTCGTCGTCGCTCGCCCGTCGTGTGCCACGCCTATCCCGCGCTTGTTTGCGCGTCGTTACGCTCCAGCTGCGACGCCAGGCCGTCCCTCGAGCCCGTCGAGCTGAGTCGGAGCCTCGTCGTCGCCACTCCGTTGCCGTCCGCCTTCGCCAAGCCCCGCCACAGCTGTCCGCCAGCCTCCCTCCCCGTTTCGGCCCAAGCCAGCCGTCCAAGCAGCCCTCACGGCCCAACAATAGAAGCCAAAGTCCAGCAAGCCTTTATGGGCTTCGAGGCCCACTTTGGACCCTTTTCGGGCCTCGCTTGGTGCTGCCACTTCGGAGTTTGTCGCCCGTCTTCGCCTTGCCATCGTCATGGACTCATCGGATTTCAAAACCAGTGAGTTTACTCACTAAACTCTGCTTAGGGAGTTAATGACGCTTAAGGGTTGATTAGTTTATGCTAAGTATGGTTTAGGTGGTTAGTTAGAATGGATTAGCAATATAATTACTCGTTATTGTATGTTAGGTGGTTAGATCAACTTAAATAGCAACTAGATAGGTTATACTATTTATCTAGATAGATTCAAAAAATTTTCAGGCCCGTTTCATTATTTAATTAGGCTTTTTTGGCCTAAGTTTGCAATTATGTTATTTAAATGTATTTATTTAATTATTTATTATTTTTCGAGAATTATACCAGGATAGCCAGTGACCAGAATTTCGTGTTGATTTCAATGGTATGACTGGTTTATTTAATTGAGTGTTGATTTGTGCAAATTGAGTGAGAATTATAATTTTAGGTATTTATTCCAAAATTGGGTAATTTCGGTATTTAATTAAAAAATACCGGGCGTCAGTTTACAACGCTAAAAATGTGTTTATGGACTATATTAAATAGTGGAGTTTTCTAAAAGAAAGTTATTGTGTTTTTGACCCAAGTCGACCGTGTACCCACACACGATTATTTTTATCGGGTACTTTTAACTTAGTAATTTATCAGCTTGTGAGAGCATGTATGCATGTTAGCTTGTGCGAGCATATTTATCGTCAGCTTTTGGGACCCTTTGCACGTTAGCTTTTGAGAGCAGTATACTGTATCAGCCTTTACGCTTTGATATGTCAGCTTGTGAGAGCAAGATACATTTTATCCGCTTCTGGGCCCTTTGCACGTCAACTTGTGAGAGCAGTATACCGTATCAGCCTACAGGCTTTGATACATCAACTTGTGAGAGCAGTATACCTTATTAGCTTGTGTGAGCTAAGATCGTTATATCAGCTTGTGAGAGCACAATCTATATTATCAGCTTGTGCGAGCTACTATCTATCTATATCAGCTTGCTAGAGCTATGACCATATATTGCAGCTTGTGAGAGCATTGAATGATTATTTCAACTTGTGCGAGCAGTGGTCATATTGAATTGATAGATAGTATTGTTGTTGTTGAATTGAGCTGATTGCTTGAGTGAATCGATTGATCGATGGGTTGATTGAATTGAATGGTGGGTTGAGATTATGAACTGTACTGACTTGCATGAAATAACTAAGGCAAAGATAAGTCCTCTATCTTGTGTGTGCATAGGTAACCTTTAGGCATATTTCCTTCCTAGTCGGAGTTTAGGGGGTGGACTTGCTGAGATGTCGTCTCACCTCGTTGTGGGCTAACTTTTTTAGGTCCTTAGATGGTTATTCCTCCTGAGCGCTTTAGTTAGCCGAAGAAGGTCACCGAACAAATCTCTCAGATTCCCCTCCTTGGGAGCTAAGCAGCCTGGGTCTACGAACTCGTGAGATCCATTGTCTGGGTTGATGCGGGTCTGTCCCGGAGGGTACCTAATCAATTCAGATCGTGGTATCGTTACGGGCGAGATGGACCCAGGGAAGGTCTCCTATCGAAGTCTGAGATTCCTATGTCAGTGTTAGAGATTGCTTTTGGCTAGCGTACGGCTAATCCTCCTGGTGGTTCAGTGGTAGACCCTAGTTCCCCGGAGCCTGAAACCCCGAAGCCTTCGGTTGAGGATTTAAATGCTTAGAGGATCTGTAGCCCCTCTACCTTTTGTAGACTTGTATATATAGACTAGACTTACATATATATATGACTTAGTCTGTTGTGTATAAAAGTATGTTGTGGTTTTCAAAATTTGTGGTCCTGCTTTTCTATCCCATCTTTGTGTTGTCTGGGGATTTATTTATACATTTCTACATGCGCATTAAAATGAATGGGTCGGCGACGCGTCTTGGAACGCCGCAATTTATTCGACCACCGAGGGATGGGCATGCGCTCGAGAATCGAAGCATGACAACTTGACTCCCTTTTCCTTCAGTTGAGGAAGTGCTTCTTGATTTACCACCTTGAACTAGCTCCTTGGTCCCCTTTTTCGTTTCTACTCATACTGTGATGTCTTTAAATTTGACCATTCTCGAGATATATGAAATGGTTAATTTCATCAATGTATTGATAATTGAATTTATTCTAAATTGATCACTCATGAGTTAACTAATCTATCGGGAGGAGCCATAAAGGATGAAAACGCAAACGACTAGAGAATTCAATCATTGATAGATAGCTTGACCATAACGATTGACAAGGGATAATATTATGATGTTATACATTAATTAGCAAACGGATATAAATCAATTTGAGAGAAGTACGTAGTCGGTTCACGGGTAATTCCACACGATTATGATGCTTGTTGCAAACAATAATAAACTGATTTTCTATATATCTTGTGCTAAGGGTAAGTAGTTGATTCCTCGCAATTACATGACAACTTAGGGTCATCCACAATTTAAAGAGGCAAAAATGTGAATTAAAAATTATCAACCGCAGGTCAAACGCATGAAACCTCTAAAAGCCACCTGATAGTTTAAGTGGTACCAAAGTTGCATTTGATCAATTTTAACTATGAAATTTCATTCTATTTTAGGTATCGAGCTTTCAAGGATTTCAAGACTAGTCTATTGGATGTCACCTCATTTATCTGTCCTTTCGGTGAGCTTTAAATCTTCAAATGAGGCTTAATGGGTTGAGAATTATAAGCTCGAAAAAAGAGCCATGCCAAGCGAAGGCCTAATAGGCCTCACGCCTATGATGTGTGACCAAGTGGGCCTAATGAGGCCCATCAAGCCAAGCCAAGCCAAGTTCAAGCAATTGGGCTCAAGGGCAAAATTGAGAATTTGTGTTAAAGTTGTGAAATGACAAAAATGCCCTTTCTAGAAGATTTTTGGCATTCATGAAAGTGAAGTTGCATGGAGGAGAGGATTTTATGGGAGATTTGATGGAAAACCGTGATGAGGTAGATTTTTAAGGGGAAGATCTCATCCAAAATATCTCTCTCTCTCTCTCTCTTCCCTCTGCATTCCCTCATTCAGCCGAACCCATCTCCCCTCTCCATCTTTCTTACTTTGCTCTTTTTCTCCTCCTTTTCCTCACCATCATCACTGTTGTTCACCACTACCACCGTCATCCATTCATTGTCGATCGTTCGTCCGTGCTTTACCGTCCACAAGCTATGGAGCCACCACCAAGCCACCAAGCCCCTTGGCCATGAGGCTTGCCACTGTCCCTCATGCTATATGTCCGAGCCATGTCTACCACCCATGTCGCCGTTGCTCTACCATTCCTCACGCCACCACTGCCGTCCACAAGATGAGCTGTCACACCACCAAGCAAGCCACGCCCTCCAAGCTCCTCCGTTGGTGCCACTGTTCAAGCCACGAGCGTCACGTTCTTGTTGTCGTCTAGCCACCATTGTCGTTAGCTTGCCGTCGCTGTAAAACCATGAGTTAACTTCCTAATCATTGATTAAGGTTTTAAT
Organism: Eucalyptus curtisii; assembly: GCA_017140595.1. Taxonomy (NCBI): domain Eukaryota; kingdom Viridiplantae; phylum Streptophyta; class Magnoliopsida; order Myrtales; family Myrtaceae; genus Eucalyptus; species Eucalyptus curtisii. The sequence continues at coordinate 2,634,955 of CM029502.1, forward strand.
TATGTTTAGGGGTAGTTTAGATTAAGGTTAATTGTACTTAGTATTAATTAATGATAGTTTAGTCAATAAGTTATCGTGATCAGTGATAAGTAGAATAGGTCATCACGATAAATGATAAGTAGAGTTAATAGGTTATCAACAAATAGGTACTAAGCTATCACCGAAGGGGTGATAAGCTTTTGAGAAAATGGTGATAAGCTATCACCGAAAGAGATAATAAGCTATTGGAAATTGGGCGATAAGTTATCATGAAATAGATGACAAGTTATTGAAGGGAGGGCGATACGTTATTGGTTTAAGATTGATAAGCTATTGCAATAGGGCGATAAGTAGTGTTTTTATACCTTTTTATGCTTGAATTATTGGATGAATTTATACATGACTTTTGTTGTTTGGAGCTTGTGATGCCATGTTTATGTGTCAAATGGGACAATGATATCTTAAAATGAAAATTTGTAAAGTTTGATCGGTTAATAATATGTATGTAACCACATGTGATTATTTTACCAAATTAGTGTGAACCGTGTTTACATTTGGCTAATTGAGGAGAAAAGAAATTGACATAAGTAATTGTTGTGCTCGAATGGTCACTTAAAGGAACCCATCATCTAATGGGAGTTTAGGGATGATGCCTAATTTTATCGGATGCCTGACGAGGGTCCGAATGTCGAGTCGCGGTTGAGGCCGGATCGATACACCTTAAGGAATGCCGTCTATAGTGGAGGTCCAAGACGATGCCATACCCTATGAGATAAGATGATGCCAGTCATGTCGGAAGACCGTCAACTATTGTGTTAGCCGTGGCCTGAGGGTCGTCATAATTAGAAGATGTGTGAATGCATTATGCATGGAAAATTATGAGAAGTGTTCTAGTTATATGTGTCACACCCCCAACCCCCCCAAGCGTGCGATCATTCCTCAACGGTTGTTTAGTTGCGACGTCTCAAGACGCGTTGCCAACCCATTCTTTTTGTTCTTTCGATTTAAATGCAAGCTGAAGTATTTTATGAACACCCTATCAAACATAGCAATATGGATAGTATAAATAGCACAAACAATTCCAAAAACAATATTCTATAGCCATTTCCTATAGACAATCTCCAAAACATTTTCAGGGATTAAGGTTAACCTAAACCTCATTAATGGTAGGGCCAACCGAAAAGTGACACATCTCGCACCTACCATAATCGCACATGACGGTTCTCCATACTACAGCTCTGAAAAACAATAAACAATGATGGGGTGAGAAAAAATCTCAACAAGTTAATGATCTAAGCCTCGATTGGGATGTTAATTTATTATGAAAACAGTCTAAACATGCAGCATCATAAATCCTTACCTCATCTTGACATACCCCTACATGCTACTAATTCACACATGCCAATAATAATGCAACGACTTTAACAGATAATTAGAACGCATCTCAAAATATCCTATGCACGGAGCATTTACACATGTTCCAATTATTACAACTCTCAGGTTTCAGCCAACGCATGAGTTGGCAATCTTTTGGCATGACTAGGTATCATCCCGCGTACTCATACATATCAGGACGACATTCCATCAAGAGCATCTGTCACGCCTCGAACCTCGAGCACACGCACATCCCTCGGAGGTCGATTAAACTTGCGATGTTCCCAAGACCTGTCGCCAACCCTTTCTTTTTATTTTTCAATTAAGCACATGCGGAAGCGAATTAAACAAACACCCGGATAACCATCAAACACAGGGATAGTAAAAACACATGCCAACGCTTTTTCACAAACCACACTTTATATACATACCAGGTTAACCCTACAAGTCTATACACATAAGTCTGTTTCAAAAAGAAAACTACCAAGCCACCTACACTCCGAACCCTTTCACCTCGGGCTCCGGGTTCTCCATGACATTGTCCGTTATATCGATGTCCATGGGATGAGCTACCTCCCCATCCTCGGTTTTGACGGTAGGCTCGTCAAAACCCTATAGAGGACCCTCCCGAACCCCGTTAGGCTTGTTAAGGAACCACGCTTTGAAGCGATGAAGTATCGAGTGAGGTAGGCCCTCATAGACCCAAATCGTGGTCACCATTAACTCACAGATCTAGGTGGTCCCGAGAATAGGGAAGAAGGTAGACTTGGACTCCATCTCCCATGGCCACCTAAAACGGATGTGACATATCTCCATACTAGGGACCTGAAAAAGAGTTAACCACAACGGGGTGAGATAAATCTCAGTGAGTCAAAATCCTAAACCCCGATTAGGATGCAAATTCACTTAATGGCAGCCTAAACAGGCTTCACACACAAACTTACCTTGCCTCAGCACGTCTCTGCATATTAGTGTGCCACATATATCATGTGCATACAACAAACATATTTAATAACCGGAACACCTCATTTAATCTTGCAAACAATCACATGGGTCCCGATTATAAGGTAAAACCGTTATGACATGTCTCATTCCGTGCCACACAATTTTGTCCCATAATTAGGCACAATTATCACAACCACTCAGGCGTGTTCCGGTTATTACGACCCATTGGTCATGGCCAACTCAACAGTCGGCGGTCATCCGGCATATAACCGGGCGTCATCCCTTCAATTTGGCCCCTCCGAATTTCCTTTCTTTTCCGAATCGTCCGAATTGATTTTCCGTAAAAATCCTGAGCTTAGTGTGACCTAACCTACTGGGTAGCTTTTAGGAATTTTTAGTGCAATTAACCCATGGTCGATTATTTTCGAGCCACATTGTACATCTTCGACACATTAGCGACTCTCAGTTGTTGTGAAAATCTTGACAAGAATTTGGTGCCGATCAACAAGAATTTTACAATTAGGTGGAATCACCCACTTAATCACATGGCTCTGTCGAATCGACCTATCTCCGGTCTCTAATCGATTTTTAACTGTGCCGTAGTGACCCTTGTAGATTAGCACGGTCGAGTAGTCAATTCCTAGTCAAATTATCAAGTCTATTACGTTTATATTCCTTAACGGCTTCACCTAATATGCTAGTTATCTTGTGAGTGACCAACTCAGAGAGAAGAACCATAGGCGCGTCAATGAAAAGCCGAACTCATTCAATCGAAAACGGAACCTGAAAATCAGGACATCACACGGTGCATATGGACAATGGTGACGACACGGACGAGTGGTGGCAAGAATGGCAGTGATGGCGATGACTTGCGGTGGTGATGGTGAGGAGGGGAAGAAGAAGAAGAAGAAGAAGATGATGATGATGATGATGATGAGAAGAAAAGAGGGAGATGGGGTGGTTAAGGGTGGCCAACAAAGGTGACGTAGATGAGGGGGGAAGAGAGAGAGAGAGAGAGAGAGAGATAAGGTTTTTTTCCGAAAAAATCTTTCTTAAAATCCTTTCCACCAAGCCTTTTTCCCTTTTGTCTTTTTGCTAAACCTTCTAGAAGGCCAAAATGGTCTTTTTACACTTTTAACTTGAATTTTCAATATTTCCCTTGGGCCCATTTGCTTGAAATAGGCTGGGCTTAGCTTGGCTTGGCAAGCCTAAGTAGGCCCTCATAACCAACTTAAGGAGCATGAGGCCCATCGGCCTTCACTTGGCCCGGCTTCTCTCTCTAGCTTCCAATTCTTGGTCAATTAGTCCTAATTTGGAAATTTTAAGCTTGTCGATAAATCGACAGATAAATGAGGCGATGTCCAATAAGTTTGTTTTGGAGTCCTTGAAAGTTCAATACCTGAAATCGAATTAAAATTCATCGTTAAGATCGATCAAATGCAATTTTAGTACGACCTAAACTCTTGGATGGCTTTTAGGGGTTTTTGCGCGGTTAACCCGTGAGCAATAATCTTCGATCCACATTTGTGCCTCTTCAATTGTGGATGACTATCAGTTGTCATGTCATCGCAAGGAATCTAAGACTAACCCTAAGTGCAAGATCAATAGAAAATCGATTTACTGTTGTTCGTGGTGAATATCGAAATCATGTGGAATCACTCGCAAACCAACTACATACTCATGTCAAATCGATTTATATTCGTTCGCTAATTGACTTATAATAGTGTAGTATTGTCACTTGTTGATCCCTATAGTCAAGTGATCTATCCCTGATTGAATTCTTCAGTCTTTCACTTTTTAACTTTCGTGGCCTCTCCCAATAGATTAGTTAATTCATGAATGATCAGTTCAGAGTAAATTACTATCAATGAATTGATGAAATAACTATTTCATCTATTTCAAAATGGGTCGAATTTTAGGATATCACAATATGCATGCTTGATGTATTGCTATGGGCAGATATTAATTAATAATGTGTAGAGGTGTGCCAAGGTGAGGTAAGAATGCATGCGCGACAACTTGATGTTCTACATATGTAGGTTGCACTTGAGACAAATTAACATCCTAATCAAGGCTTAAATTATTGAGTTACTAAGATTTTATCTCGCATATTGTTGTTTATTGTTTTCAAGCCCGTTGTATGGAGAACCATCACGTTCGATTCAGGGTCCCAATGGATCAAGATACGGTCTTGACCTCACACTCTATCCCCGGATCCGACCAGGTGTACTAACTTTTTATCACAATGGTTTGGGTAGACGAGAGGTTGGCCCACTAGGTGACCCATAGGTTTAAGGCATGGTTTATCCGGGTTGAGGAGGAACATCTAAGCCCGATCCGTGACTTTTATGGACCACATAGTGAGGCTCTTGGAGAGCAAGTACGAGATCCTATGGACATTGACACCCCTGATGGTGCCGTTGAAGATCTAGAGACTGACCCTAATGTGGAGTCTGATATTTGAGACACAAGTCGGATATCACGGCCAGCCTTGACGTCTGTAAAGTTTAGGTCAATCGTGACCCCTGCTGGTTTTTATTGATGATTGATAGGAAGTTGTCATTGTGGGAAAGACTTATAAATATTTAACTTCTTAGAGTTAACAAGTACATAAATAAAAGTAATGCTTTTGGAAATGTTTGTTGTTATGTTTATACTATCCCTGCTAATAGATTTGACTTTGTGTTTATAATATGCTTATGTTTTTCATTTAATCGAAAGAATAAAAGTATGGGTTAGCGACGCATCCCGAATCGTCGCAACTAAACCATCATCGATGAATGTTCGCGTGCTCGGGGTTCGGGGCGTGACACATACTGCCACGGATGTGTCCAGATTCACTCACCATGATTTCGTGGCCAGCATTATTTCCTTAATTCTTTCCCTTAATTTCCGCTTCGCTCAATCTTTCTTTCGGCTTTTCTTGTTTGCATTGCCTCGTGCATGAACGCCCAATATTCGGCCGAGTGAGGGTCAATTCTGTCCATATTGCCGGATAAATCCCACTAATTCTTTTCCTAAATTTGCTCACTCTCCTTGCCGTTTCACGGCTCGCTAATTTCAGGAGCACCAACTTATCTGGATTCTTTCCCTCATTTCATCTCTTCATACATTCTTTTCTTTTCCTCCCATTCCTAACTCAGTATCTTGCTTTCAAGCCTCTGTGCATCATCTTATTAATGACATTTACAGATTTATATCGGAAAAAAAAAAATTTATCTTTCTTGCCCGCTTGCCGGCATATTTCAAATACGTGAATCATTTAATTGTGAAAGAAATTTCACCGATTCCTCCTCTGGCTTCGAGCACGCCCCCCCAAATCATGGTCCTTTCAAAATTGTGATGTGTGATCCCTTTTCTTAAGCCACCATTCTAGCCGTCATGCATCATCCTTCATTCCTCATTGGCTAAATGTAGACTCCAATCCGGGTTACCATGTAGAAAATCCTAATTCAAATTGTGACCTTGATCCATTCAATGAATCCAAGATTTTCGCTCAAAATATGTCAATTTCAATTGGTGCCAGTCAATAAGAAGGATTCTGCATGTAATACTCCACGGTATTTTGCACGCCACTGATGTGAATGCAAATGGGGACTATGCAATATTGATTTTTTTTTCTTTTTTGGTTTAGGGATTGAACTCGATCCATAATTTTTCATGCAATAAATGACTAAAGAAAAATCAAAATTTAGGTGTCAACATCGACTGGAAAATGTTAGGGCCCGTGAAATACATTAGTAATCTCACTGCCTACATAAAATGTGAGCCAAAGCTCCAGTGAAACGGTCATGAGATGGGAAACTTTAACGCCATCTTCATTAAGACGACATAATTTATCATACGAAGTCAAAAATATGCAGGCCTCATCTTAGTAATTCATCGACATTTAAAAAAAAAAAAAAAACACGAAGGATTCTCGCATATACTATCCTTCCCCCTCATGGCATATACCCCAAATTAATCTGATTTATAATATGTTACTCAAAGCCGGTTCTTTGACCAAAAAAAACAAAAAAAAGTCGGCTCATTTTTTTAACTCATAACTACGTACTTTGTCTCATGCTCTTTTTTCATCTATAAATAGAAAGGTACACAAGGCATATCTCTTACAAAGTCAGTACTGAAAGAAGCTCAGATATTCAAAAAGCATGGCTAAGATCACCAGTCACAAGTACACCGTCTTCTTCAACTTGGTTTCGATACTCTTCTTCGTCCTGATGGTCACCCGGGTCGAGAGCCTACCAGGAAAAAGTAATGGATTACTAATCTCCATTTTAATTGATAATATATTTTTTCCTCCTGCATACTTCAAAATCTTGTTGCAACTTCATCGTACGTTGAGGATCCGCTTTCTATTTCAAAACGTCGGCCAACCACAAGTTGCATCCCTAATGCCAGAACTTTCGGCCGGTTTTGAAACAAAATCTGTTTTAATGCTGCATTAATAGCTGGAAGTTTTTCTTTCCTACGGGAGGATGAGCAGCTTGACATTACCCATGTTTTCCCATAATATTGAAGTAGTTTTCATGCATGAGCTAAGCACGATTCTTTTAATTGCAATTAAAAAAATTTATTCATTTGTTCCCTACATAATTATGTTGCAAAAACAATGTAAATAAAGGACTCTAAGAAATAAGATACAAAAGGCAACTGAATAACAAATATTCCCTAAATATTTGTTGACTTACTAACTCTAAGAGATAAGATGCAAAAGGTAACATAATAACAAAAATTCCCTAAATATTTGCTGAATATTTTCTTCCCTTAACAATTGCTAATGTAAATTAGGCAATTAGTGTTTCACTTAGTCATCAATCGAGTCGTTATGTTGGGACTCAAGTCTTTCTTTGGTTTGTGCATGGTGCTTTACAGGGCATTTTGTGTGCGTCCAAGATGTGCAAGTGAACAAGGGAGACATTTGCTATGCAATAGCACAGCAGTACGGCTTGACTCTAGGCACCTTCTATTCCTACAATCCAAAAGTAAACTGCGATGATCTCCAAATTGGTCAATATCTTTGCGTCGACGGGGTGTGGCTAGATTTCTAGTTTACACTTATATGAATAAAGGAGTGGATAAGTGCAACGCGCTCATCACCCAATTGCTGGTAATGCAAGCACAGGGTCCAGTCATCATGTTTTGTTTCAGTGTCATCAAGCAATGTAGTTTGAGCATTGTGACTAAAGGGTGTCGATAAAGTTAGTACGCATGCTTTATTTCAGTTTTTTGGTGAATAGTTAAAGTATATTTGTTATTCAGAAGAAAATATTGGGCCTAGCAAGGGTACAAACCCCAGCAATGCATCAGTCCATTCCACGAGCAATATGTATAACTCCGGGTCCACCTTTAAGAAAACCTGCAAGTCCCTCTCACTCCTTCGTCTCTCTCTCTTCTACACCATTGCTTTCTTTGTTTTCATTTTGCCCTTCCATGGCCATGGACGACACTCGATTGCAACGGCCAGCCATGGACAAACCACTCACAAGCATGCCGACACTTATCCATGCTCGCTGTCAGCATCATTCGCGCATACTATTAATCCCTTTTATCCATCTTTCTCATTAGCCATGGACGACCGGTGAGTGTCTGTCATACCCCGAACCCCGGGCACGCAACAACCCCTTCCTTGGTCGATAGAAAGCGATGTCTCAGGGCTCATTGCCGACCCTTTCTTTTATTGCGGAAACGTATAATAAAATCCCCAGACAACAAAAATATGGAATAGAAAAGTAGGATACCATTTTCACCAAAACACTTTTCATAAACAAACTGGTTTATACACAGAAGCCAACTCTAAGGTCTATGTACAAGAGATCTATCTCCAAGAAGAACTACTGAGCCATCCATGCTCCTGACCTTTGCGCTCAAGCTCCAGATTCTTCATACTAGGGACCTAAAAATGGTTATACAATAACCAGTGAGATTAAAATCTCAGCGAGTCCTCCCCTAAGCCCCCGATTAGAACACCAACTCAACTCGGGGTATCTCTTCAGAACCAGGCCACAAACTTACTACGACTAACAACCAACAATCAACAAATCACAATAGCCAGGGTCAACCACTAACTACATAGTTGGTTCGCATGCAACATTACCTGGTATGCCATACCCTGCACATTCTCGGTTCGTGCGTGCGTGCCATAAATAATGTGATCAACATGTATAACCGAAACTAATGATGCCATGATTTTCATACGCTTTTGCACTTTAGTGCGCCACCTATCATGCATTAATCGATCACACGGGTCCCGATTATAAGGTAAAATCGTTATAATACGTCACATACCGCGCCACACAATTTTACCTCATAATAAGGCCCAACCATCTTAACCCTCACACGTGTTCCACTTAATTATGACCTCAACACTCATGTGTGCTCCAGTTATTAATGACCTACTAGCCATAGTTAACTTTCCAGTCAGGATCATTCGACTTCTGCCGGGCTACCGATAAAAATCTGGCTTCGTCCTGCCCCATCGGCCATGGCATCATCTAGCACTCCCACCTAAACGATATCCCTAAAAGGGACATCGGTCTACAATCTACTACGACTGGCTTCCGACACCCATCAGGTATCGCCCCCAAACTTCGGTTGGGTGACAAATTCCACTTCTTAATCATGCAAGCACACCATTAAGACTCTCTTCTTAGTTTCCAGAAAGCTTGTTATCTGAAATCAATTTGATTCGAGATCCAAAACTTGTTCATTTGATCTGAAATTTCACTATGTTAAACTAGAAGATGTGAAAAACAACTTTTTTGAAGAAACCATTTTGAAATTCAAACCTAAAAGTTGATAAAACCCTTAGAATCCCGAAAGGTCACAAATTACAGCACAGTCCGAGATTTTGTTTGCAAATGACGGAGCTCATATCTCCTTCTTTTAAATCCCTAAAAATTGTGAGAAAAATATATGTTATAGCTGAAGATGTCTAAAACATTTCTCGAGAAGAAATCAACCTTAAATTCGCAACCCATTTCGATCTAAAAAAATGGCAAATAGCGAGGGTCCAGAGATCCGAACTGCAGAAAGTCCACTGAATTGGACTAATCCATCTTCAATGGTGCTAATCTCACTAATTAGATTAACACTAATCCATTCTAAGGCTAACATAACCATTATAGATTAGCATTGATCCATCTTAAGCTAATCTAAATAACCCTTAAGCATAAATAACCTCCTAAACAAGTTTAACCACTAATCAAAGGATTATGAGCTAAACTCACCCGTTAAACGGGCCGGAGACATGGACGCGACGGCGATGATGGAGGCTATGCTTGGGAACCTCTACCATGACGATCCAAGGCGGCCCCGGGGCTGGAACAGCAACCACAAACTCAGACTCCCACTGAAACACTGAAAACTGGATTGCCGGAGGAGAAACAGAGCTGAACGGGCTTGGCAGGAGCTCCGACAAGGGGCTGGCCAGCGACTAGCGGCACCTTGGGGTCGAGGGGGACTTGCTAGTGGTTGGTATGGGCGAAGGTAGGGTCGATCCCCCCCCCACCGCAAAGCATCATCTTCTTCAGCTCTTCTCCTTCCTTTCTTCTTCTTCTTCAACATCTTCTTCTTCATTTCCTTGCTGCAAGTCCCTTGAACCAAGCAGCCGAACCAGCCAACCTCCGTCGAACCAATCAGCTCGCCTGGCTCAACTGTCCGCCGCGCCAATCTGCTATCCGTCTGCCTTCGCCAGCTCTTCACTCAAGCTCAGCCGCTTGTCCGCCTAACCCTAGTCATCCACCTACACATCGTCCTGGCCAGGCCGTTAGCCTTTCTGTCCAATCCCGGCGTTGCAACCAACTTCACTCCGAACCGATTCCAACAGCCCTCCAAAACCGAACCGGGTCCAGCCAGCAGGACCGGTTCTTTTTCAACTCAAGCCGTGAGCTATTGGGCCATTTTCAGCCCATTCCCGGCCTCTCTTGGCATCGTCGTAGGCCCAAGTCTTGCTCGCCTTCGCATTTCCGTCACCGTGAACTCATCGGTTCACTAATCTTGTGAGTTTATGTTCTAATCCCTAATTAGTAAGCTAAGAAAGCTTAGAAGTGGATTAGTGGGCTAATTAGTGGGTTAGTTAGATTAATTAGGCTTAGGATGATTTAGTTAGAGTAAGAATTTAGTTAGTTAGTTAGTTAGTTCAACTAGAATGGTTAGGTGGATTTAATTAGGAATTAGTTAGATTATATAATTAGTGTAATTAGATTAAATTAGTTAGAATGGTTAGATTAATTAGTTAGTTTGATTTAATTAGCCTAGTTAGCTTAGGTTGATTTAATTGAGTGCTTTAATTTAAATATTTTGAAATTTATTTAATTAAATGTAATTTATTTAATTATTTATCAATTAGCGGAAATTATACCGGGATAGCCGGTTGTCAGAATTTCGTCCTAATCGTCGTGATGTAGTTGGTTTGTGCAATTGAGTGCTAATTTGTGCAATTTTTTGCTGAGTGTTGATTTATTATTTATTATTTCAAAAAAATGGAATTTTGATATTTATTAGAAAAATATCAGGTGTTGGTTTTTTATGCCGAAAATGTTTTTAGTACTATATAAAATCGTGGGATTTTAAAATGAAAGGATATCACACTTTATGGTTCGATTTGCCTGTGTGTCTACGCACACCTATATTACCAGGTGTTTTTAATATTAAGAAAAATAGGCCAAGTACATTATTTAAAATTGACACATTTGAGTGCAAAACACGATGTCCTTGGCCGAGATTGGTTATGCGTGTGACGCTATGAGAATTCATCACCCAATGAAAGTTGGGAGGACGATACTCCTATATGGAATGCCCCACATCAACGGATGCCAGATCGCGGTAGAGGCCGAACCGATGCTCCTTCAAGAATGCCATCTAGAATTAGATGTTGTTGTGCTTGATGGGGCGAGACGATGCCCGGCTATGCCAAAAGACTACCGATTGTTGAGTTGGATCTGACCAATGGGTCATAAGAACTGGAACATGTGTGAATAAGTGAAATAGCCACGCCTGATTATGGGATCAAATTGTGTGGCACGTAATGGAACATGTCATAACGGTTTAGCCTTATAATCGGGACCCCTGTAAATAGTTGATGATTGATGTGCAGTGTTCCAGTTGTTAAAGATGTTTGCTATATGCATATGTATATGAGATGTGCTAACGTGTAGGGAGATGCTGAGGCGAGGTAAGTCCTCTGTGATGTGTACTTAGACTGCCTCTAGGTGAATTTCCTTCCTAATCGGGGTTTAAGGCATGAACTCGCTAAGACATTGTCTCACCCTGTCGTGGGTTACAATTTTATAGGTCCTTAGATGGAGATTTGACCCATTCGTTTTGGATGGCCACGAGAGGCCAAGGAACAACGCACTGTCTTCCCCGTCCACGGGAACTCCGACTGGACCCGTGAGCTCGTGTTTACTACTATTTGGGTCAATGAGAGTCTACCTCAGTTGGTCCCTCATAGATTCAAAGCGTGGTTTCGCCACGGGCCCAATGGTGTTCGAGAGGGCCCCTTGGATGGCTTCGACGGACCTACCGTCGATGGAGAGTATTTTGAGTTCGACCCTGTGCATGACGCCGATATCATAGTTGATATCGAGGCGAACTAAGGACCTAAGGTTGAGGAGCCTGCAGTAGAGGTAGCTGATCCTCTAGATCGACATCCCTGATGGTGTCGTGATAGACCCGGATCCCAAGTAGGTAGGATCCAAGGTAGGGTTAGCTTGGTAGCGCCTTTTTAGTTTTAGACACTTGTGTATATAAACATGGGTTGTTTATAAAGTGTGGCTTTTGTGAATTGATTGTCTTGCTTTTCTATCCCATGTTTGTTTATTGTATAGAGGTTGTTTATTTCACTTCTGCCTGTGCATGAATCGATTGGGTCGGCAACGCGTCCTGGGAATGTCGCAATTTAGTCGACCACCGAGGGATGTTTGTGTGCTCGAGGTTGGGGGCGTGACAAAAATAAACTTTTATTCTCACACTAATAACGAGCTGGGCGTTCTAAATAGTTTATACCTAAAGGGGGATTTTGCCTTGAACCTTTAGGTTGAATATAAAGCTAAAAAGTTACCTGCTCATTATATATGGGTTCATCTTACGCTCAATGGCAGCTCTTTTCGGACATCCTAGTTTTGGAGCAACTACAATATTACACCAAGTATTAAGTTGTAATCAACCTCCACTTCAAATAAACACTCCTAACTTTCTCAGCAGACAGTCTGATGTTAGAGCCAAACACAGATGAGATCCTCTTCTTAACATCAGATAGCACCAGATTAGAAAGTCTTATTAACACAAGGAGAAGCCTTGCCGCATATCCCATCATTTCAATCTTGCCAAATACAATATAAAGCGGAATTCCGAATCTACATCAGTATGATTTATCTCCGATTAGATGGTATTGATTAGTACCACACAAATGGCGATCTGCTGGATGAAAATCTCCATCACTTGAACCTGAGAGTATAATTTTACCGAAGCAGCTGAATTGGGAAAAAGAGTGCCTTCCAAAGCAGCTCGACTACTCTCCCGCTTCATCTCCACATCCCAAAAACTCTAATCTTTTTATGTACGATTTTTTATATTTTGTTAATTTATGTGTATAGCTTTTTATAATCTAACCATACATTACAATGAGGTTATACTCATGTTTGAGCACTTTCATACTTCATTTCAGTTATATTTTGTACGACCATAGATCACAGGGCTACGTCTAGTGGCATACGAATCGAAATGCTAAGTAGAAATCAAGTGTTCAGCTACAAAGAAAATTTCACAATCCACTTCTCTTTTTCATTCCCCAATATGTGCAGATTAGGATATGTCGATACACATTGTTGATGGACGAATTCGGGGGGAGACAACCTCAGAAACCAGAGGAATGTTACAAAACGGCATTGAAGAGCTTGAGTCCCACATTGTCTCACTGTGTGAGTGAGATGCAAACCCTAAGTTGCCACATCCTCTCAGCGATCAACGGTTGGAGGCTGGATTTTCCATGGCGTTTTGTGATTGGAATAAATGGAAGAGCCAAACGGATGTTTCTTCTTCCCCTCTATTTCTCTCTCTTCTTATTCTGTTCCGTGTACTGTTTCAGTCTCGCAGTTGTCCAGGAATGGCGACGGAGGCCAGAGAAATCACCGGAAAGTTGCTCATTAGAATGAAATACCGCTGGTGCGAAACTGACAGCTCTATTTTCTGGTGACCGAGCGATGGGGCTGATCGCACATCAGGACTGGCCGATGACATACGCAAGAACTTGTTGGTGCACTTGTGGCGGTTGGAAAGAATCGCTCCATGGCTGGACTCATCGGGAAGATCACGAGCAGGTGAGCTTGAGTGGCTGAATGGACTCCAGGAAGGGAACGAACTCTAAAACTTTTGGATCTCTTCGGGTGTGATTCTTCTTTCAATAAATCAATGACGGTGATGCTATGAAGAAGTCCACTCTGCTCTCCCTCTCTCTCTCTCTCTCTCTCTCTCTCTCTCTCTCTCTCTCTCGTTTTGCTTTGAGCATCTCTGTATATTTTCACAATCGACTTCTCTATCTCACTCTCTGCTTGTGCGTACTCCCAGTGAAGATTTGGAGATGGACGTGATATATCGTGAAGGATGAGGTGATGGGCGTGAACTGGTGGGGATGGAAAATAATGATGAAGGTTTCCCCTGTTCTCTCCTTTTATCACTCTGCTTGCATTACCTCCTACAAGTTTCCCATTCTCTTTCTCTTTGCAAAAGTGAGCATGGAGACTGAGAAACGTGATCGTGTGTAGCTGCCATCTTGTGATGACTTCTTGTGAACATGCTGATTGTTATCAAGAGAGGAGATCGAGGGAGTGCTTGCTGAATGAAACGGAGATGTGAACCCTCGGAGATCCTCCCCTCGGAGTTTAATCTGGACAAGAAAACAGAACACCATTGCAACAGCTTGAATAGCAAAATGGAATCGCACACGACCAAACTAAATAAAAAGATGCTCGAAATGATTGTTGTCAACGTCCATGAAGCAAGATGAACACGGGATGTCAAGAGAACCTGCAAAAGAGTGAATAGATCGCTGGGCTTCGTAGGAAGTGATGGAGAAGCGCAGGGATCACTAATCGTGCACAGCAAAGACCAACGTGGTGTGACAGTGAATAGAGGAACATTACAAGTGTCAAAAATTGTGTAGGGTACTCAGTTTACTGTCAAAAGCTTTCGCCGAATTGCTTAAATACTAAATTGGAAAAAAAACGATTACTGAAATATCAACGGTAAGAAATTCCAATAAAAAATAATACTTAACTTTTATAATTAAAAATTTTATGACTTGGCATATTATTTAAGAAATCTAGTCCAAGTGGCATTTCCACGTGGCATGCTTAATACTGAAATGATAATTTTTTTAACAACGACTGGTACTAAAATGATCATTTTAAACAAAATTTAGCACTCAAGCAATTACTATTTAGAACTTTTAAAAACGTCATTCGAGGATTATATGTTGACCGGGCGTGCTTACAAGCCATGTAGAACTGAAATTAATAAAAAAACATATCGAAGTTGGCACTTAAGTTATGGTTTTTTTTTAAAGAAAGCGGCACTTGAATGATCCGAAAAAGACTTTTGGCACTAAATTGAATGCCGTACACAACTTTTGACACTTCTAGTATCCTTATCCTGTGTAAAAGGAAATGATTCCACGGCCAGCATTTTCCTTAATTCTTTCCCTTAATTTCCTCTTCGCTCAATCTTTCCATTCGGCTTTTCTTGTTTGTATTGCCTCGCGCATGAACGCCCAATGTTTAGCCGAGCGAGCGTCCATTCTGTCCATGGTGCCGGATAAATCCCATAGCATCACCATCATTGATATATTGAAAGAAGAATCACACCCGAAGAGATCCAAAAGTTTTAGAGTTCGGCCCTTCCCAGAGTCCATTCAGCCACTCAAGCTTGCCCGCTCGTGATCTTCCTGATGAGTGCCAGCCACACGAGCGATTCTCTCCAACGGCGACAAGTGCACCAACAAGTTCTAGCGTCTGTCACCAGCCAGTCCCGACATGCGAGCAGGCCCATCACCCGCTCACCAGAAAAAAGAGCTCTCAGTTTCACGCTAGTGGTATTTTATCCTGGTGAGCAAGTTTCCGGCGATTTCTCTGGCCTCCGTTGCCATTCCTGTGAGCTCCTGCGACTGCCATTCCCATTGCTGCACCCATCTTCCCAGCGGCTCTATTATGCGTCCAGAATAGTTCCCGGTGAAACGGCAATCTACATCAAACCTCCAGTCGTGCTATAGTAGCATTGCCAAGTTCCTAGTAGTCCCGTTGACCAGTTTGGTCTCGCTCACATCAAAACGTACGCCACAGCAGCATTGTTTTCTGTCTGCTTCGTTGCAGCTGTTCTTGGTGTCGTGTTAGTCCCCGTTGCCCTAAGTTATCTCTAGTCCGGGTCAGGATACGGTATGTTTAATCTCGTGGACGTTTTCCTCGTAAAATAATTTCACTTGCATATTAGTTGATAAAACCTTAGTTTATTATAATTTGATTATTTCTCTACATAAACCAAAGGTGTATTAGGCTTTTAAACCCTTAGACACTAAGGTCGAACCCCGATATTGTCTTATGTGGATTGTTATGGTTGAGTATGTGATTGATTCGTACATCACCACAATTCACGCATATTTAGAGTTTAGAGTATATTTATAATTTACACTTTAGGTTTTCGTAATTAGGGTCATGCATGGTTAATCGTAGAATAGAAAGTGCACCGCACATTTAATTTATAGACTTCGGGGGCATTTGTCTTTTTTCTAAGGGAAAAGAACAAAAGTACATTAGTCAGTCTCATACAAATTAGGAGAAATAATTTAGTATAGATTGCATATTTATTAGTCATATCATGCATAACACTCATGCTCTCTATCTGCATATTTTTCTAAGAAATAGTTTGCAGAAACGTGGTGATGGATGGGGATACACTTTACTTGCTTAGTACATCCCTGTTCTTAAAGAAGTCCACAGAAAAACTTCCAGCTGGACACTGAAGTTAGTCACAATGCTGAAACTGCATTGCTCGATGACCTTGAAACAAAACACGACAACAAGACCCCTGCGCTTGCATTACCAGCAATAGGGTGATGAGCGCGTTGCACTTATCCGTTCCTTTATTCATACAAGTGTAAACTAGATATCTTTGTGGCTTAGATCCACTCCCCGGAGACGCAAAGGCATTGACCAATGGAGAGATCATCGCAGTTTACTTTTGGATTTATTGGAAACAAGATCGAAGATCTTGGAGCTGATCCCGATTGTGATTGATTCTAGGAATCGTTGATTAGTATAATAAATAGGAAATAATGATTCATGTATATTATTTTCCTATTTTATTCTTTCATTCTTACATTACAAGTTGCACAATGTACTTATATACATAACACACAATACTAGAAAACATTTTCCCAAATTCCTTTTATTTTTCTATCATGGTATCAGAGCCTCATCTTCCTGGCCTAGCTTACGCAACCCTAGAATTGCCATCGTCTTTTTTCTTATCTATTATTGCAAATCTCTTCCTGCAAAACAAATCAGCGAAGCGATTAGGAATTCGTTTTTTTTTTTTTTTAATACCATGGCAAAGGATAAGAATGTTGAAAGTTCCTCAGTAGAGGATTCCTCACTTCAAAACCAAACGCCCACACCATTTGACCAAATCGAGTCGACTCATCAAGAAGGGTAGGTTGATAATGCCAACATTGTTTCTACCCCTTCTCTAGTGCAGATCCCTAGGCTAACTCAGTGGCCCCCAGTCCACTAGTATCCCATCCAAAGCCAGTGGGCCACTGGTCTGGGACAGACATGGGCCCAATACCCATATGAAGAAAATGTTGTGGGCTTTGGAACTTAGCCCAATAGAAGAGGGCCAATTCCCTCCCCATTTGGGACCGACCCGATTGGTGAGTCGAGGAAGACGAATGCGGGTCACAGACTCGGATCCACACCGGGTCAGGGAACGAAACCCTACCCGTCCTTCAACCCGCACTCATGTCACCTTACCTATTTCCATTCAACGACAACGGCTGCCTGGAGCTCGGAGATCCATTTTAAACATCGCTGGTGGTTGGGTCAAATTACGCCTCATCAACCAGCAACTTACCAGGTCGGCGAACTACCACTCTTAAGCACAGGACCTCCGACGAGCACTTGTCACAAAGGACAAGGAGGGATTTCGTCGACAGAGTTATGCCCTTCCCAATGGACGAGTAGTTGTAGAGGCACTAGCGATGGTGCAACCAACTAGTACGCACCTGGATCGAGAACTACTTGACACCCAATGTCGCGACTGGCCTTCCTCTGACGGAGGATTTGAAGACGTTTTAGGAGAATATATGAGAAATGTATAGGGAGTCAGATTGAGCAAGATTATTCACATTAACTCATGCCTTGTCTGAACTAAAACGGGGCAACCTTTCGATCACCACATGTCTTAAATTATGTCTCGAGTTTGAGCATTTGCAAAACACGATTTGCTTGGATAAATTTTTTGTTATTTGATCGTGGGACGGATTTACAAAAGAGGAAATATAAAATAAAAGGAGCAAGTTTCCTCCATTCCACGCTGAAGGAAGAAGTTCCCTACACGTGAAAAGGAATGCGGTGGGGCCCAAGGTCAAAAGTTTGACCTTTGACCTTGGGCACACACACGCACACGCGTATAAAATAGCTCTTCAAAGAAGTAAAAAAAAAAAAAAAAGTCTGCCGAAGCCCTAGCTAGAAGAATCCGCTTGAAGCTTGCACGTGGAGCCAAAGCGAGCTGGTGGGCCTAGGTCAGCTATTTGACCTGTGGGCACGTGTATTTCCCTTTTCAACGTGCGTGAAGCGGCTAAAATAAAACCCTACGAGAAAAAGAACGAAGCCGCAAGTCCTCCACGAGAAGCTTGAAGAGATACGTGATTTCATACGAATGCGAACTAGGCGTACATAGAGCGTTGTATTTTGAGCTTGAACGTGTGGTAATATTGTGCCGTGAGTTTATGTCCAAGTGAGTTGTTTATTTACAAACACTTTGGGTTTGGGGTTAAATCTAGGTGTGGAAAACACTTGAGCGTATTGTAAACTCTGATTCTCCAATTATAGTGGATTATTTGCTGATGGCTCTCTCTGTGGACGTTGGTACCGATACTAGGACCGAACCATGTAAATTTCTGATGTCCTTATATTTCTCATTTATTTCTCTGGTGATTTTGTGTTGACGTAAATTGCAAGATCCTGTCGTTTCCGCGTATTATATCCCAACAATTGGTATCAGAGCTTGTGGTTGGATTTCTTTATTGTGATTTAGAGCTTTTGCTTGCTGATTATTATTTGGAAATTATGTTATTGCAATTATGTCTGAGAGAAATCTGAAATTGAGAAGTTTAACGAGAGTAACAATTTTGTGTTATGGAGTATCAAGATGCGGGCATTATTGACAACATAAGGTTTGGCCAAGGCATTGGATGGTAAAGATGAGTTGCCAATTATAATGAAAGCCTCTGAGAGGGTAGAGCTAATGGAAAAAGCAAAGAGTATAATCCTGTTAAATTTGTCGGATGAGGTCTTAATAGAGGTTGCTGAGGAGAAGAATACCACAGTATTATGGGCAAAACTTCAAGCACTCTATGTGAAGAAAGGTTTGAACAATCGCTTGTACATGTTGAAGAAGATGTTTCAATTTAGATATACTGAAGGTACATCTATCAGAACCCACCTAGATGAATTTAATAAACTCATGATAGATCTGAAGAACGTCGGTAAGATACTTGATGATGAAGAGCAGGGCATGATGTTGTTAGCCTCTTTATCAGAGTCATGGGAGCACTTTACTGATTCACTATTGCAAGGGCGTACTACAATTACCTCAGAAGAGGTAAAGTCCGCCTTATTCTCTAAGAAGTCGCAGAGAAAGTTGCGAGATGATGGTCTGACGCAAGGAGCAACTACAAGCACTGACGATTCGGGGTAGAGAACAATATCAAGGGCCTAGTAGCAGCAAAGGTAAAAATAGATCAAAATCACGCCATAAAAAGTCCAAGGGACGCGTGAAGTGCTTTGAGTGTCATGAGGAGGGGCACAACAAGAGAGACTGTCCTAAGCAGAGGAATAAAGTTGATAGGCAGAATGCCACAAGCAGTGTGGCAAATGTTGCCGAGGGGAGCAATAGTGATGCAGAAGCTGTCTTATGTGTGACTACTATTTCATCAGGAGACGAATGGGTGCTAGATTCGGGATGTTCTTATCATATAACGCCTCATAAGAACTGGTTTACTACTTACCAGACTACATATGGTGGTAGAGTTCTTTTGGGGAATAATGCAATCTATAAGGCTGTGGGGATAGGGACAATTCGGATTCGGATGCACGATGGGGCGGTGCACACATTGACAGATATGAGGCATGTACCGGAGCTCAAGAAGAACCTTATTTCTCTAGGGACACTCGATGACATCGGGTGTAAGTACACCGCTGAAGATGGAATACTGAAGATCTCTTGAGGTGCCATGACAATGATGAAAGGGAAGAAAGTGAATACTCTCTATCATCTACTGGGAGAGACCGTGACCGGAACCACTGTAGTTTCATCAAGTGAGTCAGACTCTAACTTGACTCAGTTATGGTATATGCGTTTAGAGAACATGAGTGAAGCAGGTATGACGATGCTGAGTGAAAGGGGGTTGTTGAAGGGTCAGAAGATAGGGAAGCTGGACTTATGTGAGCATTGCATCTTTGGGAAGCAACACCAAGTTAAGTTTACTACAGCTATTCATTCGACCAAACGACCAGTTGAATATATTCATTCAGACGTCTAAGGCCGGTCTTCGGTTCCTTCGAAAGGATATGCCCGATATATGCTGACATTTATCAATGATTATTCAAGGAATGTATGGGTATACTTTCTAAAACACAAATATGATGTGTTTGATCGGTTCAAAAAATTTGAGGCATTGATTGAGAAGCAAACAAATCAAGTGCCTGAGAACCGATAATGGCATGGAGTTCTGTGGTAAAGATTTTACTAAGTTCTGCGAGAAAGAATGTATTGTAATACACCGCACAGTACCTAGGACACCATAGCAGAACGGTGTGGCAGAACGGAAGAACAGAACTTTACTTGAGCGAGCTTGATGCATGCTTTTGCATGCAGGACTTGGCAAGGAAGAAATTTATATGGATCTTCCTTGAGGATTATGTAGACAAGGGAAGTATCGGGTATGCCGTCTTTGCAAATCCTTGTATGGACTAAAGCTAGCATCTAGACAATGGTATGTCAAGTACACTACTGCATTAACCAATGTAATTTTCAGCATTATAAGCATGATTATACTCTATTTACGCGAACTATGGGGAATTCATCGATTTATTTGCTGATATATGTTGATGATATTCTGGTTATGGGAAAAAAATTATTCTCATGTTGTAAGATTCAAGGAATGTTTGCGCTCCACCTTTCACATTAAGGATTTGGGACCTCCCAAATACTTCCTTAGCATCGAGATTGCCTGATCTGATAAAGAAATCTCTCTCGGTCAGAGGAAATTTATCTTGAAAATCATCTTTGAAGCAGGGCTATCAGGTTGCAAGCCAACGATAATCCCTATTAAACAAAATGTCAAGTTGACGACACATGAGTATGATCTCAATTCCTCCTCATCTAGCGATGATTCATTACTTAGGGATCTGTTAAGATATCAGCGACTTATTAGAAAGTTGATATATCTTACTATGATAAGACCTTATTTATGTTATGTGGTGCAAATACTCAACCAGTTCACGCACATGCCAAAGCAGTCACATATGAATGCAGCCTTGAAAGTTGTGAAATATTTGAAGAGATGTCCAGGACTCGATATATTTCTATCTCAAGAGTGTAATATGAAGATGACAGCATTTTGTGACACGGATTATGCTACTTGCCTAGTGACTGAGATCCATCACTGGTTTTTGTATATAATTGGGAAAGTCAATGATTTCGTGGAAGACAAAAAAGCAATCTACCGTGTCATTAACATCAGCTGAGTCAGAATATCGAGCCATGGCGAAAGCTACCTGCGAAATAATCTGGATACGAGGACTACCCTTAAACCTAGAAGTACAAGTCAATGGACCATGGTCTATGATAATGATGTTGCACATAAATTAGCAATAAATTCATTTTTTTCATGAGAGAACAAAACACATAAAAGTTGACTGTCATTTTACTCAGGACAAGATCAAGGAAGGAGTTCTCGTGACAAAGGAAATCGGAACAATGGAACAACCTGTAGATATCTTCACTAAACCATCATGCCAGAGACAACACAATTTCCTGTTAAGCAAGCTAGGTGTTCTCGACATATATAGGCCACCAACTTGAGGGGGAGTGTTGGAAACAAGATCAAAGATCTTGGAGCCAATCCTGATTGTGATTGATTATAGAAATTGTTGATCAGTATAGTAAACAGGAAATAATGATTCATGTATATTGTTTGTCATATTTTGTTCTTTCATTCTTACATTATAAATTGCACAATGTACTTGTATACATAACACACAATACAAGAAAACATTTTCCCAAATTTCTTTTCTATTTCTGTTTGGATTGATGGAATACAAGGTGTCGAGAGTTAACTCGTACTGCTAAGCTATTGCATAGCAAGTGTCCTAGCTGTTCACTCTCACCAGTGGGTGGCACAGAAGATGAGGCTCCCTTGTAAAGCACCATGCTTAAACCAACAAAGACTTTTGAGTCCCAACAAACTGATTTGATTGATGACTAGGTGAAACACTAATTGTTACACTGGCAATGAAAAGAATCGCGCTTTCGTGTGCATGAAAACTACTTTAATATTATGGTAAAGTATGGCTAATGTCAAGTTGTGGCATAAATACACCCCAAGTACCAAAACTTTGCACAATGGGACACTTAAGAGCCAAAAGTTAAGAAAGTAATACTTAAATGCCAAAAGTTAAGAAAGTGACCCTTAAGTGTCACTTTTTTTTTTTAAATGAGACACTTAAGTGCCATCTCCGACGAACCCCACCAAAAATCCTACGTGGCAATTTTTCATTAATTTTGCTCGCCTACGTGGCTCGCTGGAGAGTTGATTCAGCAAAAAAACGAAAAATAACGTTGTTTTTGTGGAGATTTGAATTTTAATATAAAAATTAATTAAATTAAATTAGAAAAAAAAAACTATTTTTTTTTTTGTAAAAAAGAGAGATTGCAAGCGGTAAAGACTCCCGCCGTCATGGGAAAGGGCCAGCGACGGTAAGAGGAGGGTCAACTAGGGCTGCTCGGCCTTAGCTAGGGGCCGGTGACCCCAGCCGAATGGAGGCAAGGGCCCGTGAGCCCTCACCCAGATCTAGGACGAGGGTCATGGCCTTACCCCATATCCGGCAAGGGTCGGTGACCCTTGCTCAGCCCGGCCAAGGGCCGCCATTGGCTAGGGCGACCTTCCCCACACTGTCGCCGACCCTTCTCGGTGATGACGGGGAGGCGGTGGCAAAGGCTGCAATCTCTTTTTTTCTAAGAAAAAATAATAAATAAATAAATTTAGTTTAATTATTTTTTATATTAATTATTTACCCATGTTAGTAAGAATATGACATCGTTTTTGCACTTGTCTAGCCACGTCAACGTGCAAAACGACGTCGTTTTGCACTCGCCTCGCCAGAAAATTGCCACATCAGTATTGTGACCAGATTTTCTCGCTATTAGCACTTAAGTGATCCATTTTGCTCCAATTTTGGCACTTAAGTGTCACTTTTGTAACTTTTGGCACTTAGGGGTCCCTCCGTGCTAAGTTTTGGTACTCCAGGTGTCCGACACTCGTCAAGCTGCTCATCCTCTTGTAGGAAAGAAAAACTTCCAATGATGACGTATTTGGCACTAAAGTATCACTTTTTAGCAATGACTGGTACTAAAATGATCAATTTAAATAAAGTTAGGCACTCAAACAATCACTATTTACAACTTCCAAATGATGTCGTTTAAGGGTTATATATTGACCAGGCACACTGGCAACCCATGTAAGATTGAGAAATGAATAAAATCCATATCAAAGTTGGCACTTGTTGCAACCTAACCTCGGGTGTACCACCTAGGGTTTAGCTAATGGATTACTAAGTCCAAACTTAGCTCGAACTTTTCCAAGCCTATACCAATTCACAACTTAGAGTTTAAGTTTTTAACATGCAAATGATCTATCAATTAGGGGTCGCCACTAATCTATTCTTTGGTGGGTCGATTAGAAACCCAAGTAAGGTAACGGGAGATTTACTTTACTTCTGTGAACTAGAAATTGTGAGTTTGGAGACTTGATTACGCTAGATTTCTTTAACGCCCTTTCAGTACATTTTCTCTTTTATTTTGAAAAAATATTTTGCACGCAACTTGAGTTGATTTTAATTTAGTTTCCTAACATGTGAGGTGGTCATGTGAGTGCGCAATCCACCAATTTAACACCCAAGAATGCAATAAATATATTATGAGACTTACCTTGTAAAAACAAAAGTATCTATAATATTAGTTTAGAATTCACATTAACAACTCTAGATATGATTTCTAATTAACATGTAGTCACTCCATCTTTCTTAGGATTTTCTCTTGTTTAATGGAATCTAATATACGTGCAATGCAATTTAACCAAATAGCTTAATTCCAATGACGGACAATTTATAATTAAATGGACCTAGCAACAATTACTAAATTATATGTATTTTGTGAACCTAATTCTATATGACATGCGCATGATATTTTTGTATTTTTATTAAAATTCGTAATTAAAAATTGCTAAAAATAAACATCTACCTAAAGTGAGATGTTATCTATTTTAAGTTAGGAAATAAACTAACCTATATCCTATCTTAACCTACATACTTATCTCAAAAAGCAATCCAATGCAAAGATGTTATTTAGTCTAAATATTATCTAGACATGCATCCTACAAAGGGTAGCAAAACTATTCTATCATGCGAATCTATGTAGGAAATCAATTCTAACCCACATGATATGCAATGCAATCTTTTTGTATTTTCGGGATAAGGGAAACGATCAAAGCAAGGAATATCATCCAATCAATGCAAATAGAGAAATAATATCCAATCAACTTGAAATTTCGCGAATAATATTGATAAGTTGATTTTAAGCCTTAAAAATCAAAATATCAATTTCAAAGATTCCCGCAGAATCAATGACTCTCTCTAAAATTTTGTAGATAGAATCAAAGATTATAGGCAGTTGCAAATTAGGAAATATATCTTAATTTTGAGGATATGCCTATCACTTAAATTCAGGAATCATATAATATTCGCAATCAAATTGAATTGCAAAATATTCAAATTGACGTCAAACGAGATAATTACCTAATTCAAATTATTGTGCGAATAAGTTTCTCAAATTGGAACCGGCAAACAAGGAGCTCGAATGATGATGGGCGATGGTGCACGACAGCGGCAGCAGTCTCGGCGGTGGCGAAGAAGCGAGTCTTTGAAATCGTCTAAAAGTCTGCAAGAGAGGATCGAGATCTCGTTGTGGGTTAGGCGTTATACAAAGGACCACACGGAGATTGGTGGACTTCCTTCAATGAATGCTGGAACACGCGCAAGTCTCTTCTAGTACTTCGACAAGGCTGGGCTCGTCAGACCAAGTACGTAACAGCAAAGTAGCTTGCTGGTTCGCTACTGGATCGGGTGATCCTTCATTAGACACCTAACACCAATGACACCAAGGCCTAGGCGGCGTGGACACGAGAGAAGTCACGGGCTGCTTTCCAGATTGTGTACTTATCCCTTCAAGGCTTCAACTCTATTAATATCTTCAAGAAATTTGGATTAGTGAGGATCCCGAGAGAGAATGAATTCGTGAAAGTCCGTGAGCGATCCTTCGAACTGGGAGCTTGCCGATGTCACGGGTCTAGCGAAATGTTGTAGCGAACAGCAACAGGACAGGAGGAACAACAATGAATGGCAACCCAAGTCCGGAATCAGTAAAGGACGGCTGCAGCAGTGAAGGGTCTCGGACGTGGGGATGCCACAAAGGTCACTGGAAATCCTTTGGGCGGCTGCTGGCTGGTTGAGAAGGGCGTTAGACTACCAACTGGAACACGTCGACGAGCATATAGGTGAAGTGTTGCACAGCGGTGGAAGCTGAACTTGGTGGTTCAGGCGCGAAGGCGCAAGGAGAGAGCGGCTCCCTTTGTGGCAGAGGAGGCACGCCCCAAGGAAGAAGACGGCCCTTTGTCTCTCTTGTATTGAATGTCTTGTAAAAGCTTCCAAGCCTCTCTCGTCTTCTCCTATCTCACTTTTTCCTCTTAATCTTTTACTTCTCTGCACTTGTCAGAGAAGAAAAGACCCTTCTTTCCTTCTTCTTTCACTCGTTTTCTCTCTATTCTCTTCGTAAGAGGGCCTGCATTGACCGAGAGAAAAGAAAGAAGACCCCTCAATATGGTCGTGTGTCTCAATATGTATGGCCTCCTTATATAGCCGAGGGAGGGGCTAGGCTCTTCAAGGAAAGAGAATAAATTCACACATTGCATATGTGATATCCCAAGATTTGACCCCTTTCGAGATATATAAAATAGTTATTTCGTCAATGCACTGATAGTGAATTTATTCTAAACTAATCATTCATGAGTTAACTAATCTATTGGGCGATGCCATATATGATTAAAATACGAAAGACCAGAGAATTCAATCAAGGATCAACCGCTTGACCACGCGTGACCATAAAGATCGACAATGGTCAATACTACGCTGTTATAAATCAATTAGCAAACTGATATAAATCGATTCAATAGAAGTACATAATCGGTTCATAGGTAAATCTGCACTATTACAATACTCGTTACAAACGACGATAAACTGATTCTATTGATCTTGTACTCAGGGTACATAATAGAACCCTTCCAATTACATGACAACCAAGGGTCATCCACAATTCCAAAAAGCACAAACATAAATCGGAAATTATCGACCATGGGTTAACCATGCAAAGACCCCGAAAAGCCCCCAATAGTTTAGGTTGTACTAAAGTCGCATTTGATCGATTTCGGGAATCAAACTTTTGAGAATTTCAAGACTAACTTATTGGATGTCGCCTCATTTGTCTGTCAAATTGTCGATAAGCATTTAAATTTTCGGACAAGCACTAATCGGTCGAGAATTGGAAGTTAGAAAGAGAAGTTGGGCCAAGCAAAGGCCAATGGGCCTCACGCCCATGTTGTTCAGCCAAGAAGGCCCAATTGAGCTTGCTAAGCCCAATTTAAGCCCATTCAAGCAAACAGGGCCAAGGGTAAAATTGGAAATTTGGCCAAAATTTTGTGAAATGCCCAAAACGCCCCTTCTAGAAGCTTTGCATTTAAGGGCTAAAAGACAAAAAGGGAAAAGATGAAGGGAGGAGAAGATTTTAGGGAATTCTTTTGGTTTTTTTATGATGAGAATTTGGGGAAAATCTTCAATATATATATATCCACCCACCCCCTTGGTTAGCCAAAGCCTTCTCTCTCCCTCCATTCCTTCATTTTCTTCATCTTCATTAGTTTAATTAATTGTCGTTAGTTTAATTAATTGTAGTTAGCTTAATTAATTGCAATTAACCTTAATTAATCACATTTAGTCTTAATTAATTACATTTAGATTAATTAATGATGATTAGCCTTAATTAATTGCAGTTAGATTAATTAATGGCGGTTAGTCTTAATTAATCGTAGTTAATTTTAATTAATTGTAATTATTTAAAATTAATTACAATTAGTCTTAATTAATGACGTTAGTGCTAATTAATGACAATTTGTGCAAATTAATGATGGATTAATTGATGATTAGAATTTATTGGATGAATTTATGCATAATTCCTATTGTTTGAGCTTGTTAAGTCATGAGGTTAATTGTCCAAATTATAAACCCTAAATGCTATTTTTAAAAGAATGTTTTATTGGCAAGAAATGGCAAAATGTTTGGACACTGCGTTTTTTACTTGTTAAATGCGGCAATGGGATTTTAAAATGAAAGTGTGCAAAATTCAGCGGGTTGATTTTAAGTACATGACCACATACAATTATTTATCACAATTTTAAGTGTAAAAATTGCTGAGGTTTGTTGTTTGAACACAAACTCTGTTGCATTGGACTAATTGATGGCAAAAAAATTGGCTTGAGTGTTAGCGTGCTTGAGTAGTCAGTTAATTGAACCCATCACCTAATGAGAGTTTGGGGACGATGCCCGATGGGGGTGTGGATGCCAAGTTGCAATTGAGGCCGAACCGATGCTCCTTAAGAAATGTCGTCTAAGCGGAGGTTCTAGACAATACCGTGCCCGATGGGGCTAGATGATACCCGATCATGCCGGAAGACTACCAACTCTTGTGTTGGCCATGGCCTAAGAGGTCATAATAATTGAAACATGTGTGTTGGAAATATGCATGAATATTATAAATGTATTCTGATTATTTCTTGTGCTCGTTGCATACTATCGTGATATGTGATGTACTAATATACAAAGGCGCGCCAAGGCGAGGTAAGATTATATGTTGTTGCATGTTTAGGTTGCCTCCGAGATGAATTAGCGTCTTAATCGAGGTTTAGGACATTGACTCTCTAAGATTTTTATCTCACCCCTATTGTAGTTAAATATTTTCAAGCCCGTAACATGAAACGTCATCACGTTCGTTTTGGGGTCCCCATGGACGAGGATACAGTTGTGACCTCGTACCATGTTTCAGGGATTGACCATGTGCATGAGCTTGTGATGACCATAGTATGGGTAGTTGGTCGCCTAGGTACCTGATAGGTTTAAGGCCTGGTTCATTCGGGAGGGAGATGATCGTTTTGGCCCGATTTGAGATTTTGATGGACCGCTTGGCGAAAGACTTGGAGTGCAGGTGTGGGACCCCATGGACATTGACTCCCCTAATGGTGCCGTTGAAGATTTGGAGTTTGACCTGGATGCGAAAGAGTACCCCTCCGATTATGATCCCGAGACTCCTCCTGAATACCACGACTGGCCTTCGCCTTAGAGGAGCTTAAGTTAATCCTGACCCTTCTTACCCTTTTTAACTGACAATCGCCTAGAAAGTTGTCTTTTGGAATAGGCGTGTAAATATTTAATTTCCCAAGGTTAACAGTTCATATATAAAAGTTGTGCTTTTGGAATTGTCTGATGTGTTTTTACTATTCATGTTCTTTGTTAGTTGACTAGGTGCATATATTAAATGCTTCTGCTTGCAATTAATCGAAAGATAAAGATAAAAAAAAAAAATTGGGTCAGCAACATTTTGTGGAACGTCGCAATTAATGGACCCTTGAGGGATGTTCGCGTGCTCGGGATTCAAAGCGTAACAGCATATTTACCGAATGTTGGAAGAATTATATGAATCCTTTCCGAAAATATCAAATCACCAGTCCTCATAAGTCAATTTTCGATATTTAGAGAATAACGGGCTTGGGCCAATTCGCTCTCTCCATGGGCTTAGCCTAACTCGTCAAATTAAAATTCAGAACCATCAATTCAAACCGAAATGTCATCGGTCCAATGCAAATGTAATAATAAAAACTGCTCCTAAAACTATATGCTACGCAATTTAATTCTAGTTTTTTGTTTAGTGATAAATTATTAATCCCTAATTTTCTGTGCAATAAATAAATGATCAAGTTGCCAAAATTTAAGTATCAACAGCACTTAAATAATCATTTTTTTAATAAAGTGGCACTTAAATTATCCGAAAATGACTTTTGATACTAAAATGAGCATTGTACATAACTTTTTTTTAGGGTGCATTTGGTAACCATTCTATTCTTGAGAACAATTTCTGATAAAAAAATTATTCTTTTTTATTTTGTTCTCAGGAACAATTTTTAAACATTTTAAGCCATTTGGTAACTGTCCAAAAATTTTATCCCTTGAATAAATTGCATTTGGTACCAATCTGAAAATTTTTAATCCAAATCATTTTCTTTTAATTTTTTAATAATTTCTTTTTCTTTTTCTTTTTTCTTCTTTTCTTCTTTTCTTTTTTTCGTTTTTTCTTTTTTTTTTCTTCTTCTTCTTCTTCAAGGGTTCTTTGATCGCCGCCCTTTGGATGATCGGCGACTAGCCGATGAGGGCCAACGACCAACCAGATGAGGGCCGGCGACCTCGCCGAAGCGTCTCCAACCCTTGGCAAGGCCGCGCCTTGTCAACCAAGCCTCGCCTCTCCGGTGGCTAGGTGCGCCTCTAGCGAGCTTGCCGAACCTCGCCCTAACTTGGCGAACTCACTAGACTAGTCGCCAACGACCGGCGGCGTTGGACGGTGGCGGCAGCATCGGTGGCAATTGAAGAAGAAGAGAGAGGGAAGAAAAATAAGAAGAAGGAAGAGAAAATAGAAAAATAGATTGGTTTGATTCTAGAATTATTCTCGGGAACAAAGAATCGGCTTTTTTTTACTTCTCGATTCTATTTTAAATCTACTTCCAAGAACAAAAAATAGAAATTTATTATCGGGAATAAAAATTTTACCAAGCGAATTTCTATTTTAAATTTACTCCCCGAAACAAAAGAGTAGAAATTGTTACTATTTAGCAAGTTGTCACACGCAGCTTAGTATCCTTCTCCCGTGAAAAAGGAAATGAGGCTGACGGGTCCCTCTTGTGATAGACGTTACCTTAAGCACGAAGAAGGAATTTCTTGTCTCTCTTAAATTTCTCCTCCCCATGATTTTCTTCTCTCTTTCTTAATGATCGCTTCTCTCCCACAACCTGGATTCATAGGGGAAAGCCACGATGATGATAAAGACCTCTCTCTATCTTCCCACGATCAACCTCCTTTTGTACGCGTTAATCTTGAGCGTAAAAGGCTAGAAAATATCATGGAGCAGTGAAGATAATGCTTGGTGGCCTCATTGATTCGCTCCTCCTCAATCAGTGCGTAATCATTGCACGAGAAAGAAAGTCTCCCCTAATAAATCTCTCGCCCACTTCCCCTCTCGTTCATATTTTCTTTTTTAATCTTCACAATCTTTCCTCTGCCTGACTCCCTTTTTCCTTCAGTCGAGGAAGTGCTTCCTGATTTATCACCACGAATTAGCGCCTTGGTTCCCTTTTCCGTTTCCCCTCATACCGCCACGGATGTGTCCAGATTCTTTCCCTTAATTGCCTCTTCGCTCAATCTTTCCATTCGGTTTTTCTTGTTTGTATTGCCTCGCGCATGAACGTCCAATTTTCGGCCGAGTGAGCGTCAATTCTGTCCTTAATTTCCTCTTCGCTCAGGCCATTTCACGGCTTGCTAATTTCAGGAGCACGAACTTCTACAAATATCTTGATTCTTTCCCTCATTTCATCTCTTCATACGGTATTTCCCTTTCTTCCCATTCCTCACTCAGTATCTTGCTTTCAAGCCTCTGTACTTCATCTTATTAATGACATTTACATATTTGTACCCAAAAAAAAAAAGTTTTCATCTATCTTGCCCCTTGCCGGCCGTACTTTCAATATGCATATCATTTAATTGTGGAAGAAATTTCACCGATTCCTCCTCTTGGCTTCGAGCACGCCCCCACAATCACGGTCCTTTCAAGATCATGATGTGCGATCCCCCTTTTTAAGCCACTATTGTAGCCGTTATGCATTATCCTCCATTCCTCATTGGCCAAATTTAGACTCCAATTCGGGTTGCCATGTCGAAAATCCTAATTCAAATTGTGACCTTGATCCTTCAATGGATCCTGAACTTTTGCTTAAAATATCTCAATTTCAATCGATGCCAATCAATAAGAAAGATTCCGTGCATAATACTCCACAGTATTTCGCACGCCATTGATGAGTGTGGAGTATTTCGCATGCCATTGATGAGAATGCAAATGGGAACAACGCATTGTGTGACATTCAGAAAATTCAACCCCGTCTCGATTATATGAAATGGGCATTTCGTCGACGCGCCTATGGTCCTTTTTCTCTAAACTGATCACTCACGAGTTAACTAACCTATTAGGTGAAGGCGTTAAGGAATATAAACGCGGCAGACTTGAGAATTCGATCAGAAATCGAATGCTTGACCATGATAATCGGCAAAGGTCACTACGACACCATTATGATTAAATTGTAATCGGATATAGGTCGACTCGACGGAACCATATAATTGAATTACGGGTGATTTCATATGATTGCGAAATTCGTGTCGAACAGCACTAACCCAATTTTATATCGATTTTATACTCGATGCCCATAATTGAAGCCTTGTGATTTTTACGACAACCAAGAGTCGTCTACGAGTAGAAAATGCACAAACGTATATCGAAAATTATCGACCACAGGTCAAACGCATTAAAATCCCTAAATGTTACCTAATAGGTTAGGTTGTACTAAAATCGTGTCCGGTCGATTTTAACCATGAAATTGAATTCGAATTTCAGGAATCGAACGTTCGAGCTTGTCATGATTTATTTTTAGGATATCGTGTTATCTTTTGAAAAAATTCCATCGAGCCCGGAATTTTGCAGAAAAATCAAATTCGGCAAATAGGAATTATGGAAATTCGTATGGGCTGCTTCCTTAGGCTTTTTGGCCACCAAAATGCATTTATTTTGTGAAGAATTGAGAATAAATCAACCATTGGAGGGTCCCTCAACATTGTGGACTAAAGACTTTGAAGGCCAAGCACTCAAGTGCCAAGATATTTCCCCTTGGTTTGCTGTTGGCTTCTTGCTTGACTTCCGTCTGTAGTCATTAGTGAAACCAAAATACTTGTACAAACCAACGAAGTAATCCCATCTCCAACAATCCATCTCCTCTTGTCCCTCCTCTCATGCGCATCCCCCCCTAGCTGAACCCATCTACTACTTCTTCTTCTTCCTTATTCCTTCATTCTCCATTTTTATTATAAGACCAGCCACACCCTCACAACTCCAGCTAGCCATTTTAGCCGCTGCCACTAGCTCGAAACCGACCAACAGCGACTGCCGAACCGCCTGCTGGTCCAGCTCACCATCGCCATCCGTCCAGCCCTGCGACCAAGCCGCCAGCTCACCACTAGCCCCCTGCTCGTCTAGCCACCATCCCTGCGCCCGCCAGTTGCCCACGTCCAGTCGAGCGGCCACCGCTCCAGCCACCCCTAGTGTCTGTCTGCCTAGCTCACCACCGTTCCTGCCCACCGTAGCCCCTCAATCAGCCGCCTGTCCAGCCACTACATAACCGGTTTTCCAACCTTAGCCGTGAGGCTTGTAGGCTATTTTCGGCCTCATCCGAGCCTCTGTTAGTGGCGTCGTAGTCACAGGATCTCACCGCCTTCGTGTCGCCGTCGCTGTAAACTCGTCATCGCCCTAATCCAATGAGTTAACGCCATAATCTCGGATTAGGAAGTTAATTATACTTAGTAGGTTAGTTAGTGTTAATTAAGGATTAGTGGATAATCTAGTTTGAGTAACTAGTTAGTTAGGATTGGTTAGTTACCTAAGCTAGTTTGGTTAGGTGGTTAGTTTAGTTAGGTTACTACCCTAGGTTAGTTAGTTAACTGGGGTTAGTTTAGTTAATTGTGGTTAGTTAACCATGGTTAGTTAACCGTGGTTAGTTTAATTAACCGTGATTCGGTTAATTAAATTAGATTTATTTATTTACTTGAAATTTGTTTAATTAATCATAATTAGCGTAAATTGTGACAGTATAGCCGTTTATCATAATTTTACGCTGATCGTCGTGGTTGCATTTATATGTGAAATCGACTGCTCATATGTGAAATTAAGTGCTTGATAGTGATTGGCAATTATTGCAAAATTTGATTTTATGGGTAGTTCATTAGAAAAATACCGGGTGTTGGTTTTTTACGCCAAAATTTATGTACTATATGAAATTGTGGGATTTTGAAATGGGAGTGTACCACACTTATTGGTTCAATTTAAATATGTGACTACACACAATTATTTTATAGGGAATTTTTAATACGAAGAAAATTGGCCAAGTCCATTATTTGAAATTGAGGTATTTGAGTGCAAAGCACGGTGTTCTTGGCCAAGTGTGGATGTGCATGTGGTCACTATCGGAACCCGTCACCCAACGGGAGTTGGGGAGATGATGCCTGATTAAGTTTAGATGCCCCATGTCAACATATGTCAGTCGTAGTGGAGGCTGGGCCGATGCTCTTTTATGGAATGCCGTCTAGATGTAGACGTTACCGTGCCCGACAGAGTGGGATGATGCCCAGTTATGCCGAATGACCACCGACTGATGAGTTCGCCATGGCCGTTGAGTCGTAATAACTAGGACACGCCTATGTGATTGAGATAATTGCGTCTGATTATGAAGCAAAATTGTATGGCACGGAATGGGACGTCTTATGACAATTTGTCTTATAATCGGGACCCTAGTGATTGTTTGAGAATGAATTGAGGTGTTCCAGTTATTAAATACACTTGCTATATTTATATGTTATATGTGGCACATTAATATGCAGGGAGGTGCTGAGACAAGATAAGTTTGTGTGTGATGTCTGTTTAGACTATCTCTAAGTGAATTCCCGTCCTAATCAGGGTTTACGGTTTTGATTTGCTGAGATTTTATCTCACCCCGTCCATTTTGGGGTCCCGAAGGAAATAGATCAGGAATCTACCTTTTTCCCCATTCTAGGGACCACCCAGACCCGTGAGTTAGTTGTGATCACTATTTGGGTCGATGAAGGTCTCCGTCACTGGGTACCCCCATCGCTTCAAAGCATGGTTCATTAACTATCCTAACGGGGCACGGGAGGGTCCTTTGCAAGGTTTTGACAGGCCTCCCGTCAGGACCAAATATTGGGAAATAGGGCATCCTATGGACATCGACATCCCAGATGGTGTAGTGGAGGATCCCGCACCCGAGGCGGAGGGATCAGGAGCTTAGGTGGCCCACTAGTTTCTTTTGAGTAAAACTTCTGTATATATACTTGTAGGGCTAACCTGATGTGTTTATAAAGTGCAGTTTGTGAAATGAAACCGTTAATGTGTTTTTACCATCCCTGTGTTTGATGGTTGTCTTGGTGTTTGTTTAATTCGCTTACGCATATGCTTAACTAAAAGATAAAATGAAAGGGGTCGGCGACGCATCATGGGAACGTCGCATTTTAATCAACCATCGAGGGATGTGCGCGTGCCCGGGGTTCGGGGCGTGACAAATTGTATCCTACAAAGTCAAAAACATGCAGGCCTCATCTTAACAATTCATCCACATTTAAAATCCAAGCCCGTGATTATTCTTTATGTAAGAAGATCTTCTTAGTTTGACTTTTGCAAATAACAAAAAACGAAAGATACTCGCATAGGTATTATCCTTCCCCCTCATGGCATAAACTCCAAATTAATCTTATTTATAATATGTAACCCAAAGCATCAACACGAAAGAGGCTCTTTCTTTCAACTCGTAACGATGTACTTTGTCTCATGCTCTTATTTCATCCATAAATAGAAAGATACGCAAGGCATATCTCTTACAAACTCAGTATTGAAAGAAGCTAAGAGACTCGAAAAGCATGGGTAAGATCTTCTTCAACTTGGTTTCGATACTTTTCTTCGTCCTCATGGTCACCCGGGTCGAGAGCTTAATTCCTGGAGGTAAGTAATGGGTTACTAATCTCCATTAATTGATAATATATATTTTCTTCCAGAATACTTATAAAATCTTGTTCTGCAACTTCATCGTACGTTGAGGATCCGCTTTCTATTTCAAAACCTCGGCCAACCACAAGTTACATCCCTAGTACCAGTACTTTCGACCGGTTTTTGAACAAAATCTGTTTTAATGGTGCAATGGTAGCTGGAAGTTTTTCTTTCCTCCAAGAGGATGAGCAGCTTGACAATACCCATGTTTTCCCATAATATTAAAGTAGTTTTCATGCACACGCTAAGCGCGATTCTTTTCATTGCTAGTGTAAATTACGCAATTAGTGATTCACTTAGTCATCAATCTAATCATTTCGTTGGGACTTAAGTCTTTCTCTGCTTTATGCATGGTGCTTTACAGTGAGTCCTCTCCTTGTGTGCAAGGGTGTGGTGGAAGTGGCGAGCGGAGACACTTGCTATGCAATAGCACAGCAGTACCAGTTGACTCTCGACACCTTCTTTTCCTACAATCCAAACATAAACTGCGACGCTCTCTTCGTTGGTCAATGGGTTTGCCTCTACGGGGTGTTTATCTAAGCCACAAAGATGTCTAGTTTACACTTGTATGAATAAAGGAGTGGATAAGTGCAACGCGCTCATCACCCAGTTGCTGGTAATGCAAGCGCAAGGATCTGGTCGTCATGTTTTGTTTCTGTGGCATCAAGCAATGTAATCTGAGCATTGTGACTAAAGGGTGTCAATAAAGTTTGTACGCATGCTTTATTTCTGTTTCTTGCTGCAAAATACCCAAAAAAAAAAAGGCAATTAGAGTATATCTGTTATTCAGGAAAAAACATTAGGTGCCGCTTGGGTAACCACCTCAGTAATGTATCAGTCCATTTCACGAGCGACACATGTAGCTCACGGGCCCACCTTTAGGAAAAAACCCGCAAGTCCCTCTCACTCCTTCGTTTCTCTCTCTTCTTAACCATTCCTTTCTTCCTTTTCTTTTTTCCCTTCTAAGGTCATGGACGACGCTTGATTGTAGCGGCCAGCCATTGACGTACCGCTCACAAGCATATCCACGCCTATCATCGGCATCATTCAGGCATGCTATTGATGCCTGGGCATCCATCTTTTCCGTCTAGCCATGGACGACGCTCATGGCCAACCATGGACGGCTGACTCACGAGTAACGCCGATGCTCATCACAGGTTGTCCGCCGCCCCCACAGTTGCCCCCAGTCCAAGAACAAGCCCTAGCCCCCTGTCGTTCGCAACCCCTAGCCCTCCCTCAGCCCCTGCATCCTCAAAGTCCCCTATGGCTCCAATGTCGTCGCCTCCCAAACCCTACCAAATCCAACAAGGACAACCTTCTCCTTGGCCACGAGGGTTGAGCCCTCGCCAAATCCGACGAAAGTAACCCTCACCTTTGGCCGGCAAAGTCGCGACACCCTCACCAATGTCATCACTTCCCAAACCCTTGCCACATTTGGTGAGGGCGACCTTCACCCTAGCCGCAAGGGTTAATCTGTCGCCGAATTCAACAAAAACGACCCTCGTCGACCACAGACAAGGACCACAACACTCTTGCCCGCCCTCACCTGTAGCCATTTGTTGGCCACAAACCAAAGGGTAAGAAAGCAAAAACAAAAAAAAGGAAAAAAGAGAAAGAAACGGTGAAGGAGAGAGAGGGACTTCCAAATTTTCTTAAAGGTGGGCCGCAAGCGATACGGAATGGACTAATGCATTGCTGAGTTGGCTACCCTAAATCCACCCAATATTCTCGTTATTTAGGAGAAATATTATGGCTGACAAAAGGGACCTAGGAAAACATGGGTTCGGCTCAACTTGGAACCAGACCTCGCCATTCACATTTCCAATCCTAGTTCAGGGAGAATCAGTCAGGTTCGTAATTTAAAAAACTATAGAGCCAACCGAGTACCGAGTCGATTCTTGATTCCAAGTGCCTGTTCAATCTGAGAACAAAACCAGCCAGGTCGATTCTAAGTTTGAATTGGACTATCGGCCTTGTTTCGGGATGAAACGGACCTTGAAGCTGGGTTGGTACTTGGTTTTAAGGGGAACTGGTCCAGCTCCAGATTTTGAAAACCTAGAACCGATTTAGCACAACGCTCGGGTTCCAGTTCTGACTACCGACAGAACAATGTCATCCACGTGTCACTATAATGCCCGGTCAACATGATGTCACCTTAAAGTTTTGATTTACTATAAGATTTTTGTGTTTTGGGATAATTAGGATTACGCATATTGAAAAGTAGAAATTGGAGAAAAATCAAATTAAAAGAACAAAGTAGTGAAAAACTTAATGAGCGAAACACTTCTAGGAAGCTTTAGTGAAAAACTTAATGAGGGAAACACTTCTAGGAAGCTTTCTTTGGTATCATTAATTTTCCGATATGGCGCAAATGGCTTCATTGGAAGTACTAACTCTGAGATATGATGCCTCTCAAAAGAACACGATGATGCACTTCAAAGCATTCTTCACTCATGAACTCAGACCCTTAAATTCGAGAGAAATAGAGCATAACAGAGAAGAAGAAAATGTCACAAATATGGATTTGTCAATTTTTTCTTAAACTTCCTATGGACTATTTAAAGACCCAATGGAGTAAAGGAGAGTGTTAATTTTGGAGAGTTACTTCGAATCTTCCATCTCCCCAAAAGCTTGAAAGTAGAATATTTTTTGGCGCATTATGCATTTATTAAAATTGTTCCTCAAGTCATTTTAGGCAACAATGACATCATTTCACTTGAACAACTACTCATGTCATTGGTCTAAGTTTGACCAACCCATTTTTTTCTTGAATTATTTACATCAATCAAAATTCCGGAATACTTTCCGCCTAAATGGACATTTCTAAAATTACATACACGAAAAATAAAATAATTTTTATAGAAAAAAAGGTCTATAATGTAACTTTGACCCAATGTATAATGTAAACTCTGAACTTTTAATCAGTTCAATATGAAATCTGAAGTTTAATTCAATGTACAATGTTATCTCTGAACTATTGGTACATTTTCAAATTAGTCCTTGGATTCTATTGAAATGTTCAATATTTTCTTTGAACTTAAATTAATAGAAGTATAAAATTGGATATTTTCATATATATATGGACTAATTTAAACATTTACCAAAAGTTCAGAGATTGCATTAAACAAATTAAAAATTCGGGGGTGATATTACACATTAGGCTAAAGTTTAGGGATTACTTTGATCAAATTAAAAGTTCAAAAATCAAATTGCATATTGGACCGAAGTTCATGGATCATTTCTATTGTTATCTTAATATAATATGATGATGATAAAGAAGAAAGTGGCAAATATGGATTTGTCATTTCTTTTCCAGCCTTCCTTTGGTCTATTTAGAGACCCAACAATGTAAAAGGTTGTGTTGATTTTTGAGAGTTACTTCGAATCTTGCATCTTTACAAAAGCTTGAAAGTAGAATCTTTTCTGTTGCATCATGCCTTTTGGATTAAAGTTGGTCCTTACACTATTTAATGCAACAATGACGTCATTTCATTTCCACAGCCAATTGAGTCATTGATCAAAATTTGACCATCTCATTTTTGCTTCTTTCTTTTTCTCCTCCTCCAAAATGAAACATATATAAACAAAGACAATGAAAATTTTAAAGCCAACCCTTATATACATTATACGTGTGTGTATATATATACACACACACAATAATCGTCCACTTTTTTGCTAATAACAAGATGAGTTTTCTATATAGTGTATACTTAAAGGGGGATTTTCCCTTGAACCTTTAGGTTGAATATAAAACTAAAATGTTACCTGCTCATTATATATGGTCCATCTTACTCTCAATGGCAGCACTCTTAACGGACACCCTAGTTTTAGAGCAACTACAATATTACATCAAGTGTTAAGTTGTAATTAACCTCCAATTCAAACAAACACTCCTAATTTTCTGAGGAAACAGTTTGATATTAGAGCCAAACCCCGATGAGATCCTCTTCTTAACAGCAGATAGCACCAGATTAGAAAGTCTTATTAACACGAGGAGAAGCCTTCCAGCGTTTCCCATCATTTCAATCTTCCCAAATACAGTATAAAGTGGAATTTCGAATCTACATCAGCATGATTTATCTCCAATTAGATGGCATCAATTAGTACCACACAAATGGCGATCTGCTGGATGAAAATTTCCATCACTTGAACTTGAGAGTATAATTTTACCAAAGCAGCTGAATTGGGAAAAAGAGTGCCTTCCAAAGCAGCTCGTGTACTCTCCCGCTTCATCTCCACATCCCAAAAACTCTAATCTTTTTATGTATGACTTTTTATAATTTGTTAACTTTTTTGTATAGCTTTTTATCATCTAACCATACATTACCATAAGGCTACGTTTGGTTATCTGGATTTCTAATCAGGATAAGACTGGATAGAATAGGATATGTAATCCAAAGGATTTTGTTATATCATATCCACTATTTGATAATTGCAATAATAAATTCGGATATATTTACATCATAATAATATATATATATATATATATATTTTGGTATAAACGCCTATATGAATCACAAAATTTACAAACGGGAATGGTAAAAATCTCTCATGACACTATTGTCTACTTTATTTTTATTGTCTTTTTTATTTTATTTTCCTCTCTTTTTTAATTAATTTCTTTTTTATTTCTTTCTTCCCCTTCCATCATTCTCTAATAAAATTTTATTAAATAGAAAATTTTACTAATATACATAAAATACTAAAGCACCTAAAATATGTAATAAATATATATTTATATATTGAATTATATTATAAGATAGAATTAAATTCGAATATATAAGTAAAAATTAAATTAAATTTAAAAACTAAATTTTTATTTTTTATTTTGAATTTCTCATATTAGAATTCAAATACTATTTATGTTGAAATATAATTATAATTTGTTAAGAAATTTGTTATTTGAGAAAAAACTTTCCTATTATGGATATTAGAAATTCTATCTGCTTTTATCCCACCTTCCCCATGGAATAATTTTATCCAGTCTATATCCCATTTATATTCAACTTTATCTTATCTTTAGTAGACATCAAATACAGGATAGGATAAATTTTATCATATCCTGAATTTTATCATAACCGTCAAATGCATCCTAAGGTTATAGCCATGTTTAGACTTATCAAAATGGGTCTTAAACCCATATATGACCCATTTAAAACATAAATTGATCATATATGAGTCACTTACATCTAGATAGGCTACTTGAGTGGGTTTAAAGATTGAAAGCCTAAAATAAATGGGTCTTAAATGGGTTGGATTTAGAACCCATTTTCAACATAAGGCTCACACTTTCTCTTTCCCTCTTTAGCCTCATAAAAAAAATTATAAAAATCGAAATTCTAATTATTTTTTATATTTCCTTTTTCTTTTCTTTTTTTCTTTCCTTTTTTTTTTCTTTCTTCTTCCATCTTCCTTAGCCAAAGGGCGACACAGCAACAACCAGGGACCAGCCAGGCAAGGCTCGAGCTCATCGGTCTCAAGCGAGCTTGAGGTCACCAACAACTAGCAAGACTTGAGCTTGGCCTCACCGATGCAATCTTTATCCATTTTTGTCCTACACCATGGGTAATCACGCAAGTACGCACTCAAGAAAGTAACACC
Organism: Eucalyptus curtisii; assembly: GCA_017140595.1. Classification (NCBI taxonomy): domain Eukaryota; kingdom Viridiplantae; phylum Streptophyta; class Magnoliopsida; order Myrtales; family Myrtaceae; genus Eucalyptus; species Eucalyptus curtisii. Next base: position 2,675,431 of record CM029502.1, read on the forward strand.
CAATAATCAATGCAACAAATAGATTATAGAAGACTTTAAGAACATGGATGCGCTAAGCAAGTGAAATGTATCCCTCTCCATTACCACATTTCAGCCAACTATTTCTTCAAAAAAATATGCAAATGGAGTGTATGTGTGTTATGCATGATACAACTAATTAATATGCAGTCTATAGTAAATTATTTATCCTAATGTATATGAGACTGATTAATGTATTTTTGTTCTTTTCCCTCAGAAAAAAGACAAATGCCCCAAAAGTCTATAAATTAAATGTGTGTGCATTTTCTATTCTAGGATTAAGTGTGCATGACCCTAAATACAAAAACCTAAAGTGTAAATTATAAATATACTCTAAACTCTAAATGTGCGTGAATTGTGCAATGATGACGTACGAATCAATCACATACTCAACCATAGCAATCCACACAAGACAATACTGGCATTCGACCTAAGTGTCTAAAGGTTCAAAAGCCTAATACGGCTTGGTAGATGTAGAGAAATAATCAAATCAAGGTTTTATCAACTAATAAGATGCAAGTGAAATTATTTTATGAGGAAAACGTCCACGAGATTAAACATACCTTATTCTCACCTGGATTAGATAACTTAGGGCAATGAGGCCTAACCCAACACCAGGAAGACCTACAACGAAGTAGACAGAAATCAATGCTGTTGTGGCGTACATTTTGATGTGAGCGAGACCAAACTGGTCAACAGGGCCACAAGGAACTTGGCAAGGTTACTATAGCAGAACTGGTGGTTTGATGTAGATTGCCGTTTCACCAGGAACGATTCTAAACGCACAATAGAGCCACCGAGATGTTGGGTGCAGCAATAGGAATGGCAGTCGGAGGAGCTCACAGGAATGGCGACGGAGGTCAGAGAAATCACCGGAAACTTATTGCATTGATTATTGGGTGGAATGAAATACCACTTGTGCGAAACTGAGAGCTCTATTTTTTGGTGAGCGAGTGATGGGGCTGATCGCACGTCGGGACTGGCGAATAACATGCGCAATAACTTGTTGGTCCACTTGTGGCCGTTGGAGAGAATCGCTCAAGTGGCTGGCACTCATCGGGAGGATCACGAGCGGGCGAGCTGGAGCGGCTGAATGGGCTCCGGGAAAGGCCGAGCTCTAAAACTTTTGAATCTCTTCGGACGTGATTCTGCTTCAATATGTCCATGATGGTGACGTTATGAAGAAGTCCACTCTACTTGTGCGTACTCCCAGTATAGATTTAGAGATGGACGTGATATATTGTGAAGGATGAGGTGATGGGCGTGAGATGGTGGGATTGGCAAATAATGATGAAGGTTTCCCCTCTTCTCTCCTTTTATCACTCTGCTTGCATTACCTCCTACAAGTTTCCCATTCTCTTTCTCTTTGCAAAAGTGGGCATGGAGACTGAGAAACGTGATCGTGTGTAGCCTCCATCTTGCGATGACTTCTTGTGAATATGCTGATTGTTATCAAGAGAGGAGATCGCGAGAGTCCTTGCTGAATGAAACGGAGATGTGAACCCTCAGGAAGTGCTCCCCTCAGAGTTTAATCTGGACAAGAAAAGAAAACACCATTGCAACAGTTTGAATAGTAAAATGGAATCACACACAATCAAACTAAAGAAAAAGATACTCGACTTAGCTTAAGGATTGTCGTCAACGTCGACGAAGCAAGATGAACACGGGACGTTAGGAGAACCTGCAAAGAGTGAGTAAATCACTGGGCTTTGTGGGAAGCAATCGAGAAGCGAAAGGATTGCTGATCGTGCACGGCAAAGACCAATGTGGTGCGACAATGAAAATGGGGGTAAAGAATATTAAAAGTGTCAAAAGTTATGTGCAGGGCTCACTTTATTGTCAAAAGTTTGCCTAAGTAACACCGACACGGACACGTGACACACGACACACTGACACATCATTTCTCAAAAAATAGAGAATTCCGACACGTTGGGACTCATTGTATATTAAATGTATATTTTTATATATACATAATAAATTATCATTTTTATGATTATTTTAATCAAATTAATTTGATTCAAATTCACAAACAAATAAATAAATAAATAAGCCTAGAATGAATTTACACTAAAAATATTAATCTATAATTTTATTAATATCATTCATTATTTCAATTTGACAAATTCAACTCTATTCCAATAGTCCATATAACTTGGAGGAAAAAACAAGCAATTCACATTATGGACTCACATGTCATATTTGTCAGAAGAGGAGGAAAAAAAAAACTTGGGGATAAATTGTGTATCACGGAAAGTGAAAGTCAAAAGAGAAGAGAAAATTGAATTTTTTTTTCTTTTCCCATTTATTATTTTTATTATTGTTTTTTTCACATATGTACATTCTGACTCCTCATTTATTGAAAATTTTTAAAATTGATCTCGTGTGTCAAAATCATGTATCAGAAACTCACATGTTGGAATTCCGACTTGAATATCGGATATTGTCGAGAAAGTTGACCAGATGTTAGATTTTCTGACCCATGTTGACCGAGCGTCGGAGAATGTTTAAGAGTATCAGAGAGTGTCAAACACGTATCAGAGTATCTAACACGATATGAAAGCTCTCGAAGAGTATCAGTGCTTCTTAGGTTTTTGCTAAATCACTTAAGTGTCAAATTGAAGAAAAAACGATCATTCAAGTGCCAATGGTGAGAAATTCCGGCCAAAAATAATACGCGGCTTTTATAATTAAATATATTATATGACTTAGCTTATTTTAAAAAATCCAATCCAAATGACATTTTCATGTGGCATGCTTGGTATTGGAGTGATCATTTTTTAAGAACGATTGGCACTAAAATGACCACTTTAAATAAAACTCGGTACTCAAATGATCACTATTTACAACTTTTAAATGACGTTATTTAAGGATTATTTTAAACCGAGCACGCTAGCAAGCCACGTGGGATTGAGAAATTAATAAAACCCAAATCAGAGTTGACACTTAGGTTCCGTTCGTTTCATGAAAAATAACTTCCTAGAAAACGTTTTCCAGATTTTCTGATGTTTGTTTTACGGATAATGAATTAATCAAAGAAAACATTTTTTGCTATTAAAAAAAACACCTTCAAAAGTGAGGAAAATGTTTTCCAGTTTTCAAAAATGAAAAACATTTTACATAACTTATTCCACCTCACTTTCTTTCACCAAACTAATATTCATTTTATTTTTATGTTATCTTTTTCTTTTTTCTTTTTTCAAAAAATTGAATTTTTAATTTTTAATTCTTTTTCTTTTTCTTTTTTTCTTTTCTTTCTTTCCTTTTCTTCTTCTTCCTTGGTCTTGGCCGCTTGTCAACATGGCAGCGATCGGCAGCTGGCCACAGGCTAGTGAGGCTCCACCTCACCGGCTCGTGGCAAGGCCAAGCTCGCCCAATGCCGACGAGCTCGAGCCCCGCCATATCCGGCCACTTGAGTGGGGCTTGAGCCTCATCGGAGGTCGCCGGATGTCGGCGAGGCTCTGGCGACCTCTAGCAAGGCTCGAGCCTCACCCAATCGGCCTCAAGCAAGCTCAGGCCTCGCCAGATTCGACCACCTGCGCAGGGCTCAAGCCTTGCCCGAGGTCACTAGACATTGGTGAGGCTCAAGCCTCACCTAGGTGGCCAGATCTAGCGAGGCTCAAGCTTGCCGACATCAGGCGAGCTCAACCTCATCAGAATTTGGCGAGCTAGAGCCTCGTCGGCTTGTGGAGAGGCTCCAACTTGCCTATAGCCGGCAATTGGCCAATGAAGAAGAAGAAGAAGAAAATGAAAGAAAAGGGAAAAAATGAATAAAAAATAATTAAATTTTGATTTTTTAAAATATAATAGTAATAAATTATTAAAAGGGGTGCATAAAGGAAAAAGGTTTTCTTACTGAACAGCAGAAAATATTTTCTAATTTTTTTTCAAATTTCAGCCGAACAATGAAAAATATGGTTATTTTCTTTTAAAATAACTTCCAGGAAAATATTTTCCAAAAAAGCCATATTTTCCACGAAACGAACGAATCCTTAAATGATCTTTTTTTTTTTTTTTAGTGGCACTTAAATGATCGGAAAAAGACTTTCTTCTCCCGTGAGAAAGGAAATGAGGCTGACGGGTCTCTCTTGTGGTGGACTTTCTTCACCAAGAAGAAGGAATTTCTGGTCTCTCTTATGTTTCTCGTCTTCAAGATTTTCTCCTCTCTTTCTTAACGATCACTTCTCTCCCACAACCTGGACACATAGGGGAAAGCCACGATGATGATAAAGACCTCTCTATCTTCCCACGATCAACCCCTTTTATGCGCGTTAATCTTGAGGGTAAAAAGCAAAAAAATATCGTGGAGCAGTGAAGATAATGCTTGATGGTCTCATTGATTCGCTCCTCCTCAATCAATGCGTAAACATTGCATGAGAAAGAAATTTCCCCTTAATCTCTCTTGCCCACTTCTCCTCTTGTTCATATTTTCCTTTTAGGTTCCGTTCATTTCACGAAAAACGATTTCCACGAAAAAGTTTTCTGGATTTTCTTATATCCGTTTCACAGAAAATGAATTGCTTGGGAAAAATATTTTTCATAAAGGGAAAAAAGTCTTCTAAACTAGGGAAAAATGCTACGATGATGACTCTTCTTCAATGCATGTACCGAGTGGTCTTCGATATAAGTTTGGAATATCGGCAACGCGCTAACCAATCGACATCGGTAGCCTCGACAACGACGACATTTATGAATTTGGTTTAATTTCTAACACCGGCCTCATCTTAATAATTCATCGACATGTAAAATCCAAGCCGGTGACGATTCTTCATTCAAAAAGAACATTCTTAGTTTGACTTTTGCAGTTCGCAAAGAAAGGAAAACTCGCATAGGTATTATCCTAAACTTATATGCCGATATTAAAAATAAGCTTTAATATGTAACCCAAAGCATCAACACAAAGCCGGCTCTTTCTTTAAACTCGTAACAATGCAATTTTTCTCATGCTCTTATTTCATCTATGAATAGAAAGGTACACAAGGCATATCTCTTACAAACTCAGTATCGAAAGAAGCTAAGAGATTCGAAAAGAATGGCAAATATCACCGGTCACAAGTCCACCGTCTTCTTCAACTTGGTTTCGTTACTCTTCTTTGTCCTCATGGTTCCCGTGGTTGAGAGCAGAGTTGTTGGAAGTAAGTAATGTGTTACAATTCTCCATTGATTGATAAAATATATTTTCATCCCGCATACTTCAAAATCTTGTTCTGCAACTTCATCATACGTTGAGGATCCGCTTTCTATTTCCAAACCTCACCCAACCGCAAGTTACATCCCTAACACGAGACCTTTCAACCAGTTTTTGGACAGAATCTGTTTTGATGCTGCAATAGTTGCTGGAAGCTTTTCTTTCCTAGAGGAGCATGAGCAGCTTGACAATACCCATGTTTTGCCATAATATCAAAGTATTTTTCATGCACATGCTAAGCGTGATTCTTTTCATTGCTAGTGTAAATGGGACTCAAGTCTTTCTCTGGTTTATGCGTGGTGCTTTACAGCGGTTCCAAAGGCGGAACCTGGCCTTGTGTGCGACGACGTGGTGGGAGTGAAAAGCGGAGACGCTTCGCAATAGCACAGCAGTTCGACTTGACTATCGAAGACTTCCGTTTCATCAATCCAAACCTAAGCTCTCTTCGTCGGTCAATGGCTTTGCACCGCCGGGAAGTCGACCTAAGCCCCAAAAGATGTCTAGTTTACACTTCTATGAATAAAGGAGTGGATAAGTGCAACGCACTCATCACCCAGTTGCTGGTAATGCAAGTGTGGTGGTCTGGTCGTCATGTTTTGTTTCAGTGTCATCAGGCAATGCAGTTTGCCAATTGTGACTAAAGGGTGTCCATAAAGTTAGTACACATGTTTTATTTGTGTTTTTTTGCAGCACAAACCGAGATAGCTAGCAATCATATAATAATATATACATACAATGTATGTATATATTACTCAGGAGATATATTCTGGCCTAGAAAAGGGGCTTAGGAAAACATGGGTTCGGCTCAGCTTCGAACCGATCCTCGCGATTCACGTGTCCAATCCTATTTCAGGAATAATCAGTCGTGTTCATAGTTTGCAATTGATTATCGATTTGATTCTTGGTTCCAGATGCCTGTTCAATATGAGAACTACACCAGCCAAGTCGATTCTAAGGTTGAATTGGACTATCGGCCTTGTTTCGAGGTTAAATGGACCTTGAAGCCGGAGCTTTGTACTTCACTCTTGCAGGAAAACAAAGTGTTTTTTAATTTGGTTCTTGGGGGGATTGGCCTAGCTCCAGAATTTAAAAACCTAGAACCAATTTAGGACTGTGCTCGGTTCCCAGTTCCGACTTCCGACTTCCAACAGAACAATACAGCCAAGTCAATTGTAAGGTTGAGTTGGCCGGCCGGGCTTATGCTACGGTTGAACCGGTACTAAGATTGTTTTTGACGTTCTTAAAGTTGACATACGATGCACATGTGCAATCCTACATCTATAGTATACATATTCATAAGGGTCTGGTGGAGCTTGAGTAAACTGAGATTTAGGTAAAATCAGAATTGCGATCGATAGTACCTGTTGTGAACATCAGCATATAATCCATCTCTACTTATCCTTAATGTCACGTCATCCACATCTCACTATAGCGCCAGGTCATCAAAATGCCATGTCGTCAAAATGGTCACTGGTGTCATTGCTTGTAAGCTCCTAAAGCCCAGTTCGAGTAGCTAAGACTTCCTTAGTAATTACGTTATATAAATCAAATTGACCTCGAACCTTGTAATATAGGTTAAATAATTAGTTGAATTACGTGTGTGTTAAGTACGTTGATGCGTTCGTGAGTCGTTGAGCATGATGCCACCTTAAAATTTTAATTTACTATAATATTTTTGTGCTCTGGGATAATTCAGAATATGCATGTTGAACGTAGAAAATGGAGAAAAATCAAATTAAAAGAAGAAAGTAGAGAAACACTTCTAGGAAGCTTTCTTGGTTACTGTTATTTTTCCAATACGGTGCAAACGGCTTCATTGGAAGTAATAAAATGTCACAAATATGGATTTGTCTCCTTCTTCTTTTTAGCCTACCTATGGTCTATTTAAAGATCCAACTAAGCGAAGGGCAGTGTTGATTTTGGAGAGATACTTCGAATATTGCATCTCCTTAAAAGCTCGAAAGTATCTTTTTCGGCGCAATACCACCAACAATAATATCATTTCACCTTTCCAACTAATTGCGTCATTGGTCTAATAAGTTTGACTGACCCATTTTTTTTCTTGAACTAATTACGTCAATCGAAATTCTAGAACACTTGTTTTGACCTAAATGGACATTTCAAAAAGTACAGATGTGAAAAAAAAAAAAAAATAGTATGCCTATAATGTAACCTGTATGCCTGTTTTTAACATGATTTTAACATAAATATGACCAAAATTTGTAGTTTGCCGCCAAGGAGACCTTCCTGCTAATAAATTGTATTCCAATTTCTCTTTGATTCCTCTACCTGATTCACCGTAAAACCTTTCAATTAAGGACAATCAAGCCATCCTTCATTTTAAATATATTTCATAAAAGCTATATAAATTGAGGCTCTGTTCGTTTCACATAGAATAACTTCCAGGAGAACGTTTTCTGAATTTTTCGGCGTTTGTTCCACAGAAAATGAATTAGTCAAAGAAAATATGTTTCACTATTAGAAAAAACAACATTTAAAAATGAGGATGGAAAACATTTTCCATAACTTCTTCCACATTGCTTCCTTTCATCAAACACATTTTCATTTTATTTTTATGCTTTCTAATTCTTTTTTCTTTTTCATTTTTTAAAAAATCGAGTTTTTAATTTATTTTCGTTTTTTATTTTATTTTCTTTCTTTCCTTTTCATCTTCTTCCTTGGCCTTGGTTGATCGTCGGCCACAACTGTTGCCAACAATCAGCCGTGAGCCAAGTCGAGCCTCCCCCAAGCCAGTGAGGCTCCGCCTTGCCCGAGCCCGACGAGCTCGAGTCTCGCCGACCTATGGCAAGGCTCTTCCTAGCTCAAGCTTGGCGAGATGGGCGAGGCTCGAGCCTCACTTGAGCTTGCCGAGGTTTGCCGGCCTAGGCGAGCTCGAGCTCGTCGATTTGGCGACCACGTCTTGGTCGGCCACCGGCGCCTAGCCATCGTCGGGCATGTGGCGGTGGAGGAAGGAGGAGGAGGGAGGAAGGATTAGAAAAAGAAAGAAAAATTAAAAAATTAAAAAAAAAATCTACTTTTTTAAATAAAAATAATTAAAAATCATTTAAAATATATATATTAAAAAATAATTTTTTTGGTCAATTAAAAATATTTAAATTCAATTTTTTTGGTAATTTTTCCCAAAAATCAAATTAGATAACAAACAATCTCAAATTTCAGATTTCATCGAATATCGGAAAATATAACCATTTTCTTGGAAAATGGCTTTTCGTAAAGCATTTTTCGAAAACATAATATTTTTTGTGAAACAAAAGAATCTTGAACGACCACTGTTTTCCAGAACAGTGAAAAATGGGAAGTGAAAAATTCACTACAAACCCCATTACATCAAATCAACTGTCAATAGCAAAACAACCTGAATCACTAACATTGCAACTGCAGTACAGCATCCAGGAGTAATCAACCTCCGCTTCAAACGAAGACTCCTAGCCATTCTCAGCAAGCAGTCTGAAATTGGAGCCAAACCCAGATGAGATCTTGTTTTTCAACAGCAAATGGCACCGGATCAAGAGAAGCCATCCCCGTGTATCGCGTCCATCTTGAGCTCACCAAATATAGCATGGAGCGATTCCAAGCTGATTTCAGCAGAGGTTCCCTCGGAAACCATCCTCGCAATTCTCGGAACAGCCCAAGAACTCCGAATCCCAGTCGCCAACAGATCTGGGGACTTCGCACAGGTCCAAGATCCTATCCATGCTTGCTCAAGAGAAATGACAGGCAAAGAGTACTGCACAGAACACATTGACAATCCGCATCACAGCATTTCTGCAATCTATCAAAAACTATGAGCACTGCCAAGCATGATCAGCCACACAATGAAGCCAAATCTCGGAACATTTGGAGGAAACCACCTCAGCAATGCATTAGCCCATTTAGCGAGCTACACATGTAGCTCTCATGTCTTATATATGAATGTAACTATTTCTATATTTGTCAACTTATGCGCTAGACTTTTCATAATCTAGTCACACAACAGCATAATGTTCTACTTTTGTCTGAACATTTTGTCCGACGACGGGCTATGGGGTGACGTCTTGCAACGTACGAATTCGAAATGCAAAGCAGAAGTTAAGTGTTCCAGTTACAAAGAAAAGGCCATCCCTACGCACACGATGTATAATGAGATTACACTGAATCATCTTTAATCCCAGGTAATCAAATTAGATGTTTCTCGGCTTGATCGAATCTTAAAGTCCTAAACAAAACCCAAAATCATCGGTGAACGAATCATGCACATCAATAACATGGACCGATTTATTGGCAAGACACATGAGTGCCCTAGCCTCCATCCACATTTTAAAAGAGTGAAAAACAAAGAAATTATATTAATTTGTTACAACCAAGCACTTTCCTTCACACAAACAAGCAGAGAAAAAGAAGGACCGCCGGTCGTCGCGGTCAACGGCGAGAGAGAGGGGAGAGAGAGAGAGAGGGGGCGGTCTCAACGGGCGCAACCGAAAACCATGCACGTACGTACGTACGCCTCTCCCCCTCTCCCCCTCTCCCCCTCCCTCCTCTCGCCACGTGTCCCGCCCACCCCCACGCGAATTCCCCATTCTGCCCCTCCTCCCCTCCCTTTACCTCACAAAACTCCTCCCCCTTCGAGCTCTTCCCGCGTCTCTCTCTCTCTCTCTATTTTCTCTCTCTCTTGTCTCTCTCTACCTTCCTTCCTTCCTTCCTCGTCTCGCGCGCTCATTCGCTCTGGCGAGAAGCCGCTGCAACGACCTCCCTTCCTGACAGCTCGAAACCAAAGGTTCTCTCTCTCTCTCTCTCTCTCTCTCTCTCTCTTCATCACCTCGCGGCTCGCGGAAGCAGAGCGCACGTCCCTCCGTCGCCGTCGCCGTCGCCGTCGCGGATCCTTCGATCGGCTGAGGAGGAGGATCGAACGGCGCAACGGCCGAGGCGCCTCTGGCCGGTGAGTCGTTTTCCGTTTCGCGCGAGCTCGAGCTGAGCTGGAGGTGGAAGAGGAGGAGGAAGGGGAACGTTAGGGAGAGTTTCCGGTCGGCGAAACGCGAGCTTCCGTCGAGCGAGCGCGGGGCCGCGTCGTTATCGGCCGTCGACGGTAGGCAGAAAGATATCGGTATCCGAAGGACGGACCGGTCGCGTTGAGGTTTCGTCGCCGTTGAGAGGCCTACCGTCGCCGGAGATTATGTTTAGGATGTTAGAGTCGAGTTTATCTTGTTCAGAACGCGCTACGCTGTGAATATATATATATATGCTCGTCATTGCTCTACGCGGGAAGTTGTTGAATCTGACTCTATGCCGAAACTAAATTTTTTCGAATGCCGTCTCTTGGGATTGAGAATTAGCGAATAGAACGTCGCGTTTCTCTGGAAAATGAAAGGAGGATCGTATGCGGAAGTTCCAGATTAGGGACTCGTCGTCTAATGATCGTGTTTAGTTTTTCCAAATGGCGCTTCTCTCGTCGTGATACGAGCAATTGAGGTGGAATTCTCGTGGGGTTGAGCTTCGGTCTTCATTTTTATGTGCCTGCGAAGTTTCCTTATCTTGACAGATGCAGTAAATTTCGGTGTGGTGATGTGCGTTTTTGATTGTTGAACTTTTTTTGTGGGCAGGACGGGGAAAGAAGCCGGAGTAGGTTCCGCTTGAGCGGTGGAACCCAATGACGAGCCACGAGTCAGGTCCTCAAGGGCTCTCTCGGCGGCCATCTCGGAGCGCCGCCACCACCATATTCTCCACTGAGGTGTTCGACAACGAGGTCGTCCCATCCTCGCTCTCCATCATCTCTCCCATCCTTCGAGCAGCCAAGGAGATCGAGCATGAGCGCCCTCGCGTCGCCTACCTCTGTATGCTTGCCTATAAAAACCAATTGCCCCTTCTTTGATTTGATCGGCTAATGAATGATTATGAAGTGCACAGCTGCATTTTTTGAATTACTGTATCTTCAGTTATTGGTTCCATATTTTTTATAGCTAAGTGATGCATTTATTATCCCTGTAACTCTTAGGCCGGTTCTATGCCTTTGAGAAAGCGCATAGGTTGGACCCGAATTCCACAGGACGTGGTGTAAGGCAGTTCAAGACAGCTCTCCTGCAGCGATTAGAGAGGGTAATTTCTTCGCACCTCATTTGATTCTGCCTCCAATAGTCCGCTCTTTTGATGCAATCCATTTGATGTAAACAATGAAGAGACAGCTATATCGATCTCTATATACATAGATTGTGGACTGAATTGAAGGATCTCTTACTTAGGACAATGCGTCCAGTCTGGCATCTCGGGTGAAGAAGACCGATGCACATGAATTTGAGAGCTTCTATTATCAATACTATGAAAATTATGTGCAAGCACTGGACCAGGGGGAGCAGGCCGACAGGTATTTATATAAGTTGATCTTTTTGTTCTCTCTTCATCGCCATGTGGAACACCCCTTTCACATATCATGGAGGCTTTTAAATGATTTTAGTAAAAGAAGTAATGATGCAATGAGACGATCAGATCCCTATGAGTTGAACTGCTGCTGCTCTTCCATTAAAATTTGTTTGACAGAGCTCAACTTGGCAAGGCCTATCAGACAGCAGGAGTGCTCTTTGAAGTTCTTTGTGCTGTTAATAAGTCCGAGAAAGTAGAAGAAGTTGCTCCAGAGGTAGTTTACTAAATTGTTTGTTGAGAACTCAATTGACTTGATTGTTGCAATGCTTAATTTCTGCTTCTCTGAGCAGATTATCGCTGCAGCTAGAGATGTCCAGGAGAAGAAGGAAAAGTATGCGCCTTATAATATTTTACCCCTGGATTCTGGTGGGGGATCCCAAGCTATTATGCAACTTGAAGAGGTACTTTCCTTGCTTTATTTGCTTAGATGCTATTCTACATTTCATGTACAGAACACATGTTGGTGTCCCTTGTCCTGACCATTCTTTTTGCGTTACAACCTTACTTAAATTGTCTTACTGTATCTCAGGTAAAGGCTGCTGTAGCTGCTCTAAGCAACATACGCGGCCTTAGTTGGCCCACTGGATTTGAGCAACAGAGGCAGAGAGCTGGAAATTTAGATCTTCTTGATTGGTTAAGGGCAATGTTTGGGTTCCAGGCAAGTCTACCGACAGTAAATGTGATCTATCAGTACCTTGAAACCACATCACTGTGTTGCACTATAAGGACTTTGTTTTTTGTCTGCAACTATACAGAGAGACAACGTCAGGAACCAGAGGGAGCATTTGATTATGTTTCTAGCTAATGTTCACATAAGGCTTCATCCCAAGCCTGAACCTTTGAACAAGGTAGGCACCTACACTCTACATCAGTCATGGTAAAGAGTTTATATTGATTACATGGCATTATAGAGATGGTAGTAGATAGCATAGTTTAAGAACCAGTGGCTATACCGTCTAGTTCGCCCTGAGAGTGTGGATTATTGGCTCTGAAGGCACACGGCGACACAGTCATCCAATTAGAACATCTAGCGAACGTCATTGGTCTCTGTCATATTTCTGCCTATGAAGGTCCGGTGGATATTGCATTGCCTAATTTTCTTCTCTTTCTGACATCCTCAAACATCGGTTTTTTTTTTATAGCTTGATGAGCGAGCTGTAGATGCTGTAATGAACAAGCTCTTTAAGAATTACAAAAATTGGTGCAAGTTTTTGGGAAGAAAACATAGCTTGAGGTGAGAACGAGATATCGTAGTTTGTGAATAAACTTGAAATTGTCATTTAAATTCCGAAAGAGCACAGTACTAAGCTTCATATCTTTGTCCAGACTCCCACAGAGCCAACCAGAAGTTCAGCAAAGGAAGTTGCTTTACATGGGTCTATATTTATTGATATGGGGTGAAGCAGCCAACGTTCGGTTCATGCCGGAGTGCCTTTGCTACATTTTCCATAATGTTAGTACTGTTTCAAATGCTAAGACGATTCTTCCTGTTATTCCCAACCTATGTCATCTTCACTCGTCATCTTGAGCTCCCAATTTAGTAAGGATCTGAAGTTCAAAACTGGTTCATTATCAGATGGCATATGAACTTCATGGGCTGTTGGCTGGGAATGTTAGCATTGTCACTGGAGAAAACATCAAGCCTTCTTACGGAGGGGATGACGAGGCTTTCCTTCGAAAGGTCATAACCCCTCTATATCGTGTCATAGAAAAGGTACATAAGCCCAAACATACATTAATCTTATCAAACTTTTATCCTTTATGGATTCAGACAAATGAAGTTTATGCTTGATACCAGGAAGCCATGAAGAGCAAAAATGGAAAAGCTCCATATTCAGCTTGGTGCAACTATGATGATCTAAACGAATACTTCTGGTTCGTGGAGCATTCAAACCAAAATCAAGCAGACCATAAATTGTAATCTTTGTTTTACCGCTTAAATTTTAATTCTCAAAACATGTTTCCAGGTCTGCTGATTGCTTTTCTCTTGGTTGGCCGATGCGAGATGATGGCGATTTCTTCAAATCAACACGTGACTTGATCCAGGCATGGCAGCTTTAAGAATGATTATCTTTGGATAGTAAGATTAAAACTGTTATCTCCACTAACTGTAAAAACCATTCCAGGGAAGAAAGACTTCACGCAGAAAAGGTGGAAGCACTGGGAAATCAAACTTCGTGGAGACCCGCACATTTTGGCAAATTTTTCGAAGTTTTGATCGTCTGTGGACGTTCTATATCTTGGCTTTACAGGTTTGCAAAAGACTAGATGGGGTGATCTTTACTCACACTGCATGTTGATCTTTAGTAAATCTGCTAAATTTGGAATGATAATGCTGTTGATGGCAGGCAATGATCATCATTGCATGGAGTGGAGTAACACCAATGGAGATCTTCCAGAAAGAAATTCTTTATAAGATCTCTAGTATTTTCATGACAGCAGCATTTCTTCGATTCGTTCAGGGTATGTCAAAATTCCCAAAAGTTGGAGTGCTAAACTCTAAGCACTTTCAATAATGTCTTCACTGTTACACAATTCAGGCAGTACTAAACAAAGCACTGACTTATAAAGAGTAATTCAGCAAGGAATCAGGGCATTGCCTGAATTTCTCAATATTTGATATTCCTAAAGCAAGTTCTTTGCTGTGATCTTGATTTTCTTTTCTTTTCTTTTCTTTTTTTCTGGTTGAAATGGTTTTGTCTCTCTCTTTGAGGAAATGTTGATCAAGAGATGATACTGTGAAAGGAAACCTTTCCATGTCTTGCTGGTTTCTAGAAGAAGACACAACAATATATGGGTAGAATGGAGTGAAAACGTGATTCTGCTCACAAACAAAGTTACTTAGAAAGCAACAGACCTCCACCTGTTTCCTGGATATGTTTTGCCATCTGATTTTTGGAATGCACATCTTCTTGTGCTTGGAGAATAACTAAACACAATGAAGAATGCTTCTTTATGCTTGTTATCTAAACTTGCATTTCTAAATTCATTCTAAGAAACTCGTTGGATTTCATATGAACGTTTCATGATCATCAATTAAAGATATCACTACACGGTTCCAAGTGGGTCCATGATAGCCTATTGAATGTAACCTTCTTGCTGATCTTTGTGCTAAACAAACTCATGTAAATATTTAATTATTTAAAGGATTGTTGACGACTCTTGCCAAGAACTGCATTGTATTGCTCAAGGACCACTTCAGCATCTGTTTTGGTGTTTTTCTGGAGAACATACAGGCAATTCATCCTATTATATAGTTGTGTAGCTTAGTAAAGCAGTAGTCTATGGTCCATGAGCATGTCAACGTTGATACCTTAAGTTTCATTTAATGAGATTTTCTGTCAGCTTTGATGAGTTGATTGAGTTTTCTCGCCTTTGATATCTTTAAATAGGTGTATTGGACCTTGTTTTGAACTTCCCCGGCTATCATAGGTGGAGGTTCAGCAATGTTTCAAGAAACATCCTCAAAATTTTGGTTGGTCTAGCATGGACTGTCATTCTTCCTCTCTGCTATGTGCAGTCAACCACAGTGGTCCCCGCTGAAATAAGGAATTTGATCTCATTCCTTCCTGAAGTGAAAGGAATTCCTCCTCTATATATCATGGCTGTAGGCATATATTTGCTTCCAAACATACTTGCAGCTGTATTGTTTATTTTCCCAATGCTTCGGCGTTGGATTGAAAGCTCAGACTGGCATATTGTCAGATTTCTGCTATGGTGGTCACAGGTATCTACGTCATGGCTTTTCAGTTTGCCTGTTCTGTTTGTAATACCAGAGTCTTCTTTGTACATGTAAAGGAAAATTTTGAAAACAAAATCATGCGCCATTGTCTTCTTGAGTCCATGGTTTGTGTCCTACAGTCAAAACAAAGCATAGTCTCATTGACATTAGAACATTTATAGTCTCATCACTGTTGATACCAAACTTGCTACACGTTCACGGTGACTTCTAGTGAAGCTACCATACCCTTGCTAATGACACGGTTGTGTGGATGGAACCTAAACAACACATTTCATCTTGAAAAATGGCAAGGCATCTTCAATTCGTAAACCACTAGCAGATTACAATGTCTCATATAATTTTCAAAAAATTAACAATGATACAGACATTCCAGCAGGACAGGAAGAAATTCGAATTGGCAAATATTAAATCTACTATGCATCGGCATATCCAAATTTTCCATACTCATAGATAGTAACATTGTTGCTGAGTCAAAAAATCATAAGTTTGGAGGCATAGACACGTTGATGCATGTAAGCGGTCAACATCCTATCCAAGTCTGCATAGCATGGGAGCTACCGCGAATATTTCAGGAGATCAAATGTAGGAAAAGCATTGGGTGGCATGCATTTGTAGAGAATTTGGAAACAAGTTTCTGAATCAAGAACATAATTGCATGCATTGGTATTGAGAAAAGAAGTTTTTCTTGCAATAGGGAAGATCACGATTTGGAAAAAATAGTACACCAACTTCTAGAGATGTTGCAAGCATGATGTTCAATTAAATGCTGTAGAAGCATGTCATCAAGCATAATATTGTTAGAAGTAATTTTTCATCAAAAGGACTTGCAGGTATCTACAAATGACCCATATGTGATAATAATTTGTATCATCATGCTTTCCCTTTCTGTATTGTGGTAATCCATTCCAACTTGGCAAAACTTTGTTAGCTGTTGATGAAGTGGATAAAAGCTGCAATTAACTTTTTGATGCTCATTTGACCACTTATGCTTTCCACTTTCATTCTTCATTTATAAATCCGCTACATGTCTAAAGATCATCAGCTGTATGGGGTTCTTAACCTGCACATGTTTGATATCTTCAGCCAAGAATCTACGTTGGCCGGGGGATGCATGAGAGTCAGTTTGCCCTCATTAAGTGAGTTGACTAAACATAGATGCAGATTATTAGGTAGTCAAGAGTTTATGTCTATCTAAACCAATACCTTGTTTCAGGTACACCATCTTTTGGGCAATCCTTTTATGTTCCAAGCTCGCGTTTAGTTACTTTGTACAGGTAGCAAAGTTCATTTTCTACTTTTATGTTTGCTTGTAGACTGACTATATTTGCTTGTTTCGTTAGCATTTTGACCTCTCACATTTTGTTCTGGTGCTTCACAGATTAAGCCTTTGGTGAAGCCAACAAAGGATATTATGAATATTACTCGCATCAAGTATGAATGGCATGAGTTTTTCCCTAACGGTACTGCCTATATACAACTGTGCTTCTCAATTTTCTATAAAATGTGTCATTCCTTGTTAATATCTCTGTTATGGATGCAGCTAAAAAAAATTATGGAGCAGTTATAGCACTCTGGGCACCAGTAATGTTGGTGGGTCTAGCAATATCCTATTGGTTCTTTCAGACTCTTATAATTTCATGATTTTTTTTCTGCTTGACTATATTGCACTGATCTAGAATTGTTTTTCATGAGTTCTTAAAATTTACTGGCTTTACCTGATATTTATTTACAACAATCATGCAGGTTTATTTTATGGACACGCAAATATGGTATTCCATTTACTCAACTTTGTATGGTGGCATCATTGGGGCTTTTGATCGCCTAGGAGAGGTGATTTACTCAAATTTGAGCTGTTCATAACCTTTTCAGTACCATTTGCCTGGTGGTCACGTTATCTGTAGTCATCTAAAGTGAACTAGACAAACTAATTTTAATTTGTACTGGCAAGATCTAAGTTGGCAAGCTTGAAACTTTCCTCCTCTGAATATACAGGTCATACACCTTCTGATCATTCTTGATATGTGTGATATTTCTAAGTAAAACCTGACAATAAAGGTTCATTTTACTGCAGAAACTGTGCCGAATGCCATACTTAATATTACTGCAGAAAGATATTTTTTTAAAAAAATTTCCTCAATACCCATTCTTCTCCATACTCCCAAACTTTCATGGTATATAAGATCAAGAACATGTCTCTACCATGCTTAGCAATTCCAACATCACATCTTATGTGGCTGCTTGATTTCACTCTACATTTTCTTATCATAGATACGAACATTGGGCATGCTAAGATCTCGTTTCCAGTCTCTACCTGGTGCTTTCAACACATATTTGGTACCCTCAAACAAGTCGCAGAAAAGAGGGTTCTCTTTCTCAAAACGTTTTGCAGAGGTTTGACTACTGTACTTACACCATTGAATTAAAGTCATACCACTGAATCAATTAGAGTATAACTGCATCTGGATCCTACTTTTGGCAATTTTTAGGTTCCAGCTAGCCGGAGGAGTGAAGCTGCAAAATTTGCTCAGTTATGGAATGAAGTGATATGTAGTTTCCGTGAAGAAGATCTTATAAGCGACAGGAAAGAAACCTTACCAGAAAATTATGTCACATAGTCAGTGCTATCTAATTTTGTTTGCAGCTGGATTTTCTGAACTAACTTTGCAATTGTCTAATTCAGGGAGATGGATCTGCTGCTAGTTCCTTATACATCTGATCCTAGCCTGAAGATAATTCAGTGGCCCCCATTTTTGCTTGCTAGCAAGGTTGAACATAGCTTTCTCTATTTAGAAACTTTTCTACATCAACAATTTACTTCATTGACTTTTGGTCTACTCTGCAGATAGCAATAGCATTGGATATGGCTGCTCAATTTCGATCTAAGGACTCTGATCTTTGGAAGCGTATATGTGCAGACGAATACATGAAATGTGCAGTCATCGAATGCTACGAATCTTTTAAACTTGTTCTCAATGTTTTAGTGAATGGGGAGACTGAAAAGAGGTTTGTGTTATAGTATACATATCATGTCCAGAATGCATTTCCTGCCAATTAGAACTGACATTTCCATCGCAGAGGATCTTTTGCGTTCATTTAGATAAGCATTCCACCATCCATCAACTACACATCCAGATTCTAGACGGAAAAGAATATCGAATGACTTCTAGTTTAAAGCAACTTTTTCTAGGCAACTTGTACTTTTTATTTAATCTTTGTCATTTAAAGGGATCCGAGCGATCATAAATCTGCTTCCATATCCACAGCTGCTTTGTCCCATTTGGTGAATTAAGGTTGAACTATTTGTCACTAGTGAGCTTTGGCAATATTGTAATCTTTGGACCTGGAACATAAATAACAAAATTTCACTTTATAAGTCAGTGGTTATTGACTCCTAGCTATTAACCACCCCATCTCTCCCTTCCCCAAGAAATAAAGTATCAGGCGCAGTGTTTAGACCTAATGGCATGTCTCATGACATGATTTATCTTTTCACAGAATTGTGGGTGTAATCATTAAAGAAGTCGAGAGTAACATTTCAAAGAATACATTCCTTCAGAATTTCAGAATGGGTCCTTTACCAACTCTTTGTGCGAAATTTGTGGAGCTTGTCGGAATCTTGGTGAGTGTTCTCATCTGAAACATGTTGCATGAGAAATACTTAGCTGTAATATGAGAGGTCAACTTCACTTCTGTTTTTATGGCAGAAAGATGCTGATCCAGAAAAACAAGGTAGAGTGGTGTTGCTTCTGCAAGACATGTTAGAAGTAGTTACAAGTGATATGATGGTGAATGAGATCAGGTTTGTTGAATGAGGCATATTACTTTGGGAAAGGAGTTTTTGGTTTATCAGTGAATCTTGTGGAGGCTAATCAAATTTAGCTTCTTTATTGAATTCCTCACAGGGATGTACTGGAGCTCGGGCATAGCAGCAAAGATACTGGCAGACAACTTTTTGCTGGTACTGATCCAAAACCCGCCATATTGTTCCCTCCTGTGGTAACAGCACATTGGGAAGAACAGGTATGTATAGTCGTTTACTGCATGAAAGTGTTATTTGCTAGCTGTTAACTTCAGGATTTTACTGGGAACAAGTAATATCTGTTGCTTTTAATATAATTAGATAAGGCGCCTCCATCTCCTGTTAACGGTGAAGGAGACCGCCAGTGATGTACCCACAAACCTTGAAGCTCGTCGAAGGATAACTTTCTTTGCCAATTCACTCTTCATGGATATGCCACGACCTCCTCGTGTCCATAAAATGCTTTCATTCAGGTAAAGAAAGAATATTGACAAAGCTGATCTTTGCTGTCAATATGCCTATTTTTTTGCAGTATGATTCAATTAAATAGTCTGCTATCAAGGCTAAGGTGTTCTGAATCATTAGATCACACTTGCTTGCATTCCTTCTCTCTAGATGACAGGCTGCAAGAAGGATCTTGTGCATCTAAAAATCTTTCCTTCTCCTACAGTTTCCACTCTTGCATTGGTTAGAGTTGTTAGCAATCCAATTTGAGAATTTCCATCTTTAAGGATCATCTGCATGGTGATACTGCTTTTTAGAATAGTTCCTCCATGATCCATCTAGCTCTCATGCTGTTAAGTTCTTTGATTTTCTTGTGTTTTGGCAGCGTCTTGACTCCATACTATAGTGAGGAAACTGTCTATTCCAGAGCTGACCTTGAGTCAGAGAATGAAGACGGTGTGTCCATCATATTTTATTTACGGAAGATCTTTCCAGGTTTGTGACAAACGAATAGATATAACTATTACTTCTTGAAAATTTATTGATGGAATTCCACTAATTCATTCACCATCTCTATCTGACCAGATGAGTGGGATAACTTCAAGGAGCGACTCAACTGCCATCATGACAACGAAATCTTTGAAAGTGAAGAGAATATTCTGCAGCTTCGCCACTGGGTCTCTTTAAGAGGACAAACGCTCTTGAGAACCGGTAATTGATTGGATTAACACCCACTTTGAACTCACGAAGAAGTTTTTTCTCATGTTCTGGTAATAATGGATTCTGCAGTTAGAGGGATGATGTATTACGGGAGAGCATTGAAGCTTCAGGCTTTTCTTGACATGGCTGATCAGGAAGGTTGGTGATATGATTCCCCCTCATATGCGGTTAGCAACAAAGTGAATTTTAATCTGCAAGAACTCATATTAACCCTAGAGTTCAGCAACTAGAGCAACGAAATGATGGATTAAATGCAAAACTAATAAATAGCTCTAATTGTACAGTTTATCAAACTTTAGGATACCATGATGAGTCTCTGTGTCACCATGCATCAGCATGAAGTGAGATAAAATTGTTCATGAGATGCATACCCCCAAGTCCTTCGGTTGAGCAACAATGCAGTAATTTGTGCATAGAGATTGTGAATATGGCTATATGTACTTGAAAATTATGCAGCTCTCGCTCCTTAAAACAATATATTTAAAAATTTCATGTGTATGTCCATTTGTATAAGAGTATCTGGAATATGATATACCTCTCTGGTTGTCAATATGGCTGCTCAGAAGACCTAGCTATAGTTATTGCATTGAAATCATTAACAAGTCCTGTTTCCATGTGATTACTGCTGAAAACTGAAATGGCACAAGATTCTGGCTTTTTAGGAGAGGAACGTTCAAATCATTACCAAAAAAAAGAAAAAACGTTCAAATCATGAGAAATCCAGTATATGGCTCTAGATTTGGCCTAAAGATGTGGGGATGACACAAATAATAGAAAAGTTTGGAGAGTAATCTGAATTTGACTGAACATGAGCACAATTACCTTGAAACTTACTCTACCTGACACATTTTGACCTCCTTGATACCCAAAATAAATAAATAAATAAATAAATAAATAAATTCTTCTGGTGATCAAAATATGGGCTTATTTCAACAATGAACAAACTTAAGACATATTATTGATAATCACCCATGACATGACAGGAACTGGCATTAATATATGAATGCCATTCTAATGGTTCTTAAAGTTTAATGATTTTCATCTTCATTTAATATAAGCAATAGTTTTTTCCACAAGGTCGTGAATTTATTTCATAGGGGTATGGGACACTCTATTCAGATTCTGTTAGAGATGATCGTCTACAAAGACAGAATGCACTTGAATGCATGCACATAATAAAGATGCTAGACAATAGTCTTCTCTGAAGCTTACATGTTTTCCTTTTATTTTCCTGCAAACAGAGATACTGCAGGGCTACAAAGCCATAACAATTCCATCAGAAGAAGACAAGAAAGCTAGATCTCTGTCCGCTCAATCAGAGGCAATGGCTGACATGAAGTTCACATATGTTGCTACCTGTCAGAACTATGGAAATCAGAAGCGAAGTGGAGATCGTCGAGCTACAGACATACTGAATTTGATGGTTAAGTATGTTCTCTACCTCATGAAGTCTTGGTGTTCATCGAACCTTCTCCTGAGATCACTTATGTGAACCCTAACTATTGATATCTTTTTATTCAGTAATCCTGCACTACGTGTAGCTTATATTGACGAAGTTGAAGAACGCGAGGGTGGAAAGGTACAGAAGGTGTATTACTCTGTATTGGTCAAAGCAGTGGACAATCTAGACCAGGTGAATAGCTCAATAAAATCGTTTTTCTTCGGCATAGGAATATCTTCTTCCAGCAATTCCAATAAAGTTTCATTGTTTATGTTGTGCTCTTTAAAGGAAATATATCGCATAAAACTACCGGGTTCAGCTAAAGTAGGAGAAGGGAAGCCTGAGAATCAGAACCATGCCATAGTTTTTACTCGAGGGGAAGCTCTTCAAACTATTGATATGAACCAGGTAAGTGAGTAGATGTCTTATCACTCTATCAACTTGAATCTTTGAACATAATTAAGATACTGTATGATGCCAATTCTCTGCAGGATAATTACCTGGAAGAAGCTTTTAAGATGCGTAATCTGTTGGAAGAATTTAATGAGGATCACGGAGTACGTCCACCTACAATATTAGGTGTCCGTGAGCATATCTTCACTGGAAGGTAGGATGAGAATTTCACAATTGAAATTGTTTTCTCCAAAGTATCTTATTTGTTACTTCTGAGAATTATTGACTGTGAATTGCAGTGTTTCTTCTTTGGCATGGTTTATGTCAAACCAAGAAACCAGCTTTGTCACCATCGGCCAGAGAGTTCTCGCAAGGCCTTTGAAGTAAGCTTAGCACAATATTTATCTCTCTCTTAAACTGAAATGGTTGGACAAAGCGTTGGCCCATCCCGTATATTTCATATTGCTCAAATTGTCTTTTTCAGGGTCCGGTTCCACTATGGACATCCAGATGTATTTGACAGAATCTTTCACATTACACGGGGTGGTATAAGCAAAGCTTCTCGTGGCATCCATCTCAGCGAGGATATTTTTGCTGGTAACAACTAACAAAAATCTCCTTTGACCCCCCACAGAATTGAAGTTTAGTTTGCTTCTTATAAAGTATGATCTCTGTGTAGGATTCAATTCAACACTTAGACGAGGGAATGTCACTCATCATGAATACATACAAGTTGGCAAGGGTCGAGATGTTGGACTCAATCAAATATCACTCTTTGAAGCAAAGGTAGCTTGTGGTAATGGGGAGCAGACTCTTAGCAGGGATATCTACCGGTTAGGACACCGGTTTGACTTCTTCCGCATGTTGTCATCCTACTTTACAACTGTGGGTTTTTATGTCAGTGCAATGGTAAGTCCCGTTGACGTGGGATTCAATCTGAGAAATGCCTGTATCTCCAACACAAGCTGATTGAAAGTCGAAAATTTCAGAAAATATGCTACTTTTTTCATTCCTTAGCTTTCTTGACTGATCTTGTAACTCTAAGGATGGAAATCTGCAAGGTAGTTCTCGTTAGCTTAGAAACTCACATTGTTCCCAGACACATCAACTAAATGGTCTGCCAACTCTACTCAGGGTCCTCTAGCACATTGCTGTGACATACCTCTGCCTTTAGCATCTGCCTTTAGATTTTTAAGATCTTTTTGGCACATGCCTCTCCGCCTTCAGTTTTGTCCGTAGATTTTCAAGACCTTCTTAGTTGGTTCACTGCATAATCTTACCCCTATCATCAAGAAACAAGGCTTGAACTTGGGAAATTGTGATTACCAGTTTAATTTTGGTGATACCTTTATCATATTACTAGTCCTACATATCTTCTTTGTTTCCATCATGCAGATGTTCGTCCTTGCTGTCTATTTCTCATACCGATTCTCTTTGTTTCTATTATGCAGATGGTTGTCCTTGTTGTCTATCTTTTCTTATATGGCAAGCTCTACCTGTCGTTGAGTGGATTAGAGGAGTCAATATTTAAGGTTGCCCGTGCTAGGGGAAATGACCCTCTGAAGAATGCCATGGCTTCACAGTCTGTTGTCCAACTTGGGTTGTTAATGGCCTTACCCATGGCAATGGAAATTGGACTGGAAAGAGGTTTCAGAACTGCATTAGGCGACATCATAATTATGCAGCTACAGCTGGCAGCAATCTTCTTTACTTTCTCTCTCGGTACAAAGGCCCATTACTTTGGACGCACTATTTTGCATGGAGGGGCCAAGTACAGGGCAACTGGCCGTGGGTTTGTGGTTCGGCATGAGAAGTTTGCAGAGAATTACAGGATGTATTCAAGGAGTCATTTTGTGAAAGGACTGGAGATCATGATCTTACTAATAGCATATCAGATCTATGGTTCAACATTCAGTAGTTCAACTGCTTATTTGTTCCTCACTGTCTCCATGTGGTTCTTGGTGGTTTCCTGGTTGTTTGCTCCTTTCCTTTTTAATCCTTCAGGGTTCGAATGGCAGAAGATAGTGGATGATTGGGATGATTGGACAAAATGGATGGGCAATTTCGGTGGCATTGGTGTGCCTGCAAATAAGAGCTGGGAATCCTGGTGGGATGAAGAGCAGGAACATCTACAGAGTACTGGGTTCTTAGGAAGATTCTGGGAGATTGTTCTCTCTCTTCGTTTTTTCCTATACCAATATGGGATCGTTTATCACCTGCACGTCTCCCAAGATAACAAGAGCATCCTGGTATGACTGCCTTTCTGGCTTCACAACTTTTCTTTGCCATGTTTCTACATCGGAACACTATGTTTCTGTTCATGATCTGTATAGCTCACTATGCTTCTCAACTCACAAGTTTTTCCAGAGTAGAAAGGCTAACAAGGCAAAGGGCCTCCACTCTTTATCAGTGAAAACTAACAACTCATACATTTTCATGAATCATACGCATTTTACTCGCCACCTGAGATTCCAATATTTTTCCTTCCTCCTCTTCTTTTCCCTTCCTCCGCCCACACTGCATAGAAAGTCTTTGTTGGCATATGGCACCAGTTGTTTTATGTCTGATGATTTAGCTGATTAACATCACGAATTCTCTGAATCATTTTGTGGCAGGTTTATGGATTATCATGGCTCGTAATTGTCGCCGTCATGATCATCTTAAAGGTGAGGAAGCCTGAATCATATTCAGTGGAGATCTTCGGTTTTCTGGTTTGAGTCTCTTTCTAGATATAGTCTTTTTTACGGGGAGTCATCTTGCAGATTGTGTCCATGGGTAGAAAGAAGTTCAGTGCTGATTTCCAGTTGATGTTTAGACTCCTCAAACTGTTCCTGTTTATCGGGTTCATGGTCACTCTAGGCATGCTCTTTGCATTCCTTAGTCTCACAGTCGGAGACATCTTCGCCAGCTTACTGGCCTTCTTGCCGACGGGATGGGCCCTGCTGCAGGTAAGTTTCTCGCCAGTATAAAACAACCGAATTATCATCATACGTCAGTGCCAGCATTGTGATAGATTTTAGTTCAGCTCTCGCGTAAGGGATTTTAGTTCACGGCGACAAAAAAAAGGCTTTCGTGGAACTTACCGTCAGTCTTATAATCGATGATTTTCTTCCATATGATTTTCTCTCTGTGATTGAGCATGGTTTTCGTTCATAACTCTCTGCACTTTTTTAATTTATGAGGCAGATATCACAAGCGTGCAGGCCATTGGTTAAGGGCCTCGGAATGTGGGGGTCCGTGAAAGCACTCGCGAGAGGGTTCGAGTACATAATGGGACTGGTCATCTTCACGCCAGTGGCCATGCTCGCCTGGTTCCCATTCGTCTCGGAGTTTCAGACCAGGCTGTTGTTCAACCAGGCCTTCAGTCGAGGACTTCAGATCCAACGTATTCTGGCCGGTGGAAAGAAAAACAAGTAAGCTTTAACCACCACGGTATCATCATAGGAGGCTGAAGAAAGAGAACCCGGCATCTGGAAGAGGAACTTGATCTGAAGTAGCCTTTGCTCGATCAATGTCGGACCGACGGCCAAGCCTTATATGGCTAATCTAGCTATATAACCTATTTTCATTGATTAGGAAATACACCGGAAGTGTATGTCTAAACACTGCCCCTTGTATACTAATCACTTGTATCATACGAAGATGTAGAGAAGACAGAGCGTTGAATTTGTAAATCCTCCTCCTAGAGGAACACCCCGGCACATACACTGAAAGGAAAGCTTTCAGCTTCCATCGCTTCGTTTTTGTAGTTTTCCAACTACATAATCTAAGCAATATTGGTATTTCCATGTGCATGCCGAAAATGCCAGCGATCTCACACAGAGGCGCTCGGCTTGCTCCTCTCTTTATCAGATGGGGCAAATTGATAAGATCATCAGCCCCGGATTGGTGTGATTGTTTGCAGAAGTGGCTTTTCCTCATATTTCCATGAGAGAGTTTTTCCCCGGGACTTCAAGGACAGTTTCACACGATCTTTTGCATTACTTTCACTTGCGTCTTTCGATTTGTACAAGTCAAGAACGTAATTCGTTTTCAAGGAAGAACTTCCAATTCTAAGATGGTGTAGTTCCAATTGGGTCAAATCTTTTGATCTTGTGAGGTTTATATCGTTCGGACCATCTAGTTTGTTTGCAGTTGTGTTGATTTTGATTCTAAAAGGAGTTTTAAGAAAGTTCAGAGCACGAGTTGAGAGACATAGTTCAAGAAGGAAGTTTCTATTCTATGAAAGTTTATAGCTCAAACTAGATCAAATAGCGCATCGAGTGATGGATAGAGCTTTCGGATCATTGGATGTATGGGTAATTGTGTTTATTTTGAATCGAAAATTAGTTCAGAAAGCTTGGAAAGAACAAGTTGAGCGCCACAGGTCATCTTGAAAAAGGAACTTTCAATTCCAAAAAGATTTGGCTTCAGTTGGTCAAATAGATGATATTGTGATATCTAGAGCTTTCAAATCTTATCTCATTTGTTCACAGTGCTGTTCATGTTGATGCAAATAGAGAAGAAGAGAGAATATGCAATAGGCAGAAATCTGGCTAGAATAGAGATAAGATTAAAAGAACATAACCAGTAGATTTGAGCATGCCGAAGGTCGATTTTACAAGGAATGAGTAAATATCGTAAACCATTTCCAGAATGCGAACTTATTACTGGATCTTAGTGAATGGAGCACCACACCAATGAAGGGAGAATTCCGCAATTAAGTCCACAATGTGCGAAAAGTTTTAGTTGTCAGTACTATCGCCCCTCCCTTGGGGGTATACATTACTCGATATTTGCTTGGACACTATGTCCAGACTCGAACAATCTTAGAGATTAGATGCACACAGTAGAAATGGGAAGCTGAAGCTCTAGAAATCAGAAAGCCAACTAACATCTTAACAATTTTACAATGCCCATCTCCATATTCACTTCCAGATGTTTTGAAATCTCTTGACAGGGCCTAGTAAGAAACATTTCATACAAACAAACAATGAGGGTCGAACGAATTACCTGGACTCTATAGCATTAGTCTCAGAGCCCCTCAAAAATGACCGACGCCACCAAATCTGGAAAGCTTTGCTGAGGTTCGGGCATTCTGATCCGTGCTTGGAGAAGCATCTGAACCATTCCATAAAGAGTGCATACTGCTGTTTCAGCGGAATCGTCAGGAGGGTTTGGCCCATAGCTTCCTCCAGCAACTTTATCTCAAGCCCCTTGCGACATCTTTGCAGCCAACCAAAGTCCAGTAGCATAGGGCCAAACCAAGCCTGGAAGAGACCTGCTCTCACTTCTGAATGGCAGTGAAGTCTTCTGGTTCCCATCGCAATGAACAAATTTGCTGAAACCCTACTGAGCTCGTACCTGACCATTGGAGATGCAATCTCATGCATCTTCAGCAGTGAACCTTGATCTGTCCATATCTCCACAAATTCTTCTGCCATTTGACGATCAAGCAGGATTTCCAGCAGCCAGTTAATATTATCAACCTGTCTTGAGATACGTTCTATCAAGGGTCTACTTGTTTCATCCTTTGACGGCGTCTTATGGGTAGCAGCAAAACCAGAGGCTTCCTCAAGTAAGCTGACTAAGGAATCAAGACAAGCTTCACAAACGCCATAGAGATCCTCCTTGTTGAGGTCAGCATGGTCCTTCAAATAGACTGAACTTTTGCAAAGAAGGCCCTTTACTAGTGACTTCAGCTCATTCCTTGCATTTGCATCAGTGCATTTGGTAATTGAAAAAACAAGCTGTTTAGCTAAATTCTGTTGGGAATTTTCTGAGTCAAGCATATAAAGTCTGGACAAGATGTCTTTAGTTGTCACATTATCGAAGTTAAACCTTGTGAACAAGCTCCTCAGCTTCTCTTCTTCCTCCTCTGTCCATGGAACAGCCTCCAGATATTTTAAGCAAGACGAAATGCCTCTTTTGAACACAATGCCAGCTGATACCTGCTTAAGATCATTCAACGGGATTGTTAGCTGACCTCCTTAAAGAATCCAAATATCATGATGAACCATGAGTTAGGGTATTTCTTAGTTCACACTGACTGTTCTGCAAATATCTAAAAGAGCAGCGTCCAAATAGCTAAGGCATGAATTCCCAATTTAAAAATTTAGATAAGTCGGACACCATGACACATATTGGCACTCAAGACGCTTCTAATTGCACACTCAGTTTAAGTGACCCACATATGTTCCTATATTAACATTCATTGCTATAAATGAGGAAATCTCTTACACAACCTCATGACAATTAATTCACTGGAGAACGTAAACACCATCCCAAGCAGTATTTCCAATTTTCAACCGAATGCCGCCATTAAATAAGACTCACCACACCATAAAAGTCAAAGACAATGCAATAGCAGTGATGAGAAGGCCTTATTCAAAGGTTAAATGGCTTGCAAGAAAAAATAAAAGTTGCAATCTGTTTTAATTAACTCATCAGTTTCCACTGGAATAAATCTCAGTGAAAGCAAAACAAAAAGCATGACACCTCAAATGTCTATGGAAAATGAAACATTTCCAGCTTGAAGTTCTGAAGATGGAAATCATGCTAACAATAGTTAATGACAGGGGACCTATTATTAATGCTAATTGCGAATATTGGTTACTAGTGTCCTCATGAAAGGGCGACGATAATTGATACCGTTGATTGAGTTTTCAAAAATTAGTAGGTGGTAATTGTTCAAATTCGAGAGTTGTTATAAAACAAACAGTAGCAAGTGAAGAACTAATAGTGAGGGTTCCAACTAGTTAATGAAGAGAGGCAAGAGGCAGCCATAAAACATAGTAACTCATAGTGCTGGAGTGGTAAGAGTAGAAAGGTGGTTCAGGGAGTATGTGCCAACTTTAATAAAGTAAACAGCAGCTGAAGCCAAGGGATTGCAGAAGCAATGGTTTCTGACTAGGAACAAGCAGGTGTTTCTAGCTTACATACTTATGTACTGATTATGAAGTCACTTCCATAGACAAGTTAGAGTGCCAGAATCTACATCAATTTTGGTACAGACACCAGTGGAAATAATGAAAGATACCAAGGGCCAGATCTCAGAAAAATGTTTAGAAGCTATTGACAGTCATCTCTCTCTTAAGAAAAAAAAAAAGAGTAAGCTTCTACAGCAACACAACAGAATATATTAACTATTCAGAAGATGTGCCTTTGCATTTGAGATTTTGGTCCTGCTGTACATTCGCATTTGAGATTTTGGTCCTCCAGAGCCCAGTCTTTGGCCATCGCGATTTTGAAATTAATTGATCAAAAGGCATCTTGCTACAGTTAAGGCACCCTTAGACCAATGCAACTAGTGATCCCATTCAATTGTTAGTATATAAGGGGGAAATGAAATGAAAATGTCCTCTGTATAACTAAAAGTCCGCAACTAGATTAATCTATAAATAACTTTTCAATTTTTTTAATAAAGTTTTGACCTGTTGAACTCAATTCAAAACTTTTGCAAAAAAAAAAAAAAAAAGGCTTTGAAAAAATTAGTCGTCTCCCGACTCTCATCATATGATAGCAAGTGGACTTCTTGAAATCAAATGAAAGCCATAATCTGAAAGGTCAAGCCAGACTCTCTCGCCATGAAAGGAAAAACAGTTCCAGTTCTCCCTTCCTTATGCGAGGAATACAAAGTAAGGAACTTCCTCTCCAATTACCAGCAAAATAAGTGTAAAGCCCAACATCTAAGGTTCTACCAGAAAAAGGGGAAAAAAAAAATATGAAATCTCAAGACTTCATTGAAAGGATGTAGGATGATGTGGGGCGATCGATGGACAGAAATACATCCTGGCACATTGCAAGATACTAGCGCACATTCATCCGTGCTGCAAACACATATGAGTGCAGGATGTCCACTTCCTTTTGCAGGGAAGAAGAGCAGCCATATGTGACTGAGTTAATTGGGAGATTGCTTCAAGTCATATCTGAGACAACCTAAGTTGCATTCACCTGGGATTTTGTTGCCTAGCAGAATCGGAATTTAGCCTTCAATTAAGTTTTGCCTAGGGTGATTGAAATTTGTTCTTCCCCACAAAAATTCAGGCTTAGCCATTCGCAATTAAGAGAGTTCTGCTAAGCTCTGGCTACTGCAAATCAATGCATTTGAAATTTGTAAGTAAATCGTCGAACATCATTACACCTCATCTCCTTCTAAACAGTTGCTAGAATAACCATAAACTAGGCAACTAATTTCTTCACTTGGCAAGAAAAACCCAAAAATAGCACCCTTCTCAAGAGAACATAGATTGCTAACCTCAAGTATATCGATGCAGCGATATACACCAATCTTCAAAAGCCTTTTCGTGATGTCATCCTCGAACATCAACTCGATTGTCTCCCGAAATATCCCCAAATTCTCGACCTCGGGCGCCTCAATCCGACAAATGCTCGTGGAACTCCCATTTTGGCCGACGCTCTTCTGGTGCTCCGCAATCAAACCCGCGAAAACCTCCGAATTCGCGGACAAAACCTCCGAATTAAGCTCCAAAACTAAGCACCCACCGTTCCTCGCCCTCAAAGTAAGCCTCACATCAAACACATGGTCTGCATTCTCGCTGGAACCCGATCTGGACGACGACAGGCCCTCGTGCGCGGCCTGGAGCCCCTCGGAGGGCGCCCGGAAGCTCTCCGCCTGGAGCTCCGTCATCGAGAACCTCTCCGACTGGGCGCGGAAGCTGCACTCCCCGGATCGCGGCTGCCCGGCCACTTCCGCCGGCGAGCGAGGAGGCGGATCAGCATCGTGGACGGAATCGGAGTCGATCGGGGAGACTCGGCCGGGCGACAGGATCCGGCGGGGATCGATCCGGCCGACGAGGCCGAGCCCCGACCTGGAGCTCTGAGGAGAGCTGGGGATGGAGCCGACGGCGCCGTGCTGCTTCGAGAACGACTCGCGAGGCTTCTCCGGCGGCTTGCCGCCCTTGCCGCCGAGGGCCTTCGGCTGGCCGTGGCTCTGGGAGGGGCGGCGGCTAGGGTTTCGGGGCTGGAGGGCGGGACGGTGAAGGAGCAGCACCAGGAGGTGCGTCGGTGGCCGCGGGGGCGGCGGGCGGGGGCGGGGGCGGACTTCCGCCGGGTGGCGGCGGCGGCGGCGGCGGAGGCGGCGTCAGGCTGAGCGGGGGGCGAGTCATGGCTGAGTCGGGCGGCGGGGGGCCGAGTCACGGGCGAGTTCACGGGAACGGAGCCATCGCGTGAAGCGGCAGAGGAGCGAGTTCGAGAGTGAGTTGGCTCGGTCCCTTTTATACTGGTGAGTGGAAAATATAAAAGTTATAAAAATGGAAAATGGAAATGGAAAAATGGACGGTGGAGATTTCGCGATGGTTGTCCTCGGGAAGGGTGAGGATTTGGAGTTTAGTTCGGTAAGTTAGTTTTGTCTGTTGGCGTGGAAAATTAGGCGAACCTCTTGCCCTTTGTTTTGTTTTTTACTATTGAGCACGTTACCCGAGACTCGCTATTAGAATCTTGATTTTATTTTTTTAATCGTGGAATTTCCCGTTATTGTTTTTTTATTTGATTTGGTAATAAAAAATTCAATAATTGCCTAAATAAAAGAAATTGCTGATTTGATTTGTCAATCAAGGCATAATAATCTGAGTACGATGTCATGATGATCTCGCATGAAATTTAGTTGAGGTAGTTGAGCGAAATGATTACAATTCGGTGAAGTGTTTACGTTTTGTTTGAGATATAAATACAACAACATTATCCCCTCACACTTTGTTAGGTTTATAGGCTTTTTATGCTCTAAAATAGGCCGTCGACAAAATATAAATACATTTTGATGAGTCCATCAAAGAAAACTTTTTTCAAATATGATATAGAATAAAGAAAAGAATCAATACTATCCATTCATAATTTAGCCGGAAATCAAGTTTTTCAATATATGATTAAGTTTTTAATAAGGGTAAAAGTTACCAAAAATTCTAAATTATGTCCATTTTGACACATTTACCCTCCATTAAAATCTTGTCAACGGGAACAGTTAAAAATTTACTTATATGAACGTTAGAAAGTAAGCAGTGTTAACATAATGCCCATGTGACTTAAGTAAAATAAAAATTATAATACCCTTCAATTAACTCATTCGATGTATTGTCTGCTTTAATACGTCTAATACCAAACCTCACGGTTTTGTCTTTTTGCGTACAAATAGACACTTTTCCAAAAGGGCATCCATTTTGGTAGTATTCTAACCTGGGCTCGCTTAACTTTAGAGTTACAAAGCAAAGCTTGCCTTCACGTTAAAAAGCACCTCCGTGAGTAAATTACAATTTTCACACATATATCTCAAAATCATTCTTTTTGTTCAGTGTATAGTTCGATTCATTCTTGCCCCATTCGCTATTCTAATGCCTACCAGGAGATGCTCCTTATCAGGCCCTCTTTGGCCCTAACAACCACTCCCAACCCTCGTTAGACCAGTCATTATAAAACAACGTTGTTTTAGTTGAAAAATCATCTAACGAAACCTTGATAAATGGTAAACCTATAACATAAGTTTAAGTTTAGAGTTTTTATATCACAAAAAAAAAAAAGGAAAGGTAAATATGTCATAGTTAGCATAGTTTTAGATTTTTGATGTCACAAAAAAAGTTGAAGGTAAATGTGTTGTAGTTGGCATAGTTTAAGAAATAACATAAAATTACATATTTCTTTTAATGTATTATATAGAACAATCAGATGTATTAAATAAAAGTAACTAAAATGTAACGATTCATACTAACCAAAACACATAAATTTGCAAAAAGAATGGGGGGAAAATAAAATTTGGCATTTTAAATAATAAAACAACAAAAAAAAGTTATATATGAAGCCAAAAACCCCAAACTAATACATTTACATCACATTTACCTCAAATTGATTTTGTATCACAAAAATTCTCAAATCGGTACAAAGAGTCGCATTAAGCCTAAACTAATTGTTTTATCATAAAAAATCCCAAACTAATACATCCGTATCGTATTTACTCTAAATTGATATGTCTGTGTCATATTTCCCCCAAATTATGATTAATTTGAATTTTTTAAGATAAATTTATTACAAATGTACCGGTTGAGTTTTTTATAACATGAAAATTAAATTTGGTAATATGGCATGGATAGATAAGTATGGGGGGTTTGATGGTATTAACCCTTTTATAACATAATAAATGTTTGACTTTGTGGGACTCAAAATATATAATATTTCCATAATTATAAATTGGCATTTCGTTAGTATGTTATTATATCATTATCCTATGTCGCAAAATCATATATCATTGGATCCCAGGCCAACTTTTAGCCAAACATTCCGACCAAAAAGCAAAACTTTAAGCCAAATATATTGAACACAAATACGAAATACTTGGAAGTCAAGTTAAAAAGTCTAAATAAACTTCGATCATTTTTAAGAAAATACTTTTTTAAATCTTGTGTGGATTCATCATGATGACTATGGCAGTCCTAGTCCACGCAGAAAACGATGTAATATCCGATGGACTATGCTATCTGTCTGTTGTGGTTTTCATCTTCTTGTCTTTGCCACTGCTATCTCAAAGGACGCAGGGCAGACCAGACGAAAACCCTTTTATCGGATTCGCAAAGGATGAATGGATATGCTCCGTGCAAACAACGTCGAGAATCCAATCATTATCAATCCACGAAACGACGACATTGCTATTTCCTTCCGGGGCTGGCTTTGTTTGGATTAAAGTCCAATTCAATTGTTCGTGACAGTTGCACGAAAGACCTTTGTAGTCTCAATGTTGACATTCTGAGCTAATAATATCCAGCAGTTTCATCCATCGGTGCTCAGACTAACCATCGATGAACGATTCCATGCGTTTTGCTGTTAACTAGGAAAATTTATAAAATTAGGCGTTTCCGATTTAAATCGAATCAAGGGCCTGTTTATTTGAAAAAAAAAAAAAAATGCTTTCGGAATTTCATTTCTCTAATAGAAAACATTTTCCATAGATCAAAAACATCAATTTTTGATCGGGAGAAAATTATTTTCCCTTCAAACAAGAAGGTAATCGACTTTCCTAAACCACCAAAAAAGTACACAATCTAACCATTTTCTTCAAAAATGACTTTTATGAAAAGTATTTCCTTCATCATTAAGTTTTCAGAGAATTTTACACATCCAAAATTGAAATTTGATTCAAAAGTTAGATTTGGTCATAAAGTATGCTACTACAGAGATAAAAGTATTATTAGAAACCCCATATGTGTTCTCTATTCCCAAGTTTTTATTTGTCATCATTTGAGAAAACATCAAATAGTACAAAATTGCGAAGATGTTAGATTTCATATTACATGTCACTAACTATATGTTCGAACGATCTCCAAGTGCTCCAATTTAAGCAAAAGCCAATTCAATTAAAAGCGAAATCAAAGAATCTAACCATGTGCACCACATTTACCTTCAAATGATATTAACCACACCTTTAACAAGGGTCATGTGAGTGTTCTTTAAGGTTACATTTAGTCGTCTAGATTTTTAATCAGGATAGAACTGAATGTGATAAGATATGAAGTCCAAGGGATTTTAAAATATTCCATTTACAGTTTGGCGATTTCAATAATAAAATCAAATATATTCACATCATATTATATATATTGTTTGGTATAAATGTCTATATGAATCACAAATTTTACAAACGAAAAAGGTAAAAATCTCTTACAACACTCTTGCCTACTTTATTTTTATTTTCTTTTTTTATTCCTTTCTTCCCCTTCCATCATTCTCTAATAAACTTTTATGAAATAGAAAATTGTACTAATATACCTAAAATACTAACACACCAAAATATATGTAATAAATATATATTTGTATATTTAATTTATATTATAAGATAGAACTAAATTTGAATATGTAAATAAAAATAAGATCAAATTAAAAAACTATAATTTTTTATTTTGAATTTTGAATTTCTTATATTATAATTCAAATATAATTTTAATTTGTTAATTTAATAATTTTTTATTTGAGAAAAAACTTTCCTATTATAGATATTAGTAAAAGTATCCGCCTTTAAATGCCTCCTCCATGAGATAATTTTATTTGGTTTATATTTTTTTATATTCGACTTTATCCCATTTTGAGCAGACACCAAACGTAAAATATGATAAATTTTTTCTTATTATGAATTTTATTATGACCACCAAATACAGCCTAAGGATTTTCTTTCATTGTCATTACAAGCAGAGGAGATATTTCAATACGACCATTACATCATGTGACAATGGTAAAAATTGTCCAAAAAAGTCAAAAATTTATTACATTTTTGTCAATTCATCATAAACATTTCAATTTTACCAATTAAATCCTAAATAATTTTTACAATTTGTCAATTGAGGCCCTTAGCCAATTTCGGCTAGATATCATTAATGTAGACGTCGCACGTCCAGCATTGACGCGGACAATTTTTCACAATATTTTAATATCTTTTTATTTTTCACCTTTTCTTTTCTTTAAATTATTTTTTCTTCTTTAATTTAAAGAAAATAAAAGGAAAAAATAAAAAATAAAATAGAATTTATAAAAGAAAAATTTCTAAAATTTGTGCATGTTAGTACTATACTAAATAGACTATCATGTCAGTAATTTTTTTTATGAACATTGGCCACATGAATTTAATTAGTAAATTTTTTAAAATATTTAAGATTTAATTAATAAAATTAAAAAATTTAGGATTGAGTTAAGATATATGAAATGAATTTAAGACATTTTGGACGCGGATTGAAAGGCAATCGGAAGCGATGACTCATGAGGTGGGTGTGGCAGCGCGTGGACAATGATGATGGGCGGGTTATCCGAGGTTGTTATTACCATCGAAGTTGTGTAATTAGAGAGGAAGAATCTTCATGCCACCGACCACAGGCCCCACCAAATCTCCCTCTCTCTCTCTCTCTCTCTCTCTCTCTCTCTATGTCTCAGATTTTTCTGGATGTAGTCTCCTCGGTTTATTCTCCAAGCACTTTCGAGCCAAGTCAAATCCATCAACGCTCAAATCATTTTTCTAAGCCAACCCACCACGGAATATCTGGCCCCGTAAATAGGATCAACATCTTTCCTTGTTGATTCCAACACTAGCCCAAATATTAAAATATAATCAGTACTTCTTGCTGCAATGCCATTCTTTCATTTCTGCGTATAGTATTATAAAAACATTGATTTTAGCAATTATTATCAACCGAGACTAAAACATTGATTTTAGCAATTATTATCAACCGAGACTAACACTTATATTAACGGAAGCCGTCACACGGTTCGGGTCGCTCGTGATGCCCGACATTAGAGATATTTTGATATACGGGATGTTTCCCTTGATTTTACTTATGATGCTTATGTCTAGGAAATTCTTCATGTTTTCATTTGGTTGTGCATCTCATGAAGCTTATAAATTAACTAAATGTGGCAAATGGGTGGGTCAGGTCGAAAATGGGTCGACCCATATTTGACCCATTTAACCCGTTTTGACCCATATTTTTGTAGTGTAAATCATATGACTCATACCCGACCCAACTCATATTATCAAAACACAGCTCAATTTAGTTACTTAAATAAAAACTTCACACCAAATTTAAAAAGTAAATAAAATAAAAAATGTGAAAAACTTTTAAATTAAAATACTTTGAAGAACTCTTAATAAGAAAGAGTTTGATAAGCTAATAATTGACATGAAAATAATATTTGTTTAAAACAAATCTTCTTGAATGCAAGGATGCATAGCTTCTTAATTGTAATTGTTTTTAATTTTGGTTGATTCATTGATTTTAGTTCACCAAGTTAAAAATTACATTATGATGTTTTGAATTTCTATTTATCAATCTAGATAGCATCGAGCTTTGTCTAAAAGTACTTCTCCAGTATGGATATCTATCTACCAATTATCATTAAAAAAAATCGACTTTTTTATTATTTTAAAACTTTTTGAAATTATTATTATTATTTATTTTATTTTCTTCTTTTCTCTTTTCTTTCTTTTTCCTCCTCCTTCTTCTCCGTTGTTACTCCGTCGATGGTGATCAGCCAAGCCGCAGTTCGGCAAGATCAAGGCTCCGCCTGTCTAGGCGAGCTCGAGCTGCCGAGCTCCGTCACGATCGGTGAGCTCGGGAGTCGACGGATCCAGGTGAGCCCGAGTTCCGTCGCGGCCGGCGAGCTTGCGGCTCGCCAGATCCAGGTGACCTCGAGCTCGGCCATGGCCAACGAGCTTGCGGCTCACTCAATCCAAGCGAGCCCGAGCTCCGTCGCGGCCGAGGAGCTCGCAGCTCGCCCGAGCCCGTCGCCCGAGCTTCGTCGAGGCTAGCTGCAGCGGCGAGTGGCGAAGGCGAGCGGCGGAGGTGGGTCAAAAATGGGTCACTATCACTTACGAAGCCGAAGCACAGCTGTCTGTCGAGCCTGCTGATATGTTTTTACTTTTTAGGTTTTGAAAATGGGTCGAAAATGGATCAAAACGTGTGACCCATTTTCGACCCATATAGAATTGAAGTTAAAACACTTTGACCCATTTTAGCTGGGCCGTTACTTATTCATGACCCATATACGACCCATAAGTGAAAAATATGAGTCTAAAAATAGGTCCATGACCCATTTTGTCACCTCTAAAATTGACTAACGTACTTTTCATTATAGATTTTTAATACAGTGAAATTCCATGGTTTTATCTTTTGCTTTATTCTTATCTTAGTATGAGAGCTACCGGTCTAAAGAAATCCTAAGTGCATTGAGGGCACATTGCACGTGCTGCACCACCAAACAACACTCCTACTGCATACCCATGTCCATCCCTCATGGACAACAGTGTTCATCTAAGTGCATGCACTGCTTTGAGAAAGAGCCCATTGAATCCATTCCACGGGTCATTACTGACACTAACGTACGTCAACGCGATTACTTCTTCACTAGCAAAGCCAAACACATTGGTTGCTTGTTGTCTGAGTTTTTGCTGGTATAACAATATTTAGGTTATTATAAAAATATTAGCTTATTATGAGTTAAAAATTTTTGAAGAGATAGATCCCATAATAATTTATTATTTAATTGTTTTTATGATCTTGAATAGACTATTATTTTTACAGTAAATTAAAGATTGCAACTCAATCATTTCTCCTTGTCATTTCCCTTCGATTTTTAGCTTGGTGATCATTACGAGACCAATCGCACAAGCCACATTGTTCATTAATTATTTTGAAAGCAAAGTCAACCATGTCGGCTGCTTGTTAGTTAGATGCCAACCACATCATTTGCATTCGCGTCATTATTGTTTTAGCTTTGCTAAGTTAAACGTATCGACTATTTTATGTCTTCCTTTGATTCATGACCTTTCACTGCTCATATCGAAGAATCAACACCACCGCCAAACTCACCACCCTTAGATGAGTCAAATCTTGAATTTTGATTGTGAACAAATGCCGGAATCAACCACACGCACATCACGCGCCGCCACCTCTAATGACCACCGAGCCCGATGCTTTGGAAGTTTATTTCAACACCTTCCACTGATTTTTTTATTTTTCTAAAATCCAACACAACCATCGACTCTCTCGTCCCCCGGAGAGTCAGCTCATGGCAATCGAACTTCCGTCCGACCTACCACGCACCCTCACGCGCCACTAGAGTTCACTGCGTCTTAGATCAACGCGCCTCCAACGTAAGCCAACGTCATCAACCCACGTGCAACACCCATCAGAATTCGACGCTTGTACCTTCACCGACATCATTGTTGACCAACCTTGACCAGTTTAAGCAGCCTGCTTCCGCAACTATTTTCGACCAGTTCGACCTTATTCCAACTAGTTATTGGTATTTTTGAATCGGTCTATTGTTTTTCGGCATGCTGAGTCTATTTTTGGAGGTATTTTCTCTATATCGGCTCTCCAACTCACTTATTTCTTGGCATTTCAGGTGTTTGTGGCACTTTTCAAACTTGTATTCAAACTCAAAGTGACATCTTTCATGCACATTGAGTTTGAGTGGAAGTGAGAGATAGTTAATTGTTTAGGCTAATTCCCTTGATTTTCCATTTATTTAGGAGATTCTTCATATTTCATTTAATTATACATATTAGATATGTTAACTTAAATGGTCATTTAATAAAACCTATAAATAAGTAAATGCACTCTTTATTATGAAAAATTGAAATATATTGAGATTCCATAATTTTTTTTTTCACTTTATTCTTATCTCCCAACTTGACCAAAAACATGAGGGATATGTGCCTACTATGAAAACGCGGTTTGTGTTGGATTGATTTGGATCGAGCTCTAGTGTTTTCGTTCTTTTTCATTGTCATGATATTGTGCTTCAATGGACCGGATAAAATTCCATACCAAGCATAAGTCAGATAATCAAACGATAATTGAGCCCCATTTGACTATAAATTTGGTTATGTTCATAACCTTTCTTCCAACCTCATTAACTTCATAAAGATACAAGACAACCTTCAGGCAGGCTTCAGGTACAAATCTCATGTCAAAATTGGGGGTATGTAAATTAGATTGCCCAAATCGGAAACCGCTCGGATTGGACTAAATCAACTGGTTTGGTCTGGTTCCCGAGATTGTTGGTTCAGTTCCCAGTTCCTAAAAATGGAACCGATGTTCGAACAGTCCAATTCTCGATTCCAAGGGGGAATCGAATGAATCGGGTGGAATCGAGAATCGTGCTGCACCAATTATATATACCTTTTTATATTATTTCTTCAAAGAAATAAAGGTAGTCTTTTTTTTTTTTTAATTTCTTCATAACATCAAGTAGTGAAAAAAAAAATAAGGATAAGATAACATCAAGGTTCCATTAGGCCAGACTGGAACCAAATCAGACCAATGGTTCAATCCGGTCCTCGATTCTCAATTTTGGAAATAGTTCCTCTTGATCCGATTCTCAGTTCCACCTTGTAACCGAATCGGATCAAAATTCAATAACCTCTAAAGAAAACTCATGTTTTAAAAAAAGGATGTTACTAAACTTCAAGTGAATCCCAAGTTGCTGCTTGATAACATATCTTCCCAATCTAAACAATCAGGATGAGACAACAGGAAACTCAGACCTTTTATCAGATTCCCAAGTCAGGCATTGTAGAGCCCATTTTGGGCATGAAGTAAGTTGCTAAACTAGCGGCAACATTTGAAGATCAGGAAACAAAACCAGAGAAGGTCACTGACTAGAGATCGGAAGTGCCGCGAATCTCGTGATAATTGGTCGCCATGTCATGGCGATCAAGGAGATTGACGTGCAGTCGAGGAGTTGAAGCGAAGGCATACTTGGTCACGACGAGGAGGGAGACACTACGAAGTTGAAGGGTGGTTGACTAGGGTAGGTGGAGGG
The DNA here is from genome assembly GCA_017140595.1 of Eucalyptus curtisii. Taxonomy (NCBI): domain Eukaryota; kingdom Viridiplantae; phylum Streptophyta; class Magnoliopsida; order Myrtales; family Myrtaceae; genus Eucalyptus; species Eucalyptus curtisii. The sequence goes on from CM029502.1 coordinate 2,715,872, forward strand.
AGGCACAGATGGGACTATCGTAGAAACTAGATAGAGACGATGGAACTTTGGAGACTTTACGATATGGGTAGGATTTATTGTGTTTCGATTGGCTTTGGGTTTTCAATCTGAACCGGACCATTAAAATACCGCCTCTTTTTAACTATTATTTGGATAAGAATAAGGCCTAAATTGAAATTATCACATCGGAGCAATTTTTTTTTTTTTTTGCCACCCCCAATATTTACGTGCTTTTGAAAAATTTGCAGTTTTTAGGATTTATTATATTTTGGTTTGGGTTTTTTATCCAAACCAAACCATAACAATACCCAATCTTTTTAACTACCATTTGAATAAGAATGAGGCCCAACCTGAAAATATCGGGTCAGACCAAGTTTTTATTAAACCCCCAATATTGGCATGTTATAATTAGTGTTTTACAATTCACATTGGTTCATTTTTTGTCTTAAATTTTCTGCATCTGATTCCACATGCCAAATAACTGAATCGCGATAAAAAAAAAATGTGTTGATTTGTCTGGGTTCTTGTCTATATATAATATTAGTTTATGACATGAAAATTGATGGTATACCAAGCAAAATCCCTACAATAATGGGCTTCACAGCAGGTGTTTATCAAGCAAAAAGAGACTAGTTATAGGACTACTGGCCAAGTAAGTACTTATCACAATCGCTAAAATCTCAATTCAGGATTAAGCTCACTGTAGATGGTGAAGTTTTCCAGTTCGCAAGTCATCCTCCCCGCTTGCGTTGCAATCGAGATACCCCTAGGAAGAAAGAAACAACGGTCGAAAGCCGTTGGGATATCGCCACGTGTCCACGTGGACAAGGCACGACAGCTTACGTGACCCGACCGTCCACTGGGAGTCCGAGGTGGGGCCCCCGCGCCGGTCAAGAGCCCTTCCTGACGCCTACACGTGTACGGGCGCGATCGCCCTTCCTCCAGCTCGGTCGGGGCCCACGAGCCCTCCGTTTCTCGATGTAAGAACGTGGCGCGATTTCAAGTGGCGTCGGCGCCGACAGGATCCTCCATTTCGGGGAAGCCGACGATCACCTCGAAACCCGCAGCTCGGGAAGGTTTCCTTAAACGGCGCAGGACGCCGCCGCGCCCCGCCACGTGCCCCTGGCCGTCCTCCTCGCTGCCCGCCAGGTGGTGCGCTATCCCTCTGCTCCCGCACCTCCACGTCCTCCCGCTTCAGTGGCGTAATCATCTCGCCTTCTCTCTCTCGTCGCGCTCTGCATGAGCCTGCATGTGGTCCTCTGTGCGTGTCTATAAAGGGAGAGGAACGAGCAACGAGACGAGACGAGACGAGACGGATGGATGCGATGGAGTCAGTGGCGGCGGTGGCGACGATCGACCGAAAATCGTCCATAGAAAACGAGCCCAGGACGCTGGGCGTCGATCAGATCCAGTTCGCGAGGGTAAAGTTTCATCTTTTCTTATATTGATCGAACGTTGTGGTTTGGTTCTCTGATGGATGGATGGACGGATGGTGCTGTTCCAGGAAGCTGCCGAGTATGTGATGAACACCAGGAGCTCAGATGAAGCCTTGACCATCTTCACTGCGGTGCGTATACTCTCTCTCTCTCGCTGCCTCTTCATCTTCCTGGTCCAATGATGATCGTTGAATTAGTTCCAAGAGTGGAGTTGGCAAACATAGGGAATGCATTTGCTAGAGAAATTTACAGATGGGTTAGTTCTTGTGACCCAAGGTAGGAGAAACGTTTGCAGCTTCTAAGGAACTAACATCTTGGTTGAAGAACATGGCTACATGGGCCGGAAACATATATGCGTATATTGTCGTAAAATCTTCCCGATGCATGAAACTTCAGTCCATTATCGATGTGTCCGCCCATGTGCAGGGATTGAAGCCGGTGATGTGCGCGGGGATGGCAGCAAATGCCGACACAGTAATGGATCCGAACAAGGAGTAGTTCGGGCATGGAGAGAGCAAGTTACCGTTACGGTGGCCTGAACCCAGGGATGTTCTATCCGCTCCCTTCTAAGGGGTCTAGCTATCCACATTGTACCCTTCTTGTATATGGAAACTTGTAAATTGCAGTTCCTTATAAGCTCGATTCAGATCAACTGGTATTATTCATCTAATGAGCTGCCTTTTCTTTTTCCCCCGTTTGAGGTCCGTTGCTTGCGCAAATTTAAGTCGTCATCGATGAAATCACACCAGTGGTTCGTTTTAAACAGTTCGAGTGATCGGAGCGCAATGATAAATCACATATGGTCTCTTGGCCAGTCATCTAAAGGTTATGGATTTCAGGCTGGACGATCTGTCAATCCCTCTGTACCCATTTGATGTTGTTTCCAGACTAATTTCTTATCGATCTTAGTACCCAATTCTAACGCACTCTGATTAGTCGATCAAGCTAAGGCGCAATGCGGCGACGACTTAAGAGAGCGCCATGCAGATCAGCATGGGGGACTCACTCAAGGACTAGATTGTCCGATGACACACCTTGTGGCTGGCTTCGATTACCAAGCTTTTCCCCGACAACTCCGAGTCTAAAGTGGCCACTAACGGGATGGCGAACTAATCTTTTTTATGCCTCCGTTGTCTACTCTTTTCTTAGTCATAAAAAATTGGCGCCTTTGTCAATTGTACTTAGGTCCGCAACCGGCGAGTCGCCGGGGTCGCGCAACTTCTAGCAACCCTTGCTTGAGCTCGTGAGACCCAGGTGCTAGGGTCGCCCAAGGTCACATGTGACTTCAAGCGGAAGTCACCTGGGTCTCATGACCCTTGAGAGACCCAAGCAAGGGCCCACACAATCGTAGGCGACCACCACCCAAGGTCCCAAGACCCGAGCGGCGATTGCTTGGGTTGTGCGCCACTTGGGTCAAGCGAGACCCTCTTCGAGAGTTGCTCGAGGTCATGCAACCTCCGACAGCCCTCGCCCGGGTTACACAACCCTCGTTGAAGGTTGCTCGAGGTCGAGCAAGCTCAACTGACAACCGTCGGCGTCAAATCTAGCTTGCCGTCGACTATAGCCATTTGCCAAAACAGTGGAGGGTTTGGATCATTTTTTAATTAACAAAATATAACGAGAGACTTACCAAATATATATAACGAGAGACAAAATCGAAAATTTGAAGAATTAGTGAGAGTAGTTTTTGAAGAAAAAACTAGTTTCAACATGTGATCAAATGCTGAAAGCTCAATACTAGTAGGGACTAGTATTGGACTTTAAACTTTCTCAAGGCAGCATTCAATCAAAAGCCCATTGGGAAAATTTAGCAGACATCTCAACACTTCTATAATGGGTTTTAGAGATTTAAAGCTCATTGGAAAAGCCGTACCAAACTCATCCTTAATTTCTAAGCAACTAATAAGCAAAAACCAAACTAAATTGCGACTTGAACAGAATATGAATAGCTAAACTAGATCCAATCGCGACTTGAGCAGAATACAAACCAAATTGAAAACTTTGTTTGGTTCAATTTGGTTTTTCAATTTTCCTTTTTTCCCTTGCTTAATGAAATCGAACTAAATAAGAGGTTAGAAAAAAAAAATAAAGAGATTCTAAATTGGGCAACCAGTTTTTATTAAGAATTCTAATTCAGCTCGGTTAACTAAACCGAACTAAATCGAAGTAACTCAAACTGAAAATAAAAATAATAAGGGAAAATGCACGAAATTTGAGTTTGAGTATGTTCGGTTTCGGTTTTTGGAGGTACGGTTCTGACACCTTAATGACTAATGAGGTGGGCTTGGCACTTGGCAGTGCGTGGATAATGATGATGTGGCGGCTTATCCTAGGTTGTTACTACCATCAAAGTGGTGTAATTAGAGGAAGAATCTTAATGCCACCAAATCTAGGTCCCACATCCACTCTAAGTCTTGGCTCTTTCTGAGTTGTAGTCTCCTCAGCTTTTGCCTTTTGTTCACTGTTGCTGCTGTTTAGTTTTCCAAGCACTTTTGAGCAAAATCAAACCCATCAACACTCAAATCATTTCCCACAAAGTCAACCTACCACGGAATATCTGGCCCCCAAATAGGATCAACATCTTTCTCGTTGATTCCAACACTAGCCCTATGTTAAAATATAATCAGTAATTCTTGTTGCAATGCCACTCTTTCATTCCTGATGTACGGTATTATAAAAACAGTTATATTAACAATTATTATCACTCCCTTTAAAACTGAGACTAACAATTACATTAACCAAGGTTATCGACAAGTTTAGGTCGAGTCAAGTCGGTTCGCATTTTCATGATGTCTGATGTTAAAGATATTTTAGATATATGGAATATTTCCATTCATTTTACTTATCTCTATAATGATGAATATATCTAGAAAATTCTTCATATTTCCATTTGATCATGTATTTGCTAAAATTTTATAAATAAGCTGATGTACTATTCATTCTATATATCCAATACATCAAAATTCTCAATTCTATATTTTGCTTTGTTCTTATCTTAGCATCCATCCCCATGCACCCCCAAAGAACACCCCCAATTTGTCCATTCTTACTGTACAACAATGTTCACCCAAGTGCATGCAGCACTTAGAGGAAGAGCCCACCGCATCTTACTCGTGTTGTTATTGTTTTAGTTAGGAAAACCAACCTTATTGATCGCTTGCTGTTTTTTCTTTATTCGCAACCTTTTGCTGCTCATATCGGAGAACCAACACCACCACCAAACTACTCAAATCTTGAATTTGGTTGTGAACGAACATCAGAATAGACCACTGTCGCGACCTATTTTTTCGGTGCACCACCTAAAACTAGGTTAATGGACTGTCAAGTTTTTAAACTTAACTCGGGCCATGCAAAAGATTATTAACTAGGAGTCGCCACTAATCGGTTCACGGTAGGTCGATTAGACACCTAAGTAAAATAAAGAGAGATTTATTTTACTCCTACGAACCGAAACTAAGCGTACGGGGACTTGGTTACACTAGAATTTTCTAATGCCCTTTCGGTACCATTTCTTTTATTTTCAAAAATGTTTTTGCAAGCAACTTGGATTTATTTTAACCAAAATTACTACCATGCAAATATGGTGACCACACGAGTGCTCAACCATTCAATAAATAAAATAAATCGCATCACAAAACAAATGATTTTTTTTTTAATTTTCTTTGAGATTAGAATTCTTTTGCAAAAATGCAATTACAACTAAATGACTTAATCTTATTAATATGAAAATTCTAATTAAATGTGCCTATTATGCAAACTAGTTATTATGCACCTCATGACCTAACTTCACTAATGAATTCTGATTAAATGATCCTATTATGCAAACTAGTTAACATGCACCTAGTATTTTTGTATTTTTTATTGAAATTCGGAATTAATAAAAATCCTAATTAAACTATCTAAAAAAGAATAATTTTCTAATTTGTTTTAGGGATTAATTTGACTTAAACCCTATCCTATCTTAGAAAACTATTTATTTATTTATTTTTTTTTAAAAATGATGAGAGTATAAAAAAAAAAATGCCAATTTTATCTAAGACTCTAAAAAAAAAAAATTTATTTAGGTCTGATCCTAACCTATTTTAAAAAAGATATCTAAAAATGCAGTCCTAAAAATATAATCCTAAAAAAAATTAATTTAATAAACCTACGTGTCTAATCTATTAAACCTACATGCTCATGCATAATTTTGATTTTTTTTATAAAAAAAGATAAGTAATTATTAAATAAATATTAAATCTAAACTATCAACAAAATCAACCAATAAATGATTAAAATAATCGAAAAAATAACATGTTGCCTCACAGTCAAATTAACGATTATTCTAACCATAATTATCACAACAAAGAGATCAAAATAATTAAAAATCTGATCCGAAGTCTTACGGATCAAATTAAATAATTATTGTGATTGAACAATTGAAATTCTACCAAAAAGCCCAAAAATTAATATAATTAAAAAAAAAAATGATCCGACGTCTCTCGGACCAAATTAATAATTACAATAGTTCCGGGCAAAATCCCTGCGGATAATGCCTACAAAATGCACAAATATTAACATTGACAAACCATATTCTAACTTAAACAATAATACCAAAATTTAAAACACAATAAAATAACATAAAATAAACAAAAGAAAGAAATAAAAATAAAACTAAAACTAAATTACCTAAAGGAGGGGACTTGCAGCTGGGGGTGCTCGGCACGGCTCATCATTTGACTGAAGGAAAGGGCTGCTCACGGTGTAGACATGTGTGCCGAGAGGTTGCTCACGATGCGACAAGGACGAACCAGTGAGCCCTTGGTACTGCTGACTTGTGTTTTCGGTAAATTTTCTGCACTTTATTCTCTTGGTAATATCTACTGCGCCATGTCCAATGTAGTAAGCAAAGGCGTGAACGTAGAGGTGCTCCGTGGCATGATGATGGTGAAGAACGTAACGTGACCAAGATGAGGTCTAATGGTGATCATAAAAAATTTCCTCCATGTGGAGATATCAATGCCTGCAGAGGCAAAGAGAAATTGACTTTGAAGACGTCCTTTTCATACTCTTCTCCTTCTTGATGTGAATCCCCCACTTCTGACGATTTTCTTTTCCGCATGGACGATCTCTCTTTTTAAGAGCTTATTCTGGACAAGAAGCAGAAACACCACTTGGATTAGTTCAAATAGCCTAAATGGAATACTACACAATCAAATTAAAGAAAAATATGCTCGAAGCAAGATCAATGCAGGACGTCAGGAAGACTTTGGATGACTGCTGAGATCGTTGGAGTTGCTCTCTCTGCTGTCTTCAGAATTTCAAAAGCAAAAGCAAGACTCCTTTTGGTTGACTTTGAAAAAAAAAAAAAAAAAAAAAAAAAAAGGAACAAAAGGAAAACGAAAATTCACAAAAGACGAAAATCCAACCCTCACACGTTTTTTTTTTTTTTTTGCTCTGAAATTTTTGCTCTCGCGCTCTGAATTTTTCAAAAATCGCTCCCCTTTGTCGCTACCTAATTTTCGGGTGCACCACCTAAAACTAGGTTAATGACTACTAAGTCTTTAAGCTTACTCGGACTCTCCCATAAGCCCCATACCAATTCGCGACTTAATGTTCAAATATGCAAATGATCGTTTCTAGAGTCGCCACTAATCGGTTTAGGGTAGGTCGATTAGACATCTAAGTAAAATAATGGGAGAATTATTTTACTCCTACCAACCGCAGATCAAAGACGTGACTTGGGGACTTACACTGTCTATCCTAAATGCTTTTCGGTACCATTTCTTTTTTTTTTTTTTAATTTTCAAAAATGTTTTTTGCAAGCAGTTAAATTGGATTGATTTTAATCTAAATTCCTATCACGCAAATGAGTGGCCACACATCGGGTACTCAACCATTATTAAACAATCAAAAGACGTCAATTAAAAGAAATAAACACACAAAGCATTTTTTGAGTTTTTCTTTTATCTTGAAATTGAAACGTGCATTTTAACTTCACAATCTACAAGCAAATTCTAATAAACCTAACATGCAAACTTAATTTTGATTTTTACTTTTTTTTTATGAATATCGTGCGATGCATGCTAATGATCTAATATGACATGGCAACATGACCTAAACTATATGACATGAAGAAATGCAATAATTAAATATGCAATCTAAATTAACTAAAATGGCCTAATTCTAATGACGGACCATTTCTAATTCAATAACAAATTAAATGACGTGCATTTGATATCTCTATTCTTAAAAATGCAACCTATTCTAAAAATTGAGTCTAACTTATGCAGAGATGAATTTAATTTTTCATTTTTTATGAAACTCGAAATTTAAGAAAAAATGCAAAAATGATCTAGCTAGATTAAGATTCTATCTAATTTAAACTAAAGATTAAATTCTCTTAAATCATAATTTAAACTAAGACATTATCTTAATCTAAAATGCAATTTATCTAAAAAAATTATCTAAATTTAAAATGAAACATGTGTTTCTAACCTATATGCACAATGATTTTTTTTGTGTTTTTCTTTATGAAATTCGAAATGAAAACTAACACGTAATTAAACATGCAGTTCAAAAAAAAAAAAAAAACTAACAATCTAAATGAATGCACTTTTTTTATTTTTATATTTTTTTAATTCGCAATAAAATCCTATTTTAAAAAAAATTATTTAAGTCTGAAACTAACTTATCTCTAAAAATGTAATCCTAAAATATAATCCTAAAAAAATCTGATTTATTACCTACATGTCCAATTTATTAAATCTTTATGCTTTGATGCAAGATTTTGACCTTTTTTCCTTTTGATTTTTTTTTTAAATATGAGTACTTATCAAATAAATATTAACCCTAAGCTATCAACAAAATAAAGAATTAAAATAACCGAAAAAATAACCTTGTTGCTCACAAGGTCAAATTAACGATTATCCTAACCCTAATTATCACGACAACAACCGTTCAAAATAACTAAAAATCTGATCCGAAATCTTACGGATCAAATTAATAATTAGATTGATTCAACAATTTAAAACATCAACAAACCCCAAGAATTAATATAATTAAAAAATTAACCCGACATCTTACGGGTCAAATTAATAATTACATTAATTTTAGGAATAACACCTATGGATAATGCCTACAGTAAAACGAAAATCAATTCCCAATATTCCAATTGGTACAATAAAAGCAAAACTTAGAAAAAAGGTAAATAACATAAATGAAAGATAAAAGTAAAGATAAAAAATAAAAATAAAAATAAACAACCTAAGGATAGGGGGACAGCAACTTGGTCAACGCCGGCAGGGGAATGACCGGCGTCGGAGCTCCGGCGAGGGCTGGACGGCGACGGCGGCAGGGCGCGGGGGTCGTCGCGGGCGGTGGTGCCACAGCAGCGAGCACAGAACGGCCGGGTCGCGGGTTGATGGGGCTCGGCGTCCGGCGAGGCAGCAGCGGCTCGGACCACCGGCGGAAGGAGTTCGGATCTGGCGCAGGATGCTCCGGCAAGGGGCAGCAGCGAGGTCTGGACGCGGAGCAGGGGCCTCGGGTCTCCTGGCGTCGGGAGGAGGCGATCAAGGGCACCAGGGCTCAGATCGGCACGGGCTGGCAAATCACGGCTCGGCGGCGGCGATTTCGCGAGAAGAGCAGGGAGATCGGCGGGCGGCGTGCGTGGGGGTGAACGGCGCTCGGGCAAAGTGCAGGCGCGGGTGAGTGGGGGCTCCGCGGGCGGGCTGAGGGCAGATTCGCGGTGGTGTTCGCACGGGGGGTGGCCGGCGTCGGGCAGCAGGGGGCGGATTGCTGCACGACGGAGCAGAAGCGTCAAGCGGACCTGCAGACGTCGGCGACGGGGCTGGGCTGCAGGTCGCGGTGGGCTTTGGTTCCGGGCGGCGTCAGCGAGGCGAACGGCACGGGGGATGCTGGTATGGCGGCCGGCGCGAGTGCTGGTGTCGTGGTTTGCTGTAGGTGCGCGGAAGCGGAGGTAGCGACGGTGAAGAGGTTGCCCGAAGAAGAAGAACAGTGCACTGTTCTGTTTTTCCTTTCTTTTTTTCTCTTTTTTTTTTACCTCTTACGTCTTCTCTCCTTTTCCACTGCTGCTGCCGTACCTTTCTGCCCTCTCCCCTTTTACTTTTTCAGCAGAAGAAGACCAAAGCTTCTGCTGACTTTTTTTCTTTTCACTGAAGAACGAAAACTTCTTCTCTTTTTTGCTTAATTGTTGACCCTCGAAAAAAAAACCCCCCCTTTGTCACCGTACACAGCACCCTTTTATAGCAAAATAAAACGTGATCTTTTGTGAATATTTCATCTCATGAAGATTGCTTATAACTTCCCTATCACGAAAATTATTTTATTTTCCTTATCTTATGAATATTCTCCCCTGATTTCATCATCTATTGATAAAGATAAGATTACAATGCGATTTCCCTAATTTCCAAAAGTCATCGTGATATCACATCAAATCTTAATTTTTCAACAGATAATTAATTGAAAATGTCGACGGGCTTGGGTTAATTTGTTCCTTTCGTGGGCCTAGCCAACTAATTTGAACCCATCCGTACTGGTTCAATAGATAAAAATGCAAATTAAAATAAAATGCACCTAAACCTATATGCTATGTGATTAATATATTTTTAGGGATAAAATTAACCCCAATTTTCTATGCAATAAATGACTAAATGGACCGTCAAAATTTAGGTGTCAACACCCTTCATCTTGAAAAATGCAGCATTATTTTAATAGTGGTTCCATACGGCTATTTTGTATGGCATTTTTCAAGTTTCCATCTCTTGTTACATTAAATCAAATCTGTAAATTAGGGCATGATTTGGCAATCAACTCGATCTTTTGCTCAGATTTCTTCTATTTTGCAAAAATTATTGCCATTTATTCACTTGATTTTAAAATTGCTTATGCATTTAACAAAATCCAAATATCAATCAAATCAATTTTCCTTGCATAATTCAATCAAATCAATTTCCCCCATTTTCTTTCATTTTTTCCTTTTATTTGTTTTGATGCAATTTTTATTTTCTTTATTTTCCTATATTTGCCAAAATTAGGTGTCAACAACCACACGTCCACCACATGCCACAATCTCCGACAACCACCGAGCTCGACCCTTTGGATGCTGATTTCAACACCTTCCACTGCTTCTTTCCAAAACCCAACACAACCATCGGTTCCCCATCCTCCGCCGAGATAGCTTGTGGCAACCGAGCCTCCGTCCGACCTACCACGTGCCGTCATGTGCCACCTGAATTCTCCGCGTCTTACATCAACGCGCCACCAACGAGCCAAAAGCTTTGCACGCACAAGATGACGTCATCAACCCATGTGCAACACATTTGGCAATAGTATAAATGATATTTGAATTTATCTTATTTTATTGTTGTTGTTATTAATTACTTCATTGTGGCTAAATGGTGGTTGAAGACTTTCACCCGTGCCAAGTCTCTATTTCCTTTTTTTTTCGTACACATTTGGCTAACCTCTTTTTGTTTGACTTTTCCCAAGCCAGATCTCGATCATTTCTTCGCCAGCAAACGTTTTTCTGTTTGACCACCATTGCCTCTTGCTTTTTGCTCCCGTGAAATTGCAGTGGGGCAGACAAAGCCAACTCTTGGTCGGATTCTTGGATGCTAATCGCGATCTGTGCCTCAGAATTTCAAGAGCAGCTTTACTTCTTCTTCTGGTACGTATAATATCATCCCCACTCCTACATATCTGTTTCAGTGATCTTTCATGCTCTTTCTGGGGACTTCAACTGACAAAAAATAAAAGAAAAGGAGTTGTGGTGACTAAGTTGTACCTAAATCATGTCTGGTCTTGTTTCGGAAACAACTGTTTTAGAGATTTTTCCTGAAATGCATTCTCTATTGGATAAGATAGTTGATGATTCCAGTGAGCAAAGACAGAAGACTTCTATTGCTTTATCAATAAATTGCGTAATAGGCCAGAGATTCTATAGATCTATGTCTGAACCACATCGTAAATCTCAATTTAAAGTAGCTCTGAAAGCCACCGGTCAAGTCATACTTGATGCATGTAAACTAAATAGTTTACCGTGCATCTTTAGAAGTAATTAACACTCAAAGAACTCAAGTAAATGGAAGAACTTGAGGGTGCAGCTGAGCCCGGGCCATGAAATTTTGCCGTAAACAGAGTCCGGGACAGAGATTAGGAGCTGAAGGGCAAGATTTTGAGCTCGTTGAGCGTGGTGGATTTGCAAATGACGTTTCACTATCTTGCAAACTTTAACTGGCAACAATTGAGTGGCGCTTGCAGAGGACCAACTACCATATTAATCGCAGCCAGGCCATGGCGACTGAGAAATTGGCTGAGAGAGAGAGCGCACACAAGCATGAACAGTAAACAAGAAAGAATACCGTGTTTCGAAAGAGAGGAAAACATTGAAAACAACAAGACGTAGTTTGCAGCCTGAAGAGCAAAATTTGAAATCTATTTCCTGTATTTTCAAAAGAAGAAAGTTTCCAGAACCCATTTAAAAGAGTTTTTTTTTTTTCATGTGTGAGGATTTCGCGGATATTCACTCAGGGGCCTTGTGGGATACAGGCAAAATGCCAAGAGAGACCGACACCTTCTGCCCTACCCAAAGCCACTGAGTGAATATCCGCGAAATCTCTTGTAGGATTCCAGGCCTTCTTTGTCGGTATATTATACTTTGAAAGATATCTTGCTCATTCTTTTGTGGGATGCAGGGGAAAATGCCCAAAGAGAAGGACTCCTTTCGGGAGTATGTAGAGTTCCTGCCGAAGAAGAACAAGTGGAAGTGCAACTTCTGCAACAAGGAGTACGGCGGAAGTGTGACCAGGATCAAGGCCCACTTAGCCGGAGTTGGAGGATACGGGATTCATGGCTGCAACATCGTCAATAGCGAAGTAAGATCAGAGGCCCAAAAAGCGTTAAAGGGTAAAGGACCAGTGGAGTCGAGGAACGGACCAGAAGGCAATGCCTTGGGGTCATCACACCCTCGTTTTATCAGTCCTAGCATTACACAGGGTCCACATCAGCCCGTGACTGTAAGCGATGAAGATGCTTGCAGAGAGACTTCACTCACTGCCATGCCGAACCCGAGATTTGATGTCATAGTAGGTTCATCAGCCTCCATTCCATTGCACGAGACGAATCTGCCCAGTCAGTTTCTTCTTGCTCAAAACATGATCTCACAGAGGGACTTTTCATCCTATACACAACACCCTCAATCTCAAGTTGGTGATTCTATTCGGCCGTGGAATTGGAGTTATCCCCGCAGTAGCGGAGACCTCGCATCCGAAGCTTTGATTAACATGCCTGGCCCAGTAAATGCAGAAGATGGAGAACCCAATACAGAGGTTCCACAAGGTACGTGCATCTCCAAATATATCATATATTGAAGCTCGTGCAAGATGCTCAATTTGTCTTCTAATCTTTACCTAAGATTAGGGATATAGGCAAGACACTCGATTTTCTAATGGTAATAGAAAACACAAAATAGATCGGAATTAATCGGAAGAGATGAAATGATAACTAATACTTCTTTGAAAATGAACAGACAAATGCATTTTAGTGTGATCTTCAAATCTTGAAAAGCCATGGCTTTCTCTATCCCCTCAAATCACCTACATAAAGAATCATATGTAAAACCCAGGAGCTAGAACTCTACCTAAGCACCTCATATTAATCCACTTGTCGATTCAAATCGCACGATCTTTTGGAGACTGGCATACTAGGTGGATACCCGCGCTTTCCATGGAAACCAATCAAAAATTGGATAGTTTTGAAATAAAAGTTTTAATAATAAAGCTTTAAATCAAAGTAAAAAACTTGTCAGTTCAATCCAAATGCAACCTATCGTGTGCAAAGATTGAGGCAAACAATAAACTCGGATAAAATTGCTGCTTGTGAATAATTTCACTTGATTAGTGAACTTTCTTTGCTAGTGGGATGACTATGGAGATGGACAATTATATAAGTACCCATATAAGCGTCAGTTTAATTTCAATCTAATGTACCGAAATTGTGAACATCATTTCATATTCCATCTACGTTTACCTAACTAATTACCAAAAATGTTTCCAAATTATAAAAGGAGGATGCATCAAAGGGACAAGCATGTATTTAGTTAAGCACCTTTTCAGTTATTACCCCTTTTCCTCTTAGGAAATAAAATCTTAGTTGTAGCAGCACATTACGTGTTGCTAACTTTGAAAACTTTAAAAGTACTAAATTGGACAATTGTGTTGGGTTTTGGGGAACTATTCACATTTGAACGAACTATTCACACTTAAAAATCTTTCTATGTTTATAAAAGTGGCTAATGAAGCTTGCGTCAAGTTGGGCCATGCAGCATACTTGTGGGAACTTTACCCAGTAGTTTATTTTTCATACTCACTTTAGCAATCTTTAGTCCTAACGAATCTCCTATTCCTCATCTCCGATTCTTATATGTATTTTCATAATAAAGATATATGTATCGATTTAATAGATAAGCCTTCTTCTTTTTTGTGTTTTAATTATGAAAAATGCTAAATGACACACAAGCACATCAATCTAAGAAAGATATTACATTTTTTAAATGGATATCCATATGATATACCACATGTATAGGTAAAATATACTCATTAATTGCGTAGAATAAATTATTTTCTCTTTTGAAAAATTCATTCTTATATATCCTTCCATGTTTCAATTATCTTAAGATTCATAATTATTAGTTTTCATATTCTTGAAAGTCATAATACTTGTTACAAAAATAGAATTGAGTCTTGAAATTTTTTTAAATACAATTAAATCCCAAAATCTTTTAAAAGTGATGCAATTAAGTTCCATTTGTTAATTTCATCCAATTTGTCTAACGAAAATGCTGATGTGATTTATTTCATTACTTTATTAAGACACGTAGAGCCAATTAAGCATCATATCATAAAAAATTAAAACAAAAGGAAAAAAAAAACTCTTCTGCCTCATGCAAGAAATCCTCAAGTGTCATCTCACCCGACAAAGGCCATCGATCTCGGTCGACCTCACTGTTGTCCTTCTTCTTCTTGCTTTTGTCGCCGCCATCATCAATCTCGCCCTGTTGAAAATCTTTCCGCAACCCGTCAATAGTCTTCTTGCTGAGAACCCACGAGAGTAGGAAGCTCGGCTGCCTCTGCAGCAGAGCAAGTAGACCAGATTGCCTATTTTCAAATGCAAATGGGTTAGTCGGCAATGCCTAGAAATCTAAATTGCAAGAGATTGATTATTCTCTTTGCAAATACAATTTGTCTTGCACTCTAATCATTTTGGCTTCAACTAGGATTACTTGCTTTATTCAATACAATAGTTTCGTCCAAAAAAGAAAAGGAAAAAAGTTTAACGATTGTTTATGTTACAAATTAGAAATTATTGAAAATTCTAATATACTTAATAACTCTTCCTGTAAAGTATTTCTTTGAAAGATCTTATTATTTTCTCTTAATATTGTACTAATATAGTTAATTTCATAATAAATTTCTTTATGTCACGTAACAACGATCATTAAGAATTCTCTAATTATTATCGAGTCCCTATCTTTTACATTAATATATAGTATGAACTTAGAATTCCACCTTTATTTTGTTTAGATCATAAAGATTCACATGAAATATGATTATTATTTTTGAGTAATTTATGCTAAAATACATACTTCAATTTTCGTATTTGTATATTAATGTAAATTATAGGGAGAACCACTTTTCATACAGGCCTAAATATCAGTTCAACCCATCCTCTGCAGGCCCAAATATCAGTTCAATGTTCTACTTTGTCTAATTTCGTTTTCACATAATTGGTGGTTTCTTCTTTCATAAATTCTTTTTGTTTTATGGACATTATGTTTCTAGAAAATACTATAAGTTTTTTCTTGATGTTAGATGTGAGGACAGATGATGCACTCGTGGATAGTCGACCAAGTAGTTGTGGGCTTGTCGACCGGAATACGCCAACTTTGAAAAGAAAGCTGGAAGAACTAAGCAATCGAGAAGCAGACATGGATAAATTGGAGGCGTGGTGTAGGAAAGCAGAAAGGATAAAAGGAGAATATTGGAGTATGGTCCAGGCATACCGAGAAGGCAGATCTCTTGCTTCACAGCAGATAAAAAGAGTGGATGACTTTAGCAAAGAAGTTGAAGATATTCTAGGCCATTTTAGTTTCCGGAAAGGGTCGACGGCACATGCTGCTGGATGTAGGAAAAGTTCACCCTTGGTAACAACAGAGCTAGTAGGTAAAAAAAGTAAGGAGACAATCAAAAAGATTTGTGCCTATATAATGAAGGATGAGATTTTCATCATTGGCATTTGTGGAATGAGGGGGATTGGGAAGACAGCCATTTTAGTGCATGTCCATAATAGAATACTTGAGAATCCTGCCTTCGATAATGTATTCTGGATTACTGTACCTCGTAAGTTTAGTGTGTACAGACTACAAGACGAGATTGCTAATGCAGTCGGACTAGAAAATCTCTCAAAAGATAAGGATGTGAAGAGGAGGGCATACATATTAAATAGGCATCTAAGGACAAGAGAGCTGTCTTAATTTTAGATGACTTGTGGATGCACTTCAAGATTGAGGATGTGGGAATTCCATTTGAAAAAGGTGCCCTTAAGTTGGTACTGACAACTCCATCACTAGATGTGTGTCATAAGATGCTCTGCCAAAAGCATATAAAAATAGATCTTCTAGATTCGTCAAATGGATGGAGCTTATTTAAAAAGAAGCTTTGTTTTGGGGGAAAACTTCCTTTAAAAATTAAAGAGATTGCTCGGTCCATTTTGAATAAGTGTGAAGGTTTGCCACTTGGGATCATTGAGATTGCAACTCGCATGAGGGGAATAAGGGAAGTGCATGAATGGAAAGGCATGTTGTGGAAATTGACAAACTCGAAGGTGGAACTTGATGTTTTCAAGAGACTGAAACTCAGTTACAAAAATATGGGTGATTCTCAAGTGCAACAATGTTTCTTGCATTTAATGTTTTGTTTCAAATTTCAAGGATGTTGTCGAGATGATGAAGAGTTGATAGAGTCATTCATAGATGAGGGTTTGCTAGGTGGAATTTGCACCCGAGGAGAATTGCGTGACCAGGGTTACACCATATTGGATAAATTAAGAAAGGGTTGCCTATGGAATCATACAGAAGAAGAAGAAGAAGAAGAAGAAGAAGAAGAAGAAGAAGAAGAGAAGAAGAAGAAGAAGAATTGCATGACCAGGGTTACACCATATTGGATAAATTAAGAAAGGGTTGCCTATGGAATCATACAGAAGAAGAAGAAGAAGAAGAAGAAGAAGAAGACGATGAAGAAGAAGAACAAGAAAAAGAAGACTATTTAGTTCCACACCCATTGATAAGAGGCATGTCATTGCATATAGTGAAAAGCACTACTCACATGGTCAAGGCCTATATGGGATTGAAAGAAATTCCAAAGGAAGAATTCTGGACCTATCATCTAGAGAAAGTCTTTTTACAAGATAACTGTATACAAGAAATCCCATATGGCATATCGCCAAATTGCCCTAAACTTACGAGGCTATCGTTAAATGACAATGCCTCTTTGGAAGCCATCCATGAATCTTTCTTCACGCATCTGAAGGGGTTAAAGGTTCTAGATCTCAGCAACACCGCAATCACAAAATTACCGGTCCCTATCACTAACCTGGAGAGCTTGGAAGCACTATTACTTCGAAAGTGTTACAAATTATATTTTATACCTACTGTACAAAAGTTGGGATCCCTAAAAAAGTTGGACCTAAATAGCTGTATAATGCTTAAAGAAGTGCCAGAGGGGATGGAGATGTTGGTAAAATTGACATACCTCGACCTAGTTCACACAAAGATCAAGATGTTACCAGAAGGAGTGTTGCAGAATCTGGTGAACCTACAATATCTTGCGATTCCACGGTTGAGGGTAGGGGAGGAGGCAAAATTGAAAAAGTTGGAAGCCCTCCATTGGTCTATTCCAAATGTTGAAACATTCAATGCATGAGTGAGGTTTCTCGAGCAAAACAGCTCCCATCGTTATCAACTAGATTTGAATGTATCAACACTCTTTCCCATTATGCATTTTAGCGAGAGGAGTATACTAATCAAAAGTTGCCATAGTATTGCAACAAGGGCAGATGGAGAAATCGGTGGGGATGGCCATGCTCTACTTCCGAAAAATGTAGAAGTACTAAAAGTTAGACAATGCAGTGGGCTAACTAGTTTGTGCAAGGTAGGCCCACTTGAGAATCTGGAGGAGCTAGAGATAAAGGAATGGGAGAATTTGGAGGAGTTGGGTGCTGACCACTTCCCTCACCTATGAAAACTGAGGATCGTTAGGTGTTCCAAACTAAAGCATCCCTTGAAGGAGATGCAAGGGCTTCCATGCCTACAACGGTTTAACATCAAGGACTCGGAGGAATTAGAAGGGATTAATGTTTCACTTAGTCTCGAAAATATTGTTGTGGATAACTGTCCTCAAATGAAAAGAGTGGTGGAATGGGAGTGGCTCACCACTCGCCTTCCAAATCTGAAGTTCATTGGAATATCTTATTGTGAGAAATTAGAGCAGATAATAGGTGGACCAGTGCCATGTGGTACCACTTGTCTTCTTACAGAGTTGACAATAATTAGATGCAATAACATAAGGCTGCTGGTGACGCATGACATGTTTCTCCACCTTCCTCTCCTCCGAAATATAACGGTCAGAGAATGCAAGGGAATAGAAGTGATAATAGGCCATGCTCCCAACATGACGCACTCCTCCGTCCCAAACTCAACAAACCTATGTTTACATAATCTTCCAGAACTAAAGAGCATATGCGATGGGACCGTGAGTTGTCTTTCAGTCCAATCTATTGATATACATAAATGTCCGAAGCTGAAGAGGATTTCTTTGCAGTTGCCCCAACTTGACAATGGCCTCCCTTCTACCCACTCTCGTCGATGGATTAAGATAGATAGGCAGACGTGGAACTCGCTGAAGTGGGACCATCCCCTTGCCCGTTCTTCACTTCAACACTTCGTTCTCTTTTATGGTAAGTCGCCCCCAATTTTACATTTCTTTTATACCAACTGATAAAATTCCGCAGTACGGTAAAATTCCTTTTTATTCCCAAACTTTACACCAACTGTTAGGCCTGGTGCATATGATTTTATTAGTGCTTGAAAGTCTATCAAAATGGTTATCTAATTATTGAAACTTGGGTAAAGAGAACACTCCCTTCAATCTCAAAGAAGACATTCTAAAAGTGCCAAAATATGCAGTCAATTCCTTTTTTTTTTTTTTACCTTTTATGAATTAAGTCAATTCCTAAGTTCTACTTTATGAATTGAGAGAGTTTTTTGCAACTAATTAAGTCCTTAAACTGCTTCACTTGAGGTTTTGTCCAAATCTCGGGATCCTTCATATGTAAAAGACTAGAGGGTATTCCTTTTTATCAGAAAAGAAAAATATACAGTGGGAATTGGAAATGAGAGAGCATGCAGGGCACTGGCACCTTAAAATAAGAAACGCATCTTGACAGCTCGCTCTATCGAGAGACGATGCAGGAGGCCATTGCTAGGAAGCTTCAGTTTCTCTTCCTTGTTGAGGAAACCTAACTGAACCAAGGATCCAAGGAAGCCGCTGGTTAAGAGAACATGTTAAAAGCTGTTTACCTTGTTTTGTTGCCTTTTCTGTTTTACCTCATCCAGTACATTTTCAATTTCAGACTCCTTTCTAATTTTTAAATTAATCTCTATACTTTAAGCAAAAAATGAAACCAATATAAATTAGTCTTTCTCGTTTTTAGAAAGGAGTACTTGTCTTGGACTTTCAATTGTATATTTGCACATATTGAATTTCTTTCTGTTTAATTCGATTAAATTGGTGTGGCCATGGAAGCTAATTTCTTTAGATTATTTACATTCTTTCTCTTTAATTTGATTAGTCAAAGAAGTCTCTAATTTCTTTCAATCGTTTTCTTTAGAGCCTCATGAAGTAGAGGATTCCAATAAGAGTAATTCCGAGGTGCATTCAATCATCGAAAGTTGGGACACTTTTGCGGAAAGGCTAGACAGAGAAATTGGTGGGGATGGCGGCAATCTACTCCTGCAAAATGTGCAAGTAATGAAACTAGGACGGGGTAGTGGAGTGACAAGTTTGAGCGAGTTAGGTCCCTTGGAGAATCTGGAGGAGCTGACCATAGAGGAATGGGAGAAGTTGGAGGAGCTGGGTGCTATCCACTTTCCTCGCTTGCAAAAACTGAAAATAATTGAATGTTTCAAATTGAAGCATCTCTCGGCGGAGGGGCAATGGCTTCCCTGTTTAGAACGGTTTAATAACGAGGGCTCAAAGGAACTGGTGGAGATCAATATAGCTGCACCCACTCTTTATCGTATGGAAGTGTTTGGGTGTCCTAAAATGGAGAGAGTGATGGAATGGGAGTGGCTGGCCACTTACCTTCCAAATCTAAGGTACATTAAAATAGAAAATTGTGTGAAATTAGAGGAGATGATAGGTGGGTCAGTACCTAGTACCTAGCAGTGCCACTTGTCTTCTTGAAGAGCTTGAAATAAAAGGATGCAACAACACAAGGGTGCTACTGAGGCATGACATGTGGTTTCACCTCCTTCATCTCACATACATAAAAGTGGAAGATTGCAAGGGAATAGAAGTGATAATAGGCACTTTTGCCAACAAGACCCACTTCTTTCCAAATTTAAAAAAGCTGAGTCTATTGAATCTTCCGGAGCTGAAGAGAATTTGTGACGGGACTATGAGTTGCGCTTCAATCCAATATATTAATATATCAAAATGTCCGAAGCTGAAGAGGATTGCTTTGCAGCTGCCCTTACTTGACAATGGGAGCCCTTCTCCTCCCCACTTTCTTAAAGAGATTTGGATAGATCAGCGGACGTGGGAGTCATTGGAGTGGGACGATCCCCGGGCCTGTTATTCACTTCAACACTTGGTTAAATTTCATTGTAAGTCACCCACAAATTTTACTTATCATTTATCCTCTCCATCTCCCGCTGTAGGGTAAATTCCCTTCTCTCTCTTTTTTTTTTTTTTTTTTTTTTTTTTGAACTTTATACCGACTGTGAGGCGCAGTGCGTATAACTTTCATTAGAGCTGGAAAGTATATAAAAATGGTTATATTATTATTGAAGTTTAGTTGCCATGGGGTTGTTAAAAAATTAAGGAAAAAAGAAAGCTCCCTTCACTTTCAAAGAAAAATAATGGCGATAGTCCTCGCTCTGTTTTCCTTTTATTCGTTTAGGTAAATTATCCTAACATTTACAAGTGCCTAAAATTTTGAGTCAATTCCTAAGTTACTTTATTAATTGGGATGAGTTCAAGAGAGCATGTTAATTGTTAAATGCTTTTTATCTTTTCTTTTCGTTGCCTTTTATGCTTTACCTCATCCAGTATTTTCATTTTCAATAACTAGTCCTTTCTTATTTTGAAAATCAACCACTACACTTTAAGCAAAAGTTAAATGAGAGTTAGTCAGTCTTTCCTCCTTGAGAAATGAATACTTTTCTCGGGAGTTTGTATTTCCAATTGCATATTTGCACATCAACTTTGAGTCCCTAATTTCTTTAGATTTTTTACATTCTTCCTCTAATCTGATTAGGTTTGATTAGCCAAAGAAGTCTCTAATTTTTTAAAATTTATTTCCATAAGTGGAAAGGAAATGAGTGGTTAGCTTTATTTACGACTTTGTGAAATCTTTGAGGGCTGATCTTTTGGAATTGTAAATATTGGACATAAATTAGATGGGGTAGGTGACCACAAGCGAATGGGCCACATGTCGATTTTCTGTGAGCTTTCTTGAAATGCACGATAGAAGAATCCCTCCCCCACTCCCGGTCTTTTGGGCACGTACTTTGCTAGCGACTAACAAACTTCAATCCTTCTGCACTCAGACTGGTGAAGCCGGAGATGATCCCGCTGGGGATGAATGCCAGCCAGTGGACATCAGGTTTATCGCCATTGTCACATTGTCCTGCTCGATTGACCTCTGGTTCTTGTGATGACATAGAACCTTTATTTGTTCATGTATTTCTGGGTTTGTTTTCCTTACTTTTTACTTGCCTTTTGTTTTCGTTGCTTGAATAGATACTCTCTCAAGTTTCTTCCGGATATACCATAGTAGGTTTCATTTTAGATTGGCCAACTTGCAGATGCCTAGAGTATTTATTTTGCACGTGTATTAAATGATTATTTTCATTGACATGGCTCCACTTATGATACCTTTGTTAAGATGATGATTCTACATAGCATAATGTTTACTTCATTAGATAAAATTCATTGTCTGGTAGAAAAATTGCACTCTTTGCCCCCATACTTTTATGTTTATTCTAATCCTTGTATTTTTAATTTGTCTAATTAAGCTCTTCTACCTTCACAAACTTTCTAATCAAGTCTCTCCGAAGTCATACCAGTCGAATCTAGCTGACGTGGCCTCCAACTACATCATAGTATGATATGGATAAAAACATTGGCTAAATTTTATCCACATCAACCTTTGACATTGTTTACATTGGCTATATTTTTCATCTAAGTTCATTTGGGTATCCATATATTTTATCAACATCATACTGTAGTACTGTCCAACGGCTACATCAGCTGAAGGTGTCACAGGATGGGGGAGCCTGATTAGGAGATTCGTGAAAGTAGGTGGACTTGGATTTACAGACCATATTAATTTCAATAAGGCTATTCTGGGTAAACAGGCATGGAGACTATCAAAATCTCTGTTGGCCTTATGGAGTCAAGTCTTGAAAGGTCTCTACTTTCTTTGGGGGAGGACTTTTTTGGGATGCAGGGAAGGGATCACACCCATGATGGGGTTGGCAAAGTTTGTTAACGGCCGAAACACGATCAGTCCCAAAGTTCAGTGGTCAGTGGGTGATGAAACATCAATCAACATCCGTGAGGACAAATGGTCATCAGCTGGAGGGGGCCGGCCAACAGAAGAGACCCGCAAATGGTGGCAGAACTTCTCAAGCAGGACTCAAGAACATGGGATATACAGAAACTGAATGACTTGTTCAATGAGAAAACAGCGAAGGGAATGATCACTATCCCAATCAGCCCTTATCCGAAAGCAGATGCTCTAGTCTGTCTTGGGAATAAAATAGGCTCATATAAGGTTGAAAGTGGGTATAACAGATAGCACATAAAAGCCGTCACAACAACTTAAATCAGCCATCATCATCATTCTAGCCACCCAAATCTCTGTTGACAAGAATATGGAACCTGAACTCTCAGCCAAAAATTCGTGTTTTCATTTGGAGCGTTTGCCAAAATGCTATCCCAACCCGGAAAATGTGTACAGAAGGGAAGCCATACCTGACCTTCTCTGTCCTTTCGCGGGAAATACCCTGAAAATGTTGAACATCTCTTCCTCCTACGCGGCTAGACAAAGGAGGTTGGTCGGATCAGTGCCAAAATATCATAATCAGTCCTCTAGAGATCACAAGAATGGATATATGGGTGTTAGAGGCCTTTGTGTCAGACACCATCGTACCTTCGAAGGAACTGATTGCTAGCGTCCTGTGGTTTGTCTGGAAAGCTCGGAACGACCATGTCTTCCAAGCACGGAAACCTGATCCGAGTTCCAAAGTCGAAGCCACACTCACGATGAACAAAAATCACGTAAGATGGAACCTAGGAACTGCTAAATATAATCATGGGCAAAATTACTCACCATTTCCATTGAGGCGGCCAGATCGGGGCTTCCTCAAATTCAATACCGACGTTGCATGGCTGGAGGGAGCTTCGGAAGGGTCAACTCGAGTGGGTTGCTGGTAGCTGGGTTTGCAAAATGGGAGTGCACCTCCTCTGCCCTACAGGTCAAAGCCCTGTTGGGCGAGAGGTACTTCTATTGTGTTTGGTTCAGCCAAAAAATGAGGTGTTTGATTCAGTTTTTGATTCAGCATATAGCCAAATACTAACATTAGCAAAGCCGAAAGCTCAAGGCAGATTATGACACCTACATTGAACTTTCAACATTTTCGGAATGCTGAAATCATGAATTAAAAAAAAATTTGGTCAATTTTTTTTACCCTCAAAAACTTATTAGAAGTCCAAGTTTGCCATTTTATAAAACAAAACCCTAACGCTCACGACTACTCACTCCCTCGTGACTACTCCTCGCTCACAACTTCTCGTCACTCCCTCGTGATTGCTCTGCTCGACTATGCTCTCTCCCTCGCGACTACTGCTCACTTGCTCTTTCCATTCTAAATACATTAATAATCTTAAGATTGTAAGATGGGCCACTGACAAGTCAACTAGCCAAAGAGCTATTCGTTAGTGCCAAAATATGGATCAATTCTTAAGGTCTACTTTAGTAGTTGGGAAAGCTTAAGAGAGCATGTCAAATGCCTTTTTCTTTTTATTTTTTATGCCTTTTCTGTTTTATCTGATCCAGTTTTATTTTCACTTTCTACTCCTTTTAGATATTTTAATGTTTTTTTTTTAACTAACAAAGTGCAGGATCGTTGGTAGTTTATTTATAAACCAAACCAAGAGGTGCCTTATCCTATATTGAAAAAATGTAAGTGCGTACATGAACAAGATTTGACACTAATCAATGATCATTATTTTTATTTATTAAAATTTGCATTTAATTTTATAAAAAATTAACCATAACATCCTATTGAAACAATGCGATGATTCACAAAGGAGTTATGTCTATTTTTTATTTATTTATTTAATTTTGAATTTTATTATTTCTTCCAATGGTTATCTTAGGTTTTGTATATGTTCAGACATAACTTCTTAACTTTTCAGATATAATTTCTTGTTTTTTGCTATAAATTACTAAATGTATCATCTTCCTCTTCCAATTTAAAGATATACAATCATCTTTTCCAATTGTTTCCCCGGAAAGACCCTTAAGAAGTATTATAATTGTTATATAGTATTCTCAATTAAAACTTTGTTGTATTTTAGAGGAAATTTATTGAAGACCATTAGTAATGTTGTAGGACAAATAAAAGTGATATCACGCCTTAATATTTGACTTCATTATTCTATTCAGTTTGAGGCCACATTTTCTCAACAGAATGTCAACTGACAATGATGACAATGGTGGAGAGGATGAATCCTTCTGATGATGGTGGAGTTAACACCATTGCTATGTCATCCAGCTTGATTGATGTTTAAGGTACCTCAGGTTCCCATGATGACATATGCTTCATTAATGCTTATTTTCCTATCTAAAGCAACCTTCTCTCATCTTTGTTTATGTAACTCTTGGCTTTTTTTTTTTTTTTTTTTTTTATCTCTCCTCTCTTACTTTAGACATTTCTCTTTCCATTTCTCTCATCCCCACTTGAGTGGACTTCTTTGTCTTTGTTTTCTTGAATATATCTTCTCTCTCTCTCTCTCTCTCTCTCTCTCTCTCTCTCTCTCTCTCTCTCTCTCTCTCTCAATCTCTCTCTCTCTCTCTCTCTCTCTCTCTCAATCGATCATCAGAAGAAGAATGAGGCCAAAAATTAGGATACATTCCGGGAAAATAAAACTTCCATCGAAGAGAAGCAAATGAAAGACTTTCATAAAAATTCTCGTAGAATCGAGAATGAGGTTTTCATTCTGTACATGCCGATCATGAATTAGTAACCAATCTCATCCAATCTCCCCTCCCTCCTCTCCTCTCTCTCTCTCTCTCTCTCTCTCTCTCTCTATCTCTCTCTCTCTCTCTCTCTCTCTCTCTCTCTCAACATTGTTCACCAAAGCTGATCTCGAAGCTCAGATCTGATGAATTGATCTTCCATAGCAAGTAGCCAGAGTTAGCAGAATTCTATGTAGATAATGTTGTACTCCTCTCTTTAAAGAAAACAATTCTTCCTCAAATTGGAACAAATACGCTTTGTATGTGTTATTATGAATGTGTGCGAGATTGTGTTGGTGAATAGATAATTTCTTACTTGAAGAGATTGGAATCACTGTGGATGGCTCCGTGAATCACGTTCCATTCCTCATACGGTAAGGCAAAGATCACCAAGACAATTTGGACCTCTTTCAGTGTATTTGGAACATCTCCACATCAAAAAGTGAAGGAGAGGAAGAAACAAAACTTAAGAATGTGGGAAACATTTTACGGCCCGTTCTAAGCTCCCGTACACTTTTGCATGGAAATTTCCCGAGTGCCTTGTCAATGATTGGATTAAAGTGATTGTGAACGTCTGCTTCGGTAAAAATTGCACTGGGTCAACGAAGCCGACTTCTCGGTCAGATTACAGGATTATAATCAAGAGCCGTGCCTCAGAATTTCAAGAGCAGTTTTAGCTCTTTTTCCTTGGTACGAATCATATCATTCCCGCTCGGATGTATCTGTTTTAGCGATCTCTCCTGCTCTTGTTTGAGTCGAATCCAAGTCCACTGATTAGAATTTCCAAACCCAATGACAACCGGTGGCCTTCGTTAGCAAAATAATAACAGAAGCGCCAAGTGAGGCCGAAGCCAAGTCCATTAAACTGAATTTGCAATCCTAATGGCAAGTCAACATACATGTGGCCCGGCCCTGCTTAATTTAATTCGATTAAGCATTTAATAATACTTATCTATTCGATATATTGGCATATTGCTGTACCTACTTTTCCAAACGCATCGGCCTCCTCCTACTTAATAAATATGGTCGCCAAAAATATCTAGGGGTATCGACTGACCTAGGGAGGTGATAGCAAAATAATAACAGAAGCGCCAAGGGAGGCCGAAGCCAAGTCCATTAAACTGAATTTGCAATCCTAATGGCAAGTCAACATACATGTGGCCCGGCCCTGCTTAATTTAATTCGATTAAGCATTTAATAATACTTATCTATTCGATATATTGGCATATTGCTGTACCTACTTTTCCAAACGCATCGGCCTCCTCCTACTTAATAAATATGGTCGCCAAAAATATCTAGGGGTATCGACTGACCTAGGGAGGTGAAGGGGCCCAGGACCCCAAATTTCTCTTAAAATTAAGGGGAAAAAATAGTACATTTCACTAACGATGAACGAAATAAAGTCTTGAATAATATTTCTATATAATAGCAAGTGGAGCATATTTAAAGTAGATATGTTCAGTCATAAACCACGAATAATAAAAGTCACCCAATAAAGAGTAGGAAATTTAGATAATAGACGAAGATGAGTGTGCTTGAGTTGGTTTCTTTGAGATCATCATGATCCTAATCCTCCAATTTATACTACGTCTAGTGTACTCTCTCTCTCTCTCTCTAAGTCGCAGTTCTTTCTGGTGTATGTTGCTGCGGTTTAGTTTCACTTTGGAGCCAAGTCAAACCCATCATCAATACTCAAATCATTTTCCTAACTAAGAATCAACCCACCATGGAATATTTGGCCCTGAATAGAATCAACCATCTAATTAAATAGAGACCACCTTTCTTTTGCTGATTCTAACACTATATAGCACAATATTGAATATAATTAATAATTCTTTTGCAATGCAATTCTTTCCATTTCTGTATACGGTAATATAAAAAACAGTGATACTAGCAATTAATATCACTCCCCTCAAAACTGAGGCCAAGAATTACATAAACTAAGGGCGTCAACCGTTCAAGTCGGGTCGTGTTTTCATGATGTCCGGCGTTATAGATGTTTAGATATATGGGATATTTTCCTTAATTTTACTTATTTCTAATGATGATACTTATGTCTGGAAAATTCTACGTATCATGCACCTCATAAGACTTATAAATTAGTTAACATATGCTTTATTATATACATCCAATACACTTAAATTCCATAATTATATTGTCCACTTTATTCTCATCTTGGTATCAGAGCCACCAATCTAAGGAAATCTTGAGTGCACTGGATGCACATCACACTACTTGGTGCACCCGTCAATCCACCTCGAAGCACACCCAAACAACACCCCTGATGCATACCTGAAACCATCGCTAATGTGCAGTAATATTCAGCCAAGTGGATGCATCAGTTTGAGTAAGAGCCCAGTTAACTCCATTCCACCGGTAGTTAACGATGTTAAGGGTGAGTATGGTTCGAGAAGGTGGATCCCACCCTAAAATCAGGAACCACCCACTAAGGATCGGTTCCAAAAATTTGGAATCAAGAATTACCCGTTGGTTCCAAGGATCCACTCGAGAACAAAACCGCCAGCCCATTTCAGTTCCCATGTAGGTCCATGGAACTAGTCCCACCAAACTTTACACACTTAGTGTGACATTTTCTAGCAAGCTAAAGTAGAGCAAAAAAACAAAGAATTTTCATATTCTTAGTTGCAACATCAGTAAATTTCTCATACTTTGGATCACTAGAACTGAATCGGTTTGGATTGAGTTCTTGTGTTCTTGTTCTTTTTTTACTGTCCTGATATTGTGCTCCATTGAACTGGATAAAAAATCCATGCCATAGCATAAGTCACAGATAAGCAAACGATCATTGAGCCCCATTTAACTACAAATTTGGTTTATGTTCATAACCTCTCTTCCAACCTCATCAACTTCCAGAAATTATAAGACAACCTTCAGGCTTGCTTCAGGTAAAAATCTCATGTTTTCAAACAACTTCAAGCAAATCCCAAGTTGCTTCTTGATAACATATCTTCACAATCCAAACACTGGGGATAAGACGAGGGAACTTAGACCGTTTATCAGATCTCCCAAGTCAAGCGATTGAGAGCCCATTTTGGGCGTGGAGTAAGTCCTAAACTAGCGGCAACATTTGAAGATCAGGAAGCAAAACCAGAGGAGGAGGTTGCCAACTTGAGATCGGAAGTGCCGCAAGTCTTGTGGTAATTGGTCATGATGTCACGGCGATCAAGGAGATCGAAGCGCCGTCGAGGAGGGTGCTCCTACGGAGTTGGAGGATCGTTGATTAGGGTGGAGGAAGGAGACACGGATGGGGCGGCTGTGGAAACTGGATGGAGACGACGGAAATTTGGAGAGTTCACAATCTGGGTAGGGCTTTATTGTGTCTCGGTTCGGTTCGGGTTTTTAATCCGAATCAATCCATAAGCATACTCCTTTTTAACTATTATTTCAACAAGAATGAGGTCTTTCTTCAAATCCTTTGAAGTATTTTTGACACCCCAACATTAACGTGTTGTATAAAAATTTGCAGTTTTTAGGGTTCATCATGTTTCGGTTCGGGTTTTTTATCCAAACCGAACCATTTCAATTTGACTTTTGTTTAAACAAGAATGAGGCCCAAACTGAAAATTTTGGTTCAGACCAAGTTTTTGTTACATCTCCAATATTGACGTATTATAATAGTCTTTATAATTCATGCCAGCTCATTTTTGGTCTAAAATGTTCTGGTTCTGATTCTACATGAATCGCAATAAAAATACATTTATTCGTATGGATTCTTGTCGATATATTAAATTAGGCTTATGGTATGAAAATTAATGGTATGCCAAGCGAAATAGCTACAATAATCAGGCTTCACGGCATGTGTTTATCGAGCAAAAAGAGATGAATTAAAGCACTATTAGCCAAATAAATTCCTATCACAATCTCTTAAAGCTCTATTCAGGAGCGAGCTCACTGTAGATGGTGAAGTTTTCCAGTTCGCAAATCATCCTCTGCGCTTGCGTCGCAACCGAAATATCCCTACGAAGAAAGAAACAACAGTCGAAAACCGATGGGGTATCGCCACATGTCCACCCTGACCCGGCACGACAGCGCACGTGACCCATCGCCGTCCGTTGTGATTCCAAGGTGGGCCCCGGCGCCGGCCACGAGCCCCCTTAGGAAGCCTACACGTGTACGGCCGCGATCGCCGTTCCTCTCGCGCAGTCGGGGCCCACGAGTCCCTCCGTTTCTCGATGCAAGATCGTGGCGCGATTTCAACTGGCGTCGGTGCCGACGGGATTTTCATTTTTGGGGAAGCCGACGATGGGGAACCCGGTTTCCTTAAACGGCGGAGGACGCCGTCGCCGCCCGCCACGTGCCCCCGGCGGTCCTCCTCGCTGCCCGACAGGTGGTGCGCGCCTCCACGTCCTCCTGCTTCCGTGGCGTAATCATTTCGCTTTCTCTCTCTCTCTCGTCGCGCTCCGCATGAACCTGCATGTGGTCCTCTGTGCGTGTCTATAAAGGGAGAGGAACGTGCGACGAGACGAGACGAGACGGGACGGATGGATGCGATGGAGTCAGTGGCGGCGGTGGCGAGGATCGACCGGAAATCGTCCATAGAGAGCGAGCCCAGGACGCTGGGCGTCGATCAGATCCAATTCGCGAGGGTAAAGTTTCGTCTGTTCTTATATTGATTGAACGTTGTGGTTTGGTTCTCTGATGGATGGATGGATGGTGGTTGTTTCAGGAAGCTGCGGAGTACGTGGCTAACACCAGGAGCAGAGATGAAGCCTTGACCATCTTCACTGCGGTGCGTACTCTCTCTCTCTCTCTCTCTACCTCTTTGCCTTTTGGATCCAATGATGATTGTTGAATTAGTTCCGACAGCGGAGATGGTGAACATAGGGAATGCATTTTCTAGAGAAATTTGCAGATGGGTTAGTTCTTGAGACCCAAGGCATGAGAAAAGTTTGCAGCTTTCAAGGAACTAACATCTTGGTTGAAGAATATGGCTACATGGGCCGGAAACATATATGCGTAAATTGTCGTAAAAATCGTCCCGATGCATGGAACTTCAGTCCACTATCACTGCGTCTGCCTATGTGCAGGGGTTGAAGCCGGTGACGTGCACGAGGACGGCTGCAAATGCCGACAAGGTGATGGATCCGAACAAGGAGTATTTCGGGCATGGAGAGAGCAAGTTGCAGTGGCCTGAACACAGGAATGTTCTATCCGCTCCCTTCTAATGGGTCTAGCTATCCACATTGTACCCTTCTTGTATACAGAAACTTGTAAATTGCAGTTCCTTATAAGCTCGATTCAGATCAACAGGTATTATTCATCTAGTGAGCTGCCTTTTCCTTTTCCCCTTTCTGGGGTCGATCGCTTGCGCAAATCTAAGTCACCATTGATGAAATCGCACTAGTGGTTTGTTTTAAATAGTTCGAGCGATCGAAGCGCAATGATAAATCACATATGGCCTCTTCGCAACACTAGGTTCATGGATTGAACAGCTTGTAGCCGGCAATAACAACCGTGCTACTGCACTACTTGCGGAGTCTCTGTTATCGGTGCACGGAGAGCGCAAGCTGAGTAGTTCCCCGCATCGCAGCTCTGTCGTATAACGGTTGTTTATGGAGCTTCTAAGTAGCTTAACAAGTGGCCAGTCATCTAAAGGTTATGGTATTCAGGTCGAGACTGATTTCTGATCTATCTTGGTACCCATTTCAATCGCACTCCGATTAGTACGATCAAGCTAAGGCGCAGCGTGGTGACGACTTAAGAGAGCCCCCATGCAGATCAGCATGGGGGACTCACTCAAGGAGTGTCGGATGACACACCTCGTGGCTGGATTTGACTACCAAGCTTTTGCCCAACAAGTCCGGTTCTAAAGTGGCCTCTAACGGGATGACGAACTGATCCTTTTATGCCTCTTTTTCTACTAGTACTTAGGTCAGACGACCTCCGGTGATGGTCACACAACCCAGGCGAGAGCCGCCTGAGGTCACACAACCTCATGTGACCCTAGGTGCCTGGGTCTCGTGATCTCGAGTGAGGGTCGTCGGAAGGCGCACAACCCAAGGCGACCGCCACTTGAGGTTACGAGACCTAAGTAGTGATTGCCTAGGTCGCACGTCACCCAGTTCGAGTGACACTTGCTGATGGTCGCCCGAGGTCATGCAACCTCCAATGACCCTTGCCCGAGTCACACGATTCTCGTTGAAGGTCACTTGAGGTTCAACCCTCGCCCGGGTCACACAATCCTCGTCGAAGGTCGCTTAAGGTCGGGCAACCTCAATTGACGACCACCAATGCCAGATTTAGCTTATCGACAGCCATAGCCCTTTGTTAGATCGGTGAAGGGTTTGGGTCATTTTTTAATAAATAAAATATATAACAATGGACAAAATTGAAATTTTGAAGAATCACTTATGTTAGTCTTGGAAGAAAAAACTAATTTCAGCATTTAGTCGAAAGCCTTTTAGGAAAACTTACCAAACATTTTGGCATTTCCCTAAAGGGCTCTAGAGACCAAAAACCCTTTGGAAAAGTTGTATCAAACACACCATTAATTTCTAGGCAACTAACAAGCAAAAAGCAAACTGAATCGCGACTTGAACATAATATGAATAGCTAAACTAGACTGAATCGCAACTTAAACAGAATATGAATTGAATCAAAGGTCTAGTTTGGTTCAATCTGGTTTCTCATTTTCCTTTTTTTGCTTTATTTAATGGAATCAAACTGAATAAGAGATGAGAAAAAATAGAAATTATAAGTTGGGCATTCAGTTTTTATTGAGAATTTTGATTCAGCTCGATTAGTCGAACTTAATAGAATTGAAACAACTCAAATCGAAAAAAATAACGGTTTTTTTTTTAATTATCCGAATGGTAAATTCACGAAATTTGAGTTTGTGTACGACTGATAGGGCTGACATCCTAAATGACTAAAGAGGCGGGCTTGGCAGTGCGTGGATAATGATGATTGGCGGCTTATCCGAGGTCGTTATTACAGTCAAAGTGGTGTAATTAGAGGAAGAATCTCTGTCTCTCTCTCTTAAGTCTGAGCTCTTTCTGGGTTGTAGTCTCCTAGTTTTTGTCTTCTGCTAACTGTTGCTGCTGTTTAGCTTCCCAAGCACTTTTGAGCCAAGTCCCAACCAATCAACAATCAAATCATTTCCTACAAAGTCAACTCACCACGGAATAGCTGGCCCCCAAATAAGATCATCTTTCTTGGTGATTCTAACACTAGCCTCATGTTAAAATATAATTTGTAGTTCTTGTTGCAATGCCACTCTTTCATTCCTGATGTACGGTATTATAAAAGCAGTGATATTAGCAATTACTATCGCTCCCTTTAAAACTGATGCGAGCAATTACATTAACCAAGGGCGTTGACAAATTTAAACCGGGTCAGGTCAGGACGCTCTATTTGATTGTGTATTTTATAAAATTTTATAAACAATAGTGCATACTCAAGTCCATTCCTAATGTACAATAGTGTTCACCCAAGTGCATGCATCGCTTAGAGGAAGAGCCCACCGCGTCATTCTTACTTGTGTCGTTATTGTTTTAGTGAGGAAAATCAACCGTATCAACTGCTTGCTGTTTTTCTTTGATTCATGACCTTTCACTACTCATATCGGAGAACCGACACCACCACTAGACCACTCAAACCTTGAATTTGGTTGTGAACGAACACCAGAATAAACCGCACTCCCACCGTACGCCACCACCTCCGACAACCACCGAGCCCGACCCTTTGGAAGCTGATTTCAACACCTTCCACTGCTTCTTTCCAAAACCCAACGCAACCATCGGTCCCCGTCCTCCACCGAGATAGCTCGTGGCAACCGAGCCTCCGTCCGACCTACCACGTGCCGTCACGTGCCACCGGAGTTCTCTGCGTCTTACATCAGCGCTTCTTCAACGGGCCAGATGCTTTACACGCACAGGATGACGTCATCAACCCATGTGCAACGCGCGCCAGAATTTAGCACTTGCGTCCTCACTAACATCATCGTTGACCGACGTTGACCGGTTTAGGCAAACCGCTTCTGCGACTATATTCGACCTGTTCGACCTTATTCCAACTGGTTCTTGGTATTTTCGAATCGGTTCCTAATGTTTTTTTGGCACGTTGAGTCTAATTTTAGTGTTATTTTCTCCATATCGGCTGTTCAACTCCCTTATTTCATGGCGTTTCAAGTGTTCATGACACTCCTTAGACTTGCGTTCAAACTCAAATTGATTTTTTTTCATGCAACTTGAGTTTGAGGGGGATGTTAGAAATATTTAGTTATTTAGGTTATTCCTTTGATTTTCCATCTGTCTTATGATGATACATATATCTAGAATATTCTTTATTAGTTTAGATAGTTATTCCAAAAGACCTATAAATAGGCTAACATACTCTTCATTATGAAGAATCGAAATATATTGAGATTCCACAATTCTATATTTCTCTAAGCAAGAGAAATACATGTTTGCTATGACCCGAAGCGTGTTAAACAAGAACAAAAATCGAGTCGGATTGGTTTGGATTGAGCTCTCCTGTTTACGTTCTTTTTTATTGTCCCGATATTGTGCTTCAATGGACTGGATATTGTGCTTCAATGGACTGGATAAAAATCCATGCCGAGCACAAGTCAGATGAGCAAACGATGATTGAACCCCATTTGACTACCAATTCGGTTTATGTTCATAACCTTTCTTCCAACCTCATCAACTTCCAGAAAATACAAGACAACCTTCAGGCAGGCTTCAGGTAAAAAGCTCATGTGGAAAACTCCATGTTTTCAAACAAGGATGTTCCTAAACCTCAAGTGAATCCCAAATTGCTGCTTGATACCTTATCTTCGCAATCCAAAAAAAAGGAGAAGATAACATGGAACTTAGACCAATTATCAGTTCTCCCAAGTCAGGCATTGAAGAGCCCATTTTGGGTATGGAGTAAGTTGCTCAACTAGCGGCAACATTGGAAGATCAGGAAGCAAAACCAGAGAAGGAGGTCCCTTACTCGAGATCGGGAGTGCCGCAAATCTCGTGATTGAAGGAGGTCACTTTCTCCATGTTCTCAAATAAGGATGATTGGCAGCTATGTCACGGCGATAAAGGGGATTGAAGTGCAGTCGAGGAAGACGGAGTCGAGAGATGAAGCAAACGCGTTCTCGGTTGCGACAAGGAGATGTGCTCGTATGGAGTTGAAGGGTGGTTGACTAGGATGGACGGAGGCACGGACAGGGCTGTTCTGGAAACTGGATGGAGACGATGGAAATTTGGAGAGTTCACGATCTGGGTAGGGTTTATTGTGTATCAGTTCGGTCCAAATTTTCAATCTAAACCGAACCACAACAATATCCCTGTCTTTTTAACTAATTATTTGAACAAGAATGATGTCTTTTCTCAGATTAGACCTAGTCTTTTTGGCACCCCCAATGTTAACGTGTTATTAAAAAATTTGCAGTTTTTAGGAAAGATTGTGCTTCAGTTCGGGTTCTTAATAAAAAAATAAACCATAACAATACCCAGTCTTTTTAACTATTAGTCAAACAAGAATGAGGCCTAACCTGAAAATATCGGGTCGGGCCAAGTTTTTGTTACACATCGACGTGTTATAATAGTGTTTATAATTTTGTCTTAAATATTCTGCATCTGATTCCACTTGTCAAATAACTAAATTGGAAATAAATAAAAAAAAATGTGTTTGATTTGCCTCAATTCTTGATAGTAGATTTATGATATGAAAACTGATGACATACCTAGGAAAATCTCAAAAATAATCGGGCCTCACGACATGTGTTTATCGAGCATAAAGAGACCGATTAAAGCACTACTAGCCAAATAAATTCCTATCACAATCTCTTTAAGCTTAATTCAGGAGCGAGCTCACCGTAGATGATGAAGTTTTCCAGTTCGCAAAGCAGCCTTCGCGTGCGTTGCGATCGAAGTAAGCCCCGAGAAGCAACGAACAACGGTCGAAATCCGTTGGGATCGCGCCACGCGTCCACCCTAACGCGGCACGACAGGCGCTCTTGACCCGACCGTCCCGCTGGGAGGATTCCGAGGTGGGGCCACCGTGCCGGTCACGAGCCCCCTCCGGACGCCTACACGTGTACGGGCGCGATCGCGGGCCCACGAGTCTTCCCCTACTTCGTTGCTCGATGTGAGAACGTGGCGCGATTATAACGAGCGTCGGCGCCGACAGGATCTCCTCGGGACCGGAAGCTCGGGAAGGTTTCCTTAGACGGCGCAGGACGACGCCGCCGCCCGCCACGTGCCCCCGGCCGTCCTCCTCGCTGTCCGCCGGGTCGTTCTCCACGTCCGCCCGCTTCCGTGGCCTAATCATCTCGCGCTTCTCGCCGCGCGCGCACTGCATGAGTCTGCATGTGGTCCTCTGTCCGTGTGTATATATATATAGGGAGAGGAACGTCCGGTAGTTTGTGAACGGTGGCGACGAGACGAGACGAGACGAGAGGGATGGATGCGATGGAGCCGGCGGTGGCGGTGGTGGCGGCGAGGATCGACCGGAAATCGTCCATAGAAAGCGAGCCCAGGACGCTGCGCGTTGATCAGATCCAGTTCGCGAGGGTAAAGTTTCATCTTTTCTTATGTTGATCGAACGTTGTGGGATGGTTCTCTCTCTGATGGATGGATGCATGGATGGTGCTGTTCCAGGAAGCTGCGAAGTACGTGGTGAACTCCAGGAGCACAGGTGAAGCCTTGACCATCTTCACTGCGGTACAGTATATATCTCTCTCTCTCTCTCTACCTGCCTCTTCGCATTCTGGGTTCGATGATGATCGTTGAATTAGTTCCGACAGCGGAGATGGCGGACATGGAGAATGCATTTGCAAGAGAAATTTACAGATGGGTTTGTTTGTTTTTGTGATCCATAGTATGAGTAAAGTTTGCAGCTTTTAAGTAACTTCTTGGTTGAAGAATATGGCTACATGGGCCGGAATCATATATGCGAATATCGCTCGTCCGGTTGCAAGAAACTTCAGTCTATCA
Organism: Eucalyptus curtisii; assembly: GCA_017140595.1. Taxonomy (NCBI): domain Eukaryota; kingdom Viridiplantae; phylum Streptophyta; class Magnoliopsida; order Myrtales; family Myrtaceae; genus Eucalyptus; species Eucalyptus curtisii. The sequence goes on from CM029502.1 coordinate 2,751,846, forward strand.
ATGTGTCTGTCTGCCCATGTGCAGGGATTGAAGCCAGTCGCGTGCGCGAGGACAGCGGTTAATGCCGATGCGGTGATGGATCCGAAGGACAAGTATTTCGGGCACGGAGCAAGTAAGTTTCAATGGCCTGAACCCCGGGATGTCCTATCCGCTCCTTTCTAAGACGGGTCTAGCTATTCGCATTGTATCCGTCGACTTCACAGTACGTTTTCGATTGTATGCTCTTGATCCCTTCTGTAAATAGAGAATGGTAAATTACAGTCCCTTATAAACTCGATTCAGATCTACAGGTATCATTCATCTAGCAAGCCGCCCCTTCTTTTTTCCCCCCTTTTCTAGAGCAGCGTCCGTTGCTCACGCAAATCTAAGTCGCCATAGATGAGATCGCAAATATGGCTAGCAGACCGCAAAAACATGTTACTGCGTTATTCACGACGAATAACTGTTGTCTGCGAAGCTTATCAGTATAGCTTACACAAGTGGCCAGTCATCTACAGATTACGGTTTTCATATTGGACATTATATCGATCCCTCCTCACGCATTTGTTGCGTTTTCGAGAGCGATTTTAGATCTACCAGTACCCAACTCCATCGCACTCCAATTAGTACAATCAGGCTGAGGGGAGGGGAGGGGAGGGGAGGGGCGGGGCGGGGCGGGGCGGGGCATGGCTCTAAAGAGGTTAAAATGTCCGGCGACTCGCCTTTGGCTGGTTTTGGCTACTCTTTCGTAACTATCAAAACTGGTTCTTTCCCATTTGTACGCAGTTTCTGGGCAACTAACAAGCGAAAAACAGCTGCTAAGACAGGTCCAGTCTAATTAAGCATACAGTACTTACAAACAACATCGACCCATATACGGAGAAGGAAATTTTGCATCAATCTTATGCACATAAATCTTATGCACATAGAATAAAAGCGTACACTCATTTGCACCATCTCACACCTAGCCTTTTGCCAAATTTGCATAGTGATCCGTGCACGCAACCCGTGATCCTTTCGCACAATCCAATTCGACTCACAAGCAAGAATCATAACTTATCTAGCGAGCCGCCATTTCTTTCCCCTCTTTTCGAGAGCTGCGTCGGTTGCTCGCTCAAATCTAAGTCCCGTCAATGAAATCCAATAGACAGCAATGACATGTTACTGCGGTATTTACGTCGGATAATGGTTGTTCGTGGAGCTTATAAGTATAGCTTACACAAGTGGCCAGTCATCTGAAGATCACGGTTTTCAAATTGGACATTCTATCGATCCCTCACGCATTTGATGCGGCTTCGAGAGTGATTTCATATCTACCTTAGTACCCAATGCTATCGCACTCCAAATTAGTACAATAATCAAGCTGATAGGTGGGGCAGGACGGGATGGTGCGGCGCCATTTGTACACAGTTTCTGGGCAACTAACAAGCGAAAAACAGTTTGCTAAGATAGATCCACTCTAATTAACCATTAGTACTTACAAACAACATCGACCCATATGAGGAGATTCGCCTCAATATTATGAACATACAATAAAGCACTATTTCACACCTAGCCTTTTGCCAAATCTGCGTAGCGATCCGTTCATGGCAAGATCACAAGCAAGAATCAACGTCAAATTTGAAGCATATGGGGGTCACAGTTAAGACTTACACACGATGGGAAATCAAGAGAGTAGAACGTCAGACCATAACGATTACTACTTAAGCTGAGGCAGTTTCCCAAGATGAAGAAGGGTCTTCGGATCGTTTATAGTTTAGAACTCAGCACGTTCTCATCCTGATCTTCCTCCTAGGCTGGAATTCACCTCTAAACACTCGAATTGGTGGAGATCAACTGAAACCTAAACAATGACCCGACTTAGAAACTAATGATATTGGTGTAATTAATAAATTGTGCATGACACGGGGAGCTGAAATACTGCGAATTGCTAAGGGCGAGGAAAACGCATGCAACACAAGCAGAAACACAGAAGAAACCGATAGTTCAATGCAGGCACACCAAACAGAAATATGTACAATCAGCCACGCCGCAGCAAGAAACGATAACCAATAAGTATGTCTCCAATAATACATGTCCCCCCAGGGAGGAGGACAGCATGGTAACCGGAGAGTCAACAGGAATAGTGTTGACGAGATCCCACATCCGTAGTTAGCCGCTCCTTTTCCTGATCCACTTCCATTCTCCTCGCAATCAGTAACAAACGGAAACCCCTCCAACCCGCATGATAAGGCGTCGTTAGTGCACCCACGTCCACCTCCTCCAAGAGTCACCTCGGCCTTGATATGGAAGGAGGAGTATCCGTAGAGAAGAAAGAGAGCATGCCCATCAGATCTCTTCGCTCCAGTATATGGAGCAGGGCGCTCTACGGCAGAACTCGGATGTGCGGGATACTCCAAGAATCGAAGCATACAACAGAAAATTGTCCCTTCCCCTGGCACCAAAATACGACAAACAATAAACAACAAATAGTAAGGACTTAGTTTCTCCCAGACTCCAAAAAGGATGGAGTTCAAGTAACCTGCATCGTGGCAACACCCCAAACAACGCTCGGACACTCCGAGCATTTGTTGCTTGGGTCACCACAAGCAACCACAAACATAGATGAAGAATGCACTAAGATGTCCATCAATCAGAATATTCCCATATGTTCTGCCATTTCAAAGATTATCAGCATAGAAAAGCAGTTCAGCCAAAAGAGTGCGGAACCATCAGAGTCACCAGAATTGAGATCTACCTCTTCCTTGGTTTTCACGAGCATGTACGCATCCCACATCGGGATTATCGATAGAAGAATTTGCTGCAACAACATCATATCTTACAATCTCTTGATTTGTGCATTCAACACCATATCCCTGTAATGTCAAAATGGATGAAACACAAAATAAGACAATGCTTGTAATGTTGAAATGGATGAAACACAAAATAAGACAGTTTTCTTTTTGTGATTTTTATTTTCCCCTTTTATTTGGAAGGAAAAATATAGTGAATGCAAATGCCACTACACACCTCCTGGTGCATGTCCACACAGCCATCAAACACCCCCAACTGAGGGCACCGGTTCAACCGAGGGAGATCCTCAGCATCGCGAGTTACTTCTGAACCATGGAATGACTGAGCAAAAACAGGAGGATTGGAGATGGTAGCAGATCCAACTAAACCATCATTACCACCCAGATTATAACATACTTCATTAGATTGACCAGCCTCGCCAACGTAATCTATTGGTCTCTCGAGATCTGTCAACCCAAAACCGAGAGAATTTTCATCATCTGCAGATACTGAAGTCAACCAACTCTGAGCAGCAATAGGATGATCAAATCCCCCTGAATTATTGTGTCCAGATGGACCAGCACCATCAGCTAAAGTCAATGGAGTATGAATATCGTTCAGCTCCATAAATGGTCCAATTTGATGAAATATATTTGCATCAGAGTCAATGATAGAAGAGTTATTAACGCGATGATACAGACCAAGGTCTTCTAAATTGTTGAAGATATCATCCATTGTATATTCAGCTCTGTGATCTCCATCAGGATTGATGGGGTCGAGGTTCTGAAAACAGGAAAGATATCAGTTACACAATGAAGAACAACAAATACTAGTTATACAAAAGAAAGCTAAGTATCAGTCATCAATAAATCCTATAGCTGATGAATGAGAGGCAAGAGTGTTGGCATTCTGCATTAGATTGCTAATGAAAAAGCGGAGCTCGGTCCCCCAAAATTGACCCAAATGGAAAAAGATACAAAAAACGATAAGAAAATCCTTCTTTTACCATCAATCTGGAGAAAATACGTCCAACCAGGAAAGAAGTGAAGAGTTCAAGAAGCCATGTCATAAAATCCAAAAGCAAGGTTCCTTTCACTTATTTCATTTATCCAATATGAAAAAGAAGTCAGTTCAATGCTCGTGGCATACAATAAGAACTTAGAACAAGATATAGCAATTACAAACATCTTGCCTAAGTTTAGCATCATATGCTAGTTCTTTCTGCCTCTTTTTTACTCCCATTTGCCTCTTGTCAATTGACAAGCTCATTCTAGTAGGCTCAAATTTGTCTACCGCAAACAATGGGTTAGTATAGTAGAAATTCAGTTCCATCAATTTTACTTATTCTAATTGATGAGTAATCATCCAAAATAGATTCATTTCATCTGATGGAATAATATGATAGGAAAGTACGATTCATCACTAAAAATTGTCCAGTGCAGAAATTATTATTTCCATATATAAGTTACAAGAGGGACAGCATCTGACAACTGTTGATCAATCCCATATCTATCTTATCAATAATCTACAACCTACCTAAGCAGAGCACGCCATAAAATACCACCAGTGTTTTACAATCATCCACCTCTTAGAGATGATCAATCAATTACATAAAGACTCTAGTAGTTACAATTAATAAGCTCCGTTGCATGATGTTCCTTAGATTAGATTAGAATCATCGACATATAGCTGAACCATGGGAATTTGGAACCTGTGCATTTACTCAAAAATTGTTGGTTTATGCCTTATGTGTCTTAAAGAAATTACTCCCTAATGAGATGACTGTGAAGAAAGTGGATGCTAAATGGCAGATACCAGGCTCAGAAGGAAGTTTAAAAGCATCAGCAGAGGGGACATCAGGTTCACAACAGTATACAGCGATAAACCATGCTGACAAAATGTTGTTCGATATAAAAAAAAGATTATCAACATTTTTATTAGACAGGAAAAGAAAGTTATCAACAAATGAGAGCTGCTTAAACAAAGCATTAGCACAATAAAGAAATTATTATCAGCAGGATAGTCATTAAGAGTAAAGAACTGATACAAACCTCAACTCGGTCATTCTCAGAAGATGTTGCTGGGATATCATCAACGAAGATACCATTTGAACGAAGATATTCATCAAATGGATTCTGAGGATCCTCCATTACAACGTCATTGGCAGGAGCTGGTGGAGGCACATTGGCAACAGAAGGTGCGATCTGAGATGGTCCAGCTGGGCATGCGTTGGATGTAGACCCTACACAGTACTCAGAATGCTGCTGCATATCAGGTAGAATAACTTCTTGAGTGAAACCGCTAGCAGAGGGGACATCAGCTTCTCCACCGTCGTCGTCCTCCCACTCTTCCTCAACGAAGGGTGCTCCATATTGGGCACCATTTCTTGGACCACGACCATCTTTCTTGTAGATCTCGCAAAGTACAAATGTGTCCTGCACTCAGGAAAGTTCAGTGATCAGTGCTGCATCCTGATAAGGACAAATATAAAACTAGTTCAGCAGCATAGTCGCAACATCAAATATATGCATCTGTGAGATTGAACTATTAATAGTCACAAGGGGAAAACAAAACTGAGGATACTTATATGTGAAGATTAAAATTCGAATTGCTTAAAAAAGTCTTATAGTGAGAGTTTATTATTGACCAAATAATTAAGTTCCATGTACAAACCACTAAAAGGTGTTGTATCGTTATTGTGCTAATTCATTAATTTATGGAGTAAAATGTTAAGGAACCGCAGTATGTGCAAAAAAGAAAGCGTTCAAAACAGCAATTTGCCATTTATGGGACTGTCAATTGACCAGATTATGGGGTTACTCATCAATATATGCTGAGTTGGGTTGGCAAGTATGTACATGCCCATAGGCATGCATAGGTCCACATGAACAGCCAGCCAAGCATGATTCATAAGCCTAGATACCTATATATATATATACCTGCCCGCCAAGGTAAAGTAACTACAACTGTCTAAGCAGATGATCCAGCTCGCAAACAAAGACATGAAAACATTAAAAAGCATAAGGATAAACCATTCAAAAAGGAATCTGAGACAAATAAAGGAAACAGGCAACTTCAACAAGCGATGGCTAATTTACTTTGCAGCAGAAGGTAACTCCCCTGCTCGGCACCAATTTACCATTGTGAGTTCCCAGATATACAATCATAAAGCTCTAATATGTTATGAAGTAGTGCACGATGTCTCGGCCTTAACAGCTAATGTTCTCAAGAATTGTGACTCAAATGGTTATTGTAGAAAAACTCAAAGCCTTTCTAAGCTACAATATGACAACACCAAACATCCTTTGTTTCACCAAATTCTCCCTGCCTCCTCAACGCAGCACCAGGTACAAGTAAAAAGAAAGCATACTAGCATAGTTCAAGCTAAAGATGAGCAAAGCAGAGTTGGAAAAATTACCGAAAAGCAAGAGGTCGACAGTATTTATTGAGACTCTTGATGATGTGAGCTGAAAAACTAAAGATACCATAACAATCACAGGCAGGGGTTTGGCAACGTAATTAGGACAAGATAAAGCCATATTAATAAGCAAACTAGAATTGCAAACTTCATCACGAATGAAAGAATTTGAAAGACAATAAAAGTATATGAACTTCAGTGGGTCAAACATCTCGGATAAAACCATGTTGGAAATCCAAATCAAGCCAACCAGGCTATACAACCACATCTAAATATGATTATCAGAATAGATAAGCCCAACTAGCTTTGCTTATGGTAAATGGCCATAACACGACAGGTCCATAAGAAGCATGACCCCATAAAAAATGTCCAACAACAATGATAACAGACTGACTCACACATAATTTTCACACAAGGAGATCAGAGTTCCATGAGAAGTGGATTTGCATAATCCTTATCAGGAAAGGACAAGGCAATACCTGAGCCACCCCTTTCGTCTTCAAACCCTCATCCTCAACAAGCCTATACTCGTGCATCACCCAATCTGTTCGCTCTGTCTTCTTTTCTCCACCTAGACGTTGAAAAACTAAGCTTCTTTTCATTCCCACAGTTTTGCCGTTGTTAATCACAGGTTTATCCTTTCCAGTAGTTTTCCAGAACCCATAATCAGTCGATCGTTTTGTTCTGCCGCCAGTTGCATATTTCCTCTCACGGGGACAGAAGAAATACCATTTCAGATCTCTAGTCAGACGAGCATGAGCTGATAAGGGGAGCAAAGAATCATATTTAGCATATGCCGAATCATGTCACAAGCCCAAAAAATTCAATCTGGACCCAAATACCAAACAGATACAGAAAGAAACTTCCACATACCTCGAAGATCCCAAGGAGGAAAATTATATATATCAACCTCCGCAATTGCTTCAATAGGAAATCCCTTTCCCAGCACTTTTCTCTTGAGGTAATACAGGACCAGCTCTGGATCAGTAGGGTGAAAACGGAAACCCGGGGGAAGAGATCTTATCGCCATCGGAAGACCAAACTAAATTTCGGAGGCACTTGTAACCAATAAAGTTTCTCTTCACAAGCAACACCAACCAGAGCAATTTTTCTTAATCCTAAAAACTGAGAGCGTCGGAGTCCACTCTCCAGAAGATGTACACCAAGGTTTTGTAAACAAACGACTAGAACCGAAACGTAAAAAAACTGTAAGGAAACAACGATCTGTCAGGTCCAGTGCCGAAAGAGGATCTTCCCAGTGCAGCAGAGCCTCCAGCGGATCATGAAAATGTAGACGAAATTGTAAACACAGCGAAGAAACGATGAGTGTCTCTCGCTCCCTTCAAAAGACATCTGGCGTGCGATAAAAACCCTGTTTCGAAAACCATTAGCTAAACTGCGCCCAAGAAAACCCTAACAAACAAGAAGATCATCAAGCACACCCCCGATCGCCCCGAAACTACAAATTCGAAGAACCAAGAATCCACAGCAACCACAAACATACAAACCCAAATCCTCTCCAACACCCAACTGGGCACGAAACCCTAACCCTAAGAAAGATCGACTCGAAACTACAAATCCAAAGAAGGAAGTTTTCACAGCATCCACGAGCAAAAAAGCCCAAAACCTCTCCAAAACCCAACTGGGTAAGAACCCCCAAACCCTAATCCGAAAAAGATCGAATCGAAACCCTAAATCCGATCATATACATCCAAGATCCTCTCTCTTGGAGAAAACCCTAAAGCCAAAAACCGATCTTTCGCACGAAAAACAATCAAGCTCGCCCCTTTCGAGACGATCGAAGCGAGAAGGCCCCAACGCGAGGCCAAATTAAGCACGAAATCGAGGGGGAATCCACGAAAAGAGAGAGGAGGAAGCGGAGATCGCAGCGGACGAGACGATCCCAAACCCGATCGACCCAAGAATCGGGGAAAAGCAAGGAAGAAGAGAGAGAGAGAGAGAGAGAGAAAAAGATCCAAGAAACTATACCCGGATGGAGAAAAACGCAGCCAAGAAGAATCGGAAAGCAGGGGGAAGCGAGAGACGAGGTGGCGCGCGTGTAGAGGAAGGGAGGGACGGAGGGAGAGGGAGAGAAGGAGAGGGACGGAAGTGGAGAAGATGAGGGGGGGAGGACTGATGTTGGTGCCTTCTCTCTTTATGTAGGAAGGGAGAAGTGAGAGAGTAGATAGAGAGAGAAGAGGAGGGAAGACTTGTCTCTTTTCAGTCAATGCAAAATTAATTTGCCCTTTTTCAATAGGGGAAAAAGAAGGAAAAAAAAAAAAATCTAACAGGGCCTTTCTGTCCTTTTTCAATCGGGGAAAGAGAAGGAAAAAAGAAAGGATAATTTTTTTTTTTTATACTGATGTGGCTTTCTTTTTGAGATGGAACAAGTGAAAGCGTGTAGGTGTGTGAATATTCGAATATCATTTGCAAGTTCTCATAATTTTCTTCTTAATTCCAGTATTCTTTGAAAAGCTATCTGTTAATGAGTAGAATACATTCATTTCAAGATGGTTCATTATTTTATGTTAACAAGAAAAATAAAATCCAATTCTTTTGGGTCAGAAAAATAAAATCCAATTCAATCCACAAAGTCGTTGCTTGATTGGTACTTACTTTTATTCGTTTTGCCTACAATTCACAATGTTGTTTTTTTATAAAAAAAAAAATTGCACTTTACTTGATTGGTTATTCTTATTTCACAAAAACAATAATTCTTAAGCTTCTCGTGAGTATAATTATATATATTTACTCGAGTACCACCAAAGTTGCAAATTACAAAAGAGAAAAATCAATTTCGGTGCGAAGGAGGAAAACTAATCACATGAAAAAAAAAAAAAAAAAAAAAAAAAGAAGAGGAAAAGCTTCCTACTCTTCGTCCATCTAGAAACCCAAAGAGAAATATAATAAAAAAAGAAATCCACGCATCGAACGCGTCTATTGTAAGCTCCCGTCTCTTGCAGCAGAAGCTTTGCTTCGAAGGTTGCGAAACGACACCCCGTTTTAGCACGAGACCGAACAGCATGTCCATTCCTTGTCCTAAGGAGAGATCCTCGCGCAAAAAATGACAGGTGGCAGGAACGGAGATGCTGCCTACCCTCGTCCTAAAACGGGGTGTCGTTTCGCACTCTTCGAAGCAAACCGCAAATGTAACTAAAATAGAGTAAGACACGATAATTAGGCCGAGATTACTCTGTCGATAGATGTAGGGGTGTGTCAACAATTCGATTTTCAATTTGGTTTGGGATTTTGGGAAATCCGAACCAAATGAACTATTTAAATGTGCATTAGCTTTGACTTTGAGCAATCACCCATACTGAATATAATCAATCGAAAATTCAATTCGGTTCGGATCGATTTTTTGGTTTTATTTGATGAAATATTAAAAGGAAATTTAGGTTTCGTTCGTTTTATGAAAAATAATTTCCAGCAAAATCATTTTTTTCAAACTTCCTAGCATCAGTTCATGAAAGATAAACTACTCAAATTGAAAAAACTCATTCAAAATTAAGACAAATGTTTTCCAGTTTTGAGAAAGTGGAAAACAGTTTGCAGTTTCTTTATTTCATCTATAGACTAAACGCTTTTTATTGTCATACACATTTTTCCTTTTTCTTAATTTTTATTTATTAAAAATCGAGTTTCTAATTTTTTTTCTTTTTTACCTTTTCTTTCTTTTTCCTTTGCTTCTTCCTCGGCGGATCGCCGGCGGCGGCGGCGGCGGCCGGCGACCGGTCGTAGGCGAGCTCGATCCTCCCCACAGGCCGGCGAGGTAGAGCTCGCCAGATTCCGACGAGCTTGCTGGATCTGGCAAGCGAGCTTTCCGTCGATTCGCAAGCTCAAGTCGCGGCGACCTCGCCGCCGACTCACGGGCGCCAGATCTGGCGAGCAAGCTCGCCGCCGAATCGCGAGCTCAAGGCTTCAGCAGATCTGGCGAGCGTGCTCGCCGGCGACTCGCCGGGGCCAGATCTGGCGAGTGAGCTCGCCGCCGAATCGCGAGCTCGAGGCCTCGCCATTCGCAATTCGCAGGGGCCAGATCTGGCAAGGGAGATCGAGGACTCTGCAGATCTGGCTTGCGAGCTCACCGGCGACTCTCGAACTCGAGGCCTCCCCAGTCGCGGCGAGCTCGCCGTCGACTTGCCGGCTTGAGGCCTCGCCAGATATAGCGAGCGAGCTCGCCGCTGATTCGCAAGCTCGAAGCCCGCCGTGGACGGTCGCCGGCCGTCGCCGTGCCGGCGCCGGCGACCGTCCGAAGAGGAAGGAGCAGAAAATAAAAATAATAAAAATAAAAATAAAAATACATAATTGGATTTTTTTAAAATAAAGAAATTATTAACAGGATTACAAGATAATCAAATCGAATTTCCCATACTGGATGGCAGAAAATGTTTTCAAATTCATTTTCTAATTTTAGGTGAATCCCGAAAAATATTATCATTTTTCAGAAAAAATAGCTTACTCAAAAACACTTTTTCAAAAATACCACATTTATCGCAAAACAAAGGGAGTCTTAGAAGAAAATGAAAGAAATAGTGTAAATTGCAATATTAAGAGGAAGAGTAATTTTCCGTTTAGTTTCCAACCGAATTAAAAAAAAAAAATTATTTTTTCATTAGCCGAATTGAACCAAAAGCACATAAAAATTCAATTTGGTTCAATTTTCCAACTTAGTTTTGATACCCTAGATGAATGGTTATAAGATTTGAATTCACTCGTCACCGAGAATTTGAAATCTAAGATCTCATCATTTGGTTCAGTTAGGCTTCTCAGAAATTTCGAACCAAATCAAACTGAACCGTTTGGATGTGCATTAACTTTGAATGGAATTACACCCCAAACCAAATACCAAATATAACCCCAGTCTTCGGATCGGTTTTTTGGTTTTCATTTTTTGAAAAATTAAAAAGAGATTTGATGAAAAAGTGGAGAGATTGTGTAAATTATCATATCAAGGAGGAGGAGAACCAAAACTATTCGAACCGGAATAAAAAAAAGCGGTTATTTTTTCATTATCCAAATTGAACTGAAAATGCACAGAAAATCTATTGGGTTCGATTTTCTGATTCAGTTGTGTAACTTTCATGTTTATCCCGCAAAAGCAAAGAAGAAAAGTATCCTGGTGAAGGGACAACAATGTCGTCGGCCTTGTCTGTCTTATGGCAAAGCAAGTGGGAAAAGGGAAGGAGACTTTAGGAGGACGGAGACTTCAAGGTGACGAATCGTAGATTCACCTGCGCATACGGTGGATCAATCCATGGGATACGAAAAAGACCAATTATTGAAATAAAGAAATATGATTGTGTGATAATCTTAATAATAATTTATTCTGAATTATAAAAACTTAAATAGCATATAATTATAAATTATTGTGAGATCCACTTCTTTAAAAATTTGTGGCTCACAATAAATTGTTATTTTCATAATACTCATAAACTGTTATACTAATAAAACCCGAATGAATATGGGTAGACTTATAAAATGAGAGCAGGTGCATCGGCTTAAAGGAGAAGATGATGAGACCAGGTTTACAGTCGGAAAATAATTTGAAGGAAGGTCTCACTTTTCGCCAGAAGAATGAGCCTGCTTGCATCCATCATGTAGCGTTTCAGACCCATAAGCAAAGTATTCTACCGTTCTTTTGCTTTGCTGTGAGAATTGATTGAGGAGCCTATAGAAATCATCTTCCAGAAAAGTTCGGACTGAATAACATCAGGGCCAACTCCCGAACGCCGCATTGAGTTCCGGCTTCAAGATCCAATAAGGAGAGACAGACAATTTACGCTAGGATCGGTAGATTTACAAGGACCAATCCCTGTTCTTTTAACCGGTCGTGTGGGGTGGTCTCTTTCGAGTGTAAAGCAGGAAAGAACAAAGGGAAAAAGATGGTGAGAAGGACGACGGATTCCACTTCTTGGCCAGAAGAATGATATCGACGTTAGTCGATAATGCTGGACGGCTGATATCGACGTTAGTAAAGGTGGTGATGGCTGGAACTTTCTCTTGAACTTGTGATGGGCACAAGCTTCGATGTCGTTTTCCTGAGTGACTTTCTGTGTCGGCCTAAAAACTCGAGGAGCTTAAAGCAAGTCGTCTTTCGCACGGCAAGAAAAAACAGGTCAAATCCTTGCCTAAATCTTTATTCAGATGAACCGAGACAATCACAGCTGATCATCATGTAGGCGACACTGAAAATCCCTCGAAATCCATTGGCTGCGAGCGCGCCGAGTTCACGCAACGCTTTTCCTTTAAACACAGGGCCCTTGGCCATCTAAATTGCAATACCCCAACTCGGCAGAGAACAAGAATCCTCGCGACATTGGAGGCTTTCATCACGTCGGTGACATGAAATTACTCGTGTTGAATTTAAACCTGCGAAAGGAATTGATAGGAGGATTAAGAGAAAGCTAGTCATTGTTTCAATGTGTTGCTCTTCTTGTTCCATGGGTGAACTGAGCTAGGAGTACAGGATGCGGAGACAGAAGCCTTCACAAAATATGTTACATATTTTGACATACGTATTGTTTATGCGAGAGTAATGAGTGCCTTCCTGCATTGGCACAGGGCAACACACTAAAAAGTAATAGGATTGAATTAAGGAAATAAAACGTCTTTAGACTGAAATTTTGACCCATCAAGAATGCATTGCGAAATCTAACATAATGGGCAGCACAGAAAGGAGTCTAGGGATTGATAAGTGAATAACAATTAAGGCAACCGACGTTGAAATGTTTACTGCTCTGTTGAGGGGCTCAGTGACCGCGAGATGATGGCGAATGCCCCCAAGATCATCGCCTGGCTCGCAATGATCGACACGGCGACTGCCACCATGACCATGAGCCGGTAGATTGGTCCTGCTCATCGATTACGTAAATTTTACTTTTGAGAGCATAGTTTGGGTTTGGGTCAAATTTCTAGACAACCATACTAATTGTTTTTCTTTGCTAGATTATATATATTATGGTTTGCAAATAAGGCGTCGCATTTGAATTTTACATACGTGGGATTGAATCATAGAAAGTGTTGACAACACGGTCAGGGAAATTCATGAGATAAGCTGCTTGTCCACTACATGCGGTCAAAAGTGCAGGAAATGTGAGGCAAGACATCCTCATGTGTGCTATAAAATGCCAGAAACAGCAAGTCTTCCAACTCACTGCCCTATCTTTAACACCCAAAGAGTATGGAACAGAATCTCACAGCATGGGAGAAGAGAACCAAGGAAAGCATCACACAAGATCTTCAAAAAACTATTCAGGTTATATCCTTGTAAAAATATCAACTCTGACCCCACGTTAACTATTTATTGGTGGGTGAACAATCCAATACTTGGTGAATTCTACTTCACAAATATAAGAAGAGCTAACATCGAAGGATTAAAAAGTAACGTCACCATGAACGCTTGGCTGCCACAAGCCAATTATCCCTGTGATAACTTTTTTAATACCTCTAGCTTCAAATTCCGAAGATCTAAAGGATTGATAGACTACGCTTTCACGGTTTGTGTTCATACTAGAAATTAGAATCTAACGAGCTTTTATCATTTTGTTTTACACGAGATTTCTATTTTTGTTGAGTTCATCTTAGGACACCATTATCTTTTAATAGATGTGATGTCCCAGCCAAACTTCTCACCGGACAATGTCTTCCGCTTGGATCGGCCTGCATGCACGGACCTTTGTTCTAAAAGAAGGGGCATTGCCCCATCTTCGTTCCACAAAATAAGTAAAAAAAACATTAAAAGTAGTGGTGTTTCACTTTCACTGTTTCCGACTCCCACTTATCTCACATCTCTCAAGTCATTTTAGAAAGTCGGACTAGAGTCACGCTCAAGAGGGTCTTCTTTCTCGACTGACAGGGATGGTCAAAGAATACTAGATATTGTGATCAATGACACTCATGGTCACACGCACACATACAACGCCAGAGGGAGAGATCTGTCCCAACAATCATCTGTTCAATATGCAGGTGCCTACCTTCAATTAAACTATGGTTTTTTTAATTGAGCACTTTACTTGATTGGTTGTTTTTTATTTCACGAAAGCAATAATTTTTAAGTTTCTCGTATATATATATATATATATATATATATATATGGAAGAGGAATCAACATCCGGTAAATAATGACTTCTCAAATGGTCCATCTAGAAACCCAAAGAAAAATAATAAAGAAGAAATCCACAACGCGTCTCTTGTAAGCTTCCGCCTAAAACGTCCACAATCCAACTCCCACACCGCTCTAGTAGGAGAAGCCCTGCTTGGAAAAGTGCGAACGACACCCCGTTTTGAACAGAATCTTCAGTACTCAAGAGACACCAATTTCCACTGATCTTGTAAGTAAAGTAGAGCAAGACACGACAGCTAGGCTGAGATTACTCCTGTGTGGACGCTGGAACCGTTTGGTTCGATTCGGATTGATTCGGGTTTTTGGAAAATTTGAATGAAATCGAATTATTTCAATGTATATTAGCTTTGAACTAGACCGCACTCAATATTGAATATAATCAAAATCGAAAACTCGGTTTGGTTCGGATTGTTTTTTTTATTTTCTTTGATGAAATACTAAAAAGAGATTCAACCTATGTTCATTTTATGAAAATAACTTTTAGAAAAATATTTTCTTGATTTTTCGACGTTCGGTTTACGAAAAATAAATTAGTCAAATGCATAAAAATAAGAATAAAACTCTTTCAAGGGTGAAAAAAATATTTTCCACTTACGAGTAGAGCAGAAAATATTTTGCATTTCCTTTATTTCATCTCCAGGCTGAGCACCTTTTCTCACCATGCACATTTTCCTTTTTCTTTTTTATTTATTTACTAAAAATTCGAGTTTTTTAATTCTTGTTCTTTTTCATTTTTTTTGTTTTCCTTCTCTTTCTTCTTCCTTTGCTTCTTCCTCCGCTAGTCGTCAATTCGTAGGCTCAAGTCGCAACAAGCTCGAGGCCTCGCTAGTCACGGCGAGCTCACCAGATTTGGCAAGGGAGCTCAAGGACTTGGCGGATCTGGCTTGTGAGCTCACTGGCGACTCGCAAGCTCGAAGCCTCACCAATCGCCGCAAGCTCGCCATCAACTC
Source organism: Eucalyptus curtisii (assembly GCA_017140595.1). NCBI lineage: Eukaryota > Viridiplantae > Streptophyta > Magnoliopsida > Myrtales > Myrtaceae > Eucalyptus > Eucalyptus curtisii. Next base: position 2,767,087 of record CM029502.1, read on the forward strand.
GTGGGCTTGAGGCCTCACCAGATCTAGCGAGCGAGTTCCCCACTGATTTGCAAGCTCGAGGCTTGCCATGGACGGTCGTTAGCCGTCGCCGTGGCCGGCAACCGTCCAAAGAAGGAGGAGGATGAAAATAAAAAAACTAAAAAAATAAGAGAAAAAATACATAATTTGTTTCTTTGAAATTTTAAAAAAAAATCATTAAAAGGAATGCATGAAAATCAAATTGAATTTTCCATACCGAATGGCAAAAAATGTCTTCTAGTTCATTTTCAAATTTCAGGTGAATACCCAAAAATATTATAATTTTCCTGAAAAATATTCTCATTTTCCTAGAAAATGGCTTGCCGGAAAACATTTTTGAGAAACGCTACGTTTTTCATGAAACAAACGCAGCCTTAAAAGAAAAGGAAATAGATTGTGTAAATTGTAATATTAAGAAGATGAGTAATTTTCAATTTAATTCGATTAATCAAAACTATCTGAACAAGGTTAAAATAACCTGTATTTTTTTATCCGAATTGAATCAAAAGTGCATGAAAATTCGATATGGTTCAATTTTCCATTTCGGTTTTGATACTCCAGACGAATGGTTAGATTTGAGTTCACATGTTGCCTAGAATTTGATGTTTAGGGTACCATCATTTGGTTCGGTTTGGCTTTTCAGAAATTCCAAACCGAACCGAACTGTTAGGATGTACGCCCCAAACCGAATACCAAACATAACCCTAACCAAAGACTCAGTTTGGATCAATTTTTCGGTTTTTTTTTCTTGAAATATTAAAAGGAGATTTGATAAAAAAAGTAAATTATAATATAAAGACGGGGGTGAACCGAAGCATGAAACATTAATCGATGCATGTATTAGCTTGGCCCGTGCGTCTCTGAGAATGCTCAGATTAAACGCGTTGATATTGACCGTGGCAAGACAGTTTGGACATTGTTTCGACAGTATTGTCGTCGAGAAGGCGGCAACCTTCATCGCAGAAATCAAAACCCCAAAAATGTACACATCCTTACAAATGATCACATGCCTATAGCAAAGGCAGAAAAGGTAAAGAGAGAGGGAACAAAGGAAACCCCATGCCCTTCTTTCCCCAACAATTCTACATGTGTGTTTGTTTCATGGAAAAATATAATGCGGGGAAGATAGATCTCGCTGAACAACCAAAGCAGAAAAGGAGAATCGCATCTTCTTAATGCCGGACTGATTCACAGAAATCGGAGACTCGGAAACTTCACTGGCCACCGACGAGTCCTTTGTATCTTCCCCCAATAAAATCTCTCTGTACAGTATGCTCGTTTGACTATGGATGTCTAATGTAGTACCAATGCTTGCAATAAATGGATCCCAAAGTACCAAGGAAGAAAGGGTATCTTCTAGGGACAGAAGCTCCGGCATAACAGTATAAGCTGCTATGACTTCCATGATGAATTTTTTCCGGCAAAGTCGCATCATGCTCATCCACATACAAGTAGGCCACCCAGAAACCCAGAAGAATCGCAAATCTTTGCAACCGTGAAAACACATGAAGGCATCCAACAGTGAATAAGGAGCCCTCCAAGCGCACTCAAACCAGCCCAGTCAAGTGTGACGGGAACTTTCATACCCGGCAGCCACACCAAATAGAATGACCCAGCAATCACAAACTTAATCGCTGCTCACAGTATCCCGTTCAAAACCCTCTGATAGTAATCATACTGGCGCGTCCGCCATGCATCCAAGCTGCTACTAATTAGGGAAAGCACCAAGGATACACAATGCTGCCAGAACCAAGACACACTGCTGTAACAACCATAACAGACAGAAGGTGCATCCAAACATATGCATCAACTCAGAACTAACCTCTTCCGTCAAACTTAGGTGAAATCTCTTCCTCAAATTCTGAATGGTCCGTGGACCACCTTTAAAGCAAGGGAACCCAGAGTCCTGACCCAATCAATGCAAAGAGGTAAGTCATATGTCATTGGAGTGATCGAGACAAATAATTCTAATTCAGATTAAGGTCGGGGCCTGCACGTATGACTGATTAAAATATTGGTCTCAAGCAGCTCATGTAAACAACCTTATAGGTCCACCCAATTACCCCCCAAGTTGGATGAGAGGCTAGCAATAGTAAAACAATTACAATATTTCCACACTTTCAGCTCCTCAAGCCACTAAAAGTTCACACTCACAAAATGCGCATTTTCAGTTCAGTAATTACACAGTTTTCTTTCTGAGGAAAAATCAATTGGAATTAACTGATTTTAAAGTGGGGAAGAAATAAATCTATTACTAGACCTATTTCAAAATCATGCTTACTTCACAATCCCATGTTCAAGTAAATTCCAAGATGTTATCCTGATTCTTCACAAATCTTAGAATACAAGCATGTGCTGAAAAGCATTATAATAATCACAATGAATTGAATGTAAAATGCTCTGGCCAGACACAAAATCAATAGTTCCCATGAGCCCACCCATTGTATCTGTAAAATGTAAAATCTTGAGGATTCAGAGGACATCATGGCTAAATCTTTCGAGTCAATTGATGAGCTCTGGGTGGGCAATAAATAGCACTCCACTTACCTGCAACATCTCCACAAGCAAAATGATACGCTCTGCATGCTTGCGGCATGTAAGGAACCCTTGGATGCACAAAACCTGAAAGAAAGAATCATAAACACATGTAAAGGGAAGAAGCCAAAATCATCTATTAAAATGAATAAGTTGCTCCCATACCTTAAAGTAGTCAAAAAATTCACTTGGTATTCCCTCAGCATCAGAATCCATGACCTGCCGCAGTTTACAATTTAAACCTCATTCAAATAGAAAGCAAAACTTCCATGTAAATAAAAAGTAACAGAAAAACTGTGATGCAATTCGAATGAAAACTTGTATCACCTCAAGAAGTTCACGTGTTAGTTTGAAAGGTGCACTCTCAAAATTCACCCCACCAGGTGAGTTTGACAGCATGAAGCCAAAATCAATATGAATAATATGCCCTTCTTCATCCAATAAGAGATTCCCATTATGACGATCCTTCACCTGACAGAAGGTGAACAAAATACAACGTTCAATTTACAGTTGCCTCAGAAACCAAAATCAAAGGCTTAATGAATGGCAAAAAATGAAGACAAATGATAAGCAATCTATACGCAAGATCCACATTGATTTAGCAGAAAAATTATTGCTCATGCAGCACACAAACAGAATTCTCAGAAAGAATTGAGATATGAGAAACTTCAAGAAAAAAAAAAAAAATCAGCAAAGATAACCTTCAATCATTGAAAAACTGACAATAGTAGAAACTGGCCAATCACTTAGAAAAGAACCCATAATCGCGGAAAGAGTTTACTTTAAGAGGCGAAAATTGAGAAAAAAATGAAAAACTCAAAAGTAAAACGATGTTTCCTGGAAAATAACTTCCTCTGTAATGCGTGCTAGAAGACGCTCAGATCAGCAACAGACTTTTGAGTTGGAAGAATCTAGTAAAAATTGACCAATCAGCTTAGAAAGAAGGTCCATCAATCGCTGAAAGAGTTTACTTTGACAAGCAAGAAGTGAGATAAAAATTATAAGACTACAATGACAATGATGTTTCTGGAGCATAACATCCTCATGTGTGCTATAAAATGCTAGAAACAGCAAAAGGTGCAGTATTCCAACTGATCACCCTGTCTTTATTCTTAACGCCCAAAGAGTATGGAAAAGAATCTCACAGCATGTGAGAAGAGAACCAAGGAAAGCATCACACAAGATCTTCGAAAGACTATTCAGGTTATATCCTTGTAAAAACATCTACTTTGACCTCTGTTTCCATATGCTCCAAACAATTCCATTTTAGAAACTGAAAGTGCTCAGAGGTCAAGAAAAGTGGAGCATCAGAAATATATGTGAAAAACATGAACTCTCATTATTGGATATGTGCATGTGGAGACTTTGAGGCATTGATGTAATTTATCCTAGCTGTAAAAGTTTATCAGTCGACTACTGCATATAAATAATGTTACAATCGCTTAGAAACTTCACTAAGATTCCTTTGTTCATGTTTTGGCCAGTTCTAAATCACAACAAAGAAAGAACCACTGGCTTATGATCCCATCTCTAGTACCTCAATCAACTGTCCACCTCATTGCCACACTATGCAACAAAATGCTCAGGTTATACCAAGGTAGTCAAACTGGTTTTTCCACTTAAGATCAGCGAGGTCCCTATAATATTGAATCCTCGGACCAAATCGTAAGATTTCACAAACTTAATAAAAGAACTTTAAGAAAAATTCTTAGACTCAGTCAAATTTATCATGAAAGTCTACATTATTAAACTCAACAAGAACCAAGTATAATGGTCCATCTACTAGTGACATCAACACCACAATTGACGGCATATACATTATGCAGACATCAATTAGCTAGGTCTCACATTATGCAAGTAAATCCACTTAATAATACCTGAAAATGGTTTTTTGGAGTAGCTAAAACCTAATGATGTTATAGTACCTCAGAAATTTAAATGAATTCACAGGTAAATCTAAATTGCACTCTCTAATTACCAGTACCACCAAAAATTTACTAGATAATATGTTCATGAAAACTTAGGAAAAATAATATACCCATCCATGCATAGTGTTTTGATCTAAGATTTCAATTCTTCTGTCTTCTTCTGTCCGATGAAATGATTCATCGAAATAATGCTTCTATGCAAGGCAACTCGCAATCTTAATGGTTCCAACAATTTAAACTGATTTTACCCCTACAAACGATGTCAACCGAGTGAACATGATTCACATGGTCTGGCTCATAAAATCTCTTGATTTTATAAGTCAGATTGTGATTTTAAATACAATGGATTATATATTGCGTACATATTGTATTGATCATGCACATTTTCTTTATCTGAGAACAGATATTGAGAAAGGAGGCTCTCTTACCTGAAGAAGGTAGCAAACTAGCGAGTAACCAGCCATGCTTTCGACAAAATTTCTCTGCAGTAAGGAAAAAGTTTACATGCGATCAGCCTTCTGAATGCTTGAAAATATTGTTTTCATTATCAATCTCAAAATTCACAGGACCAAGGAATTAATTGTCTCATAGGGCATTCTGCAAGCAAGACAGCAAGATCAGAATAAAAGGAAGAACATTAGGGTTCAAAAATTCACCTTATTGAATTCTTCACTTAACACATGAGAGAGAGCAATGACTGAACTGATCTAATTTTTCTTTTCTGGCTGGAGTGAACTGATCTCATAGAAAATGACAAAAGAAAAAAATACACAGAGGAAGTTGCTCCTTTGATCTCACAATCACTAGATATGCGCGTGGATGAGGGAACATTCTCACACCTTCGTGCACTTATCAGACATACGCATTGCCATGAAGCAAAAACCAACATATTTGCAAGCCTACACACAGGCACAGGCCCACACTGCACTCTTGAGCAAGCATGCACAAAGACACAACCAAGCACCAACACAAGCTCATGGACAGTCAATTGAGCATACCAGCATGGACATGACCATACAATTGATGATAGAATACACTCTAGGATATTACCAGCTCATTAATTTGACTAGTCGGGGAAATGGTTATGCGTGCTCCATCCAGTCAGCAATTTATTTGCAATATTTACCTACCTTGAGGTGATTTGACTAAAAAAAGTTTGACATCACTCGTGAACTCCTCGGCTAGTCTCAATGCTCAAATCGATCACTTATGTCACCATATTCCATCCACAAGCGACAACCTCCTTTCCCTCATATATTCAGAGGACATCATTTAAGAATGGAAGGAAAAAATTCAGGTTATATTCCACAGGAACAGGGAAGTGGCCATTTTTAATGTGAATCAAGTAAAAGAAGAGCATGTGCAATACAGCATACTAGAGGTTCATGGTGAACACAACCACCATCACATAAAAAGCCATAAGGAATTGTCAAAAATTTACAAGAGTTCTTTGTCATGCAAACAGTAATTCCATAAGGCAGATCTAGAGAATCAAAGCACTTGCTAAATGCAAAACTTATTGGCTGGACATTTATTGCTTACTCACAATATAAAAGCAGCCACTTCCTTACTCTCAACAGACATAAATTAACAACTACTCCAATTCACACTCAGCCTAGACCTTCCTTTTAATATTTTGCTTCTCTTTCATATTGATACTTTAACTTATCCTAATTACATGCATGGAGAAGTCCCTTGAAGAAATTTGGAATGGCAGTAATTACATATAGAAGCCAAAATTATTCCGAACTCCCATTACAAAATCTTCAGAAATTTTGTTATAAGAAACAAAATAAAGAAATTGGTCACAACACAAAAGACAGCTCTGCTAGTAAAATCGCCTTATAAGAATCTCACAGGGAGGCAAAAAGTGGTCGCAACAGAAAAGACAGCTCCGCCAGTAAAATCGCCTTATTAGAAGCTCACAATCTTGGGAAAGCAAAAAATCAGTTGTAGCCCAACATTTACTTTTCTCAGCTACCTAATTACCTGGGCGAGCTTGAAACTTGGAGAATTCTCTTGATACTTTGCAACAAAGAAATCACGCAAACTAGCTATATTGGGATATCTACTCTTGATCGAATGAAGCGAAGCCTGTAAGACACTGCAGACTTAGCTTGGAGATTAACATTTCTTTTTAATATTAAAAACACTAGAATGACAGCACAAACATACCGTATCTGGAATGGTTTCAATAAGAGCTGTGTAAGAAGAAGTAACAAGAACTTCATAAGGGCGCAACCAGAGAGGGAGCCCAGCCTCTTGGAAGATATCTAGCATAAAACATAATATGGTTTTTTTATGAACAATGACCAACAAGATAATTTTGAATATAAAGGCAACAAACACAGACAGCCTAAATTGTCTGCATTGTGATTTATACCCAATACTGTATAATGATAAAACAAGGTCCAAGATGGAAAAAGTGAAATTAGAAACGAGAACCGCACATGACCAGAAGTTAAGTCGTAAGACTAACAGCAAATAACTAACCGTAAAAGTGGGAGATGAGTTGCACAGCTAGATGCTCCTGTCGACAATCATCACCGCTCTTTACTATAATCTAAGAAAAGAAAGAAAGCAAAACCATTCGGTCATCTACAAGGCAAACTAACTTGCAAAGCTATGTAACAGTTACATATTACTGCTTGTGGAAATAGGAACATTTTAAGCAACATCTACCAACTCAAACCATAAAAATTTAGGCAATCATGGCCCATGATCATTTAATGAGTAAATTTGGCCAACAATAGGCACATCTCTTAGACAAGGCCAGGTAACAACTCCTCCAACTGTCTACCACCACTTAAATGCACCTAGGGGTGGCCATCGATGTCATCATATTGTTGCAATTCAATGCATTTTCCTTACATCTTAACAGAAACAACACTGAAAAGTCACTCTTAAACACAAGACCATGTCACATCAAGTTTGCATTTCACCAGTAACAATCACCTAGTTTCTGTAGAGTTGCATCTATCTAACTTGGCCCAAAAAGTATCAACTTTTTGCACCATAAAGCACAGCCAAATATCTTAGTCTATTTAAAAAATTAAGAATGACAAAAAAAGAAAAAAAAATTGGAAGAGGTGAATTATCCGAAGGATTGAAAAACTTTGAAAAAGGGATGGTCAAACGAGTATTTACATATAGGTTTTCCATCCAAAGATATCTTCTTGACAAATTTGCAACTGGAATATAGTATAGAAGAGGAACTGAATGTCTCATACAGACATGCGCATAAATGCACACATGCAACAGAAAGAATCAGCTCGCATCTGTGCACTCACATGTGCTTGTGTGTTAGAGAGAGAGAGAGAGAGAGAGAGAGATGAAATTTGTGAACAGAGGGTGTACAGCCAAGGGAGGGAATCGTCACGAACAGCTAAGTTGGGAAATGAAAACCCATCTCAGAATAGAAATCGGCATGGTATCAAAGCACCAGAAGAACTGAAAGAACTGGCCCAAACAGTGCTTACGCTGATCTTATTGGGCTTAATGGTTCATACACTTTGAGTTGCATCTATTTATTCTTTCTACTTGAGTTTGCTTTTCAATAAGCAATCACACTTTCAGTTTGCAAAATTTTTCCTTTAGTTACCAATGCTTAAGAACTCTACCCTGAGTCACCGATGCAATCATTCTTACAAAATTAGAGCCAAGTAAAGATCTAACATGTATTGCAAAGTGGTTTTGATGGTGAGGGGAAGGTGGAGTGTGCAGGTGTGGAACTTACAGAACGTAGGTCCCAACCGGGTAACTTTCCAAAATCTGAAGCTTTTCGGATTCTCTCCCTCTTAAACTCCCAGAGCTCACTAGCCAAGGCATCTCCGGCCTTGAGGGTGCCCCCAGCCTTCAGAAAGTACGTAATTTACAAGTGAGATATATTCTTTAGAAGAAAAACTAGAGATAAACCCAATTCACTGTCAACTCACCCTTGGCTGTGCTTCTGATGAATCTTGACCAGCCCCTTTCAAAGGCAGACCAGGAGGGGCTTCCCCTTTCGCCGCAGCTGCCTGTGTTGAGTAAAAACTTGGAAATAAGTCAACATCATCTAGATTCTTAGCCCCGCAAATATATTCAATCAAGCGTATCTCCATTTATTACACAAGCACAGACACATAAAGATAGAGAGAGAGTCTTGGATTCACAATTTCCAGGTAAGCAGAGGCTAGTTACTTCATTCCGTGTCTTTCTAACAACCTCCCCAGCCATGCTCCAGAGAAAAAGAGACAGATCTTTACAGTGCAAATGCTGGAAGGGTCTCTAGACTACGATTATATTAAGGATAATTAAGAGACAGAAAGCAGCGAGGACCCATATAAATACATAACGTGAGAAAAAACAGTCAAATATGGTGCTCAAGGTGGAGGGGGATTATTGATAATTGAATTCAAACCTAACAGGAAGGATAGCCCAACAGGGCAGCTAATCCTTATTGCTCCCATTTCTATGCAAGTTGTCCCGCACCAGTAACAATCATCCTTTCTCATTTCAAGTAATAGTTGATCAGGGTTAACTTCTTTCCACAAAGAAGCCGGTAGTAGTATAGCTTCGTTTTCCTTCCCAGGCCACCAATCCGTGTCCTCTACCTGTTTCTTTTTAATCATTGAAACAGACACTACCTTTCAATCCGTAATTGTTTCTCCCACTGCTTTTATTTTTCAAACAGAAGGATTTTATCGAACTGTAAATGTTTCTTCCTCAGTCAGTGTCCACACCACTGAATTCATTTTAAAATCCAACTTCATATTGCTAAAATTCTCAGGGACCAATAAAACAACTGTTAAGAAAATTCTGAGGTTTCAAGTCCTAATGTTCCTCTTGAGTAAGCCTCCAGGCCCCTATCTGTTACCACAGAGTGACCATATGAGATGCCAATTACCTATCATGCCATAATGAAACAAATTACTGTACCTGCATCAAAAGTTACAAGCTGAATGAAATTCAAACATCCTTTTCTGACCCGGAATATGAAAGCCATGATTCACATTGTGTACACACATTAAACTACCATGCTCCCCAGTTCTCTCCAGAGAAAAGTTTAACACATCACGAGCCCTCTGTAACCACCCTTAAGAAGGGCTCTGTTCATCATGCCAGAGACTCAACCAGCAAACTATCTACACCAGCAGCTTCAACACTCATCATCGTCCGAGTGATATCTAAACTCCTCTACCATGCTTCTTGATTGATGGACAATTTACATGCATTGTAGAGCGAACTAAGATGACTCAACAACAAGGAACAAAGAACCTTGCAAGCTAAGACCCACGGTGTAAACTGTGATGCAGTGAGTAAATAAAGTTTCTGGTGTCAGACAAAGAACACACAGGAAAAAAACACCAGGTGCTAACTACAGTAAGAGGAACAAATATAAAATATACAGAAGACATAAAAAAACAACTTGTGACACCATAGAAACATCGATATTTGTAAAATTGACGGAAATTATGCCTCTATTGTGATTTGAGAGATTGTATGGCGAAAACACATCTTTGCTTTACCTTTACTTCTTCGATAGCAACTGTACTAGGAACTCGGCGGTGTTCCTTCCGCCGTGATGATCCTTGATCCTGGATATCTTCCATCCTCGCTCCCGGATCTGCTGTCAGAACAACTCTAACCCATTCCAAATCCGTTGTTTGTTCCCCTTCCCTTTGTCGACTGCTACCACTTTTCTGACCAGTTGCCTGATGTTTCATCTTCTCTACAGAAAGTTTCACATTAACAAATTTCATTTTGGCCTCTGACTTGTGACCCATTGCCTGGTCTATTGCTTGGGCAGCAGAAAAGGACATCCTATCAGCACTATTGCGATATATCTCTTGTGTAGTCCTTAATGGGCAAGCCCAAGGAGGTGGTTTTGGCAGTAGGGCATCTCCATTTGCTAGTGGAATTCCTCCTTTTGAAAGCTTTTGTGATCCACATGTGTCCTTACTATTGCTAAAAAGCAAAAAAGACAAAGGGAATAAATGAAAAGAAACCAAGTAAATTAAGGTATCTACTTTAAATCATCTGGTCACAAGAATTCTACTTATGAGCAACCATATGTTTCATCAATCATCAAGCACGTTATTTCCCTATCTATTTCTTCTGTTAATTGGAGGAAATGGTAACTCAACCAGCCACTTGCATGCATCTTTCTGTAATAGTTGATATTAAACCATAATGTTAGCTGTCATCTCGCTCCTGCCCGGGGGAGATAACATAAAAATATGACTAAAATTGGTTTCCACTAGTGACATAAACAAGATAATTAAGGAAAAAGAAAGAAACGCCTGAAAAGTTTTATCTTAGTTAGACAAAAAATATGAAGGCTTAAGATGGCAACAGAGAGGTTCTTATCTTTCTTTCTGTTTCAATTTACATAGCAAATCATAGAGTCTGATCATATTCATCACAAAAAAGAAATAAAATTGATAAAACAATGATTAAGATGACTAAAGGATGTGCTTTACCTGGGCATTTCACTCTTCAAGACTTCAACACAAATTAAATAAGGTGCCTTTTCCCTGGAATTCAACAGAACAGCTTCATCTTCGGGTATATGAACCACACGATACATCCCCTTTCCCAGTGGAAAGCAAACACCTATAATAAATGATATGACAATATCAACAAGGATATAGTGCTTAAAGAAAGTGTCCCACCTGACAAGTTTAACGTATAACTGCTGAAACTGACCCAAAAAAATAGGAACCTACTGTTCAATAAAATTGTAATAAGTTTCCCAGTGTCTAAACTCAAATCATTTGAACAAGAAAAAATGTCCTCTTTTAACCTAAGTACTTTCACACAAACGACAGTAGCACAACTGCCAACAAATTCCATCAATGTTCAAGGAACCTAACATATCAATAGAGGGTGTTATCCTTGAAAAAAAAAAATCATCTTAGTGCAACACACTCTGTCTCTTGCGTAGCTCAACTTGTTAAGAGGTTCTGCTCACAACTTCTCTCATATGGCATAACTAAAAAACCTTTGAGGACCATAGACAAAAGCTCATTATATGCCTTCCAGAAGGCCATCTACTCATCTCAAATCACAACTCTATATCTTCCAAGATGCCAGGGCCCAACTCAAGTTTATTACAGCTAAGGCCTAATATCATAATTGATGAACCCAATAACAGCAGGAGACCCATTCGTAATCCTTATGGTACACACAGCATTAGTAATAATCTTCTGCAAATTGTCAAGCAAGCATCCCACCAAACAAAAAAAGGAACTCTAGTAGAATGTCGGGGCTCCATTTTATCCACGACTATTACATCCCCGGAAACATTCTAAAACTATGAGTTAATACTCATGCAAAGTCCACACTCAGAACTCGCCACCTCTCTCTGGTCTGAACCAGGCTCCATCAGCCTCCTTCCCATGACTTTGAGTCCGCTATACAGAAATTCAAAAAGAGAGACCAACTCATCAACTCCACATGTGGTGGGTTGCGCATATTCTGAGAAGTCAACACCCAAGATATCCTCCTGACATTAGATAACTGTGGCAATCATGGTATCTTTACTTCATTTCCATCAGAAAGGATGTTTTAAGAAAACCTCTCCAACACCATATAACTTCACCATATAAAAGCCCATTTTGTAAAGTTAAGAATGGTAGATAGTAAATAGTTGAGCATAGTAGAAAAGGAAAAAATAAATGGCTGGTCTGGGGAAGCATGAGCAAATCAATTCTAAGAGACAAAAATTCATATATACACCTGTTTTATAGATGTTTTGGTACACCCGCTTACAACTTACAAGCAAGAAAACAATCACAGCCTTTGACTCAATAAGGTAATAATTGGCAAACAAAAAGAACAAGGGTAAGAAATAAAACAACAAAAATAGGACAAATGGAAAGGCAAGGAAAGAAATTTGTTTTTTTTCTCTTTTTGTTCTTTAGCATTTTCAAATGGAAGTCGAAATGGCCGAACTAAAGAGGATCCAAAATTCATAGCAATATTTAACTTATGTTAGAATACTCTTGCGCCCCTTTTGTTTCATTGAAATTGCAAGAACGACCCTCTGTTCTGAAAAATTAGTCTCAAACACTGTGAGAACCGATTTGATCTACCATTAACCAAAATACGATAAGGTGACTTTATTGTGCATTTTTTTATCAATCCAAATTAGCTGACATGCTGAATTTTGTTATTCCAATAGATTAGTCAAGAGTAGTTTTCAAAGCACAGGAGTGTTCATGCAACTTTGCAGAAAAGCTAGAGAGTTGGAGATCTCATTAAACTCCAATATTAATGGTGATTTATTATTTCAATGAACCATGTCCGACCAAGCATGATCAAACAAGGATGAAGTTTCCTGTACCCACAGTCCTGTCATATCATACTAATACGGATACGTAGTCACAGTACTCACAAGAAACCTCCTAAATGGCATGTTGGCAAAATCTTATACCACTTTTGAACCCTAAAATATACTAATGATTAGCTAAAAAACAAGTATTTGAATGCATTAAATATGGATGATGTTCCAAATGCTTAATTAAACAAAAAGAAATAAATGTACCTCCACTTTCTTGCGCTTCAGCTATATGCAAGTTGATCTCCACAAGCGACTACAAGTGAAAGACCACAAAATTATGTTGCAATAAAATATTAGCAACAGTGACATTAAAAGGACTGACATGGCATTCAAAAAATTTAAGGAAAAAAAAAAAAGAACAACCTCCCGTAGTGCAGTTTTACGATCTTCCACAGGAAATATATCCACTAATCCATATGATGTCTCACACAATTTCAGCACAAAGTCCAATGACTCATGATATGTTCCTTTACGGAATTGAGAAGCATTTTTATATGGAAGAGGAGGCTTGGCATTGGTCTTGTCATCTCTCTCCTTAGGTGAGCCAGGGCGCTTCTGTTATAATCAAAGCAAGAGAATGAATGAAAAGCACGACACCACCACAAAAATAGACTTTTTCTTTGATCTTGTGAGATTTCTACACAGTTCACCTAGATGCACCAAGAGGAAACCAACTTGCAGTATCACATACAAGCGAAAAAGATGCAGAAGGAGGATCCAGCAATTCAAAGGCTGCCAAAAGGGGAAAAGCTTCCTTATGAGTAGCAAAACTAGTTGAATAACTATTCTGTAGCCACTTAGACAATTATTTTTCTTCTAAAGCTCCTAAGTCCTATGTCTGTCCTCTCGAATTACCCAAAGAAATGGAAGAGGAAAAGCCCAGAAAGGTTGGTTGGATTCTCATGTTTCAGATTATCAGAGAGTAGATGCTCTTAGGCAAACCCATGGCAAAATAGCACAATAGTTACAAGTAGGTGGCATACCCAGTACCCTCATCTTACAAAAATGCCGCACCTAGTCTAACAGAAACAGAATGGAAGGGAGAGAGGCCAAAACAAAAAAAAGAAATTGTCAATATGTAAAACAACAGAGACAACTGCCAGTAATGCAGATACAAAAATAAGCTCTGTCCTAGAGATTTATTGCCAAACGCAACATAGAACAAGATGCCAAACAAAGTTCATGTATTCTTAAGAAGAAATGAACAATAAACATATGCCTACTCCCCGATGCCACGACTACATATTGTACAAACCAACTATTAGACTCAGGAAACTGACATCCTAAGGGACCAAATTAAAAAATGCCCAACATGTAAAACTTTTTCAATGATGCAGGAGTTGTGACCTTTGTTTCTAGAATTTCTTCCAAAAATTACTGAACAAGATCTGAGATAATTTGCACATCATAGTGCACCTAGGCATTCATATAAAAATGGGGTATAGTTTGCCTCGCAAAATTCACAAGTATGAAGTAACTGGTTAAGAGTATTAATTGAGAAGATTAGCAATTGGAGGGATCCACTAAAAGAGATAGAGGTGAGCTTTTCACTTTTGGTATACATGGTCCAAAACAAATCTTCTAAGCATGTGCAATTGGATTATTAGACCAGAACCAAGTCCAGAGATCCTTGTTTAACTGCACAACAAAAATTAAAAAGTAATTGCACAGTGCATTTGTCCAAGCCAGCAGACAGTGAAGAGGCACCATATCAAAATTAGATAAATGGCTCCACCCAGGAATGAATGAGACCATTCAGTGTTGGTCTGTTGGAACCATACAAACCAATCCCAAATTCCTACTTCATCGTTGCCCCTCCATCAGATATCAATGTCCATTTCTCTCAGCAATCTATTACTCATGACTTTTTCCAGACTCCTTTACAGCAAAGGGAAGAAAACGGTGCAGACTATTCTGCAGTCACAACTTCTCTCAAATATCAATCAAGATAGAGAAATCAACATCAACACCTGCATGGGCCATAGATTGGAGTGGATGAAATTGTAATTCTATATCATTTTCGTCAAAAAACGAGAAATTTCCGTGGGTTTACGCTAAATTGGCACGATTTAATTTTGCACATATAGGACAAACCAAATGGCACTGATTCTGTTATTCTTTCCTAACTTATCAATTCATTGCTTGGCTTCTAAACTGTCAAATAGTCCATGTATCCACCAAATTACTCACTTGATTGAAATTACAATATCATTCTCATGATTCTAAAATAATAGCAAATCTTTGACAACCTATGATATTAGACAATGAGTAGCATTTCTAAGTGGAGCCTGAATACTTCCCTTGGTGCAACCAATCATGTAGTAGTTGTACTGTTCTGAATTTTTCCCCAATGGAAAAAGTTACCAATCGGGGGAAAAAACTTAGGCTGGATGACCCCCCTCCCCCCCCCCCCAAAAAAAAAAAAAAAAAAAAAAAAAAAAAAAAGATTACACCACACACAAAATTTTCAGTAATAGAATTTCTTATTGAGCTTACCAATTTGTGTCCCCACCTATAAAGGAAAAGGGATTTGCTTTACTCCACTTCACAAACATATTCTCGGGGATGGAGTTTAGATTTCTAAATTTTTACAGAGTAAGTGTGCAAGAGTCCGTAGGACAAGCTAGAAAGAGTACCATCCACAATTCCACATAAGGGGGTTGGAACTAGTGCCAGGTGGTTTGCTAAGAGAGGGCCAAGAAATAATGAATGTCGTTGTTGTCAGGGGTTTCCAAGCAATTTTTCAGATTTGCCGAGCATCTAAAAGAGCTAATGCATTACCAAAACTCAAGTGTATTGCAATTGATGCATTAGCGTTTGCATGCTTAATGCTTTTCACTAGTTGGTTCCAAGACACTGATGCATTAGCCTTTGCATCTTTGCATCCTTAATGCTTGCTTGGGTGGAAAGTAATCGACTCATATCCTATCAATAGGAAGGACTTCCCTACTGCCATGTCAATGATATTTCATTTTTACTGACCACAGAAATTCAAGTTATCTAAAAGATCATAAGCCAGTCAAAAACTAGGGAGTAGGGACCATCTGGTCATTCCAAATATAAATTGTTCCACATGTGTCTCTGAAAGATCTATACCTGACTCCTAACCAGCATTTTAATAACCTCCCAGGGGACAATAGGAAAGAAACTCAAATTGTAAAAGCAACACATAATTTTTTTTTTATAAGTAAGCAACACATCATTTGAAATAAGCAAACCCTGTTACTGATAAAATAAGGTATGCAATAGCTCGGAAATTCCAAAGCCAAAGATGGTGGCAAAAGTGGCAAAATGAGGTACTTTTCCTATAACAGCCGATTGCAATACAACAAATAAATAAACACTAACCTCATTTTGCTTCTTTGAGCCAAAAAGCTCAGAGTCCTCCACAGAGCGATCACGATCTCTAAACAATTTGCGGAAAAAGTTCTCTGTCCCAGGACTGCTTTCAAATGAGTTGCCACCAGGGCCATTTTCACTTGGCATGTTATTTTTGGAATCTTCGGGATGCACTCTAAATAGTCTTCGGAACAATGAAAACTCCGAAGGCTCTTCTTCATCTATGTGGGCATTACCCTCTTCAACTTTGTCATTTCCTTCTTTCTTATCCTCAAACTTTTCCCTAAATAATTTTTTGAAAAACCCCTCTTTCTCATCATCTTCAGCTGATTTCGAACATCTTTCTTCAGTTGCCCCCCTATATTCATCGTCATTTCCATCCTTCTTATCCTCAGATTTCTCCTTAAATAACTTCCGAAAGAACCCATCCTTCTCATAATCTTCCAATGACTTTGAAACTGATCTGTCCTCTGAATCACTCTTGCTATCGCGAAATAATTTCTTGAAGAAATTATCTGAGCTAGATGTCAGTTCCTCATCCTTGCCTTTACTGTCCCTGAAGACCCTCTTGAAAAATCCCTCTGAACTAGTTGTCAACTCCTCATCTTCACCTCTACTGTCACGCAGCAATTTCTTAAAGAACCCCTCCTTTCCTGAGTCCTCATCATCCTTCTCCACTGACTTCCTAAACAATAATGCATCCCTAACCTTCGGACCAGGAATAAGTTTCTTGAAAAGATTATTTTCCTCAGGAGTTGACTGACCGATCTCCTCTTGCAAACGGTTCCCCGATGAGGGGGAAAATGAAAAAGACCTCCTCTTGCCGTCATCAGGCGAAGATGTTAGGGACAACAGCCTCTGCTTGGATGACAAAATCCTACTAAAGACCTGATTCTTATTGCTCCCGGGACTGGCAGTAGCATTTTGAGGCCGCATGAGTGGGGGCCACTCGCCCGTCAGAGTAGCCGCAGTCTGACACTTCTCCTGAATCCTACCGATGCCATCGTTATCATCGTTATCCTCGAGCTCAGCCATCAAGAACCAGTGCACTTTCAAAGCAATCTTCAACGACTGAGAGCAAATATCAATCACAAACTTATCTAAGCTGGGGCTCGGCTTGTGCACCATCATGTAACATATCTGAAACAGGTAGCTCTCGATACCCGACAGAGGTAATGTGTACATCCTATTGCACAGATAATCGCGGACCCCCGCGTGATTGTGCTTGTAGAGATAGCTAACTGCAATCCACTCGCAGAAGAAAGCGGAGTTGAAGAACCTGATGAGCCACCCGGCCTCTCCGGAGTCGCTCGCCAGGAGAGTCCGCGAGGTTGAGATCTCCCGCGGGGAATCATCGGATTCCCCGATCGTAAGCCCCAGAATCCGCACCATTGTCGATCAACCTAATCAACAATCTACCACCGCCTTCCCAAAACCCTACCCATGATGCCGCCTAAACTGACCTCCCTACCTATTCTCCCGAAATCCCCAAACCAGCATTCAACCGTACCTCGAATCGAAGCCGGACCTTCGACGCCACCACCGGCCGTCGAATCCAATCACGACGCGGCGGATCCCCGGACGCCGGCGAGCGAGGTGGCGGGGGAGCTCGAAGCTCGATGCGCGCGCGGCTAGGGCAAGCCTAGGCTGCCGGATTGTCCTCTGCGAATGCGGGAGGAAAGCGCAGATTCGATCGAATGCGAGAGCCGGAGAGAGCGAAATCCTCGCCGGAGAGAGAGGCCGGCGTCCGATCGCGGCAGCTGGCGGCGGAATTCTTGCGCGGACGGCGGCGTATCGGCGGCGCTGATGGCGGTGGTGAGGGCGGTGGCGGTGGTGGTTGGGGGTCTGTTGAGAGAGAAGAACAAGGGCGAGCCCATGATTTCAAATTCATAGTTCTGGGCTCCTTTTTTATTAATTATTTATTTATTTATTTTTAATTAATTAATTAATTAAGTGAGAAAATCAAATTGGCGATTAATGATTTGAATGAAAAAAAAATAAGACAAGGTTACTTTTTTTTTTTTTGGTCAAATACGAGGTTACATTGATTACCAAACAATTGCAAATTGACTTTTCCTTCTTTTTTTATCATTTTACATACCTTCTTACATCTTTTTATATTCGTTCATTTTCGCGAAGTAAAATTAGTAAGAGCCACATGCCACTTACAAATTGATTTTTTGGTAACATTTTAAATAGGAGCCCTGAAGTGAGGCCACTCTCTTTCTTCTCCCCGGCATTGGCCATGGCTCTCTCTCTCCCTCTTCTAACTTGCGACCATAGCTGCCTGATCTCTGCCTTGGCCGCTCGAGTTCTAAAGCTCTAGGCAATGGCCAAGGCTGCTCAAGAGCTTCAACATCGAGCGAGCCCCGACACCATGGCTGCGGAGGTGGTCGGCCTCGTGCAGCCACAAAACTATGGCGACATGAGCTACCGGCCCTCGTCGAAATGAACCGACGGAGGTCACCGACTTCCATGGACATGGGTCGAGAGCTTCACAAGGAGAGAAAAAGAGATGCCTAGGAGACGACAAAAAACGATTCTCAATTAGTAGATGTTGTCACCTAAAATTTCTGCTGGCTCCCCTCGTCGAAGTCGAAGAAGCCTTCCGTGTAGTCAGTGAATTTGAACATTTGACCGCGAGATCAAAGGAGAATGGGGGCGGCGTACCCACGCGACATGACGAAAGATATATTCTAATACTTATAATGCATTTGATAATATTTCTATTATGGAGAATAATATCTTTTCAGAATAATTATTTTACTCCCTAGAATAATTTTTAATAAAATAACGCATTTGACAACTATATAAAATTTGTATTCCTAAAATAGAAAAAAAAAAAACATGAATACGTTTAATACAACCCACAATTTTTTTCATACCATAAAATTTATTTTAATATTTTAATACATCTTTTAGATTTTTCTTTTTATTTTCTTTTTTTCCTCTCTTTTGTGGCGGCAGCAATAGCAAGCAATGAGTCTCCACCAACCAATTAGAAGAGGATGAAGAAGAAAAGTAAAAAACAAAATGACTTATTTCTAGAGATTGTTTCTAAGGATAAAAAATTACTTTTTTTTATGTTTCATTTCTATTCCAAATATATTCCCAATAGAAAAATTAATTAAAGTAACTAAACGAATTTTTACTTTTTTTTTTTATTTTATTTCGAATAACAAGAAGACAAAAAAACAAGAATGTTTCTATGCAGGCCTTTTAGTTATCCATTTCAAAACTTTATTTGAGATAAGGGCATCATTTGAGGACTTCATTAAAAAAATTTCCCTTGATATTTTTCAACCTTTCGGCCCACCTTTTCGTCATAAATCTCATTATTGTCGTTCATTTTGCAAATTAATTATGTTTGAACATGATCAAAATGGATTTCCTTTTGGCTCCTCCAAAATAGTAGCTATAATATGTTCTATTAGTGGCAGTGATCGAAATTTAGGATTTGTTTGAATTGGACTTTTAATTTTCATAGTTTGCTTGATCTAAAAGTCGCGGCTCTCACACTTTGACTCATTTTAAATTAGAAATTCTTAAAACTTTTACGTTGCTTACACTTGACACATAAATAATACAAATTTTTTATAATTTGTCTGAAATTCGAATGATGTATTAAATTTTGATGGGAAATCAGAGTAGTACTTTTAATTTTTAATATAAGTCCAAACACATGGGACACTAAAGGTGAGCATGTTGCATATCTGCCACGTACATATAATGTGAACACCCTTTTTAATATTTTCCTTAAAGCCCGGAACTCGCCACATGGCATTTTAAATCTACCCTATAGCCTAGGACTTATTAAAACCTTTAGTTTTTTCATTATTTTATTCACCAAATAATATTGTACGCAAAATACATGAAACTCCACAATTTCGGAAGCAATATATATGACTACCGCTAAAATTTTAACCGGTACACCTTTCTTATGATTTTTTAATTTGTTACAACCATTAACATTCCGTCATGGTTCTCTTCATTATGGCATTTCAAGAACCCACATGGTGCTAGTACAAATTTGGGAGTATGGGTAACACCAAAAACAAAAAAAAAAAAATTAGAAAATTGGAGGAAAAGTACCAAAATAGTTCTAAACATTTTGCATTAGTACTGATTCAGTCCTAAACTTTTTTATTTGACCAATTTAGTCCTAAACATTTTCATATTAGTACCAATTCAATCCATCCGACTAATTCAAGCCGAAAATTGCTGACGTGACAGCCGGTGGTCTTATGTGGCACCACGTAGACAAATTTTATAGTTTTTTGTATATTTTTCAGAATTTTTATTTATTTTTTCTTTTTTTCCTCTTTTCTTTTTCCTTTCTCCTCACCCCTCAGCCGGTGAGGTCACGGGCTGACCATCGCTAGCCATAGGCTGGTCAGGGCTAGGGATGCCACGCCCTCGCCGGCCACAGGCGAGTGCGTCGACCCCCGCTCAAATCCAGGCGAGGGCCAAAACCCTCGCCCATTGGCTAGTGAGGGCCTCTGCGCCCTCATCAACCATTGGAGAGGGCACGACGACCCTCCTCGGCCAAGGGCGAGGGCCTCCGCGTCCTCGTCAGCCACAGGCGAGGGTGCGAAGGCCCACACTCATGGCAGGCGAGAGCCGCGACGCCACAGGCGAGGCCACCGTGGCCCTCGCCGGATTTGGGCGAGGGCGTCGTGCCCTCGCCGTGGCAAGCAAGGATGTCATGCCCTCGCCCGGATCGGGGGGGCCGATGCGCCCTCACTTGTGGTAGGCGAGGGCGCGGGGCCCTTCGCCCCAACCAGCCTGTGGCCGGCGATGGTCGACCGACAACCTCACCGGCCAAGGGGTAATAAGAAGGAAAAAGAAAAAAAAAAAAAAAAGAGAGAAAAAAAGAAAAAAAATTAATAATTAAAAAAATCTAAAAATTTATTAAAATAAATATATAAAATTTATCCACGTGGTGCCATATAAGAGAGAGAGAGAGAGAAGATGTACTGAATTGGTACTAATGTAAAAATGATTAGACTAAATTGAGAGAGTCTAAAAAATATATATAAAAATTTTTAGAACTTTTTTTGTACTTTTCTCGAAAATTGGTGTCCCATGAGATAAAATTCAAGCTTTTTGATAGGATTTACCAACTACTTGTTTTAAATGTGTTCAAAATGTCCAGTGTATAATTTGTAACTTGATATAATTAACTTGTAAGCGATTCCATGGAGACAAATCTTAATTTGTAGATAACTCATCATTTTCAGATGATAGATCACACCACCAGCTACTATACTTACTCTCGTACACTTGATCTTTTGCACAATTAATATATGGTAAGAGGATCACATTGAAGTTAGCTACTACATTTACTTTCATACACTCAATATTTCACACGATTAATATACAGAAAGAGTATTACAGTGAAAATCATTCCAAAGAAAAATACGATATCAACAAAGAAAGTAACTCAAAGTAAATATTCGAATTCAATATTGTGCTCTCTAACATTTTGGCCTAGAAGCTCCTCTTAAATAGTCATCTTCAATCTTCTCACTGGAGATGCTTTAGAATACCAACTAGCCATAAGAGATTCATTGGTGCTGCTATCTAAATATAGAACTGCTCATACAACTCTTTTTTCCTAAGTATTTGCAGATTATCCGGAAATAGGTCATACAACTATTGTTCCAACACTGATTACTTTGACATTTCTAACAAATGCCTGTTTCTATTCCCCGAGATGATTACTTTGACATTTCTAACAAATGCCTGTTTCCTATTCCCCGAGAGACTTCCTGATTTTCCGCTGTGCAACTCCACCCTACAGTAGCTATAATCTTTTTCTCCAACTAACATCCTCACATGGCCATTGTTCAAATATTACCAATGACATGATATATTTAGTATTGACATAAAAATCATCATTATTTAATCTTTAGGTCCGTTAGTGCTGTATATGAAAAATCACGTGGATTACTTGCAATCAATCATTTAATAATCCTCTAGAGTATCTCAATTTCCAAAGACATAGCCTTGATGAAAGATTGACCGTTCTACCTTCAAGTCATTATAAACACCTCATTACCTTTCACTAGTTCTCCTCCTTCTCATGATCCTCATCCTTCGTACCTAGTCTTCATTGAACTAATATTATCACAGTCTTCCACCTCATTTATATAATCTACTGCTCCGATAACAGTTCATTGCACTTGATAACGATACTGATCTTTTGATCCTTTCAAGGATATTGGTGATTTCAACTCCACCAAGTTATTCATCTACACGATCCTTCCAAGTTTTATCAAATATCATTGTTTAATGCTTGTTCACCATTACTATGTCCATCTAATCTGTTTGCTCGATCTTTGTACCTCCAAGTCATCATGAACATTTTTATTCTTTTTGGCTTGTTTACCTTCGATCAAGGTCATTCAAGATGTTCATTTCATCTAAAGATCCTTCCGGCTTATAAACAACTTCATCTCCTAATATCTTATTCACCTTAAATATTAGTAGAGTAATATTGATACTGGCATAGCACTCCTCACATCTGAATATTATTATATTATTTATGACAATATCTACATTTTGGTTTGTACATGTATCATCTATTACTACTTGATCAATACACACGTTAGTAACCTTTAACTGTCGTTATCATTGTAAAAACAATAGACATTTGCTTTGAAATCATTTGCTACCTGTGTTGATATATATGTATTTTAAGGGGATGTCAAATAGTGTAGTTTGGGTCATAAGTATCCATTTGAATTTTTTCGTGAGATGAAAATTTATTTGAAATAAATATATCATGCAGTACAAATTAAATATTTTTTATATTATATCTACTACATCAAGTGCAAAATTTCCCCTCTATAGTCCTATGCAAAAGTACTACTAACTATATTGCCTTTTGGTCCACAAATGAAGGGTATAATTTGGCTCCATTTATTTCACAAACGATAAACAATTTGAAAAATATTTTCTCCGCACATTATCTTGAAAAATATTTTCATTAGCAGTAATAATTACATTCAAATATTTTTCCTTTTTTTTTTAAATTGATTATTCTTTTTGCTAAATAAAATGAAGTGTTGGCTGTTGGGAATATTCTCAAACTCCTGTCCTCGCGTTGCCTTACAGTCAACCAATCACATAAAAAGGAAGAAGAAAATGTCCTTCCATTTCACCTCCATTGTTGCTGAAATTCCTTTGCTTTTTGCCCTTTTTCTTGCCTTGTCTTCTTCTCCTCCTGCATTCCCCGGCAGCCGCCCTTCGTCTCCTCCCTCGCGATTCCCGCCGGCGTCCCCCCCTAGGTTTCCGATGGGACTCCGGCGATGACGGGTTCCGGCGAGCCGGGGCTCCGATCTGAGGCGCGCGCGCGGCTCTCAAGTTCGCACCTTTGATCCTCCTCCGGCCGGCTTTCGCCGGGTTCTGATCTGGGTACCGAGGTTTTTCGCGGGTTTTTGAGGTAAAAGATGGCCGGACGCGCGCTGGTCCAGGTCTCGGCCGCCGGCGGCCCGGCGGTGTTGAGGCTGGACGCCCTCCCTCGCGGCGGCTCTCCGAATTGCCTGCCCTGCCTCCCCGCGAAACCCCAGGAGCGCGGGCGGCGGCGGCGGCGTCGAATCCGGGCGGCGTCCGCCGACCCGGGGCACGCGCAGCAGCCCTCGTCGTCGGCAGCGACCGAGAAGAAGAGCCCGATCGCGGTGGTGCTGGACGTGCCGCGCACCATCTGGCGGCAGACGCTGCGGCCGCTGGGCGATTACGGGTTCGGGCGGCGGAGCGTCTGGGAAGGCGGGGTCGGGCTGTTTCTGGTGTCGGGCGCCGTGCTCTTGGCGCTATCTCTGGCTTGGTTGAGGCAATTCCAAATGCGGTCCAAGTTCAGGAAGTATTTGGCCGTTTTCGAATTCGCGCAGGCTTCGGGAATCTGCACTGGAACGCCCGTGAGGATAAGAGGGGTGACTGTTGGAGAAGTCATCCGGGTCAATCCATCATTGAGAAGTATCGAAGCAGTCGCCGAGGTAAATTCGATATCTCATCCAATTGGCTTTATGTTCTGCTGAGCATTCTGAAGAAATCTATGCTGTAGACAGTGTAGGGGAAGGTCGACGTCTGCGGTGCCGTGATTTGATGTGTATATTGCTTATGTCTATATTCCACATTGTAGGTTGATGATGAGAAGAAAATCATACCTCGAAATGCTCTTGTTGAGGTGAACCAGTCGGGTCTTCTGATGGAGACTATGATCGACATTACCCCTCGAGACCCCATTCCGACGCCGTCGGTAAGTCCTCTTCATCCAGAATGTGATAAAGAGGGTCTCATCATCTGTGACAGGCAAAAGATAAAGGGATATCAAGGTGTGAGTTTGGATGCTTTAGTGGGGATATTCACCCGGATTGGACGTGAAGTCGAGGAAATCGGTGTTGCTAGAAGCTATTCACTAGTCGAACGAGTTTCCGCAGTCATTGAAGAGGCAAAGCCACTCTTGGCCAAGGTGTGACATGCTTCTTCCGCTCTTTTGTTCGGTTAAAGTGTCTATGTAGTTTTTGGCTACTTTATCTACTATTTTCCCTTGTTGCAAATGCTTCAAGCCTGTTACTTGGGAAACTTATGCAATTGCTCGCGAAAGATCTACACATTAGTAATTGCCTTTATTGCTAGACATGTTTCTCCACAGTTCAAAGTGTCATCCTTGCTGCTTGCTTCCTGCTGCTGTACCTAAGGTTACTTTTATTTTATGTCTTAATGAAATTCTCATGCATATAATTAGCTTTTCCCACGTAGCAATATTTCAGATAGAAGCCATGGCCGAAGATGTCCAGCCTTTACTTGCTGAGGTTCGCGATAGTGGTTTGGTGAAGGAGGTGGAGACTTTGACAAGAAGCCTTACACAAGCCTCTGACGATATGAGGTGGGAGCTCCCAGCTTACGACCCATTTGATTCATGTGGATTCATTTGCCAGTTAAATGTGATTGACATCCTTGCAGATTTTAGCATTTTAACATTACAAGACCCCATCCAAGTTTTCTTTGATTTTATCTCAGCTTCTGTGGGCCCCAATTAGTGGAGTGAAGAAAACAGAATTTAAGTTTTGATCTAGAATCTGGCTCAGTTTTCACGATTTTGTCTTGGTAGTCTTAGTCTCCTTTATCCTTTTAAGTTTATCCTCCGCTTGGCTTTGAGGGATATAGCTCAATTGATAGAGTTTGAGCACTTGATTCAATGTTATTATGGACTAGATGTCTTAGTTTTTTAGGGGGTAGTGATGATATTTTGTGCCTAAATGAGCTGGCTTACTTTTCCTGTAATTAACCTGCTGTAAGGCTTGTGGTAAAATATAAAATTCCTTTTTATGGTATCTTTAAAGGACCTATGCAAAGAGAAAATCGTAGTTGGTGGTGTTCCATATAAAGGCATGGTTGGAACAAGTCGATGCAATTATCACTGACATGTTCATGATTTGAGGACCTGAATATTCTTCAATTCTCTTCTGCCAGTGCAGCAGCCATTTACCACTGTCCCATGCCATCGCTATTTCATTTTTAACTTTTTTGTTCTTGTCCTCTGCCATGCTATTGTTATCTTGTTTAGTGGAACCTGACCAGATAACCTGTATTTAATGACCAAGAACACAGCTTTTGCACGCACCCATCTCTCTGGTTTAAATGCTTGCAAAAAAATTCTTCAATATTTCTGTTGTCTGAGAAACTGACCACCACTTGTCTAGGGATGAGGAAAAGCTGCTTTTGATAATGTGCTTGGTGGTTTGATTGAAAAAGTTGCATGATGCCCATTGCATGATGATCTTATGATTAGGATTGTAGGTTTAATATAAAAAGAAAAAGAAAACGAAAACGCTTGGGCATGTCATAAGCAAGATTTTACCAAAATATAGTTCACATATTTTCATGCTTGCAATTAGTCTTTAGAAATACCATAAGAGCTTACCCACGGTTGCAATTAGCATCTCCTTCTCTTAGACCGTCCTGTGTGTGTTCACCCACCAAGTTCTGGGAGCCTGAACTGTTTGTTTTTTCTCTCTACAGAAGGGTGCACTCGTCTATCATGACTCCAGAGAACACCGAACTGATTCAGAAATCCATCTACACTCTAATTTTCACGTTGAAGAATGTTGAGGTGAGTCTTGCTATGAACTTTACAGAGCTGCAATCAAACCACACGAAGTTCATTATAACTTCTCCTGGGCAAATATCTATACGGGAATTTACCTTTCTCCTGTTTGTGTATTGTGCAGAGTATAAGTTCTGATATTTTGGGATTCACGGGCGATGAGGCTACAAGACGAAATTTGAAATTGCTTATCAAGTCCCTCAGCAGGCTATTGTGAAGACTTGCCTACAAGACAAAGTGATATTCTGAAGGTGGCAGACCTCGTACCATAATTTTTGGGTTCTGTTTCAGGTAATTAGGCAGGTCATGTGTCTGTATACTCTGTTTTTGAGGATGGATGGGAGGGACGGCTCAATTACTATTTTTTGGTGATAGTTTGGGAGCATGAGCACAGTGTTAAAAAAGATGTTATTCTGCTGCATCAATTACCTTATCATGCTTTTGTTTGCTTGAGTTCGTTTTCCTCTACGACAGGCAATTTAACATCATTTTGGCTTCATTTTTAACTGACATTCATCCTGAGCTTTTACAGCCTTTGTGGTCGACTTTTTGATGTTATAGATTGTGGAAGCACCTACCATGTTGACCTCCCTTGACTTGCATGGCATGCTGGTCTTTTTGTATGCATTAACTCGATAAACCCTTTCAAATGATTCCCTAATCCCAAGCTTACTATTTACTATTCTACATTTTGAAAAGTCTGCATCATGCGGGTTTGCACCAACTCAATTCCCATATATCAAGTCAAATTGAAGGTGCTGAAATCATGGATGTCATGAAATTGGAGCTGGGAAAAGTCTAATCCTTTGTACAAGACTGATAGATTTGTTTGATTAATCTGGCATTGGTTTCTTTCCCAGTGATTTACTGCAATTGGGAGTGACATTGATTTTGTCACTTGATTCGTTCATTAGGGTGTTGTGACTTAACTGGAAAAAGCTCGAAACCTCTTGAAAAGTTTCTGCTAGCCATAATCGAGTTTTGAAAGTACTGAAAATGTTTCTTAAATTTATCTTTTTTGTAGTTCTAGAAATTTGACTGGAAAAGAGATACCATTTCATTCTTTCAGATAGTTCATTTTGCTGAAGAGAAATAAACGTCTTCCCTCTTGGAGAAATGATTATTTTTAATGATGGGGATAGGAAGTACAATATGCTGAAATTATTACAACCTCAAATTGGTTGATAGTCACAGGATAGGAAGTACAATACGCTGAAATTATTACAACCTCAAATTGGTTGATAGTCACACACTAGTTGTTTTTAAGTAGGAACTGCTGTGATTTTCTCTCGTACAGAAAGCCATCCGACAACGACTCATCGGCTGAGAAGATCATGATCCCATTAATTTCGAACCCGTTCTCTTGCAGAAGATTCAGAGCGCTGAAAAACGCGTCCCCTTGAATCCCTCTCCCATTAACTTCATAGCTAGGGAGCAGCTTGTCCTTGTTGAACTGACTGGCTCGCAGCTGAAACGCCTCCAAGTACCCCTTCGGGGTTCTGACTTTATCGGTGTAGAATTGATGGTTAACATAGTCAATGACATCCTTGTATCCATTGAAGAGCTCGATGTAAGGACCGGTGGTGAGGTGATAGGGCGCAATGGTTGCGGTGCAGATGACTCCCTGGTTCTTGAGGAGGGTGATGAGCTCGCCGATGCAATAGGCGAAGCTCGTGTTGCCGTGCTTTGGGAAGTTCTCGTAGTCGATGTCGATCCCATCGAGATGGTATGTGGTGGCTAGAGACTGGAGAGATGAGAAGGCATTTGAAATCCAGGTTGCAGCATCTTTCGGATCATACCAGCTGAGCACCTTGGGGCCTAGGCTCCATCCAGAGAGGCTGGCAAGCGCCTTGACATTGGGATGCCTTTGCTTGATGGAGGCAACGGAGTCCGGGGTCAATGTGGATTCCCAATAGGGTGAGAAGACTCCATTTTGGGGATTGCCCGAGGTGTCGGAATCAATGGCAAAGCTGAGGATGAAGTAGAAGTCTAGGCCGTCTTCGATAGGCACGGAGTCGAACTTAACGGGCGCCCCTGTGGCTCCAATGTACTCCATCATCACCTTCCCATCTGGAAGAGAAGGGGATTATAATGATGCATCACACAAATAGGAGGACAAAAAGGAATAAGGAGAAGGCGATTTCGATCATCATTAATCTATTTAGCATATTTGCCTACAATGCGTGAACGTCGATTGTTGGTTGTTGATACAAACCTCGATAATGACAAAACCAGTGATCGACACACAACAAGATAAAAGGAAAAGATCGATATGACAATCTCCACGGAGAAGCAAGAGTACCCGAGAAATGCTGAATATTGAAAAGAAACAGGAGGAAGAACAGCAGACTCGACTCACCACAACCGATTTGACTGACGAGAACCGATCCGAGAAGGCAGAAGATCAAGTGATGGAAGCTGACCATTCTTGATCCTTGTGTGATTCGGTATGTGCTTATACGTGATGACTGAATAACGAGATGCAGATTTATAGTTTCAAAAATCAGCAGGGATTTGCCGGCCTAGTCTTAGTAGTGGACTCGGAGATATCCGAATCCATCAAGGCACGCGAACGAAAACAACAACATTAGAAAAAGCCGGAAAGAATCATGTCTTGAATAAACATTGATCCTAGGTAGTCACCTTGTTTCTTTCATGTGGAGTTGTCAACGTCAATTCTGATGCTGTCGACAGACTGCACAAAGCTAACAATATGCGTTTGTTTTAGCTTGATTGAGGGCGGACCGGCCGGATTTTGAAGCAAGAATGCCACATATTCACCTATCCGACAAACAGAGTCGGGTTTAATCTAATCCTAAGGTGTTCTTGGAGGCTCCTTTAGATTAAGCACGATATTTCCCTATGTCCGCCTCTTCGAATCTTCGACTTTCAGCCACATCCTAGGCTCCTTTAGAATAAGCACGATATTTCCCTATGTCCGCCTCTTCGAATCTTTGACTTCCGGCCAAATCCTAGGCTCCTTTAGAATAAGCACGATATTTCCCTATGTCCACCTCTTCAAATTTTCGACTTTTGGCCAAATCCTAATTTCGTGCGCGGACAATTTACAAATGAAAACTTGTTGGTCGTATTGTATTACACTTGGGAGGATTGTGTTGTCAGACAAAGTCTCTTATCAATTCTAGTAAAGGAATGCATTGGGATATTAAGCTTCCAGTACTTCTACATAATTAGGAGAGCTTAGCATGCTGCAGTGCATTCATAAAACAACTTGAAAAGGAAATGAAATAGCTCCACCGAGAGAAGAAATATCTGGGATCTCCTGTTGCTGCGCTTCATTTATGATTCTCTGTTATCTGAGGTCGCCAAACCAAAGTAGGACAGCACACTGATTGGAGCGATAATCAGAAAAGAGCAGTCCAGCATATCTCGGCCAATCTCATGAAAGGCCTCCGTGCATGACCCATTTCTAATCTGCCTCACAATTTGAAAATTCGAACACCATGCTGATTGAAGCAATCTCGCTCATCATTTCCTTCAACCTATAGGAGTGGAAAATGACTTTTCTCTGTCATGCATGCAAGGTAAGAAGTGAAGAGGCCATAGTGAAGGACAAACTCCAGGAAATCTCACCACTTATGTCGTTAATTGCCCCTTCACGAAAAGATTTCTTTGACGTTCTAGTTTCTGTTATACTTTACTTCTTCAGACAGAACATCCCGTCTCTAAGCTCTAATTTCTCTTCAACAACCAGACTGGACAAGAAGCTTTGCAGTTGCTGAAGTGACTTATCATATGGAGGATCAGCCACACAGAACATCTGCAGCAATGAGTTCAGAATCTGAAATAAGCATCCATCCAATGCAAACTATACAAGTATTGAGACAAAAAGCATAAAATAAACTGCTCTTACCTTTAATGTATTGTGAATTCGATCCAATGCCATGGTGCCAAAATTTGTGAGCATGCCCACGATATATTTCTAAAGGGGAGAAGGACAAAAAGGAGAAGGATTACCATACTTGAGATACACAGGACATGCACAATCAAACTAAACCTTTTGCTCAACTCGCACACTCACTCTTCAGTTGCTGTTAAGCCAATCTACCTCAATCCCCCCCCCCCCCCCCCCCCCCCCCACAGAAAGATATCAATTGAAAGAAAAACAATGAGACCTTGCCACTTAAGGTAAAGCTAGGCAACTTTGCCACAAGAGGCAAGCTTTTTAATAGCCTCTTAACCTTACGATAGAAAGAAATTAGAAATTCCTGAGATTCACTGCTAACCTCATAAACAGTCATTTCCTTGCGAAGCTGATCCTCTGAAGAGGCCACAGAATTCTCTCCTTCCTCATCACCAGCTAAAGGCTCCTCGAAGCACTCAGTGTTACCGCCATTTCTGCTAGTGTCAGCCCCGCTTTCCAACAGCGAGAATATGCGGTCATCAGAGTCCGATCCAACTGATTCTGTAATAATTCCCTGGTGACAGAATGGTAGATGAATCATGAAGCTTATTATTCACCAACAGATCATTTAATCATTATTACAAGGGCAAAAGTAAGACCGGAGAAAAGGAAAAATCAGTTCTCTGTTGAGTGGTGCAGAAATGAAGGCCAATTCCATGAAACCGCAAGAGTGAAATGGACAGAAAATGGCAATGCCGATGATTTAACGACCATTGGAGAATGAAACTGTTCTGCTAAAGGCGAATCAAAGAAGAGGCTCAAAGACATGCAAGGCTGCCAAATGCAACCAGTCAGCCAGGGTATCTTGTAAAATACATGTCAACAAAAGATTTGCCCACACGGCCATCTGGTACAGGTAGATATTCAAACTATCAATCAATTTAAATCATGAATGTGCACTTGGCATATTCTTCACCTAGCCTGTACACCCTCAATTCACATGTTTCCTTTGCGGGTCACTAAAGCATCCCAGCAACATAGTAAGAAAGTGAAGAATAATACCAAAGAAAGGTGATGGAAAGAGCTTGGCCAATATACCTTGCTTATCCAAAAACTTATCCTCCGATTGAGTACATCCACAGGAACCCCCATTGCAATTGCAAGATTCTTTGAGGTCCAACTGATAGCCAAAAAGTTAGTACACCACTATATGATAGAAGTGCTACATAATTTCACACTAGCGATTACCTTTTCTGATCTTGAAATTGCATAATAATTGCAGCATGCAAAGGAGCCACAGTAAACTGCATCTCTCTATCTTCAAACTGCAGCTCCAACTGAAAATAGCAGAAAATAGATGAGGAATCGTATGGTGTCAAGCTGCATTAACATAGAAACTAAAGCATGTGAATAAACTAACTTACAGATACACAATAAAAAAGGCCAAATAAAATCCATTTGCTGCCTATCCCTTAGGAACAAGCAACACGGTTTATTGACCAGAATGGAAAGACAATAACATGTAATCAGTGACACGCATGTCATTTTGAGCGATTGATTACCTTGACTGTTCCGATATTTTTCTTCCACAAAAGCTTACGAGGGGTCTTGATTTCGTTGTATCTTCTTGCATAATCAGAAAGCAACTGATCAACAGGTTCTGGCAGATTAAAGGTCTCCTCCTGCAATATCTTCCTCATCAGTCGACAGCAGCCAAAGTTACCCCTTAAACAAATGAACTCTCAACTTAGTTAACGAATTATTGTAGAGCTGGTTTTCTTTGACACAAGAAAGGAAGGGGCATGGCCATGTATTATGTAGCTCCAGTTGGCGCAGTTTGCAAATAACCTACACGGCACTAAAAGTTATCTGTAAAGCCTTTAAGCAGAATTGACAGATGAATCTGTTTTCGGAATAACTTTAGGCATCATAATTCACAGGCTTATAAATAGTACTCAGCAGTCAGTGATGTTAGCCCCGTCTAGTGTAATGTTTGTAAGATGTACTAGCTTTCTTGCATTGAGATATTGACATGTTGATTGTGAGAAATGTCCAAATTATCACTTCAGCACAACAACTTTTTAATAGCAAAAGCAGAAGTCACTGCCATACCTGGATGGGAGGCCAAAAATTAGAAGATATGATTGTAGAATCAAGATTATCCAAAGAAAGCCCATTGTCTTCCAAATCAGCACCTGAGGATCATTTAGGAAAAAGTATGTTTAGCAGCCAAAGAATACCATTGTATTAGAGAAGGACTAATGACATCTCTGAGGAGAAAAGTAGAAACTCAACTGGTTTGAGAATTCTTGTTTATCGTTGCCTTTATATTGCCGTTTGTCCTCTTGGAATCAATTAGATCATTAAGCATTATTTCACACTTCAGCATGCTACTCTCACCAAAATGTATCTAGAGAGTTAAAGGAAAAGGGTGATTACAAGAAAATAAAATAATGCGGCACAACCAACACAATACACAGACCAAACAGCATTTCCGCCCAGAGAACCAGACTACTTGCCTTGAGGAGTTCTAAAGTGCGTATCTCTGAGTCAATGTCATAATCTGACTTGTTGAGAAGCTTTTCAGCCAGCATGACGCGGTATTCATTAACCAGTTGATCTTTGGAACCTATAATTCCAACAATCATTCCTAATATATCCACCTTCCTCTGGTTCCTGCTACCCTTAAGGGGGTCAGCCTCTACTGGATCAGGCTCCCAGCTGAAGGTAAAAAATTAACCAAAATGAATAGTCAACTCAGATCAAGTCGGTAGATGAACAATATGGCTAGCAGAAGTCAACAGTATTCATATGACATCGACAAGATAAGAAACCTCAGTGACATTCATAGTCATGACTGAATAAACCTACCTTGCAGCGTTTTCCCAGGCTTGTTTGTCATCAGAATTGAAACCATCCTCAAAAACACTGTTCTCCTGACTTTCTTCATCCCTATTCAATTCTTCGAGAAGGCTATCCCCAGCATTTCCTGTCCCATCTGGACTGCCACCAGACCCATCCGTAAGCATTGTAACAATGCATTTGATAGTATCTTTCCTGCCCCTTAAATACTCCCTTATTGGTTCACCAACTGCCTCAAGGAAAACGCCTGCTGGATCAATTGTTCGGAGTGCTTTAATAGTTGAAACGTACTGATGCAATATATCATTGGTTGATGCGCCTGCAGTGAGCAATCGATATTGTAGTGCAGATATAAATGACTTGACCAGCTTAGAGTGTTGTCCTGTGTACTCAAGACATTGTTTCAAGTCTTCAATTGCAGGGGCGCTGCAGAATTAAGAAATTTATTTAGAATCCTCAAACGAGTTATAAAATACTTGGATAATGATACAACCAAGATCCAGAAAGTGATTCATTGTAGCTTCTCTGAGAAGGAGACTAGTCCAACATTTTTGTTTTTCACTGAATAAAGAAGGCAAGCTCAAACCTTTTTTGAATCACGAGGTTATGCATATTTACGGATACGATTACAAATACAATTTCCTCAAAATTACGAACAAAATTAAGCAACCTGAAAAGCATGTCATCAGTGGCATGAGAATGGAAGGAATTGCCCCCGCTATAAAAGGCAGCAAAAAAGAACTAATTGAATGATTGCTCAAACAAGAAGATGATGTATAACACTTTGAAATTCTGTTGATGTATATATAGCAATTGACTCATTTTGTCTCGTCTCCATTGGTACACAATTTCTATAGCCAATAATAACATATCATGTTAATATAAGCTGATACTGTAAGATAACACCATTGCACAAGTGATAAAAGTACAATTTAGTGACACATAAACACATTGCTAGTTCACATTTTATGAGTGTTGAATATCATGGAAACATTTTGTTCATCTCATCACATAGCACTGTTCATAGTTTTTTTTTTTGTAAGGATAGCACTGTTCATAGTTGTTTCCTAGAAAAGGCAATAAACTAAAGCATCATCTCTGATTGAGGAATAAAAATTTGAAACAATCACAAGTATTGTATATCTTATTTGGCAAAATCAAAATTCATAATTCATGTCTGCAACCTTGAACGAGAAAAAGGGCAAAGATTAGCAAAGTACCTATCGGGGTAATCCACTATAATCTCAAAAAGTTTGGCAATTCTTAAATCTTGTAAGGTTTCATAAGCAAAATACTCTAGCCGTAACTGCCATCGAACCAATCCTTCTGAGGGAGCATCAATTCCAGGATAGCATGAAGATGGTCGTGAAGCCAAGGGTGATTTGAGACCAGATGATGGACTATCATAATCATAAGAATCGCCAAGATAGGAGAGAAGGGCTTTGAAAAATCGAAGAGGCACAGCCTGCAATCATTTGCATCTAACTTTCATCGATACAGCTGGGTATACTCAGTTATGAGAGGAAAAGAGAATGTAAGACTCTGACATAGTGATTCAGGAACTTGCATGAATTCTAGCATGAGAACACAACTCAAATTGTGTGCACAGAGAGAGGAGGATCCTTCTTTTCGGCTATTAATAAGTGTACATATTACAGACCGCTACTCCTAAAGAAGTCATTTATCTGGTCAAATAACAAAATCTCCTCATCCATGTGCAGCATTCAAGCATAAATTCATCTGAAAAGACAAACATGGTTGGCAAAAACATATAATATGTTGGAAAATCTCCTATAATCTATCCCAAATCATTTGGGATATTATGTGATATTATTTGATTTGATTTGATTATGTGATATGATTTTGTTAATTATAAATTGGCTACCGACAGAGATTAGGTCTTCTATTCTTGATTTTCTCAGCTAATTTAGATCCTCTATTCCTGTATATATACCGTGTAATCACTCGATGATGATATAAGAAAATACAGATTCTTTTCTACATAATACAAGAGACAAATCACTTGGCTTTCTTCTAAACCATGTATATGGGAAGGGAATTAGAACAATGGAGGTTTACTCACGTACAAACAAGACACCACCACTAAGCCTTACCCACTAAGTGGAGTTGACTACACAAATGGCACAAAAAGAATAAAAAATAATCAATACTCACCTGAATCCAGCCTTTAACGGCCCCCAATATTGAACTCCTGAAATCATCACCAGCTAGATTATGTACTTTAGCCTGCATGCAAACAAGGCATGTGATTTGTATGGCAACATATGCATAAATCATGCATAGAAGAACGCCGCATTCTTTATGTGCAAAGAGGATGAGCCATCTGTGTTAACTCTACCAAGACAATGATAAACAAGTATTGCCAAAAGGGAGATAAAATGTCAATGGAAGGTCTACACCAGACAAAAAAGCTTACAATGCTGAAGCATACATACAAACCTTTAAAAGCAAGAAAATGGCGGAAGCATAAGCATCTTCTGTCATCGATGTAAACCCAAGACCTCTAAGATCACGGACAACCTTCCCAATATTCTTTACCACTTCATCAAGAAACTTTCCCTGGTGATGACCTTCATCTATATCCATCTCTCCAGCTTTAATACACATGCTTTTATCATCTAAATCCATGTCATCTTTATCCGGAGAATCAATACCGTCATCCATCATTGTGCTTATCTCTTCCAACCTTCTCTTGAAATACCAGTGAAGTATCTCTAAGAACACCAATAAAGTCAGAACAAGATCCCTATTCTGTCAGGTGATATAAAAAATGATTTTTTAACAAACAAGGTAAAAAAACAGATTAAGTGAGAGGATGCTACAATATTAGGTGAAACTTTGATGCACAAGCATAATTTTTCCGTGGTAATTTTAAGTGCCTTTTCTCTTTCTAAGGCTTCTTTTTCATCTCATAAGTTCTGATGTCCTGTGATATGGGTGTGAATTTTAATGAAGTTGGCTTGTTGAGATACAAAGAATATCCAAACAAGGTTCATATCTAGTTGAGTCTATGAACCCAGTGTATGAATGGTTTCTATGACACCTTGTCATCATCTGTCTTATTCTGAATAAATATATTTGTTGTTCTGTTCTGAACCCTTGAGTATCAAATTTTTTACGCCAGCTTTTACTGTAGCCAATTTGGCCTTCATTTTGGTTCTTTTTGCAGTCTTTTACATCTGTATCCCACTTGATGACCTTAGGCTCTAAACCAAAGGGCCAACAAAAGTATAACGTCTTAAGTGACAAAAGCTTTCTGAAAAAAGAAATTTTAGACAGAAATTGAGAAAACATTATGCAAGTTCTCCATCACACCAACAAACATTTTGTGAAATTAGGTAATAATAAAATGTCACTAGACAACCTAAGCAGCAACGCTTAGACAAGTGGATAACGCGAAAAATATTAAAAATACACTATCACATTTCTTCAGTATTTAAGAAATTTCAGTGAACATCCTAGCAAATAATGTAATTGCAGCCAAGGACAAAATAGCCACTACGCATAAACAAAAACCATTGGTGAAGAATCTATAATTGTGCCTAGAATCACTAAGGTCCTGAATTTAATTCTCTAGGATATCTTAAGCCATTTTCCAAAATCTCCAAATCCACCTTAAGTTTATAAATTGTTATGATATTTAATTAATAAACTATGCCTTCATATAATAGCTTAAGCTTTTTGAATAGTTGGTAGTGGTTTCACAAAATCTCACTGGGTATCAGAGCGTGGGTTGCTGACAAGTCTAGACCCATCAGTCATGTTAAGTTACTTTAATTGAGTTTCCTTTATTATCAGAGTTTCCTTTATTATCAGAGTTTTATTTCCTTTTTGGTATTATTGTCATATACAGTTTATATTCAATATAAATACAATGGGTGTAGGGTTTACTGTTACGACAGAAATCTACAGCCCCCTTTTGTTTCTTTCTTCTACATTCTCCTTCTCCTCTTCTCTATTCCTTCTCCCTTCTTCTTTCTCTCTTACTATTTGCTGCGGGTTCTCTAATCAGCTATGTGACATGGTATCAGAGCAGAGCAGGTCTAACTACCTGATTACTTGATCCTATTGCTGGTTTGAGAGTCCCCTAGGGTTGGTGCACAGCCACCTAAAGCTGCAATTTTTTTTTATCTATTTTCTCTTCAAGTCTTGATACATATGAGATCGGAAGATATCAGATTCATCAAGTTCGGTTTGTGACATGATCAGAATCGGAGTACTTTATTGATTATGGTTGACTGGTCTTGCTGGGTTTCTGTCAAGCATATAATTATTTGAATTGAGATATCTGTGGTAGATATATTTATATTGAGATTATCGTCACGAGTGATACTACTATGACTACTACTACTGCTACTACTACCGTTGCTACTGCGGCTACTACTGCTGCTCCTACTACCGTTGCTACTGCGGCTACTACTGCTGCTCCTACTACCGTTGCTATTGCGGCTACTACTGCTACTATTGCTGCAGTTGTTGCTGCTCCTACTGCTTCTGCTGCTGCTACTCCTTCTGCTGCTACTACTTCTGCTGCTGCTATTACTCCTGCTGCTACTCCTACTACTCCTACTGCTGCTAAGACTATTACTACTACGATTGCTGATTGGGCTCTACTATATGAGCCTTAGTAATTGCTGATATGTTTACCAAAGCATTACTTCGTCCTGCTTTTGTTGCTGGTTGTTCCAAGCTGGGCATGGGTGACCTATATGCTCTAGCTTGAGGGGGAGTGTTAAGTTACTTTAATTGAGTTTTCTTTATTATCGAGTTTCCTTTATTATCGAGTTTTATTTCCTTTTTGGTATTATTGTCATATACAGTTTATATTCAATATAAATACAATGGGTGTAGGGTTTCTGTTACGACAGAAATCTACAGCCCCCTCTTTGTTTCTTTCTTCTACATTCTCCTTCTCCTCTTCTCTATTCCTTCTCCCTTCTTCTTTCTCTCTGATACCATGTCACAAAGCTGATTAGAGAACCCGCAGCAAATAGTAAGAGAGAAAGAAGAAGGGAGAAGGAATAGAGAAGAGGAGAAGGAGAATGTAGAAGAAAGAAACAAAGAGGGGCTGTAGATTTCTGTCGTAACAGAAACCCTACACCCATTGTATTTATATTGAATATAAACTGTATATGACAATAATACCAAAAAAGAAATAAAACTCTGATAATAAAGGAAACTCAATTAAAGTAACTTAACAAGTCACATGGGAGAGTTATAGATTGTTGCGCATCCGACCCAAGCCTGATGTGAGGGAGAGATTGTTGAAGTTGTCTCACATCATTTGTGGAAGGGGCTAATGGTTGGTTTATAAGTGCGAGAGATAAGACGCTAGCTTTTGGGGTGAGAGAGGCCCAAGATCACCCAATACTAGTCTTATTGTTGAGATTATCTAACATCGATTGTGGAAGGTGCCGATGGTCAATTTATAAATGTGAGGGATAATCTCACCTTTGAGTTAGCTTTTGGGGTTAGAGAGGGCCAAGACCACCCAATTCTGGTATCGGAGATAGAGATCTTGAGTTTGACTCTTTCCAGGCCCCATTTACCTCCCTTATCAAATTTCCATGCAACTAGACTAAAGTGTGAGTGGAAATGTCAGAATATTTAAATAATAAACTATGTCTTCATCTATTAGCTTAAGCTTTTATTGGCAGTGGTCTCACAAATCTCACACAAACCAAGTTCACTTCAAAAATGGGAATGACTTCCTAAATCTAAGCATGATTAGAAAATCTAGTCTTCTAGTCTTCCTTCTCTTTATAGTAGTATTAGAGCAAGTTCTTGGGTTAGAGGCTGCCCAACTAGCAGATTTTCACATTTTTTTTCTGCTAAAAAATTTGATAGCAAATATGCGACGCCCAAGAGATATTAGTACTTCTTGAACAAACTAAAGTTAACACAAGGACACAATATCTAAAAGATTTTCTTTACAGGTGTCAGTAGAAGCGGTCGACTGGACACACCTCATAGCTTTCTATTTCTTAAACAACAAACATTAACTTACATCGATACCCTCTATGAATTGTACGATCCATGTTATTGCTGAATTTTCAAACACAAACTGCCGATAACCTATACAGACCTGCTCTTTCAAATTTTCAAAGATTCAAATTAGTCCCATGTCATTGAAGCATCTAGTGCAAACACAATTTAACATATTTTAGAGCGGCTTGCTGAGCATTACAAACCCACTAAGACCCCCAAAAGAGCAAGCACATGACTTCTAAATATTCAAATAATAGCATCAAACAGGAGAGACCTGACACAATGTCCATAGTTCCAGTGAAAGAAGAGTAAGAATTATCCTGCATTAATTATTCATTATCCATTACCATAATATAGCATAAGTCCTGATAGCAGAACAATAAGAAAAATTAAAATTGGTGAAGGGTCCATAGCACATCATGTCAATTTGACTAGAACACACAACATCAGACACATTTACATGATGAAAACACACTTCTTGAAAGATGAGATTAGATTTGTTTGGTCATTCCTCATGTACATACCAGGAAAACATTGGGGAAGAGATGCCATAAGTATTGAAGAGACCGCTAATTGATACTTGGAAAAGAGAAAAATCCGATCTGCTTCTGCATCATGTTTTCCCTGCAACGTGTCTCCTTCAAACGACTGTAAAGCATGAACCAATATCGACAAGCATTTCTCCTGATAATGTTTTTCTGAAGAAACCTCCTCCAGTGCATTGCACAATACTCGCTGAACTTCATCATCATGAATCTGCTTATACGCATGATAAAAATATTGGTTCAGTTCATGAATTAGATTTACAGTTCAGAGCCTTCGGTCAAGAATTCTTATTGATACAATATATTGGGTGGAGGGTGATATGTACATACAAGAGACTTGCTTTCGAGGAGTGAAAACTCGCTATAAGGTTCAAAATGCCGCCAAAACTTCAATGAACCATTTCTTTCAAAACTTTCCTGCAATTAAACCAATGAGCGGTTGCATCAAACAACAGGCAAAGCACCAGCAGCCTTTAAGGCAGAACGCAGAACATATGACTGATAGCTAATTCCAAAGTGCTCCTATACTTAAAGCATTATTTGGCTACCAGAGAAAACTCCATCTCTCACTTCCTCTGCATTATACTCACAGACAAATTATAGACTTAACGGAGCTTCACTTAAAGAAAGTCAGTTGAGACAAAATACTCTAAATTTCCAATGTAATAATGAAAGAAGTGGTGTTTCTATCAGCTTCAGTTTCCACACACCATTCATGAATTCTTGCTCTGTTTGGTAAACATGGAGGAGAGGAAATGGAAGGAACATTACAAATTTCCCTCCTCTCCACCTCACAAAAGTTTTGAAGTTTACCCCACGTTCCTCACCCGCCCCTCATTTTCCTTTCCCTCTCTTCCTTCCCAAACAAAGCATAAATGGTGGAGCTGTGAAGTCGATTCATTAAGTTGAATTAAAAGGTAAGTTTTGGCAGTGATTAATTGGAATCGGGGAGCAGTTCGAGCCTAGTCTTGAACTTTCAGGAGTGCATGATGATCATCAAGCAGGTCCTGCCGTGACAAAACAACCAACCCCCTCCCCGCCACGGGGCCTTTGTAGGCCTGCCCCCTAGAGTAGCCATTAGCAGTTACCCCAAAAGGGTATAATTCCTCTCCTTTAAGGTGAGCTACTTCGTTCCTCTCAATCCTTCCAATTTTCGTTTTTGTCTGTTAGAAAACTGCACTTTCTATACCTTATTAGCCGGTAAAGGAGCCCTATTCTATGGAACGAACCCAATAATCCTCTGCACCATTCTCCTCTTCTCCCATCTGTTCTATTGCTTACCTCGCAAAACGGGAGCTAAAAAACACAGAAACCACCGCAGAATCTGCAGATATCTCAAGCGAACCAGACGAAACCCCCAGCAAACACAATCAAACGATCGATCAACCTCATCTAGCAAGACAAGTTCCTCGATCAAACCGCCAACGTAATTTCACAGAGAACCTCCATTTCGATTCTCGCTCATTTCCTCATGACAAAATACCTCAACAACTAGACCGGAGGTTGCGTTCCAGAGAAAAAGGTCGCCGGAATACCTCGAGCGCGCGGAGGAAGTGGTCCCGGACGAGAGACAGGAGGCCGTGCTTGCAGAGGGAGCAGGCGTGGGCGACGAGGTCGGCGCCGGCGGAGAGGTCGCCGGAGCCGGAGAGGAGGGAGTCGGTGGCGGAGCAGAAGCCGGCGTGGCCGCGGACGATCTCGTCGACGGCGGCGTCGCGGAGGTCGGCCTCCGCCGGCGCCGGCGCTGGCTCGGCCATCGGCGAGAACGGCGCGGAGTGATTTCCTTGTTTTGCCGCCACTGGCGAGCAGATTGAAATTTACGGAATCGTAGGAGAACGAGGGCGGTCTGTAGCGTCCAGTAAGTGTGACGACAGCGAAGAAATGCTTAGGTCAGCATCCGAATTTCGAGCGATTAAATATATCGAGAGTTCTAAAAAAAATACAATCAAATTCTAAAATTTGTAATATTTGTATAATTAAGTCTTTTCATTAATATCGTTAATTTTGCTAATGAAATTTGCTGATGCGACTTTTTATTTTTTCTATTCTATATGATTAAAATGTGAAGAATGAGGTTAAAGCGGCGTTATTTTAATCAAAATATGATTTTTTATTCTAAATGTTATTTAAATTAAACTAAATAGAAAAGGAAGAGGCAAGAAGCCATAACACGACGACTATGGTGGGAGACGGCTGATTAGTGGTGGCGAGGCCTTACAATGTCTTGCCCCCATTTGAGGAATGGTTGCCGATCCTCCCCTAGATCTGGCTGAGGGTCGCCAATGGCGGCCGACCCTCGCCAACGAAAGCCCTCGGCCAAATCTTGGCGAGGACCGAAAGAATTATCTCTCTTTTTGGCTGCTTATTTTGATAATAACGAAAAAAAAAAATCATACTAGAAATGTCCATTCGATCTTTTCATCATTCATTCCTTGTAACCAAAGAAAGAAATGCAATCAAGGGCCATTGCGCAGGTGCCAAAGCATGGGTGTTTTTGTATCCCTTGAGCCAAGATAGATTGCACTTTGTATAGACATCGCTTGGGATGCCCTAAAGTGCTCGTGGCATCATTCTGATCAAGACCGTGAAAGCCGAATTATTTCTTCCGATAGCGGCATTGGTGGAGATGGGATTCAAATAATAGAGAAGGCTATCTAATTCAAAACAGTTCCTCTACCAAATCCTAATAATTCTATCCGGTTTCGTTCTTAAATCCAATCCCATCATAGCACATGCTTTCATATATAGGTAGAGTGGTATAAGCATGACTACGACAAAAAGATCTTCAAAGAGAACCTTTTCTCTCTTATTGAGATGCAACGGCAATGTCATTATGCTGTGAGGCTCCAAAAGCAAGCCAAGAACTTTTCACTTTGAACCACTTCAAACTCTAGTAGCCACCTCCTCCCATTCTGTACTGAGCTTCAGCTGCCTTCTCTTCTTTCATCTTCTGGATTATTTTGCGAATTTCAGGATTATGGAAACGATCCCAAACATACTTTCTCTCTTCTGCTTGTATCTCTTTGATAGCACTTGGGTAAGGATTAGGAGGAGGCCTCTTGCCTTGGAGCTTTGCAATCTGCTTCAGTCGAGAATATGCCCGCTTCTTTGCCTTCTTCTCTAGTCGGTATTCCATCTAGAAATCCAGCAGTGATGCCGTCATTTAAGGATCAATAACAAGTAAAATGCAAGATAAATAATTGAATAAACGAAGGAAGGAAGATCAAATTATCTACTGTGAGGGCAGACTGTAATCCAAGAAGGTAACAACTTACATCTGCTATGGCCATAGCCTCTTCCTCACTAACTCCGGTTTCCTTCAACTCAAGGACTCGTTGACCGAAAACACGGGCTGGAGGGGGTTCGAAACCACATATCCTATTTCAACAGAAGGTCTCAAAGGAGTTAACACTTTTACAGAATTAAATGTGAATAAACCATGTGCCTCAACAGCCATAAGAAACAGACATATAAAGCATTTGTTAAAAAGTGGTGCATAAGTATCATTCTATTTTATTTACTGCCTTGTTTATACAATTTCTCTCAGTTCCAATGCCATAGTGCTTTATTTAGTGACATGCGATTTTAAAATCCTTTATATCATGGTCCTCATTTAGAGTTAAGATAGATATTAGTTTACTTTTCTTTGAATATGACTGAATAGACAATTTAGCCAAAAAACCATGCTAGTTACAGAGTAAATTACATTGAGAGACTCGTGAAGGCTCCTCAAGCTCAGAGGTGCAACATGAAGTCATTATGTCTGGTTAGCTCAATGACAGACAATATGTTCTTGTAGCTGAAAATATGTGAGCTATCATTTATGTTGTGCAATATATTCTTGTAGCGGGAAACATGTGAGCTATCAATTTAGTTGTTAAAGTGCAAGTAGAACTGTAAAGCATTAACAAGATGAAAAAAGGTAGTCCGAATCAAATTACAGCCACAACAGGTCTCACAGCAGTAGCAGACATATCAACCAAACTGTTCTATAAGTATGTTGTACTGAATGGACAATTTATCGAAGAAACCATACAGTTGTGGAGTAAATCACATGGAAAGACACGAGAATAAGGCTCCTCAAGCTCAGTAGCACAACATGAAGCCTTGTGTCTGATTAGCTCAATGATAGGCAAGATGTATTTGTAGCCAGAAATATGTGAGCTATCAGTTAAGTTGTCATTAAGGTGCAAGATGAACAAAGTAGTCTGAGTCCAATTACAGACATCATAAGGTCTCACAGCTGTGGCAGACATATCAACCAACCCTTCGGCTACATTGATGCTTTAATGCCAATATTTTGTTATGTCAAAACGACACTAGAAAAGTAACCAATTTTAGGCTATTGCTAAAACAACTGATTCCATTCCTCAAAATCTTTCAGCAACTTTAATCGTGTCCATAAAAGTGAAAATGGTCTCTCGAGACTATCTATATAAAAATATGTATACACAAGAATAGCACATGGAAGGAAGAAGGATGATTGCAGAAAGCAAGGACCGCCATCACAAACGACACGCGTTTACCATTCCAAGGCTCAATACACAATCTTATCATTCACCAAGGTCATGAAGGCAGGCCTAAAGTACTCAGTCAATTGGCTCTTCCTTAGACATGGCCAGTGCTACTTTCGTCACATCCACAACATAACAAAGATAGAAATGGAAAAGGAAATGTCGTACTTTAGCAATGAATTCAGAAAGCAAAATAAAAGCTATGGAAAAATACATAAAATAAGGAAAGAGATTTACTTGATTGCATCCTCATGTTTTGAGTCCGGATATTTCTGGAAAAACTTTTTAACGTAAACATCCTCAGGGAGAGTGATCTTCTTGATTTCATCGGCACGAGGGAAAACTGCAGGTGGTGCCCTGCATAATGCCATAATCACCAAATAAGTGATGCCATTGGATTCTAAGGCGCTCGACGGGTTCAAAAAAACTCATAAATGTCTATGACTACTGCACAAAAAATCATTTGATAGCCAATGCTTTTGCAGTAGCCCAACAATGAGAAAGAGTATTGAGCAGTACAAGTGCGCTCCTCATGGTACCATCGCATTCCTAAACCAGATTTTCCAAACTTCTCGACAGAAATTCTTGCGAAATCAAGCTACACCGGTTGACAAAGCGACAAAACAGGGATCCCCACCACGGCATCGCTCTTTGACTACACCGCCAAACAAGAACCTCCCACCATATCCGCCGGCATAGCTAATCTCAATCCCAAGAAACAAAACGCAGAATCATCAATGGAACAGCAAAGCACATCGA
Source organism: Eucalyptus curtisii (assembly GCA_017140595.1). Lineage (NCBI taxonomy): Eukaryota > Viridiplantae > Streptophyta > Magnoliopsida > Myrtales > Myrtaceae > Eucalyptus > Eucalyptus curtisii. The sequence continues at coordinate 2,811,892 of CM029502.1, forward strand.
GTTCCAAAAATCTCCCACCACCCTAATCCAATCAATGGTGGCAAAAATTCAAACTTTCACAGAACAAGCAAGTACCCTCTACTCCAGCATCAAGTAGGCCATTACAGCACTATGAAAAGCACACTGTAAAGGGGCAAAAAAGAGATAAAAATTGACTGACTGCTGCATGGCCTTGAGCCAAACAGGCTCCGCCTTGGCCAATCCCTTGACGAGCTTCGTCGTTCTGGTGAGCAGATCTCCCTTCATGAACGACATCCTCTCGCCCTTCCGACCTTCCTTTCTGCTGCTGAATTCGGCTTCAACCTGACGGAAACGAACAAGCGATGCGGTGAAGCACTAAGCCAGAGAACGATTGCTCGCGAACATCGAATGAAGAGCGAAAAATCAACCAGACCTCACCGGCGGTGCCGAATCTGCGACGCCGGAGAGAGAGACGTCGCCGCCGTCCGGAATTGAGCAATAGCTCGCTGCTGGTGACGGCGTCGGGAGGAGGAAGCAAATGTAAAACCCCGAGTTTTCAGCGTCGTTTCAATTCCTATAGCTTGGAATTTAACAAGCGCATTATATTTTCTTTTCGAAATCTGAAAATTAAAATCATCTTAAAAATTGCAAATATTTAAATAAGATTATATATCAATAGATATGTTACAGTGGAAATAAATTGTTTTTTTGGGGGCCAAATATAAATTATTTTGCTCACCTGTCCTTGAACTTTTCCAAAATCTCGAGTGAGCTTTCTCGAGAATTTTCTTTTGGCACAATTTTTTGTAACGTAAATGCTAACCCAAACCGATACATTGATACTATGTCAGCCATTACACGGACACATTCGTGGCAACATGATTTTTTTTTTTTTGCATTGGCTTGATTAGATTATTAGAAATTAGAGGAAAAAAACTCGAGAACCCTAACATTATTTAACATATTTAGTCATAATTACAAAATTATTAGTTGGATATTTGATTTTGTGAGGTCAAAAATTTGATATTTGACTTATAATTTTGAAAAGTTAAGATGCATGATATAACTTAACTAATGGCTAGTGGTATAAATATCACATTGATATTTCTATGAAGAGGTACCAATTTTATATTCGATAATACTTTTTAGTATATTTATAAACTATCGAAATTTTCAATTGTCATTTACACACTTGCAAAAAGAATTCCATAAATATATAAATTGGAAAAAGAAATTAGAAAAATTAATATTGGATTATTTTAGAAAATATGATTAAATTAATTTACAAAATGAAGAATATTTAATTTTTAATTAATAATCTATAAAAAATTATTATTATTATTATTATTATTATTTGTACGAAGATCACTAAGATCAAAAACTTACACTCTAAATGAAAAGTCATGAGGAGTGAAGAATGTCGAGATGTAAAAGCCAATGGAACATGGCGCACACACACTACAACATGAACACCAAAAGACAAGCACGGCATGGCCAACCGGTTACCAAGAACAAAAAACCTCGGAGGAAGAAGCCCACGGCTTCAAAGCGACGCCGACAAAGCTACGGGTCCCTTGAGAAAATAATCGGGTCAATGCCCCAACTTCTCTGCAATTTTCTGTTCCTAAAATTATCTTCAACGTTCCTGAAGATAGTAACCTTGTCTTGAACCACGGGACAATAAGAGGCTAATCTCTAAAGACGATGCTATTCCTATTTTTTTAAATGATATGACGTAGAGGGCCGAAGGGAAAACGGGCAATGCACTTATAGAAATCTTTACACATAAAAAAAGTAGCGGTCCAGCGCCAAGTCCCGTTGCGCCAAGGCAAATTACATCTGGCAGGCCAGAAGAAAGCGACGTCAGTCGGGACACAGCATCCTGGAAAAAGCTAGAAACAGTGGGACTTGCCACCTTCCATGGAAAGCGCGAATGAGGAAAAATCAGAAACCTGCATTTCGCATGTTTCGTTGCTAAAGTACGACATTTCCGACGAGGATTCCGCTGCCGCCCTCCGATCGACACGCCTCCGCCTCGCCCTCGCCGTCGCCACCCCTCGTCCGGAAATTGGACTCGGAGCTCTTCTCGTTCTTGGTAAGGTTTCGTTCTTCAGACGCCATCTCTGCTCCTTTTTGTTTTTTGTTTCTTGGATGCGTATCTTCAATTGGTGTTTCTTTCTTTCTTTTGGGTATATCGTGGTTTTGCGGTGTCTCGTCTGGTGCTCTGGTTCTTGGTTCTCTCCCGTTGTTCTTGAAGTTCATGAACAGAACAGGGATGGTCAGCGTTCGGGAGGGGGTGATTGGGTCGGTTTTATTGGGAATTTCTCTGTATGTTTAACGTTTTATTGGGAAACAAGTTTTTGTTCCCCTGCGTCATGATAGATAGCATCGAAAGCATTTTCAAAGGACCATCTTGTATTTTTGTGCATCGAAGGAACGGTTTTTACGCTAATTTAGAGAGAGAGCAGCCCTTGATAGTTGATACAACGCTTTCCAACATAGATGGGAGTGAAAACCCAGAAACCCGACCCGAATTTCCAATGCGAGTCTAATGTGTTTGGTCGGGACGGGTCGGGTAACATCAATACCCGACCCATTTACACCCCTAGTGATCGTCCTCGATTCTTGACTTGGGTTTGCGTCGGTTTTGTTTTTCTTTCTTGAGTTGGTGATGATCTTTCAGTCCTTTTTAATTCGACGAGTTTTTGACTATGCGTTACTGGGTGTTCGTTGAGGAGACATATTTGTGGCAGAAGAACGCTTGCGCAAAAGTTAGCAGACAAAGGACACTTAAGTCAGCTAAAAGCTACGAAAGCGTGACACTTAAGTGTCACATTCGAAAAAAACGGATCACTTAAGTGCTCACATTCTAAAAAGTCCTAAAAGGCTGACGTGGCATTTTTCCGACGAATTTCCGACGAAGTGAACCCAAAACGACGCTTTTGCACGCCGACGTGGCAAATAATGCAAAAAAAGGCGTCATTTTGGGGACGCGTGGTAAAAAAATAATATAAAAATTAAATAAATTAAATTCTAAAATTAGATTTAGTTAAAATATTAAAAAATAATAATTCTAAAATTAGATTTAGTTAAAATATTAAAAAATAATAATTTAAAAAATTATTAAAAAATAATAATTTACAATTTAAAAAATTTTAAAAAATAATTTAAAAATTTAAAAATTTAAAAAATAATTTTAAAATAATAATTTTAAAATTAGATTTAGTTAAAATATTTTAAAAATAATTTTAAAATTAAATTTAGTTAAAATATTTAAAAAATAATAATTTTAAAATTAAAAAAACTAAAAAAAATTAAAAAAAATAATTTTAAAATTAGATTTAGTTAAAAAAATTTTAAAAATAATAATTTTAAAATTAAATTTAGTTAAAATATTATAAAATAATAATTTTAAAAATAAAACATTAAAAAAATAAATAATAATAATTTTAAAATTAGATTTAGTTAAAATATTTAAAAAATAATTTTAAAATTAAATTAATTAAAATATTAAAAAATAATAATTTAAAATTTTAAAAATTTAAAAAAAGGGGGGCAGTGGCTAAGGCTGCCCTCAGCCACCGCCCCCCCTTCTTTTTATTAATTTTTATTAATTTTTTTAAATTTTTTAATCTTAAAATTATTATTTTTAATATTTTAATTAAATTTAATTTTAAATTTTTTTTTTAATATTTTAACTAAATTTAATTTTAAATTTACTTTTTTAATATTTTAACTAAATCTAATTTTAAATTTAATTTATTTAATTTTTATATTATTTTTTATCATATGAGCCCAAAACGACGCCGGTTTTTTTGCATTATTTGGCCATGTCGTGCAAAGCAAAACGGCGTCGTTTGGGCTTCGGTTCACCGAAAAATGCCACGTCGGCATTTTGGCCGGATTTTGGCGGATTGGCACTCAAGTGATCCATTTTGCTCCGATTTTGGCACTCAAGTGTACCTTTCGTAACTTTTTGAAGATTTAAGTGTCATCTTTCATATGCTAACTTTTGACACTCCAGGGGTTCTTGTCCCCATATTTGTCTATCTTGATCTTGTTCACCTAACGGAAGGGCAAGTTTTCTTTTCGTTCTTTTTCCTTATTTGGATTTTGATGACGTTGGGCTGTTTAAATTTGGCTTGAGTGATGTCGTATCTAATTTAGAAAACATAAACCCATTTTATAGGAGAAATGGCTTTAAATCCCAACATAGATCTTTCCAAACCGCGGCTCGCAAGGCACAGCAAGAAACATCCGAGGATCACCCAATTGTGGCTGAGACCAGTGGTGAAAACCTCCATGGAGATCAGCCGAGGCTGCATGAGTACGAGTCGAACCTTGACCGAGCTGAGCAGGACAATAGGGCATGCTCATGGGCAAAGCGCTCCATTTACCGGATCCCGCACTAACTCAAGGATGGCAAGGAGGAGGCCTACGTCCCCCAGATTGTGTCCCTCGGTCCGTACCATCACGGTGACAGACACCTCCGCGAGAAGGACAAGGACAAGTGGCGCGGCCTCACCTGCATGCTCGGGCGCAACAATTAGAAGATCGATGACTATCTATACGCGGTAAAGCAAGTCGAGGAGAGAGCCCGCGCCTGCTATAAGGGGGCGATAACCATGAGCAGCGAGTAGTTCATACTGATGATGGTCCTTGATGGGTGCTTTATGATTGAGTTGTTCTGGGATGCTCTAAGGGGTTCAATAAACTTGGTTACACTTCCGATGACCCCATCTTCTCCTTGTCGCAGACTTCGATTGTCATTATCCAGCGGGACATGATCTTGGTCGAAAATCAGATCCCGCTCTTCATTCTCGACGTGCTATATTGTCTCCGGCTCGGCCAACCCGACCATGACGGGCTCTTGTCCAAGCTGGTGCTCCAGTTCTTCTATTCTCTGAAGCCGATAGATTGCCCTCTTAATTGCCTTGGCAGGACAAGGCTGGAGTTTGACCCGTTACCTCATGAGGGCGAGCGCCATTGCCTCGAATTGATCCGGCGAAGCCCCTGGGCCGGAAGCCGGTAGCAACCCATCGGTCGTCACAAACGGGCTACAGGCCATCCACTGCATGACGGAGCTTCGGAAAAAAGGGATCAAGTTCAGAAAGGGGGAGGTGGAGGGTTTTTGGAACATCCAGTTCAAGGACAGGACCCTCGAGGTTCCCCGGCTTGTGATCCATGATGCGACGAGGCTGCTTTTCCTCAACTCGATAGCCTTTGAGAAGTTGCACTTCAATTGCGGCTATGACGTCACCTCATACGTAAGGTTCATGGACAACTTGATTAACTCCGCTGAGGATGTGGGGCAGCGTGGGAGCAACGCCAAGGTCGCCGACCTCTTCAACCAGCTTGGTATTCGACATCCACGATAGTTATCTCTCTAAACTGTTTGAGGATGTGAACAATTACTCCGGCAACCTATGAAGCACGGACACGTTGTCCGTGCTTCCGTGTCGTGTCCGACACATGTCGGAGCGTGTCGGACACGTCGACACGCTCGGACACGGTCGGACACGCGGTCAACGCGTGTCGGATTTTCCGACACGCGGTCAACGCGCGTGTCGGATTTTCCGACACGCGGTCAACTTTTATCGACACGCGTGTCGACGCGTGTCCGGAAGACTGATGGAGGGTGGAGGCGAGGGAGGGCGAGGAGCGAGGTCGCGAGCGCCGGCGAGACAGAGCAGAGGCCGCGAGCGCCGGCGAGACGAAGTCACGAACGGACCACCGTGACGGCGAGAGACGGCTAGAGAAAGAGCCGAACAGAGAGAAAGAAGAGAGAAGGCAAACTCCCGCCGGCGAGACGAAGCCACGAACGGACCACCGTGACGGCGAGAGACGGCCAGAGAGAGGTGAGGGCCGCCACTGTTGCGATGGATCGGCGACGAGAGGAAGAGGAGAGGAGGGAAGGGGGTCGTGCGGCACGGCAAGGAGGATAGGAAAAGGAAGACTCGGTGGCTTGCTAGGGTTTTTCATAAAGAAATTCAAAAAATAAGAAAGGAGGTCTGATGGCGTGAGAGAGAGGAGGGGGAGGGGGGAAGTGACAGCTCACCTGTCACTGTCAAGTGGGGAAGGGAAAAAAGTAAAATAAACGTGGGGGTGGAGGGAAAAGGACGACGAAAGAAGAGGTGGATTTTAGGGATTGTTTTTTTTAACCGGAAAATTAAATAAATGAAATTAAAAAATGATTTTCAAAAATAAAAATATTAAATTTTGAATAATGATAAATTTTGGTTATGGTAGAAAATCATGGATTTATTTAAATAAATTGATTCTAATTTCTTATTAATTTTCAGTTTCATCGATAACTTTTGTTAAAATTAAAAAAATGTTTCGCATTAATTATGAATATATCTTTCGAATTTCAAATGAATTGATTTGTTAATATTATTAGTATAAATTTATTATAGGCTCTTTTTTAATTAATTATTTATTTATGAATTTGCATCAAATTAATTAAAAATTAAAATATTCATTTAATATACAACGTGTCGCAACTTTTCGGAATTCTCTATTTTTTAGAAATGACGTGTCGACGTGTCGTGTCGTGTCGGACACTCGTGTTGTGTCGCGTGTCGGTCTTCTACATAAACCGCAACAAGTGGAACGGCTGGATAGCTAGTCTCAAGCTTATATTCCAGGGAATATACTAAAATTTCATCTAATTTATTATAAACCACATATCTCAACTTGATATCAAAGCCATTATTACTTGAGGAGTGGCCATCTAGTTTGCTATATGGTGGCCGCTATGATGCTAGTCACACCAGCCATGTTACTCCCTGTTTTCTGCCAAGATTGAGATATTTAGTTGCTGTTGGACACATTTCCGCTACTCATTTTAAAAAATCGACAACACCGTTAGACTCACCACCCTTGAACAAACCAAATCCTGAACTTTCATCGCCAATGGATGCCACCACGCGCTATTGCATCTCAGACCTAGGGAGCCCACCACTATTTTGTAGTGATTTGGCCATCTTTTGCCACATATTTCAAAAACCAACGCCAACCCACGATTCACCGCCTTCTACCAAGGCAGCTCATGAAATTTCATATCCAATCGCCGCCGAATGCATCTCCACCGAGACACGTGCCTACACGCATCAATGGTCTTGCGCGATGTTGACGTCATCCGCTACGGCAGTGCCACATCGTCTCTAACCGTTGACTATTGACTAGCCATTGGTTGGTTTAGGTCAGATCAGCCAGACTGATTCCATTGCATTTCTGACCGGTGCGATCGTTTTCAGACCTGTTTTTGGTGTTCTTGCCCAATTCCTAAGGTATTCTATCACCCTATATTCATTTTTGGCCTTGTTTTGTCCATATCTGCTCTCGACATATCGGATTTTGCTGGTTTATACTAGCAAAGTGCTTATCATGGATATATTGGACGTCTCAATGCCCATTCAGACTATTTGAATGATTCCAATTATATTTTATGGACTCATGAAATATCTAACTTCTTGAAAGGATGTTAGTTTTGGCATTATATCACTGGAGATATTTGTACGCCTACTAAAATTACTGAAGAAACAAAGGCTAAGTTTGTGGATCGTTTGGAAGAATAGGATAGCAAAAATCATCAGATTCTCACATGGCTTCAAAGCACCTCAATCCCTTCTATCTAACTCCAATTTGGCCTTTTTAATATGACAAAGGAAGCTTGGGATCTTGTTGCCAATCGTTATTCTAGTTTAGATATCGCCCATTAGAATAAAAACTATTAAGGAATTTTTGTCACATGCATCAGGAGCTAGGTTAGCTGTTAGGGATTAGTTTTTTTATGTCTGTACAGCACTTGGAGGGGGCTAGTGATGCTTGCAAATTTTATGAATATATGATTTTATGTGTCATGTAATTTTTATGGCCCTAAATGATGAGTTTGAACTATGCTATATCCTGAGGCTTTTTATAGACATGTCGTATCAACCTAACTTATACTTGTATGTAGTTAAGAAGATAATTTTTACTATTTAGTGTGCATGACCAGGTAGTGATGCTGGAAATCCTTGCTTTTATGTTTTCCTCAAGAATATCTCGTGTCATGGCCTCTTAATTCTGATAATTTCTTCAGGTATCTTTTAACGGTTTCGTGGAATTCTTCATGAAGGTGAAATAGCTAAGCGAGTTCAGTTTCTGATTGAAGGCCTCTTTGCCATTAGAAAAGCTAAGTTTCAGGTCAGTAACTCCAATCTCTCTTGTTAGGGTGAGAAAGTATGATTTTTGGTATGGAGAGGTTGCTCGAACATGCATGTTAAGCCTTCTTACTATCATAACTTAGATTTCCTTGTGTACATGCAGTCCGCCGTTCATCCAGAATTGGACCTTGTTGAGCGAGAAGATCAACTAACACATGAGATATCACTCCAGGAGGATATCGATCCAGAAATTACTCTTGGTATCTGTTTGCCTATCCAATTACATGGAGCTACTTATTATCCCTAATCCACATATTCCAGTGTCTGATTTTTGTTTTATGTCATACTTGTTTCTGGACCAGACATATTCAAGCCTGATCTGCAGTTCGTGGAGAATGAGAAGCGTTATGAAGAATTGAAGAAAACCATACTTGGCGACGAGTTTGAGGAGGAAAAAGATTCTGAAGAAGTCTCAGAAGACGGATCTGCTGAGGAATTTGACGAAGAAGAGGATGAACAGATGAAAATTAAAGATGAGACAGAGACGAGTCTTGTTAATCTCCGGAGAACGATATATCTAACGATTATGTCCAGTGTCGATTTCGAGGAAGCAGGGCATGAACTATTAAAAATTAAACTGGAAGCTGGACAAGAGGTGAGACGACATTTCATTTATTGCAGCTGAATTTGAATATCTATCTTATTTCTTGCCCTTGATTTCTAAGAAGGTTGATTACTCATGTCTGGTGATATTGACAATATTAGTAAATATGGCTGATTTTGTTCCCAAACAAGCTGTGTAGTTAGATGAGGACAATAGTACTTTTGAACTTGCTTTTAGGCCTGAACTTTTAGAGCTGATTCCTTTGCATGTTATGATTCATCTGTAAACGAGGATAGACCGGCGTGGCCTCTGTTTATTGCACCGACTTTGAAACTGCGGCAATTGTAAATCTCTATATCCAATTTTTTTGCATGGATGCAAAAATGGTGCTTTTGCTTTTCTTAACTTGTCTTTGTATTTCATATGCTCCCACTATGAAGTGATCAATTTTGTACTTACATGTATGGTTATTCGAAGACTTTCTTGCACGTTACTTGTGCCACATGAGTTTTGAGTAGATATGGAGTAGATGGAAATTTGAGATCTTGTTGGCACTTCTGGTTTTTCATCTCCTTAGTAGATTTTGCTTCATCATTTTCATTTGACTCAGCTGATAAGGCATATGGCAGCTTAGACCAGATAGCTTAATAGTAGAATTCTTTTATTTGGAAGCATTTAATGTTTCACTGTTTCTGCAATTAGTATGGTAGATGGCGCATAATGCTGCATTAGTGAAGTTTTGCTTGGTTGGGTGACTAGGCGTTTGGGGTTGAGTTTCCGCGGATTGTAGAGATTTCTAAAATTGACTGTTTTAAAGGCCAACAGGGGTGAGAACTTTTAAAGGGGGTGCTAAGCTTATTCTAAGCTAGATGGTGGATTCGGTTAATATCTTTGATTGCAACTTTCATCGATGATGCTAATCGTAATGATATATTTGTTGCTTGTAGTTTCTCATGCTAATTTGTTAGAGAAGTTCATATAAAGATTCTTTTCAACTTTTTTCCTTCTTCCTTTTATGTGTTTTTGCCTCCTTTACATCATGGACTTTTAGAATTCCTATTTTAGTCCATCAGCTGCTTCATTTGCTGTCCTTGGAACTAGTTGTCTTCTTTACTTACTGTTTTTTTCCTTTGGGCCGTGCAGATGGAATTATGTATAATGATGTTGGAGTGCTGCAGTCAAGAGAGAGCTTACCTCCACTACTATGGTCTGCTGGCACAGTGGTTTTGCATGACCAACAGAGTCTATCAAGAGAACTTGGAGAAGTGCTTTGTTCAGCAATACTCAATGATTCACCGTCTGGAAACAAACAAGCTAAGAAATGTGGCAAATTTTTTTGCGCACTTACTTGGCACCGATGCTCTACGATGGCACGTCTTGGCGTACATATGTTTGACTGAGGAGGACACCACTTCATCATCACGAATATTCATCAAAATTCTCTTTCAGGTTAGTGAAAACCCAACTGATAAAATCTCAGACTTACTGTTGGTTTCTTTTACTAAAATTACAATGGTAGAAACAACTCGTGAATGCTCTAAAGAAGACTATTTGTTATTTACTTGCTTTGGTGGGGAGAGATTACTGATGGTCAGGTCTCACCTCTTTGATGTTGGCAAAGTATGTATATGGCCCATGAAATAAGTTTGTGGCATGTTTCCTTGTAGTATCCAAGAATATTTATGCTGGGCAGAATGTATGCAAAGATTGTTATGTTTTCTGGTGCTCCTTTTAGTATTTGCTCTGTTCGTTGGCAGATGTCAGTTAGTACTCATTATAATGTCAAATTAAATACCTCTGAGTGCTAACTTAATTATCGTTCCCTGAGATAGGCTTTTATTGACATCACTTTCCCTCTTGTAGGAACTGTCAGAGCATCTGGGGATCCGTTTGCTGAATGAACGCCTGAATGATCCATTGATGTGGGACTCTTTTGAATCAATTTTCCCTAAAGACAATCCAAAGAACACAAGGTTCTCCATCAACTTCTTCACATCCATTGGACTTGGTGGCATAACTGAGAACTTGCATGAGTATTTGAAGAACATGCCGCGTCTCATCATGCAGCAGCAGCAGCAGCAGCAGCAGCAGCAGCAACAGCAAGCATCATCAAGCTCAGATGATGACCGGGAAGTTCGAGCTCTTCTTCTTCTGAATTATAGAAAACGCAGTAGATAGAATACATGTTAGGGGAGACATTTGTTTTGCCTGAGCTACTGGTGTAAATAGATTAATGTGATTTTGTCATGCTTCAATTTCCTTTGCCCTTGTTTACTACTCTAGAGGCTCAGGTTGATCTTAATGAGCAAACGTATGGCGATTTTCTGAAAGTAAACAGTTTCTTCTCTTAATGTTGGCTGTGAAGACATATGGTGGCAGAATTGAGGGATAAGATATGCTAAAAGCTGTGCCTAGTGCTGTTATCATATATAAAGGCTCTGTCTAGTGCTGTGCTTGATGAACTTGTGCATCTCGCTTAGGTGGGCACTTGCCGAATTGCAAATTATCAGATTTCCTTGCTTTTGTTGGAGGTGACAATGTGTCCTCGATGACTTTGTTGATCATGATAATGTCAAAAAAAGTGAAGACCTGCCCGCTTTTGCTGATGGTCCAACCTGTAGTTTTCCTTGTTGCGATTGGTATGGGAATGTATACTCTTCATTCTTCTCCATTGTTCTATTTTAATCAAAATATGATTTTGTTTATATTTTAAATGTTATTTAAATTAAGCTAAAAAATAAACTAAATTTAGAAAAATAAAAAAGGAGGCAGTGGGAAGCCAAATGGTGATGGTTGTTAGGCCCTTACTGCCATTGCTAGGGATGTCAATGGTTCGGTTCGGTTCGGTTTTTTTTGAAAAACCGAACCGAACCGAACCGTTAGAAAAATCTTCCGAACCAATCGAACCGAATACGAACCGAACCAGTTTGGTTCGGTTCCCGGTTTTTCGGTTTTTTGTTTTCAACTATTGGTTTCGGTTTTTATTTTTATTTTTTTCTGTTAAAATCATATTTCTCCACTTTTATTTCTCTACTTTTATTTGTCGGTTCGGTTTGGTTCGGTTAACCGATAAAAACCCGAACCGAACCGAAAATTTCGGTTTTTAATGAAAAACCGAACCAAAAAAAAAACGAATTTTTCGGTTCGGTTTGTTCGGTTTTCGGTTCGGTTTGGTTTTCGGTTCGATTATTGACACCCCTAGCCATTGCCCCACCATAGCCCCGGTGATGGTGAGGGATAGCCGACTAGTGGTTGGTGAGGTCCTACAATCACTTGCCCAAGTCTCTAGCATACGGTTGCCGGCCCTCAACTAGATATGGTGAGGACTGAGGGCATTATTTAACTTTTACGCTGCTTATTTTGGCAATAACTGTTGACACCTAAATTTAATCATTTTATGTAGGACTTAATTACATACAAAATTGGGAATTAGTTGCTAAAAAAAAGAAAAAAAAAGAAAAAAAGAAGAAGAAAGAAAAGTAAAAAAAAATCATAAAAAGGTATTGTGTTTTCATTATTGCACTACATATCGAATGGTCTTTTCTTATTTTTTTTTTCCAAAAAAGTTGTCATAAAAAAGAAAAAGATTAAAAAATTATCAAAAGAAATTGATTACGAAAAAAAAAAAAAAGGAAGGAAAATGGGAAAGATGAGACCGGGCCGGAGGCAGGTCAGCTCGGCCTCTCTCTTTCCCTTTTTTTTTTCTTTTTTTTTCTCTTCGCCTGGGCCGGCCCACTTTTCTTTTATTTTGCCCAAGATGAGCCCGGCCTTCTTTTCCCCTCTCTCTCTTTGTCACGCATTGACGTACGCGAGCAAGAGGAAGGACAGAGGTAGAAGGGGCACCGGAGTTGGTGGTCGGGGGGCAGACCGGCAGCAACAGCTGGCTTGGCAGAAGGCCATGCGTGTCGATGCTTAAAAGCGAGAGAGGAGCAAGCGAAGGGCGGGGTGGGGGGCGGGGGGCGCCGGGGGGTGGTTCTTGGCTGTTTTTCTTGGTCGAGAGAGAGCAAGAGAGAAGGAGAGGACGAGCCGAAGGGAGAGAGGGAACTCGAAGGAAAGCTTTGCCGTCGTCAGTCGTCCGCCCGAAAGCCACCGTCCGTCACAGCCCTTCCCGTGAAACCAGGTAGGTCTCTCGAGCGCTTGTGTTTTGTTCTCATCGGGGGTGTCGGGCCGGAGCTCGCGGCTGACCAGTTCACGCGAGCTCCGGTCCTACCAATCCTTAAAGGTTGTTTCTGGGTGTTCTGGTGTGCTCTACTAGGAACCTAGGCCCGTGTTTAAGTTTCGATTTAGGCAAAAATCCCCTGTATCAGTAGCGCACGCCAAATGCTTGTGAAAATACGTAAACGAGATCTGAGTCCTGCAAGTTTGTTAAAGCCGGGAGACAGTTGTTCTTTGTTCATATCCGTTCCAAATGTGATTAATCTGTTCCTTAGCGGATCTTGAGTGTCGCTCGTGCATGTCGTGTTGATGCTCAAATCTATAGCCCAGCGAGTCTAGGTCCTCCTTTTAGCTGATGCACCTTATATGTTTGACAAAATGTCTCAAAGAGAACCGAGAAACAACCTTTCTAATTTGTGCTTGGTCATATATACGTGGGACCGTGCCCATTTTTTATGTTTTTGTTACGGTTTCATGTGATTCTTGCGGAGTAATCACGTATGTTTAAGCTGGGATGTCCGCATCCGAAAATGGTTCAGCCGTCGCCGGAGTTAGATGGCCGGCGGCGATTTGCGCCGGTCGGGGTGGTTTGGTGTTGGAAGGGACGCTGGGTGCTTTGATTTTTGTTACTGTTCGAATGAGTTTTGGTAAGGAAGCAGTTTCGGTGAGGAGTGTGGCGAGGAAGGAGAAGACAATCTTCGGGAAGGAGAAAGAGGGAGCAGGGAGGAGAGAGAATAAAATAAAAAGAAAAGAAAAAGAAATGAAAAAAAAACAGATGATGAAAAGAAATAAGAAGGGACAAAACAAGAGGAAAAGACGTTCCGTTGGAGGGATGTTCTGCAGCATAAAAAGACAAAGTGAGAAAAAGACAAAAAGATAAAAAAAGAAACAAAGTTTATTCGATGTGGGTCAGATCTGGGCTTGGATCGGATTAGCGGGTCGGATCGGTCTTACCCGGTTTGAACCCTTTTTTCGAATAAAATAATATTAAATATTAAAAATATATTAAAGATTTCAAAAAAAAAATTGTTAAAAAAGTCAAAATTTTTCGAAAATAGTAAAAATTCAAAATATTTTTGAAAAATTCAACAACATTCAAAGAACATTAAAAAATTCAAAAAAAAATTCAGAAAATAATGAAAATTCGAGTTTTTAAAATTAATCAAAAAAGAAGAAAAATTAGAAAATTAAGGAAAATTAAAAAAATTCTCAGAAAATTCCAAAAGTCAGAAAAGTCTAAAAATTTCAGTAGTAATTAGAAAGACACCAAAAAAAAAAAAAAAATTCAAAAGGTTTTGGAAAATTAAAAAAAAAAAAAATCAAATTTTCCAAAAAAAAAAAAAAATCTAAAAAATTAATTAAAATCTTCAAAAAGGTTAAAATTAATCTCTTAGTTTATTTTCTCCTAAAAAAATGGAAGTCTTTCAATTTAGAATCTTGCTCAAGAGGTTTTAGTTGTCTTTAGGGATGAATACCCTTGATTGTGCAATTTTGGTATGTTGATTTTGGCTTCCCTTTAGTCTAGTTAAGATTAGTATTTATCTTTTCTTTGATGTTAAATTTTTGCTCTTCCATGCAATTTATTTAATTGCTTTCCTTGGCTGCTAATTATTATTTTAATGATCGTGCACCCATATAATCATCTCACATGTTAGTGGATAAGTATAAAACCAATCCAAATTACTTGACAAAAACATCTTTTTTTTTTTTTTAAAATGAACAAGATTAGGTATCGAAAGGGTACTAATTGGTTAATTAGTGTATTCAAGTCCCCGAACCTAGATTCTCTGATTGCGTAGGAAGTGAGATATACTTTCATGACTCTCTTGGTTTTTAGCTAACCTCAATAGGCTAGTGGCGACTCCTTATTACAAAATTCTTATGAACCCGCGCCTAATCATGGGCCGCGAACTCATTTATAGGCAATACCCCTAAACCTATTCCCTTCCCCGAGGGGTAGGTCGCGACAATAACAAGTAAAAAATATACTCTATATGGTAGTAATACGTTTGACAAGGATTACAATAATATTTAACATCTTATATTAGGAACAAAAAATAATTATAACCATAACAGAGAGTGTAATCTTTGAAAGTAAAATCTAAATATTGAAAAACTTTTTGTGCCTCCCCTTCAAGAGGGCCGTGAAACAAATGAAAATCAACCTTTTTTCTTTAAATAATTTTTATCTTAAACACTTTCCCCAATCAACAAATTTTCTACGGAATAAATACACCGTTTTAATTCTTCTGAGCCCCACAATCACAGATGATCCGGGAGAAAGTGTCCATTCTATCTTTTCATCATTCAGTCCTCATAACCAAAGAAAGAAATGCAATCAGGGGCCATCGCACAGGGGCCAAAGCATGGGTGTTTTGTATCCCTTGAGCCAAGATAGATTGCCCTTTGTAGTTTGTATAGACATCGCTTGGGATGCCCTAAAGCGCTCGTGGCATCATTCCAATCAATACCGTGAAAGCGGAATCATTTCTTCAAATAGCAGCATCGGCGGAGATGGGATTCAAATGATAGCGAAGGCCATCTAATTCAAAACAGTTCCTTTACCAAATCCTAATAATTCTATCCAGTTTCATTCTTAAATCCAATCCCATCATAGCACATGCTTCCATATATAATAGAGTGGTGTAAGCTTGACCATGACAAACAGATCTTCAAAGAGAACATTTTCTCTTATTGAAAAGGAATGGCAATGTCGTTATGACGCGAGGCTCCAAAGGCAAGCCAATTAACTTTTCACTTTGTATAACGTCAAACTCTAGTAGCCACCTCCTCCCATTCTGTACTGAGCTTCAACTGCTTTCTCTTCTTTCATCTTCTCGATTATTTTGCGAATTTCGGGATTATGGAAACGATCCCAAACATACTTTCTCTCTTCTGCTTGTATCTCTTTGATAGCACTTGGGTAAGGATTAGGAGGAGGCCTCTTGCCTTGGAGCTTCGCAATCTGCTTCAGTCAAGCATATGCCCGCTTCTTTGCCTTCTTCTCTAGTCGGTATTCCATCTAAAAATCCAGCAGTGATGCCCTCATTTAAGGATCAATAACAAGCGAAATGCAAGATAAACAAAGGAAGATCAAATTATCTACTGTGAGGGCAGACTGTAATCCAAGAAGGCAACAACTTACATCTGCTACGGCCATGGCCTCTTCCTCACTAACTCCTGTTTCCTTCAACTCAAGGACTCGTTGACCGAAAACACGGGCTGGAGGGGGCTCAAAACCACATATCCTATTTCAACAGAAGGTCTCAAAGAACGTAACGCTTTTACAGAATTAAATGTGAATAAACCATGTGCCTCAACAGCCATAATAAACAGACATATAAAGCATTTGTTTGAAAGTGGTGCATAAGTATCTCTCTCTTTTATTTACTGCTTTGTTTATACAATTTCTCTCAGTTCCAATGCTACAGTGCTTTATTTAGCGACATGCGATTTTAAAATCTTTATATATCATGGTCCTCATTTAGAGTTAAGATAGATATTAGTTCACTTTTCTTTGAATATGACCGAATAGACAATTTAGCCAAAAAACCATGCTAGTTATGGAGTAAATTACATGGAGAGACTCATGAAGGCTCCTCAAGCTCAGAGGCATGACGTGAAGTCGTGATGTCTGGTTGGCTCAATGACAGGCAATATGTTCTTGTAGCTGAAAATATGTGAGCTATCATTTATGTTGTGCAGTATATTCTTGTAGTGGGAAACATGTGAGCTATCAGTTAAGTTGTTAAAGTGCAAGTAGCACTGTAAAGCATTAACAAGATGAAAAAAGGTAGTCCGAATCAAATTACAGCCACAACAGGTCTCACAGCAGTAGCAGACATATCAACCAAACTGTTCTATAAGTATGTTGTACTGAATGGACAATTTATCGAAGAAACCATACAGTTGTGGAGTAAATCACATGGAAAGACACGAGAATAAGGCTCTTCAAGCTCAGTAGCACAACAGGAAGCCTTGATGTCTGATTAGCTCAATGATAGGCAAGATGTTTTTGTAGCCAGAAATATGTGAGCTATCAGTTAAGTTGTCATTAAGGTGTGAGTAGAACCCAAAATCTTAAAGCATTGACAAGATGAACAAAGTAGTCTGAGTCCAATTACAGACATCATAAGGTCTCACAGCCTTAGCAGACATATCATCCTACTGACTGGACTTGGCTACATTGATGCTTTAACGCCGAAGCATTTTGTTATGTCAAAACAACATTAGAAAAGTAACCAATTTTAGGCTATTGCTAGAACAATCGATTCCATTCCTCAAAATCTTTCAGCAACTTTAGTCGTGTGCATAAAAGTGAAAATGGTCTCTCGAGTGAAAATGGTCTCTCGAGACTATCTATATAAAAACATGTACACACAAGAATAGCACATGGAAGGAAGAAGGATGATCACAGAAAGCAAGGACCGCCATCACAAACGACACGCGTTTACCTTTCCAAGGCTCAATACACAATTTTATCATTCACCAAGCTCATGAAGGCAGGCCTAAAGTACTCAGTCAATTGGCTCTTTCTTAGACGTGGCCAGTGCTACTTTCGTCACATCCACAACATAACAAAGATAGAAATGGAAAAGGAAATTTCATACTTTAGCAACAAATTCAGAAAGCAAAATAAAAGCTATGGAAAATACATAAAATAAGGAAAGAGATTTACTTGATCGCATCCTCATGTTTTGAGTCCGGATATTTCTGGAAAAACTTTTTAACGTAAACATCCTCAGGAGAGTGATCTTCTTGATTTCATCGGCACGAGGGAAAACTGCAGGTGGTGCCCTGCATAATGCCATAATCACCAAATAAGCAATGCCATTGCATTCTAAAGCACTCGATGGGTTCAAAAAAACTCATGAATGTCTATGACTACTGCACAAAAAATTGATCGATAGCCAATGCTTTTGCAGTGGCCCAACAATGAGAAAGAGTATTGAACAGTACAAGTGCGCTCGTCATGGTACCATCGCATTCCTAAACCAGGTTTTCCGAACTTCTCGACAGAAATTATTGTGAAATCAAGCTACACCGGTTGACAAAGCGGCAAAACAGGGATTCCCACCACGACATCGCCCTTCGACTACACCGCCAAACAAGAACCTCCCACCATATCCACCGGCATAGCTAATCTCAATCCCAAGAAACAAAACGCAGAATCATCAATGGAACAGCAAAGCGCATCGAGTTCCAAAACTCTCCCACCACCCTAAAAATTGCAAATACTTAAATAAGATTATATATCAATAGATACGTTACGGTGGAAGTAAATTGTTTTTTGGGGGGCCAAATAAAAATTATTTTGTCCACATGTCCCTGAACTTTTCCAAAATCTTGAGTGAGCTCCGTCGAGAATTTTTTTTGGGACAATTTTTTGTAACGTAAATGCTAATACGAACCGACACATCAATGCTATGTTAGCTACTTAATAGACACATTCTTGGTAATATGATTTTTTTATTTTTTTGCATCAACTTGATTAAATTATTAGAAATTAGAGGAAAAAAACTCAAAAACCCTAACATGATTTAACATATTACAAAATTATTGGTTGGATATTTGATTTTGTGAGGTCATAACAAAAAATCTGATATTTGACTCAATACATCTCTCTAATTTAGAATTTTGAAAAGTTTTTTTTTTTTGGTCGGTAATTTTGAAAAGTTAAGATGCACGATATAACTTCACTAATAGCCAGTGGTATAAATATCAAATTGATATTTCTACAAAGGGGTGCAGATTTTATATTCGGTAATACTTTTTAGTATCTTTATAAATTACCGAAATTTCCAATTGTCATTTCACACTTGCAAAAAGAATCCATAAATATATAAATTGGAAAAAGAAATTAGGAAAGATTAATATTGGATTATTTTATAAAATAAGATTAAATTAATTTACAAAATGAAGAATATTTAATTTTCAATTAATAATATGTAAAAAATTATTATTATTATTATTATTATTAGGCAAAATTCCAAATAAGCGTTCAAAGTGCTCTTATTTTCTCAAATAAGGATCCGAAGTAAATATTATTTCAAATAATGGATTGAAATAATTATATCAATCTCAAAAATGGTTTAAAGTAATTATACTGTTTTAAATAAGGGCCCAAGGCTCACCGACCAGCAAAATATTCTATCCAATCAAGGATATCTTCATATCAACACAAATTAAATTTACAGTAAATTAGATTGAAAATTAAAAAATAAAACTTAAAATAAAGGAAAACACCGACGAGAGAGAGCAACCCCTCGCCTATGGCTATCGCCCCATCGGCGGCAACGAAGGCTGACAAGGGTGGCGAGGAAGGCCCCTTGCTAACCATAGCAAGTCCTCGTTAGAAGCGGAAGAAAGTGGCGACCTCTCCTAAATCTACGCTATTTTTTTTTATATTGATATGTCTATTTCATACCCTTATTTAAAGTAATTTGGTCACTTCATGTCCTTATTTGAAATAATACTCATTTTTTACCATTATTTAAGAAAATAACAACAGTTCAGGCCCTTATTTAGAATTTTCCCATAAATATGTTATGGTCGAAATAATTTTTTTGGGGGGCCAAATATAAATTATTTTGTTCACATGTCTCGAGTGAGATCTCTATAGAATTTTTTTTTGGCACAATGTTTTGTAACGAAAAAGCTGACACGAACCAACACATCGATGCTATGTCAACCATTAAATGGACACGCTCATGGTGACATGATTTTTTTTTTTTTTTTTTTGTGCCGGCTTGATTAAATTAATAGAAGTTAGAGGAAAAAAAACTTGAAAAACCCTAACATGATTTAACATATTTGTCATAATTACAAAATTATTGGTGAGATATTTGATTTTGTGAGGTCATAACCAAAAATTTGATATTTAACTAGATAAATCTATTTAGTTTAGAATTTTGAAAAGGTAAGATGCATGATATAATTTAACTAATGGTTAATACCAAATATCGAACTGATATTTCTATGAAGGGGTGCCAATTTTATATTCGGTAATACTTTTTAGTATTTTTATAAATTATCACAATTTTCAATTGTCATTCCACACGCTTGCAAAAAGAATCCCATAAATATGTAAAATGGAAAAAAAATTAGGAAAGATTAATATTAGATTATTTTAGAAAATAATATTAAATTAATTAACAAAATAAGGAACATTTTATTTTTCAATGTATAATATGAAAATAATAATAATAATTATTACAACAACAACAACAATAATAATAATAATAATAATAATAATAATAATAATAATAATAATATATCAATTGTTGAGATATAATATGCGGAAAGCGACAGGATCTTGCAATTTACGTCAACGCGAAATCACCAGAGAAAATAAACGAGAAAAATAAGGACTCTAGAAATTTACGTGATTTGGTCCGAGTATCGTACTCACGTCCCACGTCGCGGCGCCAAAAGAAAAAATAATCTACTATAATCGGAGAATCGAGTTTATCGCTCAAGCGCTTAAGTGTTTTCCACACCTAAATTTAACTCAAAACCCAAAACGTTTATAAATAAACAACTCACTTTGGTATAAATTCACGGCACAAAATTACCACGCGTTCAAGCTTCGCGCGGCTTCAAGGAAACTAGCGGCTCTTCGGAAGCACCGTGGACGTGCGGCTCCTTTCCTTTTTTTTCGTAGGGTTTCGCCAGTCCCTTGTCGAAAGAAGAAGGAAAACCTCTGCGTTTTTTATGTTTTATGTGCGTGTGCCCAAGGTCAAAAGTTTGACCTTGGGCCCACCAAAAGTCATTCACGCCTGGATTTCATTTAGCTCAGCCGATGGATATTATTATTATTATTATTATTATTATTATTATTATTATAGTGGTGTTAATCAATTTCTTGTGGTCTTATCCATAATTATGTTCTCCGACCAGATTGCAGATATAGTAGCTGGGGCGCACATAATAAATGCCACTTTAGTTATTCCTCAACTGAATAGACGATCATTTTGGAAAGACACAAGGTATTCGTCGGCATTCCAAATTCTTTTGTAGGTGCACAATTGTTGTCTTACGCAATTATGCATTCTGACATTGCTGTCATCTTCACAGTACCTTTTCAGATATATTCGATGAGACTCATTTTATAGAAGCCTTGAAAGGAGATATTAGAGTTGCCACGGAGCTCCGAAAGGAGTTAAAATCAGTTCCTCATGCTCGGAAGCACTTCAGTTCTTGGGCTAGCATGGGATACTACGAAAAGTTGACAAGGTTATGGAATGAGTATCAGATCTGCATAAGTCATGCTAGTTTTTTAAGTGAAGTCTATTCAATTTTGGATAAATTCTCCATTTGAAAAATTTACTTGGATACCTTGTTAGTAGCTGTTGGACTCTAGCGATTAGAATATTGTGGGTGTCCTTTGAATTCAATTAGATTGAGCTTGCTTATACTTAATAATTTCAACATTATTGATGTATTTTCTAATAAATAACTAACAATTTAAGTAAATTGAGATCACTCATAGTACATTAGAACTACATTTTTCTTGCATCTAAGAGCTAAATATTCTAACCTAAATGCTACTTCTGATATTATTTGAAATGCTTAATTAAGATGATGTTTGCAGTAATTATTGATAAGCATCATTGCCCGTGCCATGAATTTCTAGCACAGAACATAATCAGAAACTAAATAAGTTGTAATTGAATTTAAGGTAAGAAAACAAAGTAGTTTTTCATGGCCTGTGCCATGCAAGTAGTTTTTTTTTTTTAATACTATTTTTTATACTATTTTTCTCTTCTATAGCTTTATTTCCAATTTTTTTTAATTAATCCCCATTTATATTCGTTCTTTTTTTTAAACCCCACTCGTTTGCTTAAGTAGAACCTTACTTTATTCCATTAACTTTCCCTTTATGACTTAGTTTCCCACATAAAGAAGTGGTCCCAATCCTTGTCCTGTTAAAAGGGAGATCTTTTAGGGTGCGTTTGTTTGTGTTTTTGTTGTTTTTTTGTTAAGGGAGCAAATAGAAAAAACTATTTCGTTCTAATAGTTTTTAAACAAAAAAGACTCGTTTGGTAAACTTGTTCACTAGAATAAAAAAGAATAAAACATGTTTGGTAAATTTGTGTTCTTTTTTCATTTCTTTTAATTTTTAAATATTTTTATTTTATTTTTTATTTTTTTCTTTCTTTTTTTCTTCTTTTGGCCGGCCGCCCGGCCTTGGCCATGGCCGGCGCCGGCCGACGAGGGCCGGCGGCCTCGCCCGGCCACGGCGAGTGTTTCTTGTTTCGTTCTTTTCTTGTTCCCGGAACGAAAAAAACAAATTTGGAACAAAAATGCAAACAAACGCGTTTACGTTCTTTTTTTGTTCCCGGAAACAAAAAAACAAAAATCTGTTCATAAACGAAATAAGAAACATAAACAAACAGACCCTTAGGGTGCATTTGTTTGTGTTTTTTCTTTTTTTGTTCCGGGAACGAAATAGAAAAAACTATTTACTTCGGGGAATAGTTTTTGAACAAAAAAACGCGTTTGGTAAACTTGTTCCTAGAATAAAAAAAGGAACAGAAACATGTTTGGTAAATTTGTGTTCTTTTTTTTTTTTTTTATTTCTTTTAAATTTTAAATATTTTTATTTTATTTTTCATTTTTTTCTTTTTTTTTTCTTTTTTTTTTTTTTTGGCCGGTCGCCGGCCTTGGCCATGGCCGACGAGGGCCGGCGAGCGGCCGACGAGGGCCGGCGGCCTCGCCCGCCCACCGGCGAGGCCGAGCCTCGCCGTGGTGTGGGCCGGGTGAGCTCGGCCTCGCCGGATCTGGGCGAGCCCGAGCTTGCCCGGCCTCGACCTCGAGGCCGGGCGAGCTCGGCTCGCCCAAATCGGGAGAGACCGAGCTCGCCCAGCCATCGGCGAGGCCGAGCCTCGCCAGGGGCCGGCGACGCTCCGGCGAGGTCGCCGGCCCTCGATGGCCGGTCGCCGGCCATGGCCGAGGCCGGCGACCGGCCAAAGAAAAAAGAAGAAGAAGAAGAAGAAGAAGAAGAAGAAGAAGAAGAAGAAGAAAAGAAAAGAGTGGAGAGAGAAAATTTGTTCCGAAACAATAAACAACTTTTTTTTGTTTCTTGTTTCGTTCTTTTTTGTTCCGGAACAAAAAAACAGATTTTGAATAAAAACGCAAACAAACGCGTTTACTTTTTTTGTTCACAGGAACAAAAAAACAAAAAATCTGTTCATAAATAGAAAAAAGAAACACAAACAAACAGCCCTACCGCTAGTGAAACAGTAGCGGCATGGTCTATGATATTGCCCGCCTAAGTGGCATTAGTCTCCAAATTCTCAAATATAGGCTCCGTTCGTTTTGCTGGAACTTGTAGAAAAATGTTTTTAAATTTTCGGTATTCGTTTAATGGAAAATGAACTAGTCGGGAAAGAAATTTTCATCCATGGAAAAAAAAAATCTTTTGAAATAGAGGAAAAAGTTTTCGACTTTTCAAGTAGGGGATATATTTTCCTCACTTACATTCTCTTATCCTTATCTCATAGCAATCCCCTTTTTCTTCTTAAAAAAAAAAAATCAAAATTTAGTTATTTTTTTTTTGTTTGTTTTTTCTTTCCATGCTTGTGGCTAGACACGGGCGAGTGCAAGCCTCTTACAAGGCCCAAGGCCAGCAAATTTGAGCTAGCCACTCGCCAAATCAGTGAGGCTTGAGGCTGGCAAGCCTTTTCGAGGCCAATGAGGTCAAATTCAATTTTAGCTAGTCTCTGTGGTCAGTGATTGACCGAAGAAAAGGGAGGAGGAAACGAAAAAATAAAAAAGTTAAAAGAAAATAAAAATAAAAATAATTAAAAATTCAATTAAAAAAGGAAAAAAGTAAAAAAAATGAATGCACGAAAGAAAATCAAATCGAATTTTTCATACCGATGGTGGAAAATGTTTTCTAGTTTGTTTTCAAGTTTCAAACGAATGCAAAAAAATATTGCCATTTTACTAAAAATAGCTTCGTAGAGAATATTTATGGAAAAGTCACATTTTTAGCGAAATAAACATACCTTTAGTATATGTTCTTTTGTTCTTTTCTTTTCTTTTTTCTTATAATGGATGAGCTAAGCGAATAGGACAAAGAGTTCAACATGATGAAAGTTTAACATCGTGAACTTTGTACCGCGCACTTAGCAGGCGCTCTAAAAGGTCAGAATGCATAAATAGGATATGAAAAGAAGAAGAAGAAAATAACAAGACATGAAAAGGGATCGAATTCCTTTTTTCGTAAAGGGATCAAATTCCTTTTCGTACTATGTATCTCATATTCGTCTTTGCTGCTTGAGACTAGATTAGACCTTTTGCTTGGTCTTTCAACCAACTAATTGAACTTGAGCCACTCGAACTCCTCTCCTTCTCTCCTCGATTCGATGAGCTTTTGTATAAATACCAAACCACCACACCCCCCGGGGAAGCGCCCAGACCCATTTCCTTGCATCTGCGCAAAGGACGGTTCTTGAGGTCAGAGAGATCAGAGAAAACAAGCAATTCAGGTGGTGGGATATCATCGAGGCTGAGATGGGGAGCACCAATGGTCAGGTCAATCGTTGCAAAGGTACGTTTTTTACGGTAATCGTCTTCGATTCTTGACATGGGTTTGCGTCGGTTTTCTAATCTTTCTCGAGTTGATGATGATGATATTCTCTCTCAGTCCTTTTTACCGGACGAGAAAGCTCACGTGAACCATCACGTGGACAAACTATATATTGGGCCACCTCATAAATATTTTGAAATTTCTGTGTGAGATCCATAGACAATTAATATCAAACGACTCTTATGGGAAAATTAAACTAAATGCTCCAATTGAATATTCGGAGGAGTAATAATAGAGTTGGAGGGATAAAAAGGTTAAGACTTCTCACATTTTTAACTAATTTCTTTTGCCAGACATGTTTATCTTAAGAGAGATGATGTCAGGGAGAAATAATTAAAGAGAGTAACGGTTTGTTCCAACATTTTAAGTCAATGGATCTTGTAATGTTCAAATTTTTAAGAACTCATTATTTATTGTTTATTTGTGACTAATTTCCACACTCGGGCTGTTATTATGCATGAGAGAGTGCTCGCATATCAAATAAATTTATGGTTGCTAGTTTGTATGATGGGTGAGCAATTAATAACAAACAGCAAAGCAATTTGTCCTTTAGTGTCAAGAAAAAAGAAAAAATATAAATGAGACTGATTAATTGGAATTCTTTATAAATACAATATGAATTGATCTACACAAAGGCTTTATGGCCTTTGTTTATTTCAAGATTTCAATTCTGACAGCGGTCCGGTAATTAGGCTTTCGTGAACCTCCATATGAATAAATCTAGAAAAAGACTTCCTAGTCTTTGTTTACCCCAAAATTTCAAGTTCGGATAGCTGCCCCGATGATCTAGGAAAAGACTTTTTGGTCTTGTTTATTCTAAGATTTGAAGTTCCGACAATTATCTCGTTGATCTAGAAAAATACATTATGGTCTTCATTTATTCCAAGTTCTGACTGTTGATCTAGAAAAATTTATGGTCGTGTTACTAAGCTTAAGTCAACCATCACCACAACAAACTATTTCTTGAGCCATTTTTGTTGAAAACTTTGTTTGAGATTCAAGGACAATTAAGAGACAAATATCTTTTGTTACTATTATAACTAGTAAAAGTGTACACACAAGGTGTGTCTGCAAAAAGTTAACATTTAAAAGATTTCATAAAATCATCTTGGCATGAAACATTTAAATCATTAGTTAATAGAACCAACTTTTCAACGTAATTGAAGGGATTTTACACACATATGTACCGAAAAAGGAAAATATGACTATATTTTTGTTAGGTTGTTTATGAGATTATAAAGATTCAATATTTAAAATTGAAATACGTTAGAGATGATAAAGTTGTTAATCAATACATTTATCCATTGATGGATTTTTTACAAAATAACTCATGAAAAATAAGAAGTCTTATTTATTTTACATGGATAATTATTTTTGGGATATATTCAGCAGAAGTCCTAAAACTTGTCAAGAAAGTGCAATTGAGTCCTAAAACTTACAAAAAGTGCAATCAAGTCCTAAAACTTGTCAAATTGGTTCAATTGAGTCCTAAAGTTAACACCATCAAGAAAATTAACGGAAATTGCTAACGTAGGCGCGTCATATTTTAAATGAATTTTTTATTTTATATATGGCTTTTTAAAATTATTTTTATTCAAAATCTCTAAAAAATAGATAAAAAACTAAAAAATGAAAAGCTAAATTTATTTAAAAGAACAAAACTATTAGAAAAAAAAAAAAAAAAAGGCCGTCGGTGGAGCCGCCGCCGCTCCCATTGTTGGAGGGGCCGGTGACGGCCGCCGCCCCCTAGGCGAGGCCTCGCCGGCCCCCGGTGAGGGCCGGCCACCCCCACCAAGTCGGGCGAGGACGTCTAGATCTAGGCACGCCGCCCCCACGAGGGCCGGCGAGGATGCTCGCCCGGATCTAGGCGCCGAGCAATCGAACCTCATGGTTCTCCTCCTCCTCGCCCTCGCCATTCTCTTCGGCGTCATCGTCGGCGGCGGGGGCGGCGTCATCCTCGTCGCGAGCCGGGCGCGAGCGAGCGACGGCCTCGAGCTCCTCCTCATCCTCTTCGTGGATCGGCTCGTCGAGCTGCGGCTGCTCCTCCCCTTCGGACCCGTCCGACGGGGCCTCATTAGACGACGCCCGCTAGCCCGGATATGGGCGAGCATCGCCGACCCCGGCCGATGGTCGTTGGCCCCCGTGAGAGCCGGCGTGCCCAGATCTGGGCGTCCTCGCCCGACCTGGCGGGGGTGGCCGGCCCTCAGTTGGGGTCGTCGAGGCCTTGCCTGGGCGAGGGCCGGCCACCCCGCCCAGGGCCGGCGACTGTCGCCGGCCCCTCCGGCGGCCTTCGCCAGCCCCTCCGGCAATGGGCGGCGGCGGATGCTCCACCGGCGGCTTTTTTTAATAGTTTTGTTTTTTTAAATAAATTTAGCTTTTCCTTTTTAGTTTTTTATCTAATTTTTAAAGATTTTGAATAAAAATAATTTAAAAAATCCATATAGAAAATAAAAAATTCATTTAAAATATGACGTCAACGCCACGTTAGCAATTTATGTTAATTTTCTTGACGATGTTAACTTTAGAACTTAATTGAATCAACTTGACAAGTTTTAGGACTTGATTACATTTTTTTATAAGTTTTATGACTCAATTGCATTATCTTAACAAGATTTAGGATTTTTGCTGAATATATCCCATTATTTTTTGCTTCAAAAGACGTAATTGACTTGCCCACGGCATAAATGATGCCACGTGAGTGCAGCAAATTGTCCATTCATTGTAATGTCGATTCGAAGGCGTCTTGTCAATTTCTATCACGCTTTCGGCGTACTAATATAATGACAGAATTGACATACTATCAGTCTGTCATAAAGGCTTAAACATTTGAGGCTCATTTTTAATCTCCGTGATGATAAATTTCTTCGTCGTTCCAATATCCCTAGACGTTAAATCATCCTTTAAAACAAAAAAACAAAAAACAAATGTTTGAATGGCGATGTTGGAAAAATTTATCCTTTGTTCCAAATATCCCTAAACATTAAAATCCCTGCATTTTTTTCTTTAGCTTAGAAAGCATCAATTCATATATCAAGACTCTACAAAGGCAAAGGCAGAGAAACATAAACCCATTCTACACGAGAAATGGCTTTAACTTCCAACCGAGAGCTCAGCCAAATCGTGGCTCACGAGCCACAGCAAGAAACATCTGAGGATGGCCGAATCGAGGTTGAGACCGACGGGGGTGAAAACCTTCGTGAAGATGAGCCAAGGTCGCCCAAGTTCGAGTGGATCATCTCCATCAATAAGAACCTCAATCGAGCTGAGCAGGACAACAGCGCACGATCATGGGCAAAGCACTCCATTTACCGAATCCCGCACTATTTCAAGGATGGCAAGGAGAAGGCCTATGTCCCTCAGATTGTCTCCCTCGGTCCGTACCATCACGGTGACAAGCACCTCAGCGAGATAGACAAGGACAAGTGGCGCGGCCTCGTGCACATGCTCAGGCGCAACAATCAGCAGATAGAGGAGTATCTAGACGCGGTGACGAGGGTCGAGGAGCAAGCCCGCGCCGCTATGAGGGGACAATACTCATGAGCAGCGAGGAGTTCGTAATGATGATGGTTCTCGATGGGTGCTTTGTGATTGAGATGTTCAGGGGATACGTCCACACGTTTGATAAACTTGGCTACACTGACAATGACCCCGTCTTCTCCTTGTCGCGGATTTCAATTGACAAGATCCGGCGGGACATGATCTTGCTCGAGAATCAGATCCCGCTCCTCATTCTCCACCTGCTGTTCTGCCTCCAAGTCCGCCCACCTGACCAGGACGAGCTCTTGGCCAAGGTGGCGCTATATTTCTTCTACCCTCTGACGACGACAGACCTTGACCCGTCACACAAGCAGGTGGATGACTCGAGGTGGGCATACCATTGCCTTGTAGGCCCCCCGACCTGGGGCACGGAGCGGGCAGTCCATTGCCTCGAATTGTTCCGGCGGAGCCTCCTGTACCCAGGCCCGAGGTGGGAAGCAACCTCGTCACAAACTGGGCAACAGCTCATCCACTGCGTGACGAAGCTTCGGAAAAAAGGGATCAAGTTCATAAAGGGGGAGGGGGGTTTCCAGAACATCCAGTTTAAGGACGGGACCCTCAAGATTCCCCAGCTTGTGATCGAGGATGCAACGAGGTCGGTTTTCCTCAACTTGATAGCCTTCGAGCAGTATCACTTCAATTGCAGCAATGACCTCATCTCGTACCTGATCTTCATGGACAACTTGATTAACTCCGCTGAGGATGTGGGGCACCTCCACGATTGCGGGATCATGGAGCATTGGCTCGGGAGCGATGTCGAGGTCGCTAACCTCTTCAACCAGCTTTGCAAGGAGGTGGTATTCGTCGACAGCGGCAGTAAACTCTCTGAACATCTCTCTAAACTGTCTAAGGATGTGAACACTTACTCCGGCAACAAGTGGAATGGCTGGATGGCCAGTCTTGAGCTTAAGTACTTTAGTAGTCCCTGGTCAATCATTTCTTTAATTGCTGCTATCATTTTGCTTGGGCTTACTTTGGTGCAGACCTTTTATGGAGTCTTTGGCTACTACAGGCCAGGTTCTTGATTTCTCGTAGAGCGGACATTATCTTATGAGCGTTTTACGAGTGATAAAGGTCCGGTGAAAATCTGGAATTAGGATTGTGGCTGATAGATTATTAGGGTATGTTTGGTAATTTTTCTATTCCTATTAGAATACGTTGGTGTATGAATCATATATTTTATTGTGCCATAGGACTTCTTTTAATATTCTAATATTTTTTTATTTTCTTTTTGTCCTCTTTTCTTTCTCCTCCTCTAGCCGACGGCGGCGGCCGGTGATCGAAATTTCACCATGCAGGCCCTTAGCAGCCAATTTGCAGATGAATGTGTGAGATGTGTTGGTCTCACCTCTATAGAAAAGATGTGATTGGTCGATCTCAAACTACGTGATGTGTATTTGTTATGTAATTCTGAGTTCAATGTGGTAATATACTTTCTGAAACCCATCTTAATCTTTTTATGTCAAATTATGACTTTCCGCTGATAAATCTTTCAATCTTTTTTTTTTTATAATTCTATTGAGTGTTTAAATTACGTGACGGATGTAACGTTTTCGGATAAAATTGAGCTAAAGTTCTAAAGCATTCTTTTAAGAGGCGATAAAATGGGGCTCTGAAAAAATGAAAAAGCACAACTCATCCAAAAAGGAAAAGTAAAGTTTGCCTTTCTGCTACGCTAAAAGAACATCTAAACTGCTCGATGCATCCCTCAAGATTGATTCTTCGATCATAAAATCATTTTCACCTGTGATTTGCTGCTCTTCTTTGATTCCCTCTTTTTTTAACCTTGCGAAAAGATGAGCGACATTCCCGTAGCAAATTCGAAGATTCGCTGTCTCATAGAGTCCGATTTCGGATACCCATCCTCCTCCTCGTTGAAACTCGGTTTCAATCTCGCTGGAAGCATAACCATGACGGTCCATTTTCGGAATCGAGACGTTTATTGGGGGTTTATGCACGAATCATGACGATCGGCTGAGACTTTTGGAGCCTATCAAGACGGTGGAGGACAAAGAAATCATTTGTGCCAATGATCAAGAATTTAAACCTTGTGAATTTCAATTGAGGAATGCTAAAAGGCACGTTCTTCTGCTTTTGGAATTGCAAATGTCTGCTCCCAACCTAACGTCGATCTTGGTGCGGCTTATATTTTCCACTTTATTAGTTTGTTTAAACAATATTTTGACTGGTCTTTCCCATCCGGTAAAATTGTAGAGGCCGTTCCAAACTCGACGAACATCAAGTGGCACGAATGTCTTGTCGACAAAGTCGCTAGGCAAGAACTACTCAAGCAGAAAGGTTGCGTGATATAGATCATCGGGCTCAGCGGTTCACGTTCGCTACTGTTTGCTCATCAAATGGTTTAACTGGGTTGAATTTCCTTCTCACCTGACACCTACCCCACTTTACAGTCGCATCTCTTGCATGCCAAGACAGAAGCAATCTTTTCATCGTGGGTTTGCGGCAAAAATTCATCGTAGCTTCTCTGAGAAGGAAACTAGTCCAACAATTTTGTTTTCCATTGAATAAATAAGGCAAGCTCAACATTTTTTGAATCATGAGGTACGCATATTTAGGGATACGATTACAAATAGAAGTTCCCCAAAAATACAAACAAAATCAAGCAACCTGAAAAGCATGTCGTCAGTGGCATGAGAATGGAAGGAATTGCCCCCACTATATAAGGCAGCAAAAGAGAACTAATTGAATGATTGCTCCAACAAGAAGATGATGTATAACACTCTGGAATTCTGTTGATGTATATATAGCAATTGACTCATTTTGTCTTGTCTCCATTGGTACACAATTTCTATAGCCAACAATAACATATCATGTTAATATAAGCCGTTATTGTGCAAGCGATAGAAGTACATGTTAGAGACACATAAAGACATTGCTAGTTTACAATTTACGAGTGTTCAATATCAAGGAAACCTTTTGTTCATCTCATCACATAGCACTGTTCATAGCTGTTTCCTAGAAAAGGCGATAAACTATAGCATCATCTCTGAATTCGGGAAAAAAAATTGAAACAATCACAAGTATTGTAAATCTTTTCTGGCAAAATAAAATTTCATAATTCATGTCTGCAACCTTAAATGAGAAAAAGGGCAAAAGATTAGCAGGGTACCTATCCGGGTAATCCACTATAACCTCAAAAAGTTTGGCAATTCTTAAATCTTGTAAGGTTTCATAAGCAAAATACTCTAGCTGTAACCGCCATCGAACCAATCTTTCCGAGGGAGCATCAATTCCAGGATAGCATGAAGATGGCCGTGAAGCCAAGGGTGATTCGAGACCAGATGATGGACTATCATAATCATAAGAATCGCCAAGATAGGAGAGAAGGGCTTTGAAAATCGAAGAGGCACAGCCTGCAATCATTTGCATCTAACTTTCATCGATACAGCTGGGCATAGTCAGCTATGAGAGGAAAAGAGAATGTAAGACTCTGACATAGTGATTCGGGAACTTGCATGAATTCTAGCAGGAGAAGACAGTCAAATTGTATGCACAGAGAGAGGAGGATCATTCTTTTTGGCTATTAATAAGTATACATATTACAAATTGCCACTCCTAAAGGAGTCATTAATCCTGTCAAATAACAAAATCTCCTGAACCATGTGCACCATTCACGCATATATTCATCCGAAAAAACGAAGATGGTTGGCAAAAACATATAATGCAGGAGACAAATCTCTTAGCTTTCTTCTAAACCGTGTATGAGGGAAGGGTATTAAAACAATGAAGGTTTACTCTTGTACAAATAACAAAACCCCATCACCACCACTAAGCCTTACCCACAAAGTGGAGTCGACTACACAAATGGCACAAAAAGACAAAAAATAATCAATATTCACCTGGACCAGCCTTTAACAGCCCCCGATATTGAACTCCTGAAATCATCACTGGCTAGACTATGTACTTTAGCCTGCATGCAAACAAGGCATGTGACTTGTATAGCAACATATGCATAAATCATGCATAGAAGAAGGCCACATTCTTTATGTGCAAAGAGGATAAGCCATCTGTGTTATCTCTACCAAGACAGTGATAAACGAGTACTGCCAAAAGGGAGATAAAATGTCAATTGAAGGTCTACACTACGGCCCAAAAAAAAGAAAAAAATGAAGGTCTACACCGGACAAAAAAGCTTACATTGCTGAAACATATATACAAACCTTTAAAAGCAAGAAAATGGCGGAAGCATGAGCATCTTTCGTCATCGATGTAAACCCAAGACCTCTAAGATCACGGACAACCTTCCCAATATTCTTTTCCATTTCATCAAGAAACTTTCCCTGGTGATGACCTTCATCTATATCCATCTCTCCAGCTTTAACACAGGTGCTTTTATCATCTAAATCCATGTCATCTTTATCCGGAGAATCATCCATCATTGTGCTTATCTCTTCCAACTTTCTCTAGAAATACCAGTGAAGTATATCTAAGAACACCAATAAAGTCAGAACAAGATCACTTATTCTGTCAGATGATATAAAACTAATTTTTGAACAAACAAGTTGAAAAAAAAAAAAAAAAACAGATCGAGCCAGAGGATGATATATTAGGTGAAACTTTGATACACAAGCATAATTTTTCCGTGGTAATTTTAAGTGCCCTTTCTTTTTCTCAGGCTTCTTTTTCATGTCATAAGTTCCAATGTCCCGTGATATGGATGTGAATTTTAATGAAGTTGGCTCGTTGAGATACAAAGAATGTCCAAACAAGGATTCATATCTAGTTGAGTCTATAACCCAGTATATGAATGGTGTCTATGACACTTTGTGTTCTGAACCCTTGAATATCAATTTTTTACTCCAGCTTTTACCGTAGCCAATTTGGCCTTCATTTTGGTTCTTTTTGCTGTCTTTTACATCTATATCCCACTTGACGACTTTAGGCTCTAAACCAAAGGACCAACAAAAGTATAAAGTCTTAAGTGACAATAGCTTTCTGAAAAAAGAAATTTCAGAAAGAAATTGAGAAAACATTACGCAAGTTCTCTGTCACACCAACAAACATTCCTAAATTTAAGCATCGACGATCAAATAATCAGGTCTTCCAGTCTTCCTTCTCTTTACAGTAGTATCAGAGCATGTTTTTGAGGTTCCTTGACTAGCAGATATGCAATGCCCAACAGATATTAGCACTTCTTGAACAAACTAAGGTTAACACAAGGACACCGTATCTAAAAGATTTGCTTTACATACCTTATAGCTTTCTGTTTCTCAAACAACAACATCAAAATGCATCGATACCCTCCATAAATTGTACAATCCATGTTATTACCAAAATACTGCTAATAACCTATACAGACCCGCTCTTTCAAATGCTCAATATATTTCATTATTGCCAGTCCAGTTTAAGAAAGACTCAAATTAGTCCCATGTCATTGAAGCATCCAGTGCAAACGCAATGTGACATATCTTAGAGCTGCTTGCTGGGTATTACAAACCCACTAAGACCACCAAAAGAACAGGCACGTGACTTCTATATATTCAACTAATAGCATCAAACAGGAGAGACTTGACACAATGTCCATAGTTAAGTGCAAGAAGAGTAAGAATTATTCTGCATTAATTATTCATTATCCATTACCATAATATAGCATGAGTCCTGATAGCAGAACAATAAGAAAAAATAAAATTGACGAAGGTTTCATAGCACAGCATGTCAATTTGACTAGAACACACAACATCAGACACATTTACATGATGAACAGAAAACACAATCCTTGAAAGATGAGATTAGACTTGTATGGTTATTCCTCATGTACATACCGGGAAAACATTGGGGAAGGGATGCCATAACTATTGAAGAGACCGTTAATTGATACCTAGAAAAGAGAAAACTCTGATCTGCTTCTGCATCATGTTTTCCTTGCGACATGTCTCCCTCAAATGACTGTAAAGCATGAACCAGTATTGACAAGCATTTCTCCTGTAATGTTTTTCTGAAGAAATCTCATCCAGTACGTTGCACAATACTTGCTGAACTTCATCATCATAAATCTGCTTTTATGCACAATAAATATATTAGGTTCAGTTCATGGCTAGATTCACAGTTAAGAGCCTTTGGTCAGGAATACTTATTGACAATATATTGGATGGTACGTGTGAAGAGATCATTATTTTTCTAATTATCAAAAATAAAAAGGGTTACAAATATATATATATATATATATATATATATATATATATATATATATATGTTCATACGTGCTTAACCCTACTCAAAACTAAGTTACTATTTTACCCTTATTACTCACAATATTTCTCAACACTCTCCCTCAAGTTGGGATATAGATATCAAATAAACCCAACTTGTTACATAAGATGCTCACTCTATTCCCCTGTAGAGATTTCGTAAAAATGTCTACGAGTTGATCCTCCGACTTTGTGTGTTGCAGAATAACCTCGCCTTTCGGAACTTTTTCAAACACAAAATGACAATCAACCTCAATGTGCTTAGTTCGCTCGTGGAAGACTGGATTAGATGCAATATGAATAGCGGATTACGGTGACATTCCAATCTTTGATAGTAACATTCTCAACCAGAGTAATTCACTTGTCACATGTGCCATAGCACGATATTCAGCTTTAGCACTTGATCGGGAAACTACATGTTGTTTCTTGCTTTTCCATGCAACTAAATTACCCCCAAGAAACACACAATAGCCTGAAGTAGATCTCCTATCCACATGACATCCAGCCCAGTCGGCATCAGAAAAGCCTATAGTGTTTAGATGGCCATAATTCTTGAACTGTAGTCATTTACTTGGCACTTCCTTCAAATATTTGACGATTCGAAGTACAGCATCCCAATGAGTGGTACGAGGAGAACTCATGAATTGATTTACTACACTAACCGCGAAGGATATATCAGGTCTTGTGATAGTAAGATAGTTTAACTTACCAACTAACCTTCGATACTTTGCTAGATCATGTAGTAATTCTCCATGTTCTGCATCAAGTTTCATATTGGGATCCATAGGGGTATCGACTAGCTTTACTCCAACAAATCCAACCTCACCAAGGATGTCCAGTACATACTTTCGTTGTAATAAATTGATACCAACATGTGAATAGGATACTTCAATACCATGAAAGTATCGAGGACGTCCCAGATCTTTAGTACTGAATTCTTTATGCATAAATTGCTTAAATTTTTTAATACCACCTGAATCACTGTCAGTTTTGATGATATCATCCACATATACAACTAGAAGGATACAGCCAGTTGAAGACACGGAGCTGAAAACTGAATGATCTACTTGACACCGCTTTAATCCAAATTTGATAACCGTATCACTAAATCTACCAAACCAAGCATGAGGAGATTGTTTAAGTCCATACAAAGCTTTGTGTAAACAACATACCACATTCTCACCCTAAGCAATAAACCCAGGTGGTTGCTCCATGTAGACCTCCTCAGCCAGATCACCATGTAAAAATGTATTTTTCACATCCAATTGATGAAGGATCCAGCCAAATG
Source organism: Eucalyptus curtisii (assembly GCA_017140595.1). Taxonomy (NCBI): domain Eukaryota; kingdom Viridiplantae; phylum Streptophyta; class Magnoliopsida; order Myrtales; family Myrtaceae; genus Eucalyptus; species Eucalyptus curtisii. Next base: position 2,847,392 of record CM029502.1, read on the forward strand.
AACAGCCAATGAAATAAAGACACGAACATAGGGAATTTTGGCCACAGGAGAGAAGGTGTCATTATAATCGACACCATAAGTTTGAGTATATCCCTTCGCAACTAACTGTGCCTTCAATCGATCAAGAGTACCATCCAGGTGAACTTTAACGGTGAAAACCCAACGACAACCAACAGGTTGCTTATTAGTAGCTAAGGAAGTAAGCTCCCAAGTTTTGTTCTGAATTAGTGCCTACATTTCATCTTCCATGGCACGACGCCTACCCGGATGAGCAAGAGCTTCAGCAACACTGCTAGGCACAGAAATAGAAGACAATGACGAGACAAAGGTAGAGAAGGTAGGAGATAAACGATCACATGATAAAAACTTTGAAATAGGATGATGCGTACTAACACAATCAGAAAGACCAGAATAGGGAGAATAACGATCAATAGGACGACCAACACAAGAACGTGTACCTTTTCGAGATGCAATGGGCGAATCAGGATCAGAGGTTGGCACTACAACTGATGGGGGAACAGATGAATCAGGTGCTGATGAAGGCTGTACTGTCGTAGTTGGAATTGTACTTTGTCGATGATAGGTGCAATCAAGAAACTGAAATTTTCTAGAGGTAGCCGGAGAGATGGAAATCGTTGAAGCATTGGTAGGACACAATCATCACTATCACCATATGTCTGTGGAACATTCTAAGAAGAAAAATATGACTGATCTTGAAAAAACGTCACATCTGTAGACACGAACATACGACGACGAGTAGGACAGTAACATTTGTATCCCTTCTGAGTTCGAGAGTATCTCACAAAGACACATTTTTCAGCACGAGAATCTAGTTTATCAAGACCTGGAGTAAGATTATGTACAAAACAAACACACCCAAAAACCTGAAGAGGTAAGGAAAAGAGAGGACGATTTGGATGTAAAATTGAGAATGGTGTCTTCCCTTGAAGAGCAAAAGTGGGAAGCCTATTAATTAAATAACACGTCGTAAGAACAGCATGGCCCCAAAAGTGTTTAGGTAGATGCATATGAAAATGAGGCAATGGGCGACATAAAAAAGATGGCGATTTTTACGTTTAGCTACACCATTTTGTTGGGGAGTGTATTTGATTGAATTATTGGAATTAGTATTGGCAACCGTGAAGTTCATTTCTTGGGCTCAATCATTCTTTATTCACTAATGGCGACTTCTAGATTGACTTCTGGATCTCCTTTTGTTGGGGGGTGTATGAGTAGGACGTTTGATAAATAATACCATGAGATTCCAGAAAGGGCTGGAAACCAGAAGTTGTAGCAAGGTATTCTCTAGCATTATCTGACCGTAAATGTTTGATAGAGATATTATATTGATTCAACACTTCAAAATAGAACAATTGAAAGCAACGAAAAATCTATGTACGATATTTTATTAAGAATAACCAAGTCATTCGGGAAAAATCATCCACGAATGTAACAAAATATCTGAATCCGAGACATCAAACACACAACATGGACCCCATACATCTGAGTGAACCAACTCAAATGGACTAGACACACGACTCTGCATACGGGAAGGAAAAGAAGCTCTATGATGTTTACCAAACTGACAAGCTTCACACTGAAAGGAACTCACAGACTTAGACTTAGGAAATAGACGTTGAAGTAGGTTTGGTGGTGGATGACCAGCAGGACAATGCATCCAATATACATCAGTGGATGTCTGTTTCACAGCTGCGGCAGCTAACACTTTCTTATCAAGATAGTACAGGCCATTTGATTCATGTCCCCCACCAATCATCTGTCCAGTCCTCAGATCCTGAAAAACACAACGAGAAGAGGAAAAGGTCACATGACAATTTAGTTCTTTGGTCAATGAGCTAACATAAATCAAATTATAAGGAGATTTTGATAGGTGGAGGATAGATGATAAAGAAAGAGAGGGACTCAAATGAGCAACTCCCATACCAGTAACCTGAGACTGTGAACCATTTGCTAATGCAATTGAATTTGATAATGAAGGAGATGTAGAGTGAAAAGAAGACAGTAGGTTAAATTACCAATCATGTGATTGGTAGCTCCAGAGTCTATATCCCAAGAATCAGATGATGTAGACAACAAAGGTGATGAACTACCTTTAGAGGTTTGTGCCAGAGTTGCAGTAGGAGCTGAAGATCCTGTCACGTGTTGGGAGTAAACCAATGTATCATACTCAGCATGTGTTAATGTAACTAGATCGCCTGTCTTCAGAACTTGAGTTGAACTTGGTGGAGCCATTGAGGGAGGACTAAGAGAATCCTTAACCTCTGCATAAGCAGCAAGAGGTGGTTTGAGCTCTGGATGAAGTGTATAGCAATAAGCTTCTGTATGTCCGGCTCTTTGACAATGATGGCAATAGCGGGAACCACAACTATTCCCAGAATTGATTGTACCATGAGTCCTAACTCCCCCTTCACGGCCTCCACGACTTCCACCATAAACAACACCGCGTCCACGACCTCAATAACCACGACCTCGACCTCCACATCCACTAGAACCACGAGAAAGCATAGCACCAATCTCCACCGCCGGCATGGAAGAACTCTTCTCAGGAATTGTAGAACGGAGAGCCTGGGAGAAGACTTCATCTACTGTGGGAAGAGAACTCTGAGATGTAATATGCTGACGAAGAGATGAATACTCGAGCCCCAATGACTTGAGATATAATATTACCCTCAAATCCTCTTGGCGTTTAGCCGAACATCCGGATCGTTCGAGGCAGGGAGATAAGTATCCAATCGTTGGCAGAGAGTGGTGAACCGAGCATAACGATCAGACAAAGATTGATCTCCACGCTGAATATCAACTAACTTTTCTCACGTGTCACATACTCGCATCATATTATTTTGCCCCGAATAGAGTAATGCACACTTATCCCAAACTGCTTAGAGGAGTCACATTGAATAAAGTGAGGACTGACCTTAGGGTCCATGCTATTCAATAATAGGGTCCGAATCATCACATCTCCTGCAATCCAATCGGCAGCTTTACTCGTGTCAGACGGTATTGTAGACGTGAGATAGTCCAATTGTCTGGTGGCAGTAAGATAGACCTTGACCGCTTTAGACCATGATGGATAATTAGTTCCATCTAACTTGACAGATGTTAATTGAAAATGACCAAAAGGAGATCCAGAAGTCGCCATTAGTGAATAAAGAATGGTTGAGCCCAAGAAATGAACTTCATGGTTGCCAATACTAATTCCAATAATTCAATCAAATACACAAAAAAAAATTCCGAAAAGAAAGGCTTCAATCGAATCACCATACGAATCACCAAAGTACCAGTATACTTATTCTCAATATCCCCATTGATTCAATGCAACATCACTTTCATGTGCAAAAACAGCAACTCTATCCTCTGTAATAACTATCAAATCTATATTCCACAATGGCCACTTCTAAAATTTTGTGCAGTACAAATAATAAAGTGGATTACTGTCAACCACCAGAAAATATCCTATCATTTGTTGTTTCTAGAAGCCTTTCCAGCACTCCACAGCCAGCACAAAATTTGAACAGTAATAATTGAGATAACATAAAGTATCCCATCATTAACCGTGCGCATCTAAACCTCAGGAAGAGGCGGTTAACCAATTTCTTCTGCTTTCCTCCTCCTCCTTATTACCTCTAGGGTTTTACAGAGAGCTAGGCTTCCAGTTGCAACAGCAGTAATGCGCACTTCCCGGCTAGTGCACCAATTTCCAACGGCAGCTTCAAATTCAACCTCCTGAGCCACACGGAGTGCATCAATTTCCTAAAAAGAGAAACAAAAGAAAGTTGATTTACTTGATGTGGCTACTGATCAGCAATTTCGGGGTCAGCAAATCCAAGAACCCTCCTGCGCCATCGACCGCGGACCGGCTCCCGAAGATGGGTCTCGAGTTTACAGCGGCATTGGCACTAGGGTTTCGCGGAATTGAGGTTCAAGCTCCACAGTTTCAGAAGTTACGTCAAGTATTCGCGAGCAGCACGAACGAGCCGCGAGCGCAATCAAGCCGCGCAAGCAGCGCGCGAGAGCCTTGCGAGTGAGCAAGTCGCACGAAGAAGCTAGAGAAAGGAAGAGGGATGCTAAGGAGGGGGCGTTCGACAGTGAGCGGCGGCGACGGCCAACTATTCCGGCGAGTCGATGGTGGCGAGTGGCTGCTCCGTCGTCTAGGGTTAAGCCCTAGGCTCGATACCATGTGAAGAGATAATTATTTTTCTAATTATCAAAAATAAAAAGGGTTACAAATCTATATATGCTCATGTGTTTAACCCTACTCATAACTAAGTTACTATTTTACCCTTATTACTCACAATATTTCTCAACAATACATGACATGTAGATCCAAGAGACAAGCTTTTGAGAAGTGAAACATTGCTATAAGGTTCAAAATGCCGCCAAAATTTCAACGATCCATTTCTTTCAAAACTTTCCTGCAATTAAACCAATGAGCGGCTGCATCAAACAACAGACAAAGCACCAGCAGCCTTTAAGGCAGAACGCAGAACATATGACTGATAGCTAATTCCAAAGCACTCCTATACTTAAAGCATTATTTTGCTACCAGAAAAAAACTCCATCTCTTACTTTCTCTGCATTATACACTCAAACAAATTTATAGACTTAACGGAGCTTCACCTAAAGGAAGTCAACCGAAACAAAATACTGTAAATTTCCAAGGTAACGAAGGAAGTGGTCTTTCCATCAGCTTCAGTTTCCACATACCATTCATGAATTCTTGCTCTGTTTGGTAAACATGGAGGAGAGGAAAATGGAAGGAACATTACAATTTTCCCTCCTCTCCTCCTCACAAAAGTTTTGAGATTTTTACCCCACTATCCTCACCCAACCCTCATCTCCTGTCCCTCTCTTCCTTTCCAAACAAAGCATAAATGGTGGAGCTGTGAAGTCGATACATTAAGTTGAATTAAAGGTAAGTTTTGCCAGTGATCAATGGGAATCAGGGAGCAGTTCAAGCCTACTCTTGAACTTTTAGGAGTGCATGATGACCATTAAGGAAGTCCTGTCGTGATGCTGCTACATCATGACAAAACACACAACCCCCAGCGCCCCCCACCCCGGGGGCAAGCGCGGCCTTCCTTGGTAGGCCTGCCCCGTGGAGTAGCCATTAGCAGTTACCCCAAAAGGGTATAATTCCTCTGCTTTTAGGCGAGCTACTTTGTTCCGCTCAATCCTTCCAATTTTTAATTTTATCTGTTGGAAAACTGCACTTCCTATACCTTATTAGCCGGTACAAGAGCCCTATACTATGGAACTAACCCAATATCCTGTGCACCATTCTCCTCGTCTTATGCCTGTTCTTTTTGCTTACCTTGCAAAACGGGAGCTAACAAAGACAGAAACCACTGCAGAATTGGCAGACATCTCAAGCGAACAAGACGAAACGACCAGCGAACACAATCAAACGATTGATCAACCTCATCTAGCAAGACAAGTTCCTCAATCAAACTGCCAACTTAATTCCAGAGAGGACCTCCATCTCGATTTTCTTGCTCATTTCCACATGACAAATTCCTTGAACAAAAAGACTTTAAATCAGAGGCTATCTTACAGAGAAAAAGGCACGAGACGTCTGGGAATACGCCGAGTGCACGGAGGAAGTATCCCTTGAGCCAAGATAGATTGCACTTGTATAGACATCGCTTGGGATGTCCTAAAGCGCTCGTGGTATCATTCCGATCAATACCGTGAAAGCCGAATCATTTCTTCAAATAGTGGAATTGGCGAAGATGGGATTCAAAGCATAGAGAAGGCTACCAAATTCAAAACAGTTCCTCTACCAAATTCTAATAATTCTATCCGATTTTGTTCTTAAATCCAATCACATCATAGCACCTGCTTTCACATATAGTAAAGTGGTGTAAGCTTGACGAAGACAAACAGATCGTCAAAGAGAACCTTTTCTCTCTTATTGAAAAGGAGTGGCAATGTCATTATGATGTGAGGCTCCAAAAGCAAGCCAAGAACTTTTCACTTTGAGCTACTTCAAACTCTAGTAGCCACCTCCTCCCATTCTGTACTGAGCTTCAGCTGCTTTCTCTTCTTTCATCTTCTCGATTATTATGCGGATTTCGGGATTATGGAAACGATCCCGAACATACTTTCTCTCTTCCGCTTGTATCTCTTCGACAACACTTGGGTAAGGATTAGGAGGAGGTCTCTTGCCTTGAAACTTCGCAATGTGCTTCAGTCGAGCATATGCCTGCTTGTTTGCCTTCTTCTCTAGTCGGTATTCCATCTAAAAATCCAGCAGCGATGCCAACATTTAAGGATCAATAACAAGCGAAATGCAAGATAGATAATTGAATAAACGAAGGAAGGAAGATCAAAGAATCTTCTGTGAGGGCAGACTGCAACCCAAGAAGGGAATAACTTACATCTGCTACAGCCATAGCCTCTTCCTCACTAACTCCACTTTCCTTCAACTCAAGGACTCGTTGACCGAAAACATGGGCTGAAGGGGGGTCAAAACCACATATTCTATTTCAACAGAAGGTCTCAAAGAAGTTGATGCTTTTACAGAATTAAATGTGAATAAACCACGTGCGTCAACAGCAGTAAGAAACAAATATATAAAGCATTTGTTAGAAAGTGATGCATAAGTATCTTTCTATTTTATTTACCGCTTTGGTTATACAATTTCTTTCAGTTCCAATGCCACAGTGCTTTTTTTAGTGACATGCAATTTTAAAATCCTTATATCATGGTCCTCATTTAGAATTAAGATAGATATTAGTTTGCTTATCTTTGAATATGACTGATAGACAATTTAGCCAAAAAAATCATGCTAGTTACAGAGTAAATTACATGGAAAGACTCGTGAAGGCTCCTCAAGCTCAGAGGTGCAACATGAAGTTGTTATGTCTTGTTAGCTCAATGACAGGCAATACGTTCTCATAGCTGAAAGTATGTGAGCTATCATTTAAGTTGTGCAACATATTCTTGTAGCTGAAAAAATGTGAGCTATTTGTTAAGTTGTAATAGTGCAAGTGGAACCCCAAAACATAAAGCATTAACAAGATAAAAAAAGGTAGTCTGAATCGCATTACAGCCACAAGAGGTTTCACAGCAGTTGCGGACACATCAACCGAACTGTTCTTTAAGTATGCTGTACTGAATGTACAATTTATCCACAAAACCATGCTAATTGCAGAGTAAATCACATGCTAACACACGAGAATAAGGCTCCTCAAGCTCAGGAGCACAACATGGAGCCTTCATGTCTGGTTAGCTCAATGACAGTCAAGATGTTCTTGTAGCTGGAAATTTGCAAGCTATCGGTTAAGTTGTTATCAAGGTGCAAGTAGAACCCAACGTATCAAAGCAACAACAAGATGAACAAAGTAGTCTTGAGTCCAATTACAGACATCATAAGGTCTCACAGCCTTAGCAGACATATCAACCGATCCTTATCCTACTGATTGAACTTGGCTACATGGATGCTTTCAAGCCGATGCAATTTGTTATGTCAAAAAAGACATTAGAAAAGTAAGCAATTTTAGGCTTATCACTAAAACAACTGATTCCATTCCTCAAAATCTTGCAGCAACTTTAGTTGTGTCTATAAAAGTGAAAATGGTCTCTTGAGACTATCTATATAAAAACATTGTATACATAAGAATAGCACCCGGAAGCAAGAAGGATGATCGCAGAATGCAAGGTCCGTCGTCACAAACGACACACGTTTACAATTCCAGGCTCAATACAAAATCTTATTACTCACCAAGCTAATGAAAGCAGGCATGAAATACTCAGTCGATTGGCTCTTTCTTATACACGAGTAGCGCTCGACGGGTATTTAAGAATGTCACGATTCAAAAGACTCATACATTGTCTCATGACTACTGCACAAAAAATCATTCGATAGCCAATGCTGTTGCGGTGGCCCGACAATGAGAAAGAGCATTGAACAGCACAAGGAGGTTCCTCATGGTACCATCACATTCCTAAAACAGATTTTCCGAACTTCTCGACAGAAATTCATGCAAAATCACTCTACACCGATCGACAAAGCAGCAAAACAGGGATCCCCACGACGAAATTGCTCTTCGACTACACCGCCAAACAAGAACCTCCCATCACACCCGCCAGCGCAGCTAATCTAAATCCCAAGAAACAAAACGCAAAATCATGAATGGAACAGCAAAGCGCACCGAATTCCAAAACTCTCTCACCACCCCTAATCCAACGAGGGCCAACGTCCTTTGCCAACCACAACAAGACCTCGCTAGAAGCGAAAGAAGGTGGCGACCCTCTCCTAAATCTAGGCATGGGTCACTACCCCTTGTGTAAGCTTGTCACCTTGACCCGATCAACCTTTGCCGCCTCCCCACCAGCGATGGGGTGGCCCTATGTTTTCTTTCTTTTCTTTTTTGTAAATTTTTTTGTTTTTATGGAAAAATAGAAAAATAAAAAAAAAAAAATAAAAAATTTTGATACAGGCACCTCATGTTCTTATTTGATATAATATATATTTTAGGTCTTTATTTTAAAAAAAGGAGTATATTTTGAGTTCTTATTTAAAATAATATTGATTTTATGTCTTTATTAGAGAAAAGTAGGGTATTTTAACCCTTTAATTGGAATTTTTACTTGTTATCGTGCTGTTTAACCAAATTCTTACGGGAAAAAGAAGAGAGAGAGAGTAAAAAAAAGGGACCGTAGGAAGAGCCGTGCAGAGTTAGTTACAGAGCAGACGAACCGCATCGAAGAGCGCACGGAATCCCACCGCCGATGCCGATCGGAAACGGCGAAGGAGATCGAGATCGCGCCGGCGGAGCGAGAGATCCGGTGAGCCGGCAGCTCTGAGAGAGAATGGCGAGGAGCAGAGGGGGAGGGTTCCGGTTCCGGTTCCGGTTCCACCAGAGGAACCTCTGCGCCGCCGCCGCGTACGCCGCCGTCCTCCTCATCACCGTCTCCTCCTTCTTCACGTTGATCCACCTGTCGAGGAAGGACGGCTTCGAGGACCGCCGGGAGCGCGTCTCCTCGGAGGAGGAGCATCGATCCGAGCAGGTGCGTGCGTCCGCTCTGTTTCGAAGCGCTCGCCTTAGGTAGCGGCGGTCGTCTCCGTGATTTGGCGTGGGGTTCCGCTTCCGTTCGTTTCGATTTTGGAAGGTCTTGGTTGATTCTTACGCGTGCGGATGGTTGATGATGGCGTAGGTGCGATTGCGTTGGGGTCGGCTGAGCTGTTTTGCTGGATAGATGTTTGCGTAGTTGTTTTCGTTGTAGCTTCTGACGGTGGTCATGGGATCTAGCATTCGACTACTGATTAGAAATTAGCTCCTTTTGGGGTATCTGTGGACGAAGTAGATGTTGCTTGAGGCTTAAGGTTACTCTTGAATCTACTTGAGAGATCCCGTTATGCATGTTCGATTGTTCGTTGAGTAAGAATGAGATCTGAGCATGCTTTTGCGATGGATGTTGGTGATATATGGTGAGCGAGCGAGCGTCTATTTTCCTGGCTTAGCTTTTTAGGCATATATAATCGGTGGAACGTTGCGCGATTCGTGATTACATAGAGCACATGCGTATGGATGGTCTCTCAGTGAAAAGGATAATTTTCTATTTGCAGATTCCAGACCGAGAACTTTGGGATGCTCCTTTCAGTTTCGGTTTACACACCTGCGTCAAGCCCACTGCTAGATACAAAGGTCAGATGAACTCTGAATCCGTGTTTTTTTCTGTCTTTCATTGTTTTTATGACTACAAGTTTTCCTGCATCTGCCAATGACTGATTCTTTTTTTCGGTACTTCTCTTTCTTCGTTTTTAATTGATCTTCGCTCGTGTGCTTTTTGTGCTGGTCTGAAATGGTTGGCACTCTAATATTGAAAATTATTCATGGTAAAAATATGGATAAATTTAGATGCCTACCGAAAAATGAAAAGAGAATATTATTGTCAAACTCCCTCTAAGAAAAAAAACCCCACTTGCGTCAGTAAATCCTAGCCGTGCAACACCCTGTTGACCTCATGAATCAGATAAAACTTGAGCTGAACCTGTCAGATAGCTGAAATATGGGATTGCTTATACTAGGTGGTGTGAGGAATCGAGACACACACGTGTCCGTGATCACTGCAGCCTCATGGGGTTTAATATCACTCTTGTTTTAAATGTTTGCAAGAGGTCTTGCTTTTTCTAGGACTTATTTTTCAAATGAGATGCTTGCACATCTCATATGTGACCAAATTCCACTTTGTGCACAACTAAAGTAAATTTAAAATCTAAACTAGCATAATATCAGTTTAAATATCAATCGTTTTGTATCAAGTCATCATCAGTACTCTGAAAATTAAAGAGCTAAGTTTCCATGATAGCCATATAGACGCAAATGTTTTCATCAAATACCATCTTAAGAATATTTTGTAATGCTAATGATGGGATTCACCTTTTGTAAACACCAGTCTGGTATCTGACTCTCTCTCTCTCTCTCTCTCTCTCTCTCTAAATCTGTATCTGCATCTCTGCTATGTTAGGTGCACGAGAATCAGATCGATATATAACTGTGAGGAGCAATGGAGGATTAAATCAGATGCGGACTGGAGTAAGTTGATCACTTTGTTGTAAATTGGCTCTCTGGTCTTGACCAGAATTCAAGCTTTTGAAATATTGTTGAGAAATTTTGAAATTGAAATATTGTAGTGGCATTTTTTTAGAACTCTAAATTCTAAGCTCTTTCTTTCAGTTTATATTAATTTTTCTTACATTGGAAGTACAGTAAACCGGAGCACACATTATGGCATCCTTACAGTTTCTAAGTAGAACCAATTCCGTTTTGTGATTTGTTTTCCTCTTTTGTTTTTGTTCAGTGATGAGTTAACTAGTTATGCTTTGTAGTGGTGTTAATCAATTGCCTGTGGTCTTATCCATAATTATGTTCTCTGACCAGATTGCAGATATGGTGGCTGTGGCGCACATAATGAATGCCACTTTAGTTATTCCTCAACTGGATAGACGATCATTCTGGAAAGACACAAGGTATTCGTCGGCATTGCAACATTCTTTTGTAGGTGCGTGATTGTTGTCTTACGCAATTATGGATTCTGACATTGCTGTCATATTCACAGTACCTTTTCAGATATATTCGATGAGACTCATTTTATAGAAGCCTTGAAAGGAGATATTAGAGTTGCCAGGGAGCTCCCAAAGGAGTTGGAATTAATTCCTCATGCTCGGAAGCACTTCAGTTCTTGGGCTAGCATGGGTTACTATGAAGAGATGAGAAGGTTATGGAATGAGTTTCAGGTCTGCATAAGTCATGCTAGATTTTTAAGTGAAGTCTATTCAATTTTGGGTAAATTCTCTATTTGAAAAATTGACTTGGATACCATGTCAGTAGCTGTTGGACCTGAGTGATTAGAATATCGTGGATGTCCTTCGAATTCAATTAGATTGAGATTGCTTGTACTTGATAATTTCAACAGCATAGATGCATCATCTAATAAATAACTAACAATTTAAATAAACTGAGAGCACTTAGAACTACATTTTTCTTGCATCTAAGAGCTAAAGAGTCTAACCTAAATGCTAGTTCTGATATTATTGGAAATGCTTAATTAAGACGATGTTTGCAGTAATTGTTGATTAGCATCATTGCCTGTGCCATGAAATATCTAGCACAGAACATAATCAGAAGATAAATAAGTTTCAATTTAAGGTGAGAAAACAAAATAGTTTTTTCATCATTCCAAAATATGGAAGTGAGAGTCACTTGTCTATACATTGCATTGAATAGCAATACTTCCATAAAAGTGTATAAAAAATATGATGGCGTTCTTCAAAATAGCAATAACCTTAAAGAGAGTTGACCATCATCATCTCCTTAGTTATTGGATCAAAGTTTGTACTGATATACATAAATATCCACATGTTGAATAATCATAAAATACATGCAGTGTCATTGCAATTTTTTGGATTTCTAGGGGTGGTCTTGTAATGTATACATAGCTGGAGATTGTTAAACCTGTTTTATTTAATGAAGCAAACTCTCTGAAAGTCTGATTGGAATTCCATGTTACACAAAGAGGCTCTTTAAGTCATGTCAATTTATCAGATTATTGCTGTGGGGGTTAATTGATTCCCTTGCAGGTAATCCGTGTTGCAAAATCGGATTCTCGACTAGCAAACAATGATCTGCCTCTTGACATCCAAAGATTGAGGTGCCGTGCAATGTATAACGCACTTCGTTTCTCTCCCCCAATTGAGATCCTGGCAAAGGTGGGGTACTGATGTGTAACGCACTTTGTTTTTCCTTTTTGTTCTTTTCATGTGGACTAGAATTTTTGAACTTCATGGATGTTGATAAGTCTAACATGCCAGAGAAAGTGATTAATAATTTTGGACGAAACTACATTAGAAAGCAGCATATGAGATCAACAAATAGTTATTTTGATCAGGTCAATAATGAGGCTGGATAAGCTGCCCCTAGATAAATATGGGCTGCAGATCCCATTTTATTCTTATGTTAGAGTAATGCATTTAAGAGGTCTCCTACGGGGCTTCCTGTTAAAATAGGTACTGAGCATGCATGACGGTGAAACCACAGAAGCTGATAGAGCGGCTAAGGAGTCGTGAGGGACGATACATTGCTCTTCATCTTAGATATGAGAAAGACATGCTGTCTTTTACGGGTTGCACTTACGGCCTGACTGACGCAGAATCAAAAGAGCTGACAATAATGAGGTGAGAGTTTCACAAGCTCTCAAATACATCTGTCTAGTACAGTTACATACACGTGAGATGTCAATAGGTTGAATGCCTGTGCAGCTAATGGCTTTCCACGTCATTCATTCAAATGAGTGAGTTGTTCCCAGCTTTGCATTTTAATATCTTTATATTGTTCAATTTGTTTGTACAGGGAGAACACTAATCATTGGAAGGTAAAAAAGATAAATTCCACAGAACAGAGACTAGGAGGGAATTGCCCTTTGACCCCCAAGGAGGTGGGGATTTTCCTCCGAGCTCTTGGTTATCCTCCATCAACATTAATCTATATTGCTGCTGGAGAAATTTATGGCGGTAATGCTAGCTTGTCCACGCTCTCATCGCGCTTCCCTAATCTTGTTTTTAAGGTTTGTAATGATTATGCTACCTTTTCATATTCACAAATTAGTCACTAGTGAACTTCTATCTGACCAAAAAAAGATTAGTGAACTTATAACAATCTGTTTATCACATACAAAAGCGAACTGGTTCTGGTGCTATGGCAGGAAACTCTTGCCACAAAGGAAGAATTGGAAGGGTTCACTAACCATGCATCTCAGAGTGCTGCTATTGACTACATTATCTCAGTGGAGAGTGATGTGTTTGTTTCTTCTTATTCTGGTAACATGGCCAGAGCTGTTGAAGGACATCGGAGGTTCTTAGGCCACCGCAGGACAATCACCCCAGACAGGTATAATCCTGTCAAGAAGACAGCTAACTGGAAAGTTGTTATCTTACTTTTCTGTAAGAAGATTTAGTTGCAATGGAACCAACATAAACAGGTTCACAATGTATAATGTACAGAGCATAAAAAATGGCCTATAATGGGAGGTGTAAATTTTTCAGGCATCTCTGTGATTTGATTTATTGCAAAGAGTCCACTATTATTATTATTTTTTTTTCAAGTATTTTATCTTGGAATCCTTGGTTTAAACTCCAAATTGCGGAGCTGCTATGATTTTAAATATGCACATCATATGCAGGAAAGGACTTGTTGAAGTTTTTGATAGACTGGAATCAGGAGACCTGAGAGAAGATTCCTTGCTATTAGAACTTGTGCGGCAGATGCACCATAACAGGTAGCTTAATATTATGCAATCACAACGTGCCTTAAAAGTTCCTGTGCTGTGGAGGGATATTCCGTGTCTGATAATGTTCAAGTACATTCTTTTACTTGACATATAATCACTGTGAAACCATCCTAATGTGAATTAGTGAAATTTTTAAGAAACTTAAAATGACCAATCTCTAAAAATAACAGATCTGCTAGTAAATCAGTACTCCCCGATTCATTTTTCACTGATTATATGGTTAATCTCTCTCTATGGGTGTGTGTGTCCCTTCTTGAAATGTGCTTAACCATCTTATCATAAAAACAGACAAGGAGCTCCCAGGAAGAGAAAAGGCCCATTGCCTGGACTTAAAGGCAAAGCACGTTCCCGGACTGAGGAATCCTTTTACGAAAATCCGTATCCTGAGTGCATATGTGGTCCAAAGAGTCATTCTAAAACGATGTAATGGTCTCAGCATGCAAGCAAATGAATGGCACCACGCAGGCCAATACCAAGCGAAAGCCTAAAATGCCTTTGATGGGCTTACCTGCTTTGCTCTTGTACACTTAAGGTGGGAAAAACGGCACCGTCCAGCGTTTCCGACTTTGCTCATTGCCTGATTGTTCTTTTCATAGAAAAAGGTAAGAAAGATTATTCATTTATTTTTTTCCTCTTTTACATATGTCTTATCAGTTCCGATGTCACAATCTTTTGCCAATTCTGGCGGTAGGCTTATCCAGTTGTAGAACGGTGACAGCCGAAGGTTTACTTGATTTAGCTGGAGGAGGATTTTGGGATTTTTACCCAGATCTGGCTCTGAGTTTGTCTTCTTGTCTATGATCATGCACATGCTTCTTTAGGTAACGTTCCGAACGAAATAGAAGCTTGCACATTGCGGAAACCGGGCCTCCTTCTGGTGTCGAATATATTATTTCCTCGATAAATATAGTACTGCCAAGATTCTCAGTGACCCTCAATGTCCCATTCCTTCTAATCTGTGCAAGTGCTTTGTGCAAAATCTATGACATTACCAAACTGGAGCCTCATGGCTTGATGAGGTCACAACTCTCATTAAATCCCCACGCCAAGCGAGTCACATCTTTGCCGTTGGTTGATGTGACCTCTCCTTCCTATTCAGATTTGCAGTTTCATTCTTAGATCAGTTATCTTACCGCCTTTTTTTTTTATTATTATTTACTATTTTTCTCTTCTATAGCTTATTTTATTGCCAATTTTTTTAATTAATCCCCATTTATATTCGTTCCTTTTTTTTTAAACCCCACTCGTTTGCTTAGGTATAACCTCACTTTATTCCATTAACTTTCCCTTTATGACTCAGTTTCCCACATAAAGAAATGGTCCCAATCCTTGTCCTGTTAAAAGGGAGATGCTTAGCTGCTAGTGAAACAGGTAGCTGCATGGTCTATAATATTGCCCGCCTAAGTGGCATTAGTCTCCAAATTCTCGGGCTCCGTTCGTTTAGCAAGAAACAACTTATAGGAAAATGTTTTTCAAATTTTTCGACGTTCGTTTCATATCGGGAAAAAAATTTCATCCACGAGAAAAAAGTCTTTTGAAATAGAGGAAAATGTTTTCGGCTTTTCAAGTAGGGGATACATTTTCCTCACTTGCACTCACTTATACTTATCTCATAGCAGTCCCCTTCTTCTTCTTAAAAAAAAATGGAATTTAATTTTTTTCCTTTTTTTTTTCTGTTTTTTCTTTCCATTTGACCAAACATGGGCAAGTGCGAGCCTCTTACAAAGCCCAAGGCTAGCAAGCTTGAGCTAGCCACTCGCCAAATCAGCGAGGCTTGAGGCTGGCAAGCCTTTTTTAGGCTAGTGAGCTTGAACTTGCCTTTAGCCGATTGCCATGGTTGTCAACGATTGACCGAAGAAAAAGGAGGAGGAAACAAAAAAAAAAGTAAAAAGAAAATAAATTAAAAATAATTAAAAATTCAATTAAAAAAGATAAAAACATTAAAAAAAAAAGTGAAAGAAATGAATGCACGGAAGAAAATCAAATCGAATTTTTCATACCAAATGGTGGAAAATATTTTCTAGTTCATTTTCAAATTTTAGATGAATACCAAAAGAATATTGTCATTTTCTTAAAAAATAGCTTCATAGAGAATATTTTCTAAAAAGTTACATTTTTAGTGAAACAGACGGATTTTTTGAGGTTATTTTTATTTATTTATTTTTCGTGAATGAGCTAAGCGAATAGGACAAAGAGTTCAACATCATGAAAGTTCAACATCGTGAACTTCGTACCGCGCACTTAACAGGCGCTCTAGAAGGTCAGAATGCACAAATAGAATATGAAAAGAAGAAGAAAATAACAAGACATGAAAAGGGATCGAATTCCTTCTCGTACTGTATACCTCATGTTCGTCTTTGCTGCTTGAGACTAGATTAGACCTTTTGCTTGGTCTCTCAACCAACTAATTGAACTTTTCATATATGTAATGGAGTATTGAACGAGAGGAGACATAGTATGAAATGAACAAAAGAAATAAAAAAGGAAGAGAAAAGATTATCTAATTTGGATATTTTATGTATAGATCCTTGTCATACTCTTTCTAGGAATTTTTTTTCCAACTATAAAATTAAGGAATGTAATTCTATAATTCGAAATATGTAGATGGATAAAGATATATTGCGATCTATACTATTAATTAATGTGTATATCGATAGAAAAGACTAGTTAATCGAAAGTTATGAGAAATTTGCGTCGATTAATATTGTCAACAGGACATATTTTTCGATGTAAGGTATTCTTCACAAACTCAATTGGTCGATCTTTCGAAAACGCAAACGAGGACCAATCGTGATCCTTTCTCACTCCTCTTTGCACTTGTAGTTGAGTTTGATCTATCAATTGGACCAACCCCAAAAATTAATATTTAAAAAAGCGATGTTTGCTTCTCATCTCTCTTTTAATTCGGTTCAAATGATCAAGATACAGATAAGCATTTTAAAGCGAAATTTCAAGAGGTCAAAGATGTCGAAGTTCAATTCGTGATTCGATTGCCGAATTAAAAAAACAATTGATATATCTCCAGTTTGAATGAGTAGATCGAGTTGGGTTGACCGCCTGCTATGGCACCCCAAATCTACTACCTTTTATCTAGGATATTTCCACTAATTAGGGGTGATTGGTTTTCGATCCCACCTTGAAACCATGAACCAGATTGGAGAAATTGGTTCCCAATTGACTAGATTGAAAGTTCCTGGAACTAGACTCGACCAAGGTTTCCAAACGGTTCGGTAGAATCGATTGAGTTTAAAGAAAAGACTTAAGGCATAAGGAGAACGATCGGTTTGGACGGTCTTGATCTTCCCTTGGAATTGGACCATCTAGACACTAATTCTATTTTTAAGAATTGGACCAGCTTTGTCAGGAATTGTATCGGACCGGATCAGTCCCACCAATTTTCAACTCGGTCGATCCGTCTTACTCACCTTTGTAACTAATCACATTACCTAAGTAATGTCTTTATCACCTCAAAAATATTTTGTATATTTAATCACGTCCACCCGACCAAAGCATCAAGAGAGAGAGAGCGCGTGCCTCTTGTCACGGAGCGCCACGCGGAGTGACATCCAATGACCGGTCCGAACCTCGTAGTCGACATCAAAATGGAAAAAGCTAGAAACAGTGGGAAAAACCAGAAACCACGACACCGCCGTGGATTGCCACCTTCCATGGAAAGCGCAAATGGGGAAAAATCAGAAACTGTAGGTAGTTCTGTTCTTGTATCCCTGGTTTCTCTCCACCTCCTGCTTTTTCCCAAGTTGCCCCCGGAAAAGGTAAAACAGAAAGCCAGCAAAACAATGAGCCGCTTGAACTTTTCTCCCTCTCTCCTCGATTCGGCGAGCTTAACGGGTATAAATACCACCCCTGATACCGACCCACTTCCTCACATCTGCGCAAGAACGGTTCTTGAGGTGAAAGAGATCAGGGAAATCAAGCAGTTTCGGAATTCGGGTAGTGGGATATTGCTGAGTTTGAGATGGCGGGCACCGCTGGTCAGGTCATTCGCTGCAAAGGTACGTTTTTTTTTTTTTTATGGCGATCGTCCTCGGTTGTTGACTTGGGTTTGCGTCGGTTTTGTCTTTCTTTCTCGAGTTGGTGATGATGGTGATGATCTCTCAGTCCTTTTTAACTTGACGAGTTTTTGACTATGCGTTACTGGGTGTTCATTGAGGAGACATATTTGTCTATTTTGATCATGTTCACCTGACAGAAGGGCAAGTTTTCTTTTTGTTCTTTTTCCTTATATGGACTTTGATGACACCGGGCTGTTTAAACTTGGCTTGAGTGATGTCATATGTAATTTGGGTTGCGAATTCTTGCCTTTTCCATGGCTAAAGATACTTTTTAAGCGTGGATTTGACTTGCCTTGCCACTCATGGTGTGATTATGTCGAACATCCGATGCAGCTGCGGTGGCGTGGGAAGCTGGAAAGCCGCTTGTTATGGAAGAAGTGGAGGTGGCTCCTCCGCAGGCGAAGGAGGTCCGGATCAAGGTCCTCTTCACCTCCCTTTGCCACACCGATGTTTACTTCTGGGAAGCCAAGGTGACTACAATTGCATTTTTTTATTTTTTTTTACATGGTTTTTCGATATACTTTGGCTAAATTGACCGATCATTATTAATGGGGACTAATGAAATCGTATTGCAGGGACAAACCCCGTTGTTTCCCCGCATATTTGGCCATGAAGCATCAGGGTATGGACCTTTATGTGAAACAGTTCATCTTTTTTTGTTGGCTGAACTTACATTTGGGTCGATTGCTGATATTGGTAAATATTTATCGACTGTATGGTGAAATCACGTTCCTTTTCTTCTTCCATTTGGCAATCTAGGATTGTGGAAAGTGTCGGTGAAGGCGTCACAGAACTCCAACCCGGTGATCATGTCCTTCCTGTGTTCACCGGAGAATGCAAGGAGTGCCGGCATTGTAAATCCGAGGAGAGCAATATGTGCGACCTGCTCAGGATAAACACGGATCGAGGGGTTATGATTAATGATAACGCGACGAGGTTCTCGATCAATGGGAAACCCATTTACCATTTTGTTGGCACTTCGACCTTCAGTGAGTACACCGTGGTTCACGTTGGCTGTGTTGCCAAGATCAACCCTGCAGCCCCGCTTGACAAAGTCTGTGTGCTCAGCTGCGGTATCTCCACAGGTCAGTCATATGTTTCGCAAAATTTATGTGATGTATGCTGCTAGATTTGTCATTGGCTTTTATCAGCATTAATTGATGTCCTGTTTCCCTTATTGGAAGGTCTTGGTGCCACCCTGAATGTTGCGAAGCCAAAGCAGGGGCAATCGGTAGCCATTTTTGGACTTGGAGCTGTGGGCCTTGCTGTGAGTTTCATCTTTTCTCCTGTCTTTCATACAAAAATGGGATGAACTTTTTTAAGTGCAATTGGAAATGAAGACTTAAAATGTTGGATATTCTGATTTATCAGGCAGCTGAAGGGGCTAGAATGTCGGGAGCTTCGAGGATTATTGGAATTGATCTGAACCCAAACAGATTCGATGAAGGTAATTGATTCAAATCTATTTGCATCATTGATACGTCTCATAAGTATCTGAGCATTGCCATTACAGTCAGCTAAAATTAGCATCTTGATTTGGTTTTTAAGAAAGAGAGCATGTTTTCTTTTGCTTATGTGACGCACTCTGAAGGCCCTCTCTTTTCCTGTGAGCAGCCAAGAAATTTGGAGTCACCGAGTTTGTGAATCCCAAGGACCACAACAAACCTGTTCAAGAGGTTTGATAGCATCCTTACTCAGTTATACCCTTCCTGCAATCCGACTGATACGATACCTTATCCTTTTGAACTGAAATTTGTTAACTTTGACTCAGGTGATTGCTGAAATGACCAATGGTGGTGTTGATCGAAGTGTTGAGTGCACTGGAAATGTCAATGCCATGATCTCTGCATTCGAATGTGTTCATGATGTAAGTACTTGCAGACAAAGCTGCTAGATCAATGAAATGCTCTGTCTATCTGTTTCTCTCATCATTAACGGGTTGGGGATTGATCTGCAGGGATGGGGGGTTGCTGTTCTTGTCGGCGTCCCTAACAAAGATGATGCATTCAAGACCCATCCGATGAATCTCTTGAATGAGAGGACTCTCAAGGGCACTTTCTTTGGCAACTTCAAGCCAAGGACTGACCTTCCCTCTGTTGTAGAGAAGTACATGAATAAGGTATAACCCCAACTCATGATGCTTCTTCACGGCACATGCACGTAGCCTGTCATCTATGCATAAATTGCCATCTTACCGGGTTCCAAAGCTTTGCACACAATTTACGCATTTGGTCTCTTTTTCTCTTACGTGTCTGATCATGTACGGAGTTTTTGACTGAGGTGATGTTCGTATATGAACAGGAACTTGAGCTGGATAAGTTCATTACGCACGAGGTCCCTTTCTCAGAGATCAACAAGGCCTTCGACTACATGCTTCAAGGTGCTGGCCTACGCTGCATAATCCGCATGGGCGAGTAGAATCACTGAGGGTACAGAGCATGGTCGATTCGCTTCAGGAGAGAGGCGAACTTTTCTTGCATTTGAGATTTATTGCTGCATCGTTTTTATCTGCCCGTCTTGGGGCAGAAGAGTGATTTTTCATAAATGACTCTTCGCTGCTGTAAATGCTTTATTAGTAACTAATGAATGGGTTATTCCGTGTTCTATCATCAGAAAGATATGGAGATTCATATGGTTCTTTGTTATGGCATATCGTTGCATGTTGGGACAATGAGGGCTCTTCTTTGGAGCAGGAATTTTCGTTCCCTCTTATCTCTAAAATCATGAAATGAACTAATATGTGAAAACTCCAACAGAGGCATAACAATGAGCTCGGTTCTGAGCCGGATCGGTTCGAAACGATCTTAGCCCGTCGATGCCTGTAGAGGCGATGGTTTCTAACATGGCGACGCTATAACATGATTCGAACTAAACAAGAATTTACTTTGAACTCGTGTTCCTCCCAAGTCCCAATATAATATTCTGGTGTGGAATCTACTTCTACGCCACTGGAGAAATTGATTTTCTTCCTGTCAACTTCGCAACAAGTTGATGAGTTGTGCTTTTCTGATCTCCCTGCTGGGCATGACTGTCTAGACTCCCATTTGAGTCTCCTCGATTAACTTGAGAAAAGAAGTATATTAAAAATCTTAAAATTTGTCTGGACATGCAATTTAGTTTTAAAATTTTCAGAAAGTGTAATAAAGTGTTACGAAAGTATAATTGACTTTAAAATTTTTTAAAAATATATAATTAACTCCTAAAATTTATCAAATTTGTACAATTAATTCCTAAAATTTTATAGAATTTATGACTTACAATAACTATTATTCTCACGGTAGCCCAAATAGTGTTATGCTAGCAAAGCCCCTTCAATATTTGCCAATTATGGCAAGCATTTATGCATTGCCTTGTTGGACTTCTTACCCAAGGAAATAAATTAATAACGAGGTTTGTTAGGATAATGATTACCTCTTAATCTACAAGGTAAATGACCTAGACCATGAGACGGATGTCCAAAAAAGAAATAAATTAATGACAGTTTATGCAAAGCCCTTTCAATATTTGGGAAAATTCAAACCAATTATGGCAAGCATTTATGCATTGCCTTGCGAACCGGGGAGGTTTTTTGGACTACTTACCCAAGGAAATAAATCAATGGCGAGGTTTGCTAGAATAATGATTACCTCTTAATCTAGAAGGTAAATAACAACCTAGACCATGAGATGTATCTCCAAAAAAGAAATAAATTAATGACTGGCCATTCTAAAATGAAAGAACATCTAAGTCCTTTGCTGTGTGGCGAGCACCTTGACTCGCATATGTAAAGGTGACCACCTCCAAGAAGATATAAAAAAAAAAATGCTTAGATCCCTTGAAGCCTAGCTTCTCCTAAGCTATTCAAAGCAGAGAAAATGATATCCACCCCTTATGTAATCCTCAATTATTATTTTCCTTTGACTTCGTTGGTAATTGATTATTTTGGTTAAGTACCCATTGGTGGGTAGCGCAGCTGGTTGAGCTCTACTACCTCAGCGCCGAGGGAATGAGTTCGAATCTCCACGTTGCTAATACGTCTTAAGTGGGGGGCCATGATGGTAGGATCATGTGCTAGCTTTCCCCCAGGTATAGTTACTGCGTTGGGTGGTCGGTTGTCGCCCGTCGATAGCCCAGCAACACCAGGTGGTCGGCGAAGTCGATAGCCTGGCCGGTGGACTCTTGGGTACCCAAAAAAAAAAAAGTTCAGGAGTATCCACAAAAATGGAGAGTTGGTGCCGCAACTCCCCCCCGGTCCTACCCCGTGGCCCATCGTTGGCTGTGCGCCCGAAATGTTGCGCCAAAGGCCAACATTCCGGTGGATACATTGCCTCATGAAGGAGATGGACACTGACATTGCACGTATCCGGCTAGGCAATGTTCACGTCATTCCCGTGACATGCCCTAAAATCGCCTGAAAAATTGTGAAAAGGTCAAGTTCAAAGCATAGAACAATATTTACTTCGAAATATGTCTCCTAACGACGAAATTGAAAAACCTTTTAGACAAATTTTGTGAAGAGCACCTCATTTCATTAGTGAATTTCGTATCTTGAGATTTTATACAACCACTACGAACTATTTTAAAAACTTAAGCCGATAGACAAAAAAGTTGGTTAATACTTAAATATTCTAACTTTTCTCCTCAAGCACACGCCAGATTTTTTGCCTAAGCCTAAATCATGAAAATATGTAATTGAAGAAGCAAATAGGACATGCAAAGATGTGAAGTGAAAACCTCTTTGCTCTAATGATATAAAGTTAAGAATAATGTGAAAAGGAGAATGTTGACACCTAAATTTTGGCGATTTAGTTTATTTATTTATTGCATAGAAAATTAGGGTTAATTTTATCCCTAAATATATATATATATATATATATATATTAATCACATAGCATATAGGTTTAAGTGCATTTTATTTTAATTTGCATTTTTATTTATTGGACCGGTGCGGATGGGTTCAAATTAGTTGGGCTAGGCCCACGAAAGGAACGAATTAACCCAAGCCCGCTGTTTTTTTTAATCAATTATCTTCTCGAGAAATTAAGATTTGATGCAATATTATGGTGATTTTTTTAAAATTGAGAGAATCTATTGCAATCTTATCTTTGGCAATATATGACGAAATCATGAGAGAATATTCATAAGATAAGGAAAATAAAATAATTTTCGTGATCGGGAAGTTATAAGCAATCTTCATGAGGTGAAATATTGACAAAAGATCACGTTTTATTTTGCTATAAAAGGTGCCATGTACGGTGACAATAGGGGGTTTTTTTTGTTGAAAAGAAAAAGGCGAAAAAAAAAGCAAAAGGGAAAAGTGAAAAAGTGAAGGTGAAAGTGACGTGAAGGAGAGGAAAGAGAAGACACAGTAAAAGCAGATTTACTGTGCTTCTTCTTCGGTGAACCTTCACCGCCCGAGGCCCACCGCTCGCCGCTCACCCGTCGCCCCTGCCATCACCGACGCTCGCGAGCACTGTCGGAGCCCGAGCGCCGCGCCTCGACGACCCAAGCCCAAATCGAGCCACCCCACCGCCGTCCCGCCGGTCATCTGCGACCGCCCGCGCGCGCCGCCCCACTGCACCACGAGTCGACTGCTCGCTCGTCCGTCGCCGACGACACCTTGCGGATCTCAAGCCCCGTCGTTGTTGTTCTTGCCCCGTCCAGATCCCGACGTACAGCCGCCGGCCTTCGTCCCCGACCCCTACCGCTGTGCCGCGCTGACGCCCCTGTCCGCCGATTCACCTCCTCAGCCTCGACGACGCTTCGTGTGCGCGGTCCGCTCGACCCGACGCCTGCGAGGCCGCACCCCGCCTTGTCCGCGTGCTCGTGCTTGCTCCGACCCGGCCCCGACGGCGCGCGAGATCCGGCTTCTGCCGCGCCGCCGTCGCCGTCCGCGAAGCCCCTCACGGCTTGCCGTGACTTGATCGGCCGCGCGCGCAACCCTCGCCGTCGCGACCGGCCGCTCGCCAGCCACGATCCGAACGCCCTCTGCTCCAGATCCGGACCGTCGCGCCGCCCGTACTCCGCCTTACGCCGGTGACTCGCGACCCGCTGCTCGCAGCCGCTCCGCCCGCGACGCCCCTCACAGTCGCTGCTGAACCACCTCGCCGGAACCCCGAACTCCGGCGACCCAAGCCCGCCCGGACCGACGAACTTGCTGCCCTCTATTTCCTTAGGTTGTTTATTTTTCTTTTATTTTTATTTTTATTTTTCTTATTTTATATTATTTTGCCTTACTTTTAGTTAGTTTTATTATTTATGTTTAAGTTTGATTATTGTAAGGTGACTTTTAGGTTTCATTATTATAGGCATTATCCATAGGTGTTATTCCTAAAATTACTGTAATTATTAATTTGACCCGTAAGATGTCGGGTCAATTTTTTAATTATATTAATTTTTGGGATTTGTTGATATTTTAAATTGTTGAATCAATCTAATTATTAATTTGATCCGTAAGATTTCGGATCAGATTTTTAGTTATTTTGAACTGTTGTCGTGATAATTAGGGTTAGGATAATCGTTAATTTGACTTGTGAGACAACAGGTTATTTTTTCGGTTATTTTAATCCTTTATTTTGTTGATAGTTTAGAGTTAATATTTATTTAAATAAGTATTTATCTTTTAGAAAAAAATCAAAAGGAAAAAAGGTCAAAATCTTACATCAAAGCATGAAGATTTAACAAGTTAGACATGTAGGTAATAAATTAGATTTTTTTTAGGATTATATTTTTAGGATTGCATTTTTAGAGATAAGTTAGTTTTAGACTTAAATAAATTTTTTAAAAAAAATAGGATTTTATTGCGAATTTAAAAAATATATATAAAAAAAGGTGCATTCATTTAGGTTATTAGTTTTTTTTTTTTTTTGAATTGCATGTTTAATCACGTGTTAGTTTTAATTTCGAATTTCATAAAGAAAAAACACAAAAAATCATTGTGCATATAGGTTAGAAATACATGTTTCATTTTAAATTTAAATAATCTTTTTAGATAAATTGCATTTTAGATTAAGATAGTGTCTTAGTTTAAATTATGATTTAAGATGATTCAATCTTTAGTTTAAATTAGATAGAATCTTAATCTAGCTAGATCATTTTTGCATTTTTTCTTAAATTTCGAATTTCATAAAAAATGAAAAATTAAATTCGTCTTTGCATAAGTTAGACTCAATTTTTAGAATAGGTTGCATTTTTAAGAATAGAGATATCAAATGCACGTCATTTAATTTGTTATTAGGTTCATTGAATTAGAAATGGTCCGTCATTAGAATTAGGCCATTTTAGTTAATTTAGATTGCATATTTAATTATTGCATTTCTTCATGTCATATAGTTTAGGTCATGTTGCCATGTCATATTAGATTATTAACATGCATCGCACGATATTCATTTAAAAAAAGTAAAAATCAAAATTAAGTTTGCATGTTAGGTTTATTAGAATTTGCTTGTTAGATCGTGAAGTTAAAATGCACGTTTCGATTTCAAGATAAAAGAAAACCCAAAAAAAAAATGCTTTGTGTGTTTATTTCTTTTAATTGACGTCTTTTGATTGTTTAATAATGGTTGAGCACCCGTGTGGCCATTCATTTGCATGATAGGAATTTAGATTAAAATCAATCCAAGCTGCTTGTAAAAACATTTTTAAAAATTAAAAAAAAGAAATGGTACCGAAAGGGCACTAGAATAGTCTAGTGTAACCAAGTCCCCGTACCCTTAGTCTCTGGTTCGTAGGAGTAAAATAATTCTCCCATTATTTTACTTAGGTGTCTAATCTAATCGACCTACCGAAAACTGATTAGTGGCGACTCCTAGATAATAATCTTTTGCATGTTACAATTCTAAGTCGCGATTTGGTATGGGCTTGGGAGAGCCCGAGCTAAGCTTAAAGACTTAGTAGTCCATTAACCTAGTTTTAGGTGGTGCACCCGAAAATTAGGTCGTGACAGCTTAGCGACTCCACTGGGACTTGTGTTAAAACACTTAGTGGACTTAGGCCAATTTTTCTTTTCTTTTAAAAAATGTTTGGCAGCGAGGATCCTAGGTACGTCCCTAACATTTCTAATGTGTTAAATGTTCTTGCGAGATGGGAGGTATAAGGAGAGTAGTCTTTGCTAACATTTGTCTTGCAAGTTGGAGTGTGGGATGAATGATTTATTTTTCCAAATTAGAAGTATTGTTTGCATTTAAACTGTTGTGCATGCTTTATTGCTTTAGCACTACACTATTTGCACACACAACCCGCGGTCGGACTCCGGGCTGCGATAGGATTTCTAGGATGGTGTTGAGAAGTATACTTCCTCCAAAGCGAGACTGCTATGTAGAGGTTGACCTTCTCTTCCCCGAAAGTTTTTCATGGTGTCGAATGTGTTTTGTCCATATCCGCGAGACTGCGTGACTATTGGACATTCCATTCGACTGAGCCGGAGTTAAGGGGACCTGACACGTTAATGCGAGACTGCAACGGTCAGATCACCCTCTTAGCTCACTTTGTTAAGCCATTTAGATAGAAATCGAGCCTCACGTCTCATGTGTGTGTCTATGTGATTGTCATCTATTTCTGGTGAAAGTAAGTTGTCTAAATCTTCGCAATTTACTTACTTTATTTTAATTTCTGTCGGCCCATGACAATAGGTTTCGTCGTCAATTTCGTTTTATATGCAATGGGAAAACCGACATACAATTCATTTCCACTCCCAAAAAGAGCTCAAGTTGTGGTTGGACCAGTTAGATCAAGATGGCCGTGAGATATGTGAAAGCCAGGATCCCCCGACTTCTTCCACTATTAGAGATCAACATTCATTCTGGTGTGATACAAGCACTCCCTCATTTTTGGTGTCCGCAAACTTCCACCTTCATATTTGGTGAGTTCGAGCTGACCCCAACGCTTGAAGAATATAGTGTTGCCATTGGAATGCCTCTGGAAAAGGAACTTGTTAGACCACCTATCGGTATAGATTCTATTTCTGAATTATCACACTTTTTAGAAATCGAAACCGAAAGAGTAAGGAAGGTCGTCAAAGCCAATTGTTTTGCATGCCCATTTTCATTTTTGGAAGAATGTTTTGCAAATCAATCAATGATTTCAAAAGCTAGGATTTTCATATTAGCATTTTTCGGGTTAGTTGTTTTTCCTTATCGAAGAAATGCCATTAATCCTTCAATTTCATGGGTGGTTAATCGTATTTGCAACGGCTTAAATTATGTCAATATGGTTTTAGCCGAAACATTCTTGTCATTGAACCGTTTCAAGCAAAATGAAGAAAAGACTATGCGTGCCCTCCCTGAACTTTTGCAAATATGGTTTTTCTCACACATAAAAGGTTTTGGGCACCTTATGAAACAATTTAAAATTGATGATTTAAGGCACCCCATACAAAAATTTGCAGTTTTGGAACGTTTCTCCTCGAATAAACAATACGACCGTTGGGTTAATTTTCTGAAAAATCCTAAGCCCAAGGCATTTCTATGGTATACTAAATGGCTTCATGTTGAGGAGACTCGTTTCTCTCACAAGTATGATGGGCCCATTCCGTTGTTAGGCCTTTCTGGTGCTACCTCCTATTACCCGTATAGAGTGGCCCGTCGCACGAGCTCTTCAAGAAGTTCCTCCGCCCCTCAAGACGGAATT
Organism: Eucalyptus curtisii; assembly: GCA_017140595.1. Lineage (NCBI taxonomy): Eukaryota > Viridiplantae > Streptophyta > Magnoliopsida > Myrtales > Myrtaceae > Eucalyptus > Eucalyptus curtisii. The sequence goes on from CM029502.1 coordinate 2,874,883, forward strand.
GTTCCAAGTTTGTTTCGTCCGCAAGGACTATGATTATTTCAATGAGGTCCAGATGATCATTGCTGCATGGAAGGAGTGCCATCTAGAGAAGATTTTGGTGCCCAAGAGATTGAAAGGCAAGGAGGAGATCCACCATGCGTCGACATTCTACATCCAACAACACCGGATTCCCATTGCCTTACGCCCGGTGGTCTTTGATGTGACCGAGAAGCCTACTCAGCGAACACAAATTGAGCATCTTAAGCGGAAAGTGGAAATGCTTGAAGCTGAAAATAAGAAGCTTCGCAAGACGTTGGGATCCCGAGAGCATATAAAATGAGATGTTTTGAATTTTTTATGTTTAAGGATCTTGATTCCAATTTTCAATTCAATACTTTCAATTTTTAGTTTGATGTTTAGGGACTTGAATTTCAATTCTTAGTTCACCGTTCGGAAGTTTGACTTTATATTTCAAGTGAATTTTCAATAAAATCAGACGTTTAGACCACTGTCGTGGGCCATTTTCCTATCTTGTCTTTGGTTCTTACATTACTCCATTTTCCTTAGGTGACAACGGATCCACCGCGATCGCCTATTGTTACAAGGTCAAGGGCTAAAATGGCCGACCAGAATGAAATGCGTGATCGTATGTCCGCCGTGGAGACTCAACTCCAACAAGTACTAGCCTCTATACAACTTGTGACGGATCAGCTCAAATTCCTCCAAGCGAATCCAACACTCCCACCTGCTCTTCCCGAAATAGTCGTCCCGAAGCAAGCAAACAAGGTTCAAACGGTTGACGATGATATGCCCGGCTGGATGATGACTCGATCCTTGTTGGAAAAGTCAAGCTTGATAGCATTCCTAAGACAGATCGATGAGCGTGTTGCAAAGCTGGAAGAGAAGGTGAGACAACTGCAGAATCACAAAGCTCACTCCCGTTCGACCTCTCGCCTATGAGAAGGTCAAAATGCCGAGCAAGTTCAAAATGCCGGATTTTGAGAAGTATGACGGTACATCTTGCCCAAAATCTCATCTGCAAATGTACCACGTGCGCATGGCCCAAAGACGTCAAAAATGAGCCCCTCATGATCCAATCGTTCCATGCAAGTTTGACGGACCCGCACTAAACCGGTACGTGATGAAGAATGTGAATCTCCTCAACACTGAACGAAGTGGCCGACGCGTTCCTCACACGGTACAAGTTCAACATGGACATCGCACCTTCCCGAGAGGACTCGGAGCGGATGGAAAAGAAAAGGAGCGAGTCATTTAAAGAATTTGCTGTAAGATGGAGAAACCTGGCGGCTCAAATCACTCCTGAGCCTACCAACAAAGAGCTGATGAAATTATTTGTGAAGACCCTCCCTTCGGAGTTTCGTAACCGAATGGCCAGTACGTACGTCGAAAGCTTCAATCGGCCTTATTCCCGTAGGAGAACAAATTGAGATGGGGATAAGGGAATGATGGTTTACTGAGCCATCTAGTAAAAGATTCACTGCCAAGAAGGAGAAGGAAGCAGTTGTAGATGTGAATATGGCTTATAGCCAAGAAAATGTCAAACGTGCCCCGGCTATCCAGATGAATCAAAGGCAACAACAAACTGCTGGTCATCAATCATTTGCCCAAGCAAAAAGGCAGTTCACTCCTCTCCCTGGATCTCCATCCCAAGTGCTAACAATCCTCCGAAAGAAAGGTTTGCTCACTAGTGAACCAAAGCGTCCTAACCGTGAAAGCAATCGCAGTTACGACCCGTCGAAGAAGTGTGACTACCACAGTGGTGAACTGGGGCATTCAACTGATGAATGTTTCACCCTCAAGCACAAGATCCAGAACCTCTTAGACACGAAAGTCTTTTCGTTCCAAACCGCTCGGCGAACGTACGAAAGAATCCGCTACCCGAGCATGAAGGTACGGTGAATGCTATCTTGGAACTCGCAATCGGTCGAATCAAGGACTCGAAGGTGCACGTGGCGAGATGCTTACAATGGACTAGTGAGGGCTGGATATTATCCAAGACAAGAGAATGTTCCCCTATCGCTGATGAAGGAAAGAATTGCCCAAATGGTGGATGACGGCATTATCGTATATGCTGATCGTAATTGTGTAGTTTCCACTATTTCTCACATCATCATGGATTGGGAGGAGGAGCAGGCTACGCTCAATGCTGACAAGGAAGAAGTTGATCTTTCTCTCGAGCTCACCTTTTAGGGAGGTTGAATTACATTGCTCGATTCATTTCCCAACTTTCGGAAACTGCCAAGCCATTCTTCAAACTCCTAAAGAAGAATGCACAAGTCAACTGGGATGATAAATGTCGAGAAGCGTTCGACAAATTGAAGTATTACTTGATGAACCCACCGATGCTTGTCCCACCATCGCCGGGGCAACCTTTGATTCTCTACCTCACCATTCATAGTGAGTCACTGGGTGCAATGTTGGCTCAGGAAAGTCCTGTCGATAAAAAAGAACGAGCCATTTATTATCTGAGTAAAAAATTCACGGTATCAGAGCTGAAATATTCTGATGTGGAAAAGACTTGTGCCGCATTAGTGTGGGTATTACATAGATTGCGACAGTACACGCTGCATCACCGTACGTTCCTCGTGGATCGAGAGCAATCCTATCAAGTACTTACTTGATCAGCTAGCTTTGGTGGGTAAGTTAGCTAAATGGCAGATTTTGATCTCGAATTTGATGTGCAATTCATGCCACAAAAGTCGGTTAAGGATCGAGTGATTGCTGATCTATTGGCCGAGAATTCAGGAATCTCGAATAATGATGACAGCTTCCTAGATGATCGTGTCTTGAACGTAAGTGAAGATGCATGGACAATGTTCTTTGATGGAGTCATAAACTTGTCTCGGTTCTGCTACCGGAGCGATTCGATATCTCCAAAGGGACAGCACTATCCGGTAGCTACAAAATTGATGTTCCCATGCACTAACAATGTGGCCGAGTATGAAGCTTGCATCCTTGGGCTTCAAGCCGCAAATGAGATGGGTGTGGCTAAGTTAAAAGTGTTCGGAGATTCAGCGCTAATCATACTACAGACCGTAGGTGAATGGAAGACTAAAGATGCCAACTTGCTTCCGTATCATAAGTATTTAGAAGATCTGATAAAGGAGTTCGACGAAATTTCATTTGAATACTTGCCAAGGTCTCATAATCAATTTGCGGACGCGCTCGTAACTTTGTCTTCTATGTTGCAAGTCACTGATGGGTTAGAGGTCGAGCCTCTAAAGATAGAGGTTTTGCCAAAACCGGCTTATTGTATGACCGTGACTGAAGAACCCGATAGAAAACCATGGTATTACGATATCATGAATTACATTAAAAAGCAGGAATTCCCTGAAGGAAGCACTCAAGTTGATAGGAAGTATGTCATGAAGATGGCCTCGAAGTTTTTCGTTAGTGGTGAGAATTTGTACAAGAGATCTTACGATTCGGTCTTGTTGCGGTGTATAGATGCGATCGAGGCCACTCAAATCATGCAAGAGGTGCACGAAGGGGTATGTGGCCCTCATATGAATGGACACATGTTAGCCAAGAAAATCATGAGATTAGGCTACTACTTGGCTCACACTTTGGAAAGTGATTGCATCCAACATGTTCGAGTTGTCACCGTTGCCGATTTACGGGAATAAGATAAATGTTCCTCCAACCGAGCCGCACCCGATTTTCCGAGCCATGACCTTTCTCGATGTGGGGCATTGATGTGATTGGCCCAATCAACCCTAAAGCTTCAAATGGGCATCGATTCATCTTGGTGGCGATAGACTTTTTCTCCAAATGGATTGAAGCTACATCCTTTGCAAATGTCACCGCCCGCAATATTATAAAATTCGTTAAACGTGACATAATTGCTCGTTATGGCGTCCCTGAAGCAATCATCACTGATAACGGAACAAATTTGAACAACAAACTTGTTGATGGGTTGTTCAACGAGTTCAAGATCAAGCATCTGAATTCGTCACCTTACCGCCCTCAAATGAACGGGGCTGTTGAAGCAGCCAATAAGAACATCAAGAAGATCTTGGCTAAGACAGCCGAGAATTATCGAGATTGGCATGACAGGTTACCCTTTGCATTGATGGCATACCGAACTTCGATCCGCACTTCTACCGGGGCAACCCATTTTGCTCTGGTGTATGGCATGGAGGCAGTTATGCCTGTCGAAGTGGAGATTCCTTCTCTAAGAGTGTTATCCCAAGTGGATTTGTCGGAGGCAGAATGGTCGCAACAAAGATTTGAGCAGTTGAACTTGATCGACGAAAAAAGATTGAAGGCTCTTTGCCATGGCCAAACATATCAACAGAGAGTAGCTAGATCTTTCAACCGGAGGGTGCGGCCGAGACATTTCGAAGTGGATGATCTTGTTCTAAGGAAGCTATTGCCAATATTTCCAGATCCTGGGGGGAAGTTCGCTCCAAATTACAGTGGCCCTTATGTCGTCAAGAAAGTGCTTCCTGGAGGTGCCTTGATCCTAGCAGAAATGGATGGTCGTGAGTTTTCCAATCCAGTTAATTCCGATGCTGTCAAGAAGTATTACCCATGATAGAATTTGCCATGTCATGTTTTGAACTCGCAAGCATTTCTATGTTGAATAAATTGCTTCAATGAGTTGAATTATCTGAATTTGTTGCAAAACTTGCATTCTTCTTCCTTGATGAGCTGTGTGACATAAATTGAATGTGTCAAATGGGATATCTTGGAATGATGAAAGGCGAGCCTTGTTCCATACACTATTCCATACACTAATCCTCAGTGAGTTGTGAAAAAAATTCCATGCCCGCAAGGAAAAAGGTAATCTCGCAAAGAGTACGCTAACCAAAGTGATGAGAGGCAGTTCTTTTCTCTGTCCGAAACACTTCATGTATACCAATTGTTTAGCCCTTTGAGCCCATACACATGAAGAGTTTTTAAGCCATCCCTGTCAAGGATCATCCCACATTGGGACAAAATTTGAGATGAATGATAGAAATTTTCTTACTCACACTTGCATCAATCTTCGAGTATTGTTTTCGCATTGTAACTCGTATGATAATTCAAAGTGCCTTAGGATGACGAAGAGCAATCATTTCTCTATCCTATACACTTTTATCCATTGCATAGCCCACTTGAACTTATAAATTCATTTCATATTAAACCCAGTTGGTGATCATCCCCATACTGGGGCAAGACAAAAACATTCAAGTAGCATGAACTAGAATGCTGACAAAATGGAGACTCTGTTCAAAAAAAAAAGAAAAAAGAAAAGGGGCATAAAAAAAGCAGTGTGCCTGGTAAAAGCAAGGCCAATGCCCAGAAAAAAAAAATCAAACTCTTGATATAATGAGTCATATCCCCCAACAAGGCGGTACTAAAACTCAAATGCTGTTGCAATCGATGGAGATTCGATGAGGAAAAATCTTCAACAAAGGTGGAAAAGAAAGTGGTGGAAATGTCAAGATGATCACCAACTTTAAATCCCCTAAACACCTATTTGAGCCTAATGATCCATTCGTTTCTCAACCCATGAACCAAGCCTACGTTACGTCCATTGCAAAGTCTCTTCAGATTAGGGCACTTGAATTAACGTAAGAGTTCATATGTTTGAAAGCATCGCTCGAAGAAGTGCGAGTAAGATAATTTCTGCCTCATTTCGTGTGTTTCTTGACTTGTAAATCCTAAGACAATTGCGAAATGTCATTTTTAGCCTCGACTCAAAGAGTCCCCTTTATTAGGCCATTGACCAAGCTCACATTACGGTCCCTGTTAAAGACCTCTCAGATTGGTAAAGTCGTACTACTTGCGAGATTGCCCAGACTCTTGTTTGGCGTGATGACAGTGAGATAAAGCGATTGTCAAAATCCTACATCAAAGGTCAAGATAAAAAAAGCTCCATGTTAATGAGGATGAGTGAAAGGTCCTTTTAGACTAAATGATCCCTCATTTGACACATCCATGACGCTCATGTGTTCAGATTGGAATCTTCTTTTGAAATCCTTTCCATCGGAATTAGGTGATGCATGGTTGATAGAAATCATTACGCATGAACCTTACTTAATGCATGTGTTATTTGTAATCACAAATACATGTTGCTTCTCCTATAACCAAGTTTTACGGAGACATATCCCCAATGAGCGAGAGATATCACCAGGTAAGTATATCTCTATCTATGCCTTAAATACTTGTCGTTGTACGGTATTTTCCCTTTTGAGTACACCGACACTCGATGGAGTTGTCCCCAAAGATTTTTCCCCAGATTGCGACGCTGGGCGACCGAAGAATGGTTCGGGTCCTAGCCAAGCAAAACCTCTGTTTAGGCGACCATAGAATGGTACGGGTCCTAGATAACATTTATTGCTCTAACAGGCGACCGTAGAATGGTACGGGTCCTGAAAAGTGAGTCCTCGTTTAGGCGACCGTAGAATGGTACGGGTCCTAAACAAAACCTATTTCCCTATTCGGGCGACCGTAGAATGGTACGGGTCATGGAAGGTAAATCCCCGTTTATGCGACCGTAGAATGGTACGAGTCCTGGGAAAGCAGTCTCTTTACAAACCATGTTACTATTCTGGGCGACCGTAGAATGGTACGAGTCCTGGACATGTAACACAAACTATCTCGAGCTACTCTATCCTCCTTGAAGGTAAGTTGTTCCAGGAACCTGAGTGAAAGTTGGGTACTTGTGGAGCAACGGGAATTTATCATGTACCTTAAGATGCTCTACCGCGCCGACTGGTAAGTAATTGTAGGTACGTCTTTTCCTTTCACATCATGCATTTGCATTAGCATTTATTGCATTTCAAAATAGGATTCATTTAAAAAAAAAAAATTCATTCAGTGCATGTGCGTGGTCAAAATTTAGCTCTCAATTTGTCTTTGAATGTAACCTCTTCGAGCTCACCTTCAAAGAGGGGGTAAGCCGACACCTAAATTTTGGCGATTTAGTTTATTTATTTATTGCATAGAAAATTAGGGTTAATTTTATCCCTAAAATATATATATATATATATATATATATATATTAATCACATAGCATATAGGTTTAAGTGCATTTTATTTTAATTTGCATTTTTATTTATTGGACCGGTGCGGATGGGTTCTAATTAGTTGGGCTAGGCCCACGAAAGGAACGAATTAACCCAAGCCCGCTGTTTTTTTTAATCAATTATCTTCTGAGAAATTAAGATTTGATGCAATATTATGGTGATTTTTTTTTGAAAATTGAGAGAATCTATTGCAATCTTATCTTTGGCAATATATGACGAAATCATGAGAGAATATTCATAAGATAAGGAAAATAAAATAATTTTCGTGATCGGGAAGTTATAAGCAATCTTCATGAGGTGAAATATTGACAAAAGATCACGTTTTATTTTGCTATAAAAGGTGCCATGTACGGTGACAATAGGGGTTTTTTTTTGCTGAAAAGAAAAAGGCGAAAAAAAAAAAAAAAAAAGCAAAAGGGAAAAGTGAAAAAGTGAAGGTGAAAGTGACGTGAAGGAGAGGAAAGAGAAGACACAGTAAAAGCAGATTTACTGTGCTTCTTCTCCGGTGAACCTTCACCGCCCGAGGCCCGCCGCTCGCCGCTCAGCTGTCGCCCTGCCATCACCGACGCTCAGTAGCACCGTCGGAGCCCGAGCGCCACGCCTCGACGACCCAAGCCCAAATCGAGCCACTCCACCGCCGTCCCGCCGGTCATCTGCGACACGCCCGGCGCCGCCCCCCCCACGGAACCGCGAGCGGACACCTCGCTCGTCCGTCGCCGACGACACCTTGCGAGATCTCAAGCCCCGTCGTTGTTGTTCTTGCCCCGTCCGATCCCGACGTACGCCGCCGGCCTTCGTCCCCGACCCCTACCCGCTGCCGCGCGCCGCCCCTGTCCGCCGATTCACCTCCCCAGCCTCGACGAAGCTTCTGTGTCTGCAGGTCCGCTCCTGACCCGACGCTGCGAGGCCGCACCCCGCCTTGTCCGCGTGCTCGTCTTTGCTCCGACCCGCCTCGACGGCGCGAGATCCGGGCTCTGCCGCGCCGGTCGCCGTCCGCGAAGCCCCCTCACGGCTTGCCGTGACTTGGATCAGCCGTGCGCGACAACCCCTGCCGTCGCGACCCAGCCGCTCGCCAGCCGCGATTCGAACGCCCTCCACTCCAGATCCGGACCGTCGCGCTGCCCGTACTCCGCCTTACGCCGGTGACTCGCGACCCGCTGCTCGCGGCCGCTCCGCCCGCCGCGCCCCCTCACCGTCGGCTGGCGAACCACCTCGCCGGAACCCCGAACTCCGGCGACCCAAGCCCGGCCCGGCACCGACGAACTTGCTGCCCTCTATTTCCTTAGGTTGTTTATTTTTCTTTTATTTTTATTTTTATTTTTCTTATTTTATATTATTTTGCCTTACTTTTAGTTAGTTTTATTATTTATGTTTAAGTTTGATTATTGTAAGGTGACTTTTAGGTTTCATTATTATAGGCATTATCCATAGGTGTTATTCCTAAAATTACTGTAATTATTAATTTGACCCGTAAGATGTCGGGTCAATTTTTTAATTATATTAATTTTTGGGATTTGTTGATATTTTAAATTGTTGAATCAATCTAATTATTAATTTGATCCGTAAGATTTCGGATCAGATTTTTAGTTATTTTGAACTGTTGTCGTGATAATTAGGGTTAGGATAATCGTTAATTTGACTTGTGAGACAACATGTTATTTTTTCGGTTATTTTAATCCTTTATTTTGTTGATAGTTTAGAGTTAATATTTATTTAAATAAGTATTTATCTTTTAGAAAAAAATCAAAAGGAAAAAAGGTCAAAATCTTACATCAAAGCATGAAGATTTAACAAGTTAGACATGTAGGTAATAAATTAGATTTTTTTAGGATTATATTTTTAGGATTGCATTTTTAGAGATAAGTTAGTTTTAGACTTAAATAATTTTTTAAAAAAAAAGGATTTTATTGCGAATTTAAAAAATATATATAAAAAAGGTGCATTCATTTAGGTTATTAGTTTTTTTTTTTTGAATTGCATGTTTAATCACGTGTTAGTTTTAATTTCGAATTTCATAAAGAAAAAACACAAAAAATCATTGTGCATATAGGTTAGAAATACATGTTTCATTTTAAATTTAAATAACCTTTTTAGATAAATTGCATTTTAGATTAAGATAGTGTCTTAGTTTAAATTATGATTTAAGATGATTTAATCTTTAGTTTAAAGTAGATAGAATCTTAATCTAGCTAGATCATTTTTGCATTTTTTCTTAAATTTCGAATTTCATAAAAAATGAAAAATTAAATTCGTCTCTGCATAAGTTAGACTCAATTTTTAGAATAGGTTGCATTTTTAAGAATAGAGATATCAAATGCACGTCATTTAATTTGTTATTAGGTTCATTGAATTAGAAGTGGTCCGTCATTAGAATTAGGCCATTTTAGTTAATTTAGATTGCATATTTAATTATTGCATTTCTTCATGTCATATAGTTTAGGTCATGTTGCCATGTCATATTAGATTATTAACATGCATCGCACGATATTCATTTAAAAAAAAAGTAAAAATCAAAATTAAGTTTGCATGTTAGGTTTATTAGAATTTGCTTGTTAGATCGTGAAGTTAAAATGCACGTTTCGATTTCAAGATAAAAGAAAACCCAAAAAAATGCTTTGTGTGTTTATTTCTTTTAATTGACGTCTTTTGATTGTTTAATAATGGTTGAGCACCCGTGTGGCCATTCATTTGCATGATAGGAATTTAGATTAAAATCAATCCAAGCTGCTTGTAAAAACATTTTTAAAAATTAAAAAAAAGAAATGGTAACGAAAGGGCACTAGGATAGTCTAGTGTAACCAAGTCCCCGTCAAAATCTTAGTCTCTGCGGTTCGTAGGAGTAAAATAATTCTCCCATTATTTTACTTAGGTGTCTAATCGACCTACCGAAAACTGATTAGTGGCGACTCCTAGATAATAATCTTTTGCATGTTACAATTCTAAGTCGCGATTTGGTATGGGCTTGGGAGAGCCCGAGCTAAGCTTAAAGACTTAGTAGTCCATTAACCTAGTTTTAGGTGGTGCACCCGAAAATTAGGTCGTGACAGAGAATTTTTTAATCTATTTGGATGTGTCATAATGAAGAGTATCATATGAGATATGCAATAAAATGTAGAGTGTATTATATAATGCTCCAAATAATTTTTAATTTTTTTGTAATAAATTGGGTTGCTCCTACCAATTTCAAGTACTCTTGGCTCACAAGGGATCATGACTGACCTCTTTGCACTCACTGTGGCATGGCAGCAAGTACATATACTTTGCCTAGAATAATATTTCAACATGAGAAATAATTATGTGACTTTCACTGTGAGATTAACAGCTTATTTTGGATCACAAAAAAAATAAATGACAAATAATTAACAACTTATTTTGGATCACAAATAAATAAATAATAATTAATTAATTGAATCAATTTAACAAATTTTAAGACTATAGTATAATTTTAAAAAATTGAAAATTCAATTACACATTTACAAATTCAATCGACTGATCTTTCGTAAGCATGAACGACATTGGATTGTGGTTGGAGTTTGATCATCACATTAGATGAAACAACTGCCCCAAACACTAGGCATAAAACTCTTCGAGAAACCATGCTTCTTCTCAGCAGGAAATTTGCCGATGATAATGGTACAGATTCCGCATTCCAAAGTGGAAATTTGACCATTAGATTAAGACAAACTCTCCAAGAAGCCGAAAAGTCTTTTCTTCTCCCTTCTATTTTCATTGTCTTCTTCAACCTTCAACCATAGCAAGGGTTTGAGCCGAGTCTCACCCTCTCCTCCATTTGTTTTGATTTTCTTTGAGTATTTGTTTTGTACTTTTCCTCTTTTTCTTTCTCAATTTAGTTCTAAATTTAAAAGTTTGAACTCTCCGAATTTAGTTTCAGACTTAGAAGTTCTTCTCTCCGGATTTAGATTTGGGAGTTTCATAATTTTTTTGAAGATTTGATATCCACGTGCTCTATCCGTATACAAGTTGTTTGCCTCTAGTTTCATCGATAATTGCAGGAGTTCGGGTGTTTCGCTAAATTATGAAGATTTGCTCCTCCAAAGTTTAGATCTGTATTTGTTCAATCTATTTTGGTTGTCTCTATATGGCGATGGTGTAGAAGAAGCTGAACATGGGCATGCACCTTCATGTGGCAATGCCGTAATTAGCGTGTGCTCATTAATGATGATGATATAAGATTAAGATTCAGTGATTGACCGCCAATTACTTTATTTGACATATCTATTCTTTTGGAATGAGTGTATGTTTAACCCTACTGGTGTTTTGTTGATCCTCCTTATTTTATGGATTTGGCTTTGTTTTGTAATATTCTAGCCTTTGCTTTGCTTCACTTCGACTTGCTTTATCATGAAAGTTTACCATGAAAATTTATGTACTTTTTGTGTATCCTTTTGAGTCATGAATAATTTTTTTGACAAAAAAAAAAAAAAGTGGAAATTTGATCCATGATCTGATTGCCAAATTGAATAACAAACCAATATATCTTTAAATGAGCGAGTCAACCCGGCACCCAAATCCATCACCCTTATTTGAGATATAGTGATCCACCATTTTTATCGAAATGTCATTCTTTTTGTCGTAATATTAACACGGAAATGATAGAGTCTTGCAAATTAAGTCAATATGAAAATATTAGAAAAGCAAACAAGGAATAATAAGGACATTAGAGATTAACGTGGTTCGGTTTGAGTATTAGAATCTACATCCACAAGAAGAGCCAATTGCAAATAATACACTAACAATTAGAGAATAGAAGTTATAATCATTCACATGTTCGAGTGTTTTTGAAACATAAATTTAAACTCAAACCAAAGGCCGGGTTTGACAATTAGGATAAGATTTAGGATATGATAAAATTTCTCTTATCTTGCGTTAAATACCTAAAATCGGATATAAGAGTGATGTAGGTTGAATAAAATTATCTCATGTGAGAGGTGGGACAAATGTGGATAAGATTTCTAATATCAATAGGAAAATTATTTTTCTCAACTAAAAATTTATTAAATTAACAAATTTATAATTATATTTCAATATAAATAATATTTGAATTCTAATATATATAATTCAAAATAAAAAAAATAGTTTTTTTAAATTTAATCTTATTTTTTTATATTCGAATTTAATTGTATCTTATAATATAAATTTAATATATAAATATAAATATCATATTTTTAGGTGTTTTAGTATTTTAAGTAGGGGTGTGCATGGTCTAAGGACCGGTTCCGAAAAATTGGAACCAAGATCCACCCGTTTGTTATTTGTTGTATGGATCCACCCGGGAACCAGACCGCCGGTCCGGTCTGGTTTCTAGGTGAATCCATGGAACCGGTCTCACAATAATAATAATATCACTTTTTAAATCTCACCATGAGAACTCTTCATATCGAGTAATATACTGGAAACCAAAAGCTTAAACAACTAGAAATCAAAACATAAAGCAAAATCAGCAACTAATTTGAGAAACTACATTAATCGGGTTTCACTCAAACATTCAAGAAGCAGCCAGGAGTTTTAGCTTCTCGGTCATTTTCCTTCATAAAAGCTACAGCAACATAAGGATAAAAAGAGAATCCTAAACCGTTGCGAAGGCCTTTGAATTCAGAATCAATATTCAGCTACTTGTGCTTTTGTCTCTATTCTACTGAATAAATTATGTGAACTTCGTGTTTCTCATGATTGTTTCTTTTCCACATCCACCGTCCACAAGGCGAAAGAAAATAACTACCTAACCAGTTATCCCTGGGCACAACCGATGTTCATACTACTCTCACACTCCAAGTAAATTTGGTTTTCAAGAAGTGGTTAAAGGACTCGACTGTCAAGAACCTTTCCCAGTGGTTTACCATCTCACTGCATCTTCTTCACTCCTCCATGGTTTTTGCCTCTTCAAGCGCCTCATAAAACATGGAGATAGAGCCCTCTATCCCATTGATGGAACCTTCCCACAATTCAATTTTTCGCCTGAAAATGGGATTGAGAAAAACCATTATTTCACTTTTCCTCTTTCTCTTTTTCACCCTTTGAACCTAGACTTCACGTGTTGGCCTTTTGAGTTTTGCCCACTTTAGACTTTTTAACTTCTGGACATTTTCTTTTGCTCGGCGTTTTGTCAAGGGGGTTCGTGCACTGCTTGCCTTTTGATGCTGGGTTTGTTAATTAGTAATTTCAATTTTTTTATTATTAAAAATTAATCGGTTCGGTCCAGGTGGGCGGGTGGATGGATCCGCCCATGGAACTAGTTCCGAGCGGTTCCAATCTGGTTCTGGGCGGTCCGGGCAGATCCCGATTCCATTTGCACACTCCTAATTTTAAGTATATTAGTACAATTTTCTATTTAATAAAAATTTATTTGAGAATAATTGAAGGGGAAGAAAGAAATAAAAATGAAATTAATTAAAAAAGAGAGGAAAATAAAATAAAAATAAAATAGACAAGAGTGTAGCGAGAGATTTTTACTATCTTCATTTGTAAAATTTTTAGTTCATTTATATTGATATTACATTTATACCAAACAATATGCATAATATGTTATGAATATATCTAATTTTATTACTGTAATAATCAAATAGTGGATATAATATAATAAAAAATTTGAATTTTAAATTCAATCATATTAAGTCATATCTTAATTAAAAATTCAAACAATCAAATGTAACTAAATTGTTTATAAATAAACAATTCAATTGGATTTGAAATTCACAGCATAAATTATCGGGCATTCAAGTCCAAACAAAACGCTCTTGCACGATTCCCTAGAACGTCTGCACGTTCTATATTTTGTTCGTGCAGCACCTATTTTGCCAGGGGCTGCACCGACTGCACCGTGTGGCTCGTGTCTCAGCGAAAGCAGAAAATATAAGAGAAACCCTGACCATTGTCCTTTTGTTGAAATGACCTTTTTAACCCCTGAAGTAGACATATACATGACACCCCTTCTTTTGTCCTGTGGTGCAAAACTTTTCAGATCAAACTTGGAATCATATATGCAACTATTATGCGCTCCTGGATGATTACGGAAAACCAGCGCTCAAGAATAAGAGAACAAGTTTGATTCGAATAGGGGTATTATCAGATTTTGAATAAATCGAAATCTTTCTGACAAATCGGATTTCATAAAAGGTTGAAACTCGAAATATTAATTTAATACTTTTTATATTAAAAAAAGTCAATTATACCAGTAGTCCACTTGTCAAATTTGATGTCCATCTCCTAAATTACTGTGAATTTAACTTTCCCATCATAAGTTATCTCCACCTTATAAAACAAATTTTTTCTCAAAATATAATATTTTGATATTTAATTATGTGTACACGGTGTAGACCTATTAAAATGGATTATAACCACAATCCTTAACTCATATTTGATAAGATAGGTTCTCATATGATTTAGTTATATTTAGCAATTTGATCTTAAATTAATTTAAAATGACAAAATCCAAAATAATATAAGTATTAAACGGTTCCCAATTTATTTCAACTTGACTTAGTTCACTCTCTCTCCCCCTCAATCCACTTACTTTGCGCGTCCACTTGAATTTGTCTATGAATTTTCCTAAAGTGCGTTAAATATGAAAATGTTTTAATAATATAAGCCGAGCATTTGTTAGGTATGGATCACTAGACTTATATTATATGAAAATGAGTCAAAACAAGTTAAATGAGTCAATTTGAATTGCTTCATTTTTCTACTTAATTTGACCCCCACAAAAGCATCACACGAGAGTTGGGGTGCACATATTGGACTGCTTGATCCGGAAATCGCTTGGGTCGACCAGTTCCTAGAGACATCGGTGCAGTTCCCATTTCCATAAAAATGAAATCGGGAATAGCTCTAGTATTTTTTTTTTTTTTTTTTTAAATATTTTTTTTGGCTAAGTGGCCAATTTCATGTCCAGTTTTCGGACACGTTCTGCATCCGATGAACGTTGGAGCCGTCCCAAAGCCAAACCGGCAACCGCGGAAGGTGCCGTGGGATTCCTTCCCTACCCTTCCAGGAGCGAGAGTCGGTGGGAAAACCAGAATTCCGTCGAAAGTTTTTCGCCAGTCCCTGGTTTCTCTCCGAGCAAGAATTGAGCAATTTGAACTCCTCCTTCTCTCCTCGACTCGGCGAGCTTCGCTTGTATAAATGCCACCGCCGAGCCCGACCCACTTCCTCACATCCGCACAAGAACCGGTTCTTGAGGGCGAAGAGAGCAGAGGAAACAGAGCAGCTTCCGGAATTCGGGTAGCAGGATATCGCTGAGGTCGAGATGGCGAGCACCGCTGGTCAGGTCATTCGCTGCAAGGGTATGTCTTTTTCTTTTTCTTTTATGGAGATGGTCTTCGATTCTTGACTTGGGTTGCGTCGGTTTTTGGCTTTCTCGAGTCTTCTTACGTGACGAGTTCTTGACTGGCGTTACTGGGTTTTTAGATCGTTTCGTTTTCTTTGAGGACGTATGCTGTGGCGGCTTGTTTAGCTGGGTGGTGCTGATCTTGCTGTGGGGATTGTGAACTATATAAGTTCTTTTGCTTAATTTGCTTTAGTTCTTACTTATTATTTTGATCGTGACCGCGTGGGTATCTACTGCCATCTCCTAGAAAACAGGGGCAAGTTTCCCTTTTGTTCTATTTCGCGTTCATATTTTGACGACGTTTGGCTGTTCAAATTTTGCCTATTGTCAAATAGAATTTGGGCTTTGAACCCTTTTCGGTAGCTAAAGATCTGTACTTATGAGCGTGGATTCGACTTGCCTCATGGTGTGATTATGTCGAACATGCGATGCAGCTGCGGTGGCGTGGGAAGCTGGAAAGCCGCTTGTGATGGAAGAAGTGGAGGTGGCTCCTCCACAGGCGATGGAGGTTCGTATCAAGATCCTCTTCACCTCCCTTTGCCACACTGACGTTTTCTTCTGGGAAGCCAAGGTGACGACATTTGCATTTTCTATATGGTTTTGGATATATGTTGGCTAAATCGACTGATCATTATGTATCATGATGATTAATGAGACTTACAAAATTGAATTGCAGGGACAAACCCCGTTGTTTCCTCGCATCTTTGGTCATGAAGCATCAGGGTATGGACCTTTATGTGAAAGCGTTCATCTCCTTTTATTGGCTGAACTTACATTTAGGTCAATTGCCAATATTGGTAATATTTATCGACTGTCTTGTAAAATCATGTTCCCTTCTTCCATTTTGCAATTTAGGATTGTCGAAAGTGTTGGTGAAGGTGTCACAGAACTTGAACCCGGTGATCATGTCCTTCCTGTATTCACCGGAGAATGCAAGGAGTGCCGGCATTGTAAATCAGTGGACAGCAATATGTGTGACCTGCTCAGGATAAACACGGATCGAGGGGTTATGCTTAATGATAATGCGTCAAGGTTCTCCATCAATGGGAAGCCCATTTACCATTTTGTTGGCACTTCGACTTTCAGTGAGTACACCGTGGTTCATGTCGGTTGTGTTGCCAAGATCAACCCTGCAGCCCCGCTGGACAAAGTCTGTGTTCTCAGCTGCGGCATCTCTACAGGTCAGTCATATGCTTCATAAACTATGTTGTTGTACTCTAGATTTCCCATTGGCTTACGTCAGCATTAACTGATGTCTTGTTTTCCTTATTGGAAGGTCTCGGTGCCACCTTGAATGTCGCGAAGCCGAAGAAGGGGCAATCGGTAGCCATTTTTGGACTCGGAGCTGTGGGCCTCGCTGTGAGTTTCATTTCTTTTCCTCTCTCTCACACAAAAATCGGATGAATTTGTTCAAGTGCAGTTGCAAATGAAGACTTAAATTGTTCATCAGGCAGCCGAAGGGGCTCGAATGGCTGGGGCTTCGAGGATTATTGGAGTGGATCTGAATCCAAACAGATTCGTTGAAGGTAATTGATTTAAATCTCATTGCATGTTTGAGACGTAAACGAGCTCATATGCATCTAAGCATCCCCATTACAGTAAGCTAAAAATTAGCATCTTGATTTGGTCTTTAGAAAAAAGAGCATGTTGTAGTCTGCCTATGTGATTGCACTCTGAAGGCCCTCTTTTTTTTTTTGTGAGCAGCCAAGAAATTTGGAGTCACTGAGTTTGTGAATCCCAAGGACCACAACAAACCTGTTCAAGAGGTTTGATACCATCCTCACTTGATGACACTTTCCTGTGATCTGATACTGTATAATACCTTGTCCTTTCAAACTGAAATCCGTTAACTTTGACTCAGGTGATTGCTGAAATGACTGACGGGGGTGTTGATCGAAGCCTTGAGTGCACTGGAAATATCAACGCCATGATCTCTGCATTTGAATGTGTTCATGATGTAAGTACTTTGAAGGACTTCACTCCTAGAAAGTTGCTAGATCAATGAAATGCTCTGTCGATCTGTTTCTCTCATCATTAACGGGTTGGAAATCGAATCTGCAGGGATGGGGGGTTGCTGTTCTTGTCGGCGTCCCTAGCAAAGATGATGCATTCAAGACCCATCCGATGAATCTCTTGAACGAGAGAACTCTCAAGGGCACTTTCTTTGGCAACTACAAGCCAAGGACTGACCTTCCCTCTGTTGTAGAGAAGTACATGAATAAGGTATAACACTGGGTCGTCATGTTTCTTCCGAGCACAAATGCCTGCGTTTTCCTATATTTCAAAATGAATCCACATCTCTTAGGCCACATTTCTAGTAGCCATTGGCCTCCACCGGTGCACATAATGTCATTTATGAATAAATTTCACCTTACCAGTTTTTTTCAGTTGAGCGCTTCTTGACCTACAAAGCTTCACATATATTCTATGCAATCGTTCTCTTTTTCTCTTACTTGTGCCGAATCTATCTACTTGTAAGGAAGTTGTGACCAAAGTGGTGTTCATGTATGAGCAGGAACTTGATGTGGAGAAGTTCATTACGCATGAGGTTCCTTTCTCAGAGATCAATAAGGCATTCGACTACATGCTTCAAGGCGCTAGCCTTCGCTGTATTATCCGCATGGGTGCCTAGAATCGCTGACTCTGCAGACCATTTTGCTTCAGGAGGAAGACAAACTTTGTCGAGCTTTTGAAGTTATTGCTGCGCCGTTGTCATATGCCCGTGTCTTGAGGCGTAAGAGTGATGAATAAATGACCCCTTTGCTGCTGTAAATGGTTTGTTAGCAATTAATGGATGTTCATGTTCGAATTCTCGTGATAATGTCAACTTTATTTGTAAGATGATGAGACGAAATCTTGCATCATCAGCTGCTTTGCGTCATAATAGAACGAGAGCGAAAAGAAACCACAAATCCAATACGTGCAAACTTCAACTGCAGTGGATAAAGAGCTTGGTTTTGAGCTGGACCGGACAACCAGCCGTCCCAATCATGGCCCGATCTCGTGTAGAGGTGATAAGTTTCTGACAGGACGATGTGATAACATGACTCAAACGAAACCGGGATTTACTTGCAGGAACTCATACGAGATCAACTTCACACGCTCGAACTTGTGTTCTGGCAATTTTCCCCATATTATCCTAGTGCAGAATCTCCTCCACACTACTAGAGCACCTCACAATGACAGCAAGTGTACTTTATCTTCCTGTCAACTTGGCAACAAGTTTGATGAAAATGTCCTTGTCTGATCTCTAGCTGTACTTGAGTTCGAATGCGTTCATGATGTAAGTACTTGCAGACAAAGTTGCTAGATCAATGAAATGCTCTGTCGATCTGTTTCTCTCATCATTAACGGGTTGGGAATTGATCTGCAGGGATGGGGGTTGCTGTTCTTGTCGGCGTCCCTAACAAAGATGATGCATTTCAAGACCCATCCCGTGAATCTCTTGAATGAAAGGACTCTCAAGGGCACTTTCTTTGGCAACTTCAAGCCAAGGACTGACCTTCCCTCTGTTGTAGAGAAGTACATGAATAAGGTATAACCCCAACTCTTGATGCTTCTTCACGGCACATGCACATAGCCTGTCATCCATGCATAAATTGCCATCTTACCGGGTTCCAAAGCTTTGCATACAATTTACGCATTTAGTCTCTTTTTCTCTTACTCGTCTGATCATGTACGGAGTTTTTGACTGAAGTGATGTTCGTATACGAACAGGAACTTGAGCTGGATAAGTTCATTATGCACGAGGTTCCTTTCTCTGAGATCAACAAGGCCTTCGACTACATGCTTCAAGGCGCTGGCCTAAGCTGCATAATCCGCATGGGCAAGTAGAATCACTGAGGGTACAGAGCATGGTCAGGCGAACTTTTCTTGCATTTGAGGTTATTGCTGCATCGTTGTTATATGCCTGAGAGTGATTTCATAAATGACTTTTTGCTGCTGTATATGCTTTATTAGTAACTGGTGAATAAATTATTCCGTGTTCTCGCTATGATTAATTTCATCAGAAACATATGGAGATTCATATGGTTGTATGTCACAGTATATCATCTGCATGATGGGACGATGTATGTTCATTTTTGGAGCAGGACTTTCCATCCTACTTATCTATAAAATTATGAAATGAACTGATATGTGCAAACTTCAACAGAGGGGAAAGTAATGAGCTCGATTCTGAGCCTGTTGAGGTGATGGTTTCTAGCAGCGCTGCGCGATAACATGATTCGAACAAAACAAGAATTTACTAATGGGATCAGCATCACACTTCGAATTCGTGTTCCTCCCAGATCTCCCTAGAACATCCGAGTGTAGAATTTCTTCTCCACTGTTGGGGGACTCGAATTTCTTCCTTTTAACTTGGCAACAAGTTGACGAAATGTGCTTGTCTGATCTATCTGCCGAGGCTTGAGTTTGGACCCATGGGAATCGTCTCTGATCTTGGATACCAGTAGTGGGTCAGAGCGCAGAGCAGCTGCTCTGTTTTTCTGGACTCTGTCTCCCTTCAATTTGAGTCCCTTCATTAATTTTAAGAATAAAAGAACTAACATCCATTATGAAAACGCAATTGAGTTTCGAAAGTGTAATTACTAGTGCAATCGAGTCCTTCAAGTAATTCTACCCAACTTGACAAATGAAAAATGTTAACAAGTTATAGGATTTGATTGTACTTTTTAAAATTATTACTCACTTGTATTTTTACGACGAGATTTGGAACTTTCAATATATTTATTTCTAAAAGAACGAGTGGGACGACCCAACACCCCAAGTCCACTACCCTCATTTATGGAAGATGTACACATAAAAGAACAATTTGTCAAAGTAATCATACTAGTTGTCCATACTAGAGGTAACAACAACTCGTCAAATTTGGTGTCCGCATCCTAAATTAGTATGTATGAACTTACACTTCTTCACCATAAATTATCTCGACCTTGTAAGTAAATTTTTATCATAATATAATATTTTGATATTTAAGATGTGTTTGTTTTAGTGAAAGTGTTCCCTGGGAATTAGTTTTTTGGACTTTCACTTACTTGGTTCATTGAAAATGACTAGTCAGCTAAAAACATTTTCTAATCAGCGAAAACATCCATGTGTAAAATTAGGAAAGTGAATTCCTAAATTTAAAGAGATAAAAACACTTTTCGAAAAATTGCTACTCTCAAATTTTTTATTATTTTATTTTATTTTCTTCTCTTTTTTTCTTTTCTTACTTTTATTTTTTCTATCTTCCTTTGCTAGTTGTCGAGCCTCGGCAACGGTTGGCAACTGGCCACAAATGTGGGCTAGCGAGCTCGAGCCTCACCATTTCTAGTGACCTCGAGCCTTGCCGAGATTGGGGAGGCTCAAGCTCATTAGATCCCAATGAACTTGAGCTATTGTGAGGCCGACAAGCTCAAGCCTTGCCAATTCCGGCGAACTTGAGCCTTTGCTTAACCTTGTTGGCCCACTCTTAAGGCTAGTTGCTAATGCCCAGCGGCCTATGGAAAGAGAAGTAAAAAGAAAAAAAAAAAGAAGAAAGGAAAAAAAAAATTAAAATATTCGAAATTTTATGGCCCGAGATAAAGTCGTGAGATTGAAATCATTTTTGAAATGAAGTCCAAACACCAAAAAACATTTTTGATCACATATCACCAACAAAGAAAAACTAACAATTTTCTTAAAAAATGATTTCCCAAAAACATTTTTCTTTATCATCAAATTTTTCTCCAAACAAACATACCCTAGTTACTTTTGTAAGGCGTAAATCTATTAAAATAGGTCGTATACTTGACTTAATTGTTATATGAATTAGTTATATTCAATAAATTGATCATATATTAGTTTAAAATATTTAAGCCTAAAATGATGTGGGTGTCAAACAGGTACTCAACCACCTCTTTCTTCATTCTCTCTCACCCTAAACCAATTTTGCAGTCACTCACTTTGCGCTCTCACCTGAGTTTGTGTATGAATTTGCCTAAATCGAATTAAATACAACATGAGTCGGATATTTGTCGATATGCATCGGATCGGGCATGAGTCAAGATTTATATATATATGATGGAAATGGGTTAAAAAAAAAGATTAAACAAGCCAATTTAGATTTGATCATTTTTTTTAACCTGACCCTGCCGACCTGACCCTGTCGACCATGAAAAGTTGCATCCAATGATCGTGGAGGGCCAGGTCCTGCATCCAATGAACGTTGGACTCGTTCGATCCTAAATTTGAACTTCTTCTCTCATCGATTCGGCGAGTCTCGCTTGTATAAATGCCACTGCCGAGCCCGACCCACTTCCTCACATCTGCAGAAGAACCGATTCTTGAAGAAGACAAAGATCAGAGAAGACAAGCAGTTTCAGAATTCGTGTGGTAGGATATCACTGAGGTCGAGATGGCGAGCACCGCTGGTCAGGTCATTCGCTGCAAAGGTATGTTATTTATGGTGATCGTCTTCGATTCTTGACTTGGGTTTGCGTCGGTTTTTCTTTCTCGTGTCTTCTTACGTGACAAGTTCTTGACTTGCATTGCTGGGTTTGTAGTTCGTTTCTTTGGTAGCTCGTTTTGCTGAGGGGTGATCTTGCTGTGGGGAATGTGAACTAATAAAAGCTCCTTTGCTCAATCTGCTTTAGTACATATCTATTATTTTGATCATGACCACGTGGCTATCTAATGCTATCTCCTAGAAAACAGGGACAAGTTTCCTTTTTGTTCTATTTCGCGTTCCTATATCGATGACGTCTGACTGTTTAAATTTTGCTTGAGTATTGTCAAATAAAATTTGGGTTTTAAACTCTTTTCCATAGTTAAAGATCTGTACTTTTAAGCGTGGATTCGACTTGCCTCTCATGGTGTGATTGTGCTGTACATGCGATGCAGCTGCAGTGGCGTGGGAAGCTGGAAAGCCACTTGTGATGGAAGAGGTGGAGGTGGCTCCTCCGCAGGCGATGGAGGTTCGTATCAAGATCCTCTTCACCTCCCTTTGCCACACCGATGTTTTCTTCTGGGAAGCCAAGGTGACTACATTTGCATTTTCTATATGGTTTTGGAATATGTTGGCTAAATCGACTGATCATTATGTATCGTGATGATTAATGGGACTTATAAAATTATATTGTAGGGACAAACCCCGTTGTTTCCTCGCATCTTTGGTCATGAAGCATCAGGGTATGGACCTTTACGTGAAAGCGTTCATCTCCTTTTTATTGGCTGAACTTACATTTAGGTCAATTGCCAATATTGGGAATATTTATCGACCGTCTTGTGAAATCATGTTCCCTTCTTCCATTTTGCAATTTAGGATTGTCGAAAGTGTTGGTGAAGGTGTCACAGAACTTGAACCCGGTGATCATGTCCTTCCTGTATTCACCGGAGAATGCAAGGAGTGCCAGCATTGTAAATCAGAGGAGAGCAATATGTGTGGCCTGCTCAGGATAAACACGGATCGAGGGGTTATGCTTAATGATAATGAATCGAGGTTCTCCATCAATGGGAAGCCCATTTACCATTTTGTTGGCACTTCGACTTTCAGTGAGTACACCGTGGTTCATGTCGGTTGTGTTGCCAAGATCAACCCTGCAGCCCCAATGGACAAAGTCTGTGTTCTCAGCTGTGGTATCTCTACAGGTCAGTCATATGCTTCATTCATAAAATATGTTGTTGTACTCTAGATTTCTCTTTGGCTTATGTCAGCATTAACTGATGTCCTGTTTTCCTTATTGGAAGGTCTCGGTGCCACCTTGAATGTCGCGAAGCCGAAGAAGGGGCAATCGGTAGCCATTTTTGGACTCGGTGCTGTGGGCCTTGCTGTGAGTTTCATTTCTTTTCCTGTCTTTCACACAAAAATCAGATGAATTTGTTCAAGTGCAGTTGCAAATGAAGACTTAAATTGTTCATCAGGCAGCCGAAGGGGCTCGAATGGCTGGGGCTTCGAGGATTATTGGAGTGGATCGGAATCCAATCAGATTCGCCGAAGGTAATTGATTCAAATCTCATTGCATGTTTGATACATAAACGAGCTCATATGCATCTAAGCATCCCCATTGGAGTCAGCTAAAAATTAGCATCTTGATTTGATCTTTAGAAAAAAGAGCATGTTGTAGTCTGCCTATGTGATTGCACTCTGAAGGCCCTCTCTTTTTTATGTGAGCAGCCAAGAAATTTGGAGTCAATGAATTTGTGAATCCCAAGGACCACAACAAACCTGTTCAAGAGGTTTGATACCATCCTCACTTGATGACACTTTCCTGCGATCTGATACTGTATAATACCTTGTCCTTTCAAACTGATTACGTTAACTTCGACTCAGGTGATCGCTGAAATGACTGATGGGGGTGTTGATCGAAGCCTTGAGTGCACTGGAAATATCAACGCCATGATCTCTGCATTTGAATGTGTTCATGATGTAAGTACTTACAGACTTTACTCCTAGAAAGTTGCTAGATCAATGATATGCTCTGTTGATCTGTTTCTCTCATCATTAATGGGTTAGAAATCGAATCTGCAGGGATGGGGGGTTGCTGTTCTTGTCGGCGTCCCTAGCAAAGATGATGTATTCAAGACCCATCCGATGAATCTCTTGAACGAGAGAACTCTCAAGGGCACTTTCTTTGGCAACTACAAGCCAAGGACTGACCTTCCCTCTGTTGTAGAGAAGTACATGAATAAGGTATGACAGTGGGTTGTCATGTTTCTTCCGAATGCCTGTGCTTTCCTATATTTCAAAATGAATCCCCATCTCTTAGGCCACATTTCTAATAGCGCTTGGCCTCCACCAGTGCATATAATGTCATTTATGCATAAATTTCACCTTACCAGTTATTTTCAGTTGAGCGTTTCTTGACCTACAAAGCTTCACATATAGTCTATGCAATCGGTCTCTTTTTCTCTTACTTGTGCCGAATTTATCTACTTGTAAGTTTTCATATATGAGCAGGAACTTGATGTGGAGAAGTTCATTACGCATGAGGTTCCTTTCTCGGAGATCAATAAGGCATTCGACTACATGCTTCAAGGCACTAGCCTTCGCTGTATAATCCGCATGGGTGCCTAGAATTGCTGACGCTGCAGACCATCTTGCTTCAGGAGGAAGACAAACTTTGCCGAGCTTTTGAAGTTATTGCTGTGTCGTTGTTATATGCCCGTGTCTTGAGGCGTAAGAGTGATGAATAAATGACCCTTTTGCTGCTGTAAATGGTTTGTTAGCAATCAATGAATGTTCATGTTTGAAATCTTGTGATAATGTCAACTTTATTTGTAAGATGATGAGATGAAATTTTGCATTATCAGCTGCTTTGCTTCAGAATAGAACGAGAGCGAAAGTAAACCACAAATCCAATACGTGAACTTCAACTGTATTAGATAATGAGCTTGGTTTTGAGCCAGACCGGACAACCAGCCGTCCCAATCATGGCCCAATCTTGTGTAGAGGCGATAAGTTTCTGACAGGACGATGTGATAACATGACTCAAACGAAACCAAGATTTACTTGCAGGAACTCACACGAGATCAACTTCACACACTCGAACTTGTGTTCTCGCAATTGTCCCCATGTTATCCTAGTGCAGAATCTCCTCCACACTACTAGAGCACCTCACAATGACAGCAAGTGGACTTCTTTATCTTCCTGTCAACTTGGCAACAAGTTTGATGGAAATGTCCTTGTCTGATCTCTAGCTTAACTTTAGTTGGACCTATGTGAGGTTCTTTGTCTCTGATCTTGGACACCAGCAGCAGGTCAGAGCAGCTGCTCTGTATTTCTAGATTCTGTCTCCATTCATTTCGAGTTTCTTCCCATTAAATTTTACGAAACGAGACAATTCAGAAACGACACAAATTGCACCGAGAGCTGTGAGAGCCGTTCTTTCAACTGTGACCCGTGAACAGATTCCTGGCATCAACCCAAGAGCCAAACCAGCATGGTCTGCTCGCTGCCCCCAGCTTGCCACGACCGGTCCTTCCAATGAACGCAGAACATGGCACCAAAATGCACATTCATAGCTATGCATTTTCTTGTTACTCAGGATTATGCTCGATATCCGAATTCCAATTCATTTTGAACACAAGGGTGGTGCTAAACCTCGGCACAAGGTGGATTGTCCATGCAATTAACTGCAAACGATCCTATGTTCAAGCAACTCGCCTCAGGTTTCAGCTCACATCTCACTTGATTTATAAAATTAATGAGAATTTTCGTCAGTTATCGAGTACACCTAATTCAGAGTAGGTTTGCTGATTACTAAAAAGAGCAACGCTCGAGATAGTAGAAGATAGCATACATGACGAGTTACTTTACCCGAGACCGGCACATGATTAGACTAATGGTTAAGATCATGGAAGAACAGAAGAAGCACAGGGACCAAAATTGGAAATTCGAAAAAGTTGACTTCCCAAAGTGTAATTTCCAAGTTTGTCACTCGACTATAAAATGCATGTCAAACCCAAGTCAAAGCCTACGTGCACCTCTCCCTCCCTCTCTCTCTCTCTCTCTCTAGAAGATGGGTCTGCAAATCTCCGCCTCCTCCTTCTTCCTCCTCATCCTCGCCGTCGCAGCCGCCGCCGCCGCCGCCGCCGCCCCTCCGGCGAAGCACGCCGCGCTGATCCAGAAGGCGTGCCGGGCCACCAAGTTCTACGACCTCTGCCTCTCCACCCTCAAGTCCGACCGCTCCAGCTCCCGCGCCGACCCCAGGGGCCTCGCCTCCATCGCCCTCGCCGCCGCCCTCGCCAACGCCACCTCCGCCTCCTCCTTCCTCTCCTCCCTCGCCCTCGGCTCCTCCTCCGGCGGCGCCGCCGGCGACCCCGCCCTGTCCCGGCTCCTCCGGGACTGCGCCGACAAGTACAGCCTCGCAGGCGACGCGCTAAGGGCGTCGGCGCTTGACGTGGCGGCGGAGGCCTACGACTACGCCTACGTGCACGCGATGGCGGCGGAGGACTACCCGAACGCGTGCCGCGACGCGTTCCGGAGGTCGCCGGCGGGGACGGCCTACCCGCCGGAGCTCGCGTGGCGGGAGGACGGGCTCAAGCGCATCTGCGACGTCGTCTTGGGGATCATTGATTTTCTCGGCTCGTGACGAAAATTCAAAAAGAAAAACGCAGAAAAAAAGTTTACTTTGAATTAAAAAAAAAATTGTTGCTTTTCCATTTTGCTAAATTTAGTTAATCTCAATTTTAGATTTCACGTCGCTTCATATTTGTTAAATTTTTTACATAATTACGGGATGAAGTTCAAATGCAAATCTCGTAATTGTTGGCTTATTAGTATGTAAACTTCATCACGTCGTTGGTTCCAAAATTGTCGACTTTAGCTATTACGAATCTTTGGATTATGTTTGACGATTGCTCATAATTTCTTTGTATGACGAACATATTATTTTATAAGTGACAATTTATAAAGAGAATGACAAGATCAAAATATGTTTGTTGGAGGGAGAAATGCAATCGTAGAAAAAAAGTTACCGTAGAACATAATTAATTGAAAAGAGTGAAGAGGACAATGCTTTTTGTCCATACTTAGACTAGAGAGAGCCTTCAATCATTCGCGAGTGATAACCCCGTATTGACATCATTCATATTATATTTAGTTGAATTTGTGTGTATGTGATGTGCATAATTTATACTTGCCGTT
The DNA here is from genome assembly GCA_017140595.1 of Eucalyptus curtisii. Classification (NCBI taxonomy): domain Eukaryota; kingdom Viridiplantae; phylum Streptophyta; class Magnoliopsida; order Myrtales; family Myrtaceae; genus Eucalyptus; species Eucalyptus curtisii. The sequence goes on from CM029502.1 coordinate 2,901,851, forward strand.
AAGAAAAATGATAAAAAGAATATATATATATAGCAGGAGGGGTGGCTAGGTTGAGCAGTTCCTAGGCAGGTAGATTTCAGTATGAAATCTACCTAGTTTAGACAGGTTCTCAATGTTAATAACCTAATACTTGCCCTATAGATCACGGAACCAACCTTGTTGCTCTAGTTCGGTCCAAGTTCAATCTGATTCCTCAATTTGACTTGATTTCACACCCATAATTGAAAACCAAACTGATAATAGCCAGTTCCAAAACTTTAGAAACGGGAATCGCATCAAAACCGATTAAATAGGGTCGTACAACTCGATTCCAGAGTTTATATAAGATCAGTAGTGCTCAACCCTAGGGCTCCCCCACTCATTTTCTACCATATTAGGTGCCATATTTATTCTCACAAATAACTAAGATAAATTGTTTTGAGAATAAATATCGAGGGGTGACGAATTTTTATGTTGAAAAACATTTGCATTGAAATGATTTCTCAAATTCAAAATCCAAAAAACATTTGGCATAAAAATTATGCTACTAAAAGATATATGCATCTTTTATTATTTAAAAAAGGGGTGACGTTGAAAATTTTAATAATTATAGTGAATTTTTAACTCTAATTAACCACTATTTACTACAATTCAATCATCACAACTCATATTTAAATATACAAATATTATGAAATATTAACAAAATAGAAGTCTTAGCTGCGGATTTCGTCGAAAATAGAAGTTCAGATTAGTAGTTTCAGGTTACACACTCATTATTGAATATCATAGAATATTGCAGGATCGTGCAAAGACATAAAATAAGAAAAACATAAGGCCTTGTTCGAGGTTCCAAGTTTCCGATTTCACATAGAACCTAGAACTTACTAAACATATCCTAAAACCTACGAGCGGACCGGTTCTCAAGTTCCTAATTCTATCCTGGAATCATGTTCACCCTTAGTTGAAATGAAAAGTAGTTAAGTGATTAAGGTGATCAAAACGGACAGCATAAAACTGAACAGGCAATTGAGTAATTAAGGTGATTATCACACCTTCTCCTCCCTTCATCTCTCGACTGTTTCATGCGAGCTCAATTCAGGTTGGATGGGATTACGGTAAGACCCGCATAAAGATTAGACCGGGCTAAATTCTTGGATTAGGTACGCTTTTGTTGAAGGTAGTTTGAGCTTTTTGATCCAGCTTCCTCTATTGATCTTGGGTCCCTCCTTTTTGGTGCAATCCGATGGGATCGTGTCACATTTGACAATCCAATCTAGTTCATCTTCCGGTGCAATCTTCGAAAGCACTCACGTGTCTCTACCAACAAAGTTCTAGATCTAAGATCAAGAAGCTTGGAGCTCTACTTGCTTGACATTACGAAAATCTTGGTCTAGGACTCTAGGCAGATCAACTGAGGTACGGCAAATTTTGGCCCCAGCTGAGCAATAGAAGGCCAACACGCCACGTTTTCCTATTCTTTCCATGGTGGCTCGTGACCTGTTTACACTAGTTTAATGGTTCACTAGTAGACATAAGAAAATTTCTATAACACTAAATCACGATGTAATTTATAAATAGTATAGAAAGGGTTTCACTATAATCCACTTGGCTTAAGAGCGGGCCAAGAATCGTCTAGTCGGGATCATTGGTGAGCACTGATGAATGGTTCCGACTAATTTGATGATGATAGCCGATTATACCCAATTTGAATAATAACCAAGAATAAGAGACATAAGAAAATTTCTCATTGTTAGAAATCACGATGTAATTTATAAATAGTATAGAAAGGGTTTCACTATAATCCACAGGTCTGGTCGGGATGAGAAACTCGTCGTTACACACGCATGCCACCATTGGTATCTATACCATAACCATACTTCAAATGATAGATGAGGCATGCTCTTGCACAAAATAACCACTATCATAAGATCACTAGACTCCATATGTATCATGAAAGTCAAGTACGAATGACACAACAACTAATGCACATTCTCGGATCAAGGCAGTTTATAAGCTAATATGAGCAGTTTCGAATACAGACATGGAAAGTATGTGTAATATTATCGGAATGTTATGAAATTTTAGTATGTTATAGAAGAGACATAGATAAACATTTTCCGTGAAGAAACCTAAGTCTATATCTCAATGTATTAAGAGCAGCAATTGATGTCTTCTTTCCTAAAATTCTGCAACAACTTTCAGATTTAGTACCAACAGAAGAAATATCATTTTACTAGCCAAACCTTGTCCGTTTGTTCTCAAATTTTGATATGTTATTCCTAAGGGTGTGTCCTACAACTTTCATCAAGGATTTGAGGTCCAATTCTATCTATAAAATTACAGAAAATTCGTAGAATCATCAAAGGTCTTGCTGTCTCCTACAATACAGCTTACTGTTTCAAGGAGAATTACTCCCACCTACACGTTTTCGTATCCATTTGGCTATAACTAGAAGTCGAACTTAATCTAATGGATGTTATCTTAAATAAACTTGTTCTTTTCCTTATCTTCATCATAGAAATCAAGGCGACACAAAACAAAATGCTTTCCATCTATATTTCTATAGAACAGAAACATTTTGCACCGTTTTCTTCATTTCTAGCTCAACCAAACCGTTAGTTTCTCTACCAATGTCTTTAGTAGTATTCTCGACACTCTTTCATAGCATCTAAGGGTAATCACAGTATGTTTTCACTCACCTAGAATCCTTTCACAGCTCGGTACAAAACAAATTCCCACACCTCGACTCACCTACCGCAACATACACCGCTCTTCCTTACTCGGCAACCATCACTGCATCTTGCTCGACAATCACAGCTCGCTCACTCTCAAGTTCTGAACATGCAAGACTCAAATGCAACATGCAATGACTTGTAGCCTCAATCTAGAACTCATCTAGCTCAATCCAACACAAAACAGCAACATCACATCTAATCCTCCACCATTCAGCTAGATCCGCAAGTTCCTTGACAAAATCAGTGGATAACTTCTAGTTTAGAGACTCATCTTTCTTTACCTTCGTTCAGCTACTTGATGACTCAAAATTATTCGAAGATCAGCACCTATTCTCACGCAAGAAGAAGAAGAAAAATCACTGGAGTGCTGCTGGTTTTCCTTCGCTGCTCAACCGAGAGAGAGAGGGGAATAAGAAAAGAGTTTCGGTTTTGCTTTGGAGAGAGAGAAGAGATGGCGAGAGTTATGAGGGGAAATGAATTAGAGTTAATAGAGCTAGTCTCTAGGATAGGCTAATCATTAGATTTGCTAATGATGGTGTCTCCCTTGGTTGTTTCGGTTTCTAGGAAAGAAAACCGTGGGAGAAGAGAGAGAGAAGGGAGAATTCGTGGCTTCCATGCACGACTTCTTTTCAACACCTGTCGATCGATATCAATTAACCTTTAAGCTGTGTCGTTAGTCAGTTTATTAGTTTCTAATGTTTTCACTTAATTCCATTCCGAATCCACTAAATTTCAATTCTCTTGTAATTATACAAATTTATGAAATCATATGACATATTAGCAATTTAGTGTTAATCTACGAAGAATTTATCACAAGACATGTTAAAGTTAGAAATCAACATTAGCATTACAATTGCTAATTGAATCATCCTAACTATAATCTATAAACTTAATTGGAAACGCAAATACTCGGGCCTAAACATCCGTCTCTGGCCCATCAGGCTCATTCTACGACACTTTGGCCCACTTAACTTAATTTACTATTCTAACAAATCCGATTCTTGGCCCACTCTAAGCCAAGCCCAAGTCCAGATCTTCCATTCAGCTAATCGAGTCCATCTCGATAACTCGTGTGGCCCGTTTACTTCTTAAGCCCACACATTACTCACGGTCCATGGGATTTGATTTATGGCCCGATTTAAAATAATCCAAGCCCTTAACGATCCGATTACACTAATAGGGTCGGTGAAATTCGAGAAGTCACAAAACATTATCATCGTCTACGAAAATATCAATAGAAAATTTGTTATTGATGATGAGAATAATTATTGTATATAACCAATTGTTTTTGCAAAAATATTTTTTTCAACAATCGGAGCCATAAATTTCCTGTGAACTTTCATTTACAATATTTTTGTATTTTAATTAATTAAAAAATATGCCGACACATTGCATTATAGTCCAAGACCGCACAGAGGACAAACAAAATGACCGTTTGTCCAAAGCTCAAGTCAAACTCCTGTCTGTACTGCAGTCAACACTTCAATCCCAGCTTGACAACACAAATCTACTGTAGCCTCAATTGACCTGTTTTTACCATTTCTTTGCAGAACAAAAATACCACCCAATTGCTATACCAAGTAACTCCTAAGTGAATATCAGACATGAACACAGAATGCAAATATACATTATATAATATATATATACATACATATAATATATATGGAAGTTACTTGAGATGAACAGCAGACAAACGAGACCCCCGCCTCATCTTCTCAAATCCTTTCATGTACATCGCCTGATATATCATTATTCATCGAATGTAAAAATGTAGTATATTGCAATGGCTCTTTGAATAATTAACAACAGACCTGTTTAAACTAAAGAACAATAAGAAAAAAAGGGGCAAGATGGCGAATCGAAGTTAAGCGAGAACCTACAGTCACATCATGAAAACCCGCAAAAAGGCGAATTAGTATGAGAGAGAGAGAGAGAGAGAGAGAATCGGGTAATCTTTAAAAACTACATTACGAAAAGACTGGAGAAGCAACGATAAAATGGTTGTGTTGCATTGCACAGAACAAGAGAAACGATGCACAAGTTTGTTCCATGTCCTCCACTCATGGCGCCTTCCGAGCCTTTTCCTTTTCCTTTTCCTTTTCTTCCTTTTCCTTTTCCTTTTCCACATATGCCTGCACGGGAACATACAATGAGAAGATGTAAGCGAAAGAAAAATCCTCAGTTAAATAATATCTTCCCAAATTGTGCCAATCAGTACAGCAAAGTAGACATCGCATTTTCTGCATAAAAGGTGAGTTGGTAATTTCCTAATTCTCCTTCTGCGGCAATAAGGAATACCTCGAGCCTCACTTTGCATTCTTGTTCAGCTTATTAAATTAATTAAGAATGTCAACTCTCAAAACGACAGATTGACACCTCTCCATAGCTGGCACTGTTACTAGTAAATGATACAAGGAACATAAAAAGAAGTTTCCACAATGTGGCATAGGTGAGATCAGTCTTCCCCTGGAAAAATTCGAGGCAGCTCTAGATGGTACTTCATCAAACTCCAGCATCATGACCATAATAGACTACCAACACCAGGTTAACTTGTTCAATGAAATAAATAGAGCTAAGCCAAAGTAATGCAAAAGGCTAACAATGAGAACCAGTCATGACATGCCAGGACGTGCCCAATCCAGCAACTCACTCTCTTTAGTTGCGCATAGTGCTAAAAGTGATCATCAGCATATGAACAGGTTGTCCATTTGTGTCCACATGTTTTTACATCCGAAGACAAAAGAACTAAGAAACACCACAGTAATATTGTCATGACATTTGAAGAAACACAAGGCTACTGACGAGATCCAGGACCAGACGTAAAAGACAGGAGTCATCGCAATTGCTAGAATGCTTAATTCACACAAGATAACCGTTAAAGTGAAAAATCACAACAAACAAGCTGAAAGGAGCTCAGCTAAAACAAATAGCTACTGTTTAACTCCTCCAAATAATAAGAGAAGAAAATTTGATCCATGAGAGCATATAGGTACCATTCACACATTCCATGTTGATAAAGTAACATTCGAATCTGACATTCCACATAGGAAAATCAAATAAGATGAAAGAAGTGTTGATAGAGTTTAAATAATAGTATATTCTAAAAGAATTCAGACATAAATCAACAAATGACAGACTACACATACATATACAACTGAACCGAAGAAGTTTACAAGAGATGAATTTAAATAAATAAATAAATAAAAAGAAAGAGCTGACCTGTACAAGTTTGGTAAGCTTTGGTTGAGCAAAAGACAGGTAATGATCGATTTTCTCCTGAGATTGGGGAATACTTGCCCCTTGCATGGTACTGGTGACCTTGTCAACCGCTTTCTTGACAATAGTTTTGTAAGCTTCTTTGCCAATTTGGCCCTCCTTCCAAGTTGGCTTCAGAAGCTCCTTCACATGTTCCACTAAAGCAAACTTAAAAGCACGTAGACCTTTTGGTTCTTTACTCTTTTTATTCTCACCATCCTTAGTACCCCCTTCCCTGTTTTCCAAATGCTCATCCTCCTGTGGGTCCTTGCCCTTTCCTTTCTTGCTTTCATCACTCACCTTTTCTTTTTCTCCATCCTCCCTCAGCTTGGAGCTATCCTTCACCTTCGAGCTCTCAGCAGGCTCCAGCAGACTTGTCTGATGACTTTCATGAATACCTCCTGAACTGCTGGCATTGTGTAGGACAGTACCATTGGGCACTACAGCAACAGATGGTGGAGGTAAGCTACTAGAAGTTACTTTTGTACTGTCATCTGCAACAACATCGGACAGATGGACTTGCTTCTCGTTGCTGTCAGGTTTCTTTGGCTCAATGCTATCAGATATCGGATCATAGTGTTTCTGAGATCCAACGGATAAACTAGATAGAAAAGGTGTAGCTTGATCACCTAGACTTGCCAAACTCTGCACAGAAGTCATATCCATTCCCTGATGGGTGTTGAAAGCAGTAAAAATTTGTGGATGCTGTTTCCCAGCTTCAAAAATCTGAGCCAAAGAAGCAGAAAGGTTGTTAAGTTGTCTAAGATGCTCTCCACTCACCATGGCTGTAACTGGAGGATTAGCAGAGGTTACTTGCAATGTATTTGCATCAGTAACAGGAGGGTGATTCGCTGGTTTCCCCTCCTCAGAGAGAGGCTTCATTAGAGAACTTATGATATTTGCGGCCTTCCTGGGGTCACTTGGAAACCCCAACTGATTCTGCCCGACACTTGACATTTGAGGTACCATTGCACATGGTTTATGGTTATTCTGGCCAATAGTCTGCTTCTGCACTGTGTCAGGATGAATATATGAATCAGTAAGTAAACCCACAGTTTTATTGATATTGTCGTTATTATTGTATAACAATCCATTTTCCCTGAAGTTGTCGATACGAAGACAAGATTCATCAGTTCCTGGTCGTTGTGCAGCGGACGACTGGTACATTTGCACCGAAGCATTCAAACTTTGATCTAGCTGACGACTTGCAACTAGAGATTCATTATGAATTAGAGATGGTGCAGCATAAGTCTCTTTACTACTATCATCTGTCACCTGATTTGAAGACTGAGCCTGATAATTCCAGTCAGGAGACATGTTAGTGTTACCTATAAATATTTCACTAGCTCTTGGTTCACGCATGCCCAATTTAACAGATGATTCCAATGGAGGCAACTGCTTCTGGTCAATACCAAGCAGATTATGTTTAGTTTGGTCATCCCATAATTTTCTCTCTTCACCGGACTTATGCTCCCATCTACTGTTGAGGGACCAGTCTGTGATCCTTGGATCAGATGGCACCGTTCTCCTGTGAGATTCACCCTCACCAACTAGTTCAAGGGACAAGTCTCTCTTTCTCTGGTCATTTTCTCCTGTTGCAGCCGCTTCCTTGGGATACACCTTACCAGGAACATCAGAATGAATGTACCTGCATGAAGCCCCCCACCGACAAGTTCCTCTCTGAAAATTGTTACATATCTCAGAAGATCTGTTTCTCTCTGAATATTCCCTGGTGCTGCCAATTTTCTTGTGCCTACTTTCCCAACTATCATTGTACTGCTGATCACCCTGATGTAAAAACCGACAATCAGTGCCTCTCCTGCACCTACCAACAGCAAATTCCTTGCATAGCTGCGATGAAACACCAGTTCGGCTCCTGGTCTTGTCATATATACCAGAGTCCTTTCTAGATCCATGGACTGGGCTCCTGCTCCTACTCGTGCTAATCCTCCAATTTCTACTCCTACTCCTGTAATAGATGAAAAGGTAAAGCGAGACCATTCAAAGTTGAGAAAAAATGTCATATTTCTGCCATCACCTGATTTCACAGGACTAATCCTGGCAGAAGCAAACCATAAAAAAAGAATAGCAACATTGGTGTACATCAATATGAGATTTATTGGCTTGTAGCAATTATTTTGATAAAATAAAAACCGAACCAGCCAGAAGAAAGTTCACGAGCTAGGGTTCCAAGTATAGACTCTTACCCGGGTGATCTATCTGACTTATTTCTTGGGGAGCGACTGCGATTCCTCTTCCTCCATTCATCCAGACCAGGAGACATCCTCGTGCTATAACTTCCATCTCGATCCCACGGCACAGGATCCAACTTTCTACCACCATCTACGCTAACAATGCCATCTCTGGGTAAGCTTCTATTTGCAAGCATGAACTCCCGCGACGAAGATTCCAAATCATGTCTCTTCGGCACATTCTTGTCCTCCACACTGGACCATCTCTGACCATTGATATGACCGGCATCTACAGACCCTCGCCTTGGCTGTAGTCTACTATCATAAGTTGGCATATCACCTCTCCCAGACCAAGCCCTATAATCCATCTTTTTCGGGGAAACCGGAGGCTCTTCTTTCAAATCCCACTTAGAATTGTGTCTTCTTCGCTTTCCACTCATTGTAAATTCTCTTAATCAACACACCGTAATCTGAAACCAACAACAAACTTGATGTTAAACTCATCTTCATTTGTGTCCTTGACATTTTAGAGTGGAGCACAATTTCATCTTGTGTGAAAATCACAGAGAGGAAAAGAAAACCAACAACAACAGCCACCACCATGACAACAAGAAAAGCAATATTATCGCCATCATCCCATTAAACCAGAGAAAAATGGTAAGATACAATAAAGAGATGGCAAAGTGAATACGACAATCCAAAAGAAGTACATGTTGGGAGAGATAGTGCCTTTTATAACCCTTCAAGAGTAATTTGAGTTCCTTACCAAATATTTTGAGGCAAACAGCATCTGGCGATGAACATTACAGTTGGGTGCATTACTTATCATTTTGGCCTATCTACCTCACAGTCATCTATTGCATTGTTTGAGTTCCAGAGATACTAAATAGTTTTGAGGGGCGATTGTTCATTACTGAACTATCTGTTTAATCAATCAGGTCCTATTCCTCAATCCAAAATACACAGATAGGGCTCCGAGAAAATGCAGCCCCACAATGAGGCAATATCTTATAAAATAGGGAGTAACATATGTCCACACTTGTCCCTTCAATATAATCTTCACATTCTTTTTGCCTTCAACCACCAAAAACATGCTCTCCACTCATTACATGTCTTCTCTGCAAATAACTTCGTCATCTCGTTATAGGTTATTCTAACTTAACCACCCTCGTTCGATGCCCTTATCACTCATCATCGTCTTCCAATCATCATATTTAGCCTGCCCAACAAATGATTCTTTTCAAGCTTAGCATCTTCAGAAATTCATCTTTTCAATAAAGCTCATCAATTTACATTCCTCACCTCACATAAGAATTTCTTTCCTTTCGAGGCTTTTAGACCCACTGAAAATCCTCACTACAACCTAATTTCTCCAGAAACAAGCCATCAAGACAGATACTAGGATGCACATGAATCTATTCCCTCAATCTGAACAAGAAAATAGGTAGGTTGATTATCATGCACAGAAATATATAGCTGATGCCAAGTTCAATGTATACATGGATCCAAGGTTTCATGAGAAGAGAACTATGACAGAGGAGCTCACTCATTCAGTGGTGAGAAGGCAACAACTTGCCAAAATGGATGTGAAAAGGCCACATGCTGGGGCTACAGATCACTCCCTCTACATCATATAAAAGATAAAACTTTACTGTATGACAAATTCAGACGTACCGCCATTCTAAGTATCAACCTAACCAGCCACTAAACTATTAACTAGGGCAAATCGCAGGAGCACCCCGTGCACTTTCCATAAAAAAGCACATCAACACCCTGTATCGCCAAAACAAGCTATCCCCAGTCAGCACACGTCGGAATGGAGATAAACATATAAAGCACCATACTACGGCCGCATCACTTAAATCGCCCATGCCCAGTCGACCTATACCAGCAAACCCTCGCACTAGCCAAATACAGGTTCGAAGTATCTCCAAGTCACCGACTTTCACCTACCTCCTTGCTCATAACACAACATCAAAACCCGGGTCCGCAAATTTTTCCACCGTCAGTTTCCAGTCACCCGACTGGAAACCAAACAAATCAATCGCATACCCACATAACCACCAAAATAGACATAAAAAAAAAAAAGACAGCTAATTTACATTCCCATTGACTTCCCACCTCCACCCACTTCCGAACTAAAACCCGCCGCCCCCGCCGCGGATTACAAACTCAACACAGCAAATTCCTCGCGCGCGCGCGCAAAACCCATGGAAAAGCAAGCATTACCGGGGAGCGGGATTACCCGAAAAGCAAGCGCGGGAATCGCGCGGAATCAACGGACCGAGCTCGCGGCGGCGGCGGCGTCGGCGGGCGTCTCGCCGGCGGCGGGTGGGGAAGTGGCCTCGACCGGAGTAGTGACGCCTTCCGAGGCGACGCGCGCGCAGTCGGGAGAGGGCGGGCCGCGCGTTCCGCCCATCAATTCGAGAGCACCATTTCGCGAGAGCAGGAGCTTCGATTGAAGAGGGGAGAGGAGGTGACAGTGATTTAGGGTTTTTTTTACCAGCTTCAATTCGGAGCGAAGGAGGGAGAGGAAAGAGATGAACTTTTTTGCTTTTTTTTTTTTTAGCGTTGAGGAGGAGGTGTGAAACGGGTCGGGTTCGGGTCCTGTCGGGCGGTTTCTAATTCTAAGTTGGGTTGGTCTTGTCTCCTTGCCCCCCTTATCAGGGGCATCGATGACGTGGCGTGTGAATGCCACGTCAGCGCCCCCGGTCGGTTTGCTCCTGACTAGAAAATATCCCGTGCAACGAGTACATGACACGGGGTCGATCGGATAAGGGTAAATCGTCTTGAGATTTATCGAGAAATCGCAACTTGAAATTTTTAATTTGTGCAATCAAGTCTGAAGACGTGTCTAATTAGTATGATCAGTGACGTAAGTTAACTCGATATGATTTGGATAATAGAAAATGTTGAGTTGACATTTTTATTTAAAGATGCGTGGGAGAGATGCGGTATAAAATAATCAATCTTGTAATTTTCTTATGGGTTGTTCTTTCTATCACCCCTTCCTTCCAATCAATCCATTGATCGGCGGATCGCGAATATGAATATCACCTTGCATATAAATGATATCGGGGTTTGTGATTTATATCGATTAGAAAATTAGGTGCCAAAACCGATACTATTTGGGTCAACACAAGATGAAGGAGGAGATTTATAAATTGACAAGAAAGAAAAGGAAAAAAAAAAAGTTATAGATTTGAAAGCTTTAAAACTTCGTTTGTTTTGCGGAAAATGAACGATTTGTAAAATATTTTTTTTTAAATGATCACATGTATGGCTTATACAATAAATAAATAAATAATATTTTCAGTATTCACGAAAATATTTAGATATAAATTGTTATCTATAAAGAAAATATTTTTCAATTTTGACTCATTATTTCAAGTGATATAAGCGATCATTTTCAATAAAAAAAATTTCCAATGATTTTATTTTCTTCAAAACAAATAAAGCCTAGAAGGAGGCACGAAAATCATCTTTTTCCATCGATTTCCATACTCTAATCTATTTATCTCTGAAATCCCTCTTCTAAACTCTTTACTATTCTAAAAGGACCGATCATGTCTCCAGAACTGTCATACAAAACAACTTGCATCGTAGAAGAGAATTCCCACAAAATTAAACAAAAGCACCAACCTTTCACAAATATTCAAACATTTGAACGACAAGAAAAATGTTTTTTACATTCACATCCATAAAATCAAGTGAGATGAGTTCACAAACCTCTTAGATCTGAAAGATCCCTTGTCCAATCCATGGTGCTCTCTTTTTTCTCAGCAAGGCTTGAGATTTTCTATGTAGACAACTCCTTTTCTCCCTTTCTTGCTAGTGATTGTAAGACACAAAACTCAAATCTTGGAAGAGAAAATTAGGATCTACTTACAGCAAACGAGAGGATTGAATTGGATTGAATCAGATTGAAAGGAACACAGATTGACACAAAAGCGGCCCTTTATGGCCAAATGATAAGCATGGAGAGGAACGTTCACGATTGACATACGTGGACGGCTCAACACAACTGAGAATGCAAATGAGGAAAGTCGAATCACTTCATCCGTGTATAACATAGGAAGAGATTTATTAGAGAAATGAAGTAGATCTTGAACTATACATACTAGATTAACAATAAATGAGGCATATTCCGTTCATTTGCCATTTTCGCTGTGAATTCCGAATTTTCGCCTATATATTTTTAAAATATGTTGTGGATTTAGTGTATGTAGTTGTTTATCCATGTGTGCCAATCTCGAATATTTACTCCATGCACGCCATTTGGCCAGAAAGTGCTGCTTTTATTGCTAATTTTATTGCCCTCATTGCACACGAATTGAAAATTTGGCAATCCAGACCTAAATCCCTAAAAGATTCGCCAATTTGAGTCTCAAATACGAGTGCGAACTCACTAGTAGACTGAATCGTCGCCGGTTGGTGATTAAGGCAGGGGTTTCTCTTTACTCTTTCTTCTTTCTTCTTTCTTCTTTCATCTTTTTCTTTTCTTTATTACATTCCCTCTTATTTCCCCTTTCTTCTACTTCTTCAGGCCTCTCTCCTCAAACGAATCAAGGCGGTTGGGAACCAAGGTGCTGGAGTTGATTTTGCCATCAAACGAATAGCGACGCCAATTTAGTTCATTCGCCAATTTAGTTCATTCTTTTTCTTTTTCTTTTTCTTTTCCTCTTCCTTGCAAGCCTTTGATTCCTTGGCTTTTCGGATAGGGAACAAAAAGCTTGTAACACCCAACCAACCGGTCAAAATTGCATCCGCGTATGGGCAAATCTAGTACACGATGAACCGCTTTCCCATCTTGTGCTAGTAGTTTAGGTACGCCCACCCAAATGCGTCTGTTGAGTTCACCGCAAGGCTCAATGTAGCTCAACATGACCACCTATAGCCCCTCCGTCGTCATCGCAAGAAACCACACTTGTAAGCTCCATGGTCCCTTCATTAATATCATTAGGTACTAATGATAAATGTCAGGAAAATGATACTAGGGGTCCCTTAACTTTTATAGAATGCTCGCCTTAAAATCAAAACTTTTCGAGCAATTACTTTAGCACCACCTTTGTAGAAAAATGATCACTTAAGTCGATTTTTTTTTTTTGCTAAAACACTTAAGTCGATTTAAGAGGTTGGAAATCCGGAGTATCTTTATTTTAATATTTCTTTATCTGATGTGATATGTCATTAAAATGAGTCAGTTTTTATTGCCTTAAAAGACGTAGTATAGGAGACTTTGCCCCCAAATTAAATAGTTGAGAGACAAATTTTCTTCTTCTTCAACACCTAAATTGAGAACCAATGTATTTTTAATAAAAATAGTTGCTCAAACTTGCAATGCAGAGCAGAACATTATTATAGGGCATATCACCTGCATCGCAATTCACAATGCTCTTTCTCTCTCTGCAAAGAGAAAAAGAAAAAGAAAGGGGAAGTTGGAGCAAGGGTGGTGATGGGATTATCTATAGACCGGGATCGTTTTGTTATGGGGGTCACTTCATTGTCCGTATTGAACTTTCTTTTATAATAAAGTCACGTAATAAGAATTGACATTTCACTAAAAAGGCCTCATGAAATTTTTTGTCGGAATTTGTTGCTCAAGGTGCTTAATTGATTTTTTTTCCTCTAATATAATACTAAAGTATTTCCTTAAAAAGTTTTAGCGCTAAAAGTAGGTTCCATATAAAAATTATGACACTTTTAGTGGCATTTCCTAGTGGATGCTATCATGCCCTTAGTGATGGCACTCGTGTGCTCCATCTTCTTCGACATTAGTCACGGGATGGCGTTTGCACCAATCATGCAATCATTGGCCTAAGTAAGGAAGTAGTCAACGTGCTCGATTTAAGGCTCGGACGACCTCCATCTAACAATGAAGGTGGAGTTGCTGGTGAGGGTGGCGGTGGACGAGTCGAAGGCGTCAATGGCGAGGTCCGTGGAGAGATACAGAGGGAAGGGGGGACATTGGAGGAGGAGATATGCAGAAGATGGAGGCCTAGATAAGATAAATAGATGAAGAAAATAAACAAAAGGAAATTAGAAAAAAAAAAAGTATAAAAAAAATCAAAGAAAAATTACCATGGATGAAACTGCCCATGGTCTAGTTGCCGACCGATGAATTCAGACCTTTTTTTTTGGAACAAGTAGTCATTACAAACCCTTATGTAAATTAATATCCAATTTAGATCTTTTCTTGAAAATAGATAAGCGCATTACAAGCCATCATTTGAATTTTTTTCGAAAAATAATGGGTTAGGAATTTTATGTAATCCATTCCCATCATCGTAGGAATGGCAAGAATATATTGGTTTATTATCTTTTTCTTCCTCGATAATTGATCAATTAGAAAAACATTTTAAAACAGCCAAGTGTCACGGGTCGGTCGATCACAATCGATCAAAACACCATGCGGCCTTAGGATTATCGATCCCAAGTCAGCCTTACACACAAACGCACGAACACGAGGGTCGGATGAGCAAGAAGATTCACTTGTGAACGAGCTGAATACAATGAGGGAGATGGACCCCTATTTATACAAGTTCGGATCGTATCTCGGCCGTTAATCGTCCCTCCGATCTAACGGTTGTGTTTGAACGATGGCCATCATTACAAGTCTACACAGCCGGCCACTCAATGGCTGTAGCCCTTGGGAAAGCCCATGGGCGTGTGTCAAAAGCAAGATCAGGGCAATGGGACTGCCTGACATGGAGCAGATGGGTAGGTCATGGGTTGCACATAGGCTAGCCGAGCATTACTCACAGATTGTGCACGGGCCTTTGTTTGCATTGCACATGGGCTGATCATGCGCTGATCATGGATCGTTCCAAGGTCGTTCGTGGGCTGCTTGCGTGGACAAGCCCTTGTGCATGACACAGCCTCATCACGGATGGTCTTGGATCATGCTTTGTCCACGGACCGTGTCACAAGCAAGATTAGCTCACTAGATCAAGGGACAGACGCGAAGTACGTGTAGAGATTCTAAGGCACGCCCAAAAAAAGAGAGGTCTAGACGGCCTCGCCTTCCTCGAAACTAGACACGTCGTATCCAACACTTCTTGATTCGAGAATCTTAAAAATGACAACGACAGAGATCTGGACCCCTGGAAAAAGTGAAAACAATGAATTTTCCCAGTGGGGTGGCAGCAGACAACTAGACATTGGCTCTGGCCATAGATACTTCCTCATCAAAATTTGGTGATCTTTTTAGCTTTGAAATCCTTGATTTCCAAAAGGGTACATAAAACCGGTCAAATTGACTGGGAATTGAATGTTGCTCCTCCAATTTTGGTTACCCAGAAAACAGAACTTCGGTTTTAGCATAAGGAGAAGAGAAACAAACCATAAATATTTTATTCTAATAACTAAGTTAGATTATGCATCCGAATCTTTCTCTTCCCTATCTAAATCAAGATACAAAAAGCAAAATCGGGAGTCCCATCCTTGGAGAGTTATTCCTCTTATTTTTTCTCCTTTGAGCCATTTAAGGATCAGCTCGGGTTCATGTGCAAAAAATCAGTTATCAATGTGAAAAACTCTAATCTTTCTTTAATCTCTCTAGAAGAAGAAGAAGAAGGAAGGTGTGCTCCATTGATGAAATGAGTAGGGACGTTTTGCCCACCTCAGCCAACCATCATCCTCTTTGCATAAGCCTAGTGCCAATAATAATAAAACAAAAAACGAGAGGCCTTGGAAGTTTACGGGAGACCCTTAATGAAATGTTGACTTTTCTCCGTTCATAAATGTAATGCTTTATCTTTGTCTCTTTCTCGAGACACAAAATCTTTAAAAAAATAGGTTTCATAATAATTTATAAAAAAAAATATTTAATTTTTTATGATTCATAATAAATTATTATTCTAACATTAAATTAAAAAGATCATAGAAAATCATTTCTCCTCCACCTCTGCTTTGCTCTCTGGCTTCAGCATCCATTTTGACCGCTGCCCACCAAATCTCTGCCTATTCTTCATCCCCCATTCCTTTACCTTCCTCCTCCCCATCAAGACGGACCCGATGTAGCTTCAACCATCGAGCCTTCCCATTGCTCCGGCAGAGGAAGGCAGCCACTGCTGCTGCTGCCGTCACCGCCCAAGAAGGAGCTCCAGCTCTAGGGCCCCCTGCCCTCCCCGCTCCAGGTCGGCAAGGAGTCCCACTTCATCAAGAAGCCGCCGCGCCTTCCCCTGCCCACTCACCTGCCGCCGGCGGTGGCGGTGGACCGGCAGCAGCCCACGATCATCTTCAACATATCACCGAAGGTCATCCACGTCCAGTGGCGAACGAAGGAGCTGGAGTTGATTTTGCCATCAGGCGAATAGCAACACCAATTTAGTTCATTCTCTTTTTGGTTCTTTGCAAGCCTTTGTTTTCTTGGCTTTTCGGATTGGGAACAGAAAGCTTGAACGCCCGACCAACCGGTCAAAATTGCACCCACATATGAGCAAATCTAGTACACGGAGAACTGCTAACACGGGGTGTGTCAGAGTTCAGCACCGGGCTTGGGGTTGCCCGACCCGACCACCAACAGCCCCTCCATCACCATCGCTAGAAACCACGCCAGGAGGCTCCTCAGTCCCTTCATCAATATTATTAGGAACTATCGGTGAATGTTAAGAAGGAGATACTAGGGGTCTTATAACTTTCATCAAACGCTCACCTTAAATCAAAACTTTTTGAACAATCACTTTGGCATCACTTTGTAGAAAAATGATCATTTAAGTGCTATCATCGATTTAAGATGCCGAAATTCTGATATGTCTTTATTTTAGTATTTCTTTGTTTGATGTGATTCACCAGCAAAATGAGCCAACTTTAATTGCCTTACACAAACATGATATAGCAGACTTTTCCCCAAATTAAATGGTTAGGGGGCAAATTCAATTCTTCTTCAAAACCTAAATTGAGAACCAATGCTATTTTGCGATAAAATTAGGCAATGTTTGGTAACCATCCAAATAGTGCCTGATTCTAATTTTTTGTTCCCAGAATCAGTTTGGGACGAGAATCACGTTTGGTAAAATTTTTATTCCCTAGACCAAATTTGTTCCTGGGAACAGATTGGGAAGAAAATCAAGAATAAAAAAAAAAGTTGATTCTTGTTCCAGGAACAAAATTAAGAATCAACTCTTCTTCTTCTATTTTCTTCTTCTTCATCGACCGCCATCCCACGACCGCCGCCCGCCGCCGCTGGTCGCCGACAATTGGTTCAGCGAGCTCGCCGGAGGCTCGCCAGGCCAGAGCGAGGTCCGGCGAGCTCGCTGGAGGCTCGCCCAGCCCCGGCGAGGCCCGCGTGGCCACCGGCAAGGCTCGACCTCCCTAGATCTGGCGAGGCCGAGCCTCGCCGCGAGGCTCGCCTAGCCCCGCCGGTGGCCAGGCAGGCCTCACCCGGCCCAGCCGAGGCCGGCCTAGCCACCGGCGAGGCCGAGCCTCAGTGAGGTTGGGCGAGCCTCACCCGGTGCCCGGCGAGTCTCGGCCGATGAGGGCCGGCCTCACCGAGGGCCGCCGACGCTCCGGTGAGGTCGCCGGCTGGCCTGAAGAAGAAGAAGAATAGGAGAAAAAAGAAAAAAGAAAGAAAAAAGGAAAAAAGGAAAAAAAAAAGAAAAGGAAAGAAAATATTTAAAAATTAAAAGAAATTTATTTGGAACATAATCAATTAACACAGTACCAAATGCAATTCTATTTCAGAATTAGAAATTTTGGACAGTTACCAAACGCATTATTTTACTCGAATCGGTTCTAAACGAATAAAAAATAATCATTTCTTGTCGAACTGCTTTAAGAATATAATCGTTATCAAATGCGCTTTTAGTAGCTCAAACTTGCAATGCAGAGCAGAGCATCATTATAGTACACCTTACCTGCATCACAATGCAATCTCTCTCTCTCTCTCTCTCTGAAAAGAGAAAAAAGAAAGGGGAACTGGAGCAACGGTGGTGGTGAGGGATTATCTATAGAAAGGGCCCAAAGGGCCGTTTTGTCGTGTGGGGGGGGGGGGGGGGGGAAGTCTTCCTGAGATTTACCGAGAAACCGCAATCTGAAACTTTTGAATTTTGTAATCAGTCTAATTAGTACGATCACTGATGTAAGTTGACTTCATCCAATTTGAATGATAGACAAGGTTGAGTTGACTTCTTCTTCGAAGACGCGTGGTGCTATTATGGCTTAGAGGTGTGGTTGGTGGGGTGCGGTATAAAATAATCCGTCTTATAATTTGTAATTTTCTTTGGGGCTGTTCTTTCTATCTTTTATTATGTTCAATCAAACCTCTGATCGGTGGATTGCGAATATGAACATCACCACGTACAAATTTAATTAAAAACGATATAAATGATATTGGCGTTTGTAACCTATATTGATCATAAAATTAGGTGCAAAAAGCAATACAATTTGGTTCAATGCGGACTCGAGGAGGAGACTTATAAATTGATGAGGAGGAAAAGAAAAAAGGAAAAAAAAAAAAAGTTATAGATCGGAACACTCTAAGGGCGCTGGTAACGTTTCTGTTCCGGGAACAATTTTTGAACAGAAATAGTTTTTTCTATTTCTATTCTTGGGAACAATTTCTCAGTATAAGAACGCGATTAGTAACTGCAAAAAATTTATATTCAGAATAGAAATGCGTTTGGTAAACTCGTATAATTTTGTTGTTTCTTTTAATTTTTCAATATTTTTATTATATTTTTCTTCTTTTTATTCTTCTCTTTTTTTTTTCCTTCTTCCTCCTTTGTGGCTGGTCGCCGGCCACGGTAGCGGCCTAGCAACCACCGGGCGAGGTTCGGTGAGCTCGCCGGAGCCTCGCCAAGCCACCGCGAGGATCGGCCTTGCCTTGGTTGGGCGAGCTCGAGCTCGCTCAAAT
Source organism: Eucalyptus curtisii (assembly GCA_017140595.1). Lineage (NCBI taxonomy): Eukaryota > Viridiplantae > Streptophyta > Magnoliopsida > Myrtales > Myrtaceae > Eucalyptus > Eucalyptus curtisii. The sequence goes on from CM029502.1 coordinate 2,920,867, forward strand.
CGGTAAGGCCGAGCTCGCTCGGCCACTAGCGAGGCTCGGCGTCGCCGGGGGCCGGCAACGCTTGGGCGAGGTCACCGGCCATGGCCGAGGCAGGCGACCAGCCAAAAGGAAGAAGGAAAGAAAAAGAAGAAGAAAAAAGAGAAGAAAAAAGAAGAGAGAGAAAAGTTGTTTCTCGGAATTATTTCCCGGAACAAGAAGCAACTTTTTTTAACTTCTTGTTTCTGTTCCAAATCTCCCGGGAACAAAAGTTTTATCAAACACGTTTATGTTCTTTTTTTTTTTTCCGAACAAAAGAACCGAAGCAAAAGAACATAAATTTTTGTTCCAAATGAACGAAAGACTTTTTGCCAAACGGGGCCTAAGGCGTTGTTTTCCTTACGAAAAATAAACGATTTGGAAAATATTTTTGTAAAAACGATAAATTGTATTGCTTATAAAATGAATGGAAAATTCCAAAAAGGACCCGAAGTGGATCTTGTTTTAAAAAGGACCTGAAGTGCCATCACTTTCTCAAATAAGGATCTGAAATTGATGTTATTTCAAATGAGGACATGAAGTGGTTATGTTTGTTTCAAATAAGGGCCTGAAGTGGCTATATTCGTTTCAAATAAAAACCCGACTTTCCAGCGATCAAGGGTATTTTCGTCATTTGTCAATTTTCCCTTTTTTTTCTTCCTTTTTTTTCTTGGTTCTTCTTCTTCCTCTTCGTCGATGGCCGGCCGGCCTCGCAAATGGCCCCCGGGCAAGGGTTGCCACACTCGGGCGAGGTCATCCTCGCTTGTGGCGGCGCGTGGGTGGCCCTCGCCGGTGAGGCCGACCCTCGCCCAGTCCTTTGTGGGCATCGCTAGTGGCTGGAGGAAGAAGAAGGACCAAGAAAAAAAAAGAAAAAAAAATAAAGAAAAAGGGGAAATTGCCAAATGATGAAAATACCCTTAATCGATCGACAAATTTAGTCACCGCAAGAACCGACAAGGTCAAGTCCTTATTTGAAACAACCAAAGCCACTTCAGCTCTTATTTGAAACAACCAAAATCACTTCATGTCTTTATTTGAAACAAAGTCCACTTCGAACCTTTATTTGAGAAAATAAATGATACTTCAAGCTCTTTTTTGAAATTTTCCCTAAAAATGAATAAATAAATAAAAAACATCTTCATCATTCAAAAAAATGTTTTGATATAAATTATTGGCTATAAATAAAATAATTTTCAACTGAATAATTATTTCAAGCGATGTGAGCGATCATTTTTAAGAAAATATTTTTTAAATATTTTTATTTTTCGCAAAACAAACAGAGTCTAAAGGAGGCACGGAAATCACGCATCTTTTTCCATCGATTTCCATACTTCTAATCCATTTATCTCTGAAATGCCTCTTCTAAACTATTTGTTATTCTAAAGGACAGATCATGTCTCGAGATCTGCCATATAAAAACAATTTGCACCATGAAGGGAATTCCTACAAAATTACACAAAAGCTCCAACCTTTTACAAATATTTAAACATTAGAATGACAAGAAATATGTTATTTGCATTCACATTCATATATCAAAGTGAGAATTGAGTTCACAAACCTCTTAGATCTGGAAGATCCCTTGTCCCATCCATGGTGCCCTCTTTTTCTCCAAGGTGCTTTGAGATTTTCTATGTAGACAACTCCTTTTCTCCCTCTCTTGCTATTGATTGCAAGGCACAAACTCAAATCTTGAAGAGAAAAGTAGGATTCGCCTAGAGCAAAATGAGAGGATTGGATTGAATCTGATCGAAAGAGGCACAGATATATTATCCAAATTTTGGTGCCATATTCGGTGAGAGCGACAAATTGGGTAATAAAGCTGTCCTTTATGACCAGATGGTAAGCATGGTGTGGAATGTTCACGATTGACACGCGTGGACAGCTCAACGCAGCTGAGAGTGCACAAAAGGAAAATTGAATCCCTTTGTCCTTGTATAATATAGGAAGAGATTTATTAGAGAGAGAGAGTAAAGCTTGAACTATATATACTAGATTAGCAATAAATGAGGCATATTCCGTTTATTGCCATTTTCACTGTTAATTTCGAATTTTCACTTATATATTTTTAAAATATGTCATTTCATTGTCATTTTTACCGATGTGCAAACATATGAAGTGCCAAAATTTAACATAGGAGGACACTTTAGTGCTAAAAATTTCGAAAGGTACTTTGAAGTGCCAACATTAGAGAGAAATTGAACAATTAAGTGTCAATGTCAAAAAATTCCAGCCAAATTGTTGACATGGCATTTTTCCGGTGAGACAAGTACAAAATATCGTCATTTTTTGTGCTAACGTGGCTAGATAGGTGCAAAACAACATTGTTTTGACATTGACATGGCCCGAAACTTGAATTTTAATATAAATATTAATTAAAATAAATTAAAAAACTAAAAAAAAAAAAGAAGAAGGGGGAACAAGTTTGGCGAGGGCTGTGGAAGCGCTTGCCAAACCTTGCTGCAAATCTCTCTCCCTCTCTCTTCTTTATTTTATTTTTTAATTAGTATTTATGTTAAAATTCAATTTTGAGCAAAACAACGTTGTTTTTGTTAGATCATTGTTGAGTTGGCTTCCAATGAGCCATGTAAACCACATATGTTATTAAAAAAAATGTAATGTCGGATTTTCAGCTATTGTCACCAGACTTAGTACTAAAGTGTCCTACTTTTTTTTAAAAAAAATGGCACTTTAAGTGTATCTTTTGGAACTTTTGATACTGAAGTGTCCATTCGTGTCAAGTTTTGACACTCCTTGTATATTTTATCCCATTTTTAGCTATATATTGTGGATTTAGTGTATTTAGTTGTTTATCCACGTGTGCCAATCTTGAAAATTTTACTCCATGCACAACATTTGGCCATGAAGTGCTGTTTTTATTGGTAAGTTTGTTTCTCTCATTGCATATGAATTGAAATTATGGCGAACCAGACCTAAATCCCTAAAAAATTTTCCAATTTAAACTTGGGTCCTAATATTGATCCAAACCTTTTTTTTTTTTTTTTTTTGGTCTCATAGGAAAGTATTAATTTTCAGTTGGTACCAAAATTCGACCACTATCATTTTTTGATAAAATAATTATATATTGAACTACGTTTTCATCTAACAGTTTAAGCTTGTAGAATAGCTAATACTAGCCTTACAAATTCTCACGCGGTATCAGTGCTAGAGAATTTGAATTCAAATCTTTCTAAGCTCTATTTGCCTCCCCAATTAAGTATGTTCACACTTAATACTAGGTAAAAAGACCAAACTAAGTTAGAGGGAGAGTGATAGAATAATTAAATATTGAACCATGACTTTATCTAACGGTTTAAGATTTTAGAACATTTAGTAGTGGACTCACGAATTTCATATAGTATCAGAATAGGAGGTCCTGAGTTTAAATCTTTCTAGGCCCTAATTAAATGTATCCACAGACCAAAATAAATGTGAGGGTGTTACAATATTTAAATAATAAACTACACATTCATCTAATAGTTTAAATTTTTTAAACAGTTAACTGTAATCTAACAAAATCTCACAATTTTCCATTCAATGATGACCTTAAAGTTATGACGTGTTATTCTACGTCACATTACTTTCATGGCGCTTGCTGACATGTAACTAAGGTGCCTAAAGTGACTTCATTTCGGCCAAAATGCAAACCTCACAATTTTCCATCCAATGATGACTTCAAAGTTATGATATGTTATTCCACGGCACATTACCTTTTTGGCACAGATTGGCATGGAACTAAGAGACCCAAAGTGACTTCATTTTGACCAAAATGCAAACCTAGCTTCACTTGGCTTGAAATTAGGGCAAAGAATTAGGACACCCAAGATACATTAGCCTTGAACTGCAATTTTAGGGCTTAGGGGAGGAAGAAAATTGGTTCAATAAGAAGGAATCAAGGCAAAATGTTTTTTGAAGGAAGTTACAGGAAAAGGTCAAAGGGGCCTAGAACAAATAGGAATAAAAAGCCTTGAGAAAAATGAGAGAAAAATTCAAATAGCCTTAAGAAAAAAAAAATTCAAATAAGGACTTAAAATGCAGCCATTTCAAAAAGGGACTCAAAATAGATCTTATTTCAAAGACGGATCCGAAATGGTTACTTAGGGTGCATATGATAATGTTTTTGTTTCGAGAACAGTTTCTAAATATTTTAAAGCATTCGGTAATTACACAAAAATTTCTATTCCCTGAACAGAAATGTGTTTGGTACGACCTCAAATATTTTTGTGATTTAAAATTTCTTTAAATTTATTAATAATTTTATAACATTTTTCTTTGTTCCTTTCTTTCTTTTTTCTCCTTTCTCTAGTCGGTTGCCAACCTTGGCGACCGACCAAATGAGGGTCGGTGAGGTCCCCCCGAGCCTCACCTAGATATGCTGAGGCCGAGCCTCACTCGGCCACCATGAGGTCGAGCCTCACCCAACCATTGCGAGGTCGGCCTCGCCCACCCAGGCGACGTCGACCTCATGGTGGTCGGGTGGGTCGAGACTCATGGGCTGGGCGAAGCTCGACCTCATCCGACCACCGTGAGGTCAATGTTGCCTGGGTGGGCGAAGGTGACCTCACAGTGGCCAGGTGAGGCTTGGGGGGCCTCATCCAATCATGTCAAGGCTATAGCGAAGTTGCCAGGCCTCATTTGGCCAGTCGCCAACCCATCGCAAAGGCCAGTGACTAGCTAAGGGGAAGAAGAGAGGAAGAGAAAAATAACACAAGAAAAGGGAAAAAGAAAAGAAAAGAGAAAAGGCTTGTTTCTTGGGTTGTCCCGAGAACAAGAAAACAACTTCTTCTTTTTTTGTTATTATTTCTATTACAAATCTACTCTTGGGAACAAAAAAAATTACCAAACGCGTTTCTCTTCTAACTTAAGAAACAAAAAAACTGAAACACGTGTTCTCGGAAATGTTACCAAATGCACACCTATATTTTTATTCTAAAATCTTAAGAAAAATGAGTGAAGATTTGAAATTTTTATTCTAAAATTCGAAATGGCCTAGAACAAAAAGGAAAACAAAGCCTTAAGAAAAATAAGAAAAAAAAATCAAATAAGGACTTGAAATGCGGCCATTCCAGAAAAAGGGTTCAAAATGAATATTATTTTAAATAAGGATTTGAAATAGTTACTTAGACGCGAATGATAATCATTCTATTCAAGAAATCAATTTCTATTCTAAAAATAGATTTTTCTATTTCTATTTAATATGTGAGTTTTTGAGCAAAAATATGTGTTTAATAATAATATAAAATTTTTGTTCTTAGAATAGAACTGACCTAAAATTTTTTGCTCTTGTGCAGTAGTGGCGGACGAGGGATTGGCGGATAGCGACCGGTAGATGAGCAACTGGCAAACGGCCACCGGTTGTGGCGAGCGATGACTAGTGGTTGCAGCGGCAGATGGGCAACCCATAATAAGCGAGGATGAGCGATGAAAAAAGTTTTTATTTCTCATTGATATTCGAGAAATAGAAAAGTAGAAAATTTTTACTTTTCAGTCTTGTTTCAAATTTATTTCTAGACTAAAAATTTATTCCAGAAATAGAAAAATGAAATTGCATTACCAAATGAAATTCTACTCCAAATTTGTTCCTAGAAATAGAAAAATAGTTTTAGCCAAAAATAGAATGGTTATTATGCACGCCCCTAATCTCAAATAAAAATCCAAACTCACTGGTAGACCAATTTGAGTGTCTAATATGAGCCCGAACTCACCAGTAGGCCGAATCGTTGCTGGTTGGTGATTTAAGCAGGGGCCATTTCGTCCAGTGCAACTTTTCTTTTCTTTTTTATTTTTCCTTCCTTCTTCTTCTTCAGGCCTCTCTCCCCAAACGAATCAAGGGCGGTGGCGAACGAAGGTGCTGGAATTGACTTTGCCATCAAATGAATAGCGACACCAATTTACTTCTTTTTTTTTTCCCGATGTTCTTTTCTTTTTTGGGTTCTTTGCAAGCCTTTGTTTCCTAGGCTTTTCGGATTGGGGACAGGAAGCTTGAACACCCAACCGGTCAAAATTGCCCCCACATATGAGCAAATCTAGTGCACAAAGAGCTGCGCTAGTAGTTCGCGTACGCCCATATGAATGCGTTTGTTGAGTTCCCCACTGGGCTTCGTGTCGCCCGCCCCAACCACTAATAGCCCCTCCGTCGCCATCGCTAGAAAACAAGCTAGTAAGCTTCTTGGTCCCTTCATCGGTATCATTAGGAGCTCACGGTTAATGTTAGGAAAAGAATCCTAGGGGTTCCACAACTTTCATAAGACGTTCACTTTAAAATAAAAAAGAATTCTAGGGTTCCACAACTTTCATAAGACGTTCACCTTAAAGTCAAGATTTTTCGAGCAATCACTTTAGCGCTATTTTATAGAAAAGTGATTACTTAAGTGTTATTACCGATTTAAGATGTTGAAAATTCGATGTCTTTATTCTAGCATTTCTTTGTCTGACGTGGTTTGCAAGCAAAGTGAATAAGCTTTTATTGCCTTAAAGGACATAGTATAGCAGACTTTGCCCCAAATTAAATATTTTGGGAACAAATTCGCTTCTTCTTCAAAACCAAGATTGAGAACTAATGTAGTTTGGAATATAATTAGTAAGCTCAAACTTGCAATGCAGAGTAGAACATCATCATAGGACATCTCACCTGCATCACAATGCTCTCTCTCTCTCTCTCTCTCTCTCTCTCTACAAAGAGAGAAAAGAAAGGGGAAATTGGAGCAACGGTGGTGGTGGGGGATTATCTACCAGAAAGGGGTCGTTTTGTCACGGGGCCACCTCGTTGTCCACATTGAACTTTCTTTTTTATAATAAAGCTGCGTGAGAATTAACATTTCACTAAAAAAGCCACGTGAAATTTTTTGTTTGAATTTGTTGCTGGAAGCATTTAAGTGATTCGTTTTTTCCTCTAATGTAACACTATAATCTCCTAAAAAGTTTTAGCACTAAAATGAGTTCCGTATGAAAATTATAGCATTTATAGTATCGATTTCCAGTGAAGGTTAGCATGTACTCAACGTTAGAGCCCGTGGGCTCCACCTTCTTCAACATTAGTCGCAGTATTGCGTTTGCACCGGTCATGCCGTCGACAGCCCAGGCTAGGAAGCAAGGCTCTGTTGACCTCCATCTGATGATGAAGGTGTTGGAGTTGCTATCGAGGGCGGCAGCAGATGAGTCGAAGGTGTTAATGGCGAGAGAGAAAGAGAGGGAGGGGGGACAATGGAGGAGGAGATATGCAGGAGACAGAGGCCTGGAGAAGATAAAGAAAGGAAGAAAAGAAACAAAAGGATATTAGAAAAAAATGTATAAGAAAAATTGCAATGGATGAAATTGCCCATGGTCTAGTTGTCGGTAGACAAGTTGGATCTTTATCTGAAATTAAATGATCATTTCGGATTATTATTTGAAATAATATCCACTTTAAACCTTTTATTGAAAAATAAGTGCACTTCAAGCCCATATTTAATTTTTTTCTGAAAAATGATGAGTGGGGAGTTTTAAGTACTCCATTCCCACAAAATCTCACAATTTTTCATCCAATGATGACCTTAAAGTTATTCCGTGTTATTCCACGACCCATTACTTTCATGACACATGTTGACATGGAACTAAGGTGCCTGCAATGACTTCATTTCGACCGAAACACAAACCTAGCTCTCACTCAAACAACGTTGCTTGAAATTTTGGCGAAAAATTAGGACACCCAAGATACATGAGCCTTGAGCTGCAAATTTAGGGCTTAGGGAAGGAAGAATATTGGTTCAATAAGAACGAATCAACGCAAAATATCTATTGGAGGAAGTTACAGCGAAAGGTCCAAGGGGCCTAGAACAAATAGGAAAACAAAGCCTTAAGAAAAATTAAAGAAATTTACAAATAAGAGCTCGAAATATGACCACCTCAACAAAGGGCTCAAAATGAATCTTATTTCAAATAGGATTCGAAATGGCTATTTCAGATGCGAATGATAATCATTTTGTTCCATAAATCAATTAATGGCCAGAAAGAGATTTCCCCAAACGAGTTTTTGAGTATACACGTTTGATAACGATACAAAATCTTTATTTCTAGAATAGAAATTCGTTTGATAATGATACAAAAATTCTCCCTTTCGAGTGGTGGCCGGCGGCTGGCGACTGGTGAGCCATCGGTGGCGGATTATCGGCAAGCTATACAGGTGGTAGCAAGCAATGATGGATGGGTAGTTGACTAGTAGTGATAACGAGTGGTAAAAATAATTTTTATTTTTTGCTTTTGTTCCAGAAATAGAAAGGTAAAAAAAATTATATTTCTGATTGTTCTAAATCTATTTCCAAAGTAAAAATTTGTTCCATAAATAGAAAATTGAAATTGCATTATCAAATAGATTTCTATTTTAAACATATTCTCAAAAATAAATAAATAAAAAGAAGAAGAAATATAATAGTTATTATGCGAGCCCTTAATAGCAAAACCAATCTCACCAGTAGACCAATCTAAGTCTCAAATATGATCCAGAACTAGGCCGAATTGTCGCCGGTTGGTAATTAAAGCAAGGGCAATTTCGTCCGTTGCAACTTTTCATTTTCTATTTTTTTTTTTTTCCTCTTTACTCTTTCTTCTTTCTTCTTTTTGTTTTCTTTATTATATTCTCTCTTTTTCCCTTTCTTCTACTTCTTCAGGCCTCTCTCCTCAAAACGAATCAAGGGTGCCGGCGAACCAAGGTGCTGCAGTCGATTTTGCCATCAAACGAATAGCGACACCAATTTAGTTCATTCTTCTTTTATTTCCTTTTTTTTTTTCCTTCTTCTTCTTTGCAAGCCTTTGATTCCTTGGCTTTTCGGATTGGTAACAAAATGCTTGAACACCAAACCAACCGGTCAAAATTGCACCCACATATGGGCAAATCTAGTACACAAAGAACCGCTTTCCCGTGTTGTGCTAGTAGGTTACGTACGCCCACCCAAATGCATTTACTGAGTTCACCACCGGGCTCAGTGTAGCCCAACCTGGCCACCTATAATCACTCTATTTTCATTGCAAGAAACCACACCAATAAACTCCTCGGTCCCTTCATCAATATCATTAGGGACTAATGGTGAATGTCAGGAAAAGGATACTAGGGGTCTCATAACTTTTCTAGAACGCTTGCCTTAATGTTAGGATAAGGATACTGGCAATCATTTTAGCGCCATTTTTGTAGAAAAATGATCACTTAAATGCTAACGTTGATTTAAGATGCTGAAAATCCGGTATGTCTTTATTTTAATATTTCTTTGTTTGATGTGGTATGCCAGTAAAGTGAGTCGGCTTTTATTGCCTTAAAGAAATAGTATAGCAGTTTGCCCTCAAATTAAATAGTTGGGGGATAAATTCGCTTCTTCAAAATCTAAATTGAGAACCAATGTATTTTGTAATAAAATTAGTAGCTCAAACTTGCAATGTAGAGCAGAACATCATTATAGGACATATCACCTGCATCACAATGCTCTCTCTCTCTCTCTCTCTCTCTCTCTCTCTCTCTACGCAAAGAGAAAAAGAAAAAGAAAGGGAAAGTTGGAGCAAGGGTGGTGGTGGGGGATTATCTATAGAAAGGGTTTGTTTTCATATGGGGCAACTTCATTGTCCATATTGAATTTTATTTTTTATAATAAAGTTGCGCAAGAATTGGCATTTCACTAAAAAGGCCACGTGAAATTATTTGCCAGCATTTGTCACTCAGGTGTTTAATTGATTTTTTTCCTCTAATGTAATACTGAAGTGATTCATCAAAAAGTTCTAGTACTAAAGTGAGTTCTATACAAAAATTAGGGCACTTTTAGTAGATGAATGTTAGCATGCCCTTAACGACAGCGCCCGTGTACTCCACCTCCTTCGACATCAGTCGCAGGATGGCATTTGCACCAATCATGTCGTCATCGGCCTAGGCAGGGAAGTAGTCAATGTGCTCGATCTAAGGCTCGGGTCGACCTCCATTTGACGATGAAGGTGTTGGAGTTGCTGTCGAGGGCAGCAGCGGATGAATCAAAGGCGTCAATGGTGAGGTCGGTGGTGAGAGTGGGGGAAGACAATCGAGGAGGAGATATGCAATAGATGGAGGCCTGAAGAAGATGAAAAAAGGAAGAAATTATAAAAAAAAAAAAAAGTATAAGAAAAATAAAGAAAGCAAAAGAAAAATTACAATGGATGAAATTGTCCACAGCCTAGTTGTCAGTTGATGAATTGGACCTTTATTTAAGACTAAGTGGTCCATTCGGATTTTTATTTGAAATAATGTTTGCTTTGGATCTTTTCTTTGAAAAAAAAAAGCACACTTTACGCCCTAATTTGATTTCTTTCCCCAAAAATGATGATTTTTTTCTTCCTCAATAAATGATAAACTAGAAAAACATTATAAGGCTATGTTTGGGAAAGGTTTTGAGAAGGGACTTTGGGCATCCGAAGTTCTTTGGGCCAAATATTGGGTGGTTGGTAAAAAATTTTAAACCCACCTTGAGGGAAAGTTTGCCTTTGAAAGGTTGAAAGCTCAAGATAGATCATAAGCTACCTAGAGTTTTTAGCTTTCTCGGCATGTAAGAAGACAGAAGGAGGGTTAATTCCAAAAAAAAGCACCAACTTTAGGTCGATGGACAAATCTGGCCCAAACTTTTTTTTATCTCGTAAAAAAGCATCAACTTTAGGTCGAGTGACAAATCGGCCCAAACTTTTTGTCACGTAAAAAAGCACCAACTTTAGGTCGAGTGACAATTACGGCCCAAATTTTTTTTTTCATTTTGAAAAAAAATCACCAACTTTCACTTAAATTTTAAATCGGCCCCCTTAACTTAGATTCATTGATTGTTTTGCACTTGCCGGCTAACACCATCCATTGTCTTATTGTTTGAGCCACAGCTCAAAGAATAACGGTGAAACTGTGTCAAGTCCTATACTTCACTAGCAAGTAAAAAAATCTCAATATTGAATTTCTCTGGCTAGACTTTATCGCTTTGTCGTAATATGAAGCTGTAGATCACCGCCCATCAAGAGAAACCATGGATGAGATCCACCAACCTCACGGCTATAACCTTTTCTCTTGAAATAAGTTTAACTTCAAATGGAAAGTTAATGGTAGGGGTTAGATTTTGGATAGGAGTAAAGTTTGTGATTTTTTTATGAGACAAAAAAAAAAAAAAAAATTGGGGCTAGAATTGTCACTTAACCTAAAGTTTGTGCTTTTTTACGAGACAAAAGAAAATTCGGCCGATTTGTCTCTCGACCTAAAGTTTGTGCTTTTTCATGAGACAAAAAAAATTTTGGCCAGATTTGTCCATCGACCTAAAGTTGATGCTTTTTTATGGAATTAGCCCGACAGAGGGAAGTAAAAAAAATTCTTCTGAAACTACCCTCTCTAACTTCTTGGTTTTTCGATTTTGCCCTTGTTTGTGACTGTTCATCTTCTTCTCCATTGCGAGGGGCTAGCAATGGGCTAAAGAGAGGTTGGTGTACTCACAGTGACTCGGGCAACCGTTGCCAGCGACCTAGGCGATCGTCTTCAGGGGATCACGTGACCTAAGCGAATGCTGTTTGGATCACGCAACCCTCACGAGGCCCGCTAAGATTGCCTGATCCAAACGGCAAGTGGCCATCAACGGTCGTGCGACCTCGACAAGGGGCTATCTGGCATCACACGACCCAATTGGCCCTTGTCAGGGTTGAGCGACCTCTATGAGGGTCGCACTAGCGAGGGTCAAGCAACCCAACTAGCCCTCGCCAAGGTCGAGCGACCTCTGCGAGGGTCACACCGACCGACAAGGGTTGCCTGGGTTTACGCAACCCAGCTAGCCATCGCAGAGGTCGCTCGACCCCAGGCGGTCTTTGCAAGTGGACTCTGGGATAGACGACAACCTCCAACGACAGATCTGGATTGTCGACGGCCACCTGTTTTTCAAAGATTTTTCTCAAAAGTCCAACTCACACGCTCGAGCAACAGAATCGAAGTACATAAAAAGATTCTGGGGCACGCCAGAGAAAGAAAGGTCCAGACGGCCTCCCCTTCCTTGATTAGAGATTCTTATACACGATGACGGGAGAGATCCGGAGAACTGGAAAAAGTAATAACAAAGAATTTTCCCAGGGCGTGGCGGCGGACATTTAAACATGGGCTCTGGACATACTTACTTCCTCATCAAAATTTGGTAACTTTTTAAGTATTGAAATCCTTGTTTTCCAAAAGGGTACATCAAACCGGTCAAACTGACTGGGAAATGAATGTTGCTCCTCCAATTCTGGTTACCAGACGCCAGAACTTTGATTTTAGCATAAGGGGAAGAGAGAGAGAAAGAAACCATAATTATTTATTCTTATAGCTAAGTTAGATATGCTCCCATTATAACAAAGTTAGATCTTTCTCTTCCCTATTCAGATGAAAATACAGAAAGCGACATTGGGAGTTATTTCTCCTATTTTTTTCTCCTTTAAGCCTGTTAAGGATCAGTCCGGATTCATATGCAAAAACGGGTTATCAATGTGAAAAGCTCTAATCTTTCCTTAATCTCTCTAGAAGGAATAGGACGTTGCGGCCCATTGATGAAATGAGCAGGGGCGTTCTGCCCACCTCAGCCAACCATCATCATCCTCGCATAAGCTCTCTGCCAATAATAAGAAAACAACAAATGAGGGACCTTGGAAAATTACAGGAGGACCCTTTCGATGAATTGTTGACTTTTCTCCGGTCATAAATGTAATGCTCTCTCTCTCTCTATCTCTCCCTCTCCCTCTCTCTCTCTCTCTTCTCTCTCTCCTCCTCTGCTCTGCTCTTAGCTTCAGCATCCATTTTGACCGCTGCCCACTAAATCTCGGCCTCTTCTTCATCCCCCCCTTCCTTTTCCTTCCTCTTCTTCCCCCATCAAGACTGACCCGATATAGCCTCAATCATGGAGCCTTCCTATCCCTCCGGCGGAGGAAGGCAGCCGCCGCTGCCGTCGCCTCCCAAGAAGGAGCTCCCCCTCCAGGGCCCCCGCCCCACCCCGCTCCGGGTCGCCAAGCAGTCCCACGCCGTCCAGAAGCCGCCCCGCCCTCACCAGCTGCCCCACCCGGCGGCGGCGGCGGCCTCCTCCTCGTGGGCCCCTCGCCCGACCCACCTGCCGGCGACGGCGGCGGCGGTGGCGGGGGCGGGGGCGGACCGGCAGAAGCCCACGATCATATTCGACATCTCGCCGAAGGTCATCCACGTCGAGGAACGGAACTTCATGTCCATCGTCCAGCAGCTCACGGGGTCCTCCTCCACCTCCTCCTCCGGGGACGTGTCCCCGGCGGCCAGAGTGGCGGCCATAGAGCGGACCAGCCCGACGGGCAGGGAAAAGGGCTTCGCCGCCGCCGCCGCGGCGGAGATGGGCGGGCCGTCGGCGGTGGCCGGCGACGAGCTGATTTGTATGATGGGAGACGTCCAGCTGGCCCAGAGTCAGGGGATACTGACCCCGACGGCCCCGCCGGCGATATCGGCGGGTTTCTTCTCGCCGGCAACGGAGCCCCACATGTTGCAAGACTTGAGCCCGTTCTGGCCCGCGAACTACGGCTACAACAGCCCGTCGGCGTCGATCCTGTTCACGGCCTTCTCTCCCTCGCCGACCGCATCCGTCGATCTCTTCAACTTGTTCTCTAACTAATGAGTGCGTGAAGAAAGGGAAGACTCCATCACGCGCGGCCAAGAAACCCTCCGACGGGTTGGGCCTGATTTGACTTTGACTGACTCCACGAAGCCGGATCCATTTTCTAGAGAGAGAAAGCGAGCAAGAGGAGGCAGCAAGCAAGAAGCTGCTTTTGAAGACAGAGAGAGAGAGAGAGAGAGTAGGTAAGATTCTTGTAGTGGATATTATTCCTTTGTTAATAATTTTTTCTTTTTTCACTCGGTGTGGCCATTTGGGTTGGATTGTAGTGCAGATATTTTTGACTTTATACTAGGGGAAGAAATTGGTAACTTAGTCCATTCGAATGATAGAAAGAGGGGGTGATCGGTTTAGCAGGTTCTTCTAGGTGTTACCATAACAGTTCTGTGTCTTCGTCGCGAAATTTTAGATTTTGTACTATAGTTATTCTGTATCATTGGCAGACCCAAGAGTTTGGTTTTGGCGAGCCCTACAGCTTAGCTGGAGGATAACGTTTGGGGGGTTTTTCTGATCCGTATTTTGTGTGGAAAAAGAGAAAGGATGTAGCAGCATTATTGCATCCAGTGACCGTCATAGCTTTGGTTGGCTTGCTGAGCGAGGAGGGCTTGGCTCAGGCCGCTTTTGTCCCTTTCTGCGAGCAACTTGTCGGCCAATTCTTTGAAGTGTAAATGTGGAATCTAGGAAAGGTTGTGGAATTACTTAGCAATTTGATGACGTGCTGAACGATGATTCCTGGTTTCATACATGCCACTGCTCGATCATTGTTTGTTGGTTTCCACCAGAGTTGATGGCCTCTGCCTCCACAATCCCTTGAACAAAAGCTGCCCTTCGGGTTGTCATTGTGCTTGTCTACAGGGAATCCTCTGTATGCCTCTTCTTTTTTGAGTGTGACTTGTCTCACGTGTTAAATGTCTCTAAAGTGACAAAAGTTCCCCCATCTTAAACGGCGGAGCATGATCTTCTATGTGGAAAAATACAGGCTCTCTGCATTTCTTTAGGTGTGTTCAATGTCAATCAACAATCAACTAGTCCTCATCTTGCCAGCCGGTGGATCACATCAACACCAGGAATCGAATGATAGGATTCCTTAAGTTCAGCAGACCAAACACCCCCCCCCACCCCCTCTTACTCTCTCTCTTCTTTTGTTAAACTTCGCGGAAGTTCTTAATAGAGAAAAGCTTTGACTATGTCGAAAAGGGGGATCGAATTTCCATAGGAAGCAGAGAATGGTAGAAAGTAGATGAACTTTGCTGAGAGTATCGCATTTTTCCACAACAATGTGAATGCACTTGCAAAAACAAGAGGTACTAAAGCTTAAGTCTCCCTGTAGACTGATAATCTAGTTGTGGATGTAGAGGACAGATGATAATTGACTTGAACATTATCTACAAAGGTTTTTGCAAGTAAAAAATCCAATTCGAATAAAAAAAATTTTTAGTCAGCAAATAAAGGAATTATTTACAAATGACACACTTCAAGAAAAAGCTCTGATAAAATGCAAAATGCCAGTGAACTTGAGTTGAGATCGTACTTCCTCTCCCAGCCTTCCGCATGTTCCATAATCCGTTTGATGCTCAGAACATCCAATTACTATTTAGGTAACAAAAACATCTAAAGTGCAAAAACTTCGACTTCATCTTGAAAAGCCACCAACCAGCGATTTGAATCATTACTTTATGACATACCAACTGGTGTATTCCATGTCGACCCGATCAGAGTACCCACCCTCTCCCCTTTTATTGCTTTTGAAATGTTGCCCGGTTCGGATAGATTAAAGACGACGACTGCAACAAGTGAATCAGTGTAAGGGCAACTTCACTCGTCTTTATAAAGATGCCTACCACATGACTTTTGAGTAAATCTAATGACTAGAGAATGGGCATGTTTACTCACCAGGAATGTTGTTTTCTTGGCATAGCGTAATGGCAGTCATATCCATGACCGAGAGGTCCTTCGAGGTAACCTCGTGATAAGTTAGTGTATCAAGAAGACGGGCATTTGGGTTGCGCCTAGGATCGTCATCATAAACTCCATTGACATTCGTAGCTTTCAAGACCACCTCTGCATTAACTGCATCAGCAATGTGAAAGAGAAACTTCAGTCAATGATAAAGGGTCTTCCCTCTCCTACCACAGAATTTTCAGAAAGCTACTCACAAATTGAAATCAAACCACAGATTGTCCATAACGGAGAAAGTTAGATGAACTTTGTCACAATAGCGCAAGGTTCAAAGCCTTAAAGATGATCCAATTTTATCAACTTGTTTTCAAGAGGCAATTTCCAAAGGGTAGTATTGAGCCAATGATTTAGCCTCAATGCAGCAGATCTACAAGATTGTGTTTGCTAAAGAGAAGTCCACTTACTCTCTGCACAGCGAAGGGCTGCTGCAGTGTCCGTGGTGAAAAATGGGTTTCCGGTTCCGGCTGCAAAAATCACAACCCTCCCTTTCTCCAAATGCCTCACAGCCCTTCGACGTATATATGGCTCAGCAACCTCAGACATCCTAAATGCAGTCTGGACACGGGTGGGAATGCCAATGCTCTCCATTGTTGCTTGAAGAAATATAGCATTCATGACAGTTGCTAACATCCTAAAATGCAAAGTACAAGCATAACTGAATGACCACTGTCACAAGCATTATATATCCAGAGAAAAGCCATCTTCCATGAACTCCCACTTGTGTGCAGCCCACATGGGCTACACAACATTGAACGCACATTTCCTTTTTGTGAGAAAACAAAGAGAGCAAAAGGCTATACCCAATATAATCTGCTGATGAACGATCAAGGCCACTACATCCTGCCCAGGAGGATCCGCGAAAGATATTCCCACCGCCAACCACAATTGCAACCTGATGACAAAGAAGATCAAGAAAACTATTTGAAGAGAATGTAAAGGAAAAGGTTCTGGCATGAGTGTTCCCACCATTTAACGAAATGTTCTCAACTCCAATTAATTATATTGCAATATTTCAAAATACATCTTAACTGCAGGAATGCTCTTATATATGAGGAACAAGCAAGCAAGTTGACTCACAGTGAAATGAGTTTGATTGGGCCAAAATCTAATTGACAATTTTAGTATTAAGACTAGACCATGCCGTACTAATTTTTCACACCTGGAACATATAAATGAGTAAAAATATATGAAGATTGTCTACTCAAGATTTTCAAGAAAGCAATTCAGGATGCTCTTCTTGGTTCAGGGAAGGAATATACAAATAACAATCAGCAAAAGCCTAAAATAGTTGTCTGTGTAGATGAAGTCCTTTGAGTCTCTAAAACATTCTTCTGTTCCTTTATTCTCTACTTCTCCTTTTGCAACAAAAGATCTCTTGCATGCTTATGAGGAAGAACATTAAAGGTACAAAAGGATAAAGCTTAACTCTTTGCAGAAGGGTACTGGTATAAATCATGCAAGAAGTCATACAAAGGCAACTTTATACCTCAATGCCCAGCCGAGTGACAGCTGCAACCTCCCTTGCTATAGACATTGTGACCTACATGAAAACAGAAGGCCAAGTTTCATGAGATATGAAAAGAGAAAAGATAAATGACAGCGCCAAAGATGGCTATGTAGAATCTTCACCTTTGGATCAATGTTTTGAGCATGATCACCTGCAAGTGCTTCTCCACTCACTTTAAGCAACACCCTCTGCCATCTGAATGAGGGTTTGGCCATGCTTGATTCCCTCATTGACACTCCAAAAGGACCCAGAGAAGATATATGAGGTTGCCTGCAAAACAGCTAGTTGGGCTGAGGAGAACCTTGAAGTAGAAAAGTTTCAACATATTGATCTTGAGAGGTTGGCCACATCAAAATGAAAATTTTAAATAACTGTGACTTTGCCACTCTAACAACAAGATATGCCTGTGCATTGAATAGCTTAACTGACAAAATGAGACAGGGTAAAGAGAGATTCATCTAAGACAATGATATACTGTCATTTTTGCCTAGGAAGAAGACCACTCCTGTGGTTGAGAGTCCGTTCATTGGGTATAATATTACATCGTACTAACAAAAGCTAAAAGATTATAAGGACGAGTATATTTCAAGAAATTGCACGATTTCAACACATAGAAATGCTCAAATAAAGAAAAAGAACTTAAGGTGCTAAAGGCATTCAACACCTAGAAATATGTAGTGGACTTCTGGAAACTCAAAGATTTTCATCAACTTTACAATTCAAGATCATAAATCTGCCCAAGTCCCAAGATTCAGTAAAGCATTTGGTAAATGAAATTACATGGTGCTATAATAAGGCAAGCAACCTTTTCTTTCTCCTTTCAGTCTGTTTAAAGGATAAATAATGTTTCAAGAGAAAGTTGTACAAGAAGCTACGGAAGTATCCAAGAGTCCAAGGTTATCCCTTTCCCTGCAATGACTCTGTTTCAACTATTCTTTTCGGACCTCCAAAACCAATCGCCACCCTCAAAGCCCGAAGGAATGTGACTCAAGAGAATAATATGAGTTGTTTGCCTTCATTTTCTTGGGATAAAAAGCTGAAAAGGTCAGTGAACAAGAGTTGCTATGGTATGGAAGTAGGTAGATTACCGCAAGGAACCAACCATTCTCTCTTCTTAACCAACCAATGTCCACTAGATTTGATTGGCACACCATTGAGTATCCAACATTGAGCGATCTTAGTTATTGATGAGGTAGCAAGCTACTCAACCCGACTCTAAACTTTAGACAATCAACATCCAGGGCTGCATAGAAGCAATATAATGGTGGGAGTTGTTGAATCTGAAAGATGAGCAAAATTTCCAGAAAGCTATAGATAAGAGGAATCATTTTTAGAACTGGTTCGTAAGATAACTTAAGGAGCTGAAGGCTTAGGACAATGCAAGTTGGTAAATTCTCCTGATGAAACTAGAAAATTGAATGGCACAAATCCAAAGTTCTTTTGCATGATGGGGCAGTAACACGCATAGTTTGCTATTCTATTTCAGTAGCAGGACAATCACACAACAAAGCTGAACCAAAACCAAAGAAAATTCTTTTGCAGGTAGGAACTCCTATTCCAAGAGCAAGCTCCGGAATCACTTTCTTTCTCAAACGAGGACAAAATCACATCTTTCAATGACTTCTACACCAATATCATCAAGTACTGCACGGGAGGTCCACGCAGGCCCCATCCGTGAATGACATTAATATGCACATCATGTTCTTCCTCCTCCAGAAAAATGCACAAGCCATAAAGAAGTCCAACCACATCTCGATGCCCCTCAAAGTACTCACTCGTAACGACAATTGCCATCATAATCAAAAGGGTCAGCCAAGCCAAGCACCTCTTACCACTTTCCACATACAAACACCCATCAAAGAACCCAAGTGCAAGGTGGCCTCCGGCGACAAGAAACAGGGGAATTCAGCATATACCTTGAATTCATATGCTCCGGGTTGGACTCCAACGAAGAACACTGAACCCACAACCGCCGCCGAGAGCTCCGACGACCCGTCACCGGAATTCTGTAATGGGTTCTCGTAGGGCTCCAGCACGGCGAAGGAGAAGGCGCCGGGGACGGAGTAGAAGAGGCGATGGCGTTGAAGGAGACGGAATGAATGAAGGACGCCGAGGACGCCATTCGGGTATGTGATGAGCGAACCACCGAACGGATAGGCGGGCGAAACGCCGGAAGAAGGCGTGAAGAGCTTCAACTTTGGTCTGCCGCTGGAAGAAGATGGTCTCCCTCTCTCTGCCTCCCTTTCTCTCTCTAGAGTATCCAACAGTTGGAGTTGCAGAATGAGTTTTTAGGTTAGGGAAGAAGATGACTGATATTTTTCTAGGGGAAAATTGAAATATCTCTTGGTGTGAGAAAAAAAAAAACAAATTTTTTAAGCATGTGTTTAATATCATTTTCCTTAGTAGGAGACAAGAAGAAGAAGAAGAAGTCTTTTTCTCGGGTAGATTATCCAAAATTTCACTTATAGGAAAAGGAAGATCTTGAATCTTGAGATTTTATGAAGGGTATATAATAAATTTAGGTGCTTTGAAAGATTGTGTGTGCTTTTAGAAGTGAATATCACATTGAAGATTTTAAAAGGGATTACAAAAAATCACACACTAATAAATATGTGACAAATTTTATCCTAAATTAATTTTTAAATAATAGAAAATTTCAAATTGGTTTGCATCAAATTTAACCGTAAAATTTATTAGTTTGACAAATTTAATCGTAAAAGTCACGTAAAAATTCATATTGATTTGAGTTTTGACTTATTCAAGAATTTGAGTTTGGACTTTTATTACAAATATTTTGTTTAGATTTTTTAAAAATCAAAAATTAATTTAAGATAAATTTATTGTAAATATACCAATTTATAATTTTTTTGTGATATTAACCCATTTCAAAATGGGATAATAAAAGTGAAGTCATAAAAAATTGTCAATTTGTAGCTGTGGTTTAAAACTTTTTCCAAATTATCTAAGCACTAAAAGTTATAGTCGTTCTTCAAATTAGTCGGTCGCCTTTTAGTGTGTAAAATAGCCCATGTGGGGTTATTTAAGTGATAGAGCTTGTTAAAGTTCGAAAAGGTATTGTTTTCGTATTTAAGATTAAACTGAAATTTTTTTTAAAAAGAAAAAAAAATTAAGAAATCTAAAGTGGTAATTTAGAGGGGACCCTCGCCCAGGTCGCGATGAGGCGGCTAGCCTTCAATTGGTAGCGGCCGTGGCGGCCCTCTCCACCTCCCGAGCAACACATCCCAGCATCCTCATCCTTAATTTCTCTCTCAGTGTGCTTTTGTTCCTTTTTTCTAATTATAGTTTTTTTTAGTATGACGTCTCATCAATTGTACCAAAAAAAAGAACTAATTATAAAAAATGCCACATAAAATTTACGTTCAAGAAAAAAAATGAAGGAATCAACATAAATTTTAGCACTTTCATTATCATTTGTCTTCTCTGTCATCGTCGGTAAAGGTTCAGCTACCCTCGACCAGAGGTAATTGAAAGTGGCGGCCTTTTGCCCCTCTATTTTTTTTTTTTTTTTTTTTTTTTTGCCCTCTTGTGAACTTGCTTCATATTTTCTGGGTTTTTTTTTTAAAAAAATTATTACAAAATTATTTTCACGTAATTGTCACAGGACGCCGATTTCAGCAACTTGCCAAAAGATTAAGCGGGCTCTCGATAAAATAGACAAATTCTAAATGATAAAGTTCAAAGATTATTGAGGTCAAAGTTTATGATCTAATTACAATTAGCACCAACATTAGCGAGCTATCAACCAAATTTCACCTTATAGGAAGTAAAGCTTTTCATATTGGCTAGTAACTTTCTCAATTACAAAAATCAAGTCTTTATCCTATCAGTAATTAGTATTTTTGTAACATTTTGAGAGCCCCTTTGTTTATTTTTAAGCTAAAGCAAAGGGTATTACTCTGTATTTCCATCAAATTTTAAAACATCATTCAAATTTTAGAAAATTATGAAAAATTCAATGTGAATACAAGTTTCGACGTTTAAATATTGTGAAAGTGAAAAAGCAAAAGTCATTTTAGACAGACACTAGTTAGTTTGATCCCATTAATAATTAGCAAATTTTATCTTAACTTTCCATAAATAAAAGTAACTTTGAAATCAATGAATATCAGTAATTTTTAACTATTTAATAGATTTCTCTAAATATTTCTTTTCGTCTTTGTCTATATTACAGCTAATTCAAAATCCAATTTTCATTCACAACTTCAATTACTCCTCATCTTCATTCCACAGCTTCCACACTTTCACCTGCATTCACCTCCCCCTTCCTTCTAACTTCCCTTCTTTACAAGCTACTTCAAATACAACTGCATCACTCCATTCATCTGCCCCTGCGTTTTGTGTTGGGAATGCAGCACACCTCCCCTTTACAAGCTACTGCAAGAACAATTGCATTCACACCATTCATATAACACATGTGAAATCCTCTGCTTTTGCCGGGCTATCAATTTTTCTGACTTTCCTGCCGAACTTCCTCGTTTTCTTGGCTCGAGTGAATAAGGCATAATCAACTTCTCATACAACCTCAGCTGCCTCAACGGTAAGTCCGGTGACTTGCACCAACAGGCAAGCAAACATCTTGCTGAATACTCGATACGGAAAACACATAGTATTTCTTTCTTGCTGTGCTCAGAAAACTCGCTCTACTCAAGAAAGAATGCTAATTACACGGAAACTTACATGACCTCTTTCGACAAGCTTACAAAACCCATTCTGATGGACAACAGGGGACTACTGGATCATTTCTCCAGGAACCATCTCTGAATGGACAAGGAGAACATGGAATTGCTGAGCTCTATTAACTTCACAAGAATTCTCTCGTCCTCTACCATCTTTGAGGGGACAAGGAGAACATGGAAATGCTGAGCTCAATTAACTTCACAGGGGTTTTTGGCCCTCTACTTTCAGATACAAACTGAAGTTTCATCCTGAGCTGATCCAAAAGAGTTTCTAGAGCCTGACTGGTAGTCCATAGTTATGGAAAGCTCTAAGTTTACCGTCGTAGCTTCCCGTCACTATCACAAGGCCCCATGCTTGGGAGAAATGGTCCACTTGATGCTTCCCGAATTCACAATACGCTTCTGTGGATGGAACTTCAAATTGAGGAAGCCTCTCTTCAGGCCATGTGGCAGAGCCCGTGCATGACCTGTCGAGTGAGAAGCAATTACCGAGTGAAAAACATTCGGGTTCTTTATGATCCGGCATGCAAAAGGAGCATCCGCGTTGGTGATTTCCTAGGTCCTTCGGTCCTCTATGTGTGCCTGACCATGGTGTTGCAACAGACACGCCTTCGGATGAAAAATACTCGCAAGAGCGCAAGGACTTCGTGCTCTTGGAAGGAGACAGATTGAAGTCGTCATAGTTCCACAAGTATACACGATCCTCTCCAGTAGATACCATGTGATTGCCATTCGAAGTAAAAGAAGCAGACATCTGATTTACTGACTTTGGATGCCCTGTTACATTCAGCAAATTACAGCTTTAAACAACGCTGGTCGATTGTGGAACCAAAACAAAAAGTCTCATTTCGCATTGGCAAAATTATACGCTGGTCAATAGGCTTGTGTTCTTGGTTTATATTCTTGTGGACACAGATTAGATATGACACAATAAGCATGATAAATTCTATATTCTTCTTTTCTCAAATTATTTGACTTTTCACTCAATATGGTATCAAGGTTATTAAATGATGGCTCAGATGCAAAAAGAAATTGACTCAGCCATGCATTTTTACGGGGCAAAGATGAAAGATGCCTTGATTTTAATCTTCACAATGGGGATAATGATAAGCGACAGTTTCATGAAACCTCAAATTAGAATGAAGCTCAATACCTCTGTATTTGGAAATGATCTCAGTTCCTTCTAAAATACGGAGTCTGCAATCTTCTGACGAGATCATTACTCTTCGAGAATTTTCCCGAGAAAACTGTAATGAGATATCATTTAAATGTTATTTATGAGCAATGTAAGAAGAACCTTTCAGGAACTCGAGCTTTTACTTATGCCAAACCTGAATGCTAGTGATCCTGTTGCCAAAGGTCCTTTTTTTCCCTTGAATATGGATAACTGCATCTTGCTGGAGACGATTGTCTGCATCCAGGTACATTGAGTTAAGTACCTACTATTCATATTCATAAACTAGCCCTACATTCAAAATATGCGGAGAAAGTTACCTGACATCTCAAAGAAACGGCAAGTGCCTGTGATACTACCAACAACAATTCCCTGCAAAAAGCATTGGAGAAAGAGAAGACAGGATGAGCATAATCTTTATCTCCTAAAAATTTAGATAAGGCTTAGCAGCATGAAGCTATTGATCATACTTTTCCATCAGGCTGGTAGCAAATGGCGGTTATCACATCTCGCGCGTCGACCCAATCCACAACTCGCCTTTTGGATATTCCCCAAATCCGAGCTTTACCATCTATAGAACCACTTAAGAAGTAGTTCTCATCAAGAGGGTCAAATTGAATGCACGTCACTGTTTCAGATCGAAGAGGCAAAAGATAAGATTATGGGAAATTATCGAATAACAGGACATCTCGAGAAAAGGAGAACTGAAGTTTAATATTTACCGTAATTACTATGACCGAAGACATTCAGGCATCTGTCACAACCCACTTTCCACAGACGGACGGTATTGTCTTTGGAAGACGAAAGCAGCTTCTGCAAGAGCAAAGGATGAAAGAAAGCTCCCATCAGCCATCGAGCCGAGTAAAACATTACCAACATGAAACAAGTGAGAGTACATGATCACTTCAGCAAGATATAGAAGGCTGTGCTAGAACTCACATTAGAAGAAGACCAAGCCAACTCCAGAACATCACTTGTGTGGCCGTGAAACTCATGCAGCGGTGTCTCGCTGATCCGGAAGATCTGATCAGGCATTAGAACTGAGGCGTGGTTCGACTTCTTTCCTTTACGATGCGACATGCCGTTTTTCCCCAGGCTGCAATTATGATCTTCACAAGTGTCCACATAATTATGAGAGGCATCTACTGATGCAACCTGCCATATCCGGACCACACCATCTGCACCACCAGTTGCCAAGAATTCACCATCTGGACTGAACTTCATCGTCCAGATTATGCCGTCGTGAGCTTGAATTTCTTGTCCGACGTAGAGTGCAGATAACTCCATCCACCTCTTTTTGTTGTGTCGGGTGTTCAGCTTTTTCAATCTGGGTACTTCAGGATCTGGTTTGAATGCTTCAGGAGTAGACATGTTATGCTTGTTGTCTCTCTTGCTCCCAAAGAATTTCCACCACCGATTCGCTCTCCTTCTACTTTCAAGAGATGTCCGTTTAGATTTTACAGGTGAATGCGAAAACCCATCGGTCCCTGCATCAGCCGATTTGTTCTCCTCTTGTTGATCAAATTCATCAACCATAAATCTCCATCATTTTCCATTCCTAGAGCATACAAAGTCTTCCTCTGGAGAATCGGTTCTGGACAAAAATGAGCTCGAAACAGCTCCACTGCACACACTTAACCTATCTACATCTATCTCACTTTCATCAGAACACACGACCGGAAAACTGAATTCAGCAAAACCCATTCCGCGCAAGAAGGTATCACGCCTTTCTTTGACACCTTGTGGTTCTTTCAACCAAATGTCGTACTCGCTTAGACTCGATTCTACTTCATCTTTAGCCACATCTGACTCCTCAGGTAACGAAAATTGCTCAGCAGAATCAAAGAACTGATCACTCTCTCCCTCATTAGAACCCAGCATGTCTTGCAATTGGCCTAATATTCATATCAAAAGAACCAACTATGATAGCCACCCCCCTCTTCCTCGATGCAATCAAATTCTTCGAGCAGCTCAAATCACTTCATATACCCCCCCGACACCCCGAATTCAAGCACCCAATTTCCCCTGTTAATGCCGATAAAACCGTGATGCAGCAACTGATATTCCCAATCCCCACCAAAAACTACAGGACCCTATAAATTAATCCCCCGAGATGGGCTAAGTACGAGGTACCAAGCTCTAGCTCCCAAAAAAGACCACTGGGAAAACTTTTTATATGCGAGCGTTGAGAAAGATCAGCTCCAATACTCAGCATAAAAAACTAATCCAAGCAACACCCGGATGGCCAAAAGTCTCAGGAACGCCGAATCGGAGAGCTCCTCAAGGACCTCAAAAGTTGGGATAACATAAACAAAGGGAGCATAAAAAAGACATTTTTTTTCACCTCGGTTTCAATGCGAAGCAAAAAAAAATAAAAGAACGGGGACATTTCAACGCGTAAACCCACCGACCCTCCTGAGATTATGGCTCGTAGAAGCCAAATCACCAGCAGAGAACCAGAACGACACTCCCCCTTCGGCATTCAATCCTCGCCAATGCATTGAACCCAGGGAGACATTTCAGGGGTCTGGGCACTTGGGTTCTTGAAGAGGAAATGGCGGAACAAGAAAAGGCGTGTTTATGTGTGTGAACGGCTGCAGGGGGGGCAAATCAAGAACCGATAAACAAAGCCTGGGGGCATCTAAATAAATCAGGGGCGTGGCCAAGTTCCTTTCTTTTTGCAATTTCTTTGCACTGATGAAGAAACCGATGAAAGGGTTGGCGTCTTGAGAAGCGCGGAGGGAGCGAAGCGCACGAGCGACAAGAACGAACGGCGCGGCCCGGGAAACAAGACAAAAAGCTGGCGTTGCTGTGCCGTGCTGAGGCAGCAGCAGCAAACCAGTGCGTGTTAAAGGCCGAACCCGAACTACCGCTCGTTCATCTGCTGCCGTTTTCCCTCACTGCAATTATTTTTTGTGTCCAGTCGAGCCTTTTGCTTTCTTGTGCTTCGGTAATTCCCAGCAAGCGAAGCGAAGCGAGTTCCTACTTTCTGCGGACATTAAAATCAGGAGGGAAAATGGTGAGGCAGAGACAGAGAGAGAGAGAGAGGGTCTGAGTCGATTGTCCGAAACGAAAAAGCTGAAAACCGCGGGGTCTATGAAACAAACTTTTTCACTTTCAACCAGAAAGAAAGAAAGAAGAAAACTAATGTTTTTTTTGCTCTTTCTCTCTCTCTCTCTCTCTCTCTCTAACCTAATTTAGAATTTATAATTCGTGCGATTTTGTTTCCTTTTTCGAATTTGAAACTCTGAAACTTCCACAATACTTCAATATTGATACTTAGACTCCCATAATTTTTCTTTTTCGTGTTCTATAAAATTTGCATGGTATTTTGAATTCATGGAAAAACAAAGAAGTTTTTTTTTTTTTGCTCATTTATAGATACAAAAGAGTATATGGTTGTGACGGAGAAAAGATAAAGCGATATGTTTTGTGGTCGTTAATAGATGTCTTTAGAGTAATTGTTCATCATACCTCTAATTGAGAAAAGCTACATGTAGCTTGAGAAAGATGGTGCGTTAAAAAACGACATAATTTCCATTGCTAACTCGTTAACATGTGTTTTGAGGATATTCTTGAACAAATTATTCCCTTTGATTCATAATGAGAAAGTAAATCAAGAATCCCAAATTTAAAATATATATATATATATATATAAATTACTTCTTTGTATGGCAACAAATCATCATAAAGAAAATCATTGATCTTGATATAGGCCATTTAGAAGAGCATATCCAAGTCATTTTTAATTTTCTCGAAAAGACATTAATCATTTCATATTGCTCTCATGTGAAGAGGGCACTTTCTTTTAAAGCATTAAGGTTATCGCTTTTATTGGTGACTTAAAAATTGAAAAATGGATCGCAAAACTCACGATACACAAGCACTATGACCAGCCTTTATCAAATATCCTATAATTACGAGAAAATTATAATAAAAGGTAATCTAAGGGAAAATTCTTTTTTCCTACTCTAGAGTAAATTGATTTGCCCACCAAATAATAAAATGAACTTATTTATAATTTCCACAAAAAGCACTCCCAAAGTGACACCACACCGGACAGCTATGTGAGAGAGAGGGACCAAAGGGGTTGACTTTCAATTTTGCTATTAATGCGCCTTTAAAGCGTATTAAATAACGAATAAATTGTCCAAAATTTAAAAAATATAAAACATATAACGGGTTGTAATAATAACATAGTAGGGATGTTCTTATGGAATGGCCTAGTGTTTTGCAGGTTCCACTTAGGCCAACCGATTTTACCACCAAAAAAAAAAAAAAAATCCAAAGTTCTCTCCTCCTCCGCCGAATCTGACAAGTGGCATCCTGGGTTGTCTTGCCTGACATTTGATTAATGTTTAAATTTTTTTTTTGGCATAAAATTATATAGAGTTTAGTACAAACAGGTTGCTTGTCCGAAAAATGAAAAATTAAGTCCATATATTGACTGCGACTTTTGCAGTTGATATGTGAAATTCATGTTAATGAGTGATTCCAGGACACCTAGTAATTAAAAGAATTAATGTTACAAGTTTTACTAAAATGACCATTAAAAAAACTCTATAGTTTTCAGTTTATAGCTAAAACAATCTAATTTGATTCACGATTCATCTAAAAGCCAAATGTACTCAATTTCAAAGTGCCTATACCAGTCAGTAACGACAATAATTTTTACGATGAAATTATCGTACAATTTAACTCTATTTAACTCATTCCATGATTGTAAAAATATAATAAAAAGCTACATCAGATTAGACAAAAATGGAAAACACATGGATCTAAAATCCCTATGATAACTTTCTGCCTTGGTCTCTAGGCAACATTGACCCAAACCAACCTCCATATCGATATTATGGTGACAGAAATGCTTGTCAGACATAGATTCGATCTTCAAGATATTAACTAGATACATAACAAAAAGTACAATCCATTTAATCTATGAATTTTTTTTTTTAGTAACTTGACAAGTTCATAAAAAAAAATCACTATTTGATAATATTTGAGAACTAGACATTTGAAGAGGGGTATGCAAATTCTATTTTTTTGGGATTTTTTTTCATGGAGATAATAACTGGATAATCAATATTCATTCTTTTGTTTTTTTAATTTTTTGGGTAGATTTTACACATTAAATTTGGCAAGCAAGACCTCCAAAAATCCAAAACATGAACTCAAACACCCAAAGGAGACAGGGAAGGGGAAAAGGGAATGGACCAGAAGACAGCCTGTGCTCAAAAGGCCAGTGACAACAAACACTTTCAGCAGTCACTGCCAGTGCCAACTCTACCTACAAAGGCCATACAAACCTATCTTTAATTCCAACATTTATTATTCCTTATTTTTTAAATAAATTAATTTCTTTTTGTTTCAAATTAAATATATATATAATTAATTCAGACCGACATTAATAATTCCTCCCTGCAAAACTATCTGGCCCTTTCAAATGGGGACAGCGATTGTTCCTAATCCTAATAGCCTATAACCTCCCTCACCCCCTACCTACCTGCAACTCTATCTTTCTCTGCAATTCTTGGGCTTTGGGAAATAATTGCAGGGTGTGTTCTTCACCATTGAAGATGCCTAATCAAAGCTCTAACCATGGTTGGGAACCCATTGTGCTCAAATTGGGTCGTCGTCGCAATTAAAAATTTAGCGCTATCTCAAAGTTTCAAATAAGAAAAAGAAGGAAAAATAAAAAATATTGAAATGAGTACTAAGTTCTTAAATTGCATTTGGTACGATGAAATAAAATCGAAATAGAAAGAAAGATACTTTGTGAGGATTGAATGAATTAAGATTTTTTTTGTTTAGTTTGCCAAAGAAATTTGGTGGGAATAGAAATGAATGGTTTATGTAGTAAATGTAAAATGTAATTCCAATTTTCAAGATGATGACATTATTATAGCATGACATAATTACAACTCAATGATAAAATATTTCACTAATTAATGGGCTAAAATTATCATTCAATAATTCTGTACATGATGAATGATTGCTTGAGTTATTATTGATTACTTGAATTTTTTTATTGAATATATATATATATATATATCTTAAGTTTAATTATAAAATTAGTTTAACCACATGACAACCAATCATGATAGTTGATATTTTGCTATTCAGATTAGTGATGTTAAAAATTGTATTTTATCAATTTTAGCTTTTTATTAGCTAATATTCAAAATCTTTTTGAGTTTTATGTTGGTGCGATATTGGAATGGAGTTTGACTCCTTCACACAGTATAACAATAAAAGTACACATGACTTAAAAAAAATCAAAATCATGTGCAAAATTAGTCTTAACTAGGCTTATCAAAAAAAGATGGTATTGTCCCCATAAGCGGATTAAATGCTATGTGCTATAATTGTTTTCTTTCTCTTTAAATTTGATGAGACATTGATGGTTTTACGACATACTTTAATCAAAATATGTCATAACAATGCTGTCTTATAAAAAATTAAGAATTAAATAGAACTTTATTATTTTATAAAAATTCACGTTATCGTGAGAGCTAAATAGAGATTTCATCAGAGACTTACCTAGATTAAAAATTCCAGCCGCAGGAATGGCTATCGAGGCAAGACAGACCCTTCTCGAATCGAACTCTAAGGGTGTGTTTGTTTATGTTTCTTTTTTTTGTTCATAAACAGATTTTTTATTTTTTTGTTCTCGGGAACAAAAAAAGAACAAACGTGTTTGTTTGCGTTTTTGTTCCAAATCGCATTTTTTTGTTCCCGAGAACAAGAAAAGAACGAAAATAAGAAACAAAAAAAAATTGTTTCTCGTTTCCTAATAATTTCTGGAACAAATTTTCTCTCTCCACTCTTTTCTTTTCTTCTTCTTTTTTTTTTGGCCGGTCGCCGGCCTCGGCCATGGCCGGCGACCGGCCGTCGAGGGCCGGCGACCTCGCCGGCGTCAGCGCCGCCCGGCGAGGCTCGGCCTCGCCTTGGCCGGGCGAGGCCGCCGCCCCTCGTCGGCCCTCGTTGGCCGGTCGCCGACCATGGCCAAGGCCGGCGACCGCCAAAAGAAGAAAAAAAGAAAAAAAAAAGAAAGAAAAAAATGAAAAATAAAATAAAAAAAATTAAAAATTAAAAGAAATAAAAAAAAGAACACAAATTTACCAAACATGTTTTTTTTTTTTTATTCTAAAACAGTTTACCAAACGCGTTTTTTTGTTCAAAAACTATTCCCCTTAACGAAATAGTTTTTACTATTTCTGCTCTAACAAAAAAAAAAAAACACAAACAAACGCATCATAAATCTCTCGTAGGACTGAAATCAAAGGGTGTGCGTACGGACAACTTGTACGGCTGTTTTTCGTTTTTCTTTTCTTTGTATAAAAATGTAATTTCGAGCAAAAGATTTGATGGTGTGCACGACGCTCGTGTGGACTTTACTTTTCACGTGGCAACTGGGGCCACGAACGGTTTGTCTTTTATTTCCTTAAAAATCTGTGTGGAACGTCAATTTTTAATTAAACAAAAAATTAGGGGGAAAAGAAGAAGAACATAGAAAATAGTGCCCACGCTCTCCTTGCCTAATTAATTTATTATTAATGAATCGATTGAGGATCCGATGCCGCACTAGATTTAGTTAATAGCCCGAATCCCCCATTTTAACTTTTTTCTAAAAAATGGGAGTGTATTATCTGGAAATTATCAAATTTTGTAATTAATTTTCATCTCACATGAAGTGGCATTCAAGGCAAACTGCTATCGTCAAGCTTTGGGGGTGCCAAGTTGATGATGGGAAGTCTAATATCCCTCAGGTTGGGCAGATAGATTGCTAGGTATATATGCCGATAACCAAAAACCTAGCCTCCTTAGCCAATATGACTTTCGATTAGTTTAATTTTAAAAGCACGAGTACGTCGATTATGAATATACGGAGATTAACACAACGATTTTCAAAGGGCATGTTCGAACATTCAATAATTCGAAAGTATTCGACTCTAAGGAGTTCGACTCGAGGAAGATGATGGAACCCCCAAATTATAACAACACTTCTCATGAAAGCAAACAAGGACACTAGAGGAAGGAACAAAAGTGCAATCAAGATGATAATATTGATAATATCATATATAGTAATCTTGCTAATGTATAGTGTTTTCATAAAAAGCTACGCATATATGCGAATAATCAAAACCTAGCCTCCACAAGAAGACATATGACTTCTGATTAATTTAATTTTAAAAGTACGAGAACGCCAACTATAAGTACACGGAGACTGACACGGCAATTTTCAAAGGCTCGTTCAAGCATTCAATAATTAGAAAGTACCCAACCTTAAGCGGTTCGGCATGAGGAAAATGGTGGAACCCTCAAACGATAGCCACCCTTCTCATGAAAGTGAACGAGGGCACTAGAGGAAGGAACAAAAATGCAGTCAAGATGATAATATCATATATAGTAATCTTGCTAATGTATAGTGTTTTCATAAATAGCAATGTATATATGCCAATAATCAGAACCTCGCCTCCATTAAAAGACAACTATGACTTTCGATTAATTTAATTTCAAAAGTGCAAGAACATCAACTATGAGTATATAGAAACCAACACCGCGATTCTCAAAGGGCTCGTTAGAGCATTTAATAATTTGAAAGTATTCAACCCTAAGTGGTTCGCTCAATGTGCAAGAAGATATTCAAGAAGCGGCTTAGGAAATATGGCGGAACCCTCGAATGATAACAACCTTTCTCATGAAAGTGAATGAGGACGCTGGAGGAAGGAACAAAAGTGCAGCAAGATGATAATATTAGATCCGGTAATCTTGCTAATGTATAGTGTTCTCATAATGATTAGCCAAGGACAAGACGCTAGTTCTAGTTCGATATTCCATGTGGGCTTGTTCCACTTTTGTGTGCACGACTTTCTCAAACATCAAACACGGAAACTCCCATGAACAAGCATGAACGAGTCTTAATGAACTCAAGGATAAAATGGAAAAATGTAAGTTACAAGGGCATAGAAGCAGAAAAACTGACCTTTTGCTCCACTCTGCAAACTTTGTATGAGGTTTCCAGCAATGTGTGGACTGTAGACTCTCTTGAATATGAGAGAGAGAGAGAGAGAGAGAGAGAGAGAGAGAGAGAGAGGTATTTTTGTCTAAGCCATTGAAGCTGTGAGGATCATGTTGGGTACAAATAGGAGAATGAGTGATGATGCATTCATGGAGCCACCTAAGCAGATGCCAAAAAGCAAAGGCTTGGACCCTAATTGTTGGGAGCATATCGCCGCTCGATCTTGCCTCGATCTCCCCTCGTTAAAACCCAAAAGTTGGCGTCCCTTTATCTTATTTTATACCTGCATTTCATATTTCATTTATATTAATGCCAAGTTGCCTATTTTTAAGGGATTGCTACTCATTTTTCATTTCATCTCCAATTTCTGGGCTCCTGGAGTATTTTTATCTCTCGGTTCTTTTCTCTTTCCGACACACTCGGTTAATTGAGAAGACAATCTAGCTAATTTTAGCTGATATGATCTGTAGTAAAAATCGAGCATGTTTGATACGGGTTCTCTTCAGGACGTACAATTTGTACTTGCGAAGTGTTGGATGAAAATTATTTCTTTTACATATCAATATTGATCATATACTTTTCTTTCTTAAAGGGTTTTGAAAACTTAGCTCGGCAAGATGGTCTAGTTGTTTGTGTTTTAGTTGACAAACTATAGGGACATTGAACACTTCTTCACTATCAAGGGCTTGTTGGCTTTTGATTTCCCATGCTTTAAACATGTAGCTTTGGATGGCAACATTGCAAATTTAAATTGAAGAGAACAACGTGCTTAGTGGAAAATTGCTGAACAATTTAGAGAATAATTGTGGCAATCGGCAGCCTAACCAAAAGGGGCCACGTAATGATCTTTCATTCGACAAGATCGAATATCACTAAAGCTAATGAACCTACGCTATTCCATGTGGTGCACACATTCATTGATTTATATCTTGATTTGGCTTAAAGTTCAGAAAAAGACGCGGCCACAAATCATCATGAATCATGCACATACGTGCACATCCCTCATTGGCCTACAAAATCTAGGGTTTCGTTAGGTTTTTTTTTTTTTTTTTTTATATATATGAAACTTGATCAAACTCTCTATGTCCCACTCACATGCTCTCTTGACTTCTCTTTTGGCCAGGCATATAGAACTTGACTTGGAATGCACATTTCTCCAAGAGCACTCACTCCACACTTTGCATGGTGGCATCATGAGTGCTTATCTCATCCCTTTTCTAGGGTTTGGCCCATTTGACAACCAAGGTCACGCTCCCCCCTCTTCGATTTATTCATTTCCAAAGAATTTTGCTCAGCTGGCACTAGAGATTTCCTTGGTCTATATGTCTCTCTAGTCTAATCACAAGCCTAACCATCTCTCAATTAAAGAATTAAAACCACGATTTGTTGACCCTCCTCGAGATGCGATGCTTGTTGGAGAGTGGACTGTCGTAGACCATGTGAACGTATAAGAAGGGTGATCTCCTTTGATATTATACGCAAATCTTGGATTCTCAACCGAAAAATTATGTATGAGTTATTTAAATGGTTGATAAGATTAGGATATGATGAGGAAAAGCTAGGTTTGGTAGCTCAACTTAATAGTTTAAATCCACATGATTGAGACCCACTTGTGTGAATACATGTTTATTTGATCAAGTATCCCTTTCAAGATCTAATTAGGGAGTTAAATATCTCGTGTATAGCGACTAAGTTATCAAGTTCTCGTCTTGTCTATGTAAACATCCTGATCTAGAGATGAAAAGGGAAGAAAGTTCGATCTTTAGAATAAAAGTATCACTAGCTTTGAAATACCCATTAATCATAATAGTCATTGACAACCATTCCACTGGGGTTGGGTGACTTGATTTTCGACAATACAAGGTTGTGAGAACGCATCCGGACAAGAGTAATAGATAAAAGGGGTGCGAAATATCTAAAAACTACCGGTGGAGAAAGTCCATGCATATGTTTCATCGACCGATTTAGCGGGATTCATTGTGCTCGGTTGCTAGGCTCCATCACAAGCAAGCGAACCGAAAGAGACATGTCGTACCTTCCACGGAGTGATCATTGGGATCCCGTTGTTCTTCTCACATCGCAAGCTACCAAAAAAAGTGTGTGGCCTCGGATGCAAATACGTCACCATCTCTCTCATCCGAGGCTCTCTTCAGAGAGTCAAGACATGACACACCTCGGAAAGGTCCAAAAGAAAAAAGAAAAGATAAGATAAAAAAAGGAGAAGAGAAGGTACATCGCGTACGTTGTCGGAAAGGTAATGCGATGTTGACTTTTCTGGGGTCCAACACGGCGTCGTCCATTCGCTCTATGGGGAATAAAGGTTAGTGTCGGCACGAATCCAAACCCATTTCTCGCCGCTTCTCCTTTGGCTTGCTTGCTTTCTCAAGTTCTTCCTTCCTTCCTTACTCGTCTTGCGAAAGAAGAATTCTAATTCGAGAAAGGTCAAAGATGAGGCAAACCAGGCATAAAAAGAAAGATAAATATACCTTTATATAAATTACCTCTAAGGTATTGACATTTTATTCTCTTTTTTCAAATCATTAATGAGATCTTCGTATTTTCTTGATTCATATATAACGATCTTAATTTTACATGTTTTTTCATTCTACGAAGACCCAAAAGATGGGTCGTCCACCATGTTTTGAAAAGTCTAGTGATTGAAAAAGGGAAATTGACCCTGCACGAGAATGATACGGAAAGCAAAGTTCCTGGTGCTCGTAGGATGCTTCAATCTTCATCGGAATCATGAGGAAAATGAGAGGAAGTCGTTCGTCAAATGGGGCAAACAGTGGGATGCTGACGTGTCAATTGGACGGTGTCTCTATTGAAAGATGCATTCTGTCTCAAGGATAATTTCCCCTCCTTGATTGGCCACATAATAAGTTTGGAAAAATTAGAGAATATTTTGAAGCAGTGGGCGTGGCACAAATCGGTTCATTATTTCACAAATTCAATGATTGCCACAAGATAGTGTTGGCCCCAATACAAGAATAATCATGAACCATGTACCTTGCAAGCGGCCTACCCATCGCCGCTAGTGGTGGTTGACTAGAAAAGTGCACGTTCATGTGGGAATCCATCCTTGTCATGTCATCTTTAACATATGCAAGAGCCGCCCTCTCGATCCAATCTTGTAAAGGGATGGAACGAAAGTTGCTAAAAATACAAGAGGGTACACGATAATGAAAAGAACATGCACTTCCAAGTGTTGGAATAGAGAGATTAGAGAAATTGAAGACCAAGATGACCATGCATTGTCATGTTTAACATATGCAAGAGCCCTCTTGCATTCGACATTACTTGTTGAACGCGATTGTACAAGATAATGAAATGAACATGCACTTCCAAGTACTGGAAGAGAGAGTCTAGAGAAATTGAAGGCCAAGATGACCATGTAAAATAGGTGTGGTAGTTGTGAGTGTCACAAGCCAATGTGTTTGCTCATGAATTCTGACCATGTGGCAAGTTAAAGTTTCTCCTTTTTACTAGCATGACATGCATAAGATTTGAGGCACTCAATTTTGTAGACTTAAGTGTTAGCGTTGGTTGAACAAACGAGATGGGAGAGACGAAATATGAAGATTGTGTTTTGATAAAGATGAAAGTTGAAAAGAATTGGTTTCATAAGAAATTTGAAAGTGTGTGCTCAACTTGTCGAGACAGACTATTTGCTAGTTAAATCGAAGAATCTAAGATCCGTATGTTTCCTCATAAATTCAAACAAGAAGTACTTTTGAGCTGAAAAAGAGTTGAAGTGTGAATGCCGTAAGATTTATAATATATTGATGATTTGTTGGTAAGAAGTGTGGTCGTACAATCCGTTTTGAAAGACTAGCATCGCTTACTCAAGCAGCGGGTTACGGATACTAGACGACTGTCGGTGGCGCTATCTTTGCGGAGCGGGCGGCTGATTTGGTAAGTCTGCTGGTGGATCCAAGCCCAAATATTCCCCTCGTCTCCTGTGGGGAATTTGGAAATTTAAGACAGAAGTGGGCTACTTTGAAATGCATCAGACCAAGTTTGCGGAGAACAAATTGACTAGAAAGCTTTACATCTGGGTCCTGTGGTCCAATCCGTGTATGCTTAGAAGCCCATCGTGGTGAAATTCAAAGAAGTGGTTGGGCTAGCATTTCTAATTCTAGAGGAGGCCCAAATCCAATACACTTTTGAATAGATCAAAGAGGATGTGTCCAAAACACAAGCATGGCCCAATAGAGAAGAAAAACCACCAGAGGTGAACGGTTCTAGGTTTTATTTAGATTCTATCCGAAATCCGGAATCTACCCGTTGAAATAGGTTCCATAATTTTGGAACCTGAAACCTACCCCGCATCTTATGATAGGGTAGGTTGTAGGTTCTCCCTATGTTCCACGTGTACTTTTAATTGAATTATTATAGTGAATCATTATATCTAATGATCACCATTTGTTACAATCCATTAATTATAATTCATATTTAGACATACAAAAATTTTCAAATATTAACAAAGTAAAAATCTCAGTCATGTATATCGTCGAAAATTGAAACTCGAACTAGTAGTTTGAAATTATATATTCATCATTAGACGCCACGGGATGCCGCAAAATTGCGTGAAGACATAGAGGGAGAAACACAAAAACTTGTAGTTCCCGATTCTACCCTTTCTAGAAACCATGTCAATTGATTCAATGTTGGTATATATCTTTTCAAAATCAAATAAATTTTAAATCCATATGATTGTCATGATAATGCTATATGTGGACTAGACACTACAACACAAGGTCACTATAGAGGCCCAATTATCTATGGTATCGTAGTATTATCGATGTCATGTGATACCATCTAGGAAACTTTAGAGATTAGCTGGGAAGGGATCGGATACTCTTCACTGTTCTCGTGCACCTAGACACAAAAGTATTAATTATCATTCGTGATGCTAATATAGGAGCTAATCATGGGTCTAACTAACATCAAGAGAACTAATATGCTCGCGGGAAATGACACGTGTCTTATGAATAGATACGATCATTTTACAAAGCACATTGAAAAACAATAACTAGACCGATCAAATGGATGGGTGGGTGGGGTTGGGTTTGGGTTGGATCATAAATGATCCGACCCAAATTGACATATTAACTCGTTTATGATTTATTTATCTGTAATATAATGTGAATTTCTTGACCTATATCCGACTCGACCATATCCTACCTAACTTGTATTGTTAAAATATTTCCATATTTGAACTTAATTTATGAAAACTCATATTCACACTGAAGTGAAAGTGCGGAGTAAGCGAGAACAAGAGCTAGTGAGTGTGAGAGAGAATAAAGAAATAGTTATAGAGATGGATTAAACTAAAGTAAGTTGTAAGCAACTTTTAATACTTATATTATATTTAAATTTATTTATGACCCATTTACTAAATATAATCGACCCATTTATTAAATATAATCAATCCATTTATAACCCATTTAATACCTATATGGGTTTGAGAAAAAGGGCGTATGACCTAATAATTACGTAGCAATCTCTCAATACTCAAATGAAAAAAATCTAACCCGTCTTCACCCGACGAGTCCCGGCATGCCTTGAGATAAGAAACACTATCATGATGCGACCAGGCCGATGCCAACCTCCAATGGCCGGCCTAGTAGGTTCAAACTTTCCCCCTGGATTCCTGCCTGCCCACTATTATATTATTCTCCTGCGATAGGGATTGTTTGCTACCTGTGTTGTGTCGTGTCATGGTCATAGTGATAGCAACGTGCCCAATATCTCCATGTTCCCACGAAGGATCTAACACAAAGAACATATATTCCCACGATCCATGATGTAAGCACGGAGCTACGCTCCAATCAAATCATAATCCGTAAGATTACTACCCCGAAATTTCCTAATAAACTTATATAACGCCTTTTCAATATTGCTCGGATGACGTCGTCGATTGGAAAGCTACCGAAGAGAAACGAATATTTCTATTTTTTTAAAAAGTTTTATAAATTTTTTCGCTTCTGTTTTTTCTTTTTTCGTGTTGGATTTACTGGCAGGCATTATGCTTTTCATCTTCGACTGAATGGACAACCAGTCATTCCATGAAAAATTCCTTCGGCCCCATCCACTTCAACAACGCTGACGCAATAATTCTGTAAAGCTACGAAAAGTTTAATTAGGAAGTTGCATAGAAATATAGAAAAATTGGACGTGAATTTTCCGTGTTTTCAGCACCTATGTCACCTTTCTTATTCTCTTCCTTATCCGATGGAATAATATTGGTACGGCCACAATACTAATTTGTAATCTTTTTGAGCTAAAAAGAAAATTATTCTACCTAGTTTTTTTTAAATGTTTTTTTTGGGGTCGAAATCTACTGGTTTAGAGGATTGAAAGGATATGGTTTTCTCTAGATTGCATCCGCCCTACGTTGGAGGCCTCTCCTTTATTCGGTCCTTTGTGTTCTTGTGACGTAAGGGAATTTTGAAGTTTGACATTCCGTTTGGGAATTTTGATTTCTAGAAGGGTGCATACTTAATAATTCGATTTAGCAATTAAAATTAGGGATTGCGTTCCCAAATTTCATCCTCCTTTGGGGTTTTTTACCATCGGCCGATGCGCACACCATAGGACTTTGGGCCTATAAAGGCTATCGTGATAAAGTTGAGGCATTTAGCATTCCACTAATATTTACAGAATTTCTTAGCAATGCAAGTCCCACCAAACATTGGCATTCAGCATTTCATAGGATGTTGCTTTTAATGAAAGGAATTTCTTTCAAATTTGTCCTTACTAAATCATCTAAATTTCAATTTTACCATCATCTTCACTAGATCATGCAAACATGGCTGGCGTTGCGCGTCATCAGCGATGAGCTCAAATTTGATCAATAAGCTTAAATCTGACCATTGTTAGCTCACATTTGCCACCGACAGCTATCGACCAAGGTCAAATGACCCTCATCAAGGCTGCCATGTCACCCGAGGCCGTCGATTTGGATTGCTTTCAGTTGGGTTTCTTCGATCTTCTTCGGGTCTCTAATTTTTTAATCACTTTAATTTTTTTTTTTTTACTAGAAACCCCAATCTAAAGTAAATAGACCAAGAGCTACTTAAATAAGCAATTTAGTTTAAAGTCCTTTGCTTTTATGCAAATGTATTGGGCAAAAGCTCTCTCAAATGCACCCTCCGTCTTACACAAGAGCCTGTTATGTTCAAATAATAATAAATAAATAAAAAAGATCATCACGTGCTAAGATTTTTGGCACGTGCACATCTAATTTGCAAATAAATGGTCCGGTCGCTCATAATGAGCTTTGGATGGGGTGACATGGAAGGCAGGAAGAGAAATTGCTCAAATAATCAAGTTCAAGATCAACATGGTGGGTGGATGTCACATGCTCTCGTCTACACCTTTAAATGGAGGATGACCCTTATTCTTCACTGTTTTCTTCACCCAAACAATTTAAGTTCATAGACTAAATTGAACATGTATAAAAAATTTAAGGATTAAATTAAAAAAATTAAAGGTTTGAAAATGACATTACGTAGTTGATCAAAATTTAAGGATCATTTGTATAATTATCCTAATTATACCTTATAAAAAATTTATGACTAGAAGGCTTAGGCAAAGATTTAGACATGACCTTATCGGATCGGCCCATCCTATTAATCACATCTAGGTATAAGAAAAAAGCTCACATATGAGATTATATTTAACTATAAGTTCTAATTGTAGAATGCGATTCATTTTAAATCTTTCGATTGGTGCAATCAAGTTTTAAATCATTTGGAGAGACGTGATCAAACTTCTTTGCAAGAATCGCATCTCAATAACCTTATAGGCCGTGACATAACAAATTTTTTGTTCATGGAAAGAATAAAGAATGAATGAGAACAATTGGGTTTCTATGGTTCCTCGAGAGGCTGATCTCCTGACCTAAAAATGTCGCAACTTAGTATATTTTGCTGTATCACCTACACAAGAGATGTTTGCACCTTAAAACATTTC
Organism: Eucalyptus curtisii; assembly: GCA_017140595.1. Lineage (NCBI taxonomy): Eukaryota > Viridiplantae > Streptophyta > Magnoliopsida > Myrtales > Myrtaceae > Eucalyptus > Eucalyptus curtisii. The sequence continues at coordinate 2,960,825 of CM029502.1, forward strand.
AAAAGATTTTCAATGAATGATCGAGATACATCCTTTTATAATTCGTTAGCACAGATCTCCAAAGTTTGGATTTTCGAGAACTTGTAGAAGCACCCTGTAAAATGATTTAGGATTACTGGCACAAATTGCAAAAAAATTTATGGCCAAATTGAGTGTATATTATGAAACTTCAAGTGCAATTTCACGAGGATGCGGTATGGGCGACTAGAAGGTGTTTTGGGACCACATTTGACCGGTAAAAGTAGTGGATGATGCTTGTGCCTCCATTGTTATTTCCAATGCTTGGTAAACACTATGTCACGAGCATTCTCCTAGTTCTTCACGGAATTGAAATGAATGGCTGAAGTAATTTGTTCCCCAGATCCAACTTTTGCAGAGAGGGTCGGTCAAACTTCGAATAATGTCAGAATTGCTGCTTCATTCGGGCTAATTCTCTTTAAAAAATCCCAACTTAAATTCAATCCTAATTTTGCCCTAGATTCTTTTTTTTTTTTCATCTAAAAAAATCGACAACTTTCACTCTAGTCTCAAATCTCTCAATTTAAAGATTGCCACTAGTTTCTTCATGACCATTAACATCAGGAGGGTGCTATTGTTCCATACGATGGTGTGGGTGTTGATGAAAACACCTCCAACTAGCTTGGATGCTAATGGTTTTGAAGAAACTAGAGGCAAGTTTCGGACGTGTGAGTAGATTTGGGACTAGAGTGAAAGTTGGCGATTTTTTTTAGACAAAGAAAAGTTTATGGCAAAATTGAGACTGTAATTAAAGTTGGCGGATTTTTTTTTTTTTAAAGGAATCAGGCCCTTCATTTTCATTGGGGTTTTATCTATTGGAGGCACTTGTTATACGACGTGATGAATTGCAAGTGTATATTCAATCAAAGGACCACATTAAGTACATATTTATTACGAACGTGTGTTGTCACTTAACATCATCGATCTTGTAGATCGATTTTAGTGTACTTGCTATTAGTTATCATGGAAAAGAGTGAGATAAGATTGAGTTCCTCCAGCTCTTTCATCCGAGGACTCCAGCCAATGCCTTGTCCTTTGCAAATTTTGGAGTGAGTTCATACCCATTTCAAGAAATACATGCATTCTAATATATATAAATGTGCATTTTATTTATTGCTAATAAATATGAAACTTTGACTTCTAGTTCAAGTGGTCCACGGTATGAAAAGATGAGATGGGTATGGCTCTTGCATTCAATTCAAATCTTCCCAAAGCACATCCCATAGGGAACTAAAGCTATTCAATACTGTTGAACTGCTACATCATTTAGTAAATCGATTTAGTGAATGCGTTTGAATATTGTCAAAGTTATTTCTATGAATGTTTGTGAATTTCTTGTCTATCGATTTGGATAGTTATTTTTGTCAAAATTTCAATTAAGCAAGTGAGATTATTATAGTTTAGTAGACACAATATGTTGCGTTGAAATAGTGTAAAATAGATAGAAGCTCCAAATCAAAGAAATAGAAACCTCCGCATCCGGTCAAATCTTACCATCTTAGTTGGAGCATTGCTGCCCAAACAAAATTGAACGTCCAAGGTGATTCAAGACCCCAAGCCATCACAACTTGGATTCGGTTCGCATCCGAGAAGACATCATTCGAATCAACACACGGTCAGTGATTAGCTTGGATTCGTTGATCCATCGCTTCTCAAAGAGAGATTAAAACGGCAAGTTTTAGAGAGAGATTAAAGCGTCATGTCAAACGAGGTTTTGTTTTTGCATGCCTCCACTCACATCAAGATGGGCCCTAGATACGTGCGGATCGCAAATTGTGCAATAGAGCATTTCGCCAAAAGATTTGTGTCCTTTTCCCCCATGTTAATATTGTTTATGACGGTCCGTGTTGGAGCGGTCAAACCCATCTTTTTCAATTGCTTTCTTTAAAGACATCGTTATTTTTTAAGATTTGCAAAAAAAATAATAAAAAAATAAAGAATAATTCGTGACTTGTCGGGCTGTGATTGGGGCCCCTTTCCAGTTTCCATTTCCTTCCAGTAATTAAACAAATCGTTTTAAATGAAAGGGAAAGCTGCAATCGCAGTCAGCAAAGCAACCTGAACTCCTTCTTCTTTTTTTTTTTTTTTTTTTTTTTTTTTTTTTTTTTTAATTATAATTTTTTTTGTTGTTATTTTGTCTCCGTCTGTATAATACTTTTTTTTTTTGTCTAATTTGCTTCAAAATTTCGGAGCCAAAAAAAAGATAAATTGTCGACAAATTTAATTTAAAAGAAAAAGTCTATCTTCGCTGCTTTGATGTATGATTAAATCTGAATCCAGTCGGTCCGTTGTTCCCCGTCTTATGGAATAAAGTCAACTTTCTGGCCGCCCAAACCCTTAAAATTTGCAAAGGCCTAAAATGTGGTAAAAAAAAGTCAAGATAATATCCCTATTTTATCAACAAAAAGATCGAATTTTAAAACCTATAATTGAAGCGATACACCGGAGCTTACCTAATCATTATGGAAAAAAAATTATCTGATGCGTTGGACAAAGGGAGATTAAACATTTAAAAAGGGGAAAGGAAAAGCTTAGTATATATTGGATTTTTACATGCAAATTCTATGAAATATCACTTGAAATGAAAGGCACTAGAGAAAAAAAAGACTTGTAACAATATCAACCGTATTAGATCAAACTGTGCAAACACAACATTATAAAGAACGTATAAATTTGTGCTATTTTATGGGTAATGATAATATGAACGAACTATATCGGTATCACTTCACATGTAAAGAAGTAGAGATAACTTTTCCAATGCTGGACAATTGCATTTTCTATCAACTTTTAAAGGGCATATTTTGAATTTAGGAAAAAATGAGACTTATGGAAATATTGATTGAAAGCATTTCTTCAAGAGCATGGCATATATTAAAGGGAAATATTCGGCAAAAAATACAAATAATAAAGTACAATTATTTGGACATTTCGTCGTGCAAATCTATCGAATAATCCCTAGCACTTTGTGTGGGGGCAGCCAGCAGCAGCATGCTGTCCCGTCTTGCAATCCTAGACAGAGACCGTCTCCTTCAAGATCGACCGAGACCCACGAATCGATTACGGACGGGGACGGCGATGGAGAGATCTTCCGAACACTCGCCGACCAATCGTTCGATGAAATGTCCGCGACCCGTTTCTCGAATTCGAGAATGGATTCTGGCAGGGGGGCGACTACCCATTTCGCGAATTCGTGGACTTATCACTGGGTCGGAAGCAAAGAACGAAATTGGAAACTCGAGAGCTCGCGATCGCTCCGATTCGATCGAAGCGAATCACAGAGAGAGAGAGAGAGAGAGAGAGAGAGGGAGGGAGGAGAGGACATCGTCCGAACTGTGTAAATCCTGCATCAGTTGCTGCTGTTGCTGCTGTCCTTCCTTTCACTGTGATAGTACAGAGATGGTGTGAGCAAGCGATTTTGGGCTCCGAAAAGCTCTCTACCTTTTCTTTCTTTTAAGCCATTCCATTCCAATTTCTATAGACAAAATCGAATGAATCTTTTGCCTCTTGTATTCACTACCAAAAATTTCCACCCTTTGGATTTTTTTTTACACGCATTACACAGTCGATCACACTGTTCATGGCTCGATTTCAATGGCTGATTTCAACCGCCGCTCTCGCCAAAAGATCAGAAGGGCATGATGTGGGTCGTCTTGGTATCGTAGCTAGACAAGCACGGAGGCCTGGATGAGCTCACCTTGCAGGTCCGGAGCAGGTCGCCGGCCATCTGCCGCACCGGCACCGGGCAGTTGCTCTGCATCAGCAGCAGCATCTTGGCCACCCCGTTGCACTCCGCCACCACCTCCCGCGCCCTCTGGTCCCCGAACAGGCAGCACACGCTCCACAGCGTCGCCACCGCGTGCTCCGTCGCCGCCCCCGACACCTTGAACACCTTCTGCAGCACGGCCCCCAGGCACGCCGCGTCCCCGCACAGCGCCGCCCGCCCTTCCTTCACGGAGGACGCCACCTCCAGCAGCTTCAGCGCCTTCTCCGTCACCGGGACGGTCGAGCCCGGCGAGGCGAGCAGCTGCCCGAGCCGCCTGATCGATCGCAGCGCCACCAGCCTCGTCTTCGCGCGCTTCGACACCGATATTTGGACGAGGCACGAGAGGCTCGCCTCCAGCAGCGCGGGATCGGTCTCCGGAGCGACCAGGTTCAGCAGCCGGAGGAGAAGCTGCTCGCACTCCGCCATCGCGAGCTTCGTCTCGGCGTCGACGGCGGCCGATTCCAGGATCCTGGCCGCCGCGACCTTCGACTCCGATCTCCCCCGCTCGATCACCATGAGAATCGAATCCACGCGACGGCGATCGCTCTTGACCACCGCGCTCGCGAAGCTCCCGCGGTCCTCGAGCCTGCCCGACACCATTCCCAAAACCCTAACCACCACCTCGAGCGACCGCACTCTCCTCTCCGACTCGTCCCCGTCGAAGTCGAGCATCCTGAGCAGCGCGCCCGGGAAGCCCTCGATCCCCGCGAGGAGATCGCAGTTCTCCTCCGACTCGCCCGCGAACCGCAGGATCCCCGGCAGCGACGACGCCGCCACCACCACGCACCCTCCGCAGCCGGCGACGGCGACGGCCCTCGCCGCCGCGAGGGCGCGGTCGCGGGAGGGGGCGAGTCCGGGTGCGGGGGCGGCGGGTGCTCGGCGGCGGCGGCGGCGGCGGGGGCGGGGGCAGCGGGCGGAGTCGGACCAGATCCGGATGAGGCGCTGGAGGGTGAGGTTGGGGACGAACTCGCGGGAGTGGAGGACCTGCATGGTGGCGGGGCAGGTGTTGTTGCCGCCGTCGAGCCAGCGCTGGATGCTGGCGCGGTCGTAGGTGACGCCGGTGCAGAGGCTGACGGGGGACGTCATGACGTCGAGGGAGATGGGGCACCGGAAGAAGCTGGGGACGGCGATGTACAGGTCGTCCCGCCGGTGCCGTTCTCGCACCATCTTTTCTCGCCGGCGGAGGAGTAAAAAGGGAAGCTTTCGCCGGCGGCGAGGAAGGAAGGAAGGAAGAAGGAGGGAATGGAATGTGGTGGGAGTTGGAGATCGAGCAGCGAAAGAGCGTTGGTGGGTTTAAAGTAGGAAGACAGAAGAGAGAGAGAGAGAGAGTCAAAGCGTAGTGACGTCATCCCTCTTTTCTCTTTTTTTTTTTTGTTTTTGTTTTTGGGTGCCTTTGGGATTAGGACACTTTGAAAAGATGAGGGGAAAAGGGCAATGCTACTGTTGTTATTATAGGGCATAGATTTGGGTGGGATTTTTGTTTCACAAATGAAATTTGTGAATATTTAATGATTTTTTTTTGTTGGAATAACTCGGTTTTCGGTAATATAGAATTGCAATAGTAGTTGGACCGTGAAACCTCGACCACTCTACCTCTGTCTTCCAAGGATATCCATCGACCAGATCCTTATTCACATTCGTGAATACGCTCAGTCAAAAAAAGTTAATGTATATGTAATAACGCATGAATAAGTGATATAGCAAGCATGATTTGAAATATCGATAGAGTCCATGTTCAAATGATCTGCCATAAATAAGAAAAAGGGTATCAATTAGTCTCAGGATCCGGTTATTTTATGTTTCAGTCAACCCAAATCTCAAGCTCGCGTCCTCTGATTTTTCCTTTTGCGACATCGAAACTTCTTAAATATTCACAGTATCGATGTAGATTTATGTATAATTATTTGAAATTTGAGTTGTGTTTTATATAATGGCGGAGAAATAAAATATAATTTTTCGAAACTTATGTGTTAAGTATAATTAAAACGGGCTCCTCTTAATACAATGGGTAAAAGAAGAATACAATGCAAAGCACAAACACGCTTTTTTTATATTTTCCTTTTTAACTTTTTTTTGTCTCCTTTGCTTTTTGCCCCTAATTTCATGATTCGATTTCTCTTTTTCTCTCTCTAACGCACGCCCCCACCACCGCTTTCCGGTCTTCGGTCAACGAGCGGTGGTTCCCCCAGCTTTCCCCAAAAAACCGTTCGGGTTCGAGGCGCCGCTCCGGTGCGCCGCGGCCTAGGTGCGCGCTCCCGAATCCCGCGGCCGCGTCGTGCGGCTAGCGATGAGGCGCGAGGGCCTTTGGACGGCCGAGATTCGAAGGGAGCAGCGCGGGAAGATGGGGAGCGAAGCAGAGGATGGGAGGCGGGAGAGAACGTGGGGATGAGGGGTGCGGGCGGGGCCCACAGCAGTAGGCAAATAGTGCCCCGAAGGCGGGGCCCACGGGAGGGTTCGGTTGGTCGGAAAGGTTACGTTACAAGTAGACTCGGAAGCGCGAGGAGCCCTTTTTCGTCTTTTTCCTCTTTTTTTTTTTTCCTTTCTTTTTTCAATCTTTCGAAAAATATCATTATGCAATTCATCGCATATAATATCCTTTTTTTAACTTCATTTTATTGCGCGATTTAATCCAAGTTAACACCATGTTCTTTTCCCCCGAACATGATTTACACAAACGAAACGAGGAATCGAAATCGCATTGTGCATTAGATCCTGTAAAGACAGACGGGAAAACCGATTCGAATGTGACAAATCGAGTATGGTATTAAATAAATATGTCGTATTAAGGCGCTGTATATAGAGTAAATCGATTTGTACAGTGGTCCCTACACTATTACCATTATTGCAATATATATTTAAAAAAGGAAGGGGGGGTATTATTCTAACTTTATGCTCTTTTTCCGTGGTTGAATTTCGAGGGGGTATCTCTTTTCTTTTTTGGTTGGGGTAAGACAAAAGAGGGTGGGTTTTATTTATTTATTTATATGTCGGAAGCATTAATTATATTCCGTAAGGTCAGCTTTTTCGGCAATGAAAATTGTTGATATGCACATAGCCCCACAGCTGTCCGGGAGAGCTTCCCCCGCACCTTGAATGTCCAGCCTCCTGTTTTATATTTTCATCGTGGAATTCATTTTTTTTTATAAAAATACCCCCAAAAAGATCCGCTAAGCAATTACATAAATAAAATTTGTAAGTTTCCACGTGCTATTTTTCTCTTGTTATGTATAATTAATTTTAAAATATAACTATTACATTACGAGCTATGCTTCATAAGTACCTTGAGATACTTATTGATAAGATAGTATACATAAGGATCACCGACTCAAGTTATTAATTAATGGGGAGATCTTAATTTCTCTCTCTCCCTCAATGCTTGTCAGTGGTGTCCTCACATGACATTGAAAATTCAGACAATTTTCTCCCACATTTTAACAACGTTATTATAAATATTAATTCCTAAAATTAAGTTGAACAAGGATGCGTATAGGTCTTTGTGGTGCTTTTCATTTTTTTTATACATTTTTTCTTTTATTTCAAGTATTACAACTTTCAAGTTGACTTTTCATTTTACGTTAAACGACTTAAAGCTCTCAAAACATACTACTAGCAATTGTGATGTAGAATAATATATATATATATATGTGTGTGTGTGTGTGTGTGTGTATGTTGTCTCATACTGTTTTCACCCTTTTCACCCTCCAAGCGGCTATGGCATCCCCCTCCCACGGCTTATCAAATTGAGAAAAATAACCTCAAGTTAGCTAGTTAATCAAAATCACAAATGGAAATGGTGTAAGTTGCTATTAATTGAAAATGCAAAAGCTGTCCATTGTTATGAAAATACAAGACTGCCCAAATTAAAAGGATGATGTTTTATTCCAACACCTTAAGTTATTTTCTAATTCGTTTTTATACGGACTTCATTTCCTCGTTTCCACTAACTAATGTGCTCAAACTGATATCTACAAAGGAATTTTTATTTATTTATTTGCATTTGAAATTTTTATTGTAATCTTTCTTAATTAACATATTTTAAACATAAATTAAAATTATAAAAAGTTCACACCTTTGACCAAAGAATTTCTTTAAGTAAAACTTAAACTAAAGAATTGTACACTACAATGAGTTAGTTCAGATTGAACTTCAAAGAGACATTGTAAAATAAATGTAATGTATTAATATTCTTTTAAATTAGAAACTTAATCATTAAGTTTACTAAAATACTTGAATCTTAGATGATTCTCGCAAAAAATATGTGAACTTCTCCAATTTGAACACAAAAGAAGAAGAAACAACAATTTGGGAAAGGTTGATAAAAATTATTAAATTGATTGATCTATAATAATGGTATATTTTCTTCTTCCATCGAACTTATCATTAACGAGGTCTTAATGAAGGTATACCATCTAAATTAATGTGTGTTTAAAGCTATTTAATGGGGTGAAAATAGCATGAACCTTTGTGTATTACATGAAAAAAAAAGTATGAATTGCATTTCATTGAAGTGGTCTTCTTAGAGTGTGTTAGCTATATGCGGCTGAACTATAGTTGTGATGTGAATTGCCATAAGTTATATGTTTGGTAATATATGTTTTTAAGTTGGAATCACTTAAAGTTGGTGAGACCGCTTCCGAAATGCTATTGTAGCTTTTGAAGTGCTGGCGCATTTGAGGTGTTTGCCAATTAGACGTATTAAAGCTGCCGCACCCCTTTTCTCAGCCGAAATTGCTATTGTAAAGCTGTATCAAATAGTCTAACCACGGGCTTATTTTTTCTTTTTAATTTGAGAGTGAGAAAGTATAAAAATAATTTTATTCATTCAAAATTTAAACAGTATATAATGACATGATTTTTTAAAGTGTTGGATTATATCTTTTCGTTCTATCTTTTCATTTCACATTAGATAGTATGTAATTGATGATAGTCTTTTTTCTTCTTGTGATTTCTAGCCAAATAGTAAACCTGATTATCATATCATTCTCCTTTTTAATTGTACATATTACTCTTTTCACTTTCTGCATAATAAGAAATCACGTTATACTTACCTTACGACATTTCGATATCTCACTTTACCTAACTTAAACCATTCAAGATGCTTCATCGTGAACTTTAACGATAAATTTATTCAATTTTTCATGATCATACAGAGTAATTTATGCTAAATATCACTTCATTGAAATTTATAATTTGACTTTGTATATCACAAATACAACGAAATATTATGGTTATGAGTTATTTTGCACTTTAACGCTATCTATGTACGGGGGGTTTCATAAACTACAACTTAAACTATAAAATGCAAAAATAAAAAATAAAAAATTTTAAAAAGTTGCTTTTCATATATGGGTAGATAGTGGCCAAAATATATATATATATATGGGTAGAAACTTTTATTGAGGTGACAAACCCGTCACATCATCGCATTCAAACCGTGCTCAAACGATAATAGCAATTATCACCCCCTTCATGAATCACTGGCGCTGTTAGATGTCATTATGAAAGTCATTGATAAGGCACATGCACACGCTACTCTACAATATCATGCCACAATTTGAGAGGTAGGCATGAAGTAGGATAGGCTCTCGAGCAAAAAGCGTTATATATTACCTTTCCATCAGCAACTTTAGAAAAAAAAAATGCCTCCATAGTAAATCCACAAGTGACTCAAGAGTTAGATCTCTATAATATTTCCTTTAAAGATACTAATTTAGCTATAAACATTTGAATTGTATCAATAGAGTCATAAACTTTAGCATGAAATTCTAATGTAGCCCTTTCGACCAATTGCTATCAAAAATACTAACGTGGCATCCGGTGATTACCCATCGATTGTCCTGTGTGGTATGTTGATGTGGCAATTTATTGATTGCGAACATTTATTGATTGCCATGTTCGCAGTTTCCGAAGGCAATTGATTGGAAAGATTACATTGGAATATCGCGCCAAAATTTAGATCTATTTATATTGCCGAAATTCAAAGGTTTATAATTAAATTGGCATCCGTATAATAGATTTAGGATTAAGTGGGTAATTATCCTGCCTCCTTTAGGGCTCTTTTCATATCACACCTTTGATGGGTCTAATTACAAGTTTAGACACATCACACATATGCAAAATTTTGTGGGTGATATCTGTGCGTGTCTTGTAACTCACTAATTAGATATACGATTGAAAAAAAAAACACGTTTTTATTTAATATAGTGAGGAATTCGACCCAAGTAGGTTGATTTCAGATCAATGAAGTATATCATTGATCTCACGAATCAGATTAGTCGTGAGCCAAAAGTGTTTGAAATTGAATAACCTAAATATAACATCGTTTGGCCTTTTGTATCCTATGCCAAAGTACATGAAATGTCATGCGTGATCATGCGCTATGGATAATTTTTTCATGAACAAAAATGGATAAACAGATACTCGTGTAAAATGATATCTCGAGAATCATTTTCCTACTTTTACAGCATGCCACATGGCCAGTCGTGCCCATGTTGTAGAACCTAAATTTCATGTCATTTGAGAATTATTTCTACACTCTCGTGATCCACGGTGCAGTGTCTATGTGTAATAATGGCCTTTCAGAACGTTATGGCATTACCTAGCAATAGAATCTTTTTTTCTTTTTTGAATTACTTCGGCCAAGCAGCATTCTTTTGAAGGGATTTAGCATAAAAAAAATTGGTACAAATGGTCTATCAACTTTAATTAAACTTTGATCAAATATGTAATATTATTTTCAGATTTTTAATTTATTCAATGTAATCCATGAACTATCAGTAAATATTTAATATAACTTCTAGATTATATGGAAATGTTCCATATTGTTCTTTTGTCAATTCAAAATAAACGAAATATGTTGACGTGGCTTCCAATTCATTAACTTTGAATAGTGGATTAAAAAAAAGTTACAAGTGGATTATCCACGTAAGATATCCATCCTAAGTCATGATATACTATTCTATGTCATAAAATACGGACATGTTAACGCTTATTTTTCATGTCTAAAGTAGATGGATGAAAGAATTGACATGTTGACTCATGTTTTAAAAAAATCCGACGTGATATATAATAATCAGCGCCATCAATATAACGTTTAAATTGTTGTTTGAGCAAACAGAAGGATTGCATTGAACATTCTATGAGTAGTTTAGCAATCATATTGAACAAATTAAAATCCCAAAAACAACATTGCATATTAGACCAAAATTCGTGGATCATTTATGTCGCTATCCCCTTTTTTTTTTTTTTTTCCATCAAGCCAAGGCTACCCTTTTTATATAACTCTTGCAAAAGGTAAATTGTAGCCGAACATACCGCATGACAATCAATGAAACCCTTATCTAGGAAAATAAAATTTGCACACTAAATACAAAGGTCAAAGATTGTATCCCAACATGGATCCGGTTTTGCCGCTTTGGTATTTTCTTGCATGTGCACTAATGCAATGTATCAGGACCTGTTTAATAGCTTTAATTATAATCAAAGCCTATATAATATATGGTACAATTATCGTCGGGCATCCGATGATGTCGGGTATCATCAATTGCCCATTATGGCTTCCGTAATTGCGTGCACTCATTCGTCGGTTCGACCGTCTTCTACTCCACGAACGATATACCATTGATTGATGCGTATCGGGGGTGAGATTTGATTGTGCATTATAACATCGTGGAGGCAATCATGTGAAAGTTAATTAAGGAAAAATTAATTAATTTATTTATTTTGGTATTAGAGAGAGAGTATACATGCCAGCTTTTGTTCATTATTGATCAGATTTGTTGATTAGCTGGAAATTTGTATGTTATCCTTCCTTAGTCCGGGCAAAGGCAGATCATGTAATTTAGATTCAATTGTTCTGAAGAATTATCAAAGGGATCGGCTCAAGATTGATGCGACAAATCCCGTATTTAAATCAACTATCTTTACAAGTGACTCCAACCCGAAGTAATCGCAAAGGTTGCATCTGTAATATTATGGATGGAGTTTTACTCAATGCACTCGAACAAGTCGATTTACATACATCTGTGAGATTAATCGGGTTGGAACATTCAGGTATATGTGATATAAGAAAAGGTAATATAACACATCATGCTTCTTGGTGAATAAACTAGTCCTCTCAGAAGCCTTGAATAGCTCTTTGGGTTTTTGAAAAGGAGAAACCTTGTGCTTTTGTTTTTCCCTACGGTTGGATATGGAATTGAAGCTGCTCCAAGTACTTTTCTCTACATGTTACAGAATATTCGAATTTTCGACTCCATAAATTTTTGTCATGCATGTAAATTATCTCATTTATATGGATTAGGTAAAGCCCAACCTAAAAAAGACAGGCAAAATCAATGAGATTACTCTGAATGAAAGAAATTTTGATTTGAACACGGTGGCCCACTCGGTCAACCTAATCGAAACCCCAAAATTTTCCCTCGAACAACATATTAGTAGTGCGGAAGTAATGCTATAAAGAGATGTTAACCCTGTTCGGCACTTCTCTGGCACTTCTTTAGCTATAACACGCCTTAAACGGGCCACAGCATAAGTCGCATACATTTCGATGTTTTGGGGCAATTCATTGTTGTATCTCCCTCACTTATCGATATCTCAAAAACCAATGTCCCAAGGGCAGTAATTAACAAGACCCTATTCGTGGCCGTTAATTATATCTAAATGATTCTCGTGTGGAATGCGAATTCCGATAAAGACGTATGTCCTAATTATTGTAAATGTCATTGCAAACTACCTAGGCCCGATACACTGACCAAAAGATGACACGAATGATGAAAAAACGAACATGATGGCATCGCACTATGCATCTGCAGTAAGGGCGAGTTTACTTTCACTCGAGTGGGAGATATTCTAGATTGATCTGTGCTTAATGTAATCATGGTTTGACGACATCAATGATGAGCCTCGCACCGAAAGCTTCGTCTCTTCAGCGACTGGCTGGCGAGCATTTCGCTGCAAGAAGAAGGCAAAAGCGAGTAGCTTTAGGGCTATTATGGAGGAAGGGGAAATTAGGGTTTTGGAGCTTTTTCACTCGGTTCATGATTTCGCATTTTCGATTGCCGTTCCCACTAGTTTCGGAATGACCGGCCTCTCATGATGTTCGGACTCGTGCGTTCGGAGTGCTTTTTGATCTTATGTTTCTCTCTCTTGTTCGTATATACTTGTGCGTGTGGATAAGCGCGGACATAGCCGGGTTTGATTTCCCGCCATGCCAACTGTCGATAACTTCACGAGAGTTTTCGCAACTCCCTTGAATGTCAAGCCGCTTTTTACTTGATCTACGAAATTAGGGTGGTAGTATGCAAACCCGGTTATCAGAATACCTGTGAAAAATCCTGAAAGTTTCATGCATCGGTGAAGCTTGGACATTTGAATTGGGCAAGTGGCTCTAACCCATAGTAGCATGTATGTAGTAAGTGAGATTCGAATGAGTAACCTCCAATTCTTAAGCTGTGAATTTCGTATCTCTCCAATCAACTGCTCTAACCTTATGGGACTACTAAACATAACACACACACACACACACACACACACACACACATACATATATATATATATATATATATATATATATATGAAAAATGACATAAATAGTCCATTTGGCTTAATATATATTGTCATTATTGAACTTTTAATTTGTTCAAACCAATCTCTTAATATTCCATAATAAAGTTAAATCATTATTCAATATTATTCACTAGTTTTCATATTACATTGTTGCCTTGATTTTACAATAATTTTTTATTTTATTTTAATCTTCGTAAATCAACCAACCAAAAAAAGATATATTTTTATTAGCTTTTTACCATTTTGGTCTTTATAAGTAGCAACATAGTTTTGTTTAGGCATATTTTAACCTATGATCTACAATAGTTGAAGTATACGGTTATATTGGATTTATATTCCTTTTATTCTAAAAAAACTGTTCTGATAAGGATATTCGATAACGATATTAATTCATCTATGGATTTCTCGTACTTATACTAGTCTAGATCTTGCTCCTAATTTTCTAGATAGTCAAAATTTCGAAGCTTTTTTGTCGTTAGGGTGGGGTTTTCTTAATAAATTAAGTTAAACTTGTAAATTAGAAAATTAAAATGATAGTCATACCAACCTAATACAACTCTGAATAGAACAATTGTGATATCAAAAAAGACGTAGTAAAAAAAGTGATATATAGTTGTTGTTGTTTTAGGAAAAGTATTGAAATGAAGAAAAAAAATCATAAAAACCGAGTAACAGTTCAAGAATCATATTTGACCGAAATTGAAGGATTATTTGTTTCATTTTTTTTTTCTTATGAAATTAGTCTACTTTGCATAGGAAAATTATGTTAAGTTTGTTTATTTATGTCGTGGATTTTGACGAAGAAACGGACGTAGACGTCGCTGGTGATGGGAACGTACATGATTGCAAAGCGGAAAGACGACGAAAGAGACCGAACCAGTTTGACTTGAAACGTATCAAGCTTGTCAATTTCAACAGATAAAGAAAAGCCAGATTTGGTGGTGGGCATGCCATGCTATGATACGGCGCTCCTACCGATTTCAAAGTCAACTTCACGACATTTTCTCGTGCTTTTGACGGATTTCAGGGTCGGACCAACCACTCTCTTGACCACATGGAAACCTCAATTTGGGGGCAATCGAATCCTTTTTTCTCTTTTAAATTATTTTATAACCATTAATTTAAACATAAGTTTTAGGGAATTAATAAGTTTAACTCGCCTTTTAATTAATTTCATTTATTGAGTTATTATTGCTATTATTAGTCATGTAAGAAACAAATGGTATAGTTTCGTCGGACTAGCGTTGTTGTCGTATTCTAGAAATGCAGTCGGGAATTTCAATAACTCTTTGAAGCTTTCAAAACCCAAAAGGTGGGCTTCAAAGAACTCACGCACTGTGTTGTTAACTAGTAGTAATGTTTGATTTGGAAGGAGCTAGAGAGCCACTAGTGATTAGGCTTCACTCGTTTTGCGACAAATAAATAATTAAAAGATATTTTCCTGAAAATGATCATTGTATCGCTTACAAAAATAAATGAAGGAAAAATATTTTTATCATCCATGAAAATAATTAGACAAGATAATAAAAATATCTTTCATGAACTAATTATTTGAAATGATATAAAAAATCATTTTCAGATTTTTTTTAAATCATTCATTTTTCGCGGAACATACGAATCCTCGCATATTAACTCCCAAAGTTAGCTTAGATTCCTCATTTTTTTAATATCACGAAGTTTGTGAGAGGCTATTTTATACTTCAAAATCCATCAATTTCCTAGGTTTCAGATTTGTTTTCTATTTTTAGGCACTGAGGGTAAGATTCGACTTTAAAAGACTCCGAAAATTCACTGGATTTTAGGCTCCATTTGTTTTATAGAAATCAAATCATTTAAAAAATATTTTTCTTAAAACTGATCACTTATATCACTTACAAAAAATAAATAAATTGTAAATATTTTTGTTGCCCTTGGAAAAATTTAGACATAATTTTTTCGATTTAAAAATATTTTTGATTATCTAGTTATGTCAAACAACGTAAGAGATATCTCCTGGAAAGTATTTCTAAATAATTTATTTTTTGCTAAGCAAACGGAGCTTTAAAAATACTTCTTTGTAATGTGGAGGGCATACAGTAATTTGATACTTATTAAGAATTTGAGTTGAGAAGAGTTTCACCTTAATTAAATTCATTCTTTTGTGTGATATACGAATTCTGATATTTGCGTATTTTCTCTCCATTGGTCCCTAATCCTCTTTACCCCTTGCCTGGTGATAAAATTATTTATTTATGCATTTACTAGTAAAATATACGTCAGTTTATAGCGGGACCAATTTTCCATTAAATTGATTCAAAGGTAACTTCACATTTCATTTTTTCTTATAAATTTTTTATTCTTACTTAAAAAAAAAATTCCTAATTTTGAAGGTATTAAATCATCCTCTTATATATATATATCTTTGGACAAGAAAGAGGGGGAAAAAGAGAAATCCCTTATTATGGGCCTTATGTAGGCCCAACTGTCGGCTTAAAAGAAGTGGGTAAAGTGGTCAACTCTACCTGTATTTTTTGACACATAACTTACTCAATATATGATAATTATTTCCAAGATAATACTTTTAGATAAAATTTTAGTATGGATTAACTATTAGTATTAGGAAAAATAACTGTATTAGCTAAAAATCACGTATATATATAATTTATAGTTTTTAACTTATAATGACATACTTTTATGTTACCCGAGAAAAAAAATCGTGTACATATTATTTTTATGTTATACGAGAAAAAAAACCCAAATATAGCTCTTATTATAAAGTGTTTTAGAATATCCTATCTAATAGTTTAAGTCATAGGTGTGGGGAGATTATGTGTCACTCATATATTGATGGTTTTATTGTATATTTGTGCAATACATTGGGAGTATGTTGAGTTTGGGGGGGGGTTTTTTTTTGGTTACAAACAGGATTAAATAATCATGTGTGGTGTAGGTGTGGATTTTTTCTTGTTACAAACAGGATTAAATAATCATGTGTGGTGTAGGTGTGGATTTGTTTCTTGAATCAACCCAATTAGAGACCAACACTAGCTAATTTTAGTCCCTTGTGAAATGGACACGACTTTTGTTTTGTGTGAAGCAGTTGCTGTCAACCCACCAATTGTTATCAACCCACCACACGCAACTAATGAGTTGAAGAGTGGTGAGCCACGATACCAACTTTCTAGTTATGTTCTGATATCTTGTTAGAATGTCCAACTTAATGGCTTAAGGTGGAATGGGACTATATAGATATAAGGCACATTATAACAATATATTTAAGTGTGGGTTTAAAGTCAACAATGTGCTTTGTGACTAATGATAATCAATGTTGTTTAGCTTAATATTTCTAATTAGCGCAGAAAAATAACACCAAAATGCTGATGAAGCATACATAATTTCAATATATTAGCGAAAAGGTGCTCAACAGACACTGATTTATTAAATCTTATAATATGAATCAGCTTGATATAGAAAAGTAAAAGCATAAAATTTACTATATTTTATATCAAACTCCAGCTTTTTTTAAATTGGCGACGATTAATGTACATCATATTCTGGATAAGTTCTTTGAACATATTTGTATTATAACTCTCGTCTCCTAACCATTAAAATGGGGGGCATCGTCCCTCGCCGTATGAAATAATGTTCCTGCTATTCCAAGCGGAGGACAGGCCAAACCAGGCATTTCAGGACAGGAACCAGGAGCAGGTCCATTTGTTCCATCCCTGTCCTGGAAACCAACGATTTTGACATACGATGTCCCTCTTCACGAAATGGCCAGTCAAAGGCTGATGCAAAATCACTGTTTTTGAGTTTGTCTTTGCTTCTCGGTTTCGTAGAATATTGTATTTGTAGCAGGAAGGGCAATCATAATTGCAAAGAGAAAGATGGAGTCCCTACCATGTTTCTCCATGTTTGTTAGGCCTTGGTTTCTGACTTCATATATATTAAAATACTGTAGGAGCATTAGGAGATTTTCGTCGATTTGTACGACAATGTAATTGATCCGATAATTTCTATTATTTCCTAGGTGCCAAATTGTTTTGTTTCCTATGGATATTGTTCAGGTGTAAATGTTGTTAGGGTGAAACACATAATTCATATAAGCAACATGCAATTCATTTTCCTCATTCGTCTCTAACTTGGTATCGGAGCCAATGACTTTGGTCATAGAGTTTGGGATAGCTAGAGATATGTTATGGTATTGTCAAGATCGATCCTACTTGACAAGATGTATCTTGCGGAAAGAATACTACCGTCTGTTTACAGATAGATGCAGATGTGCAGTGCTATTACTATGATATGAGTTAGTTTTAGTTGCGCATTCAATACTACGTACTGGATTGTGTTTTCCTTTGCCTTTGTGGTTGGAGGAAATTGTCTCTTATAAATATGAATATTATCGAGATTCAAAATTAACTACGAATAAACGTAAATGATGTTCATTTTGTAATCCCTAATAAAAAGACTGGTTAGAGGAAATTTCATCCAATCAGAGATGGAAAAAAATACCATCGACATATGTTTTGAACTAACAACACCTAGAGCTTTTATAAATTGCTGTAATTATAAGAATGTTGTACCTGTGAGAATTGTGCCAAAGGTCTCATAAAGCTACAACAATCCTTTTCACACAGTCATCAGCGTTGGAAGAACCGTACCTAATAGACATGTTACCACTTGACCAAGTTGTTGGAGCTAGTCATTAATACTTCGCCTAAAATATAATTTTCTTGGTCTGAACTTTTAAAGTCTTATGAGTCAGAATACTTGAAAGTGACGTTGATGGAGTTGCTGAAGAGTTACCGAGCATTCATATGAACAAAATCCAAAAGGTGGGCTCGGGGTAAGATTTCTTCTAACATCATACTATAAATAGGCTATGGAAGTTGTTGCAGTCGCTATAATTTGAGAAGAATTCAAATAGGAGCTTGAAGTTGGATTATTTTTCAATAATTGAAAGTGGATTTTATCTCAAATAAAAATCTGAAATGACCAATTTAGTTTCAAATAAAAGACCCGGTTCACCAATTGGTCAAATCTTCCCTAGCTAGCTTATTCCAACAGTGACATCACCAATAATACATGGAAAAATCTAAATTTTATCATTAAAGTGCAATTGAATATTAAAATTTTAAAAAAGTGCAATCAAATCCTTAAAACTTATCAAATTGGTGCAATTGAGTCATTCAGTTAAATCTGCCCAACTTAACTAGCAGAAAATATTGACATGGCTTTTCTTAATATTTTATCTCTCTTACGTGTCGATGATATGGGTAAAACATGAAACGTAAGGCTAAATCGATGTTGTTAGAATCCAAATTTGATTTTCATTACGAATTTTTTTAAATTAAATTTAAAAAACAATCTTACAATGATAAGTTTTAAGATTTATAGTACGCTTATTCCAAAATTTCCAATGCACTTATAAGGGTAAGTTTTAGGATTTCCAGTACACTTATTCTAACTCAAACATTCAATTAGATAGCCAAGGAAAGTGGTCCAACCAGCTAGAGGGTGCCCAGCAACTTATACCCTCCATCGACCATCCCCTTAGTTCTTCCGCTTCTTCATTCATATGATCTAGTTCATGTTTGCAGGGAACATCATATATGGTGGAGCGAAGCTCGTTTGAGGATTTGGTCGATGGTGAAAGGTTGATGAATTGTTGTGGTGACCCAACATGAAACCATCTTGGATGCAATTGCGTGTATCCGATCCTCGCGGAAACCTTAATTGGCTTTCGACAGAAGAAACGGGTGGCAAGGATTCTCCGCGGCACTCTCGAGTAGTCACTACAAGGAGCAAATCCTAGCTTTAAATTAGGGCTTCTTCAGATTGAGTCAAAAACAAAAATAATTTCGCCCCTAATGTTGCCGTTGGAATAAGCTGGCCAGTGAAGATTTGGCCGGTTGGGGAGTTCAGGTGCTTATTTGATACTAAGTCGGTTACTTTAAACTCTTATATAAGACATGATCTGCTCTTAATTCTCTTTTGAAAAAATGATTTCGGCTTGAGGCCGTTTTATTGACCTCCAACAATTGATCATTTCCGTGTGTCATAGTCCACTTTTTTGATAGGACATTGGTATTTCATTTTCAATTTTGTAACTTAGCCATATAAAGCAACAGTAACACAATAATTATTTGAAAATTAGTAAAAACATAGAATTATGATTACTAGGGATCCGATTAGTTTTTCCGACTTTGTCTTTTACATAGCTACACCAAACAATATGAATCCAGTGCATATGATTTGTTGAAACTTCTGAATTCATGTGGACTCAAAAGATCCAACAAATCGTGTGAATCAAGGGTACGTCACTGGTGCCATTGGAAAAAAATTACACAAGCAATCTTAAACATATTGTATAAATGCAAGTTCAGTCATAAATCTTTTAATTTTATCAATCTAGTCCTAAACCATATGTGAAATTTCAATACAATTATTATGGTTAATTTTCAACCAAAATCGCTGACGTGACAGTCCAATCATCGCCTTGTCACATCAGCAATTCCTAATGAAAATTGACAAAAGGACTATATATGAATTTCATGCAAGGTTTAATACTAACTTAGTAAAATTGAAAAGTTTAAGACTGATTCGGTACTCGTATACTAAATATATGACCGATTGGATAATGGTGCAACCAATAATTTGTTTGTCTTTTCCCAATTTTTTTCCCTTAGAGCCACATGACCCTTTATGGATTTTTCATTACCGTATAGAATGGACCTTCAAATTGAACCTTAGTACTCCCTATTCCCCAAAAAAGTAGAGTAGCATGCAAGATTTACCTCGCCGCAAAAGGCGGAAGAGAGAAAGGAATAGAAAAGCATGTGATAGAACAGGGCAATTGCGTTCATGAACTCCACCAACTTTACAGCACACGAACAGAAAACTTTAGTGTGAGTTCCCATTGATGGCGAGCACTGTTGCCGCAGTTGCTACTTTCGTGCTAGCTTTAGCGACGACTGTGGAGACCCCATGGAAAAATGCGATTCGACTCGCTTGTGTTCGTCGGCTAATTCAGATTCGGGATGTGTATTCCGAGCACGACCCATCACCAAGAACTGCGAAACAAGCTTTGGCCATATCTCGATTTGACTCTGCTGCATTTGTCTCCTTCATGTTGGTACATAAACACATGGGAAATCACCAATCACAGATTATATGTACTTTCCAACATGAGAATCCAATGTCACATGAAGCATTCAATTTTCAAATCGTCCATTTTTCAATTTTTTTTTGGCCCCCGGCTTGGCTGTTCCAATATGTTCTGGTGGGTGGCTACCGGCGAGGTCAGACAAGACAGAGTAATCTTTGGCCAGCATATCCTAATCCGTTGTTTGATGAAACATGGTGATGAGCAAATATATGTCATGTGTATTCAAGGTTGGCTAAGTAAAGTCGGAGAAAGTTACATCTATGTTATGGAGAAACACACAAGATTGTTTCTTGCAAAGCAACGAATTCGAAGAGGAAACAAATTGAAAGAGGAAGAGGCACCGGAGATTCATGTTGATTAGAGTTGTTGAGATCCAAGTAACGATAGGGCATTTCGATGAATAGATGAAAAGAGAGGGTATAAGGAATGTAAGTCATGAACTTTCTAACTTTTGTTAACTCCGTCTCGAGTTTGAGCATGCTTATTGGAAAGTCAACCAAATGAAAGTCCGGCATGTATACCAAACGTCGTCTGAGTTGGACTCTATCTCCAAGCAAATTTGGTGGAGTTTGAACTTGGGTTAAAAAGAAGAAAATCGAGGTTTCGAAAGTTGAGTTCCCAAGCCACACAAGAACATATGAAAGACGAAATCTTTCTTTCGGTGGGTTTTTATTTTTGCTGAACTAAAGTGGGTTGTTTAACCATTGGGACTTACCACCCTTCCCACATGGGAATGGGAAAATGGGGGGTTCAAATCTCCACCTTTTTAAAGGAGTTGGAATGGGGACGGTTTAGGTTTAGGAGTGAGTTTTGACTCACATGTCCTATAAAGAGGTATGGTAAAAGTCTGAGAAAGAGAGTTAAAATAAAAGTAGAGTATGATCGACAAAAAATAAGAAGAACTAAAGTAGGTTGTTCTTTTAATTACACATTGGCACAGTTAGAGGGGTGCTAGAGTTTTTTTTTTTTGGATAAATTTTCTGAGTGAATTTTCAATGAGAGATACGAGAAAATATATGTGAGTATGCTTTGGGTTTGATTAAGGACTGTAACATCACAACTTTTCGGATTCATAGCAAATTTCTTTGTTGCTATCTCTCTCAGTAAGTAGGATCGAACTATGTAAATCTCTAGTATCCTTTTCGTTTCTTATTGATTTCTTTGATTAGTTTCTTCCCACATTTAACATTACTAAATTGTTAGATTCATTAGTTTCCGTACCGTATCATAATAGATGTCATATATTTTATCATGATGTATGCCAAATGTTGAATATCATAAGACTTGAGATATTTTATTGCACCTGATTTGGTAATCATATATGTCAAAACAAGATGTGTATTTAGAAACTTAAAAGAAATTATTCATAAAATCATATTATGCTGTATCCTAATTTTTTTTTTTCAGAGATCAAATGCAGCCCTAAGGGGCTTAATTTCGGTTCGATTGGATTTGAGTTGTATTAGTTATTTTCTTACGAAATACCAGACAAGAAAAAACCCACATTGATTTTATTTTTTCCAAAAGCTTTTGTGACTAGAAGCCAAGAAGTTATTGAATAAGAGAATATAACATGATATCTATTGGGACGCGCCTCATAAGTCAATGAGTTATTGATCAATCAAATTATATATCAACAACTTCATATCACGCTGCATTCTTGATGCTAATTTCTTTAGCCCGACACCCTTATATGTGTACCTTAATAATATAAGGTTTGGCTAGTTTTGAGAAATACCCTCAGCGTAATTTTTAAGCAAGCTTGCTAAGGAATTTTATTTTTCAGTTTTAGTTTATTGATTATAGAACGCGAGAAAAATAGTATATTGAAAAAGGGTTGAGTTTAAGAGTGCCCCAAGAGCACTTGTTAAGCATACTTAGTTTAGAATGATGGAATTTTCAAGATAATTGTGCATAACCACGATAGTCACCGCATTGGAAAATGTACAAATTTATTAATTGATTTGTTTGCAAGTGCCCCTGATGTACTCTTTAACCAAATCTTAGATCATACAATCTTGAAGCTTGCTTCGGAAATAATTAACGAACAAAGAAATGTTTTTGCAAATAAACAATGGAGAAATCTCATGGCTTTAGCGTGCGTCTATTTCGTAGAAAATGAATAATTTTGAAAATAATTTCCTATAAAGGATCGCTTAGATCACTTAAAAAAACAATCAAAAGAAAAGCATTATCATCTTTTACAAAAATATTTAAACGTAAATCGTTATTTTTTATGGAAATATTTTAAATTAATTAATTATTTTAAGTGATATATATATAAATTATTTTTTAAATTATTTATTTTTCGCGAAATAGACTTCATCCTTAATCACAAGTATTGATTACGAACCCCACATGTGAAGAGATTGCAGGGGCTTTTCGTGAAGTCATTTAATGGACGCCTGAGCTTGGACGCAGCATCGGAAGATCAGGGGTCAACCCGAACTGGAAAGTGGAAATGCATTGAATTCTCCTCACCAACACTTTTGACGTTCTCCCTTCGAGTTGAATCCAACGTCATTTCAATGGCAGAATTTGCTCAAAAACCAAAGTCAGAATAAAGCATTTTATGTGACAGACATTTATTACTCTTGCTTGGCGAAACCATAGGAGGACATCAACCACAACTTATTTTCATTTTTTTCTTACATGAAGAAGGACAAAGAAAAAAAGAAAAAAGCATAGTCACCAAGAGCATGAGAGTTGAGAGATATACACACTCGTTATATACAAAATTTGTCTATGTCTCCATATGCTAAATTAATTGAATTAAAAAAAAAACCGTGAGATCTAAAGGAGTTTTATATCGACAATGAACATTATTGAGATCAAGCTACATAAATTAGCTAATAGATTGCATGGATCGTCATTATGATTTCCTTATACTACAATTTGCATCTCCCTTATGCATATGCCAAGTTTGTTAAATGGTTAACCAATTGGAACTTTATTACCCAACTTGAATTTTTGTATTTTTGTGCGACGCCCCCATATGATTCATGTCATGTCAATCGCGCTCTAAATTCAACTAAAAGCTAATATTAAAAGTCCATGGGTGAAATTAATTAAATATTGATTTTGATCAAATTCTCCTTTTTTAAAGGATTGAGAACAAATCGATTTAAAGGTCAAAATATAGGGAATATTATGATTTGATTCACTAATACTTCAAGTCATTTGTGAATGTAACTGCCTCATTTTATGTATTTTTTATGAGGCCTCTTTCTAATTAATCCATTTAATCTCGACATGCCAATTTTGAATGACACTTTGCTAGAATGGGAGGCAAAGAATTTGAATGTTGGGTCTCATGATCTAAGAGTAAAAGCTTACTTACTCACTCAACTAGTAATAAAGAGGAAATCATCATTTTTCACTTACATTCTCCTTTATTGCTAGTTTTTTTTTTTTTTTCAGTAAAAATGAGGATTTCCTCTTATATATTGCCAAGAAAGGACAGGCATGAACAATTAAAGAATAGCATTAAAAAATTAATTTATTGGACAATTGAAAGAGCAGTATCTGAAAAAGCTCATGTCAGTAATTGGAGAAGGAATGGAGGAATGGATTCGAGGTCAGTAGTGTGTCAGACTGTCTGAATGAGAAGGGTGAAAAGGACGAGATTTGCTCATTTCACTCTACTGTTCACCTGAATAGACAGTGCATTACCTTCATTAATAAAGAAAATGGATTGGATATACACATAAAGAAAATGAACAAAATTAAATAAATATAGGGAGTAAAGGAATGCCCCCGAGACAAACCCTGCAAAGGAAGGAGGGCTTTGGCTATAAAGGTGACAATATAAATTAAATTGTTGTTTTAATTATTGTGTTATCTATTAATTTTGTTATTGGGCTTGTCTGTCTCTCCCACGACAGCTTTCCGTATCTTTCTGAATTCGGAGAACGACCCGATAAACTAAACAAATAATCCATTAATTTCGACTTAACATGCATTGTAAAATATTTAATTTATTTAATGTGTAATGTTATTCTTAAATTTTTAATTTGTTCAATATAATTCTTGAACTTTTAGTATGTGTTTAATTTGATTAGAAATATAACAATTCAAGAACTAAATTAAACATTTATAAAAATTTCATGAACTATACTGAATAAATAAAAATTTTAGTGATCACATTATATATTGAGTTAAAATTTAGAGATCAATTGAGTAAATTAAAAATTCTGGAACCACATTGCATATTAAAGCAAAATTCATGGACCATTTGTGTATTGTCCTTTTTGATTTCGATGTGCAAGTGGTGAGAAATCCGTCGTTTATTGTTGGAAGAAGTATTATATCTAAAGCTCTGTTTGTTTTTGAAAAAAAAATATTTTTCAAAAAGATCACACCTATCCCCCAAAATATTTAGTTAATGAAAAATACTTTCATTATCCCAATATTTTCATGGATGATGAAAATATTTTTTATTCATTCATTTTTGTAAGAGAAACAAGCTACTATTTTTGGAATTTTTTTTTCAATTTTTTTTCAAAAAATAAATGATACTAAATAGAATTTTAAATGACAATGTAATGTGATTGCTTAAGTCAAATATCTTGTAAGAAATACTTATTGAAATAAAATCATTAGCATTATTGAAATATATTTTTTAGAATAAAGCCTTAGCCTTTGTTAACCGTAGGCGAGATAGTACATTGTTTTGAGGGATGTATGATTAACATAATTGCATGCAATAGCTCACCAACCACGAATTGAAGTGAAATTAGGTTTTCGTGTAGTGTTGTGGCACTTCATTTCGAAAATTGCCTCTCTAATATACATTTATTTATTTATTCTCTCTAATATACATTCACAAAAGCTAATTTTTTGCGAGGAAATAATTTAAAAGTTTGAAATCTTGCATATGAAATACAATTGACATATAAAACTTTGAATTGACAATCAAGTTCTGAACCAAGGGCAATCTAGTCCTAGCCACTCCATTAATGTAATTAATTCCTTTACTTACTATAAAATGCAATCGATTGACAAAATTGAAATGAAAGTACAATTTAAGGTTGCCATGTAAACAAATTTTTGATGCTGCGTAATAAGTTAGTAATATTCATTGAAAAGGTGCAAATGCACTCTCTTACAAAGATTTTAGGACATGATTGTATTGATTAGAAGGGTGTAGATTATGATTATATTTCATACTTAAAATTTAGGACTTTCAATGTACCTAACTCAGATCCTTTTTATGTAAAGGGTATCTAAGATTTTATCTAAAATTTATAATTTTAGTTGGAATTGATTAAGGTCTTGTTTTTGGTATGCAGAGGGTTGGGATTTCTCATACGCTCCTTACAAAAGTTTATTTTTAATGCATCCTAAGGTAACTTTTTTCTAAGTATGGTTACTGACTGGATTATATATTCATGTTCCCGTGCCACCCCATTTCATGTTGAGATGTGTGAGGAAATGAAAATAATAATTTTCTTTCACCAATAATGCAAAAAAGTCGATTTGTGGGTCTTCCAAGAGTGATTCATGAGCCTCCAAATAGCTGGATTTCTACCGCGTGATCTTGAGTTGTAAAAGAGAATAAGGCAAAATATTAAAAAAAATGAAAAAAGAAGAATCAAGAAAAAGGAAAAGAATTATAAAATGAAAAGAAAGTACTTACTCAACCAACTGGGTAGTGTAAAGATGTGGGAGCTAACTTTAGCAAAATAGTTCTGACCATAAGTACCTAGTTTATAGTCTGGGAAAACAAAAGATTAACAAGTATGCGATGTTTACTTGACGAAAAAAATGAAGAAATTAGATGATGTTCGAAAAATTGAGTAGTCACAAGTCACATCTATATGTCACATGCCTATTTTGCAACAAGGACAACATATTTAGAAAAGTATTGGTTTGTCATGATTGTCATGGGCATATCATGCCCTTGCTTTAAAATCCCCAATTTTCCTCTTTGAACGTGAAATTAATAGATCGATTGTCATGTGCATGTCATGTCCTTGCTTTAAAATCTCAACCCATTTTCATCTTTGAACGCGAAATTAATAGATCGAAATCAACTTTTTAAGCGAAAATGCAATTGACCAGACGAAATTACCTTTGCCATCATGTTGGCCTTGTGGGTTGAGATTAACTTGAGTGAGTTACATTGTTTTCTTTGCACGAAATGTAATGGCCGGAAGGACTGCCATCTATGCATCAAGTTTAAGATACCCGTTGCTTAAATGGCGCAGCAAAAAAATTTCAAATCCCCTATTTATTTATTTATCATAGCAGAATTGCTTGTGTTCTTTTTTAGAAATATACTTCGGGAAAAAACAAGCCTTTTTCTTGGCATAGAAAAGGCACGTGAGATGGATGTGACTCAAGGCCATTCAGATTTTGATACTTCATACTACTTTTGGGGGGTTGTATTGACGTACTTTTGGCCAGTAGATGGGGTACTTTAAAAAGAAATTCTGGTAGATGGAGTATATTAAAAATCCGAGACAAAAACGAGGGTTTAGTTGAAACTTCTCCCTAGAATTTCATATGTTTGGTATGCTGAACTATGAGCTATCTCTCCCACTTGGTGCAGATTATATCGATTGAATATCACATTTTTTGTACTTAAACTTCCTAATACGTAACCCAGAGACACATCTAGTTGTAGAATAGTGGGATCATTGTCAAATCTTTCACTTTTCTAGTAGGAGAAAGCTATGACTATAAGCTGTTTTATGAGAGATTTACATATAATAATTTATCTTTAGTTCTTTTAACCCCATGATGACCAAATAGTGAATCTCTGTCATTGAAATCTTACCCCCTAAAAAAGTGTTAAATATGAGGTTCAACTTTGGTTAGGTGCATTTTCTTGCGGTTAGGCTATATGATATAAGTCCTATGAATTACCTAATCTCAGTGTAGATGGCTTTCTTTTGATTAGACTTGAGAGAGAGAGAGAGAGAGAACATTTCTAATCTTGTGTAGATTTTGTTGTTGCTTTAGTTAATCCTGCTCTAATGATCGATTTTAAAAAATTAAAGAAGCATTTGGAAAAGCTCCCTCCCCTCTGCCCTTTTACCCTTTTGCGTTTGCCCCCTCCATGCCTTCTTTTTTCATGACGTTTGACAAAGTGAGAGAGCAAGAAAAAAACAGTACAAAATTGAGAACGCTCTCATATCACTCCAGTCCTTGTAGTAGACCCATTCAAAATAACCTTTTTTTCCAAGCCTCCTAAGTTTCTGTTTCCTCCATTTTCATCTGAAGAAGCTTCTGATTTCCTCTCCTCTCCTCTCCTCCTCTCTCTCTCTCTCTCTCTCTCTCCCACCCACTCTCACACACATCCAAGCACACAAAACCTCAATCTAACGGGCACGCACACCCACACACTCTCGCACAAACTTACGCATCTGAAACAGCCCATGTTTCCTTCCCTTCACCACTCACCGACAGCCCCAAGAACCCACAAATCCGAGTGACCACAAATTCCCACGAACGAGCAATGATCTTCTTCCACAGAAGGCCTCCGACGACTCCGACGGCTCCGCGTCTCTGGCTGCTCCTGTTGATGTCCCTCCTCTTCCTCTGGCATTGCCATGGATCGTCAAGAAGCACCAACGTGTTCAAGCTGAACGGCGACCACCCCAAGTCCCAGAGCATCGGCCACTTCTCCGGGTACTTGCCGAGAGGCCTCCCGATCCCAGTCTCCGGCCCTTCAAGGAAGCACAACGACATCGGCCTACAAAGCTCAAGATCATCACCTTGACAGACAAGGAAAGAGAGAGAGAGAGAGAGAGAGAGAGAGAGATATCAATTCTTTTTTTAACAGAAGGTGACCTTTTTTTGGTTCTTCCTCTTCTTGCTTTTGCTCAAGACAAAAAACAAAAAGCTTGCAGGGTTGCTGGTGGGGTACTGTACATGAGGGGTGGTTGGGTAAACTCAGCGTTTTTCTTTTGGAGGGTTTCCGTGATGATGGTGATGGTGGTGGTGGTATCGTATTAGGTATGCTGTTGATTCCTCCATTTGTACCGAAGGAGGAAAGACCAAAAAAAGAAAAAAAAATACTGGTTAATCAAATTATAACTTGCGTATACATACTGTTGTTTCCTGTATTGGGTTTTCGAGTGTCTGTTTTAAACGTAGAGATTCAGGAGAGGTTGCTGTCAGAGAGAGAGATCTGATGATGATTGTAGCTTTTGTTCATGCTGTTGCTGTACGACACGTCTGTTCCTGGGACTGCGTCTCGTGTGGGTAAAGCAAAACCCCCTAATACATGCAAAAGCTTCTTCTTCAGCTCGTAGCCCAACTTCTGCTAGTTTTCACTTCCGTATTTTCCTTTATCCGTCCAGCAGCCCCTTTGTCATGGAAGCCAGAACAGAATTAGCATTACCATTTTTCACCTTTGTCGCTTACTCTATCAAACAATAAATTCAGCAAAGTGGAGTGATTTCGATTTCTTTAATTAAATAGGAAGAAATGAATTATCTCTTGCCGATATCTTTACGATAAGCTGTTTGCGTGTTTGCGCGGGCGTGCGCGAGCATCTACAGGTCCTAAATCATCGGTCGGCTCGTAAGGGATTTCTTTTGGGCTGGCAAGTTGAAGATGAAGTTGAGTGGACGACCATTTACTATTTTTTATTTTGGACCTACGAGCATTTAATGAAACAACGAGATTACTGGCGTGAAAGAAAAAAAAAGACAACCAACGAGATGAATAATGGATTTCGACATAGGATCTAGAGATATTTGCTAGAGTTATGGGCCGTAGAAGGTTGGTGAAAGCCTCAAAACGCCGTCGTTTGTAAAAAAAACCTTAAATCACGACCAGCCATTTCCAATGTACAAGGATTATCATTCAGTGATTCTTATTTTCTTCATTTGTTACTCAAGTTCTATCGATCCCTCGTTGCTAAATGTCGTTAATTGCCCTTAGTCGGTCAAGAGAAGAAAAGGTTCGTGAGCTAACTTCCAAGTGATTAAGAATCGAACCCTATGTCTAATGCGAAGCGTAAAGTATAATTGCTTTTCCAAATTAGCTAAGTAATTTATTATCTTAAGTTAATGTTGATTAAGAAAAGAAAGTTATTATTGCTTGAAAAAAAATTAAAAAAAGAAAAAAAGGTTCGTCCTTTGGGCGTATCCCTTAACTTGCGCCTGTTTTTCATGAGAAAAGACAGTCCAATTATTACTCCAGAGATGTCCATGTGTATAGATATAATTCATCCTATAATACCATTGATGAGATCACCACTTAATGGATTATATAAAGCCGAAATTTAAAAAATAAGAGTAAAGTAAGAGATCCATTATCGGAGGAGTATATAGTATATGGGTATTTGGATATTATTCTATGATTGCAAAATCATCGAGCTTCCATGGTTTTCTAGCACTTATAGTTGCACCAAACTAATTTCAATTTACAATGGTACCAAAATCTTTAGCTAGGATTAAATGCTTGCGCCGCCGAAATTAATTTCATTAAATGACAACGTCGGCAAGGTTGTTTGGTAATTCAAGTGCGGCGCCCTCAGTAAAATTTCATGTTCGAGCTTAGCCTAGTGATCTAATATATTAGTACAAAATTAATACTGTTGGAACCTAACAATAGAGATATTTACATTAAATCGATTAGGTGGCTAAGAACATAGGTGTGGATCCCTAGTCAAGAAGGAACATTGATAGTATAGGTAGTTGAAATTCATGGTAATTTAAAAAAGAAAATTATTTGCTAATTTTCTTTTAGAGTCAAAGGGTCTGTTAGACTGTGGGTCACTGTTATTTTTTTTTTCCATAATTTCTTATAGAATTAAAGATTGAATTTTGAGGGGGAAAAAAGAAGGGGGGAAGGGGTTGAAAGTCAATATTATATAACCCAAAAGTCAATAGAATATCTTGTTTCTGTGTACCAACCATGTGAGGTGTCTCAATTCTCGTATTTTATATATTCAGAGAGGTCACCTTGTGGGGAAAATTCCCAATATTATTTTTTATGTAGTGCCTCATTGACCAGTAAGACAATCATACTTATATTCAACTTCTTCCTTGTTTCATGGCGAAAAGTCTTGTATAAAATAATTAAATTATACAAAAAAGTTTGCCCGAATCGGCTAAGAGTTAGAAACGCAATGATGGCTTTTTTTTTTTGGTTGCATATGTGGACCAGAATTTTGCGAAAAAGAAATATAATTAGGAGAGCCCATGGAAATAATTCTCTAAATCGGATTAATCATGAGTTTCGAAGCTATGAAGCTTTACTTTTGGCACGTTTGTTGTGTAAAGATGGTGAATGTATGATGAATATTTTTATAAGCTCAAGGTAAAGAGACCAATTTTTTGTTTTTTCCTTTCCTATATTACAACATTCTTGAATTAACTTACTTGCAATATTGTATACAAGTAAATTATTAAATGTTTAATATTAATAACCTTAAATGTTGTTATTATGTCAAAAAATGTCTTTTATAATTTAATTTTAGTTTCTCGTACACAATCTAAGAATGCTTTCCCATGTTCAGTGTGCAACTCAATCTATTCCTACCCATGCTCAATTCTATAATTCTATTGGAGTTGCTCCTTATCTCAGCTTCTTGCCCTCCACGATTACTCTCCGCTCTCATTGAATTGGATCGGATCATTATGGGTTAGGTGAAATGATAAGAAGAGTCTCTTTCTTTTTGGGTGCATTTGTTTGTTTGATATGCAAAGTAAATGCAATGTCATGAAACTTTGCTTAAAATCTCGAGAATGCCAAGTCCAGTGAACAATTAGAGAATGTCCATTGAAAATGATAATTATGATAATACTCCCTCTTTTACTTGATGATCATATGTATCAAGGGAAATCTAATTAAGGGTAGAAAGTATAGGAGGTCCCACCATGAGGCTTTAATTAAATCTCGCTTTCTTTAACTTTTGTACATTAAAAGATAAACTTTTGCAATAATTATATCACGGAGAATGGGGAGGGGGGGTTTTGCGAATTAATTTCAATCAATGATGTCCTTCAGAAAGCTGCAAGAATGAAGGCTAGAAAACAAAAAGAAGAATGATTTAAGTTTCAATTGGCCGACAAGCAAAGATCGATGAGACGAACGATCACTGTCAATTAGTCAAAAATTATGCAAAGTCCGTGTAATTTGACATCATGACATAAGAAGAAAAAAACAAAAGAGAGAGTCAATTTTACTAACCTGCTCGGCTGCAAATCTACACTAAAAAACAAACAAATTAAAGAAAACGCCAGTTGTTGAGATTAGGGATCGGAGCAAAGGTTAATGTGACGACAGGTAATAATCAAATTTTGGCGCTTTTTTTTTTTTTTTTTCAATTTCATCCCTAATTTGCAATTTTTGCGATTTTTGTAGTCGCAAACGACGTCAGATTGACTGATTGGAGTCCTATCAAGCTCTTGAATTTGATTATGCATTATTATGTATTGGTGTTGAAGTATTGTGGGCTTTTAGGCCTTGTGGGCTTTGGGCCTTGCGATCTTTTGGGTTTATTGTGTTGCTTTAAGCCCAAGTGCCGAGTCTTTTTTTGGGGCTCCATGTGTGTTTCTTCTCGTGACTCACTTGTCAATGAATGTAAATCTTTTTTTTTTGGAATAATTTAGGGCATGGATGTAGAGGCTCGGCTACCTAAAAGTTCATGAAATACTATAGAAGCCTTACGAAATGGTTATGTTTGGGCCCCTCGCATGTGCACGGATATTGACTTATAGCTGTTTACATTCGGTTGATAAATTTTGAGAAGTTAACCTTAAATTTCTGAGCTGGAAATATCCCGACCTCATCCAACTATATTTAACTAGAGGTTATGACCTTACATTTCCTTGAAATAATCTATCTTATATACGAGTTACTTTTATTTGATTGAATGAATATTTCACTGTACAAGTTAATTAAATTCTTTCTTGAACTATATAATAGAATCTTATACTTTTATGAAGTGTTAAAATATATTAATACCAGCAAAAGGGCACACACATCAGAAGTTAATTAGTTCCTTTCTTGAACTAAATAATATTTTCCTATATCTATATGATGTATATCATATAAGATTATAATAATAAGAGTAAAGGGCACCAACGTTAAAGGAAAAAAAAGAGCTGCACGGTTAAGACTTTTGAGAGAGAGGCCCTTAGAGAGAATAATTAAAAGAACAAATGTGTTTGATGTTTTATCTCAACATAAAATTGTTGAGTTGATTTCCATAGTACAAAGTCTTACACTTCACAAGGAAATAATAAAACAATGGAAATGATAAACAAAAACATTATATTACAAAAGTTGTCGATCCGTTAATTTTGACATTTCCAAGAATCTACTTGTTGATTTTAATTGGCATTTTTAAATTCTCCTTCGTGGATCGATAATCAGTGCCTATGCTTCCCCTCAATTGAGAATGGGAGAATCCCAAACTCTCAATTTAAATTAACATTTCATGACATAAGTTTCCAAATGCATTTCTCGACAATAGTTTCGTGAAGAGATCATCAATGTGATGTATTGATGGAACATACTTAGTTACAAGTGTCCCAAGAGCAAATTTTTTCTTGCAGATAATGATAATCTAATTCGATACATTTAGTTTTTGCTTATCAATCAACATATTTCAAAAGGAATGACTTTAAAGTAATCTTCGTAGTAGTTGATTCCATTGCATGATACTCTCGGCACTTGGTTGAACAACCGTTGGTTCCTTCTTAGTATTCCATGATATGCAGTCGCTTCCAAATAAGGTACTAATCCGATAGTCAATTGTTGAGTCAAGTGGCAATAAGTGCAATCTACACCACAAAGTCTACACCACAAAGACATAGAAGTCCAAAGTTGACTTGGACAAGATTCACATCCTCGATCTATTGGCCATTGACAATATGTAAGAAGCCTTCACAATTTGGTAATGACTCGATGCAAATTGACAATTTTTTTTTTGATTGTATGTGAAATATTCAGCCATGTGATGACAAAGTATTAAAGAGCTTCAAGGACTCTTTGATATAGCTTAGGGTCCAAAAATAGTTTTGAATCTATACTAGGATGAGAGCTAGCGGCCATAGGCGTGGAAACTAGCTTGCAGCCCTCTGTTTATGCATGTTGAAGAATAGACACAGCATATTGTTTCTGACACAAATAAAGTCTATCAGGAATATCCTAACCTCCACACCCAGATAACAATGCAACGGTCCCATATGCTTCATTGCAAATTCACCATCCAATGTAGATATGAATCCATTAGGTAATTTTGGGTCTTCATCCGTGACAATTGCATCATCCACATATAAAACTAAAGCGAGAATACTATTATCTGATTTGTGAATGTGATTTGTGAATGAACAACGACGGATTCACAATGCTGCCAAAATAAAATAAAATGATGCTAAAAGAATCAAGCTAAAAGTGTCAAATTATGCTCTTCGTGCTTGCTCGAGGCTATACAAAACTCTCTTG
Organism: Eucalyptus curtisii; assembly: GCA_017140595.1. NCBI lineage: Eukaryota > Viridiplantae > Streptophyta > Magnoliopsida > Myrtales > Myrtaceae > Eucalyptus > Eucalyptus curtisii. Next base: position 2,994,733 of record CM029502.1, read on the forward strand.
TATGCAAACATAAGACGAGTGTTTTTGGTTCTTAAAATCGGTGGTTACTCCATATAAACACACTGTGAAACCAAACCACGTAAAATGTTATTTTTAACATCTAATTGTTTTATGGGTCAACCCCCAATGGTAGCAATGGTGAGGATTATCCTTGTGCTCCCTAGTCGAATAGATGGCTCTAGGAAATCTACTCCTACTACTCGAGAATATCTATTAGTGTCTAATTTTCCTTTTGATCTTTCTAATGTACCATTGGCGTTCAATTCGAATTTAAAGTCCCATTTATAAACCACATTATTAGTATTTGGTGGACTTGAAACAAGAGTCCAAGTTTTATTACGATGTTGTGCCTCAATTTCCTCTTTCATTAATGCCAACCACCATGGATGATTTAAAGCAACACTTGCATTGTTTAGTTCCTTAGTAGAGAATCCATCGTATGTAAATGAGCTAATAAAGAATCATGAAGGAAATCTATAGAGGAATCTTGTGTAGAATTAGTAGTGCTTGACAACATTTTCAAGAAAACTTCATTAGCCAAGTTGCAGGGAGAATCGAGTGATGCACAAGATGAGTCACCAATTTCAATATGATTTTGGTGAACATGTGAATAACTTCCATTAATGTTTTCCTATGAGAATTATCATGAGTAGTAGAATTCAAGTCAACATACAATATTCCGAGTTCGACGTTGTCGTGTTATGATCTAGCCAGCTTATTAATTCAGGGGTCTTGCCTGAAATAATGAGTTGGGCATGAGAGGAAAATATGACCACATCAAAGACGATGTGTTGTGATATATAGATTCGACCATTTGGAAGATAGAGACATCGATATCCCTTATGATGATCACTATAGTCGAGGAACATACATGGCGAGAACCGAGCATTGAACTCATCCCTAAGATAAGGAAAATACCTACAACCAAAAACTTGCAAAAAATTTAACTGTTATGATTAGGCGCACAATTACAAAGATATAGAGAGTAAAAGTGAGAAAGAGAATCAAGATATAAAGTTATATCCCAGTTCACCCTTAAACTAGGGATATATCTAGCAGAGAGTTTCATTCTAATTGGCACATCACACCTCTTTGTTATATCCCTCAATTCATAAAGTATGAACCATCCTGTCAATGGGGAGTATAAATCAAATCCAACAAATTTGATTTTCACTAGATAAGAATTCATAAGGTGATTGCATGCTTAATAGCCTTGTAGGATGTCGATTTAGGAATAAAACAATACTTTTGAAAGCTTTTGGTCGAATATTATTAGGAATTTCATTTCGGTGAAGCATAGTCAAGCCAATTTCATAGGAATGACTACGTTTTCGGGAGAAGTACAGCCTAAGTGCCAAAACTTGGCACGGAGGGACACTTAAGTACCAAACGTTAGGAAAGTGACACTTAAGTGCCAAAATCGGAGCAAAATGGATCACTTAGGGCGCGTTTGGTAACGATTCTGTTTTCGGAAACAGATTCTGATCAGAAATGATTCTTTTTTATTCTGTTCCCGAGAACAATTTCTGAGCAAAAGAATGAGTTTGGTAACTGCACAAAATTTCTAATTTTGGAATAGAAAAAGAATAGAAATATGTTTGGTAACTACATAAAATTTCCATTCCAATTCTAAGATTTTATCAAATCATAGAAATTCTATTAATTAATTATATTTATACTAAGTAATAAACATATTTACTAATCAATTTTTTATTAAATAGTAAATAATAAACTATAGTATAAACTATAAATATAAATACTAAATAATAAATTAAAATACAAAATTAAATATGTATTCTATATATAGCAAAATGTCCATTCATACTTCAAATCATTTTTTTTAAATAATTTAAATAATTTTTCCTTTTTTATTTTTTATTTTCCTTTCTTCCTCCCCTTCTTCTTATTCTTCTTCTTCAAGGTGGCTGGTCGCCGGCCTTGGGATGACTGACAACCGGGCAGACGAGGGCCGGCGACCTCACCGGAGCTTCACCGGCCCTCGGCGAGGTTGTGCCTCGTCGGCCGAGCCTCACCGGTAGTTGGGCGAGGCTTGGTTGAGCCTTGGCTGGGTGAGTGGCCTCACCAGATTTGGGCGAGGTCGAGCCCCATTGGTGGCTGGGTGAGCTTGGCCTTACTGGATCTGGGCGAGGTTGAGCCTCGCCTAGCCATGGCTAGGCCGAGTCTCGCCCGGCCAAGCGAGGCTTGCTGGTGGAGGGGGAAGGCTCGCTTGGCCACCGCCTCGCCGGTGACCGGCAGCAGTGGACAGCGGACGATGGTGTTCGGCGGGGGGCGGCGGTGGCGACGGACAGCAATGGCGGTGGCGGCAACACTTGAAGAACAAGAGAGGGAAAATGAATAAAAGAAGAAAGAGAAGGAAAAAATGAAAATTTTGGTAGATTTGATTCTAGAATTGTTCTCGGGAACAAAGAATCAACTTTTTTTTTTTATTCTTGATTCTACTCTAAATCTATTCCCGGGAACAAAAATTTTACCAAACGCGATTTTGTTCCAAAACTACTCTTGGGAACAAAAAATTAGAATCGGGTACTGTTTGGATAGTTACCAAATAGCCCCTTAAGTGCCACTCCGGCAAAAATCCGGTCAAAATGCTGACGTGGCGATATTCCGGCGAAATAAGTGCAAAACGATATCGTTTTGCACGCCGACGTGATAAAAAATAATATGAAAATTAATTAAATTAAATCTAAAACTAAATTTATTTAAAACATTTAAAAATAAAAATAAAATAAAAATATTAAAAAATTATTATTTTTTTTTTAAAAAAAAAGGGAAGATTCGGCTGAGGGCTGAGTCCTCACCGCTGCCGCCTCCCTGCCATCGCCGAGAAGGGTCGGCGACAGAGGGGGAAGGGTCAGTCGGGGTTGCAGCCCTTGGGCCGGTCGGGTGAGGACCGCGACCCTCGCCTAGATCGAGGGCAAGGGCTCGCGGGCCCTCGCCGCCGATCGGGCTGGGGTCGCCCCGGCCCGGCCGGGGCCCGGCAACCTCGGCCGACCCTTCCCGGCCCGGCGGGGGAGGCGGCGACAAACGAGGGCTCGGCCCTCGGCCCGCCCCTTCCCTTTTTATTTATTGATTTATTTATTTTTACTTTTTTAATATTTATATTTATATTTTTAAATATTTTAAATAAATTTAGTTTTACATTTAATTTTATTAATTTTTATATTAATTTTTTACTACGTCGGCATCAAAATGATGTCGTTTTGTATTTATTTCGTCGGAAAATCGCAACGTTAGCATTTTGGCTAGATTTTTGTTGGAGTGGCACTTAAGTGATCTATTTTGCTCCGATTTTGGCACTTAAGTATCACTTTCTTAACTTTTGGCACTTAAGTGTTCCTCCGTATCAAGTTTTGGCAATTCATGTGTCCGGCACTCTTACGTTTTCACTTGACAACTCCATTTTTGTTCCAGAATATATGGGCAGGATACTTGATTACCAATGCTATTCTTTTGCAAATGAATTAAGAAATCTGTTCGTTGAACTCTGCAACTCCATTAGATTAAAATCTTTTAATTTGCCCTTTAAACTGCCTAACCAAGTACTTCTTGAAATTGAGAAAACATGCATGAAAGTTAGATTTTGGCCGTAATCAAAACAACCAAGTATAGCACGTATAATCATCTACAGAGCAAATACAATACTGAAACTTTTGAAACGAGAGTATTCGAGTCTTTCTTCACAAATCACAATGTATCATTTCAAAATGCTTAGCATTACTAAATTTGGAAGGCAAAAAAGGAAGTTTAAATGCTTGACCGATTTGTCAATTACCACATATGGTAGTAGGTTTATTCCAAGCAGTGACAGTAATGTCGCCTTTATTTTGCAGATGATGGATTGTTATCGATTATAAACATCCCAACCTTTGATGCCAATACATTTATCAACTTTTCTGAACCGGATTGAAGACTCTGCTTGTTTTGGCACCTTCAAGGTATATAGATCACCATGACGGTCTCTTGTCAGAAACTTCTCTGTTTTAATGTCCTTTATTTATTTATTTTAAAATAGTGGTAGAGAACTTAAAATTTAGAAGAACAAGTATAATATATTTTAAGTCAATGCTCTCTTAGACTAAATTGATCCAAGAGTCACCAACGGGCGAAATTTTAATTGAGTCATCATTTCCAACCATAATGCTATCTTTTCCAATATAGGTTTGTAAGCTAAAGATGTTACCTTCATCTCAAATCATTTAACACTCTAGTATCACTATTTCAAATCTTAATTATCTTCAATTATAAGCGCAACAAATGCCCTTGACACATCTAATGGGAGGAAAGATTGGTTAAATCGATTAAAGAAATTTAAAGCAATATGTTTTTGATTGTTACATGTTCGACTAGAAACAACTTTGGCATATCCTTGCACAAGCTTTTTTGGATTGAATTGTTGCTTTTGAACCTGCAAATGCATAAAATTAGCTAAAAATTTTCTTTCTTAGACCATTGTGAGAAAACCTCCTTCCCTGAGAAGAAAAAGGATTTCTACTAAGATGTTGGAATTTTTTTCCCTTCTTGCCCTTCTTAAAATTACTTTTCTAGCCAAAGAAGGCCGTCCTTTGTCGAATTTCAAGGGAGCTTTTATTTGTTAGTAGACTCTCACAAGTTTGTAGTTGCGAAATTAGATCAGAGAAGGTTAGTATAAGAGGCGTGAACATAGAGGTAGCGAATGAATGACTTATATTGGTTACTTAAGAACTTCAAAACAAAGGAACTCCTCTATTATTAAGGGGACAGACAAGAGGAGATAACTCATTAAAGTATTTTTGAAATGCACCCAAGATACTCATAAAGAGAGATACCTTGACAAAATTGTTTTGTCATGCGAACCACACCTTATTAGAAGTTTTCTAGTCTAATATTGAGCAAGAAATTCTTTGGAGAACGTTTTAATGATATATCTCTGTAGAAGGCGATTAGACCACCTCGATGTAAAAGCTCTAGATTTGTTATTACTTTTTGAATTATAGCTACTTTTTGAGAACTTGGGGTGGTTATTTTAGGACTTGTCATTTGATACTCATTATCAATGAATTTCACAACATCTTGAGATTCAGTTAATGTTAGCACTTATGCTTTTCAATAAGAATAGTTTATTTGTCTTGATTTCAGTGTCATAAAAGTTTTTATGTTTAGAGATGAGGGGTATGGATACTTTAACATGCCAGTGGAAGCCATGTTAAAAATCGATTTTTTTTTTTGAAGATATGCTTTGACAACATAATAGAATAAATGTGTGCGTTTCTTGTTCTCAACATACAATTGTTGATATGATTTTCTTTATATAAATATATATTTCAATATGTTACATTTCCTAAGAAGAATATACAAAGATAGCAATGATAAATGAAAAAAATTCTTATACAAGAACCGCCAATCCCTTGATTATAAAATCTCCAAGGATTTGCTTGTGATTTTGATTGCCATCTCTAGATTATTCTTCCTTGATTGATAAATTAGTGCCTCTATAAATATCGATCATAATCACATGTATTTTGTTGTAATCCCTTTATAAATTATTATAAAATATTGAAATCTAAAGTTATAATTGTTTGATGAAATTTACACTTATTTGATTAGACAGCTACCACTTCTTTAAATATCTAATAATTAATGCTACGTTTGTTGTTTGGACATGGATTGTGATGTGATGAGATAAGGTTGGATTAGAAATCTTCAGGATTGTGAAAAATGTAAGCCATGAAAGCACAATCTCACGATCTCTATAGTTGGAAACAAGAACACATATAATCGAGTAGAAAAATTAATGCACATGTTATGCCTCTCACGTTTAGTGCTTTGGTAAACGCTCCTTATTTGAGGATAATTGTGTGTCAAGGTTAGAAGAAAACCTTGAACATTATTTATAGAGTTTTCAATCATCCTTTCATTATGGGTCGGGCTGAACTTGATCCACACTAACTAGTCCCATATTAGACTAATTAAGAAACTTTGTAGCTCACATTATTAGACAAATACTGTAAAATGGTAAATTGCAATATTAATTAATGTAACCCACATCAGAAAAACTCTTACATTCTCCCACTTGAGCAATATTAATTGAAATTGTACTGTACGTGTGTATTTTGAGCTAAAGATAATTCTTAATGGTCAATTTCATCCCATAATTTCAAATACCGAATCATGGCGATAATTGTATATATACACATAGAACCTTCTATAGTCACAAATGCTTTTAACTTTACTCATATAAATTCAATATAATAGTGCGGCAAATGGATAATACCTCTCACGGATAGTAATATCTTATGTGTTGTCCCCTTTATCAGTCAACATTCCTTTACCTTAAATGTCACAAAAATCGATGTCACTAAAGAATACATTTGTGGTTTCAATAAACCCACATATATTTTATTCTTATGATTAACATTTCCTTATGTATAATAAGACATATAATTAAGGCTAATAACAGGATAAACTGGATGCCCCTAGTCTTTATTGAAGGTTTGCATAATACATTGAGATTTTCAATAGATATATGTAGTCAACTCGATAATAATGCATTCAGAATCACTTTATTGAACGTATAAGAGTTTATATATATAACAATGTTACTAAATGTAATAAACACAAATGTAAAATTTTAGACTCTGATGCTTTTAAACTCATGTTAATGACATGTGATTCAAAAACATAAAGGCAAAGGCCTTTAGTTAGTGGATCTATAATCATATCATCTATGAAAGTCTACTTTATTGTAATATTACCATTATGTATCATTTCTTTATGGCAAAAAGTTGACCGCTATATGTTTAGACCCCTTAAGACCTTTGTTATTGTTAATAAATAACACTATTGAGTTATTGTCACAATACAATCGTATGGGTCTATCCATAAAGTCAAATAAAGTTAATTTCCTATGAGGTTTCGGAGCCAAGTAACCTGAGTAATAGTAAAAAAACATGCTACAAACTCTACTTACATGATAAAGGATGATATAAATTTCTATTACTACACCTCTTGCTAATATAAAGATATATTCCGTCGTTGACTTCATGTTATTCTAACAGCTAGTAGAATTTGCATACGAATACCCTACTAGCTATAAGATTTGAAAATGTTTGTAAATCAGCATATAATCTTTTGTCATCTTTAAGTACCTCAAAACCTCCTTGGCAGTAACCTAGTGGTTGTGTCCTAGATTTAACTAATATTTGCTTAGAAGTCTTGTTAGAAAAGCGATGTTTGATTCCATGCAAATTTGAGCATACATGATACTTTCTAGTGCACTAAGACAAGTGACATTGTGATAACTGTTCAATTGGGTTTTCTCAATGTCTGAATGAGGACATTGTGACAAATTCAGCTCATCACCCTTAATGATAGGAGTAATTTGTGGCTTATAGTGTTGCATTCTAAATCTTTTTAAAATACGATCTACATATGTCCTATGAGAAAAATCCAATATATAGCGAGAACAATTCTTACGAATCTCAATACCAATGACAAAAGACACATCATTAAGGTCCTCCGTGTCAAATTTTTTTGATAATATTTGCTTTGTCTCATTCAGTATTTTAAGATCACTGCTTGCAAGTAAGATATTACGTGCATAGAGTACGAGGAAAATAAATTTTCTTCCACTAACCTTGCAGCATATACACTGATCTACTTTGTTCTTAGTAAAATTGAACGGAGTGACAACATTATTAAACTTTAATAACCATTGTCTAAAAACTTGCTTGAGGCCATAAAAAAACTTTTTAGTTCACACACAAGCTTATTTAAATCATATACTGTAAAACTTTCGGGTTGCACCATATAGATTTTCTTATCTCCATCTAAAAAGGTAGGTTTAATATTCATCTAGTGTAACATCATATTAAAATGAGCTACTAATGCTATGTTAACTCTAAAAGAATTTTTACAAGAGACTAAAAAAAATGTTTCTTCACAGTCCTTTTCTTCTCTCTGAGTGAGACACTTGGCTACCATTTTAGCTTTAAACTCCTCAATCTTTTTTTGGAGTCCCTTTTAATTTATACATCCATTTGCAATCGATGAACTCATGACCTTAAGGCAACTCAACAATTTCCCAAACACTATTATGTTTTATGGATTGTATCTCGTTTTTTTATTTCATTTAACCACATATGTAATTGAGAACAAGAAACAACGTTTGTATAAGTCACTAGATCAATCATGCAACAAATATCGTAATCATGCTTTCATCGAGAGACTATATAGTTTGGTGGTATAACTGATCTCTTAACAGATCTCTCGAGTGAAACTACAATCACTTCACTCTGCACCTAAGAGGCGTGAGATCCCTCATCAAGAATTGTCTTAATAATAGTATCTTGAACCTCAACAAGCTTCGTTTGTGATGTAGGTGTCTATATAGGCAAAAACAAAAACATATTGGTCTTCACCATACTGTTATCATTAGTAGTTTGAGAGAAGCTATTATTTACGGTTACGTCGAATTCTAGAAACTTATTGTCTGTAATTCCACAATTCTTATACCTTCATTGTGGTTATAAAATTGATACCCATTTGAATGATCTGGGTAAGATACGAAATAATACCGAGTGGTTTTAGATTTCAACTTACTTAATGTTGGCTTATATAACCTCACATTTGTAGAACACCCCCAAATCTTAAGATGATTTAAGTTAGATTTACGTCCAAGCCATAACTCGAAAAATTAATGAAATAACTTTGGTAGAACCACGGTTGTGTATGTGAAAGGTTGCATTCAAAGCATCACTTGATAGAATATTAGGTAAATTAGTCCTATTAATCATACTCATCATTATATCCATTAGGGTGTGTTTGCGCCTTTCGGCCATATCATTATGTTAAAAATTCTAAATATAATAAACTGAGCTACTATCTAATAATTCTTCAAGTATTTAGTAAAATGCTCTTTAAGTTATCCAACACTGCCATGTCTACCAAAAAATCCACTACCATGGCCAATCTGACAACCTTTATGACTGTTTCCAACTATTTCTTGATTTTAATCCAAAAAAAATAAAAATAAAAATTGAACTTATAAAAAAATCCAGACGTTTCCTTAATCAAGTACAAAAGAAATAATTATCAATGAATGTGTTGAAATAAACATTTCTACACAATGTTACCTTTTAGGGTTCACTAAGATCATTATGAATGGCATCCAACAAATCAAAACTTCATATTGCAGTATTTTTTTCCTTAGTTATCCTACCTCTACAACTGTTCTGTGCAATGCATAAGATTAGTCTTTAGGCAGAGATCTTTTGAAAACAACATTTTCAGCCGTATAATTGACAACATATATATATATATATATATAATATCATTGGGAGATAAACATAATATGTACAATCTATTGGACAAATTGCAACACCCAACCTTTTTTTTGAATTAAAAGATATATAAATATCATTACTCTTTATTTCAAAAGAGTAGTTACACATGTTCAAACAAGACATGAGAACTAAATTTCGTCTAAATGAAGGTACATAAAAAGTGTTTTTTAACATCAAACTAAAATCATAATCTAGAATTAAAATGACATCTTCCACGAACTAAACGTCAATCTTAATGTTGTTTCCCACAGTGAACTTTGATTCATCTTGATTTGGCTTCCTTTGGTTTATGAATGCTAAAGAATCATTAACTGTAGGCTCACGCTTGGACAATCAAGTTTTAAGATATTTGTTGCAGTCTATCTTTAGGTGACCTTTCTTTTTAAAAAGAAGTACGTAAGATCAGATTATTGGAATGATCGGTGGTTTCATGAATTCCTTTATGAGTATCATTTTTAGACTTCAAATCTACCATATGTAATATGTAATCCCTAACCTCATTAGAACTATCATATCTTATGTTGAAGAGTTCTTGCAAATGTGTCATAATCTTGACATTAGACAAGATGCAATTTCACGCCACTAAGGTTTCCATCATTTTTTTAGCAGTGCAATCAGCTAGTAAACCACTTCTTAAGTATTTTTAAATGGAACGCTTCATGAATAACAATCAAATTTGATTTTTTCAAGCAGCAAAATGTGCTTTCTAAAATTTTATACCATCAGCGGTGTGATCTACCAACTTATCATTTATAAAAGCAATTTGAATATCTGCCAATTCCATCCTAAATAGAAAATTCTCTTTCCACAACTTAAATTTGAACTAGCAAGAACCTTAATAGTTATAGAGTTATCGTTTACAGATAATGTGACTAAAATTAATTAGCATCATGTGAGTACTATGTAACTTAAAAACAAATCAATACAAATCCAGAGAGTTATATATATCCTCACATCAAACCTTTGGACATAATATATGACACGTAATTATATACTCTCCATATGACAATAGACATGAGACTATATTTCAACCTTCGTGAATTCACTACCCTTGGGTATATGAACCATTAGGATCAATCATTTCTCAACTGTATATTGTTAATGTATCCCTCCATAAACCAATATATAATCACCTCATTTGAGAGTATGATCTCACATTAGAACATGAGACATCCCACTATAATATGAGATCGATATTTCTCATATTGATATTTCTCAAACCCAATTAAGTGTGCCACTTTAGCGGTCACAACTCGATTGAATTCTTGAAACTCTCTCATATTGGAGATATAAGATATTTACCTTATACGTGTGATTTTAAACTTGATGACAATGGCAATTTGTCACTAAAATCACATGTCATGCCAATTACATTGTTCCATTCATTGATATACATTGAACCTTATACATGTTATCAATGAATTAATCTCTACACATTTTTTATGTGATGATATTTATGTGAGCTAACACTTGTATTTTCAAAATTGTAGAAATATACAAAAAAACACCCTAAAAATACGAATGTTTAGGGCTATGTGTGTATTTTCACATCCATAATATCATCAAAAATAGATATTCCATAGTGTAGAGCATCTCCATAGGAGCACACAGACTCCAAGAATGTCCCAATCAAAGCTCGAACAAGCCTATATGTGCCTCCAAAGTGCATGACGCGTGCATCACACTCGCTAACGTGCTAAATTGGTTTGAACTACCGGTCCGACCAATCAACGGTCAATGGTCAATGGGAAACCGAATTGGGTGGGTCAGTAGGTCAGACTCGAGTCAGTCTCTAGGTCAGATCTTGGGTCACTGACGTTACGATGACGTTAGCCCTAGCGCATGCTAGGCACGTGTTGTTGTTGCCCTGCATATGAGAAAACGTGGGTGGGAGTGCGTTGTGACACGTCTTCGACGTGCGCCAACTCCTAGTGGTGTGTGGCCGTGCGTGCGACCTTCCCTAGAGGTGCGCCACCTACTGATTTGCTCGTCTTGACAAACTCTTTCCTTTTATGTAATCAAAATCGGTTTTTGCTACACAAAAAAATCGTGAAAAAAGGACAAAACTATACGTTTGAGTTCTAGTCTATGGAGGCTCTGATACTACATATAAGTTGCAAAAGCGTAATCCAACGATCTCCATAACTAGAAATAAGAATACATATAATCGAGTAGAGAAATTACAAAACTTGTTTTGGAATCCATTATCTTTTATGTGGAATGCCTTCAGTATCACTAGCTCAATGAGGCCTCCCTCACTTTTAGCGTTTTGGTAAATGCACACTATGTAATGATAATTGTGTGTAAGAATTAGATGAGAAATTTGAGCACTATTTATAGTGTTTTAAGCTAGTCCCTCTCATTACGGGCTGGGCTCAGGTTAATTCATACTAACTATCCCCATATTCGACTAATTGAAAGACTTTCTATCACTTTATTAGACCAATATTATAAAACGGTAAATTATAATATCAATCAATATAGTCAACATCTCATCTTATTTTTGGTAAATGTTGAGACATAACATGGATATCGGGATGAGCGTGTCCCGATGCCCACCACGCCAGTAACCTCCTACAGACTACAGTTATGAAAGCCACGGTCACCACGTCAAGCTGCGACATAGCCTGGCGGTATCCCCCTAAATCTAGAACAGTGACCATTAATTAGGTGGTTGCACTCCTAACCATGGTGGCTGTGCTCGTTGAAGGACGACGACTCAACAAGGCGACTAATGCAGATCAACGCCGGCAACAATGAGGATCATATATCATTCAATTCCTTACACTTCTTGTTTAAGAATAATTTCTGAGATGGAACTCCGAGTCTACCTTCTTTTTTGCAGAATTGCAATCGGCACTTCATTTCCTACTTCCTCGTATTCATATGATCGGGGACATCCATTTTTTAGCTTTAACTTTTTTCCCCATTGCATGTTTTCTGATATCATAACGTAATTCATCCCGTCGCAAATCTAACTGGAAATAGTAGCGGTCCATTAAATTTCACCGGAAAGAAGAAGCTTTCACACCGTTAACAAACAGTTCGAAAGAAAGAAGAGACTAAAGATCATAGAAAAATAACACAAATGTTAAAGAAAACAAACACTACCATATTGGTCCCGATCGATACTTAACAATAGCAACAAGAAACCTATTAGTCGATTCTAGTGCCCAGAGCACCAACCACTAAAAGAAACTTGCATTCGATAAGACCTTGATTATTTTCTTAAGAATCAAATTAAGAAAAAAACCACAAAGGATCTGCATCATCGCAGTCAAAACTACGTTGAGGATCTGCTTTAGAAGTAGACCACGTTAGCACGTCACTGGATAGACGAGATCTAGGGCTTGGCCGACCTCAAATTTGAGATCCAAGGATCGACCTTCCCGGTCTAGCTCGCAATCGATAGCGACTGCGGCCTGCTCAGTAAGAATCAATGGTGACGGGCTGTTGTGGAGGCGACGACGGTGGTTGAGGGTGGAGGCGACGACGATCGTTTATCATGTGGTGGTTCTCAAACAGTGGCCAAGATGCTCACGTTGGAGGTGGTGACAGGTGTCCTTTTTACCCTTGGCCGTCAGAACACAATCAGCTGATTAGATGACAATCAGTAATTGTTAAAGGTGATGACAGTCGCGCAGTGGTCGGAGGCCACGACGATCGTGCGGTGGTGATTCCTGTGCAGACTAGCAAAGCACTATCCCAATGGTTGCTTCATCCCTCCATCATTGGAAAAAAAGGGTTTGTTAAGTAATTTGAAGATTTTTGTTGTCCAATTTGGATTTATCCCTTCCCTTCCAAATCTCTTATCCAATATTTTATCCAGGTATATTCAAATTTATCCGGTCTAGGAATATTGCCAAACAATGAATAAGATAATTTCGGACTCGAATTCGGACCATGACATGCAGCATAAGGATTTAAGAAACCTTCGGGAGAGAAAGGGAGGAGAGAGTAAATTTGAGGTCTTAAAAAATTGATAGGATTCATGATCAGCCATCCTGATGTTGACTTTTAAGGTAAAATTGTTTTTTTGCAGATCTGATTTCAATTGGTGATGATTGAAAAATGTCTCAAATCTCTTTCTGGACTATATCCAAAAGTTATAGACCGCACTTTTGGAATGCTCATCTTGGGACGTTCAAATGAAATTTTTTAAACCATGATACCGTACCGCTGGCAGATACCATTCGAATTATCATTTGGTTGATTGCCAACGTAATATACTTCTTACAGATTCATCGTGGAATGAGTAACATATATATTTGTAGTTAATTTTTTCTAATCAATTTCTTTTACATGATGATCATAATACGTGACTTATCGTTTACAAAAGTGGTCGATCTACTAAAAATCCATACAATTACTGGCAAACGACATTTGTGTGTACAGCATTACTCTATATACCAACATCGGTCACTTGGCCATTCTATACAGAAAATCGACACCACATGCCCGATTTATAGATAGAATGAAACCGACTACAGTGATAGCGAATAATAAGGGTTGTCATTTCAGAGTGCATGCTTCATCCAACTACCGTTTTATTTTCTCTGTGTTCACAATATTTATCTCCAGACTTCATAATACATGTTGCTTCAGCCATGAATGCTTTGTTCAAACTTCGAAATGAGGACAGGATGGCGATGGTTTTCCAGGTTCTTTCTGGTCAAGGCTCGTGAGATCAGGATAGGCCAAATGCCTTCGTACTAATTTAACTATTAATGTCATCAAAATTTTATTTGAACATCCTCCATTTGTTCGAACATGAAATCTTACTATTATTGCATTTTACCCATCTCTTTTATATCATCCCCGATTGAATGAATTTCTTCTTTTTGAAGAAAAAAGATTAAGTACAAAATTGTAAAAGGAACAAAAGTTCGAACACTTGCCGTGTCATTATCTCCTTCATATAATGTGCAGGCTAACTGGGATATTGGAGAAAGAAGGAGAAATTGAATTATTTAGACCAATCTTCAAAGATTGTTCTTCGAACGGGTTTATCGAGAACTTTGCAAAGTAGTCCGAGTCAGTTAAGACTGATGGAAGAATGGCACCGGAAGAGTGATTTTGACAAGGTAAATAGACTGAAATTGACTTGTGTGGATGCTATTACTTGGCATATCTCGCTGCTGCTAAGTTCCATTCACGTTTTGCATCTCTGTTCTCTTGCCTTGATAGGCTGGTTGCTGAACGAGTCCTCTTGACCAACAGAAACAAATTTGAATTTTCTGCAGCGAATACTCATATACACAGGTTTTAAGATTTCCATCCTTTACAAACCAATACTTCAGAAGGAGAGGTGATATTCGTTGAATTGCTGCGAATTCTTCAGGGAGTTATTTCATGGAACGGATAAGCGACACTATCCAATGGTTGCGTGGACTTTCGGGAGATAAGAGTTTGCATAGGAGATGGATGGTTTTGCAAGTGACTTTTGTTTCAGTTTTTTCAGTGCGCTTTCTTCCGTTCCAATTGAATCGCTTATCCCATACTGCGATTCTACTCACTCACCATCGTCAACATCAGCACCATCTGAGTGTTTGCAAATGCCCGTCATAATGCAATGAATGTTTTGATAGCGAACACCCGATCACATAATGCCCAGTTGCATGCGACAAACTGTGATCGACAACGAGCCTAGGGACATCACATCCAGGATTGACTCGCCACTTAAGTTGGAGTTTCCTTCAATCTCTGTTACAACTCGTCCGATGCCATGTTCAGAGGCACCCCAATCTGCAGGGCAGGGAACTAGCAATGGGTCTGGCTGTTTTCTTTTTTTCTTCCTAACACATTTAATTCTAAAGGAATCCAACGAAGCGGAAACTTCCCCAAATCAGAATTTGAGAAAATGAGAGTCAATTCCGAGATTGAAGATGCTCTACTATTCGAACAACGTAATATCTATAGACCCAAGAGAACTCCCAATGCGTTTTATGTCGGAAAATTAGGGAATGTGTAACTTAGCTTTAACACATTCGTGGACTTGCAACAGTGAATGCGCAAATGATAAGAAATATGAAATTATTTTGGATTTTGGACTTGCGAAGCTACTAAATGCAGAACAAACCAGAACTTTTACCGGCATTTGTGGGATGAGAGGTTATGTGGTGCCCGAGTGGCACCGGAACCAGCCCGTGACGGTGAAAGCAGACGTTTACAGCTTTGGGATCGTGCTGTTGGAAATCATCTGTCGCCAGAGAAGCGTGGATTTGAACTTTCCGGAGAGCGAAGCCATCTTGGAAGAATGGGATTGTGAATGCTTTCTGCTGAATACTCAACAACTGATGTACGTTATGTTGGGGAATCAAGAACACCTACTGGAAAATCCTCGATTTCGAGCAATATATGTATACATATTTTTCCATTAAAATAAATACACATGATCTTTATTTTTGTGCATTGATTTAGCTACAAACGAAGGTCAGTTTCCCATGCTATACGAAGAATCTATGCAACATTCCTGCTATAATTAATAGACAAAATTAAACTGACAACAGTGGTGATGAACTAGAATTATGGTCTCAAAGTGCATGCTTCATTCAACTATCATTTCATTCTCTTCGGTCTTCACAATATGGGTGCATTTGGTTCGGCATTTTAAGAGCCCAGTGGGAAAATGCAAAGTAGTTTAGTTTAAAAAACTTTGGGTAAATGCAAAAGTCATTTGGTAAATTATGTTTTAAGAAATAACCTTGAGAGAAATGCTAGTTGATAGAAAATACATTTGAAAAGCCCTTAAGGTGAGTAATATTAGTTTTTAAATTTTTATTTGTTTAAAATTGAAAAAAAAAATTATGCAACTTTTTAAATATAAATTTTGACAAAAATGCTAAAAAAAAATCAAATATATATATAAATGCTAAAAATTCAAATACATATAATTTTTTTTTTTAAAAAAAAGACCAAGGCGGCAGCGGGTGTTCAATATAAAAAAAATAATTAAGCTCCATGATTTTTGCTTACACAAGCATTGGGTGTTCTTGGCTTATGAGTACATGATGGAAGGGGAGTGCAATTTGTGTTTTGAGAATTGATGCCACTAGGGTCACTATCGTTTGGGATGCGCAGCCCGCTTTACAAGTCGTTTAATTGGAATTATAAGAATCTTTCTCTTTATAAGTTGAAGGCTTATCATTTCCAAGAAAAAAAAAAAGTTGAAGGCTTGTTAGTCAAAAGAAGAAAAGGCTGAAAAATTGGTCCATAACCTTTCCCTTACAATGGGTTAGAAATTTTTAGAGCCAAACATCACCAAGTAAAGTGTCATAAAGACCATGACTTCCAACGGACCATTGATCACGTATTGATCCAAAAGTCAACACACATGGAACCCCAAATGATCTTGACCTCTTGATGGATGTGCGCAAGATCCATCCTTACATGGTTTAAATCATTTTCTTTTGGCCGGTGTGCTTGTTTAAATTCTAATAAAACTGCGAAATTTAGAGATTACCATGTTTGCTCCAAAATTGGTGCATAACTTCTAAAAAAAAAATTCCTAAAATTACATCGATGATATTCCTTACTCAAAAATCCACTGTGGCATTAATTTAATATTAATCACCAATGTGATTTGCTAGGAATTAATGTCACATAGGAATTCTCAATAATAATAATAAAAACTATGTAACTTAAGTGATTTAATTTTTAAAAATATGATATTTAAATGTTTGCTTTAAAAAGTTTTAACATTATTTGTGTCCTTATAATGTCCAATTTTATTAAGCAAGTGATGGTGACTGACGGTTGCCGTCGCGCAACTCTCGTGGGAACCAAGCGAGGGCCGCTTGAGGCCACGAGACCCAGGCGACAGTCGCCTGGGTCGCGTGTTGCTTGCGTTCGATGCGCAAGGGCCGTTGAAGGCAGCATGACCTCAGGCGACCTGACCAACGGCTGCTAGTGCCAAATGCGCTCGGCGATGGCCGTAGCCTTTCGCTGAACGGGCGAAGGGTTGGTCTTTTAAAAAAAAAATTATATATATTTGATTTTTTTAGCATTTATATGTATTTGCTTTTTTAGCATTTTTTTAGCATTTAGAGAAACAATAACAAGGGCAAAATCAAAACTTTGAAAAATGGGTGAGGGTAGTTTTGGAAAAAAAATGAGTTTCAGTATTTGGTCAAATACTGAAAGCTCAACTAACATTCGACTTTCAGTCTTTTCAAGGCTAGCCTTTTCAATACTGACTTTCACTTAAAACCTACTTCAAAATGGTTGCCAAATGGTCAAACATTTTTCCAAAAAACTTTAGAGGCCAAAAGCCCATTGGGAATGCTAAACCAAACGCACTCTATATATATTTGGACTTTAGAACACATGTTTGCTTCTGCTATGATTTCTTCTTGGCCGAGGCTCGTGAGATCTAGATAGGCCGATTGTCTTTGTACTGACTGTACTAATTATGTCATCAAAGCTTCTTTAGAAACCAATATGATAAACTCCGAACGGGTGTTTAAACATGGTCCATTTATTCAAACATCAAAACTTATTATTTACTCGATAGTAAAACATGTTAGCTAACTTCTTTCCTGAAACGAATAATAGAATCTTATTCTTTATGAAGTGTTAGAAGATGTTAACGTGAGTAGAAGGGCACACACATGAGTGCATGCACAAAAAGGAAAAGAGGAAACTAGGTGTATGGTTGAAAAATATCTTAAGTTCCTTTGTGGCTACGATGAAACAACCTGAGAGAACCGTAATGACTTATTTCAACCAATCAAAATCATGTCGACTTTGACCTACTTGTCCCAACCTTAATAGCTGAGAAAGGGACTGGTGCTATTTAACCTTAAATGATTCAAGGAGATCAAACGCTACATGTTCTACGATCAGATTGAGCAATTCAGAGTCTCCATCTTCTCAGCATGGCATTTATCATATGTTTTCTGTTCCTTTTAGCTTCTGCTTCTCTTGCAACAGCTCAAGAAACAGGATCAAACATAACACTAGGTTCTTCCCTAAGTCCAACCTCTAACTCCTCTTCTTGGCTCTCACCCTCAGGACTCTATGCCTTTGGGTTCTACCCTCAAGGCCAGGGCTACGCGGTCGGAGTTTTCCTCACCGGTATCCCTCCAAGAACCGTCGTCTGGACTGCGAACCGAGACAATCCACCCGTTTCTGCTGGTGCCACCTTGCTCTTCACCAACGATGGTCGCCTCATACTGCGATCCTCACAAGGTCAAGAAACTTATGTTACTGCAGTCGCACTGTCGGCCTATTCCGCTTCTATGCTTGATTCGGGTAATTTTGTGCTGTACGGTCCTAAAGGAAGTGTGTTATGGGAGAGCTTTGACTACCCGACAGATACCCTTTTGCCGACCCAGCGCCTCTTGGCAGGCCAACAGATAATCTCTAGCATCTCGGCAACAAACCACTCAACCGGGCTTTTCCGTCTCAAGATGCAACACGATGGGAATCTGGTTCAGTATCCGGTGAACACTCCGGATACTGCTCCATATGCTTATTACGCAACTTCAGCAGGCGGCTTGGGAGACAATGTCTCGCTCAACTTTGATGTCGATGGTCATTTATTCTTGCTCAACACCACGGGCTATGTCATAAAGAATATCACGACTGGAGGTTTACCGACAAAACGCATGATCTGTATCTTTAGGATTGGCTCTGATGGCTTGATGAGATTATATTCGTATGATTTGAATCAAAAGGGACGTTTGTCGGTTGTATGGTCGTCTACAAAGGATGAATGTGATCCCAAGGGTTTATGCGGCCTAAATGGTTTCTGTGTAAAAAACGACCAACAAGCTACTTGCCAATGTCTTCCTGAATTCGATTTTGTTGAGCCGGGAAATTGGGCAGCTGGCTGCGAGAGGAATTTCACAGCGGAGACTTGCAAGACAGGAGACGCAGGTGCGAGTTACGTCATCCAAGCTGTTGATAATACCCGTTGGGAAGATGATTCATACTCAGTCCTTTCGTCGACAGATAAAGAGGGGTGCAAACAGGCCTGTTTGGAGGACTGTAATTGTGAGGCTGCACTCTACAATGGTGGGAATTGCAGCAAACAAAGGCTTCCATTAAGATATGGAAGAATATTGATAACTGATGCGACCAGTGCGCTGATCAAGGTAGGCATCGTGAAACCCGTTAACGCTAGTCAAAACAAGAAGGAGAAAACCCAAATGGAAATACTATTTCTTAGCTTTTCGCTCCTTGCTTTTGGATTTGTTATGGTGGCTATTTCTATAGTTATAATATGCAAAAACAATGTGTGGACGTATCAAAGGATCCGTAATAAAATAGAGGTTAGTTTGGCGAAAGATCAAGCACCTCGACTGTTCACTTATGCAGAGCTCGAGTTAGTCACTGACAGTTTCAAGGAACGGATAGGTAGAGGAGCATTTGGAACGGTTTACAAAGGGGTGATTGGCGAGAAGATGGTTGCCGTCAAAAGACTTGATAAGTTGTTGGCTGAAGGGGAAAGAGAGTTTCAGAATGAAGTTGAAGTCATCGGTCAAACTCACCATCGAAACCTAGTCCGCCTCCTCGGGTATTGTATGGAAGGAACGAATAGGCTTTTGGTGTACGAATACATGAGCAATGGATCGCTTGCGAACGTACTCTTCAATAATCCCGAAAGCCGGCCATTTTGGGAGGAAAGAATGGAGATGGCACGGGATATAGCCCGAGGAGTGCTGTATCTGCACGAAGAGTGCGAGACACAAATTATCCACTGCGACATAAAGCCACAGAACATACTCATGGACAAGAACCGTGCCAAGATTTCAGATTTTGGACTTGCAAAGCTGCTAAACGCAGACCAAACCAGAACCTTTACTGGAATTCGTGGGACGAGAGGTTATGTGGCGCCTGAGTGGCACCGAAACCAGCCTGTGACAGTGAAAGTAGACGTTTACAGCTTCGGGATCATGCTGTTGGAGATCATCTGTTGCCGCAGGAGCATGGAATTGGACTTTCCAGAGAGGGAAGGCATCTTGGAAGAATGGGTTTGTGAATGCTTTTGGAATGGTGAGATCGGGAAATTGACAGGTGACGAGAAGGTTGATGAGGATGAATTGAAGGCCGCTATCAAGGTCGCGCTCTGGTGCATCTCGGATGACCCGACGCTCCGTCCTACGATGAAGAGAGTTCTATTGATGATAGAAGGAAGTGCCGAAATCCCGATGCCTCCTATTCCTTCATCTTCCATTTGTACCGACTAAGTTTTATGTTTAAATTCTCGACATATATAATGCTGGCGAATAAAAAACTCCTATCTAGCAGTGCTTCTGGGACTGGGCCAAGACATGTATACTTTATTTTTGCTCCTTAAATAAAGTACAGATGATATTTCATTTGTGTGTACAGCATTACTCTATATACCAACAACGGTCGCTTGGCCATGCTATAGACACCACATTCCCGATTTATAGACAGAATGAAACCGAATAAAGTGATGACGAATAAGGGTTGTCATCTCAGAGTGCATGCTTCATCCAACTACCGTTTAATTCTCTCCGTCTTCACAATTTATATCCCCGGACATCATAACACATGTTGCTTCAGCCATGAATGCTTTGTTCAAACTTCGAAATGAGGATGGGATGGCTATAGTTTTCCAGGTTCTTTCTAGCCAAGGCTCGTTGAGATCCAGATAGGCCGAATGTCTACTAACTAATTTAACTATTTAATGTCATCAAAATTTTATTTAAACATCCTTCATTTGTTCGAACATGAAATCTTACTATTATTGCATTTTACCCATCTCTTTTATATCATCCCGATTGAATGAAAATGTTCTTTTTGAAGAAAAAAGTTTAAGTACCGGATTGTAAAGGGAACAATAGTTCAAAGACTTGCCGTGTCATTATCTCCTTCATATAATGTGCAGGCCAGCTGGTGGTATTGGAGAAAGATGGAGAAATTGAATTATTTAGACCAATCTTCAAAGATTGTTCATCTTTGTTAGTTCCGAGGCAGATAAGACTGATAGAAAAATGGCACAGAAACAGTGATTTGGACAAGGTAAATAGACTGAAATTGACTTGTGTGGATGCTATCCCTTGGCAGAACTCGCTGCTGCTAAAGTCCATTCACGTTTTTGCATGTCTGTTCACTTGCCGCGATAGGCTGGTTGCTGAACGAGTCCTCTTGACCAACAGAAACAAATTTGAAATTTCGTAGCAAATACTCATATACACAGGTTTTAAGATTTCCGTCGTTTACGAACCAATACTTTAGAAAAAGAAGTGATATTCGTTGAATCTCAGCGAATTTTTCAGGTGGTTATTTCATGGAACGGATAAGCGACACTATCCAATAGTTGCATGAACTTTTGGGAGATAAGACTTTGCATAGGAGACGGATGGTTTTGCAAGTGATTTTTGTTTCAGCTTTTTCAATGCGCTTTCTTCCGTTCCAATTGAATCGCTTATCCCATACTTCGATTCTACTCACTCACCATCGTCAACATCAGCTGATGAAAGTAATTTAAAGATAAAATGCTCACAACTCACACGAGGTAGAGAAGATAAATAGGCCTATAAATTTATTTCACCTTAGCAAAAAATAATTACAAGACTCCCCTATTAATAGACTTATTACATGACCTTTACTCTTCCTAGTAGAAGTGTTCCAAATAAGATCTAAAAACTAACAAAACAATTACTGTATCTCACATTATCTCTAGAAACAATCACTATCTCTAAAAACAATCATTACACCTAGTGTGACATTTCGAAATTTGGCTTCGACTATATAAAATGGTTGTTTCGTCGACGCGCTTATGATTAATTTACTCGGAACTTATCACTCACGAGTTAACTAATCTATAAGGTGAGGCCGTTAAGGGATATAAACGCAACAAACTAGAGAATTCGATCGGAAATCAATCACTCGACCATGATAATCAGCAAGGGTCAATACGACACCGATATAAATCGATTAGCGAATGGATATAAGTCGATTCGATGGAATTACGTAGTCAAATCGCGGGTGGTTCCGCACGATTACAATATTCGCGTCGAATGATAGTAAACCGATTTTCCATCGATATTATACTTGGGACACATAATTGATCCCTCGCGATTTTATGACAATTGAGAGTCATCAACGAGTCGAAGATGCACACATGTGGATCGAAAATTATCGACCAACGCGCTAAAATCCCTAAAAGCTACCCGATAGGTTAGGTCGTACTAAAATCGTGTTCGGTCGATTTTAACCACAAAATTGAAGTCGGTTTCAAGATTCGGACGTTCGAGCGTGTCACGATTCATTTATAGGACGTCGTCTCATCTTTCGGAAAATTTTCGTTGAGTTTGAAATTTTGCGGAAAACCGGTTTTCAGAGAAAAAAAAAAAAGGAAATTCGGATGGGAGGAGAAATGGACTATTTGCTGCCCAAAAAGGAATTATTTGGGTGAAAATAAGGGCTAATTTCTCATTGGATGGGCATATGACTTTGAAGCATGAAGACTTTGAGGCATATGCAATGAGTGATTAGATATTTGTCTTAGGTTTGGATTGGTTGAGCACATGACTTCTTGGTTCTCTCTCTCTCTCCCTCTATTCCTCATGCGCACGTTCACCTCTCTTCTTCAGCTGACCACCTTCTTCTTCCCATTTCATTCTCACTCACGCCTCTATCTCCCCTCCATTTTCTTCTCTGCCGCTGACCTCCCTTGTCTCCCACTAGTTTTGGTTCCCTTTCATCTTGGTTGTTGCCGCATCATCACCCATCACCCATCACCGCTCCATCCACCATCATCATCCATCACCGCACCATCTGCTTCATCCCACGCCACCAGTAGCAGCCCATCATCATCCCATCTCCAGCGATACTACCTCCACGCATGCAGCGACCAACGCCCAGCAACCTCAACACCATCTTCCCACCGCGTTCGTCTAGTCGTCCACTGCCAACAGCCACCGAACAGCCGCCCGTCCCGCTCACAGCACCACCCCGTCCCAACCTCACAACTGCGCCACCAGCAACCTTCCAGCAGCCGAACCTCCCTTCTTGGCCGTGAGCTTGTAGGACCATCACCACCTCCGCGAAGCCTCCGTTTGAGACACGGTATTCTCGAGTCTCGTCACCATCGTGTTACCGTCGCTGTGAGCCCGCCGCCGTCGTGAACCGGTGAGTTAACTTCCTAATCTTTGATTAGATTGTTGATTAGCACTTAAGGGGTGTTTAGTTTAGTGCTAATCATGGTTAAATTAGTGCTAAGATAGATTAGTGTTAATCAACCTTGATTAGGTTAGTTAACGGACGAGTTTTGGATCTTGAACCAAGCTGATTTTGGAAAATATAATTTTTGGACACGGACACAGTTTTGGTAACGAGTTAAGCGAATTACTGCTCTTATTCGAGTGTTCTTTTAAGTGTCCTTTATAACATATTTAAATTTGAGAATTTTCTGAACTCGTTTGGTTATGTTTCTGGAATTAATCTTGGAGACGCGCGAGTGGACTTGGTTTCTGCCGGTGAGGGCCGGTTGTGGTCTTGTGGTTATTCTTAGTGTCTTGCTTACTGGAAAATGTATATTGTGTGATTTGGTTGATTTTTGGCATGCTGAGAACTTATGCGTGATATTATGAGATTGGTTGCTCTATGTTGATTCTGATTTTTATGTCAAAAGATGGCTTTAAAAGTTTTTAAATAGAAAAATAATGAGGTGTCGGGTTTGGACACCAAAACTTATTTGCTCAACAAAACAATGAGGTTTTAAAGTAGAAGTGTGCAAAATTTGACGGATTAATTTTAAGTAGATTTGATTGTGCTGGCCATGTTTGACTTTGATGTGATCATTAGCATGGATTGGCTCACAAGCAACAATCAAGAATTTTCCATCCGACTCCTACTGTCGGATCCACTTCCGCCATCTCGGGTTTCCAACCCTCAAGTGGTACATAGAGATCTTTTTTATAAAGATAATCCTCAATTTGTAGTTTCCACCATCCGAAATCCTACCCATCGAACTTATCGATTCTTATTTTATCTTCTGTCATCTTGTTTGCTTTCAATCGAACGTCACCGAAAAACCCTCGATGTTCTTGATTAGCCAACCCAGGCTCTGATACCAATTGTTACGAAATCACACGTTGATTCCAGAAAAATAACGCTCGCAAACAATTCACCAAATAGAATATAATAATAAAAGAACAGAATCAAAAGAACACGCCAGAAAATTTGTTAATGAAGTTCACCCAAACCTAGGCTACGTCTCCGCACAGAGGTACTCTGCGAATCCACTAGACTTCGAAAAAAGTTTGGAATACAACAATGATATTCTCTCAAGATCATGGCACAAAGAGATTGAGAACCCTCATAAAGAAAAAAAAAAAAAAAGCTCACTTTTTTCTTCTCTCTTTTTCTTGCCTCTCTTTTTCTTTTTCAGCGTTTTGATAGCCAGCTTTTAACCTAAAAGCAAATATGATAGAAAAGACAAAAAAAAAAACCCCTAAAAATATTTGGCTTCATCTATAACGTAAACATGGTCCATTTGTTCAAGCATCAAAACTTATTATTTACTAGATAGTAAAACATGTTAGCTAACTTCTTTCCTGAAATGAATAATAGACTCCTATTATTTATAAAGTGTAAGAAGATGTTAACACAAGCATAAGGGCACATACATGAGTGCATACACAATAGGAAGAAAAGGAAACTAGTTGTATGGTTGAAAAAATATCCCAAGTTCCTTTCCGGAATATATCAAAAAGTTAGAGACTGCACCTTAGGATTCTCATATTGGGACGAGACACATCTTTATTGGGGAGCCGAATACCTGAAGTACCAAAACATGGCACGGGGGACACTTGAGTGCGAAAAGTTTAGAGAGGTACATTTAATGTCAAAATCGAAGCAAAAATGATCAATTAAATGCCAACGACGAGAAAATCTAGTCAAATTGCATACGTAGCATTTTCCGACGACATGCTTTATTGATGTGGCAAATATTCAAAAAATATATATACATATGGACAACAAAAATGACGTCGCCCCACCCACGCTTACTTGGGCAAGTTAAACGACGTCGTTTTTTGCTTTGCGCTAGATGGCGTCATTTAACTTATTATTAAGGACTAGATATGGCTGTCTCCATTCACACTCACGATGCTCACACTGATGGTATTCTCTTTGTTGCCATTCACGATCGTCGTTCATGCTTACTTAGGTCGGTCATTGGTCGCCGTTATCACTCGCTATCGCCATTCACCATTGTCGCTCACCCAAGTTTGTTGTCTTATTCCCCTCTCCTGTGGTGTGAAATTAGGCCTCGAACTCGACTATTACGGCTCCAATGGGAAATTTAGGGCTCGACTAGAAAATGTGGGGGTCGGCTGGGAAATATAAGGCTTGGATGGTACTCTAATATGCGATTTAGGGCTGAAATGTGGTGCTAGAGCGATTGACGAGTTCGAATTGGCAATTTAGGGCTCAACCTTGAAATATAGGGGTTGGCTAAGGGAAAATTAAGGCTCCTATGCTAGTGTAATGTGTGATTTAAGGCTCGGATATGGCATTATGATGTGCGAGTGCAATTTTTAGGGGTCAAATGTGAAATATGATGTACAAAGGCGATTTGTAGGGCTCGAAGTGGTTATCGTGGGGACCTCTGGTTATTTTTTTAAAACCAAAGTGTTGTAATGGGTGTCATGACCTATGCTTGTCGTGGGGACCTCCGTTTGTTGATCAATACTTTAAGGGAATGCAAGCTACTCAAAGTGGCTGTCGTGGGGACATCTTGTCAGTGTGGGGACCTCTGTTTGCCGTGAGAGGCATCTTTCCAGCAAATGGTTTGATTTGTGCATTTCTTCCCTTTTCTTTAATACAGTCTATGAAAGTGTGGGGACCTCCATGTACAATTGTCTGTTGTCCTTTGTTGATGTGGTCCTAAAAATTAATTGTTTTTTTTTCCCTTGGTTGCATAAATGACTTATGATAAGGATTATGTTACTATCATTGTTTGCTATGGTGGGGACTTTGCGATTGGGGAGAATGAGTCAGAGTATGAGAGGGGAAATGAAGTCACTATTTTTATTGATATAAATAATGTATCTTATATTGGATTTGGTAGGGATATAGTGAACTATTTGCCATGCAAAGTACACTACTTAGTGTATTGTGTTCCTAGAAAGGGCTTGAGAGATGGTTTGAGAAACTTAGAAGATGATATTGGTTTTAGAGATGTCTTATACCATTATCTTAATGGCGAAGAAGCGAAAGTATACGTTGCGTACAATAGTGGAACTGATGACGAAAATGATGCTAGAGAGAGCACCTAAGTAGGAGAAGGGGAGATGGTGTTCAAGCTAGTAATAAGGAGAGGGATGAAGGAAAACAGGATAGACAAGAAGGGGAGGAGAGGAGCGTAGATGCAGCTCACCAAAATGATGATGACATAGGCGATGTCACCACCACTGGATTAGATTGGGACGTAGCTGATTCGAGTGATGATGACGATGAAGCGTTTAGCTTTGAAAATTTCATAAGCAATCACGACGACAAGAAGCTTGCGTAGTCAAGAAAAAGGCAAAGGGAATTCTTATCAGATGGGTTTGTAGCTTTGCAGGTGATTGATAAAGTTCCAAATAAGGCCGAAGGAGCTATAGATGCTAGTGTTACTGGCGAGGAGACCGATTATGCATAAATCGTTAAGATACTACTTCCTAAGACGAGCTTGAAAGAGATTAAGGAGCCATGTGTAGAAAGAAAAGAAAGTTTCCTTCGTATGATCCATCTGTCACTTGTCCTACTTTGTTAGTAGGTATGAAATTCCAAAATGCGAAGCAATTTAAGGAAACTACATTGAAAAACTCCATTGCTGCATAAAGGAATATTGACTTCATTAGAAACACTAAGGGCTTTGTAAGAGCTAGGTGTTCGCAGCAAAATTGTCCCTGAAAGATTTATGGCACGTTTGTTAGGACAAGTGATCTTCCCATATTAGAGCCTACCAAGAGGAACATACTTGTTCCATTAATTTTGAAAACAAAAGAGTAACAAGTGCATGGATGTCCAAGCACTTCTTTGATCTGATCAAGATGATGCCCGAGATGAAAAGTACTGAATTTAGGCTATTGGTGAAGAAGCGTGTAGGCATCAATGTGTCTAGGAGTCAGTGCAAAAGATCAAAGCAAAAGGTGATGAGGATACTCATTAATCAGTATGGCAAGGAGTATGGGCAAGTGTGAGATTATGCTTGGAAGTATATGCTGTAAAACACCTCAAGTAGAGTGTATGTAGAGATTGTGGAGAAGCCACTTCCAATAGTGGGATCAAGTTTGATAAGTTCTATGTGTGTTTCGATGCATGAAGACAATGATTTTTATTTGGTTGTAGATGGATTATAAGATTGCATAGCTGTTTCTTGAAAGGCTTGTGCAAGAGAGAATTGCTGGCCATAATTAGAAGAGATGTGAATAACCAAATGTTTCCACTGGCTTGGGCTGTTGTGAGGATAGATAACAAAGACAATTGGTCGTGGTTCTTGAAAAATCTGATGACTGACTTGGAGATAATAAATGGGAAAGGGTGAGCATTCATGAACTACCAACAAAAGGTAATGTTTTGATCAATTGTTTGCCTTTTGATATTAACAACATGTTCTTTGCTTACTTGTCTTGTTTTGAATTATTGCAAGGACCAGTTCTTGCAGTAGTCGAGTTGCTACCCTATGCCAAACATCAAATATGTGAACGACACATATACACAAATTGGGCAAAGACCTATAAAAGGGGATAAGCTGCAGTCGCAATTTTTCCAGCTAGCAAAGAACACAAACATGACTGACTTTAGGATGGCCAAAGAAGGTTTGCTTGAGTTGACAAAGGAAGGTTCTACTGCCCTATTCCAAATAGAACCAAAGCATTGGTGTAGAGCCTTTTCATTAGGGAAATCAAGTGCGATAACATCAATAGCAACATCTATGAAGCATCCAATGGGAGGATAATATATGCTAGATGCAAACCAATCATCTCGATGCTCGAAGATATACGAGTTATGGACATGACTCGGCTGCACAAACAAAGAGATGGGGCAACAAAGTAGATTAGGCAATGTGGTCTTAAGATTGCCAAGATAATGGATGAAAACTTAAGTGCAAGTATGTACTATCATCGCATCTGAAATGGGGATGAAGGATATGAGATAATGAAGGATTTCAATAAATATGTTATCCATCTAGGTACGAGAAAGTGTCCATGTAAAGCATGATATCTAAGTAGAATTCATTGTGCACATGCCATATGTGACATATAGTTGAAGGGTCACAATCTAGAAGATTACCTTGATGATTGGTACAAGAAAACGAAATATCTTGCTTTGTACCAATTCATGATGCAGCTAATCGGAAGTAGTAAGTTCTTAGAGCCAACCGATTGTGAAGCACCTCAACCTTTGCCATTGAAAAGGAAAATGGGAGGGCCAAAATGAAGATAAAAAAATGGTGGAGAGAGAGAGGTCACGGGTCAGCAAAGGATGAACAGGACAGGTGTAAAGATGATGTGCTCTTATTGCCACATAACATGATACAATACTAAAGATTGTCAATTGAGGAAACAACAAGAACAATTAGGTGAGGGGTCTGTCGAAGGACCTAGTGAAGGGATAGTTGGGGGACCAATTAAATGTCAAACATAAGGGCCAAGTTCGTCAATTGTTTTTCAATCGAGGACAAGAAACTCAATAAGTCATGACATTTGTGTTTATGTTACTTTTTGGTTATTACATATTTATATAAAGCCTCAATTGCCTTGTATTTAATGTATTTGTCAGGTGACAAGAAGAACACCGAAGGATTGGCGGAAGCCCCTATTGTGCTTGGAACTAAAGGGCATGTTCAAGAAGGCAAAGTAGAAGATGGCCAATTGAAGGAATGGGCGATTGGGCGAAGCAACTAAAAGGCCAGTTCAGTTGATTGTTCTTCAGTTGAGAAAAAAATATATGGTAATTTCAACAATTTATGTTTAGTTTTCCTTTATGTTATTATATGACCCGATGTTATATTTATGATGTCTTTTGTCTCTTTCTCAGGTTCAAAGAAGGCAAGCTAGAGCTTAACTACCAATTGAAGGGCCACCATGAAGGTGAACATACGGTGTCATTGAAATTGAAGCTGAAAAACTAGATAGAAGAAAGATAACTAGAAGAAGACCAACTAAAGGGCCAGTTACAAGAAGGCCATCTAGAAGATGTTCAACTGAAGAATTGGTCGAAGAAGCTGAAATTGAACGGCCAAATGTAGCTGCAGCTGAACGGCCAAGTGAAAGGCCAAAAGAATGACCCAAGAAATCACAGGCGAGAAAAAAAGGTCAATAAATCACAGGTTACTAAAAGTGACACTCCCATTCGAATAAGAGGGGCTCTTGGGAAGAGACTAAGACAATATGGTTATGGTCTTCATATAGATGAGCATACTGGAACGGTCATTATTAATATGAGTTTTGTTGACTGCATTTAATTTAATTTATGGTGCAAACTTTTGCTGACAATTTAATTGTCTTTTTGTAGCCTGGGAGAAGCTTAAAGGTTCTTATCTCTCAAGGCCCAAATCAAGAATCAACGGCTACACCAAGAAAGAAAAAGACATTTGCCATGCCAACAAGAAAGAAAAAGAACCCCATTGCAACTCCATCTAGATCAATTCTGCCCGAGATAGTTGTAGCTCCATCTAAATCAGTTCAGCCTGGAATAGTTGCAACTTCATCCGAATATGTTCAGCCTGGGATAGTTTCAGCTCCATCTGAATCAATGTATCTTGAGACAATTGAAGAAGAAGTTGCATGTCCATTTAGAAAGAATGCAAGAATCATAAATCAAATGAAAAGTTCATCAAAAGATGCAAAAACTGGAGGGTTGTGCATATTGATTGATGAGATGGGATGGGATGGGGTTTGTGTAGCTTATAAGTCAGTTTTGTTTATAACTTACTATAGATGGTGTTTTTTTTTTTTAGTATATCATTAAGTTTGTGATATTTAACTTCAATATCAACAATGGAACGATTTTGTTGCTTGTCAACTTTTTTTGCCATTTTCATTTTTTGGATTTTGCTTTCATTTACTGCTTTTATTAGTTGGTGGTTATGTTGGCGATTGATGGTTACTGGTGGTGGTTGGGGGCTGGTGCACACTTGATGCAAGTGTGCACTATGCACATTTTGTACCATGTAGTGCTAGTGCAAGCTGGTGTAATACTCAGCTTGCACCAGTACCTTCTGTAGCAAACCCCCACCAACATGGTAATTGTTGGTGGTGGTCTGTGGTGGTAACTGGGGTGCTTGGTGGTGGCTGGTGGTGGTGCTTGATGGTGGCTAGTGGTAGTTGGGAGCTCTTGCAGCACCTAATGCAAGTGTACAACGTGCACATCTTGCACCAGCACCTTCTGTAGCAGCACACCACCACCACAGTGGTAGCTAGTGGTGGTGACTGGGGTGCCTAGTGTGGCCAGTGGTAGTGGGTGGTAGCCGATGGCAGTTGGTAGTGGCTGGTGCTGGTGCAATTTTTAGAGGAAATCTACAAAAATTGGCACTTAATTGATCACATTCTAAAAAACTTGATACTTAAGTGTTAACTTTTAATCATCAGTGGCACTTACGTGACAACTTTTAATAATTACCTGACACTTAAGTGATCATTTTTCATCACGATCGGCACTTAAGTAATCACTAAATATAACTTATGGCACTCGAGTAATTACTTGTGTCTGTCTTATGTATATGCTAGTTTGCAGCAAACTAGAGAAGCAACTCATTCAATTCAATGTTTGCTAGTTTACATTCAGTTCAAGTAAAGAAGTCACCACAACACATTGACTCAATACACATCATTGCCGATTTATATTAAAAAAACAAGCAAATGCAACATCTCATTCACTCATTCCCTTTCCTTGACCTTTTCATAAGCACAAGAAGTAAGCCACAATACATATGATAATACAAACAATAACAAAGTTACAATGATCTTGTGGACAACACAAACTTATTCTCATCTTTATTTTTAAAAAAAAAAAAGCCTACATTTGATCCAAGACAATTACCTTTGTCCATTCATTTTCAACTATGGCGGCCGGAGAAATTTCTTCTCATCTTCAAGTGTTTTATATTTTATCATAAAGTAGGATGGACAATAAAACAACATCACAAATAAACACTTGGTAATACTTCCGTTCAATTTTCATCCTTGAAACTTCATTCTTCAAATGGTTAACCGAAGATGCTTCAGCTTGCATTGAGTCAACATCGCCCAGGTTGTCCATGAATGTAGATGGAGGTTGATGTCTTCCATTAAGTAGGTCCAATACCACCTCCGTCACTTAGTGAAAGAACTTTGCATTAACCCATTTGAAATATTTGTACTTCAATTTTTCTCTATATCAAGCACATCCATGGAATCTTCTCCTTGGATTTATTCAAGGCCATGATGTTCTTTTTGGACTCGATAACTCACAAAAACAGAAACGCTTGCCTTCTCCTTCGCTTCGGTTAAAGGAATTTGAGGCGTTGCTGAAAGTCCTACTCTCCATTTCCAATTTCGACTATGAAGTTTGGGGTAAATCGAAATTAGGGTTCGAGATTAGGGTTTGAGCGCTTCAATAGGGATTTTGGCCAATTTAGGGTTTTAAGTTTGGGGCAATTGGGGAGGCAACGCTGTTTTGGTCGACTTAGGGCTTTTAGTTTGGCCAACCATGGAGACAGCGTCATTTTGGGTGACTTAGAGCTAAGTCATCTCTCCAACGAGCTACGTAAGCGAGTAATATTAATAAAAAATTGCCACGTAGGATTTCCGATAAGGTTCGCCAAACTTGACACTAAGTGCCCCTTTTCTAAAAAACAGTGACACTTAAGTGTATCTTTCGTAACTTTTGGCACTTAAGTGTCCCTCAATGCCAAGTTTTGGCACTTATACTATACTTTTGTCATCTTTATTGTGATGAAACTGCAATAATTACAATCGATATTATTGGGTCTCGTGCCAATGTAGAAAAATATTTATATATTTACCATTAGATGAGTGACATAGTATTTATAGTTAAATTTCTAATCAAATTCTTGCATATATCAACCATCCAATAATGTATGTAGCAATTAGCTTTTACACTAATGACGAGCTCAATAAAAATCCACACAACTACTAACAAGTGATGTGAAACATGAAAGTATTTTAAACAAGTCTATGGAAAAAACTATGTTACCTAGATTATTTATTGACATTAGAGCCGTATTAACCTATAGAATAATATTTTGGAAATCTAGACTTTTCTCATAACTGAGAAACGTGACTTTAGTTTCATGTCTATTGACAATTATAATACACAGATCACATTTCCTCTAAGCTTAACCTCCTTGGTGATAGTAATCAAGACATGGTGGTTAAAAGGAACTTTCGAGTCTCGATTTGCTTTGGAAAATAAGAAGTTATGGAAACCTATTGCGACAAACTGAATTTTCAAATTTCGTTTTCGATTAAATAAATAGGGCCTTTCGTCGACGCGCCAATAGTGCTATTCTCTAAGCCGATCACTCACGAGATAACTGGTCTATCTGGGGAAATAATTAAGGAATTTAAATGCAATGGACTTGAGAATTCGACCAGCAATTGACTGCTCGACCGTGTTGATCTGCAAGGGTCATTACGGTACCGTCAAAAAAATCGATCAGAGACCGGAGATAGGTCGATTCGATGGAGATCTGTGATTAGTGTGTGGGTGATTCCACCTAATTGCAAAATTCTCGTCAAACAGCACTAGACCGATTTTTCTGTCGTTTATATACCCATTGTCCGTATTTGAAACTTAAAGATTTTCACGACAACCGAGAGTCGCCAATGTGTTGAAGATCCACTATGTGACTCGAGATAAATCAATCATGGGTCATTTGCGCTAAAAATTTCTAAAAACTACCCGGTAGACTAGGTCACGCTAAAATCACATCGGATTGAAATTAACCGTGAATTTGAACCCGATTTCAGAAATTGGAAATCCTGTGGTGTCACGATCTATTTTAGGAACATCGACTTATCCTCCGAGAAATTTTCAAAGATTCTGAGATTTTTTGGAAAATCGATTCGGACGTCGCTGAAAATTAGCAGAAATTTGTACGGGCTGAATTTAAGCGAGTTTTGACTTCCAAGCCAACCCTTTGGATATTGAGGACTTATAGAAAATTGTTCGGGATTTTTCTCCATTGAAATTGGACCTCAATTTGGGAAATTGAGTGATAAAATTTAAGACAAAAATGTGAAAATTTTGGGCTTCAAAATTTGGTTTATTTGTGAAGATAATGCAAGAGATTATTGAGAGACAAGAGGATAATCTTGTGTGGGCTTTAGGGGACCAAATTTTGATTAAAGGATAAGAGTTCTTGACTTTTTTGTTCCTCTCTTCATTGAGGTCTCCTCTGCACGTCACCCCTCCCAATTTACATCTCTCTCTCTCTCTCTCTCTCTCTCTCTCTCTCTCTCTCTCTTTCTCTTTGCTTCAACCTCACCGAAATCGCAACATCAAAACCCCACATAATCAATCCTCCATTTTCCCTTTGGTTGCCGCGCGTCCATCCCCTTGCCGCGACATCCCAAGCGAAGCCAATGAAGCCCGAAGCCTCCACCAGCTTCATCTCCGTCGTTTCCTTCACCGAACTGCCAACGATCATCTTCACCAGCACCACGCGTCAACTTCTCTCCATCGTTGACTGCCTTACTTCTCTTTTTCCCATTTGAGCCAAGCGAAGCCCCCACCAGCTCGTGTCTTCATCTCCACGAAGCTAGCCCCAACGATGATGCCAACTTGACCGAAGCAGTAGTCTTCACGCCCGAGCGTCACCAGCTCCATCGAAGACCAGGCCCGCCGAAGTCAGCCCACACATATTTTTCTCCCAGCTCGTGTCTTCAGCCCATCTTCTCTTCAGCATTTGAAGCCCATAAGCCCTACAGCAGCCTAGTAATTTGAGGTCTAATAGACCAGTGAAGCCCATCTCCAGTAGATTTTGAAGCCCAAGCTCAGGCCCAAGTTCAGTTAGTTTTAGCACATTTGAAGTTCAGCCCATTTTGGGCCCGCGAATAAGACCCAAGCCCACAACCAGCAGCCCTGCAGAAGCCCAAGACCGAAACTTAGCCATGGACTTTTGTACATGACTTAGTGACATATAAAAGTGTGTTTGTTTGTTAAACTGTTGTCCTGCTTTTCTATCCCGAGATGATTACTGTCAGGGGATTTATTTGCTTATGCATGTGCAATAAAACAAAAAGGGTCGGCGGCTCGTTCTGGGAAGTCACAAAATATTATCAACCAGAGAGGGATGGGCACGTGCTCAGGGTTCAGGGCGTGACATCCCAGTTTAGTGGTATCAAAGCGAAGTCTATGTTTGGAGTGATAAGGTGCAATGAGTTCTTGAGATAGTTAGTCGGAATGACCTATATTTTCATGCCGACGCATGTGTTTGGTAGCTGTTTGGCAAATTGTTTGTGAGATCACTCAGTTTCTAATTCTGTATGGAATTGGGAACCGGTTTTGTAGAGAGTCTACAGCATGAGTGATCTGGAGGCAAGGACTCCTAGGAAGAGGACCTTATCCTCAGTGACTTGGGCCAGGACGCCGACAAGAGCCGGTGCCCGAGGTGGCCGAGGTAGAGCGCAGGCTGAGGCCAGCGCAAGTGGAGCAGCACCACCTCCAGTTGGTGCTGGGGTAGCAGCCCCTAGTGATCCGAGAGTGGACGGGATCATGCAGGCGCTTGAAGTAATGGGAGCGCGGATGGAGCAACAAGCTCAGAATCAAGCTCCCGCCGCCACTACTTTAGCCACTTGTCGCGATCTAAGTTTTCGTGTGCATCACCTAAAACTAGGTTAATGGACTACTAAGTCTTTAAGCTTAGCTCGGGCCCTCCCAAGCCCATACCAATTCGCGACTTAAGGTTCAAATATGCAAATGATTATTTTCCCCAGTGGAGTCACCAAGCTGTCGCGACCTAAGTTTTCGGCTGCATCACCTAAAACTAGGTTAATGGACTACTAAGTCTTTAAGCTTAGCTCGGGCCCTCCCAAGCCCATACCAATTCGCGACTTAAGGTTCAAATATGCAAATGATTATTTTCTAGGAGTCGCCACTAATTGGTTTAGGGTAGGTCGATTAGACACCTAAGTAAAATAATAGGAGAATTATTTTACTCCTACGAACCAGAGACTAAGGATACGGGGACTTGGTTACACTAGACTATCCTAGTGCCCTTTCGGTACCATTTCTTTTTTTTTTTAATTTTCAAAAATGTTTTTGCAAGCAGCTTGGATTGATTTTAATCTAAATTCCTATCATGCAAATGAGTGGCCACACGAGTGCTCAACCATTATTAAACATTCAAATAAAAAATAAATAAATAAATTGCATCACACAAAGCAAACATTTTTTTTTTTGAGTTTTCTTAAGAGTTAGAATTCTTTTATAAAAAAAAAATGCTTTTTTTTTACCTAAATGACCTAATTTTACTAATATGCAAATTCAAATTAAATGGGCCTAATATGCAATCTAGTTAACATGCACCTCATGACCTAGTTTTACTAATGAACATATTCTAATTAAATAATCCTATTATGCAAATTAGTATTTTTTTTAATGAAATTCGAAATTAATAAAAACCCTAATTAAGCTATCTAAAAAAAATAATTTTCTAAAATTATTTTTTTTTGGATTAATTTTGACTTAAACCCTATTATGTCTTAGAAAACTATTTTTTATTTTTTTATTATTTTTTTAAAATGAGAATATATATAAAAAAAAATGCCAATTTTATCTAAGACTCTATATAAAAAAAAAAAGAGGTTGTTTAAGATTGACCCTAACTTATTTTAAAAAGATATCTAAAAATGCAATTCTGAAAATATAATCCAAAAAAAAAATCACTAAACCTACGTGTCTAATTTTTTAAACCTACATGTCCTACATGCTCATGCAAGATTTTGATTTTTTGATTTTTGATTTTTTTTAGTTTTTTTTAAAAGATAAGTAATTATTAAATCTAAACTATCAACAAAATCAAGCAAGGAAGGATTAAAATAATTGAAAAAATAACCTGTTGTCTCACAGGTCAAATTAACGGTTATTCTAACCCTAATTATCACAACAAAGAGATCAAAATAATTACAAATCTGATCCGAAGTCTTACAGACCAAATTAAATAATTATTAT
The DNA here is from genome assembly GCA_017140595.1 of Eucalyptus curtisii. Taxonomy (NCBI): domain Eukaryota; kingdom Viridiplantae; phylum Streptophyta; class Magnoliopsida; order Myrtales; family Myrtaceae; genus Eucalyptus; species Eucalyptus curtisii. The sequence goes on from CM029502.1 coordinate 3,031,224, forward strand.
GATTTAACAATTAAAATCTCGCTAAAAAGCCCAACAATTAAAATAATTAAAAAAATGATCCAATGTCTCTCGGATCAAATTAATAATTATAATAATTCCGGACAAAATCCCTGCGGATAATGCCTACAAAAATTACGAGATATTAACATCCAATATTACAAATTAAATACCTAAACTAAAAATGCTATCAAATAAAATAAACAAAAATAACATAACAAAAAAATAAACTAAATTATAAAGAAAGTAAAAAGTAAAAAGTAAAAATAATGAAAACTACCTAGGTAAGTAAAGGAGACAGGGGTGACGCCGGGCGAGGGGTGGTCGGCCGCGCAGGTTCGGACTTGAGCGAAGAGGGCACCGCGAGGGGATGAGGTGCGACTAGTGGGTGCAGCGACGGCGACGGCGTGGGCAACGCGTCGATGATCGTTGAGGACGAGCGGTGGTCGTGGGCGTCGGATTGCGGGCGGGTTGCTCGGCGCGATCGTCGAGGCGCGCGAGCGGGGACATCGTTTGAACGGCGTCGCAAGTGAAGACGAGCAGGTCGCTGCGTTCGCGGCGTCGAGCGGAGCGGATGCGAGCGCGGGTCGCGAGTCACCGGCGTAAGGCACGATCGGCGGCGCGACGGACCGGATTTGGGGCGGAATCGGCGAGGGGTTGCTCGGCGGTGCCACCGATTTGGGGCTCCGGTGACTTCGCGAACGGGCGCCGCTATGGGCGTCGGCTCGGCGTCCGGTGCGGACCTGCGAACGTTAGCTTCGTCGCGGGCGGGGAGGTGAATCGGCGGACAGGGGCGTCGGGTCGGATCGGGCAAGAACAACAACGTCGGGCTTGAGATCTGCAAGGTGTCGTCGGCGGTGGCGTTGAGCGAGCGGTCGCTCGCGGTCCGGTGGGGCAACGCGGCGGCGGTCGCGGATGACCGACGGGACGGCAATGGGGTGGTTCGATTTGGCGATGTCGGGGAAGGACGTCGGAGGTCGCGACCGGAGCGAGGGAACGCCGGTGCGGTGGTCGCGAGCGGATCTCCGCACGGCGGTGGCGACGGCGCTCGGGCTCCGGCTCAGCCGTCTTCGAGCGTCGTGATGGCGGCGACGGCGGAGCGGCGATCGGCGGGCCTCGGGCGGTGAAGATTCACCGGAGAAGAAGCACAGTAAATCTACTTTTACTGTGTTTTCTCTTTCCTCTCCTTCACGTCACTTTCACCTTCACTTTTTCGCTTTTCCCTTTTTTGCTTTCTTTTTTTTCTCTTTTTCTTCAAAGAAAAACCAACCCCCTTAACCCTGACCGTACGCGACTCTTTTATACACCAAAAAAATGTATCTTCGTGGTATATTTATTTGCCAATTTCGCTCGTGTATAATTCCATTGAATATATCATTTGACTCTGCGCAATATTTTTTGCATATTTGATCAAAAAAATTCCCCTTTTGTGCAAAAAATGCATCTCTCAATGTATATTACCTATATATATATATATATATAAATAAAAATCTTAACAAATATAAATCTTCCTAAACTATATGCCATGTGATTATGATTTTTTTTTTTATTTTTTATTTAGCGAAAAATAACCCCAAAAATTTAGGTGTCAACAACTGCCCCTCTTTGAAGGTGAGCTCGCAGAGGTTGCCTTCAAGACAAATTGAGACCTAAATTTTGGTGATGCTCATGTAATGAATGATTTTTTATTGGAACACTAATTCCATTTTTTAATGCAATTTATATGATGCATGGAAATACTAATGCAAATGATAGATGAACCTACCTGAAATAACTTACCTCCGAGGAAGATAGAGTAATTCGAGATAGTGGGTGTTACTTGTCCAGACCCGTACCATTCTACGGTCGCCTAGAATAGTAACACGACTTTGCGAAGATGCTGCTTTCCTAGGACCCGTACCATTCTACGGTCGCCCGGTACGGCGAAAGGAGCTGCTTTCTCGGGACCCGTACCATTCTACGGTCGCCCAATACAACAGAAGGTTTTGTCTAGGACCCGTACCATTCTACGGTCGCCTAAACGGGGATTCATTTTCCAGGACCCGTACCATTCTACGGTCGCCTGAATGAGGAAATATGTGTTGTCTAGGACCCGTACCATTCTACGGTCGCCTAAACTGGGATTCACTTTCTAGGACCCGTACCATTCTACGGTCGCCTGAATAAGGAATAGATGTTGTCGAGGACCCGTACCATTCTACGGTTGCCTTGACGGAAAATTGATTTTTCAGGACCCGTACCATTCTACGGTCGCCTGAATGGGAAAATTGCTTTGTCTAGGACCTGTACCATTCTATGGTCGCCTAAACGGGGGTTTTGCTTGGCTAGGGCCCGAACCATTCTTCGGTCGCCCAGCGTCGCAATCTGGGGAAAATCTTTGGGGGACAACTCCATTGAGTGTCAGTGTACTCAAAAGGGAGAATACCTGTACAACGACAAGTATTCAAGGTATAGATAGAGATATACTTACCTGGCAATATCTCTGCTCATTGGGGACATGTCTCCTGTAAAACATGGTTATAGGAGAAACAACATGTATTTGTGATTACAAATAACACATGCATTAATTCAAGTAAGGTTCATGCGTAATGATTTCTATCAACCATGCATCACCTAATTCCAATGGAAAGGATTTCAAAAGAGGATTCCAATCTGAACACATGAGCGTCATGGATATGTCAAATGAGGGATCATTTAGTCTGAAAGGACTTTTCACTCATCCTTATTAACATGAAGCCTTTTTTATCCTGACCTTTGATGCAGGAATTTGACAATCGCTTTATCTCACTTTCATCATGCCAAACAGGAGTCTGGGCAATCTCGCAAGTGATACGACTTTACCAATCTGAGAGGTCTTTAACAGGGACTGTAATGTGAGCTTGATCAATGGCTTAACAAAGGGGACTCTTTGAGTCGAGGCTAAAGATGACATTTCGCAATTGTCTTAGGATTTACAAGTCAAGAAAACCACGAAATGAGGCAGAAATTATCTTACTCGCACTTCTTCAAGCGATGCTTTCAAACGTATGAACTCTTACGTTAATTCAAGTGCCATAATCTGAAGAGACTTTGCAAGGGACGTAACGTAGGCTTGGTTCATGGGTTGAGAAACGAATGGATCATTAGGCTAAAAAAAGTGTTTAGGAGATTAAAGTTGGTGATCATCTTGACATTTCCACCAATTTTCCTCTTCACCATCAAAGATTTTCTTCACTCCATTAATTGCAACAGCATTTGGTTTTTTTGGTACCACCTTGTTGGGGATACGACTCACTTCATCAAGTGTTTGATTTTTCCCTTTGGGCATTGGCCTTACTTTTACCAGGCACACTGCTTTTTCATGCCCCTTTTTTTGCACTTGTTTTCTTTAGATTTGCATAGTTTTTTTTTATCATTCTAGACCATGCCACTCGAATTTTTTCTTATCTTTGCCTTGCCCCAGTGTGGGGGATGATCACCAACTGGGTTTAATACGAGATGAATTCATAGGCTCAAGTGGGCTATGCAATGGATAAAGTGTATAAGATAAAGAAAGAACTGCTCTTCATCATCCTAAGGCACTTCAAATTATCGTAGAAGTTGCACTGCGAAAAGCAATACTTGAAGATCGATGCAAGTGTGAATAAGAAAATTCCTATCATTCATTTCAAATTTGTCCCGATGTGGGATGATCCTTGACAGGGATAATTTAAAAAGTTCTTCACGTATGTGGGCTCAAAGGGCTAATCAATGGGTATACCTGTAGTGTTTCGGGTAGAAAAAGAAACTGCCTCTCATCACTTTGGTTAGCGTACTTTTTGCGAGATTACCTTTTTCCTTGCGGGCATGGAATTTTTCACAACTCACTGAGGATTAGTGTATGGAATAGTGTACGGAACAAGGCTCGCCTTTCATCATCCCATTTGACACATTCAATTTATCTCACACAGCTCATCAAGGAAGAAAAATGCAAGTTTTGCAACAAATTTAGATAATTCAACTCATTTAAGCAATTTATTCAACATAGAAATGCTTGCAGTTCAAAACATGACATGGCAAATTCTATCATGGGTAATACTTCTTGACAGCATCGGAATTAACTGGATTGGAAAACTCACGACCATCCATTTCTCGCGGGATCAAGGCACCTCCGGAAGCACTTTCTTCACGACATAAGGGCCACGGTAATTTGGAGCAAACTTGCCCCCGGATCTGGAAATATTGGCAATAGCTTCCTTAGAACAAGATCATCCACTTCGAAATGTCTCGGCCGCACCTTCCGGTTGAAAGATCTAGCTACTCTCTGTTGATATGTTTGGCCATGGCAGAGAGCTTTCAATCTTTTTTCGTCGATCAAGTTCAACTGCTCAAATCTTTGTTGCGACCATTCTGCTTCCGATAAATCCACTTGGGATAAAACTCTTAGAGAAGGAATCTCCACTTCGACAAGCAGAACTGCCTCCATGCCATACACCAGAGCAAAAAGGGTTGCCCCGATAGAAGTGCGGATCGAAGTTCGGTATGCCATCAATGCGAAGGGTAACCTGTCATGCCAATCTCGATAATTCTCAGCTGTCTTAGCCAAGATCTTCTTGATGTTCTTATTGGCCGCTTCAACAGCCCCGTTCATTTGAGGGCGGTAAGGAGATGAATTCAGATGCTTGATCTTGAACTTATTGAACAACCCATCAACAAGTTTATTGTTCAAATTTGTCCCATTATCGGTGATGATCGCTTCGGGGACGCCATAACGAGCAATTATGTCACGTTTAACGAATTTTACAATATTGCGGACATTTGCAAAGGATGTAGCTTCAATCCATTTGGAGAAATAGTCTATCGCCACTAAGATGAATCGATGCCCATTTGAAGCTTTAGGGTTGATTGGGCCAATCACATCAATGCCCCACATCGAGAAAGGCCATGGCTCGGAAAACTGGTGCAGCTCAGTTGGAGGAACATTTATCTTATTCCCGTGAATCTGACAACGGTGACAACTCCGAACATGTTGGATGCAATCACTTTCCGGTGTAAGCCGGTAGTAGCCTAGTCTCATGATTTTCTTGGCTAACATGTGTCCATTCATATGAGGGCCACATACCCCTTCGTGTACTTCTTGCATGATTTGAGTGGCCTCAACTGCATCTATACACCGCAACAAGATCGAATCGTAAGATCTCTTGTACAAATTCTCACCACTGACGAAAAACTTCGAGGCCATCTTCATGACGTACTTCCTATCCGCTCGAGTGCTTCCTTCAGGGGAATTCCTGCTTTTTAATGTAATTCATGATATCGTAATACCATGGTTTTCTATCGGGTTCTTCAGTCACGGTCATACAATAAGCCGGTTTTGGCAAAACCTCTATCTTCAGAGGCTCGACCTCTAACCCATCAGTGACTTGCAACATAGAAGACAAAGTTGCGAGCGCGTCCGCAAATTGATTATGAGACCTTGGTAAGTATTCAAATGAAATTTCGTCGAACTCCTTTATCGATCTTCTAAATACTTATGATACGGAAGCAATTTGGCATCTTTAGTCTTCCATTCACCTACGGTCTATAGTATGATTAGCGCTGAATCTCCGAACACTTTTAACTTAGCTACACCCATCTCAATTGCGGCTTGAAGCCCAAGGATGCAAGCTTCATACTCGGCCACATTGTTAGTGCATGGGAATATCAATTTTGCAGCTCTTTGGATGGTGTTGTCCCTCTGGAGATATCAGAACTGCTCCAGTACCAGAACCAGACAAGTTCACGGCTCCATCAAAGAACATTGTCCATGAATCTTCACTTACGTTCAAGACAAGATCATCTAGGAAACTGTCATCATTATTCGAGACTCCTGAATTCTCGGCCAACGATCAGCAATCACTCGACCCTTAACCGACTTTTGTGGCATGAATTGCACATCAAATTCTGAGATCAAAATCTGCCATTTAACTAACTTACCCACCAAAGCTGGTTGATCAAGTAAGTACTTGATAGGATTGCTCTTGGTCACGAGGAACGTCTGGTGATGTAGCGTGTACTGTCGCAATCTATGCAATACCCACACTAATGCGGCACAAGTCTTTTCTACATCAGAATATTTCATCTCTGATACCGTGAATTTTTTACTCAGATAATAAATGGCTCGTTCTTTTTTATCGACAGGACTTTCCTGAGCCAACATTGCACCCAGTGACTCACTATGAATGGTGAGGTAGAGAATCAAAGGTTGCCCCGGCGATGGTGGGACGAGCATCGGTGGGTTCATCAAGTAATACTTCAATTTGTCGAACGCTTCTCGACACTCATTATCCCGATTGACTTGTGCATTCTTCTTTAGGAGTTTGAAGAATGGCTTGGCGGTTTCGAAAAGTTGGGAAATGAATCGAGCAATGTAATTCAACCTCCCCAAAAGGCTCGGACTTCTTTCACTTTGTCGACGGAGGTCGTAACTCACAAATGGCTTTAACTTTAGTTGGGTTGATTTCAATCCCTTTACTACTCACAATGAATCCGAGTAATTTACCGGATGTTGCTCCGAACACGCACTTAGCGGGATTTAACCGAAGCTTGAACTCACGGAGTCGATCAAACAACTTCTTCAAGGTCTCGACGTGGCTTTTTCCAGTCGGGTTTTTGCAATCATATCATCGACATAAACTTCGATCTCTTGATGCATCATGTCGTGGAACAAAGTGCTATCATGGCTCGCGATAAGTTGCCCCCGCATTTTTGAGTCCGAAGGGCATAACCTTATAATGGAAGGTTCCCCAAGGGGTGATAAATGCAGTCTTCTCCTTGTCTTCCTCCTTCATCCTTATTTGATTATACCCGGAAAAACCATCCATAAATGAGAATAGTTCAAAGCCAGCGGTACTATCCACAAGGACATCTATGTGTGGTAACGGAAAATCATCTTTCGGACTAGCTTTGTTCGGATCCCGATAATCAACACAAACACGGACTCGACCGTCCTTCTTCATTACTTGGTACAATATTGGCCACCCATTCGGGGTATTGTGAAACTTCAATGAATCCCACCTTTAAGAGCTTCATCACTTCCTCTTCTATCTTCTTTGAGAGTTCGGGCTTAGTTCTCCGAAGCCTCTGCTTCTTAGGTGGCATGTCCGGATTAATAGGTAGGCAATGCTCCACAATTGACGGGTCTAAACCAGGCATGTAAGCATAGGTCCATGCAAAAATATCCTGATATTCCTTCAATAGCGAATCGGGCGCTCAGCCTCATCTTTGGGGAGACTCGCCCCAATTTTCACCTCCTTGGCTTCTTCAGTGTCACTTAAATTAATAGTGATGGTCTGCTCGGATGTGGGAGCTTTAGCCTTTTTATGTTGTTCCCAGCTACGTTGCACTTCACTGGAATCTTCGATTGAATCTTCGGGATCATCATCATCAGCACTTGCTGTATTGGATTGGACCATTTCCACACCTTTGCATGTTATATGATCGTTCCTAAAACAGAATGTAGATGGATCAAAAAGACAAATAGGGGTAAATCATATTTATCTATCTTTTTTTTTCTTAAGATTTTTCTTTTGAAAAGAAAAAAAAATGAAAAGTAATTGGAAAAACGTTTTTTGAAACATTTTGACATAAGAAAGCATGATGAAACCCAGGCCTCGAAATTCTCCTTGGATTTTTCATTTGTTTTATCGGTTGGATATCATCCCCGGGCTGGTTTGGTGAGCCTCATCATACTTTCAAAATAAAGGTTGTAATTTTATTGAAATTCATCAATCAATTACAATTTATTGAATGGAAAATGCATTTCAAGTCCTAAGAAGAAAACGAAAAGGAAGAAATCGAAAACAATCCTAGAAAGCAATAAAAATTCCCGCGGGGGAATGTGCGAAAGTAGTAAAAAAGTTACTCTTGTGGGCCAAGGCCCATCTCTTTAGGGGATCCTTCATCAATGGCTCCTATGATGAGGTTGTCAAATAAGCTCACAACTCCCAGCTCATCCTCAACGTTTCCGGTCTTCAGGGGTGTTGGGTCATCCATGCTATCCCATCCATCCGGGACTATCGACGAGGATCGGTGCGATGGGCCGGGAGGGGCCGAATACCTCACCAGATAATCAAATTTACCAATGGGCTGCCCCAGGGTATCTGCTTCATCTTGCAACATTATAGGAGGACCGGGGAATGTTTCATGAATGCTTGGGGGTAGCGGGTTTTGCCTCCCTCGTCTTTGTCCTCTTGAACTTCCCCTACCTCTTCCACGGTACCCCAAACCAGCAGAAGGGGACCTCTGAGGGGCTTCAATGGGGCTTCGAATGCCTCGACCATTCATCCCAAGACCATTGCACGGAATGAAACCATTTCCGACCATTACTCTTCCTACCATGAGGGCAGCATTTGAAACTTCAGGAATGGGCGGTGATGAACCTCGAGAAGCATGTATGGTGGATACCAACTCGAATGAGTGGTAACTTGATTCGAGCTCAGAATCCGGCTCTACATAGGGGATGGCCGTTTCGTGATAGATCCGGTGGTCTTCCTCACCATACACGGTGACCGGCTTCATTCCGATTACAAATTTCACAGCTTGATGTAGACTTGAAGGCACCGTTGCTCCGGCGGTGTGTATCCATGGACGACCCGGCGGAAATTGAATGCGTAGGGATGTCCAAAGACTCCGAAAGGGAATGTTGAAGACAACCGGCCCTATCTCGTATGTCGAGATGGATTTCTCCAAGCACCTCCTTCTTTGTGCCATCAAAAGCTCGTACGAGGTCATCGCTGCATGTATCCTTGACGGATCTACCTTGAGGCGGTGCAGAGTGGCTAATGGACATATGTTCAGAGCGGACCCATTATCAAGAAACACTCGAGACACATGAGAAGACTTGTGTTTAACGGATATGTAGAGTGCTTTGTTATGTCCCCGGCCTTCAAGAGGGAATTCTTCATCAGAAAAGGCAATCAAATCCTTGAGAAGGACCGATCCCACAAATTCTTCCAACTTGTCGCTCAATTGTCTCGGCACATGAATTTCACTTAACACTTTCATTAGTGACTTTTGATGCACAGAGGATGTTTGGAGAAGCTCGAGTAAGGAGATTTGAGCAGGCACCTTTCGCAATTGATCGACTACATTATACTCACTTGCCTTAATCACAGCCAGACACCTTAGCCTCTTTATCGGTGACTGGCTTTGCAGGTTGAGCACTGGCTTAACCATAGGTTCGACCAGACCTTGTAACAAGGTCAACATCTAAGTCATAAGACCAAGGCACCGCCTTATTGTTGACATACTCGTATGGTCGAGGTACCTCGATCACAATCTCCTCATCGATGCATCTTCTAGCGGGGGCATGTCCGCGAGAGAAGGATCAACTTCTTCCTTGTCGGCATTGAGCGCAGCTGCTCCTCCTCCCAATCGATGATGATGTGAGAAATAGTGGAAACTACACAATTACGATCAGCATATACGATAATGCCGTCATCCACCATTTGGGCAATTCTTTCCTTCATCAGCGATAGGGGAACATTCTCTTGTCTTGGATAATATCCAGCCCTTACTAGTCCATTGTAAGCATCTCGCCACGTGCACCTTCGAGTCCTTGATTCGACCGACTTCGAGTTCTAGGATAGCATTCACCGTACCTTCATGCTCGGGTAGCGGATTCTTCTGTACGTTCGGCCGAGCGGTTTGGAACGAAAAGACTTTCATGTCTAAGAGGTTCTGGATCTTGTGCTTGAGGGTGAAACATTCATCAGTTGAATGCCCCAGTTCACCACTGTGGTAGTCACACTTCTTCGACGGGTCGTAATCGCGATTACTTTCACGGTTAGGACGCTTTGGTTCACTAGTGAGTAAACCTTTCTTTCGGAGGATTGTTAGCACTTGGGATGGAGATCCAGGGAGAGGAGTGAACTACCTTTTTGCTTGGGCAAATGATTAACGACCAGCAGTTTGTTGTTGCCTTTGATTCATCTGGATAGCCGGGGCACGTTTGACATTTTCTTGGCTATAAGCCATATTCACGTCCACAACCGCTTCCTTCTCCTTCTTGGCAGTGAATCTTTTACTAGATGGCTCGGTAAACCATCCTTCCCTTATCCCCATCTCAATTTGTTCTCTCCTACGGGAATAAACTGATTGAAGCTTTCGACGTACGTACTGGCCATTCGGTTACGAAACTCCGAAGGGAGGGTCTTCACAAATAATTTCATCAGCTCTTTGTTGGTAGGCTCAGGAGTGATTTGAGCCGCCAGGTTTCTCCATCTTACAGCATATTCTTTAAATGACTCGCTCCTTTTCTTTTCCATCCGCTCCAGGTCTTCTCGGGAAGGTGTGATGTCCATGTTGAACTTGTACTGTGTGAGTAACGCGTCAGCCACTTCATTCCGTGTTGAGGAAATTCACATTCTTCATCACGTACCGCTTTAGTGCGGGTCCATCAAACTTGCATGGAACGATTGGATCATGAGGGGCTCATTTTTGACGTGCTGGGCCATGCGCACGTGGTACATTTGTAGATGAGATTTTGGGCAAGATGTACCGTCATACTTCTCAAAATCCGGCATTTTGAACTTGCTCGGCATTTTGACCTTCTCATAGACTGAGAGGTCGAACGGGAGTGAGCTTTGTGATTCCTGCAGTTGTCTCACCTTCTATTCCAGCTTTGCAACACGCTCATCCTGATCTGTCTTAGGAATGCTATCAAGCTTGACTTTTCCAACAAGGATCGAATCATCATCCAGCCCGGGCATATCGTCGTCAACCTTTTGAACCTTGCTTGCTTGCTTCGAGACGACTATTTCGGGAAGAGCAGGTGGAGCTGTTGGATTCGCTTGGAGGAATTGGAGTTGATCCGTCACAAGCTGTATAGAGGCTAGTACTTATTGGAGTTGAGTCTCCACAGCGGACATACGATCACGCATTTCATTCTGGTCGGCCATTTTAGCCCTTGACCTTGTAACAATAGGCGATCGCGGTGGATCCGTTGTCACCTAAGGAAATAGAGATAATGTAAGAACCAAAGACAAGATAGGAAACTGGCCCATGACAATGGTCTAAACGTCGATTTTATTGAAAATTCACTTGAAATATAAAGTCAAACTTCCGAACAATGAACTAAGAATTGAAATTCAAGTCCCTAAACATCAAACTAAAAATTGAAAGTATTGAATTGAAAATTGGAATCAAGATCCTTAAACATCAAAAATTCAAAACATCTCATTTTATATGCTCTCGGGATCCCAACGTCTTGCGAAGCTTCTTATTTTCAGCTTCAAGCATTTCCACTTTCCGCTTAAGATGCTCAATTTGTGCTTGCTGAGTAGGCTTCTCGGTCACATTAGGGACCACTGGGCGTAAGGCAACGGGAATCTGGTGTTGTTGGATGTAGAATGTCGACGCATGGTGGATCTCCTCCTTGCCTTTCGTCTCTTGGGCACCAAAATCTTCTCTAGATGGCACTCCTTCCATGCAGCAATGATCATCTGGACCTCATTGAAATAATCATAGTCCTTGCGGATGAAACGAACTTGGAACAATTCCGTCTTGAGGGGCGGAGGAACTTCTTGAAGAGCTCGTACGATGGGCCACTCTATACGGGTAATAGGAGGTAGCACCGAAAGGCCTAACAACGGAATGGGCCCATCATATTTGTGAGAGAAACGAACCTCCTCAACATGAAGCCATTTAGTATACCATAGAAATGCCTTGGGCTTAGGATTTTTCAGAAAATTAACCCAACGGGCGTATTGTTTATTCAGGGAGAAACGTTCCAAAACCGCAAATTTTTGTATGGGGTGCCTTAAATCATCAATTTTAAATTGTTTCATAAGGTGCCCAAAACCTTTTATGTGTGAGAAAAACCATATTTGCAAAAGTTCGGGAGGGCACGCATAGTCTTTTCTTCATTTTGCTTGAAACGGTTCAATGACAAGAATGTTTCGGCTAAAACCATATTGACATAATTTAGGCCGTTGCAAATACGATTAACCACCCATGAAATTGAAGGATTAATGGCATTTCTTCGATAAGGAAAAACAACTAACCCGAAAAATGCTAATATGAAAATCCTAGCTTTTGAAATCATTGATTGATTTGCAAAACATTCTTCCAAAAATGAAAATGGGCATGCAAAACAATTGGCTTTGACGACCTTCCTTACTCTTTCGGTTTTGATTTCTAAAAAGTGTGATAATTCAGAAATAGAATCTATACCGATAGGCGGTCTAACAAGTTCCTTTTCCAAAGGCATTCCAATGGCAATACTATATTCTTCAAGCGTTGGGGTCAGCTCGAACTCACCAAATATGAAGGTGGAAGTTTGCGGACACCAAAAATGAGGGAGTGCTTGTATCACACCGAATGAATGTTGATCTCTAATAGTGGAAGAAGTCGGGGATCCCGGCTTTCACATATCTCCGGCCATCTTGATCTAACTAGGTCCAACCACAACTTGAGCTCTTTTTTGGGAGTGGAAATGAATTGTACGTCGGTTTTCCCCATTGCATATAAAACGAAATTGACGACGAAACCTATTGTCATGGGCCGACAGAAATTAAAGTAAAGTAAGTAAATTGCGAAAATTTAGACAACTTACTTTCACCAGAAATAGATGACAATCACATAGACACACACATGAGACGTGAGGCTCGATTTCTATCTAAATGGCTTAACAAAGTGAGTTAAGAGGGTGATCTCGACGGTTGCGGTCTCGCATAAACGTGTCGTCCCCTTAACTCCGGCTCGATCGAATGGAATGTCCAATAGTCACGCAGTCTCGCGGATATGGACAAAACACATTCGACACCATGAAAAACTTTCGGGGAAGAGAAGGTCAACCTCTACATAGCGTCTCGCTTTGGAGGGAGTATACTTCTCAACACCATCCTAGAAATCCTATCGCAGCCCGGTTCGACCGCAGGTTGTGTGTGCAAATAGTGTAGTGCTAAAACAACAAAGCATGCACAATAGTTTAAATGCAAACAACACTTCTAATTTGGAAAAATAAATCATTCATCCCACACTCCAACCTGCAACACAAATGTTAGCAAAGACTACTCCCCTTATACCTCCCATCTGCAAGAACATTTAACACCTTAGAAATGTTAGGGACGTACCTGGGATCCTCGCTGCAAAACAAAAACATTTTTTTAAAAAGAAAAATTGGCCTAAGTCCACTAAGTGTTTTAACACAATTCCCTAGCGGAGTCGCCAAGGTGTCGCGACCTAAGTTTTCGGGTGCATCACCTAAAACTAGGTTAATGGACTACTAAGTCTTTAAGCTTAGCTCGGGCCCTCCCAAGCCCATACCAATTCGCGACTTAAGGTTCAAATATGCAAATGATTATTTTCCCCGAGTTTCGCCAGGAAGTTTTCGCTGCATCACCTAAAACTAGGTTAATGGACTACTAAGTCTTTAAGCTTAGCTCGGGCCCTCCCAAGCCCATACCACCTTAAGGTTCAAATATGCAAATGATTATTTTCTAGGAGTCGCCACTAATCGGTTTAGGGTAGGTCGATTAGACACCTAAGTAAAATAATAGGAGAATTATTTTACTCCTACGAACCGTAAGGATACGGGGACTTGGTTACACTAGACTATCCTAGTGCCCTTTCGGTACCATTTCTTTTTTTTTTTTAATTTTCAAAAAATGTTTTTGCAAGCAACTTGGATTGATTTTAATCTAAATTCCTATCATGCAAATGAGTGGCCACACGAGTGCTCAACCATTATTAAACATTCAAATAAAAAATAAATAAATAAATTGCATCACACAAAGCAAACATTTTTTTTTTTTTTGGTTTTCTTAAGAGTTAGAATTCTTTTATAAAAAAAAATGCTTTTTTTTACCTAAATGACCTAATTTTACTAATATGCAAATTCAAATTAAATGGGCCTAATATGCAATCTAGTTAACATGCACCTCATGACCTAGTTTTACTAATGAACATATTCTAATTAAATAATCCTATTATGCAAATTAGTATTTTTTTTAATGAAATTCGAAATTAATAAAAACCCTAATTAAGCTATCTAAAAAAATAATTTTCTAATTCATTTTTTTTGGATTAATTTTGACTTAAACCCTATTATGTCTTAGAAAACTATTTTTTATTTATTTTTTATTTTTTTAAAATGAGAATATATATAAAAAAATGCCAATTTTATCTAAGACTCTATATAAAAAAAAAAAGAGGTTGTTTAAGATTGACCCTAACCTATTTTAAAAAGATATCTAAAAATGCAATTCTGAAAATATAATCCAAAAAAAAAAAAAATACTAAACCTACGTGTCTAATTTTTTAAACCTACATGTCCTACATGCTCATGCAAGATTTTGATTTTTTTATTTTTGATTTTTTTTTTTTGTTTATTTTTAAAAGATAAGTAATTATTAAGTCTAAACTATCAACAAAATCAAGCAAGGAAGGATTAAAATAATTGAAAAAATAACCTGTTGTCTCACAGGTCAAATTAACGGTTATTCTAACCCTAATTATCACAACAAAGAGATCAAAATAATTACAAATCAGATCCGAAGTCTTACAGACCAAATTAAATAATTATTGTGATTTAACAATTAAAATCTCGCTAAAAAGCCCAACAATTAAAATAATTAAAAAAATGATCCATGTCTCTCGGATCAAATTAATAATTATAATAATTCCGGACAAAATCCCTGCGGATAATGCCTACAAAAATTACAGATATTAACATCCAATATTACAAATTAAATACCTAAACTAAAAATGCTATCAAATAAAATAAACAAAAATAAGATAACAAACAAAATAAACTAAATTATAAAGAAAGTAAAAAGTAAAAAGTAAAAATAATGAAAACTACCTAGGTAAGTAAAGGAGACAGGGGGTGACGCCGGGCAGGGGGTGGTCGGCCGGCGCAGGTTCGGACTCGAGCGAAGAGGGGCACCGGCAGAGGGATGAGGTGCGACTAGTGGGTGCAGCGACGGCGACGGCGCGGGCTGCGGCGTCGATGATCGTTGAGGACGAAGCGTGGTCGTGGGCGTCGGATTGCGGGCGGGAGTTCTTTGGCGCGATCGTCGAGCGCGGGCGCAGCGGGGATAGCGTTTGAACGGCGTCGCAAGTGAAGACGAGCAGGTCGCTGTTCGCGGCGTCGAGCGGAGCGGATGCGAGCAGCGGGTCGCGAGTCACCGGCGTAAGGCAGAGTACTGGCGGCGCGACGGACCGGATCTGGAGCGGAATCGACGAGGGGGTTGCTCGGCGGTGCCATTGATTTGGGGGCTCCGGTGACTTCACTAACAGGGGCGCTGCAGGGGCGTCGGCTCGGCGTCCTGTGTGGACCTGCAGACACAGAAGCTTCGTCGCGGCTGGGGAGGTGAATCGGCGGACAGGGGCGTCGGGTCGGATCGGGGCAAGAACAACAACGTCGAGGCTTGAGATCTCGCAAGGTGTCGTCGGCAACGTACGAGCGAGCGGTCCCGGCTCGCGGTCTCGGTGGGGCGCGGCGGCTGGCGGCGTCGCGGATGACCGACGGGACGGCGATTGGGTGGTTCGATTTGGCAGATGTTGGGGAAGGACGTCGGAGGTCGCAACCGGAGCAGGGAACGCCGGGTGCAGGGTCGCGAGCAGATCTCCGGCACGGGCGTCGAGGCGCGGCGCTTGGGCTCCGACGGTGCTGCTGAGCGTCGGTGATGGCAGGGCGACGGCGGAGCGGCAATCGGCGGGCCTCGGGCGGTGAAGATTCACCGGAGAAGAAGCACAGTAAATCTAATTTTACTGTGTCTTCTCTTTCCTCTCCTTCACGTCACTTTCACCTTCACTTTTTCACTTTTCCCTTTTTTGCTTTCTTTTTTTTTTTCGCTTTTTCTTCAAAGAAAAACCAACCCCTTAACCCCGACCGTACGCGACTCTTTTATACACCAAAAAAATGTATCTTCGTGGTATATTTATTTGCCAATTTCGCTCGTGTAAAATTCCATTGAATATATCATTTGACTCTGCGCAATATTTTTTGCATATTTGATCAAAAAAATTCCCCTTTTGTGCAAAAAATGCATCTCTCATTGTATATTACCTAAATCTATATATATATATATATATATATATATATATATATAAAAATCTTAACAAAATATAAATCTTCCTAAACTATATGCCATGTGATTATGATTTTTTTTATTATTATTCTTTATTTAGCGAAAAATAACCCCAAAAATTTAGGTGTCAACACCACCGCTACAGCCACCATTACCGTAGCCGCTACTACTACTGCCAATGCCGCTGCTGATGCTACGGCTGCTGTAGCCACCGCCGTACCTGCCACCATACCTGCTGATGTTCCACTTGGGAACGTGGCCGCTGGGAGGCCAATGCATAAACTAGTAGAACATTTTCTGAGGTTAAACTCGCCAAAGTTCACTGGCGCAGGAGATCCCAAGGCTGCAGCCCTCTGGATCCAGGAGTTGGAAAATGCCTTTGCACTGCTAATGTGCACTGAGGCAGAAAAGCTTGTTCTTGCAGTCTACCAACTGAAGGGGATTGCAAGCACATGGTGGAGAGCCACCAGAGGAATAGTTTTTCCTAAAGGTGTGGTTCCGGAGTGGGATGCCTTCACGAAGGTTTTCAACAACAAGTACTTCTCTGATAGTGCCAGAGAAATGAAGATGGCAGAATTTCAACGCCTCTGCCAAGGTGCAATGACAGCAGACCAACATAAGGCGAAGTTCGCTAAACTATCGCAGTACGCTCCTGAATTGGTCAAGCATCCGGTGAACCGAGCAAGAAGATTTAGAGATGGGCTCAGACTAGATGTGAAAAGCCCGCTGGTGCCATTCAACTTGAAAGACTACAATGATCTGTATGAACGGGCCCAACTGATCGAAAGAGACCAAAATGAATGAGCCGCCGCATCTGGGTTGCGGTTTGGATCAAACAGGGATGGAAATCGGTTTGGGAAAAGATCGATGACTGGAGGAAGGTATCCGATCCACCTAATAGGAAGGGTGGGATAGGAAAGTTGTCATGCCGGAATAGAGTATGTCGTGCCTGTGGGAGACGACATGGATCAGCCCCGTGTCCTGCTAGGACGGGTTCTTGTTATGTGTGTGGCCAACAGTGTCACCTGGCTAGGAATTGTCCCAGGAGACAGATGGGATTGCCGCAGCTGCCGCCACCGCCACAGATGGGTCAGAACCGGGGACTTCTGCCACCAAATGAACGGCAAAGTGGACTACTCGGGCCTCCAGTGCAAGGAACGACGTATGCGACCACAAGAGGATAGGCGGAAGATGCGCCTAATGTGATTACAGGTACTGTTTCACTGAACGACCACGCTGCTTATGCTTTATTTGACCCCGGTGCAACACATTCATTTATAGCTAAGTAGTATGTTAAGTTGGTAGGATTGACCCTTGAGTTATTGGAGTCAGTGGTCAGTATATCAACACCATTAAAGGATAAGGTGTTAGTTAATATGGGTTGTCCTGGTTGCACGTTAGCGATTGGTGAGCGAGAGGGGAAGATAGACTTGATACTCCTAGCCATGTATGATTTCGATGTGATAATTGGCATGGACTGGCTCACCAAGCAATGAGCTAAGCTAGACTGCTATCGCAAGGTGATTCAGTTTAACCCGGTAAAGGGTGAGAGTTTCGAGTTTATTGGGAGTCGAGGAAGACCCTCGATTACCCTAATCTTGTCACTAGAGGCAACCTGATTATTAGATGAGGGTTGTCAAGGTTACCTAGCAACTTTCGTGGATACGACAGTTGAGGAACTAAAGATCGAAGATATAACAGTGGTTCAAGAATTTCCAAATGTATTCCCGAAAGAATTGACAGGTCTACCACCAAAAAGAGAAATAGAGTTCGTGATTGAGTTAGCCCCCGGGACAGAGCCAATCTCTAAGGCTCCTTACCGGATGGCTTTGTCAGAGTTGAAAGAACTGAAGGTGCAAATGCAGGAATTGTTGGATAAAGGATTCATACGTCCCAGTGCATCACCTTGGGGAGCACCAGTTCTATTTGTCAAGAAGAAAGATGGTTCGTTGCGCTTGTGCATTGACTATTGTCAAGTCAATCAGGTGACGATCAAGAACAAGTATCAATTACCGAGGATTGATGACTTGTTTGATCAGTTGCAAGGAGTGTCGATATTTTCTAAGATCGACCTGAGGACGGGATATCATCAGCTGAGGATCAGAAAGGAGGATATACTTAAGTCAGCGTTTCGTACTCGATACAGGCATTATGAATTCACGGTCATGCCGTTTGGATTGACGAACGCTCCAGCTGTTTTTATGGATCTGATGACTCGAGTGTTCAATGAATACCTGGATCAATTTGTGGTCGTGTTCATCGACGATATCCCGGTGTACTCGAGAAGTTCAGAGGAGCATGAAGGGCATTTGAGATTGGTACCGCAGACTCTAAGGACTCATGAGTTGTATGCCAAGTTTAGTAAGTGCGAGTTTTGGCTTACTCGTGTTGCGTTTCTAGGTCACGTAATTTCAGGAGAAGGAATCTCCGTGGACCCGAGTAAGATTAAAGCAGTTATCAGTTGGCCAAAACCGACAACCGTGACAAAGATCAAAAGCTTTATGGGGTTAGCACGATATTACCGACGGTTTGTAGAAGGATTTTCAGCTTTAGCATCGCCTATGACTCGACTCTTAAAGAAGGAATAGAAATTCATATGGACAGACAAGTGCGAGCGTAGTTTTCAAGAGCTTAAGGAAAAGCTGACTACAGCACCAATGCTAACCTTACCATCTAGTCCTGGAGGGTACTAGATCTACAGTGATGCGTCATTCAGAGGACTGGGTTGCATGCTGATGCAACATGGCAGAGTCATTGCATACGCCTCCCGTCAATTGAGACCTCACGAACTGAATTACCTGACGCATGACTTAGAACTCGCGGCAATCATTTTTGCAATGAAGATTTGGAGACACTATCCATGCGGAGAAAGATTCCAGATCTTTACAAACCATCAAAATCTCAAGTACTTATTCTCTCAGAAGGAGTTAAATATGAGACATCGTCACTGGATGGAACTCTTGAAAGACTATGATTGTGATATTCTGTATCACCCAGGAAAAGCGAACAAGGTCGCAGATGCACTGAGTAGGAAGTCTTTAGTTGCTCATATACTGATTAAGGAGTGGAACCTAATTGAGAGAGCTCAAGATTCGGTTTTCAAGTTTGAGGTATGCCACCTTTCAAATCTTATGGCCACCTTCAGAATTAAGTCGAAAGTACAGATAAGGATTAAGACACTTCAGCCGACAGATCCGGATGTTCAGAAAATCTTGCAAGAGGATACCGAGAAGAGGAAGACTGACTTTCAGATTTTTGAGGATGGAACACTGAGGTTCCGAGGACGATTGGTTGTACCTAACGATGTGGAGCTTAGAGAGGATATCCTATCAGAAGCTCATCGTAGCAGTTACAGCATTCATCCTGGCAGTACTAAGATGTATCAAAATCTGCGTCAACACTATTGGTGGTCCGGTATGAAGGCGGACATCGCCAAGCATGTCGCCAAGTGTCTGACGTGTCAGTAAGTGAAGGCACAGCACTATAAGCCGGGAGGATTTTTACAACCTCTCGTGATCCAAGAGTGGAAATGGGAACATATCACAATGGATTTTGTGACGGGCTTACCGAGGAGTCAGAGAGGTAATGACTCTATTTGGGTAGTGGTCGACAGACTGATAAAGTCGGCTCACTTCATTACAGTTCGAAAGAATCTCAGTATGGATAGACACGCAAATCTGTATGCGCGTCAAGTAGTTCGTCTGCATGGAGTATCAACGACGATAACATCAGACCGATACCCGAGATTTACAGCTGCATTTTAGAAAAGTCTACAAAGTGCATTAGGAACGAAGCTACAGTACAGTACGGCATGTCATCCTCAGATGGATGGCCAATCTAAGAGGACCATTCAAACCCTCGAAGACATGCTGTGAGCTTGCGTGTTGGATTTTAAGGGAAGTTGGGAGGAACAGCTTCACCTTGTCGAGTTTGCCTACAACAATAGCTACCAGTAGAGCATTCCGATGGCTCCTTTTGAAGCGTTGTATCGCAGAGCGTACAGAACATCGGTTTGTTGAAATGAGGTCGGAGAACGGAAAATCACAAGCCTAGAGTTGGTTCAGCAGTTAGTGGATGCAGTTGCCATTATCAGAGACAGATTAAAGACCGCTCAGAGCCGTCAGAAAAGCTACGCAGATAAGCGCCGGAGACCATTGGAATTTCAAGTTGGTAATCACGTTTTTCTGAGTGCAACCAATGTATCGTCTTCCATTACCACCGAGACTGGCGCAAGTGCATAACGTCTTTCACGTGTCGATGTTAAGGAAGTATGAGCCTAACCCGACACACGTGCTCAATTTTCAAGAATTGGACGTAGACGATAGAGTGCCGTACGTTGAAAGCTCGGTTCAGATTGTGGATCGTAAGGAGCAGATCCTATGCACCAAGACCATCCCGTTGGTAAAAGTGGTCTAGCAACACCACGGCATAGAAAGAGTAACTTGGGAAACTGAGGAATCGATGAGATGACTGTACCCCCACCTTTTTGCTTAAAGATTGTAATAGGTTTAAATTTCAAGGACGAAATTTTTATAAGAGAGGAAGAGTTGTGACAAACTGAATTTTCAAATTTCGTTTTTGATTAAATAAATCGGGCCTTTCGTCGACGCACCGATAGTGCTATTCTCTGAGCCGATCACTCACGAGATAACCGGTCTATCTGGGGAAACAATTAAGGAATTAAATGCAATGGACTTGAGAATTCGATCAAGAATCGACTGCTCGACTGTGTTGATCTGCAAGGGTCATTACGGCACCGTCAAAAAAATCGATCAGAGACCGGAGATAGGTCGATTCGATGGAAATATGTGATTAGTGCGTGGGTGATTCCACCTAATTGCAAAATTCTCGTCGAACGGCACTAGACCGATTTTTCTGTCGTTTCTGTACCCGGTGTCTGTATTTGAAACCTTGAGATTTTCACGACAACCGAGAGTTGCCAATGTGTCGAAGATGCACTATGTGACTCGAGATAAATCGATCACGGGTCAATTGCACTAAAAATTTCTAAAAACTACCCGGTAGACTAGGTCACGCTAAAATCGCATCGAATTGAAATCAACCATGAATTTGAACCCGGTTTCAGAAATTGGAAGTTCCGTGGTGTCACGATCTGTTTAGGAACGTCGACTCATCCTCCGAGAGAAATTTTCAGAGATTCCGAGATTTTTTCGGAAAATCGATTCGAACGTCGCGGAAAATTAGTGGAAATTCGTACGGGCCGAATTTAAGCGAGTTTTGACTTCCAAGCCAAGCCTTTGGATATTGAGGACTTATAGAAAATTGTTTGGGATTTTTCTCCATTGAAATTGGACCTCAATTTAGGAAATTGAGTGATAAAATTTAAGACCAAAATGTGAAATTCGGATTTGGAAAAAGGGCAGCAATTTTGGGCTTAAAAATTTGGTTTATTTGTGAAGATAATGCAAGAGATCATTGAGAGACAAGAGGATAATCTTGTGTGGGCTTTAGGAGACCAAATTTTGATTAAAGGATAAGAGTTCTTGACTTTTTTGTTCCTCTCTTCGTTGAGGTCTCCTCTGCACGCCGCCCCTCCCGATTTACATCTTCGTGTCTCTCTCTCTCTCATTCCTCTCTTTGCTTCAACCTCACCGAAATCATAGCATAAAAACCCCACGGAATCAACCCTCCATTTTCCCTTTGGCTGTCGCACGTCCATCCCCTTGCCGCGACATCCCAAGCGAAGCCAACAAAGCCCGAAGCCCCCACCAGCTTCATCTATGTCGTTTCCTTCACCGAACTGCCAGCGATCATCTTCAGTAGCACCACGCGTCAGCTTCTCTCCATCGTTGACTGCCTTACTTCTCTCTTTCCCATTTGAGCCAAGCGAAGCCCCCACCAGCTTGTGTCTTCATCTCCATGAAGCCAGCCCTAACGGTGATGCCAGTATAACCGAAGCAGCAGCCTTCACACCCGAGCGTCGCCAACTCCATTGAAGACCAGGCCTGCCGAAGTCAGCCCACGCATATTTTTCTCATAGCCCGTGTCTTTAGCCCATCTTCTCTTTAACATTTGAAGCCCATAAGCCCTGCAGCAGCCTAGTGATTTGAGGCCTAAGAGACTAGCGAAGCCCATCTCCAGCAAATTTTGAAGCCCAAGCTCAGGCCCAAGTTTAATTGGGTTTAGCCCATTTGAAGTTCAGCCCATTTTGGGCTCACGAAGAAGACCCAATCCCGTGACCAGTGGCCTTGCAGAAGCCCAAAACCGAAACTCAACCTTGCTGAGTTGTGTTGGGCCGAACCTAGGCCCGGTCCAAGTCCGCCAACGCCGCCGAAAATTTGGTTTTCGGCCTCTGTCGCGCCGTCATCGCGGTGAACCAATTTCCGCAATAAACTGGTGAGTTTATTCACTAAACTCTTCTTAGTAGGCTAATGACGTCTAAGGGGTGTTTAGATTTATTTAGGTGCAATTAGTTTAACTATTATTTTATTGAGTTAAATTAGGATAGTTAGAATTAGTTAAATAGGTGGTTAGAGACTATAGTTAGTTAAGTTAGTATTTTGTTATTTAGTTAGAATGGTTAGAACATTTTATTTAGCTCAAAAGATGGTTAGGTTAAATTTATTTAGCATAAATTAGCATTTTTAGTATTTCATTTATTTATTTAATTAAGTTTAGTAATTATTTAATTATTAATTATTTTTTTGGAAATTAGGCCAAGATAGCCGGTGACCAAAATTTCGTGCTGATTGCAATGGTGTGGTTAATTTCTACAATCAAGTATTAAATTATGCAAATTGAGTGCTGATTGGATTTTTGGACATTTATTCCAAAAACTTATAAAATTCATTATTTATTCAGAAAATCCCGGGTGTCGGGTTTTAACACCAAAAAAGTTTTTATATATTATATAAACCAGTGGAATTTTGAAAAGAAGGTTATGAATTTTCCGAGTCCAATCTGACCGTGTACCCACTCACGGCTAATTTCACTGGATGTTTTTAATATGAAGAAAATAGGCCAAGATCACTATTTTAATTGAGGCATTTGAGTGCAATGCACGGTGTCCTGAGCCAGGTTTGAGTGGTCGTGTGTTGGTTAAGAGAACCCGTCCTCGAACTGTATCGGATGGACGTTACCCATTTATTGGGATTCGGGTCGCAGTAGATTCTGGACCTATGCTCCTTCGGGAAAGTTATCTTCGAGAGACGTAACCGTGCTCAATGGGGTGAGACGATGCCTGGCTATGCCAATAGACCGCCGAACTTCGAGTAGGCCGTGCCTTAGAGTGGGCGTAATTATCAATTGGAACGTATGTTGAGTGGAATTGATGCACCAGATTATGGGACAAAATTGTGTGACATGGTATGGGACGTGTCATAACAATTTGGCCCTATAATCAGGACCCCTATGATTTATTGAGTTGAGAAATGCTTTCAGTTGTTGTGTGTATCAATTCTATACATGAGGTATATGAACTGTACTTACCTGTATGAAGGAACTGAGGTGAGATAAGTTCCTCATTCTAATTGTGTGGTTGTGTGACTAGAATGCCCTGAAGCATATTACTCTCCTAATTAGGGTTTAGTGGGTGAACTTGCTGAGACATTGTCTCACCGGTTATTGTATAACCATTTTCAGGGTCGTCGAGTGGAGGACCTGGAGCAGAGAGGAGGTGATCTAAAGTGTAGGTCAGCTAGGACCGCTTCTTTTTAGAAGGCTAGACTTTGGTACTCTTTTAGCCATAGACTTTTGTACATGACTCAGTGATATATGAAAGTGTGTTTGTTTGTGAAACTGTTGTCCTGCTTTTCTATCCCGAGATGATTACTGTCAGGGAATTTATTTACTTCCGCATGTGCAATAAAACAAAAAGGGTTGGCAACTCATCCTGGGAAGTCGCAAAATATTATCGACCAGAGAGGGATGGGCACGTGCTCGGGGTTCGGGGCGTGACACCTATTATGTGGTTTAGAAATTTTATGAACTTGTTGAGAAAAATTTGATTGTTGATGAAAATACGAGCATTAGTTTATTGACTTTTGATGATTTGATGCATGATGACAATTACTATCCTTACGATATGATTTGTCCCTATTATTGTTATTGTTGAGTTAATGTAAAGATACCTTTAGAATATACACAAAAATCACAGAAAAGTGAGTTCCAACAAAATACTCAATTTCCCTTCTAAAATTTCACCTTGAATGCATTGTCGAGCATATTTGAGAAAGGAGAAGAAAAGAGAATTAGGAAAAAGAGAATATTATGAAGAAAAGAAAGTTGATGAATAATGTGTGATTTGGTCCTATTTATGAACAATCAAACAACACATCTCTTAGGAATAGGTATTTTATCAAAATCATCACTTCTCTTCATGTCAATAATCACTTCTTCTTTTGTCCAATTCAATCTATTCTCTTAGTTATATATATAACAAACCATTTCGGCATTTACATGGTTATGTTTTTCTCCATTCATGAAAATTACCCTCAATCATCTTTTGATTGGTGGGTTATGAGCTATGAATAAAGATAACCAGTAGCTATTGTAATATTTGAGATTTTGGACTAAGTCAAAAAGAAGTGGTAAGACCCACCCAAAAAACAAAGGAAGAAAAACTCAAGTGTTGAAAAGTCAAAGAGAAAAAGGAAGAGATGGGGATGTTGGCTCCTCTTAAAATGAGAACTTTTGGGGAGAGAATGAGGAAGAGAGGAAAGGAAAGAAAGAAAGGAAACAAGAAGAATAAGAAGAAAGGGAAAGAATAAAAGAGGGGTTTTGCATGGGCTCACCATGGGGACCTCACCAAACCAAATCAACTACATATCATAATGCTTGATAAGTACTCACATCCCTCATTCGTTAAATCGGGGTAGTTTTCGGAATAAAATCTTAAATTCGAAGTTACATGAAAATCGATTCGTGAAGTCTGATATTTTAGTTGAGGAGCTTTGGGATTTCACGAAAATGGTGGATTATGTTGTTGTAGAGTCGTGGGGTTTGATGAAAGTTGATCTGACGTAACGGTTTGGCTCGAGCAAAATTTTAGGGTTTGACAAGCGAGTTTTGTATTGAGTTTAAATTTGAATAATTGCTTCAGATAAAAGATTTGTTGGCACAAGGAAGTTATTTTGTTAGCGTTTATGTGTAATATAGCCATTTCGTAGATAAGGTAGATTTCTATTTGATTTTAGCGTTATTCCTCACTTATCTGTTAGGATCGTGAGTTCGACGACACGAGTACGTTTATTGTTTGGTCGTAGGCGATGAGGTGAGTGATGCTATTTATTCTATGAATTTGAAAACTTATGTATTATTAAGAGTGATATAAATTTGAGTATCATATGAGTATGAAAGACATGGCAAAACATCTTATTTATAAATATGGAAGAAGTGATGTCTAGAGCATAGTTTCTTCATAAATCCGGATCGGCATTTACTGCCTATTGATTTTGAAATGACACAATAAAGCATTTCTGGAAATGGCTTGAGTCGACTATTAGGCAATGAATGATGGAAATTATTTACGAAAAGAATTCTTTTGTTACATGCTATATGTTTGGCTTAATGAGGAATTGAAAAAGGCATTATTTGAAATAACGTGAGATTATTATTGGTAAACGCCTCGATCAAATGCTTTGTGAAGAAATTACCAAAAGTTATGAGTATTGATATATGAAATGCTTTAATAAACACATTCTATTTGATAAATTTAGTCACAAAATTTGATTCAATTCGATTTGCGAAACTAGATTATGAGATGAATTATGGTTTTGATTGTGAATTTGTATTATGAAATGATACGAGAAATGCTTCACAAAAAAGTATTTCTATCAAATGGACCAAGTCACGAAAGGTTCTATGATTGGTTTGTAAAATGTACTGTGAATTATAAGATTAATCATGGATTAAATTTTTGGATATTGGATGATATGAGTTTAGTGATCAATATCGTTATGAGCCCATGAATGGGGCTTATGGATATGTATAGTGGGTTTAGGATATTTTATTGAGCTGAGCCACTAACTTTGTAGGTGGAAACCTTGCCAATAGAAGAATCTTGGTCGTCTTGTCATAGGGTATTGTGTCGTGATCATAGTTTGATATTGAGCAGAGATTGGTCGATGGACAAATCGTTGACGTATGATTTGATATAAGATTGATCAATGGACTTAACTATTAATGATGTTCATAATGGGTATTTTCTAAATTGTATATAGCTTATTGTAATGAAATAGCTCATATATGATTTGATATGTATACTAAAGAGTTGGATTATGAGTTTTTCGTTGTGCTCCATACTTATACATATGCATAGTAGATGCTCAATCTGCTTAGAAGAAATATGTACTGCTGACTAAACTGTGGTTACTCACTCCTCTTTTCCAATATTTTGAAGTCTTTCAGTTAGTGGTAGTTAGAGCGAGAGTGTTATTACGGGGGCTTGAATAGTTTGAGGCTGCGTCCTTCAGATGGAAGGATGATCGTGTCATCCCTGTCCTTATAAGATCCGGGGTGTGACAACTATCACCTAGAGGGAGTCTGAATAGGTGGCTATAAAAAAAATCTTGACAAATTAATGCGGAATAAAATAAGTCAATATCAAAGTATGCACAAGGTTCATAATCTATTTTGTGGTAGAGCAAACTTTAGAAGTGTCTAGCAAGTGTGCATTAGACCATAACAATAAACAATAAGAGTTTAGTAGTGAGAGAAATTGCATACAACGTTCTTAGTGGTTCGGATAGCAAGCTTATGTCCACTGTCCCACGTCCACTATCCCACACTAATAGCCCATTAGTTAGAATTCACTATATGATCAACAAGAGATTATAATTTTGAGCGCAGACACTCAGTGATAGATCACACTATCTCACTCAGTCACTCTTTTTATACTTCTCTCACGATCATCAAGTTGAAACTCACGAAAGATAAGTGCATGGTCAAAGTACATTCAGACTTTAGAATTATAGATTATACGCTTCATCTCTTACTTGCTTCTCAATCCCTTAATCTCCTTATATACTCCTCTACTTCCAAACTAATCATTGTAAAGTCCCTAGAGGATCATCTTTCAATCTACCCATTGGATAGATATGTATCAAGAATATTTTATAGCCATTGAATGACAAAGATAGAATCTCCACCTGATTCTGATTGCCCATACAATTAGTCTTGGTTTCTATAAGTAGAACTTCTTTGTTTAGAAAGAACTTGTCTTGAGATTGATATCCCGATCATATAGGATCGAGTGGATAAAATCTTTCTTGGTGTACATCCAAACCAAATTACTAGCCATTTTATGTTTTGGGCTTGTATCACATTTTATCAATTTGTCTCATTCTAAACTTGTTTCATTTGAATCTTGCTACGTTCTTAACTTGGCATGTTCTAGACTTGTGTCCTGTTCTGCACTTGTGTCATTCTGTATGTAAAGTCTGATTGTGTTTCTTCAAAGGTAGACTTTATAATGTAGACTTAAGTCTGAACATATTTATTCGTAGATTTTATGTCTGAACAGATTTAACTTTAAAATCTAACATAGTCTAAATAAATTCAGCTTCAACATAAAGTCTATCTTCTGGTTCTTTCAAGTGTAATCCTTGATAATATTATTTACATGTTCTATCATTTGCATAGCGACTTGTGCATCTTTCATCTAGTTACTTAATCATTGTACACGTTGATATCCTTTGATTTATTTTGTCATTTTCAAAACATTAAAATGGATTTTTCTAACAATGGATACCAACCATATACAAACTTAGTTAGATATAAATGTGAGTGATATCCAAATTTGTAACTCACTAATTAAAAGACAGATTATAATTTTTTTTTTAACTCCTCATGGTTGGGAAGAACGAATACAAGGGATTTGAGTTTGCCATTGAGCTCAATGCATCAATTTTTTCGTATAAATTTCGAAATGGGCCAAGCTACATAAAACCTCATGTGCACTTTTGTCTTTATGTTGTCCCTTTCTTTTAGTGTTTATTATTTATTGCTTGTGGAATTGGACCACTTTGGTCAGTTTTAGTAAACACATCCTATTCTAATGACAAATATGGGTCCAATGGAAGCGATCAAGTCTCGAGACCTTCAAATGCCCTATTGATTATACAGACTCGAACGGCTCTAACGTGAGAGCACATGGTAAAATGAGGAACCAAACTTAAGTTGTGTATCGCATACCGTACACGTGTAGCAGAAAGGCAATGCCATTCTTTAACCATTCAGCCAATTGTTTTGAGGCTGAGTCAGCCAAAGTTTGATTGAGGCCTGTACTGCAAAATTGTCTATTGGCGAATATGATGCCATTCTTTAATTCATTTGCAAGAACAACGTACACAAGGGAGATTAAGGTGGCCGCAGAGCCGGGGAGATCTCATGATAGAACCAAGGTTTCGTCTATACTGGCATGGTGGCCTATGAAGCACAGACACATTTTGAAACCTTCCGTGTCGTGTCGTGTCGTGTTGGGGTGTCCGACACGCTCGGACACGCGGTCAACACGTGTCGGAAAATTTGACACATGATCAACTCTTCTCGACACACTCCGACTCGCGTGTCCAAAATTGCAAGAGGCTAGGTTTCTGGAGTGGGTCCGCAAGCATGAAGGGAGAGTGAATTGTAGAAGGTGATGGAGGGTGGAGACGAGGGCGAGGGAGAGGAAGCGAGGCTGCAGAGGCGAGGCCACAGTGGTGAGGCCACAACGGTGAGGTTGCGACTGTAAGAGAATGCTGGAGGAAGAGAGAATGAGGCAACCGAGAGGGCCGCGACTGCGATGCCACAACGGAGGGCCGAAGACAAGGCTACGACCACAAAGGTGGGAGGGCTAGAGGCAAGGCAACGAGCGACTGCGATGAGGCGACCAAGAGAGAGTACATATTGAGAGGAAGAGAATCGTGCAATGAGGAGGAGGGAGCGGCCAGCGTTTTCCGAGGGTTTCCAAGGTTGCTCTTTTTGCTTTAGGAAGAAGAGTAGAAAAAAGATAAAGAATGGGGATGCCATGCAAGGAGGAGGAGCCTAGAAGGAGGAGGAGGCGGCTAGGGTTTAGGTTTCCAAGGAAGGGTAGAAAAAATAAATAAATAATGGGGGTGCCGTGGAGGAGGAGGAGGCTAGGGTTTGGGTTTCCAAAGAAGGGTAGAAACAAAATTTAAAAATAGGGTAGCGTGCAAGGAGGAGGAGCCTAGGAGGAAGAGCAGGCAGCTAGGGTTTGGGTTTTCAAGGAAGAGCAGAAAAAAATAAAAAATGATGGTGCCATGAAGAGCAGAAAAAAATTTAAAATGGGGATGCCCGTCCAATTTGGCGGGATTTGTCTTTTTTTTTTTTCTTTTCCTTTTTGGAGGGGGAGGGTGGAGAGTGATTTCAAGAAAAATATGAATAATGATAAATTATAATCATCGTAAAAGATCATAAATATATTTAAATAAATTGACTCTACTCTTTATTTTTGAAATAATCATATGTATATATAAAAATTATATAACATGTCTCAGCGTGTCGGATTTATCTATTTTTTGAAAAATAACGTGTCGTATCGTATGTCTATGTCCGTGCTACATAGATGGTGGCAGGAGGTCAATGCTCTCCCTTGGTCAATTTTCCAGGTAAGATCGGTTCGGATCATGGGATCCTTTTCTATCATATAGGAAGTTGAGTCGCTTAAAAAGTTGACCGCAATTCGGTGTGGTGCAATGATAATTAAGTTCTCGGTTTAAGAATTGTTGTACCATTCAAAAAAATATAATATCTAGTGCACCTACAGAGCCCCGACAGCTCTTATGTCGGAAAAGCATTTAATGAAACTTTCAAACCAGTCAGATCATATGGACTTTGATAACCACTGGGAAAAAAGGCCGGTTGCTAACCAATGCTCGAATAGTTCCTAGATGATCTTATCTTCGCATTTTCACTGAATTACTCTAGCGATTTGCAGCGATCAAACATAAGCATAACATGAAATTCCCACTTGCAATTGCACAACATTTGAATAAGAGATTAAGGTTTCGATGAAGGCCACGCTCTCACCAAATTAATCTTTCCATTAAGAGAAGCTTAAAGGAAATTCAATCACATAACTAGGTTTGATGCCACGTGGCGGTGTGGGAGTTTTTACGAGCCTATGGCCCATAATTAGGCACGGGCTCTCCCAAACTCATACCTCACGCGATATTGAAGGGTTCATAAGAATTTTGTAATAAATAGTCGCCACTAGCCTATTGGGGTCGACTAGAAACCAAATGAGATATGGAAGTGTACCTTACTTCCTACGCAACTAGAGAATTTAGGTTCGGAAACTTAATTACACTAATTAACCAATTAGTACCCTTTCGGTACCTAATCTTGTTCATTTAAAAAGGGATATTTTTGTCAGGCGGTCTGGATTAATTTTATACATATCCACTAACATGTGAGGTGATCATACCGGTATACAATCATTAACGTAACAATTAACAACCAAGGGAAGCATTAAATACGTTTCACAAAATAGCAAAGATTTAACTCTATGGAAAAGATAAATGCTAATCCCAATTAAACTAAAAGGGAGCCAAAATCAACGTACCAATATTGTGCAATCAAGGGTATTCGCCTTTAAGGACAATTAAAACCTTAAGGTAGTGCCGTAATGGCTTGGTCAACCTTGAGTAGGATTATAAATTGTAAGACTTCTATTTTTCAGGAGAAAATAACTCAAAAGATTTTTTTTTTTTTTTTTGGTAAAGGTCATCTTTTTAGGGTTTGTGTCAAAAGATTAATTTTAACATTTTTGAAGATTTTTTAATTTTTATTTTTTTAGAAATTTTTTGGAAAAATCGAATTTTCGAATTTTCCAAAACATTTTGGGTTTTTTTAATCTTTTTGAATTTTTTTTTGTTATTTTTCTAATTACTACTGAAATTTTTAGACTTTTCTGAATTTTGGAATTTTTTGAGAATTTTTAACTTTTTCTTAATTTTTTAACATTTTTTAATATTTTAATAATTTCTGAAATTGTTTTGAATTTTTTAATATTCTTTGAAAGTTCTTGAATTTTAGGAAATTTTTTTGAATTTTTATTATCTTTCAAATTTTTAAAGTTTTTGATTTTTTGAAATTTTGTTAATATATTTTTAATAGTTAATATTATAATATTCGAGGAAGCAAGTTTGGACCGGATAAACTCGATCCGACTCGCTGACCCGACCTAAACCCAGATCCTACCCAATCGAAAAAAAAAAAAAAAGCAAAATTTTTTAGTTTTAAAAAAAAAAAATTCTATTTTTTCTTTCTTTTTTCTCTTTTTGTCTTTTCCCTATTTGTCCTATTCCCCTCTACACTCTTCTCAGCGACTCCTCCTTCCCAAAGCCGACTTTTGCTTTCTTTTTCTCTAGTTTTTCACTTTTTCTATGCTTTTTTTTTTCTTTTTCTTTTTTCTTTTATTTCTTCTTTCTGCCCATCTTCTTCTTCGCGACAACTCCTCTGTGTCCTCTTCCCCGAACTTCTTCTTCCATGGATTTCAACCGAACCAACACCATCCGAAATAATAACATCCTCCGAAGGCGTTGTCATGGGCACCCACAACGGGCGTCCATTTCGACCACCACTCGCCGGCCAACCTCTCCGCCGATTTCCTTTTGTCATCGGACGGCCATTGTCGACCACAAAGGAAGAAATGCAAAACGACGTAGAAGATGAAGTGGCGGGGATAGCAAAATGACCGAACAACCAACGCCGGGGCATATTAATAAATAAAAAAAACGACACCTCAACAAAACGAATCGACATGAAGACGCTTGGTTTTGGCCAAAATGGCACAGCGAGACTAGATCTTGGTGAAGCTGTTCATCGAGCAGGTTGTGTGCGCCATTGAACAAGTGGTCTCTAGCTCAACCGTGACTCGAGCCCGGGCTACTAAACCTTAGCAAACAACCGCCAACACGCAGCGACCTGGGTCACGACCTACGGGGGGCCGAAGTTCACGTGAGCCGGACGGCCATGTGCTTCGGCCTGGCGTGCCAAAAAAAGGGCAGTAAATAGAGGGGGAAAAAAAGGCTTACCGGTTCGAGTTTAAGGACGTCTACCGAGATGGGTCATCCGACGGGGCTTGCGCGCGGCTGACGCTCCCTCTTCCTCTCCGTTCAATCCCAGCTATGACTCTCTTCCGACCCTTCACTCGCTCGGATCTCTCGCTCTCTCTAAACTGAGGTCTCTCTTCCTCTCTCCTTGTGTATACCCTCAAGCCCTCCGGTTCTCACCCTCTACAGAACGCAGCTCTCCTTGGCACCAAAACTAGAAAAAGCTTCAACCAAAAAAACTCGTTTCCTCCCCTCTCTCTCTTTCTCTGTCGCTCTCTCTTGACCAAAAACCCAACCAAAAAAAAAAAAAACCCCCGTGAAATAAGCCCTCCTCTCTCCCTCTTAAAGGCGACAGGCAAGCGCGCATGGCTTCTGCCGCTGCCAGC
Source organism: Eucalyptus curtisii (assembly GCA_017140595.1). Classification (NCBI taxonomy): domain Eukaryota; kingdom Viridiplantae; phylum Streptophyta; class Magnoliopsida; order Myrtales; family Myrtaceae; genus Eucalyptus; species Eucalyptus curtisii. Next base: position 3,063,660 of record CM029502.1, read on the forward strand.
TTGCCGGCCGGCCTGATCCCAACCCCTAGATCACGGCTGTTTTTGCTTTCTGCTCCTATACGTCTCTGTCATCACAGAGGAGCGCGCGTCGCGTGAGAGAGGAAGGAGGAGGAAGAAGATGGCGGTGGGCCAGGTTAAGAAAAGAACAAAGGAAATGGGTTTGGCACAAGCAAGAAAAAAGGAAGGAGGGAAGAAGAAGGGAAAAGAGAGAAGGCCGGGCCGACCTAGCCCCAGCTCCAGCCCGATCTCGCTTTTTTTTTTTTTTTTTTTTTTAATAATAACTTTTTTAAAAAAAACAGTTCTTCTAATTAATTTTCTTTTTTTTTTTAATAAAAGGCTCTATTTCTATTAATGTAAATGCTTCTAATGTCTATATGGCATGCAATTTAATGAAAACACAATACATTGTAATGAAAATTATTTACTTTACTTTTTTTACTTCTTTTTTTTAAATCTTTTGTTTAGAGACTAATCCCTAATTATTTATGCAATTAAGTTCTAATGAAAATAGCAAAATTTAGGTGTTAACATTGTGGAATTGGACCACTTTGGTCAGTTTAATGAACACATCCTATTCTAATGACAAATATGAGTCCATTTGAAGCGATCAAATCTCGAGACCTTCAAATGCCTTATTGATTATCCAAAATCGAGATCTAGATGGATGGCTCAAATATGAGAGCACATGGTAAAATAAGGAGAAAATATTGGCTGGAGCTAGGATTCCGACGTGTCAAACTACAAGTCTACTCACCGGGCGACACGTGTTGCTCAGGCCTCATCGCCTCAAAATATCTTACACCTGTGCCTCCCCACCTTGTCACCCCTCTCTCTTCTTTTCCCCTTTATTTCTTCTTCTTCCCTCTAGTCTTCCCTTTCACTCTGCTGTGGAACGCGCAAGCCCTAGACTCGGCCCCGGCGAGGTTCGGGGGCACTGAGACCTTCCCGAACAGCCTCCCAAAGCTCACCTCGCAAGTCGTCCCATGCCGGCCCGTGCAAACGAAGACTTTTAGGCAAACCTTGCCGAAGAAGATGGGCTTCTCGACAAGCCTGTCGAGGTTGGTCTTGCTGAGGTGTAAGGTGGCACCGCCGCCGCTGTCGTCGCCCAGTCCCCGAGATGGGAGGCGTCGCCATCGGGGGGGGAGGGGGTGGGGTGACGTCAGGTGGGAGGTAAGGGATGAGGGTGGTTTGGAGGGGGAAGTTCTTGAGCTTTATCTTGTAGAAGCAGGGGGAGGAGGAGATGTGGACGACGGAGTGGGCGGGCTTGGCGGCGATGGGGATCTTGAGGGCGAGGCTCTCCTTCGTGAGTAGAGGGAAGAAGAAGAAGAAATAAAGGACAAATGAAGAGAGGGAAGAGAGAGAGAGAGAGAGAGAGAGAGAGAGAGAGGCAATAGAGGAGGGAGGTGCGGGTGTCAGAGATTCTAACGCGGTGGAGCTCGGGTGACATGGACTCGTAGTTTGATATGTTGGAAGAGAAAATATTGGGTACCATCAAAGTGCCACGTAATCGATGCTCTGAACCATTCAGAGCGTGACACCTGGACAGGTGTCAGTCCACATCGTCCACTTCTCCGTTTCAAACCAACAGCGCGGGAAGTTCTCTCTCTCCTATCTCTTCCATGAGCCCCGGCCCACCTCTCTCGCACGTTCCGACGCTCTCTCTCCGCTCTCCTCTCTCTCCTCTCTCGTCTCTCTACCCGTTCTCCGTGCAGAGAACAAAATTGCGACGATTCGTAGGAAAAACATAAAATCCGCTCCGCTCTCTCTCTCCCCCTTCGACGGCCCCGTACCTCCGCCTCCGACGGTTGCTTCCGACGCCCCGCTCTCCGCTCTCTCTCTCTCCCCCTTCGACGGCCCTCCACCTCCACCTCCGTCGGTTGCCTCCGACGCCCCGCTTTCCGCTCTCTCTCCTTCGACGGCCCTCCACCTCCGCCTCCGTCGGTTGCCTCCGACGCCCCCGACTCCGACGCCGACGCCGACGCCGATGCCGACGCCAACGCCGACGCCGACGCCGACGTTAGCTCTCCGCCTCCCTCTCATGACCTCCGGGTCCGCTTTCTCTTTTTCGTCCTCGGTCGTGCTCTATTCCAGCAAACAGCGACGCCGACGCTCCTCCGCCGGTTGCCTCCGTCGCCCCCAACTCCGACGCCGACTTCTCTGCCTCCGCCTCCACCTCCGCCTACGTGCCCGACGCCAACGCCGACGCCAACGCCCCTTCACCTCCCTCTCGCGACTTCCGCTCCGCTCTCTCCCTCTTTTCTCTCGTGGAGCTCCCTTATCGGCCAACGCCGCGACGCTGTCGCTTCCCGCTGTCGCTTCCCAAGCCCCACCGATAGGCGCCCCATTGGCGACTCCCGTACGTCCGAAGGTTCGTTTTTTTTTTTTTTTTTTTGTATTCTACTTAGTAGAATTCGGTGCCATGTTAATGTTGAAGTTTAAAGTTACATATGCATTAGGTACTGCTGTTGCTGACTTGCTGTGTTATTCAGATAAGTGAAACGGGGGTATCTCTTGAGATTGTTTGCATATGGTCCTCCTAAGAGATTAGAGGCTTATGAGCCTAAATTGGTCGCTCCATGCTTTTATTTTCTCCCAAAATCGCGTGTCTGTTGGAGAAGTTGATCCTTGCGTGCTTCTGAATAGTCATTTGCGTTGCAATTCCAAAGGTGTAACTCAGTTGTGAAGGATAAGATTAAAATTTCTCTCTAAGATCTACCTTCTTGGTCCACCGATCTATCGAAATAGGTAGTTTACTTAGGCAAATTCATTGCGCTTGGGCTGTTTAAACCAACAAGTACCTCTTATTTTGTTCATGTGCCAACGAGAGATATGGTGGGACATCCTCACAAGCATGGAGCCAGAAGATTATCTCTCTGTTTGCTTTGCGAGAGAACCACTGAAAATTGCAGGTTTCTTGTGTTTAGCTGAATTTGACATACATAGACTGACCAATTTGTGAAGATGAATAATTTCACGTTTCTCCCTGCCTTTTGATGCATCTCTGTTCATAATCAAGTTTGGCAAAGTTGGATTGCTACATGAGGGTATTCTTCTTGGTGTATTGATGGACACGCAACCTCTACCCATTGTGCATCCTTTTGGGGAGGAAAATTTGGTACTTCCCATCAAACAAATGCAAATTGTGCAAATGGAGGAAGAGGCTTTAATTTTTACCGGTAGGATAGCGTGCCTTTTGGATGTCTAGGGAAAAAGACATCTGATTTCTAATCAACTCGGGGTATAGAGTTAACAGATATATTTCCTTCTCGGACCTTGAATCCCTGGCCTGCCATACAAATTAGGATGGAGTGTAAAATATGTTCTCTCGCGATTATGTGTGCATTCTTAGAGTGCTGTTTTCTCACATTATTGCTATTGGTGGTTTGAAATTTTAGTTTGATGAAAGAGTTCCTTTCTAATTCCATTTTCTAGTATGTTCACATTAATAAGAATAATTGATTTTGTAATTGTTGATTTTTTGGTTGGATGACTTGGGCAGAAAAATATTTAAAGAATAAAAAATCCGAGAAGCAAAAGAGGCAGACGGCGCTCAAGAATAACAAAGGTGATTTAATATCTACTCTACCAATGCCCCTTATGATTTTGTTTTTGATGCTCAATTTTTACGTGTAGCTTGTAATCTCGATATATAGCTTGTGTTATATTGGTTTCTTGTGCAACATACCCCTAAAATTCCTCTGCTTTGTGATGCAGACTGTTATAAGGGTATGGTTTCCTGATAATCACTCCTCGAGAAAGTGGTAGCTAAACCTGAACTGCCATTTTATATATGTACGTTTGCTCATGTGATGTAACTAATTTGCAATATTTCAATGATTTCGAGTTTCACGTCTCGAGAATGTGTTTTTGGAAGCTAAAGCATAACGCAAATATCTGATCATGTTTCGATATCGATCCACCCAAGAAGCAAATAAAAGACTTGTCTTGGGACTTTTACTCGCCGGCTTCATTCCCGGTGCAATAGTTTATTTTTCATATGACACCCGTTAAAGGTTTGTATGCTTATTATTGACCTCAAATGTAGTATCTTCCTTTTTCTTTATGCTTGCCACGGGTTGCTTCTTCGTGTTATTTAGAGTGGCTCATCTTTAAGCTGTTCTAAAGAAACAAATTTGAGTTTTACTGTGTGCCTAAGTGATCCAAAACTGCCCCGAGTGCAGTTCACTTTTTTCTTAGCACCTCAAAGCTGAAGCACATTTACAAGTCCTTCTTGGTAATATGCCTTGGGTATACTAACGCATACTGAAAGATGACCCACTCACATAAACTACCAACCGCTGCACATTTGTGGCGATGTCGATTGAATAATTTGTTTTGCTTATCTTGTCATGTGTTCTTCTTTTACCAACCTTGATTCTATATTTGCAAGTAAGTCTTAAGATTAAACATATATGTGACCTTAATGAGTGACCGCGAACTTGGGAATCCAATTCTATACTTACATTTATTTCGTGACCGCTAGTATTGTAAGGTTCAAGTGCTTGTTGCTTCTTCCTTGAGGTGTGGCATCGACCCCGCTAACAATTCTATGAACATGGATCATAATCCTTTGCCATTTCTTCTTCTCTTTGACTTCTTCCTTGTCAAGTGATGCTAAATTTGACCGATGCTTATTTATCATTTGGTTGGAAACAGAAAGGATCAAGGTTTCTCGAGAGCCGCAACCCACGAGGTGTAAATGATAAGATGCACGTAGTATAGACACGTAACAAGCTTTGCTGGCTATGAAGATCTCGGAAGTCCCCCCATAAGGTAAGACGCACTTTTGGGAAGCTCAAATAAAAAATTCTCATGTTACAAAGATTGCGCTTCTTTGATTTTTAATTGATTCGCGCAGCATAAGTGGATACGTAATGTGGACAGGGCTCCCAACGCTTCACTAGGACAAAATGTCCGGACGAGGATAAAGCAATTCTCTTTGATGAATAAGTTCATCACAAAGAGATGTTTGACGTGATGGACACCAATAAAAATGGAGATCTGACATTTGAAGAGCTGAAACATGGCCGGACAAATATGGACAAGCAAGTTGCCGATCCCGATGTGCGATGCCGATGGATGCAAAAGATCAACTATTCAACAGCTTAGCACAGGTTTATGTTTTCTTCTTCCATGTCGACGCATTGTATGCTGTGAAGTGCATGATTTTGCTTAAATTGCAAGGCATTTGGAAGATTAAGGATGGATTACATAATACGGAAATATGTTTTTAATCAGTTAGTCAAAGATTTGATCATGAGGTTGTATCACCATTTCATATAATTGCTAGAACTTCTTGCAAAATCAAGTGGGTTTCTTATAAATTGATGAGTCACGATTTCTTGTATTAGCATCTAAAAATAGAACTCCATCTTATATGAGAACAGTGATGAAGATGGAGGCGGAACGCTGAACTTAAAGGAGTTTATGACTATGTCACCACTTGAGAAGGATTGGCAACGATGACCACCTTACTCAAGCTTTTGAATTCTTTGACAAGAATTGAAGTGGATATATTGAATTCGATGAGTTGAAAGAAGCTTTGATAGATGACAATCTTGGTCCGAACAACGAAAAATTTATTGAAGACATCATTTTCAATGCTGATCTAGATAAGGTAATACATAACCAGAACAACCTGCAATTTGGAATCTATGTATATCTTGTTCGTATACGAAATAGAGTGCTCATTCCGTGATGGATGTATTCCGTGACGGTCGAATCGCTTATGATGAATTCAAGGCCATGATGAAAATGGGCATGGATCGGAAAATGGCTTCACGCCAGTAGTCGAGAGCGATGCTGAGCGCGCTTAGCCAGAAGATGTTCAAAGACAAACCTTCTTCTCTCAGAGGCTAAAAGATGTTCCACCCATGGCTTCTTAATCTAATCCAGATGAACCGTGGAGAAACAAAATCGAAGTCTCATCAAAAGGGTATTTGGGAAGGAGGCATTATACAAAATCATTGCATTGGTTTGCTACTGCAGGGACATAAATGCTGTGATTATATTATTTAGCATGCGCCGTTTCTCTGTAATTAGAGCTGCCTTTTGTTCATGCTAGACTTTTGAACAACTGCTTTGCCTTTCCTATATGAACTGCAGATCCTGATTGACCTAAGAATGACAAGGCAACCATTCTTACGGACACAATCCAGTGTCAAGGATTTAACTACGGAAGTTAACAAATTGAAAGCTGAATGTGCAGCTCTTATTGAAGAATCTCGTGAGGTGATTTTATCTTCATCCAAAGATCCGAGGTTCTAATGTCCATTGTTTGCCTTGATGCTAATAGTAACTTTGCATTACAACCAGCTGATGCAGGAGAAGAATGAGCTCGAGAAGAGAAATCATCTTTAAAATCAAGTTGAAAATCTTAATGTCCAAGTATCAAAGAAAGGATGAGGGTTATGTACCCTTGGGCTGCCATGGATCCATCCGTCGTCATGGGTCCAGCCTACTCATATCCAGGTTCCAATACCCGTCACCCAGTCCAATACCCATGCACTCACAACTTCAGCCTTTCCCTTTCTTTGGAAATCGAATGCAAGTGCTATTCCCGCTCCGTGTTCTACCTTTATCCCAAATTCAATGCCTGCCAATCCGACATTTGAACAGCAGTCAACCCAATATGCTTCCAGCTTCTCACGTGTCAAATAAAAAAGACTCCAAAAGCAAGTCTTCGATCATCAAAGGGGCAGCATTGCGAGCAAGATGAAGATTCAAATGACGTGGCAACAGACCTTGAACTTAAGATGCCCGGAACATCATCACAGCAGGTTTTTTTTTATATTATGAACCGAGCTAGATCTACTCAGAATTGGCACAATATGCATAACAAGTATATATTATGCAGACTTGACGTCCGGAGAAAAGAAGGGCAAGCAGACCCGGAGGAAGGAGATAAGTATTATCGATGGGAGCTCGTCGAGCAAGTTTTCCTCATCTCAGGCTTTTCCGCATATAGTTCCTCCAATAGTGTTAGTGACAACCCAAAGTCCAAAAGAGATGAAGAGTTAAGTCCAGAAAATCTTAATGCCACAATTTTCTTTTCCCGTTACATGTGCCTAACTCATTTTCTAGTCCTTTCGTAGTTTGTACCCTAGTTAACCGAGGCTGGTCGGTTGTATATTATGTTGCGTTTGCTTAACTTACAGGGAATTTTTTTAGTTTATACAGATTTCGTGAGCATATGCTTGAAACTTGAACAATGAGGGCACATTCATTACTTTTTTAAGGGTTTAGCTCCAGCAACCATGACATAATTGATTGGAGCTCAGATTTTGCATCCAAACTATCTTGCGACTTTTGACCTCGCCATGAGGCATAAGCCGTGTTGTACTCCTACATGAGTCATTCGCATCGTGTAGTAGTGATGCCCTGGTGGTTATTAGATAAAAAAGTCTCCGAGATGCTGTCGTCAAGAGGTAACAAATCGCTGTACCGATGGAGATGCGAGCTAGCATACGCTTTTGGGTATTCCCATCATCATTGACCGGAGCAGAAAAAGGCGAATTCTTTATGTTCTGCGCATCACCTCCTACATTCACTATTCTATTGGCCATGATTCAACGCGATGATGAATGGCTCTTGAAACCAAGAAGCGTCACCCTAAATAATATGATCAATTTATTTTCGTTAATGGCTGCTCAAAGATACATCTCTAAATCCTTCACAAAAAAAGCAGGTGCATTGCCCATCTCTCGAGAGACTGAAAAATGTTTACACTTAATTCATTTGCGATGCCAAAAAAATTGGGAAAAGAGAAGGCCTTACAAGTAAAAAAGCATTGCCCATTCTGTAATAGAACAGGCCCTCAAATTCCTGATATAAAAAGTTTAATTCCAGAATCAGATAGAAAGGATGGCATGCATAGAGAAAAACTTAACTGAGAACACATACATAGATATCAATTTGTCGAGCATTTTCTGTCACTACATCGCCTAGTCGGTGCTCTTCTAATATCATGCACTAACCGCTTTATCCACACAACCCCAAATATCCCGAAGAAAAGTCATAGAGTATTAACATGGCACCGAATTCTACCAAGTAGAATCCAAAAAAAAAAAAAATGAACCTTGGGACGTACGGGAGTCGCCAATGGGATGCCTATCGGTGGGGCTTGGGAAGGCGACGGCATTGGCGGCGTCCGCGTTCAGAGCGTGGGCGCTCGCGGAGGAAAGAGAAAGAGCGAGCGGCGACCTTCGCTCGCGGAGAGGGAGGCCAAAACGTGAGCAGGGGTTCGTCGGCGTCGGGGTTGGGCGCTCCGTAGAGGAAAGAAGGAGAGAGCGGAGTTGAAGGTCGCGAGAGGGAGGCGAAGGGGCGTCGGCGTCGGCGTCGGCGTCGGGCGCGTAGGCGGAGGCCGAGGAGGAGGCGTCGGCGTCGGAGTCGGGGGCGATGGACTCCGATGCCGACGGAGGCAACCGGCGGAGGGGCGTCGGCGGAGGGGTTTGCTGGAAGAGAAGCGAAGGAGCGTCGGCGTCGTAGTCGGGTCCAGGGGGAGGCGGAGGCCGGGTCGGCGTCGGAGTCGAGGGCGACGGAGGCAACCGGCGGAGGCGGAGGTGGAGGGCCGTCGGCGTCGCGTTTCGCTGGAAGAGAGACACGACTTCGCGGAGGGGGAGAGAGAGAGAGCAGAGCGGACGTCGCGAGAGGGAGGCGGAGGAGCGTCGGCGGCGTCGGCGGCGGGCGCGGGGCGTCGGATTCGGGGTGGGGACGATGGAAGCAACCAGCAGAGGCGGAGGGGAGAGAGACAGAGAGGAGAGAGAGGAGAGAGACGATCCGCAGAGGAGAGAGAGCGTCGAGGGCTTATGCTCGAGAGAGAGGAGAGAGAACTTCCCGCGCCGTTGGTTTGAAACGGAGAAGTGGACGACGTGGACTAACACCTGTCCGGTGTCACGCTCCGAATGGTTCGAGCACCTATTACGTGGCACTTTGAGGGTACCTAATATTTTTTCATGTTGGAATCCCAACTCCAACCAATATTTTATCATAAAATAAGGGGCTATTTGTTTAAATTTGTTTCAGTTCCATAGAACACAAATTTTTGTTCTTTTGTTCCGGGAACAAAAAAAGAAGAAAAAAACTCGTTTGTTTACACTTTTGTTCCCGGAAACAAAAAATCTATTTTTTTTTTTTTTTCCGGACAGATTTGGAATAGAAACAAGAAATAGAAAAAATTTGTTTCTTATTCTCGAGAACAATTCCAAGAAACACTTCTTTTTTTTTTCTCCTTTTTCTTTTTTTTCTTTGGCCGGCGACCTCGCCGGAGCGTCGCCGGCCCTCGCCGAGGCCGAGCTCGCCTAGCCACCGATGAGGCCGAGCTCGCATAGCCACCGGCAAGCCTCATCGTGGCTGGGCAAGGCCGCCAGCCCTCGTCAGCCGATTGCCGGCCATGGCCGAGGCCGGCGACCGGTCAAAAGGAAGGAAGAAAAAAGAAAATTAAAAAATTAAAAGAAACGAAAAAATTATACAAATTTACCAAACGTGTTTCTTTTCTTTTTCTATTCCAGGAACAGAAATCTTGTGCAATTACCAAACGCGTTCTTCTATTCAAAAATTGTTCCCTAGAATAGAAATAATTTTTTTAATTTATGTTCCCGGGAACAATTTTTGAATAGAAACGTTACCAAACGCACCCTAAGGAACCAGACTTAAGATATGCATCGCATACCGTACACGTGTAGCAGAAAGGCAATGCCATTCCCTAATCGTTAACCCAATATGATTGCTGGGTCGGCCAAAGTTTGATTTGAGGCCTGTACAGCAAAATTCTCTATTGGCGAATATGATGCCAATGTCTAGTTCATTTGCAAGAACAACATATTCGAGGGAGATTAAGGCAGACGCGGTGCCGGTGAGATCTCGTGCTAGAACCAAGGTTTCGTCGAAGCCGGTAGGGCGGCAGGCTGTCAATGGTCTCCCCTCGTCAATTTTCTAATCACGAGTTGCTTAAGAAGTTGACCGCAATTCGGTGTGGTGCCATGATAATTAAGTTCTGGATTTAAGAATTGCTGTGCCACTCAAATAAATATAATGTCTAGTGCACCTAGAGAACCCTTGACAGGTCTTATGTCGGAAAAGCATTTAATGAAACTTTCAAACTAGGCCGATCATATGGACTTTGATAACTACTGGGAAAAAAGGGCGGTTGCTAACCAACGCTTGAATCGTTCCAAGATGATCTTAGCTTAGCATTTTCACTGAATTAATCTAGCGATTCGCAGCGATCAAACATAAGCAGAACATGGAATTCCCATTTGCAATTGCACAACATTTAAATTGGAGATTAAGGTTTCGATGAAGACCATTCTCTCACCAAATTAATCTTTCCATTTAGAGGAGCTTAAAGGAAATTCAACCACATAATTAGGTTTGATGCCACGTGGCGGTGTGGGAGTTTTTACTAAGCAACCGATCGAGAAAACGACAGTCACACCTCAGATTGAAGGATTAGAATATTCAAACAACCTAGAGAGAACCCTAACGAATTATTTTAACCGATCAGAATCATGATAACTTTGACTGATTCCAGGAGGATCAAACGCTATAAGTTCTGTGATCTGGTTGGGCAATTCAGAGTCTCCATCTTCTCAGCATGGCATCTATCACATGTTTTCTGTTTCTTTTAGCTTCTGCTTCTCTTGCAAAAGCTCAAGAAACAAGATCAAACATAACACTAGGTTCTTCCCTAAGTCCAACTGCCAACTCGTCTTCTTGGCTCTCACCTTCAGGACTCTACGCCTTCGGGTTCTACCCTCAAGGCCAGGGCTACGTGGTCGGAGTTTTCCTCACCGGGATCCCACCCAGAACCGTAATCTGGACTGCGAACCGGGACGATCCGCCTGTTTCTGCTGGCGCCACCTTGCTTTTCACCAAGGATGGGCGCCTTATACTGCGATCCTCGCAAGGTCAAGAAACTTCCATTACTTCAGCTGCTGAGTCAGCCTACTCCGCTTCTATGCTCGATTCAGGCAATTTTGTGCTATACCGTCCTGACGGAAGCGTACTATGGGAGAGCTTTGACTACCCAACAGATACCCTTCTGCCGACCCAGCGCCTCTTGGCAGGCCAACAGATGATCTCTAGCATCTCGGCAACGAACCACTCGACCGGACTTTTCCGTCTCAAGATGCAACACGGTGGGAATCTGGTTCAGTATCCGGTGAACACTCCGGATACTGCTCCATATTCTTATTACGCAACTTCAGCAGGCGGCTTCGGAGACAATGTCTCGCTCAACTTTGATGTTGATGGTCATCTGTTCTTGCTCAACTCCACAGGCTATGTCATATTGGATATAACATCTGGAGGGTTGCCGACGAATGGCATGATTTATATCTGTAGGATTGACTCTGATGGCTTGATGAGATTATATTCATATGATTTGAATCAAAGGGGGAATCGGTCGGTCGTATGGCGGTCTACGACTAATGAATGTGATCCGAAGGGTTTATGCGGCCTAAACGGTTTTTGTGTAAATAACGACCAACAAGCTAATTGCCAATGTCTTCCCGGATTCGATTTTGTTGAGCCTGGAAATGGGGCAGCAGGCTGTGAGAGGAATTTCTCCGCCGAGAGTTGCAAGGCAGGAGATGCAAGTGCGAGTTACATCATCCAAGCTGTTGATGATACCCAGTGGGAAGATGATTCGTACTCAGTCGTTTCGTCGACAGATAAAGATGGGTGCAAACGTGCCTGTTTGGAGGACTGTAACTGTGAGGCCGCACTCTACAACGGTGGGAATTGCAGGAAACAAAGGCTTCCATTGAGATATGGAAGAACATGGACAACTGATCCGACCAGCGCGCTGATCAAGGTAGGCATCGTGAAACCCGTTAACGGTAATCAAAACAAGAAGGAGATGACCCGAATGGATATACTATTTCTTAGCCTTTCGCTCCTCGCTTTTGGATTCAATATGATGGCTATTTCTCTAGTTCTAATATGCAAGAACAAAGTGTGGACATACCAAAGGATCCGTAATAAGATAGAGGTTGGTTTGGCGAAAGATCAAGCACCTCGACTGTTTACTTATGCAGAACTCGAATTAGTCACCGACAGTTTCAAGGAACAGATAGGTAGAGGAGCATTTGGAACAGTTTATAAAGGGGTGATTGGCGAGAAAATGGTTGCCGTCAAAAGACTGGATAAGTTCTTGGCTGACGGGGAAAGAGAGTTTCAGACTGAGGTTGAAGTCATCGGTCGAACCCACCATCGAAATCTAGTCCGCCTCCTTGGGTATTGTATGGAAGGATCGAATAGGCTTTTGGTGTACGAGTACATGAGCAATGGATCACTCGCAAACGTACTCTTCAATAGTCTCGAAAGTCGGCCGTTTTGGGAGGAAAGAATGGAGATAGCACGGGATATAGCCCGAGGAGTGCTATATCTGCATGAAGAGTGCGAGACACAAATCATCCACTGCGACATAAAACCACAGAACATACTAATGGATGAGAACCGTGCCAAGATTTCGGATTTTGGACTTGCAAAGCTGCTAAACGAAGACCAAACTAGAACCTTTACGGGGATTCGCGGGACCAGAGGTTATGTGGCGCCCGAGTGGCACCGGAACCAGCCCGTGACGGTGAAAGCAGACGTTTACAGCTTTGGGATCATGCTGTTGGAGATCATCTGTTGCCGGAAGAGCTTGGAATTGGAATTTCCGGAGAGGGAAGCCATCTTGGAAGAATGGGTTTGTGAATGCTTTTGGAATGGTGAGATCGAGAAATCGACCGGTGACGAGATGGTTGATGAGGATGAACTGAAGGCCGCTATCAAGGTTGCGCTCTGGTGCATCTCCGATGACCCGTTACTCCGTCCTACGATTAAGAGAGTTCTATTGATGTTGGAAGGAAGTGCCCAAATCCCGATGCCTCCTATTCCTTCATCTTCCATTTTTACAGACAAAAGTTTTGTTGTGAATGCTTAACAGATTGATGTCTATAATGCTGGGGAATCGACTCCTCTATAGTAGTCCTTTTGGGGTTGGACCAATATATGTATACATTATACTTGTTCACTAAATAAAGTACGGATGATATTTCATTTATGTGTGTACTAACATTGGTAACTTTCCCATGATATACGGCGAATCGAATCAATGCCACATGTCCGATTTATAGACAGAATGAAGCCGACTACAATGGTGGTGAGCAAGGGTTATCGTCTCAGAGTGCATGCTCCATTCAACTATTGTTTCATTCTCTTCTTTCTTCACTGTATATAACTTCAGATTTCAGAATTCATGTTGCTTCAGCCATGAATGCTTTGTTCCAAACTTAAAGATGAGTTGGGATGGTGATGTTCTTCCAAATTCTTTTTAAGTATTTTACATGTCTATTTTCTATTGTTCCAGGATATTTTTAAGATACTTGGGCAAAGTTCGGACACTTACGGTGTCATTACCCCTTAATAAAATCTGCAGCACAGCCGGCGATGAAGGAGAGATTGAAAATAACTTATTTAGGCCAATCGTCAAAGATTGTTGTGCTTTGTTAGTTGGAAGAACTGGCTTGTCGAGTACTTTACAAAATAGCCCATCTTAAGAGGGAAAGATTAGTAAAAGCCGTCAAAATTGAACAGAGAAGATTGAAAATAACTTATTTTGGCTGGTCTCGCTACGGCTAAGTTCCATTCACAATCTGCATATCTAATTCACTTGCCGTGACTTGCTGGTTGCTGGACGAATCCTCTTGACCAGCAGAAACGAATTTGAAATATTTGTAACGAATACTCATACGCACTGGGTTCAAGATGTCCATAGTCAACAAACCAATACATCAGAAAAAAGGAGCGATGTTCGTTGAATCACCGTGAATTCTTCAAGGGGTTATTTCATGGAACGGAGAAGCGACAGGCCATCGCATTGGATAGAACGACGGTAGTGCCTACTTTTGGGAGATAAGAGTTTGCACAGGAGATGGGTAGTTTTGCAAGTGACCTTTTGTGTCAGTTTTGTCAGTGTGTTTCCGTCTTGTTCCAATTGAACCGCCTATTCCTTACTGCGGTTCTACTCGGACACCGTCAGTCAACATCAGCACCCTCAAGTGTTTGCAAATGCCCGTCATACTGCAATAAATGCTTTGATAGCGAAGACCCGATCAACTTGACAACGAGTCTGGGGACAGGATGTCCATCGACTCGCCAACAGCCTCAGAGCTTGCTCCAATCACCATCACAACTCGCCCGATGGCGTGTTCGAAGGCACAAAATGTTTTCAAACCGAAAGCAGACCGACCACCCCAATCGGCGGGGCAGGGAACAAGCAATGAATCCGGCTGTTTTCTTTTTTTCTTTCTCACACAATTCATTTTAAATCGGTCAAAACCATGTTTGAACCAGTTTAACCTATGCCAGCGAATAGGCAGCAAGTCTAGTTGTCATTAAGAGAATTGAAGAGGGGTGTCGATGGTCAAACTCCCTATCGACCTCAAGGATCTTACCTTATCTCGAGTACATGCCGTCTGAGAAATTTTTTTCAATTTTTGGGCTAGCAAGCTGTTTGAGTGGTTCAGTTATGAAGAGATACTGATGTGATGTTGTATTGAAGCGGAATACACTGCTTCCATATGCTTTGGGCATATGGTCACAGAGAGATGCAAGAGATACCAGTTCTCGTCCTGAGTCAAGCCTTTGTCAAGCCCAAAGGTTAGGCTACAGAGACATATCCTGCTGCTCGTTCTGAAGTAAAATGGAATGAACAAGTTAACGCTAGTTAGATAGCTAAGCACTGGCAGGGATCCGTTGGGTGCTGAGAAGAGAGCAATCGGTCAATGCTGTCAGCTTGGTATCGAGGATTTCGAAAAGGTGTTGCAAAATCAGATGCCCAAGCTGCAATGTTCTTTGTTTCAAGCTACCAGACCGCCTGTTTCAAATAGCCTTTTAACTCTTTATCATTATTAAGTTATAAAAATATAACCTATTGTCAATGAAAATATATCTAGTAAAATTAAAAATATAAAAGACATCCATCAATATTGAAATGACCTACATTCATCGAAAGTTCAAAATCATATGAACATGTTGTTCATTTATCCCTTCTATCATTTTACTTTGATTATCAAATTTACAATCCAATAATCTGGCGATATGGACATATTTTCTTTTGCATTGTTATCCATTAGTTTCATCTTATTTGGATAGAATTGCAAAGGACAAAATACAAGACGTGAAAGAGTGCAAATTATCTTAAATAAATCTAGAAATTATTATTTCAAGTCAATCTAGCTATATGAGCTATAAAGACATGAAAGACGTGATAGGACAGACTAACACATCCTATAGAGCTTCCCTAATTCATCTATCTCCAAAATAATATGATTTAACTTCTCAATGTAATATGATTTCAAAATTTGATGATTTAGCTTAGATAAAATCATATGATCTTTTTCGAAGAAATCTGTTATGCAGTTTGATGAAAAAATGTTGTTTCTCTCCCGTGCATAACACAGGTCTTATGGCTAGTTCTATAACAATTATAAACATTGATATGGACTTTCAATTACCTTTACAAATTGTGATGAAACGACAGATTTCGCCACAATTTTCCAAGCCCTCTGTACTACAGTGATTGTACAGTAGCCATTGCATGCTGAGGATCCACTAATTCTGAAATTGGAGATCACACCAGATGTATGAGGGATACAGTCGATGGAGCCATCACAAGAGATAAAATGGCAGATATAGAAAAACAAAGTTACTGGGATAGCCTGCTTAAGGGCTAATTCTGAAAAAAGCACCAACTGTAGGTCAAGTAATAATTCTGGCCCCAACTTTTTTTTGTCTCATAAAAAATCACAAACATTCACCCTTATCCCAAATCTGGCCCCCACTGTTAACTCTCTGTCTAAAGTCAACCTTGTTTCAATAAAAAAGGTTCTAGTCGTGAGCTTGGCAGATCTTGTCCATGGTATCTCTCAACGGGCAGTGATCTACAGCTTCAGATTACGACAAAACGGCAAAGTCTGGCTAGAGAAATTCAAACTGGAAAGCTGTTTTCTTGCCGGTGAAGTATAGGACATGATGAACAACTTCACTGTTATTCTCCAAGCTGAGGCTTAGAGAAGAAGACAATGAATAGCGCTTTAAATGCACCCAGCAAGTGCACATGGATTTATTGCTTAGGACAATCAATGGTTCTATGTTAAAGGGGCCAAATTTGGGATTTAAGTGAAACTTGGTGATTTTTTTTTTAGACAAAAAAAAAAGTTAGGGCCAGAATTGTTACTCGACCTAAAGTTAGTGATTTTTTACGAGACAAAAGAGTTGGGTCTACAATTGCCACTCGACCAAAAGTTCATGCTTTTTTTTGGAATTAGGCCGCCTGATTAATGTACCCCTCTAGGGCTGGAACTGGAAACAGTTACCAACAAAATAATGATGATGATATACAAGATTGCTTAGTCCTCTAAACTGAAGCATATTGATGGAAAGCCGAATTACTGGAAGAGGATGTTTTCTTTGCATTTGATTAGATACTAACCTCCAACAAGTAAAATCACCATAAGTGAAAATTGGTAGTACTTCCACAGAAACACAACTTTTAGATTTTACATAATCAATCTTTTTCTCCTCAAAAATCTGTGCTGGTAAAACTCTTCAAAGGACAGACGGTTCACTGCAATGATGCATATCGAACGATTAATTCCACAAGTCTTTTCAAATGAAGCTGAGACAAGGCAGATGCTAAACCTGGATTAACAGAGAGTAGCCTGGAACAAATGTCAATGCAGTCAGGATGCAATTCAGGTAGCACAAGGTGAGAAAATGGAAGACTTTTAGATGACTTGATGCTCCGCAGAAGCTGCAGAGAAGAGAAACAAACAAATCAAGGGAACTCATATTACTGGGTTCAATAAGTTTAAACAAGCTATTGGTTGAGGAGATAATCCTACCTGAACATTAGTCGGCCCACAAAATGGTGGACGACCATTGAGAAGCTCAAAAAGAATGGCACCAATACTCCACATATCCACCTGCAGCAAATCACTCAACCTAAATTCTTTCTTCTTGTCTGTTTCCTTTTCTTTTTCTGGTATTTTGTGTACATCCTACTGGTCTAGACAGAGACCAACATTGCTACCCCAACAAAGGCCAGGGAATTGATCCTTGGCCAGGACCTTTCGAGAATGCAAATCTCATTCCAGATTTGATTATGCATTGACACAGGAATCTCATACCTTGTCATCATACTTTTGGAATAGAAGAACTTCTGGGGCCATGTATAATGGAGACCCACATACAATATCAGCAGTGCAACCGGGTTGTAAAGTCCTGTTCCAAGGATACCAAAAAAATCCCATAATTTCACCTCAACTATGAAAGCAATTACCAAATTGAATTCTAAAAAATGTCTAGCACATTTGAGCGTACCTTGAGAGACCAAAATCAGCTACCTTGAGCACTTTATCCTCTTCAGAACCAGATAACAAGATGTTCTGCTCAAACAGTGTCGAAAAAGGAAGAGCAGAGATAAGCTCATTTGAAGTTTAAACAAAGACATGTCTGCAAATTAAACTCTTGAAAACTTGCATTTAGAGAAAAAACATAGTTGTATCTTAAGTTATTGATTAGAAGCAGAGTACTAGATACATTGCCTCACATGCCAACTAATTTTTTTGGTCAGAATGCCAACTATATGAAAAGGGGAAAAAGAATAGACAACCAGAAAAATAACCAGAATCAGTCATGACATATTTCAACGCATCACCCGATCACTGAATTCTCCCTCTGAGCAGCAGTCTTCACATAACAAGCTTATTTATATGCATATAAGCAACAATCAAAGTAAATACAATCAACAATAAGGCATTCAGCTTCATGCTGATTACTTGCTTAATTATTCCATCGATCACTTGGGATGTCGAAATGTTTAGAAGGCAAGTGCAACTAAAGTTAACCAGTCTAGGAAAGTACCCATGGAAGGGATCATCATTGAGTTGATCTCATTGGCAAGCCTAATAATTCTCTTCAGTTAAGCAGTCTCAACAGCTATTAGATAGGATGTCTTACGCAGTAGAAATTTGTTGAGACTCAAGGCAACCTTGATGATAAAATAGGCCTCAACAATGTAAACCTTTAACGTGAGGCACGTATGCAAAAAGTTCATGACCCACCTATCTGCCAAGGAAATTAATCTCATACCTGCGGTTTCAAGTCCCTATGAACTAGATGGTAGGAGTGCAGTATTTCCAAGGCAGCTCCTACACGTTTGCCAAATAATCAAGGTCAGTAATCGATTTTTGAAGAAAGCAACACTCGCACGACATACGAACGAAACAGAGGAAATACCCAGCTGCTGCATGAATCTTCTCGCGGTTTCCTCCCGGACCGGGCCGTGCAGTCGGACATAAGACGCTAAATCTCCGCCGGCACAGAACTCCAGGACCATGTATATGCAACCATTGGCCTGATGATGAAAACCAAACCAATTTCAATCCCACGAGAAACCATCCCCAGAAATGACTCCACACACAAATTTCATCCACCACACCGACCCAAGATACATCAGGAAGCCCCGCCCTCAATCACAATGTAAAGCATGTACAGCTGCAGTCCAGAATGCAAAAACTACATCTTTGATCCGTATTAATCTTCCGACCGTCCATAAGACAACGACCCACGAGTTGAAAAGAGGTAAGCATCAACGTAGAGACCGAAGCAATCGACCTGAAGCACGCGAAGGAGGCGAATGATGTTGGGGTGATCGACGGAGGACAGGAAATCGAGCTCGCAGTCCAGGCAGCTCCTGAGGTGCCGGTTCAGCCTCGAGAGGTGGACTTGCTTCACCGCCACCACCTCGCCGCTGGCCCTGTGCGCCGCCCTCCACACCGTCGACGAAGACCCTTCGCCGAGCTTCGACGACAGGAGGTAGTCGCCGACCGCCGTCGCTTCGGAGAGATTCACGGTCGCCGCTTCGGGTTCCATCGACGTCCGAGGGAAGTGCTCGATCGTTTCGATAAAGATGACATTTTTTTTTTCCATTTCAGAGAAAAAAGTCAATTGAGTACACGCTTACTTACTATTTTTTTTTACTAAATTTAATTATCTTATAGATATATCAGTTTATCAGAAAAAGAAAAAAATGTGATTAACTTTTGCTCAATCTTAATAAACAAGCTTGAGATTGTCTATTTTTTTGTGAAATCAATGACCAAGCAGGAAAAAAAATTAAAGATGACATTTTTTTTTTCCATTTCAGAGAAAAAAAAAAGTCAATTGGGTACACGCTTACTTACTATTTTTTTTACTAAATTTAATTATCTTATAGATATATCAGTTTATCAGGAAAAGAAAAAAATGTGATTAACTTTTGCTCAATCTTAATAAACAAGCTTGAGATTGTCTATTTTTTTGTGAAATCAATGACTAAGCAGGTAATTTTTTTTTTTGTACAGGGGTTAGATTACATAGTACCAATTCGACGGGAGTGATCGCTTCTCAGACGAGCGGGTTCTTGGCTTAGATTCAAAAATAGACCCTATGACATATAATTCTATATTTTGGAATCAAATGTGTCGGTTTTCAGTTTTACTTGGGGAATCAGCACAGCATTGACTCTATGTAAAAAACTCGAATTCTTATAATAAAATGTAAAAGTCACATCATTCATTAAAATAACATATATCCATCGAGTGATTGTGACATTGCTTATTTATGATAAAGACTATTGTTCGATTCTCGATAGGTGTAAAAGCAATTACTCCAAATAGATTCCAAATAGATCAATGGTATCAGCCTTGGACTAGTTGGTGAAAGCCGGCTGGACTCGATGCTTATCCCATTGGAGTCATCGATGGTTGGTTTGAGATGAATATGAACTTGTGTCTTTTTTAAATGCCTAGAGATGTAAAATTCTATTTATGTGAAGAAGGAAGAACCCAAGATTAAATCATTCAACCTATCAACAAGCACATCACAATGTACAAGTTCCTAACAAGTAGCACAAACAAAACATGCAAATTGTCTCTCAAACAGCTCTTGAAATTGGAGCCCAAATGGAAGCTGTTGTCAATGGCCTAGATTTCCAGCACAGAGCCAGCCGATACTTCTCATATTGCACCCGGTACTCCCCGCTGAAGACGCTCACCAAGTACTTGGCTTGAGCCACATTGCTTGAGCTCAGAGGCACAGGCCTGAACCCCTTCAAGCAAAGCCCATCTCTCCACAGCTTCCTCTCCCACTCCTCGCAAGGAAACTGCCTCACACTGTCCAGAATCCTCTTCCCCAACACCTCTTGCTCAATCACTTTGAGGCACATCTCGTACCCACCTGTGAAGCTGCTCACATTCACAAGTGAGTCAGAGAGGGCCATGTAGTAATGGAGTGCCTCACAGAAGAACTCCACAAAGGACAAGGAAGATGAGGCCTTGGCAAAATTTAGCAGCTCTTCTTCCACTAGGACAACAATCTTTGGTGACAATGCTGTCATGCCTCCCAAGAATGTCCTCACCATTGAGAGGCTCTTGCTAGGCATGTGCAGTTGGTTAATCATGCAATTCGCTATCATCGTGTGACCTGCTTGGTGGATTGTCCTGAAGTCCTCTTCTTCCTGGATTAGGAGCTGATCGAATGTGAACCTCAGGTCGATCGAGTCCGCAAACTCCTTGAGCCTCCTTCCGGTCTGTTGAATTGAAGCCTTGGTTTCCAGGTCGGTGACGATCGCAGTGATCCGCAGCGAGGCATCGTCGTGTCTTGCAAGGTCGACCATCAAGGGCGGCCATTGGATCCCCTCCATGATGTCGAAGTCCACGACATGGACATCCCGATCTGCCAGGGTCGCCTCAAGGATCGCTTGGTTGGCTGTGAAGTGCGCGAACTTGATGTACGGGGAGAGCTCTTGAATCATCTGAATGGCGGAGATGGTGTTTATCCCCCTTGAGAAAGTCCGAGGCGGCATTTCGAGAGGACTGATGATGCTCTTCCAGTGAAGGCCTTGAGCGAAAACAAGGCCAATCTGTTAAATGGATTGTTCCCATTTTCTTGATTGAATAGATTATCATTCAGTTTGGAGATGATTGCAGAAACCACAGGCCAGTTCTTCGATTCAACAGCTTCAGCTCCCATCAGTAAAAGATCAGTCGGGCTGCTTTCTTCCATCAACTCTTCTTGGATTACCCTCAAAAGGGAATGCTCTTCACCCAACGAATCTTCCTCATTCGCTTCTTCTTGACCTTGAAAAACAATGTCCGAAAGTGGGTCAACTTCCATGACGCCAGTTTCTAGAACTTCCACGATGCTGGTTTCAAGAACTTCCATGGAGTCCTGTGCCTCCGGCGGTGGTGCAGTAGCAATGTCGAAGTCCAACAGTTGGGTGATTTCCGACTCAATCTGGAGCAGTCTTTCTGGGTTGAAGTGGGAGGGAGAGTCTGGTTGCAGAGGGAATGAGTTTGCTAAATAGGATTCATAGAAGTCGTCGATAGAGAAAAGTTCATCGATGGGGAGGTCGATTGGTTCGTGTTCCATGACAAGGAAACAAGCATAGACAACAAACGGAGCAAGCTCTTTGGAGAAACTGATCTACTCTTGGCCTGATTGAGTTCAGACATTCCTATTTATATATATATATATATATATATATATACCAGCTTTGAGAGACCATTGGTGATTAACCTGTCTAAGATGAGTACTACAGGTGAAGTACTTAATGTTCAAACGAACACTCATGCATCTAGAAACAAACCCACACATATCCGCCAAGACAAAAATATAAATTATCCACAACTTGATCATTGTTTAAGTGGGCCTGAAAAGTCCTAGATTAATGACCTTTTCAATATGTTAATTGTTCAGTAGCCAGTCACATAGACAGGGAAGCTCTCCTGTCCACCACTCATTCCGAAATGTAGGGGGACTCGATTCCGGAATCCTTGGCACGATCTGCCTATCCGAGAACCAAGTGTAATAAAATTGGTATCTGAATCGGTACGCATTGTTATTTTACCAACGAAGCATCTTCCCATAGCTTGCATTCTATCATTCACGCAAAGATGCCATTCTAGATTTTAATATTCCATCTCAAGCACGAGAATACATGTTTCCTAGATACCCAATATGATGATTAATAGCTGGAACAAGTACCCGACAACCGAGTAAGCCTAATTTGGTTGAGACCCACATGATCTAGAGACAGCTGTCTCACAGGTCAATTGGGAATGAATCTTGGCAAGTTTTTTACAAGGCATGACTGATTGGTGTGAAGATGACTATGCTCCCATGTACAAAGTTGTGAAGACTAAGTGAAAGAAAAGCTGTTTTGTGCAGCACATTTTATCATTTTGTTGCTCTGAAGAGTGAAAAATTGGTCATATACTTGCATGCATTTGCAGATTAGGTGCTCAACATAGACTCAACCCCTTACACAATCAAGTGCAAATATTCCATATCTATAAGCAACCTGGTTCTAACTTGTCTTACCCGATTGATGTGGTTATTGAGTTTATTTCATGGACTTGGGGTTTATCTACGTAAAGTGTACTTCCCCAGTTCCACATCATATAAAAAAGCCGAATGGTCGAGTTCAACCTACCTCCTCTACAATAGCTGATCCCGGCTCTCATACTAAGGGATGAGTTGGGAATTTGCAAAAAGTAAACTAAAGAGAAATGTAGAAAAAAAGATGCCACAAGTGCCATGCCTTTCATATGAAGCTCACTTAAGGGACAAAATTTTGAAAATCGTTCATTTTAATGTCATAACTTTTTAATTAATAACTTGTGGCAAACGTTCTGTTAAGGTTATCTCACATCAGTTGTAGAGCAAGCTAGTAGTCAATTTATAAGTATAAGAGAAAACATCACCCTTTGAACTAGTTTTTGGAGTGAAAGAGGCCTAAGACCACCTAATACTAGTATTAGAGCCCATTGCTAACAAGTTTAAACCCAGTAGTCAAAGGGGAAAGTTACAGGTTGTTTCTGCTCCAACCTAGGCTCGATGTGTGAGGGGGAGATTGTTGAGGTTGTCTCACATTGGTTGCGAAAAAGGCTAGTGGCCGCTTTATAAGTGTAAAGGAAAGCCTCACCCCTTTGAGCTGCCCTTTGGGGTGAGAGAAGCCAAACGCCATATACTCAAATAATCAATTGAAATGTTATGGGACTCGAGTAAACTATGAAATTTGTGGCATTCAGAGTAATCAATTGAAAAGACTCAAATAAGTGTTGAAAGAAAGTAATGATACTTGACATCCTTATCCCAAAAAGAAATGATAGTCCGAGCACAAAAATCTCCTCATGAATTCGTCAAAACATCCTTGGAGAATCTGCTCACTGTTCGAGCCCCAACTTTGATTCTTGTGAATCTAAATTCAAATGATTCCAGCAAGGCCGTGTTGTAGGGTTCTTGAAGGTAGAGACCCCCCATTGGTTAGTCGGCGGTTGCTTCCCATTAAAACATAAACTTTCCAAAAGACGACGTTTGATTGGCTTTTGTGATTAAACCAAGAAAAATAATCCAGACACATGGCAATATCCAAAGCGCATTAACACGTGGATGACTTCGCTCAGGGCGGACAAAGTCCAATTATTCGAGTTTTAGGGTTTTCAAAAGTCAGACATTATAGTTTTCAAAACGACAGTGTAACTAAAACTTCTTGAGTATGTTCTTTATTCCCAGGAAGTTCTCTAACTTATAATATGGTAATGAGGAATAATAATGCTTTAGCTAGCTCTTTTTTATTTTTATTTTTTTTTATTTTTTTTGCTCTCTGCTTTTCTAACCCTTGGTCTTCATGAAGAGATTTGTGGCATCTTCTATAAGAAAATGAAAAGGAAAAACAAAAAATTCGATGAACCAAATTAAACGGGGCTGCGTTGTCATTGCACCAAATTTTCACCATAAGGTTCACACCATTATATAGATGCGCCCTTTAAATGACGATGCCTTCCGTCGTCCGCAAGCGATGGCTGCCAAGGCCCTTTTCCTTAAAAATCTTGGGCACCACCTAGAATTGTCTCTTCGCGTCACGTTGCTGCACCTTCTTTGATTGGAGACAAAAACAATAAGATGCCAAAAGCTACACCAGCCTAGTCGAATTATTCGTGGGTCCGCATTCTTGCATAATTTGGAGTTTGGATCGAGACCGGAAAGTGAGATAGGTTCGAGACATGTTTGAGCGTGTTCAGGATGAAGAGGAACAGGGGAATGAGAACTCGGGCTAAAGGCCAGGGCGTCCGGTCAGCGCCGGCCGCATACCTAGAAAGGCAAAGACGTGGCGCACGTGTTCTAGGTGCCCGAGTGACAAATTGACTCAGGCAAACAGGGGCTGTAAAGCTTACTTCTTACCTGTTTTGTTATGTTACTCATTCGACTAACGAAGAAAAGTGTTAAGGTTTTCTCTCTTTCCTCTCTATTAGTTTTCTGCGTGAGTCTCTTAAGAAAACACTTTAAGGTGACAATTTTCTGAGTTTATTGTCACTAACAAGCGGGCGCACAGCCAAGGAGTGGCAGGGCTGCTTGCTAGGTTCAGGTGTCCTGACAAAGCTTGCCAAGTTCTCGAACAATGCTGATAGCTAATGTGTTTTTCAATGCAGTAGCCAGGCGCCCAGTATAATTTTGGTAGGTGTCTGGCCCCAATGTGACCCCATCCAGACTTGTTAAAATCATATCTTCATAGCTTATTTTAGAAGAGAATCATACAGAGTTTTGACAACCGTCATACAATCGTACAGACTTGTATCTAGAACTGGTAAATGCTTAAGTTTGAGCTTTTAGAATGATAGTAATCTCTCTTTGCCGATTATGGTGGAACTGTTTTATCAATCTCTTCTCATAGAGTAGGCATATATTGAACTACCTAAATTCACTGGGTTCAAGTTTTATATCAGTGACTTGTTTCTTTCATGAATCGTTTTATTTTTTCTCGCTTCCATGCTAATCGTGAAAAACTGATGTTTAGAGCATGAGGTTATTATTTAAAATATTCCGAAAGTTTTGTTTGTCTGCAATTACAGCTATGGCTTCTATGAAATTCAAGTAAACAGTTTCAACCTGTGGGACATTAGGATGTGCGCACTGTTGAAGAAGCAGGGTTTGGCGTTGGAGGGAGATAATAAATTTTTCAGGCTATGAAAGCGAAAGAAAAGCTGATAATTTGAAAAAACGGTAGGAGTATTATTCTGCTGAATTTAAGAGAAAATGAAGTGGCGTATGAAACTAGTGCAGCTGCTGTTTGGGCAAAACTCAAAGCGCTGTATATGTCGAAATCACTTTCAAAGAAACTTTGCCTAATTCAACTTTTCTTCACTTAAAAAAAGAGAACGTCAGTCCAGGATAATCTAAATGAGTTTAATGAAGGTTAATGTCTCTGACGATTTCATCTTCCCGCGTTTGATATGGAATTGCAAGATCCATTAGCTTCTGCGTTATTTGCAATAATAAAACTATTCTCAATTTATTTTGGTCAGATGTGTGGAATCACCAAGCAAATTATATGGCAAAAGATCAATTGCGTGGTGCAATTTTGCCTGGTGCCGTCAGTCTAATAACATCGGAGGTCATCCCAGCGTATGGAGGTAAAAGGATATCCCTCACACGAAGAGAAACTAGAGTTAGAACCTATGACAGCCCAAGCGGCGGTGTGCGGGGAGAAGGGATGGCGGTGCATCCGCACCTTGGTCTCCGAACATGTCTCCTGTCCCACATCGCTTAGGGGGAGTCTTGAGCTAGCTTATAAGGCAATGGGCCCTCTAACTGTACATACGCATTTTCTTGGGATAGTATAGGCTGCCCTGAGAAGAACAAAACCGCGTTACAAGTAAGTGGTATCAGAGCCGACTCCCGATTGCATGTGAGCTACCTTGAGAAGAACAAAATCGTGAGGACTCAGTGTCCAGACTCAAGGCGTTACAGAACCTCTTCAAAGGGATTGATTATTGAAAATGTTAGAGATATTAAAATTGAACCACAAAACTATTACTTAACATCAATGTCATCGGCGACTTATTTCATCTAGAACATCAATGCCGAGATCATCTGATGATTTAAAATGTCAAAGTCCTAAACCTAATTTTCTTGGCCGCAACTGGTAAGTATATTCAACTTCATATACTAATACTTTAATTTTTTTGGAATAAACGGTAATGCAGATGCTTCTGGTGGGTATCAAAGCCAACTATTTCGAGTTCATACCACCTTCACCCATTTATCAGTTCCACCTTCGCCCATTTATCAGTTTTCTTTCGTTATCTGCGCCCGATTAATATCAGCAATTCATCTCCCAGCAAAAATCAAGTTCACATGCTTGATGCTCTTCTAATTTTAATCAAATTAGCCTTCGAGTGAGGAGGAGTGTTTAGATTTTTAATATATTTTCTATCATACTCTGATGAATTAGATATTTGAAGTAAACATACGTAAACATGACTTAGTGCAGTGACGGATAAGTGGCCAAGCAACATAAGATGAGAAATCTTTTTCTAATTCTAAAATGAAAAATGACTTGGATTCCTCTTAATATATCAGATAAACCCAATATGACATATTGTTCCCCTTGCGGACGCTTTCCCTTGTCTAATACGTTTAACTTGCTCCTGGGAAATTTGCCATCTATCTTACCTCCGTTATCCTCTGCATTATGGCATCGAATAAGAACTATATGTAAAGATATGATATTAGGTTAAGATAAAGATAAATTTCAAAAGTTTGGGAAAACATAAGGAGGCTAAATTAATTCATCAATGGACCTCATCTTTCGATATAATACAAGCTTTATAATCAATAGGTTAGGGAGCAAAGCATGATGATGGCATGACTGTATTTTTTTTTTTTATGAACTTTCATGTTTGTCTTATTGAATGCTGATATCCCATCATTGGTCTAAGTTTAGATGTTTGAATCCATTTGTAAATATGAGATCCCTTCCAATTACAAGTAGAATATCTCTTACTTAACGCCTAAACTCCAATTCTCAACTACTTAAGAACTGCGAGGAATCATATATTTCTAGGATGAATGTCGTCTCATTCATTGTACTTGACCATCAACAAATTGAACTAGCTCTAACCGAGGTTCATATATTTTATCTTAGAAACATCCAAAGGCCAAGACATTGTTTTTCCCTTTTTAGTGTCCCTTAAAGCCAATCATAATTTCTGTCTCCTTTAATAATTGGAGTGAATATAGTATGCGGTGTCAGTGTGAAAAAAAAAAAAAAAAAAAAAAAAAAACTCACAAGTGGACGTATATATACCATTGATTTGGTGGTTAGCAAGAGTGTGTAGTTATAACCCTCAAATTGTGGGTGGATAAGACCACCTATTGAGAAATAAGGAAAAGGTTACCCAAACAATGCAAGCCCTAATCTTCCTTATGATAGCTATCGAGGCTAGATATGCTAAATTGACTTGGAAACCTACTCTATATAGTGTTCTGTCGAATTCTTATTAGAGTACTATCAACTCGTTGTTTGCAACACGATTTTGGAAGTCTACATTGGTGGTCCACTTAGAGATATTTTTTTTTATTACATTTTTTGGTATGTGAGATATATGGACATCTCTTACATTTAATTTCAACTAAATCTGCATGCAGATAATGCCCATATATTTTTACAACCCATCAATCAAAAGACTATTAGGAGGAATTTTCCTCCATCTAGAAATGGAGTAAAACACACTTCTCGTTATTTTGTTTATTTGATGCTAGTAAAGTTCACTATATTATCATTTGGTTCCACGTCACTGCATACGAGTTGCTTATGAATCTTGTTAAAGTGCATGTGTGGAAGCATTAGGCGAAAAAGAAAAAAATTTCATTTTCAACGCACCGGCTATGTATAACATGGGAGAAACAGTAGATTGAAAATGAAAAGCTAACTTTATTTATATTTTGAAGAAGGGTATTTGGAGCCCTCGTTAATCAAAACGAATATGTTCATCGTCGATTGGTGGTCAGCTCCATGTGCTTGACAAAGGAGGGGGTTTAAATGGATGACGTCCTTCCAGGGAAGAAAGATTGACTCCCTCAAGAATTAACATTTCTATGGAAACAACACCATCATTACCTGCCATGAGTATCAAATTCGCGTCCTCCTCGTCCAATCCAAACCCGTCGCAAGACTTTCCCATCAAACCACCAGTTAACGCTTGCGACATCCGAGGCAGCAACAGTTCTGGTTTTACATCAGCAACCAAACCTGATGGAGTCACTCGCCAATAGCAATCTTCCCTGGAGCCCCAGAGCAGAGGGAGACGAGCAGATACATGTTGCTGCTGATCACTAAATAAAGGGGTCTGGTATTTAATATCAAAGACTGCCGTTGAGAATTACTATAAAAGAGCCCTTCATTGACAAAAGTAGTGGAAGTTTCCAGCTGTCGGCTTCACGGGCGTGAATAGATTCCTTCGAAAACCTGCCTTCAGGAAAAAACAAAGCGAGTAAGGGTTCCTCAGATTCCACCTGACTTGCCAAACTCAGCACTTACGTAAATCCTGCGAAGAATTGGAGAAGATATTCTTTACTTTTAGTTCATGCATTTATAATACGAGGTAGCTAATGACTTATAAAAAGACATTAGCTAGAATAAATGTAATAGAATAACTTTTCCCACTTACGGCCTTTATACATGAAAAGATAAAAAAAACCTCTATGTATAAAAATATAGAATGAGTTTGCCAACTTTGAAAACTTTTGATGCACTTGTCAAAAGTACAAGAATTGCTTGAGTGGACTTGATCTGATTGAGAGTAATTTTTGGAATTACTTTGCTGTAGAGAGATATTTTCTCCAATACCCCGCAAGAGAGGTGCTCTTTCGTGAATTCCGACCTTGGACCGTAAATGAATAAATCGTTGTTGTGCAAGAGGTTTTGTTTGTGCATCTATAAGTTGATCATGAATGGACAAATGACACACTTGTAACAAATCTTTGTTTACCATGTCACAAACAGAATGATAATTAATGGCAATGTGTTTCATCTTGAAGTAAAAAAACAGGATTAGTGCACATGCATAGCATCAATGTTATATTAGTGCACATACGTAGCACCAATGTTATCACAATAAAAGCAAGGTGTGATCGAAGAAGATACTCCAAGTTCATGTAGGAGAGATTGAATCCATGTGAGCTCAGAATCTATCGCAGCAGCACAATACTCCGCTTCGGTTGATGAACGAGCAACAAATCGTTGAGCACCACAATGTAGAATTATGGCCTATATAAACTATGTAAACAGTTGTAGACTTACGGTCATCCATATTGCTTGCCAATCAACATTAAAAAATGCATGAAGTAATGGAGAGAGACTACTTTGTAGGTGCAGGCCAAAATTGAAAATCCATTTGAGATAACGTCAAACGCGTTTAATAGGACTTCAATGTAACTGTGTTGGTTGATGCATAAATTGAGAGAGTTTGTTGATGAGAAAAGCAATATCAGGCCTTGTGAATGCAATACGTTGAAGAGCACCAACAATCTTCCTAAATTTAGTTGCATGTGTATGAGGTGAGACACCAGCATGAGTGATAGAGCTGCCAATAGCCATTGGGGTGGCAATCTCCTTGGATTGTTGTTCAATCAAAAATGCCCATTTTATTCTTGCATTGCGTGAGACAAAAACTAGACTTCGTGCATATCACTTCAACTCTCAAGAAGTATTGTACATCCCTGAGTTCTTTAAGTGAAAATCATCCTGCAAGAGCTCTCACAAATGTTGGCAAAAAATTTGTCATTTCCTATCAAGATCAAATCATCTACATAAATCAAAAAATAAACAATGACGCTGCCATGTTTGTATATAAAGAGCAAGAATCTAATTTGAATTGGATGAATCCAAATGAGATGGCAAAGGATTTGAGTACATGATACCACGTGCGAGGGGCTTGCTTAAGACAATAAATAGCCTTCTTCAATTGGTATTCTGGTTTGGTACTCTTCTTTGTTGAAATGCATGTGTGAGTTGTGCTAGAATAAGTCTTACATTGGACAATTGGTGAGATGTTGAGTAGTTAATATTTTTCTCTCATACTTATTGTTTTAAGCTTTTGATTGAATGTAGGTTCAACTGAATATGTTAACAGGCTCGTACTTGGGTTCCCTCTTGGCTCTATCCAAATGAAGGTCCCAGGCTTGTAATGCGCTCTCCCAATAAATAATATTAGAGTTGATAGTTAATTAGTGGCCTACTCTCAATGTGTATCGATGTTTGGTAAATATCTTAAGGAAAGAATCTCATGACCAACGCATTTTTTGAGCAACCTTCATCAGTCAATCTTGTAAAAAAGACTTGGAATTAAGGTGAGCGTTGTTCTGTAGCAACGTAACCCCGATAACAACGTTAATAATTCAGTTTGGAGAAAGAGACTATGATGAAGGTGGCATTATTGTTGTTGTGGTTCTCATAAGGCAATAAGGTGGAAAGTCAAAGTTGTGATATATTGGTGCAAAAGGATATCAAAATTAAGGAGGAGCAAAACTAATACTGAACTCATATGTAAGGGGAAGATTGTTGAGATGCACATGAGTTATGTTATAAAATAGTCTCAAATCGAAGAATGGGTGTAGTATAGGATAGTTAATAAATCATAATTGGCTTATAACTTATTGGCTTAAAATTTTAAGTGAAGATGGGTCACTAAATATGGACACGCGGACCCCTAGAGTGTTATAACTTGGCACAAAGGGACATTTAAGTGTCATAACTTACGAAAGGTACACTTAAGTGCCAAAATCGGAGTAAAATGGATCACTTGAGTGCCAATCCGGCCAAATTTCGGCCAAAACACTGACGTGTCAATTTTCCGACGAAGCATGTGCAAAACGGCGTCATTTTGGTGTTGACGTGGTAAAAAATCAATATAAAAATTAATTAAATTTAATTTAAAATTAAATTTATTTAAAACATTTCTCCAAAAATACAAATATTTAAAATATTTTAAAATTAATTTTTAAAAAAATTAAAATTAAAATGAAATTTTATAATAATAATAATAATAATAATAATAATAATAATAATAATAATAATAATAATAAAAAAAGTGGCGGCTAAGGGCTCGGCCCTCGCCGCCCGCCGCCGGCAAGGGCGACGGAGGGGGGGAGGATCGTCCCGGTCACCGAGCCCCGGCTAGGGGCCGCGACCCCGGCCGACCGGCGGCGAGGGCCCGCAAGCCCTCGCCTAGATTCAGCCGGGGGGGAGGAGGGAGGCGGCGGCGACGAGGGCCGGGCCGCGAGCCCCGGCCAAGGGCCGGCCGCCCCGGCGACGGCGGCGAGGGGCTGCGTGCCCTTGCCCCCGCAGATCTGGGCGAGGGTCGCCGGCCCTCGCCGACGCAGCCCTCGCCGCCGGTCGGCCGGGCCGCCGCCCTCGGCCGGGCTCGGTGGCCCTAGCCAACCCCCCACCTTCCGATGACGGCGGCAAGGGCTCGGCCCTCAACCACCGGCCGCCTTCCTCCTCCTCCGTTTTTTTTTTTAATTTTTTCAATAAATATAAATTATATTATTATTTTTTTTAAAATTTAATTTAATTAACTTTTATATTATATTAAAATTCAAATTATGCCAAAACGACGTCGTTTTGGCCGATTTAAGGGCTCTATTTTCGCCAACACTCGAAACGACGTCGTTTTGGGTGAATTAGAGCTAACTCAGCTCTCCGGCAAGCCATCTCGGCGAGAAATATTAATATTTAATTGCCACGTATGATTTTCGGCCGGCTTCACTGGAGGTGGCACTCAGGTGTCCCACTTTTCTTAAAATGTGTCACTTAAGTGTACATTTCGTAAGTTATAGCACTTAAGTGTCCCTTTGTGCCAAATTATGACACTTGAAGCGTTCTTTTGCCCTAAATATGTTGACAAACTTGGACTTATACTCCCTCCTAACAATTTCTCAAGGTGAAGATTTTGACTTTTGCTTGGTGCTCCCAACATTCTCATCATGGCACACTTAGTCTTCATTCTTTGCTTTTGGGTCTGGTCAAACCTAAATTGCATTTAAAGGGATTGATCCACTCCTTAGACCTTGCCAAAAAACAATTTCTCATAGGCGGATTAGGAGGTATCTAAATTATCCTAGATGGAACATTAACATCTTATTCGTAATTGACTCCGTTTATTTCTCGAAAAATAAATTATTTGGACAACGTTTTTCTAAAAACAATTGCTTGTATCTTTTACAAATACAAATGAACGAAAAGTATTTTCATCATTCACAAAAATATTTAAATATAAATTGTTGTCGCTAATGAAAATATTTTCCATTAATTAATTATTTCAAGTGATACAAGTGATCATTTTTAAGAAAATATTCTTCAAATCATTTATTTTCCATAAAAGATATGGAGTATGCCTCCCTCATTGCTGCGTACAATACCTTGTGTTGTGAAAACATTCCCTTATTAGTTTTGATGATTGACAAAACTTACCGACTTTGAAATTTGATTATAAGTATTTTTCAGGAAGGAAAGTCTGATGATTACAATCAGAATCAAAGTCGCTAATAATACTTTCCTATTCAGACAATCGATCAACTGGCTAGGAAGGAATATATTTCTCGTGCAACAACTAAATTGACTAGAAAACTTGTCATCTCTTTGGAGGAACTTGTAAAGGAAGATTTTCTTAAACAATCCTCACGTTTCGAATCTTTACTCAATCTTCGACGACGAGCTACTCTTTATAAACATAGACACTCGACTTTTGGAAACCTGATTTGTTGTATGGGTAGCAAATCTTATGAGAAGCTTCAACCTCGACAATCCTCACGCCATCAGATCTTCTCAACCAAATCCAGAACAGGTGGATTGGCTGGATGATCCTCTTGAAGACATGTCCAATGGTCAGCTTGGATTATGAGGGGTATAAAAGGAGATCTCGTAGCATAAGGATAACAATTCTCTTTCTCGAGTATTGGAGCTTTTAATTCTAAAAGTCTGAAAGGTGTTTGTCATCATTTTGCATTTGATTCAATGAACAAAATTGTATAACTTTTAAAGGTTGAGAGCGTGTGAGAAAGCTATACACATGAGCTTAAGTGTCAAAGCTCAAATCTTGTAACCTATGATCGGTTCTCATCAGTGGATTCCAGCCAATTGGCTGTAGCACGGGAGAGTAGACGTAGGTTTACAAAAATCGAACCACTATAAACTTGAGCAATTCTCTATTCCTTACACTTTTAATTTTCTATGATAGAATTATGCACCGGTAAGATCGGACCACTTCATCAAAAGTTGTCTTGCTAGAATTTTGGGTTAACTTATTTCATTTCCGCAAAATCACCCATTCACCCCCCCCCCCTTTCTATGTGATATTTTTGCCATAACACCTTGTGGGACTGGATTTGGATAATACCTCCTCGAAAGGACACTCTTTGAAGGCGCTTTATAGTTATTCATAGCGATGCCAATCCCTCCTAGCCTTGTGACATGGGTGCGCATGCCAACCTCCATTTTGGGCACAACCTCCAACTTTGGATTGCTTATGTATTATCTTTTCGAGTACGACACAATCGCTAGACTCCAAGAATGGTGGCACTTGCAATACATTTTGTTCTTCATTACCTCAACTAGTGGGATCTCATGACCATCAGATAATTGTATAACCAAGCCTTTGTTCCGCCCCCACCCCCCCCCCCTCTCTCTCTCTGAGAAAGCTTGCTCCATCCAAAGAGAGTTCCGTCACCACAATCTTACCGAAGTACACGTGCTGCTACCACAAGAGAGTTTGAACTCGTGATCTCGCGTTCTGGAATACACTGGTAGCTCTGGACCAACACCGATTGATGGTATCTATTGGTTGTTTGTTTGTAAAACAAACAAATTGATGCTTTTTCCTGTCCGACTTTAGAAAGTTGGGAAGAAGTGAGTTACCTCATAAGCGTGAGTTTCTTCTAGTTTAATCAAAAGAAGATAATGAGTTGTGGGTTAGACCTCACAATACTTATAAATAATTGCGCAATTATTAAGTGCATTTAGCACTAACCCTCATTTTTTTTTTTTTATTTCTTATGGTTATCTTGATAATCTTTATCAGTCAAAAGGTTGTATTTGCTCAATCAGTATTTTTACAAGTTATGAAATTCAAAATTATTAAAAAAATGTATATATATATATATATATTATTCCAAATTCTTTATATTTTTTCAAGGTAACCTTTGAAAGCATACCTTTTCACTTTGCAACCTTTCCTGAAGGTTTGCCTCTATTCATCAAGACTAAGATATGTATGTCAATTTTGCAATGAAGGAGTGTCCAAGTCTTTTCGAGCTTTCTTTCCAACTATCATTTCAATTGTTTGCCTTGAAAGATGTAGAGAAATACCAGATAGCAATTTTAGTATTCTCAATTGAGACTTTCTTGTTTCCTAGAGAAAATTTGGCAATAAATATTAGCAACGTTGTAGAACAAATAATTTCTTTAAAAAAAACGATATCACATCTCAAAGTCTAATTTCATTGTTTTTCTTAATTGTTTGCCATATTTTTCCCAATAGTATCTTGGTCTCTTTCTTTGCTAACGAAGAAACGATTTTTGGGTCAAAACAAGAGTAGGAAGATATTACGCTAAGTGTCTTAGCTTTTTTGTCAAGAGGACCATGATTCAAGTTCAATTGGAGGCTTTGATTATTGCAAGTTGTTACTCTGTTTTGGACCAAGAATCCATTTGTTTTGTTAAAAATAAATTATTTAGAAAATATTGTCCTATAAATAATCACTTGTATCACTTAAAATAATTAGTCAATGAAAAAATAATTTTATTATTGCTAACAATTTATGTCTAAACATTTTTGTACAATATGAAAATATTTTTTGTTCATTTTTTTGGAGTGATATAATTGATTAGATTGAAAAAATTATTTTTCAAGTTATTTATTTTCTGCAAAATAAATGCTCTCTCGTGAAAAGGACACCATATTGAAAAAAAAGGGAGGGTTTTTTTTTTTTTTTTTTTTTTTTTTTTTGGGGGGGGGGAATTGGAAAGAGAAGAGGTAGTTGGGCCTTTGCTTTGGGTCATCGAGACATAGAAAATTACAGATTGCCTTCCGTGTGTCTTCAAGAATAACTAGAGCATTCAACCGACATCCATCGAATCCAACGCTATATTTTAGATTAATACATGCGATCTCGTTTTAATTATTATTTGAAAACGAAACAAAAGGAAAAATTGTCCAAAAAATCATAAATCTATTATACGACGACCAATTCATTCTTAAACCTTTCGATTGTGTCAATTTCATTTTAAACTATTTTGACAATTTAATATTTTAGACCAATTTTGACCAAAAATCACTAATGCATAAGCCAACTATTTTACATAACATGACCAACGTTAACGTGCACAATTTTTTATATTTTTTTGAAATTTATAATTTCTTTTTCTTTTTTCTTTTCTTTCTTTTTCTATTCCTTCTCCTCCAATCACTGGGCTTCGCTCGGAGACTAGCCACAAAGCAAGTGCCAGTGAGGTTCAGCCCTCAACAAATCTGGCATGCATGAACCTCGCTAGCAATTAGCCATAGCTAGACATCGCTAGTGGCTAGATGAGGCCAACCTCACCGAATCTAGTGAGGTCGAGCTTCACCAGTTGCCAACAAGGCTCCACATCCTAACCCTCACTTGTGCTGATGGCCAACAACCAGCAGGGGAAGAAGGAAGAAAAGAAAAGAAAAAGAAAAAAAGAAAAATTCAAAAAAAAAAACTAATAAAAAATTCAAAAAAAAAATTAAGAGTTGTCCATATCAACGCCTACCAGATCATATAGGATAGTTGGTACTAACTAGATCACAACGTCTATGATTTCTAACTAAATTGGCTAAAATAACTAATTTAGTAAATCGTTACAAGATTTAGAAGTAAATTGACAAATCATCCAAATATTTAGGACTAAATTGATATATTTGAAAGGTTTCGAATTAAATTAGCACAATTGAAAAGTTTATGATTAAATTGACTACCATGCAATAAGTTTAAAACTCTTTCAACAATTTATCTCAAAACAAAATCACACCAATTAGCATTCTCACATTTTTCATAATTATAATGCCTACATCATAAATAAAACAAAGAGAGTAATCCTTTTACGAAATTAGGGCAAGTGCAATAGGAGCTTTGATCATCAATCCTAAGCATCTTACTTAGTCCATGAAATCCTAAATCATTTGAAAGGTGCATAATCGAGTCATGATTTAATCGATGTTGACAACTGGTCGCCGGACAGACATACCGTTTCGATTTTCCATATGCATGATCTAGCGTCTGTCTATTGTTGAACGGAGAACTTGATTTTGGGTCGATGGAACAATCCTTTACTCTAAAACCAAACACTTTACGGGATCATGCAGATGTGTTGGGTCTCCTTTCAAATATGTAAAAGAATTCGTGATTCCTGGCCCAGTTGACAGCTAGTGTTCATATTTTTCCCCTTTTCTTAACTTTAAGTGTTGATTACAAGTAAGCACTCACTTTTTTTCCCCTTTTTTCCCCTTTTTATTAAAGCATGCAAAATTCTATTGGCCAACGAAATGAAGAAAGAGCACGCACAGTCGGCCGCGCAAAATATTCACACTGGGTTAGGGTCCTTCAAGTTTGAGGAGATGTCTAATAATTGCATGCTTTCCAAGAATATGTGAATGAATGAATGGGAAAGGCAACTAAACCATCCAAAAAAGAAGGAAAAAAGAGAGAGAGAAAAAAATAAAAGTTGTCGCTGAAGATGCTTAACGCCCATGAGATTAGTGAGGTATTTCATAACTCGAGATTTTCCTATCTAGTCAAATATCTGCTTGACTAACGGCCTTCTTTTAAAATAAGCTTAAGTACGTTGACAAGAGGGTTGTCAACGATGTGCCCAGAATCCTTTGGATAGGTAGAATAAGTATAAGGGTGGCATATAATCAATGTACTCATCCTAATGATATAAAATATAAATCGGCGAGGTATGTTTGATTTCTTATCAATAAATATATGAGAATGAGCATCATGTGCTTCGTCAACAGGTTGATTAATCACAGCGGCGGGCATGACCTGTGAGATTGCTTTGAGCTGGAGATACTTTCGACTTGAACATATACAATCTACTGCATCCAAATTAAACATTTATCGACCCATTCAACTCTTCAAATGAAATTACTCTTATATCCTCATAGGTAGTTACAGCAGTGATGGAGGGTGAGTGTATATATATCGACATAGCTGGGCTATTTAATCTTATATATAGTGCGTGCATAAGCCTATGAGATTCAATGTCTTAAGGGAGCTTTGTGCCGTAAGGGTGGGCTAAGGATGTGCCTCAGAAGCAAGCATCACCCGCACGTACTTACCATAGTAATGCTAGTTTTTGCTTACCAACTCTGCAATTGTTGCCTCAAGCTCAATAGGAGAGCAAGTTTAAAGAGAAATGACCAAATTTTGAATATGTATGGTGGTGGCCATATTTGATGTATCAAGGTCTAGACCCATTGAAGCACGCGCCTAAACTTAGGAAATAACCAGCCAAATGAATAATAAGGGTATTAACTTTATTTTCAACGGGGTTTTAAAAATCATTGAGTTTCTTAGAAGCGTACGCAATTCGTCCATTTGGACACCTAAGAGGAAAAAACAGTGTTCTAAGCCAAATCAGTGTCTCCTGTTTCTACTAGTTTTTTGAAGCAGAATGCATTAGGCCTAGCAGAGAAACCCCAGCTCAAGAGCGTCACCGAAAACTTCCCAAGGCTCGCTCAACTTTCATTCCCTTTCTTTACCTGAGTCTCGCCCTTTTAGAGGGTCACTTTAACAGATCAAAATGCCGTCGAAATCAGGATCTTGATCTTCCTCGTGACTAATCGACAAGTGCACAAAAAGCTGACCCAGTTAGGCAACAACACGTGCTTCACATTAGATTTTAACAAAATCTCCAAGCCAGTGGATCAATCTCTGTCCTTTTCTGTGGTCCCCTTGTTAGCAACAAGATGGATTTTTCCTTAGTGAATTCCAGCCCACAACCAGGTATGCATCCAGGTAGTGCTGCTTCTGTAGCAGATACCAAATTAACAATTTCTTTTTCTTAAATTAGCAAAAACAGCATGTCTTTAAAGCTTAGCCTATCTTTGATTTCCTTAACTTCAAAAAAAAGTTCATTATTTTTGTCAAACGCGTCCCCCACTTGGTGCACTGACTGTACTCAGCAACTATTTCTCATATTCAATATTATCCATTTCCGCCACTTTAATTCTTGTTTCAATTAACTATTTTGTGTTTATATGGAAGCGCGGCAAATAAGTACAAGTCTACTCAAATCAACCCTTTAATAACTACAACTCGACTTTGATTATTACTATCCAAGATTTCTCTTTTTCTCTCATAGTAATCCAAGAGATTTTGTGACTGAAGTGTGATCGAGAGCCGTGCAAAGATCAAAAGGGGCTATCTTTAACGAATCTCAGATTGCAAATCAACCAAGTTGTGTTGGGATTGGATTAATCGATCATGGCTGGTCAAGCTCTTCCTAACAAAACAAAGAGACAGAGGGGGACCATTGGATTATCGGATCTGATCACGATCGATTTGGTTGGTTCGAATGCGGGATCCTACGTCGTATGAACAACTCGAATGAATTGGAGCTCGGATAAAGATTAGATGTAAGTTAATGGGACCACTACGAGCATGATGGAAGAAGCGATGGAGGCAGCCTATAGGCTTATAGGTACAGACTTGGAACTTCATGTAAAGTGAAACAGCTCGTGGCTTCCAGTTGAGCGCCCGATGAAGACAGTGAGTAGAGCGACTTCTTTCTTCAGACCAATTTTAAGAGTCATTTGCTTTCGTGAGTTTCTGTTTCAGCGTGGTCCGAAAAAAAGAAAAAGAAAAAATCGAACTACGACGTTGTACCGACCTAGGTTGCTTGATTATTGGGTCCAAATGGTTTAACAATCAAAGTAAGAGAACTTATGCAGAGAAACAAGGATTCTACATTACATGTAAACTATACTTGCGGATCACTTGACCTCGGCTCAATTGTTTGTATTTAGTTCAAGGGGAAAAGTACCCAAAAAGTTTTAAATATATTATATTTGTACCAATTCAATCTAAATTTTTCAATTAGACCAATTTAGTCATTAACATTTATTACATTAGTACAAATTCAGTCCATCTGACCAATTTAGGCCAAAAATTACTCATGTTGATGCCAGTCATCTTACATGACACCGCTAGCACTAATATTCATGTTTTTATATTTTTTTTAGTATCTTTTTCCCTTTTCTTTTTGTCAATCGCCGGCCACTGCCATAGGCCATAGCTGGCAAAGGTCGGCCTCACCGAGCCACGCCTGGGCAAGAGCAAGCATCAACAAGGCCCCTCACCAAATCTAGGTGAGCCCCCTCTCACCAAGCAACGTCACCTTGGCCTAGCCAAGGGTTGCCAAGGGTCAGCCTTGCCAGATCTAGTGAGAGGGATCTCACAAGTGGTAGCTCTCACTAACCACGGCCTACGGGCATGGCCAATGACCAACCACTAGCAAAAAGAAAAGGGAAAAAAATAAAAAAGTTATTAAAAAATTTTAAAAAAAAAAATATTCACATCAAAACCAAGTGTACCATATAGGACGGCCACATCAATGATTTATAGCCTAAATTGATCGTATGGAATGAATTGATGATAATGTAAAAAGATTTAGGACTAAATTGACCCAATGAAAATGTTTATGATTAAATTAATATCGATATAATAGATTTATGACTTTTTATGATTTTTTTCACTTAGTTCATTTTTTTTTTTTTTTTTTTTGGTTGATAGTTCAAGTCTAGTTTGAGTAGTCCAAGTAACGTAGGAGTTCCCTCAACGCATTTCATTTATAGGCACTTTGGTAACTGATTTTAAAAGTCTAAGCTTGACATAGAGCTTAGGTGGAAGAAGATCACGTGTATATAAAGAACATGCAAACCCTATTGTAATCGAATATTGGATATTTTAATATCCCCTCTTACATGTAAACCGGATTATGAGTGGTACAAGAAATTTGACTAATGGTGGTGGATGCTCATGCGAAAAAAGCAGAAGCTGCCTTAATACCATATTAGAAAAAAAATAATAACCTAAAAGTTTAAGCTAATAAATGGAGAAAGATAATATGTTTATAAAAAGCATATAAACCTTATTGTGAAGCAACGTGAATTTTTTAGTTAAGTATGCCAATGGACTATTATCACATACCATTGGTAAGTGGAGAGGATTTCGAGTTGGATTTCCAAATATTTGGGAATAGTGACATGCTTAATTAATCACAAAAAAAAGACCCCAAAATTATCAAGAGAACTAAACTAGGAGAAAAATTCTACGTAACGCTTATAGTATCTAGCTATATCGACCAATCCATATAATATTAGCTAGCATTTGCTAAAGCTTCGGAACAAGCGATGTCGATAAATGATACAATAATTGCGAAAATCATATCTAAGATAGGGTCGGTGACATAATATTAGCATGTCACGCGCCATGTTTAGTTTCACGTAAAGAGATCTCTCTCTTACGAAAGTATATATGGATATAAATGTCCGACTCAGCTTGACGTAGAAAGGAGTATTCTAGTTGGGTACATAAAAACTAATCAACTTGCTAGTCCTACATTGATTCCCTAGGCAATATGCATCTTCATTCAACTCAACAATAATCTCGGAATTGTCTGAATCCACAATCTCCCACCAACTTGTGAATTTATTATGACTACTTTTTATAAGGCAAAGAAAAGAGAAACACAATCTCTTTGCATTAGCGTATGTGCGTTAGAGTTCAAGGTTTGGCGCCAATTATTCGCTCGTAAGCTAGATTTTAGCCTAAAACTAAAGTATAGGAAGACATAATAGGAGAGACAAAAAGGAATATGGAAAAATTTGAACCTTTATGTGAGATTTGATCTCTAATTATGTGAAAAATATATAAGGTTTTGATATTTACTATTGCACAAATACGCTTAATCTTTTATTGTTGTCACTCTTGATTCTTATTAATACTTAGGGTATACAAACTACTAAAGGAGAGTACTAATTCCTCCCATTTAGGTGGCATGAGCCGCTTATCTGAAAAAACTCTTAAAGAAAAAAGAAAAGAGAAAGAAAGAAAGTTAAGAATGATATGATTATTTAAAGGGTTCTCTCTCCTGATGTGAAGACTGTAGAGCATAAGTACATTACGCACAACCTGATCAAAAGTTCACTTACAACATGACCCCAACTTTATGTAAGAAAGTATCACTAGGGTACTAGCTCGAAGACTAAAACATCCCTATTTTATAATGTCGAAGGGTGGGCAGGTTTCAGTGCAATTCTAAGGGAGGCCGGATATTTGCCCCAACTTGCGGGTACTAGATCTATATCGCAAAGACTCTTCTTTTTTAAATAGGTTCTTGAGATTACCTTGAAACATGTCGATTACAGATTAGTCAATACATTTTGAAGATATACTAACGGAGGCTCAACCCTTGGAGTATTCTCAAAAAATATATCATTGTCAGAAATTAATAATTGTCCCCACGCATCACGGCTCCCAGAAAGCAAATTCCAAATCCCCTTGACACTTTTCCCTATATATACTCCATTCTTGCACCCAAACTCCAATTTCTCTCTCAATCCACGCGCTCTCTTTTCTCCTAAGTCTTCACAAAAAGAAATGACTCCTCCTTCTTCCTCATCCTCCGACCCTCTCTTTCAAGACTTGTACTTCTCAAGAAGACTGCTCCTACATGGCCCTCTTCACCAGACACCAAACATGGCAACCGCGCCATCATATGGTAGAAGCACCCATGAAGAACCTTACTCTCCTGGCTACAACAGCTTTGACTCCAACGTTGTGATGGTCCTCTCTGTCCTATTGTGTGCCGTAATTTGCTCTTTAGGGTTAAATTCCATCATTAGGTGTGCACTAAGGTGCTCCAGTTTTGTGTCCTCCGACACGAATGGCCATAATTCCTCAGCTAGGCTAGCCAACACCGGGGTGAAGAGGAAGGCCTTGAAGACCTTCCCGATTGTGAACTACTCGGCGGAATTGAAGTTGCCTGGGACGGATTCCGAGTGCATAATCTGCCTCTCCGAATTCGCCATCAACGACCAGGTCCGGATACTGCCGAAGTGCCACCATGGGTTTCACGTCCAGTGCATCGACAAGTGGCTCAACTCGCACTCCTCATGCCCCACCTGCAGGCACTGCCTGA
Organism: Eucalyptus curtisii; assembly: GCA_017140595.1. Classification (NCBI taxonomy): domain Eukaryota; kingdom Viridiplantae; phylum Streptophyta; class Magnoliopsida; order Myrtales; family Myrtaceae; genus Eucalyptus; species Eucalyptus curtisii. The sequence goes on from CM029502.1 coordinate 3,105,766, forward strand.
TCGAGACATGCCAAAAGATCATGGGTTGCGGTGGTGCTCAGGCTAGCACTTCAGGACCGTCACCGTCATCTCCTGCTCAGGCTATCCGAATTACCCTCGCGCCACTAGAGCCAGAAAGGCCAGCGCGCAATTATCACGGAGTTAGCTAGGTAGGTGAGCTCAGAGTAGTTGACATAACTAGTTAGGAAAATGTTATTGGAGTTGCACGTTGCGGTGCAGAGGTTGTTAGCCAAAATGGTGGGTCATAAAACCCAACAAGGGGAATAGCCAAAAGATAAGTGTGTGTTCATCAAAGCGCTACCTTTTGATTACCCCGCATAGAAGGAAAAAACAAAGGAGATTTGATACTTTTACCAAATCCGGGCACGTGCAATAGGAAACCTAGATGTTTTGGTCATCAGTCCTAAGCATTTTATTTAGACAATCGAATCATAAACCATTTCCAATTACTGATAGTTGATCGCTAGATAATAGTACCGTTTTGATTTTTCATATACACAATCCGGCGTTCTCTATCTTTGGATGGAGAACTTAATTTGGGGTCACAAGAAGAGCCCTTCAATCCAAGATCAAACGCTTAATGGGAGGGAACATGCTCATGTAGATGCAGTCGGTCTTCTTTCCAAATATGGATGAAAAAGCATTCGTGATTTCCTGTCCAGTTGACAGCTAGGGTTCATATTTTCCTTTTCTCAACTTTAAGTTTTGATAACAAGTAAGAACTCACTTTTTTCTCTTTTTCTCCCTTTTATTAAAGTATGCAAAGGTCTATTGGCCCAAAAAAATTAGAAATATAAAGAGCATGCAAATTCTGCTGCGAAAAATCTTCACACTGGAATAGTATCCTTTAAGTTGAAGAGATGTCTAATAATTTGCATGCTTTAAAGAACATGTGAATGAATGAATGGGGAAGGCAGTAAAACCAAAAACAAAACAAAAAAAGTGCTGCTGAAAATGCTTAGCACCTGCGAGATTAGTTCTTGAGCTCTTTGATTGATTGGGGTTTCCTTCATCATAAGTGCACTCACTTCACATACGGTTACATACAATGATTATTAAAATTGAATAAAGAAATAAGTTCCTGATCCTATTGGCAATTATAAGAAATTACACGATCTCATATTGTCTACTAATACTTATCTACAAGAAGTTATAAAAATCCAAAAATAGCGGTAATAAAGATAACCACTCAACAATTACACATTTATGTCGATTACTCACTATCGATAACCTTATCGATTGATTTCCTAAGTCTTGATGAAGGCTCTCGTCAATAACTTTCACGTTGTGTGTTGACGATTGTTCTATTCATTGATGACTTTCTATTTTTAATGAACTCTGCCCTCATCAACTAAGTCTATCACTTGTGTCAATAATAACCAAAAGTTAGTCATTTTTGGGTGTCAACTTATGCTCCCTTTTTAAAAGAAATGAATGATTCATCAATAATCAATGCTTTTAAATTAATTATCAAGAGCAAACAATCATTCGGCAAATTTAATTTTTCCTTGTCGAATGGTCTCCTAAATTTTTTCTTCAAAATAAGACAATTAACACGATTATGGCTCCATAAATGGTGCCACTTGCAAGATTTTTTTTTGTTTACTAAATCTTCTATACTTGGAATTGCCTGGCTTTTAGTTGATTTAATTAAGCCATCTTTCAAAAGTAAGTCAAAGATTACATCTGATTTGTTAATATCGAAAAAGTAAACCCGAGTATCTTTAACTTAGCCATTGCTATTGCTTTTATTTTGGCAAGCTTTAAAAATCGACAAACGTAAGACTTGTCAAGCACTATATTTGCAAATAGTTATCTCAATATTTTTATTCAAGTCATATTCATACTCTAACTCATAATTTTCCATTAAAACCACCTTTAGTGTAAAGTATTCATGTGGCCTTTTCTCTCTTTCTTTAAGCAGCTGCTCATATTTTGACAATATCATTGCCAATTAAAAGAATCCACAAAGTCTTGGCTTTCAAATTTTTTTCTATAATTAAATTTCAATCCACTGAAAGCCAAATTCGTGAATTCTTATTCTGAGAGTGAAGTAAGGCATTTATTTCTGCCCCAACAAGTGCCCCACATTGGACTATAAATCGACTAATGAGTTCAATGATCATTTGCTCATCTTCGCATTTAAAAATGGCAAAGCTAGGGATTTTAAAGCCTCTTAGAAAAGGTTGATTATAGACCCTTAAGGATGTGGTTTCCTATGAACGGGTATGCTATCACCCCTGTTTTTTTACTCTAATTGTCATTGAGCTTTTTCAGCAAGCTGCAATGGGTTCAATTTTGTTTGTCATCTTGCCCCCAAGGCGATGATGCTGGTCTTACTAGATTATCTATGTTAGCTTTATCAACACAGGTTCAACAATTAGCCATATATTTTCAACATTTGGCAATGGTCCATTTTGTCGATCCTTTTGATTTGCCAGATTGTTAATTCCATTTTGGTTATTTTGAACAACATTAATTTGTTTATCTCTACTGTGACATCCCAAATTTCCAATTCTATTTTCAATAAATTGAAATGGGCATTTCATCTCGTGCACATATAGTTCTTTCCCCGAACGATCACTCATGGGATAACTAGTCTACTAGGTGAAGCCATTAAGAAATTCTAATGCATCGGACTTGAGAATTTGACCAGAAACGACCTTTCGACCGAGTTAATCTACAAGGGTCATTACGCCACGCTTAAAAATCGATTAGAGACCGGAGATAGGTCGACTCTGGCGAGGCATGTGATCGAGTGTGGGTGATTCCACCAGATCGCACAATTCTTGTCGATCGGCACTAGACCGGCTTTTCTGTCGTTTGGGTACCTTGTGTCCGTGTTTGAAACCTTGAGATTATCCCGATAACCGAGAGTCGCCAATGTGTCAAAGATGTACATTGTGGCTTGAATTGATCAACCACAGTCAAATGCACGAAAATTTCTAAAAGCTACCCGGTAGATCGGACGCGCTAATATCGTGCCAGAGTGAAATTAACCGTGAAATTGAGATCGAATTCAGAAATTGGAAGTCCTGGAGTGTCACAAATCATTTTAGGATCATTGACTCATCTTTGGAAGATTTTTCATGCTAACCGAGTTTTTCAGCAAAATAATCAATTTATGGCTAATTTGGTTTGGAAAATTGGTAGGCCCGCTTTTGGTTGTACTTTTGAGATCTAAGAGGGTTCTATGGTCAAGTAAATATGTGAATTGGAGTGTGGTGACATTGGATTAATTTTATGGACTTCAATTTGGTTCAATTAGAGGAGAATTGAAGACTTTGAATTTTATGCCCCGGCGGAAAATGAAATTGAACCTATTGGAATAAGGTTGTTGGAGATTGGAGATAGTGGAAGATGACATCATCTTATGTCATGGTAGTTGGGGCAAGAGGGGCTAGGATCTTGATGTGGATGGTTGGGATTTTTCTTGAAAAGGTAGGCTTTCAACATCATCTTCTTCCTTGATTCAAGGAGGCTTGTCTTGGCTTTTGAAAGAGGGGAGAGAAGGAGGAAAAGCTGCGTGCGACCAGCAGCTCGCCGGCCGCCCTTCCGCCCCCTCGGCCGCTCGTCGCCGCCGTCGTGGCCGCCGCGCGTCCACGCGCGAAGCCCCATGGCCGCCCGCGCGCCGCTCGCCGCCGGCTCGCCTCTCCGCCCGCACGACCAAGCCCCTCCGTCCAGCCGCTTGTCGCCATCACCGGAGCCTCCTTCGTCATCGCCATCGCCGTCCGACTCCGCCCCGAGCTGCCGCCGTCTCTCCCCCGCCGTTCCTCCGCCCGGTTGAGCTCGGATCCGCCTTGTCTCGGCCTCAAACAGCAGCCAAGAAAATGGGTATGGCAGCAGCTTCGTGGCTCATTTTGGCCGGCTTCCCGGCCCCGGAGTTTAGGTCCGCCTTTGGGAAAGTCGATCCCCTCGTCGCCCTCGTCATTTTGGTCCACTCGACTCGCTAATCGGGTGAGTTTAGCTCACTAAATCTTGATTAGACGGTTAATGATGCCTTAAGTGTGCTTAGTCTAAGTTAAGTAAGTTTAGGTGGTTAGGTTAGTTTATTTGGTTGAGGATTAGATTAGGATGTTTAATTAAGTTAAGGTGTGTTTAGTTTAAAGTTAAGCATGTTCATTTTAATATAAGCCTTGATGTGACATAATAGGGTTTTATTTTTGATTTACTTAAATGTTTCGAAATTCTGGAATTTTTAATGATATATTATATTACGAAATTATTAAAATAGTATTATAAAAAAAAAAATCTGAAAAATTATTTCGATCTCAATTGCTCGAATTTCATGCTGATCGCCGTGTATTCGGATTTTGAAATTGATGGTCGGATATTACAATTGAGCGTGGATTGTGAAAAATATGGATATTATTATTTAATTAATTTTCGAAATAAATTTAATTATTTATTAAATTTCGAAAATTATTTCGGGACCCTAAATTCTTAGAATTTCATGCGATCGGCTCTTTGTGTATTCAGATTTTGAATTCGATGAGTGGGTATTGCAAATTGAGTGTCGATTGTGGAAAATGTGGATTTTATTAAGAAAATCTCAAGTGTCGGGTTTGGCACCGAAATTGGATATTTAAGGTTTACTATTGCAATTGGAGTATTTGAGTGAAATGTAAATTGTCCGGAGGTCGGTTTTGAATTGTCGTGTCTTTGGTTGAAAGACTCGGTCGCAATGGAGGCTAAGCCAACTGGACCTGTATTCCTTTAAAATCGCCGTCAACTTAGTGATGAGACTCGGGTCACAATGGAGGCTAAGCCAACTGGACCTGATTCTAAACTTAGTGACGAGGCTCGAGTCGCAGTAGAGGCTAGGCCGACGGACCTATGCTCCTTCGGGAATGCCATCGACGTAGTGACGGCCGCGCTCCAAGGGGGGAGGCGATGCCTTGCATTAATGTCGGTGATAGCCGAACTGCGAGTAAGCTTATTCCCTTGTGTGGCAGTGAATAATAATTGGAATGCGTGCTAAGTGCGATTGTGATGTATATGAAAGTGATGGCGTTCCAATTGTTTGAATTATTATTACTACCCGAGATTGTGTGATACAAATTGTGCTAATCTGCGAAATGATTTAAGACGAGGTAAGTCTTACCGTGTGATGTGGCTAGGCCACCCGGGCGTATTTTCTTTCTAATAGGGGTTTAGGGGGTTGAACTTGCTGAGACAATGTCTCATCTCGGTTGTGGGATTAAAATTTCAGGTCCCTGGAGGACGGAGCGGGCAGATAACTTTGGTTGGCCTTGAGGAGTTGCAGAGGTGAAGTCATAAGGATTGGAGAACGTGTCCGATTTGTAGGTCGTAGGACAGCCTTTTTAAGAGCCGGTCTTTTGTAGACTTTTGGCCGTAGACCTCTGTTTGTAATTCTGTTGAATTATGAAAGTGTTATGTTGTGGTTTTGCTTCCTGCTTTTCTATCCCGTATTCCATTGTCAGGGGTTTTATAATACGTTCCGCTTGCACAATAATAAATGAATGGGGTCGGCGACACTACCTGGGAATGTCGCATTTGCATGACCATGGTGGGATGTTGGCGCGCTCGAGGTTCGGGGCATGACATCTACTATTCTGGCCTTGATCGGAAGACTCATGCCTTTGCATATTTCTTTTAGGGGGTTGACTATTTCAACCAAAATAATTAACATCATAAATGGAAAGAGACTAGAAGCGTACTCTATTGCCACTGGATTTGCTTGATTTGGTTGTGGTTGATTGGATAATCTTAGCCTTTACAAGGCATCAATCACAGCATTGATGATCATTGGTTTGATCTTAACAAACGTTTAACTTACAATGGAGTTGACCATATCATTCTGCTGTTCTTCAAGCAATCTTCTCGTGATTGGCAGCATATTGGAATTTGGACCAACTTTCCTTTATTGCTCTTCATTAAAATACCTTGAAAGATCAAATTTTTCGCATCGATTTCCTTCTACGCTCTCGCACAGCTGAAAATACGGAATGCGGAACAACTTCATTACCAATTTGTAGCATTGGAGATTTGCTGTTGTCGACAGCATTATCGATCTTTGTTGATTTCTGATGGGAAAGTAAATGATAAAGAATTTTACAGTAGACACTAGGAACAATTGTTGCCAATGATGTAAAATTCAAGAAACTAAAGATGAAACATAAATTTGCAGAAAATCATTGAGTTCTTTGATTAATTGCATGATTTATTACATTGAATACACTTATACCTTCTACATATGATGATTATAAAATTTGAATAAATAAATAACTTCTTAAGCCTACCGACAGTAACAAGTAGTTACACGATCTCATAATATCTAGTAACACTTATCTAGAATAAGTTATAAAAATCCAAAAATAACGGCAATAGTAGTTATGTTTTTGTGTTGATTTATGTCCATGACTTTGTCAATCAATTTCCTAAATCGTGATGAAGGCTCTCGTTGATAACTTTCACACTATGTGTTGTCGATTGTTTAGTTCATTGATGAATTTTTTTTTTTTTTTAATCAAACTTTCCTCTCATTGACTAAGTTTGTCACTTGCCAATAATAATCAAAAGCTGGTCATTTTTAGGTGTCAACAAATCCTTAATTGGAATATGCTAACTTTTTCGACGGTTTTCTATAGAGGATTGAATTGTCAAGACGTGGACGTAATTTGCCCATTAAAATATATTTTGAGCCAAATCAGTGGTCTCCTATATCTACAAGTCTTTTGAAGCAGAATGTGTAGGCCTAGGAGAGAAACCCTAGCCCAGGAGAGTCACCAAAAACCTCCCAAGGCTCTCACCTTTCATTCTCCTTCCTTGGCTGAAATTCTCTTTATTGGTTTGTGTCACTTTCCCAGATGAAGATGCGATGGAATCAGGATCACAAATCCTCCAAGTGACTATTTAATGAGTGCACAAAAAGCTGACCCAGATAAGCAAGGGCACGTGTGCTTCAAATTAGATTTAACAAAATTCCCAAATAAATGGACCAATCTCTCTTCCTCTTGTGGTCCCCTCGCTAGCAACAGGATGATGTTTCCTAGTGAATTCCAGCCCACAACTAGATATGCATCCAAGTAGTGCTACTTCTGTAGTAGTTAACAAATTAAGCATTTCTTTATTTTTTTATTTAATAAAAAAGGATGCCTTTAAGCTTAGCCTATCTTTGGTTTACCTTAATTTATTAAGAAAAAATTATTATAATTGTTAAACAGTTATCCCTCACATGCTGTACTGACTGTACTCAGCAACCTTTTCTCATAATCAATCATATCCATTTCTGCCACTTTAATTTTGTGTGTTAATTAACTATTTTGCGTTTGCATGGAGGACTCTAAGTGCATGAATTAGCCGAAAGAAAAGCACAAATCAACCCTTTAATAACTACAATTTGACTTTAATAATTACTAGCCAAGATCCCTCTTTTTCTCTGAAAATAATTTTAGAGATTTTGTGGCTATGACCGAGTGCCGCACAAAGACACAAGAGGTGCTATCATTATAATCTCAAATTGCAAATCGAGCAAGTTGTGCATGGGTTGGATTTGGGACCATTTAATAATTAGATCTACTCGCAATCTATTTGTATTTTTCGAGTGCCGGATCCTACATCGTACAAACCAATCAAAGAAATTGGAGTTTGAATAAAGATAGGATGTAAATTAATGGGACAACTACAAGCATGATGGAAGAAGAGATACAGGAAGCTACAGCTAGAGACTTGCAACCTTATGGCTTACAGTTAAGCGCCAAATGAGGAAATTGAAGAGATTGACTTTCTAGAATTAGTTATCTTCAAACAACTTTTTATAGCCATTTGGTTTCGTGAGTTTCTCATTCAGCATGGTCCAGAAAGGGCAAATGTCGGATAAAAAGGTAAAAAAAAAAATCGAACTACAACGATGTGCTACCGAAGGTTTTTGATTTTTGGGTCCAAATGATTTAATAATCAAAGTAAGAGAACTTATGTAGAGATGCGAGAAGGAGACTACGTTGTTGAGATACGCATGCATTTTGTACTAAAAAAAATCAAGTCTGGGACACCGCCAAAACTTGGCACGAGGGTATATTTAAGTACCAAAAGTTAGGAAAGTGATACTTAAGTGCCAAAATCAGAGCAAAATGGATTAGTTAAGTGTCAACAGCGAGAAAATCCGACCAAACACTAACATGACAATTTTCCAGCGAGCCAAGTGCAAAACAACGTCGTTTTGCACGCTGACGTGGCTAGACAAGTGCCAAAACAACGTCATTTTACTGCTGACATTAGCAAATAATTAATATAAAAATTAATTAAATTAAATTCAGAATCAAATTAAAAAAAAAAAGATGAACAGCAGCCGGCGGCTGAGGGCTCAACCCTCGTCGCCGAGTCGGCCGGGGTCACCGAGACCTAGTTAGGGGTCGGCAACACGAGCCGACCGGTGGCGATGGCCTCTTGAGCCCTCAACCACCAGCTAAACCTCCTTTTTTTAATTTAGTTTTAAATTTAATTTAATTTAATTTTATATTAAAATTGGAATTGTGCCAAAACGACGTCGTTTTTGCCTTTCTTTGCTAAGTCAGCCTTCCGGCGAGCCACATAAGTGAGCAAAATTAATAAAAAAATTGCAATGTAGGATTTCCGGCGGGGTTCGCTGGATCTGATACTCAAGTATCTCATTTTCAAAAAAAAAATGGCACTTAAGTATCATTTTCCTAACTTTTGATACTTAAGTGTTCCCTTGTACTAAGTTTTGGTACTTGGGGTGTTCTTTTATGTAGAAAAATCTCATATTGGAGAATTGAGGTATCTTGGAATAGTTAATATGTCTTTTGTGGCTCATTATCCAATGACTTAAGTTTTTTAGTGAAGATAAGTCTAATTGGATATGTTGATGGACTCACACTTAGCCTCTCCCTAAGCAATCTCCCTAAGTGAGGGTATTAGGCTTTTGTTGCACGCTCTCAATATACATAACATGACCTCAGCTCAATTGTTTTTTTTTTCTTATGTCCAAGTCTAGTTTGAGCAGTTCACGTAGTGAATGAAGTTAACTTAGGAGTTCGCTAAAATCATTTCACTTATAGCTACTTTGGTAATTGAGTTAAAAATCCAACCTTGATATAGAGCTTGGATGGAGAGAGACGACATGTATATGAAGAGCATATAAACCTCATTATCAGGTGATGTGAATTTATCATTTAAGTATGCAAATGGACTATTATCACATGCAATTGATAAGAGGAGAAGACTTCGAATTGGGTTTCCAAATATTTGGGGATAGTCATTTTCTTAATTAATCAGAAAAAAGACCCCAAGAGTATCAAGAGACTAATGCAAACGAGCAGAAAAATTCTATGAAGCGCTTATAGCATCTAGGTACATCTGGTACTACCGACCAATCCATTTAGTATTAAGCTAGCATTTGCTAAAGCTTCAGAACAAGTGGTGGTTATAAATGATACAATATCAATTAGAATTAGACCTAAGATTGGGTCAATGACATGATATTTGCGTGTCACTTGCCGTGTCTAGCTTCACATAAAGAGATCTCCCTTTTTCGAAAGTAGATATGCATACGAGCTTTGCACTTTTTGTTATGAATCTCTGTCTTTGCTTGATGTAGAAAAGAGTATCTTGGTTGAGTATAAGAAGTAATCTAACTTTTTAGTTCTACATTGATTTCCTTGGCGATATGCATCTTCATCCAACTCCAACCTCGGATGCGTCTGAATCCACTACTTCCCATCAACGTGTAAAATTGTTGTCAAATTCTCTTATAAGGAAAAAAAGAAAAAAAAAAAAAAGTGATCTCTTTGCATTAGCATTTGTGTACCCTCGCCCTGAGTGCAAGACAACTTGTTATTTACTATTATTGCAAGATTATGGTTAATTATTAAATATTTAAGAGGGGTTTCATCCTCTCTCAAAAGTCTTAATTTGTACCCATATGTAACCAAATCACCTAATTTATAATGATATTCCCTATTATAATATAGCAGTAAGGCAATTTACACCTGTGCTATCATGTTAGGTTTGTGAATTAGCTTGGCGAGAACTAATTTATTGATGCCTAAGTATATGATATATGCTAAGATGGCCATCACAGGGTAAAAACTCGGTCGTCGATGCCAATATGTCGTGCATAGATTAACTTGCTAGGATAATCTTAGAAGTACAAGAATTCATTTAGCGGATGATGTAAAAATCTCTTATTGGATGTTCAAATATGTCCAATTTATTCAAATACCATGTTTAAAATAGATCACATCATTTGGTAAAGGTCATTGCTATGCGGCCGTAAATCACGTTGTTCGGGTTATATGTAAATTACCGGCTTAATGTAGGAGTTGCAATTCACCAAAGTATATATTGACATTATAGTGTGAATATTAGTTTTAGATAGATAAAAGTAATTTTCTTCTTAAGGAAATTTCATAGACGTGTATGAATATGTTGTTAATTATTTCTAGGGTTAATACCACAAAAAAATCCCAAATTACGCCAACTGTGGCACAAATATCCCGAATTCTTTTGTATTACAAAAAACCCTAAACTTGTTCATTGTGACACATCTGCTCCTATTTTTTTTGTGACATAAAAATCTCCGAACGCATATCAATGTAACAAATATACATTGAATGAAACTGAAATAGATGGCATATATGTCACACATGTATATGTTTGGATTTTTTGTGACACAAAAAGAAAAGTTGAGGGTATCTATGTCACGATAGGCAAATTTAGAGTTTTTAGTGACGCAAACAAAAGTTTAGGATATTTATATCACAATGGACATAGTTTAAGAGTTCTTGTCGTATTTTCCCTATAAATATTAATACTTAACTTTTTCAATACATAATTTCTACTTTTTATTTGGGAAAATTGTCCAAAAAATCTTAAACCTATTGCACTTTTGTCAATTCAATCTTAAACCTTTCAATTTTGCCAATTAAGTAATAAACATTTTCACTTTTTGCCAATTGAGTCCATTCGGCCAGAACACGTCGATCATCCTACATAGGTGCTGACGTGGACAAAATTATTAGTTTTAAATATTTTTTCGAATTTTTTAATATTTTGTCTTTTTTTTTCCTCTCTCTTCTTCCTCTACCGATCGCCCAACCTTTGGCGACCTAGGGAGGGACAACCTCGCAAGCCTTGGGCAAGCCTCATGCACGATCGGCGAGGCCAACCCTTGCCCTTACTTAAAGCAAGCGAGAGGCAACCTTGCCCAAGGTTCACGAGGTCGTCCCTTGCCAAGCCTTACCAAATCCTAGCAAGGGCAAGGTTACATGAGGCTAGCAAGGCCAACCCTTGCTGGCCTCTGGTGAGGGTGAGCAGTTGGGCGACCGACAAAGGAAGAAGAGAGAAGGGGGAAAAAAGAAAGAAAAAATACTCAAAATATTTAAAATATGTAGTTACAAATAATCAATTTTATCCACATAAGCGCTGGTCATGTCATGTAGGATGGTCGGCATCCATGTCACCGAATTCCAATTAAAATTGGTCAAATGGACTTAATTGGTAAAAAGTGAAAAAGTTTAGGATTCAATTGGTAAAATTGAAATATTTATCACTGAATTATCAATAATGCAATAAGTTTATGACTTTTTTGGATAATTTTTCCTCTTTTTATTCTTTTGCTTGGTAGAAAAGAGATGGGCAGGTTGATCAACACAATTATCCTCCTTGGACGTCACCCTAAAAGTTTATACCCGCTACAAAATGTTGGACATGAGTGTTAGATATATAATCCACCCGAAACCTACTGTTCCATGGTTGACGAGTTGCTACCATAGCACTACCAGCGTGCCAAAAGCCCAAAAAATAAAAATCTATCCATTTAACGTTGTAGATAACCAAAGCATAATTAAGTCAAAAGCTCGCCAACAACATAGCTCAAACACATAACCTCGTTTAAAATAATATGACTCATTTATCATTAGATTACTAGCTCGATATTAGAGAAATCGCTAGTTATTAATATCGAAGGGTGGTGTGTAAGTTTTCGGTGCAGTTCGAAAGGGGGCAAGATATTTGCCCTACCGTGTGGATACTAGATCTAAATTGTGAGAACCTGTGATCTTTCTCATATGTGGGGGTAACCCAGCGTGCATTAATAGAGATAAATTGGAAACTACAGGCAACAACTAGGACATCTCTGGATTAACTCACTCAAGATATTATCTGCTTTAGCCTAGCCTATCCCACACCTAGCCTCACGATTTTGGTTTTTGGTGTACAGGCAGGCACTTTCTTAGGCCATTACCCATCCTAGTAGTGCCTTTACTTGAGCACACTTAACTTTGGAGTTCCAAACAAGCATTGCCATTACGTTAGAAAGTGCTTTCGTGAGTTATTTTAGTTTTCACATATATATATCACAAAAACGCTCTCTTTGTTCAATGCATAGTATGGTTCATCCCTACCCCCTTCACTATTTCCTAGAAGCCCGCAAGAGCCACTCATTATCTAGGCCCTCTTCCCTCGGCAACCGCTCCCTGCCCTTATCAGACTAGTTCGTTATAGGCCCACCAGCTTCCATGTTATTACACCTACCGAAGGAGTTTCCGCTCTGATACCGTATTGTGATATCTCCAAATTAATTCACTCAAGTTATTATCCGCTTTGGCATATCTCATGTTGAGCCTGATGGTTTTGTTCTTTAACATACAAGTGGATACTTTCCTAGGAGGTCACTCATTTTGGGAGTATTTCCACTTGAGCATGCTTAATTTGGAGTTCTAAAGCTAAGCATTACCACTACGTCAAAAGACACTTTCGTGAATTAATTCCAATTTTCACATATATATCTCAAGATCGCTCTTCAGTTCATTTTTACCCCATTCGCCATCTTAGAAGCCTGCTAGGAGTCGCTTCTTGTCCAATCTCTTTGACCCTGACGACCACTCCCCCCTTGTCAAACCAGGTCATTACAACAACTTAGTAACCAACATTATCACTCTTCCTGAAGATGGCTGGTCTGTTTGCATGCACCCCGATTCGTGATAACATCGTGTGGGGCCATAGGGCTTACATGTAATGCATGACTTAAACAACATGCAAATAAAAATTATGATAATGGTATTTTTATTAAGGGTTGAGCCAATCCCTAATTTTCTCATGCGATGAAAAATTTAAATATAGTATCTAAAATTTAGATTTCTAACTTCCCCCATTTCCTGGCAGTTCTAAACTTCTTCCTATCTTTTGAGTATCGACAGAATGTCCGAGTGCCTGAATATGTGGCTGAATGTCAGCGTGTGTCGTTCGAATTTTTTTTAGAATCGAGAGTCCCTCATTCTGTCGTCTTCCCTCCCCTAATAGCACATTGCAGCACGAACAACGATAGCTGATCCGTCCTAGAAAAACACATGATCTATTAACGAACATAATTCACATGACATGGAAACATTTCGTCTCCCAATGTATTTGAATCGCTCTAATGGGGATCCGTTGTGGATTACCCCGTGACGTCTTCCTCAGTATGTCGTCTTCACAGCCACATCAAATTATGATGGTAATCCTCAGCTCGATAACGATGATGACCTATGAGATTTCCTTGTGGAGATATTTTCATAAAATATCATAAAATATCAGAAAATATCTTCCGTCCGTTCAATTGTCAACTTTGGAATTGTTTATTAGGATGTTTAGGTATCGAATCAATAGGATGGGAAAATCTAAATATGAAGTGGAAGGAAACATGAAGGATATAACTTTTCTCATTACGATCAATCCCCGATCATATCACTAACTCAATATCCACGGAGCACAAAAACCGATTTACAAATATATTTACAAAGTAATGTGACAAATCATTAGTGATATTTGTTTTTTTTAAAATAAATCGATATTCGAATATCTCATTGATATGAGTAACGTTATTTCATAAATATGTTTTACAAACCATTCTTCATATTCTTAGCATTTGAAATGTCAATTGTGTCGGGATTAGCAACACAAACACAACAAAATAGAGAGCATAGGCAAGAAAAAGAAATCGTGGCACAAAGTTTATCTTGATTAACCCTTAAATTAGGATTACATCTAGTAAAGGATCACACTTTAATTAGCACATCTTATCTTTCTATCGCAACTCCCAATTATATATATAAAAGTGTACAAAAAAACCCTACGAGTCAAGAAAGTCTTAGAGGCCTATGCCAGGCCTTTTTATCCATATTTAATAGGGAGTATGAATTTCACGTCCAATAAATTGTTAGTTAAGCAAAGAGATGCATCCTTAGGAAGTAGTGTACAGAAGGGAAGAAATTCTTGGCCAAACAATAATGTGAAAATTGGCACAAGCAGACTCTTGCTTTTCCTTTTATTATTTCTCAAAATAATAAAAATAATAATAATAAAACGGTGTCTTTTAAGCTAGAGTGAGAAGGTTCCCGGCCCCTTCTTCAGGCAGTGGGTCCCTGTTGGCACTTGAAGCCGGTTTGATTTGAGAGCGCCATTACAACGCCTCAAAAGATGCAAAGTGGAGGATCCAAATACATGGAGATTGATCCAAGATCAAAAGGATTAAAAAGCAAAAAACCTAGTGCGGGTTAAACCCTTGGAATATTCTCAAAATATATAAATCATTGTCAAAAATTAAATAATTGTCCCAACACATTATGGCTCCCAAACAGCAAATCTCAAACCCCCCTTCACACTTTCCCTATATATACTCCATTCTTGCACCCCATACCAAAAAATCAATTCCAATCCCCCTCTCAAGCCGAAGCTCAAATCAATCCACATTCTCTTTTTTTCCTCTTTTATCTTTCAAAACAAGAGATGACTCCTTCTACTTCCTTTTCCCATGAGTCTCTCTTTCAAGACTTGTACTTCTCAAGAAGATTGCTCCTGCAAGGCCCTCTTCACCGAACACCAAACATGGCAACTCCACCATCTAGTGGAATCCATGAAGAATCTCCGAACGACAATAGCTTCGATTCCAATGTCGTGATGGTCCTCTCAGTCCTATTGTGTGCCCTAATTTGCTCTCTAGGGTTGAATTCCATCATTAGGTGTGCACTAAGGTGCTCCAGTTTGGTGTCCTCGGAGACCAATGGCCATAATGCGTCGGCTAGGCTAGCCAACACCGGAGTGAAGAAGAAGGCCTTGAAGACCTTCCCGGTCGTGAACTACTCGTCGGAATTGAAGCTGCCCGGGCTGGACGCTGAGTGCATAATCTGCCTCTCGGAATTCGCCACCAACGACCGGGTTCGGATCCTACCCAAGTGCCAGCACGGGTTCCACGTCCGATGCATTGACAAGTGGCTCAACTCGCACTCCTCGTGCCCAACCTGCAGGCACTGCCTGATCGAGACGTGCCAGAAGATCGTGGGCTGCGGCAGCGCTCAAGCAAGCACTTCAGCACCCTCGCCATCTCCGCCCACTCCAGCTATCCAGATTACCCTCGCGCCACTAGAGCCGGAAGGGCCAGTGCGCAATTATCGCGGGGTTAGCTAGCTAGGTAAGCTCATGATAGTTGATTTCTCTTGTTAGGAAAATAGTAGTTGGAGTTGGACATTGTTGCGTAGGGGTTGTTAGCCAAAAATGGTGGGTCACAAAACCCAACAAGGGAAATAGCAGACAAGATAAGTGCGTGTTCATCAAAGTGCTACTTTTAGATTCCCATGTACAGGAGTTTGAGATGATGGCTTCTTTTGTTTTTTGTTCCTTGATGTTTTAAGAGCATATAAGAGATTTAGCTTGAATCAACCGAGCTCCACTTTCTCTCCGCAATCTTGGCTTTTATTCAAGTTACATTTTTTCTTCCTGAAACTATAATTATCTGAGGGAGGCAAGGCATGGAAAAAGCAAGTCAAAGTGGCTACTAAAGGAGTCTGAGAAGGAAGTCACTCGAAGACTTGCCAGGCCAATTGAACTAGGCAACTGCTGGTGCCTTTGAATTCGCAACCTACAATAAAGGTAAGAGCAAAAATAATTAGTATCAATTATTTATAATTAAGAGGGGTATGTGTAAGTATAGATGTGAAGGGGCGCATTCCCACTTCCATAATTGAAGGCCCCATGCCCCATTTCCCAAAAGTTCACCGCCAACATAGCAAGCCATAATAATAATAATAATAATAATTCCACAATTATTAAAGCAGGAGTTTATAATAGAAAATATAATTTATCCGCATATCATTTTCAAATGTTGAGCAGTCATGGTTATGGTAATCTTATATGTAATTTCTCTCTCCATTTTATTTAAATAAGACCAAGAAAAGAGCGATTCATGTGAGAAATCCTAATGTTCTTGTATTTTTGAAGAAAAAATTATCCTCACTCGGCTATCAAATGCTGGAAATGCAGCAGCAAAAGTCCAATACCTTCGCTTGAGGAGATCGCCAAAAGAGAGCTTTAGTCCGAGCTTGTTAATATACACTTAAACCTACCTTTACTCAAAAGTTTAAACAAATGAGTTATAGGCCAACTATGATATATTAACTGCTCAACACAACACTAATTTTATGATCTAGGACTTCTCTTAACATCAAAGAGGGGAAACAACATAAGTTGCTTTTGATGGTTCGTTTGTTTGAAGGAAAAATATTTCCAGGAAATGATTTTTTGACTTTTCGGTATTTAGATGAAGAAAAATTAATTGATTTAAGGAAAACGTTTTCCATGCACTAAAAATAACATGTTTAGAATGAAGGAAAATGATTGTCCCTTCTAATAAGAATGATATCACTTTTCATAAACCACAAAACAAATGAAAATTAATCGTTTTCCTTGAAATGATTTCCATTGTATATAATTTTCCTTTGTCATAATGTTTTTAGTGAAACAAACGTACTTTTTTTTTTTAGATCAAATAGTTTTCCGTCATCTAAATATTGAAAAATCAGAAAGTAAACCCTAAATTTTTAAAATATAGAAAAGTAGTACACTAACTACATGTTTATTGCGTAAAAGTCAACGTGCGAGTATCATGAAATTTATAAGGAGTCAAAAATAAACCAAAGAATGTGAAAGTCACTACAAAACGAACACGATAAAAGATAGACCCCAATGCTAGAGGATATGCAAATCAAAGGCAAAAGAACGAAAATTAGAAAGAGAGAGGAGAGAGAGAAGCGGACGTTGATGTTCGATTCCATTATTTGCAGTGTTGGGAGGAGAAATGGAAGTCGAGGATGAAACCACTACGTGCTATCAAATCAGATGTAAAGTGCACTAAAAAGGTGGATTCGTGGAACATAGTACTCTATATAGGACCATATCATGGCGGCCCAAATTCCATGATGATCATATATTGTGTCGTCGCAGCACTAGATTTGATTTGTGGGACATCGGATGACTATTTTTCTTGCTATAGTAGCGTTGTTCGATTGGATTTAGTGCTATGGTAAGGGAACGTGTGGAAACCATTGAATGTGGTGAAGTCATATTATGAGGATGAGAAGCGTTCATTGATTTAATTGCCTAGTGAGGTGTTGTCTTCGACGAGATCATAAGTTTGAGCAGCATTGTAAGTAGATCTTTGACTAGTTTAAGCCTTGGCCATTTGCTGCCTTGTGCGAGAAACTTATGATTTTGGCGCACTAGTGAGGTTACTGATGTAGTCCAAGGTCGACTACTCAAATGATAGGATCGGAAGAGTGACATGCATGAAAACTCAATCACAAAATCGGGCAAAAATTTTTGTTCTACATTGGCTCGGGAAAATGAGCATAACTTTTTCAAATCAAATCAAAACGACCGAATTCCTAAGCCAAAAGAACAGAGACTCTTTGATCTACAATCTTTATGTCTTAAGTTTTCTCATATAAGCATTGTAGGCTTATTGATTTTGGGAGGAAGTGGGTGAAACAGGGTAGAACAAAATGAAGAAAAGGACAGAAACTTCAATGGTTGCTCTTCTAGGCCTCCAATGAAGTTAAAATGACATCAATTCTTCAAGATTGATGACTACAACTCTTCAAGGATGCAAGTTTTAAAAGCTCTTGACTCTTCAAGGATACAGTGAAAACTCTTCTAGATTTTCAAGTGGTTTGAACTCTTTGAGGTTAAAGGAATCGCACTAAGCAAATTTTTAATAATCAAATTCAGTGTGTATTTTACAGAGACCCGATGGCCCTTTTATAGCACAACAAAAGAAGAGCAAAAGACTAGACTCAAACCTAAAATCTAATAGTCCTTTATGTACATAGAAATTAGAAACATTTAGAAAACAAGATGCTATTAAATGTACAACATTATCAATGTTTGTGGCATCTCAAAGTATCTTGATGCAAGTTTCGATGCATGGGACATGACAAAGTCATTACAAAGTCAAAAATGAGACCTTATCAATACAGGACTTTTTTATGAGAGTATTGTCAATTTTGAATGCACGTTGATCTTCTAGGTTGGACGAGTTGATCTTGAATGCAATTTGCATCAATTGTGGTGACAAGTTCGTCAACTTTGGACTTTTAGATAGAGGTCAAGTGAATTTAGTAATTATGGCTCCAAACTGAGTAATTCATGACAAGCATGAGACTTTCATAACAACTTCCAAAAGGTATAGTTGCACTAGCCACTTCTCGTCAGTTTATATATATATATATACGAGTAACAAAAGGGAATATTATTACATCAAACACTAAAAAAAATATCTTTACATTTTTCCGGTTGGATGAGTGACATGCATGTAGTTAGCTCTGTAATCCAATACTTCCACATGTTAATCATCCAACAATTAATGTGTAAACTGTTATTTATCAACAGTAGACCCGGTAAAGATTTTCGGAGAAAGTCTTTATCGTTTAATAATGAGGCTATATGATAACCAAATAATTTAAAAGAGTTAGTTGAGCAATAAAGTATCCGATCTAAATAGGATAGAATTTTGTATTCAAACAACACCTTTCTAACTTACGGGTTTCCCCATCATATGTTTTCAGATGACCCTTATCATATGGACCAAAACAATGTAGTTTGCATATATCTATGGGAACTTATCTAACTACCGGCTATGTAACACCGACACGGACACGCGACACGTGACACGACACGACACGACACGCCGATACGTTAGTTCTAAAAAAATAGAGAATTCCAACACGTACCGACGCATTATATTAAATATATATTTATATATAAATGCAAAAATAAATAATAAAAAGAGCATATAATTAATCTATATTAAAATTATTAATTCAACATTTGTTAATATCATTCATTGTTTTAATTTAACAAAGATTGATTAAGAAATTCAAAAATTGCAAACACAATAGAGTAAATTTGAAGGAACGTGTCATGTTTTCTTACACTTGTCGGAAATTAGTGAGATTTCTTAGAGTCCCAAACAGAGTTCGGAGTTCATGATATAGACGGGCTTGGAGCTTCTCTGCAAAACAAGGTTCGAGAAAAATGAAAATCTAAAACAAGAACTCTCAAAGTACGACCAAAAGAAAAGGAAATAACTAAATTCGCCATGAAAAATGTAAGAGATAACTCACAAGCTAATGAGATAGACCAAAAGAGATAAATCAGAAGTGACGCCTACAAGAGGCGTAAAGAAGCAAAAAAAAAAAAAAATCACAACTTTAAGTTTGCGGGAGCGGCGGAGCGATGCCGGCAAGAAGATGAGCGTTCCATCGTCACTCACGGGAATGTCAAAACTTATAAATGAGAAACTTGAGAGTGATAATTTTCTTCTTCCCCTTTATTTTCGTTATTTTCATTATTTTTTCATATATTTATATTTTGACCCCTCAAGTATTGAATTTTTTTAAAATTGACCCTGTGCATGTCGGAATTTCAGACTCGCGTGTCGGAGCGTGTCGAGAAGAGTTGACCACGTGTCGGATTTCCCGACACTCGTCAACCGCGTGTCGGAACGTGTTGGAGCTTGTTGGACACGTGTCGGAGTGTCGGACACGACACGAAGACTTCTGGAGAGTATTGGTGCTTCTTAGACTACCGGTTCCGATATTCCATATTATCTTATAATTAATATATACACATCAAATAAGCAACAAATGCTCCACTAAATATCATAGAAAGAATTCTACGTTGGATTTCTACTCGAGATAAGCTCTTTGGGTCAAGAAATGGGAACATTTCTTAAAAGTATCTCATCCGAGTGTAAAGAAAGTGTATTGACCGAATCGAGGAGATGAGCTTAACCAGATGCGTTGAAATTAAGCTAATTAATGGGCCGAATTGAACCTCCAAGCCAGCCCATGAATAAAAGAAAAAATAATTTTTTCATGTGAAATTAATTGTGCCTAGACTGACCCAAGAAGAAAATTGCTTATCCAAACTTGTCTATTGGGCCTCTGCGGATTAGGCCCAATGGGCCAACCAGTCTATAACCAGATTCTATGTGGAAGCTCGTGTAGTTTTTTTTTTTAATTGCTGAACGAGAGGAAAAGACAGAGGACATTATTTATAATTTTTAGATTTTTTTTTACCGAAATAATGTCAACACTGATTATTTTCATTTTGATTTGCCCTCACAAAGTCATCAAACCTAATAAGCAATTCTGAAATTATGAAAATGCAGTTATTATAGACAAACAAAGCCCGTGTCAGTTCTATTTTTGTCTTATTTTCCAAACGTAAGAACACTAATTCATTTCTTATAAGGTTCAATGATCAAAATTTACCCCCGCTAAGAAAATTATCTAGGTCGAAAGAGCAAATTAATCAATTTTGGTGGAAAGAAATTACAGTCCAAATACAAATTTCCCCATGATGCAATCCTCATAGCCATCGAAAATTAATATGGCATTATCCAACCCCAAATGTTCTTTGTTAAATTGGATAGATAATTCCCTGTTTTATTGTTTTTTTTTTTTTTTGATTTGGTATTGCGATATTTCTTTTCCATATTAATCTTGTTATTCCACTCACAAGATCATTTATTTTTAAATCAGAAACAATATGCCATACAATACAAATGATATTCTTTAATTCTATATTTATGCATATCACTATCAACTATTACAAAAAAAGAAAATTATTGGTTAATATATTGTGAATTATTGATCATTATGGACTCCTGAAAATATATTCGTTAATATATTGTGAATTATTGATCATTATGGACTCCTGAAAATATATTCGTTAATATATTGTGAATTATTGATCATTATGGCCTCCTGAATTTATTAGATTTATTTTCTGAACGTTTTGTTGTGAATTAGTCATTAATGAAGGACACGCCCAAACAAAAGCCATCAAATTTGACCCAAAAAAAAAAAAAAGGCCATCGAAGAGCTCCAATATATGGCCCGGATCTTCTTAATTTTTTCAAAAAAAAAAATATTATTACAAAGAAAGAACCAAATACATTGGAAATTTGAAATCCGAGCTTAGATATATGAAGTACCTTTTTTATTCTTAGGTTAAAAGAGAAAGGGAGCTGGCTTACAAGGAATGAAGAAGTTAGAGTCATATTTCAAATGGCAAAGATTGAGTAAAACCAATTTATCATAAAATATTTTAATCAAATAGTGAATACAAACTATTGGTAAAACTACCTCTTTATGCATTCCTCCAAAGATCAACAATCCACCATCAACGCCTGAAGCCGCTCCGCCGCGCGCCTCGATTCCACCGATGAGCCGCCGCGGCGCTCGAGAGAGAGGTTCGAGCTCCGTCTCCACGCGGCCGCTTCCTCGAGGAAGACGCGGAGGACACCTGGCCTAGCCGAACGAAAGCAAGCGAGAAAGAGAGAAGAAGAAGAAGGAGAAGAAGACCATCGTCGACGGCTTGGGGGCTGGGTTCGCTCGCCTTCGGCTTCGCCACCCCTTCACCATCGAGCAACCGTCGCGCGCGGCCGCCGGAGGTTAGTTTTTGGGTTGTCACCGCCGTCGCTTCCTCCCACGACCAGTTTTGCCGGACCTCGCCAAAGCTCCGCACCTCCGCAACCTCCGATCGACGGTGACCCTCGACGCCACGGGAGCCCGAGCTGCAACACGCCCGAGCGACCTCCCTGCTGCTTTTTTTTTTTCCTTCTGCAGAGCCCCTGTCACCGCTGCTCCTGGTCCGAGCTTGCTGCTGCGCCCCGCTTCATCCGCAAGGCCCGTAGCAGCCGCTTGCTAAGCTACCCGCCCCTTTCTTACTTGGGTCGTTCTCTCGAAATGGGTTAGGGTTTTCAGCTTATCTGGCGTGCTATTCACATCTTCTGTTTGTGATGACTTCGAACTTGGTTTCGGCCCAAATTTCGAGGAAAGGGTCGATGGTCGACACCCTTCCCCTGGTGTTGTTCATTCAACTAGTGTTGTTATGGATGAGAACTTGGGTCAACCTTCCTCGTCTGCTGATGCCTTGCGCAACGATACCCAGCTGCTGCAACCTCCTCGTGCTCCTGTGGGTTCTAGGGATAGAAGCCGAGGACGCTCTCGATCAAAGCACCCTCAGCCAAGAAGGGAGGACCCGCAGAAAGAAGCTGTCCGAACTTGGGCTAGCGTAGCTAAGGTAGCTACCAAAGGCTATGCTTTGCAATATATTCCACCTACCTATGTTAACAATAGGCCGGTTGTTGAGCTAACCGAAGACATTATTGAGGCGGTTGATCCTAAATTGTATGATTGTCTCGTGGGTTATTTCATTGGAAGGCGAGTTCTCTTCAAGGTTACTGAAGCGGCTCTCAAGAAAGCCTGGGGATCTAATCTCGTTGATGTTATGTCCAATGGACAAGGGTTCTTCTTCTTTCACATTCCTGATGCAGACTTTCGGAGGAACTTGCTAGATGGGGGTCCTATTTCAGTCTCTAGGATTCCGCTAGTGCTGCAGCAGTGGAGACTGGATCTGGAGCTTAAGAAAGACTCTCACCTAACGGTTCCTGTTTGGATTAAACTTAAATTCCTCCCGCCTTCCTTCTGGTCTACTCAAGGAATAAGCAAGGTTGCTAGTGCAGTGGGAAGACCTTTATACGTTGATCAAAGAACAGAGCAGATGAAGATGTTCTCTTTTGCAAGAGTTTGTGTGGAAATCACAGCCAAACTTCCCACTTGTGATGTCATTGAAGTGTCTAACAATGAAGTATCCTCTCTGGTAGAAGTTGAATATGAATGGAGGCCTGTGGCATGCTCAGGTTGTGGCATTTTCGGTCACAAATGCCCACCTGCTCCAATTCGGTCTGCAGCTGCTGCTGCGAAGGACTCGGCATCTGCTCCTCAGAACATGCCTTCCCTTGTTCTTCTTGTCCCATCAGTGCCCCCTGTTGTGGTGGATGGCCAACCAAAACAAATGATGGCTCCGACGGCTGATCCCCCTCTTTTGGATAACAGGTCAGATACTGCTCTAGTAAACCCTAGTATTCAAACTGCTGCTAAGCCTCATCCGGCAATTCCTGCTGGTGAACCTTCTTAGACTCGTGATGCGGAATGCTCTGGTCTTAGTGGATCTCAATATCACCAGCCTACCTTAAATGCTGATCCGGTTATTGCCTCTTCCATTCCTGCATCCGATTCAGGATGGAAGCAGGTCAAGGAAAAAAAAAAAGATGAAGCCCCCTTCTTCGAAGGCTGCTGCCTCCTTTTCTTTGGACCCTCCTTTTGGTGGCGGCAGTCCTTAAATTTGAAAGACTCCACCTCTGCTCCACCAATTCGCAAGCCTCAAGGAAGTTCCAGGACTTCTAAGAAGGTTGACTCTTGTTCTTCCCATGCGGTGGCTTTGCCCGATCCTGCCGTGCCCCACGCTAGTTTGGAAGATGAGATTGTTGAATCTAGTGTCTATGCTGGTTCGGTTAAGGATGATCTTTTATCTACTTGCCCCTGTTCTCCAAGAGTCTTGTTGGCCAATGCTGGAACTGAATCATTACAAGATAAGTTGGAGAAGCTTCTCCCTGACCCTCCTACTTCGGTAGTGCCTGCTTTGGCTTACAACCGACGCAGGTCTTCAAAGAAGAGGTAACTTCGCTCCCTCTTTTATAATTATGCTTTTTGGATTTTGGAATATCAGGGGTATGCTTAACCCTGTCAGAAAGGCAGAAGTCAGGCATTTTGTTACTTCTAATAATTTGGCCTTCATTGGCCTTGTTGAGACTAAGGTCCCAAAGAATCTTTTTGGTTCTATCTCCTCTCTTTTGCTTAAAGACTGGAATTGGGATGCGAACTATGACTTTTCCTCTCGGGGTAGAATTTGGGTGGGCCGGAACCCCGAGTTTTTGAGTTTGAATATTCTATCTATGAATGACCAAGCTGTGCATGGTCACATCAAATTCATCCAGTCTGGTTTGGAGTATTATGTCTCTGTTATCTATGGTGAACATACCTATATCCGGCACCGGCCTTTGTGGGAGGACCTCCTCCGTCTGAATGCTCTCTTTCAGAATTCAGCTTGGATTGTAGCGGGGGACTTCGATGCAATTAAAGATCCCTCGGATCGTGTTGGGAGTTCGAATAATTGGATACCTTGTTTTGATGAACTCAGCCAGTGCTTAGCTCAGACTGACCTGGAAGATCTCAGATAAGTTGGCCTTCGTTATACTTGGTCCACTTCAAGTGGTACTCATAGGAAGATGAGAAAAATTGATCGTGTTTTGGTGAATTTGAGATGGAACTTGGATTTCTCCTTTTCGGAAGCCTCGTTCCTAAATCCCGATATATCTTATCATACTCCTATGATAGTGAGAGTTCTAAACCCTGTCTTTAAAAGAAAGCCTTTCAAGTACTTTGACTTTTGGGCTAATCATCCAGACTTTCCCTCCATAGTTCGACAGACTTGGGATAGCCCTGTGAGAGGGACTCCTATGTTCAGACTGGTTTCCAAGCTTAAGGCTATGAAGTGTCGCCTGAAGCTTTCTCTAATATCTCTCAGAGAACGGCAGCAGCTAGGGACGCCTTGCAGTCCACCCAGCTTGGTATTCAACTTGACCCTAATAATGTCTATTTTGCTAAGCTTGAGAAGGAGCAGAGACGTGCTTTTGTACACCTTCGTGGTCAAGAGGAATCCTTCCTTAGACAAAAATCTAGAGTTCGATGGCTTAAGGAAGGGGATCGGAACTCTAAATTCTTTGACCTTGCAGTAAAGAGGAGACAACTCACTAATAGAATCCTCTCGGTTAAGGATCCTTCGGGCTCATTGATCACGGACTCTGACTTGGTGCCGCAAGTCTTCATTTCCTTCTTTTCGGATCTCCTCTCTCCTCATACGACACTCTCCAAGCCTTCTTTGCAGGAACTTAAAAAGTTCATTCGGTATCCTCTCAAGGACGACTAGATTTGTTTCCTCTCTTCCTCGGTCTCTGACTTTGAGATAAAGAATACTCTCTTTTCTGTTGCAAGAGGCAAAGCCCCGGGTCCAGATGGATTCTCTACTGAGTTTTTTAAGACTAACTGGAACATCGTGGGTTCGTTGGTTTTGGAGGCGGTTAGAGATTTTTTCACCTCGGGTCGCCTTCTTAGGGAAGTCAATAATACAATCCTTGCCTTGGTGCCAAAAATCCGTAACGCTTCTGTCGTTTCGGACTTCAGGCCCATAGCGTGCTGCAACACTATTTATAAGGTCATCACAAAGATTATGGGTAATCGATTGGCTGGAGTTCTGAAAGACCTGATAGATCCTTCTCAGAACGCTTTTATTAAGGGTAGAAGAATTCGAGATAATATTCTTTTGGCCCAAGAACTATTTACTAGATTCCACCTCGACCCTCACCTTCCCAAATGTGCTATTAAGGTGGACTTTCAGAAGGCCTATGATACTATAGACTGGGACTTCCTTGAGCTTACCCTTTTGGCTTTTGGTTTTCCGCCTTCGTTTATTCATCTTATTATGATTTGCGTTCGAACGCCGAAATACTCAATTTCTATTAATGGTGAGCTCCATGGTTTCTTCCCGGGAGGTCGGGGCTTGCGACAAGGGGACCCAGTGTCTCCCTACCTTTTCACTCTGGTGATGGAAGTGTTCTCGAGGATTCTAACTGATCGGACCTCGGCAAAGAGCTTCAAATATTATTGGAGGTGCAAATCGGTTAAGCTCTCTCAAATTTTCTTTGCCGATGATGTTTTTCTCTTTTGTCAAGCCGATTGGGCCTCGGTGGCTTTACTTAAGAGAGGACTGGATATTTTTTCTTCCTGGAGTGGACTGTTGCCTAACAAAAACAAGAGCGAGATATTTCTTTCCTGTGGGTCTCCGTCCCTTCGCAATAACATTTTACTGGTTTTTGGCTTTAATGAAGGCAAGCTTCCGGTTCGGTATTTGGGTGTTCCCATTATATCTTCCAGACTTGGCAGAGCGGATTGTATTACTCTGATAGATCATATCACAGCTAGGGTCCAGTCTTGGGCTCACCGGTTTCTTTCTTTTGTTGGAAGACTCCAACTCATAAGGTCAGTCTTACAATCTATTCAAGCCTTCTGGCTAGTGTGTTTACATTGCCTACCTCGGTGTTGATAGACATCGAGCGCATTTTGAGACAATTTCTTTGGAAGGGTTCTTCTCTTGGCCGTGGTGGTGCTAAGGTCTCGTGGGACGACGTTTGTTCCCCAAAAGCTTAAGGGGGTCTAGGCCTTCGAAAATTGAAAGATTGTAATTGAGCGGCCGTACTTAAATATATTTGGATTCTCTTCACGGATAAAGAATCATTGTGGTGCCGTTGGATCCATTCAAACTTTTTAAAAAATGATAGCTTTTGGTGTTCTTCCTGTCCTACTATATACTCTTGGGCATGGAAGATAATTTTGCTTTTAAGAAGAGATTTCCGTCTTTCTTTCTTCTGGGAAACCGGAAATGGTCTCTCAGTTTCCTTATGGCATGATCATTGGCATCTTCGTGGCCCCCTGAACTCTTTCGTACCAGCTTCTCTTATGGACAATTTGGAGCTTCCGAGCTTTGCAGTGGTCGCCGATCTTTTTACCCCGAGGGGCAGTGTTCTTAGATCCCTTTTGGAAGATTGGGGACTCATCCTCCCAACCCTATCCCTATCCCGTGACAGGTTCTCCTGGCAGGGTGATTCCTCCGACTCCTTCTCCATCGCTTCAGCTTGGAATATTATCAGAACGAAGAAGGACCGCATTCCTTGGGCGACCTTCGTTTGGGACAACACTATTGCACCTAGATTCCAATTCAACTTGTGGTTAATCTTCAAGAATTGTCTTCCTACTCAAATGCTTCTCCTATTCTATCATAGGATTGATTATGAAGTATGCGCTTTCTGTGGGGTCCTGCCAGACTCAATTGACCATTTGTTCTTCGATTGCCCCATTTCTGCAACTCTAGCTTTTTTTTGGGCGGCCAGGTGTAATCTTCATTGGCGCAATGGATCATGGAAAGATAACCTCTCTTGGGCCTTGAAATTCTTGAAAGGTAAAGACTTCTACCATTCGATCGCTCGGTTCTCGTTTGGTGTCTTGTGTTACCTTATTTGGAAAAAGAGGAATAATATCATCTTCAGAGGGGAAGCTTTCGTTGTCTTAGCAATGAAGAATCACCTAATCAAGCTAGTTAAGGACAAAGCCTTAACTTTTTCTAATGTTCCAATCTCTCCAAGGAATAGTAGGATTCAGAGAGGATGGGGCTTAGACCCCTCGGTTTTCATTGATCGTCACTCTCCCTCCTAGGTCTACTCGTGCCTACTATCTTCAGCTGATGCCCAACTACTTCGGCTCTCTTTTGTGGTTGCCGGGTTTTGTAGTTGTGGGTTTTCTTCGGTGTTTGGCTCTTGTAGTCTGTTCGCTGTGTTGCTTGTACCTTTTATCGGCTCCCTCTCACTCTCTTGCTTTTAGCTTCTAAAGTGTGAGTTTTTTTTTGCACCGATCTTTTGTACATTTGTCCTAAGTTTAATATAATCTTACTCTTACCAAAAAAAAAAAAAAAAAAACTATTGGTAAAACTTCACAATCCCCAAAAAAAAAAAAAAAAAAAAAAAAAATGCATGTGGGAAGAGTTGAAAAAAATATTTCTGGATTTAAAAATTTTTAGGAAGGTTACTATGGGATGTAAAAGATTCAAATATGAATATCAAAATATTAAATTATTAATTTACACAATTAATTTATAATATTGAATCAAATAATTGATTTGGAAAAGAAGATAAATGATCGAGAATCCTAAGAGGTTGTTTTTGCTATTTAGCGGTATAGCTGAGTTTCTTTAAATTATACGGGCTTCCAAGTTGATATTTAAACATTCTTATCTTCATATTTTAAATATTCTAAAATGATTTACAAGCACAAGATATTTATATAACTTCTCATTTTCTCGTGAAACTTAGGTTCATTTGTTACTTTTTCATATTTCAACAAGCACTTGATATTTATGTAGCTTCCCATTTTCTTATAGAACTTTATCTTAGCGTTTATTTAGCGAAAAATTATGCTTCAAAAAAATTTTTATAAAAATGATTATTTGTATCACTTATAAAAATATATAAACGAAAAAAATTTTCATCATTAGCGAAAATATTTAAACATAAATTATTGCGGATAATAAAAATATATATTGTTGATTAATTATTCTAAATGACACGATTAATCTGTAATTTTTTTTTTTCATTTTTTGCATAATTTTCTCACCAAATCAATGGTCTTGCAACCATCATTCTTGCCCTCCGACGCCACACCAGGAAGAAGAGGAGGCAGGGACGACCGACGTCGTTGGCGCACAAGTCCGCGTTGATTCGATTACCCTTTGACCACTTCATCGTTTCGGATTCTTCTTCCTCGTCTCCGAATTTCAGGGTACGTTTCTCCTCTTTATCTCCCCATTTCCAGAGAACTTTCTTTTGGCTCGGTTGGCATCTGGGTCCGGTCTTGTTGCTGGAGATTCTTTGCGGTTGACGTTAGATCGGGTTCGGCGAGATCGAGATTGGATCTGGGTATTGCTCGATTTCTCTGTTGGATGTCGATGCGTGGAATTTCCATTGATCTTGCCCGCTAGATCAGGGTTTATGTTCTTGGTCTTGGAGTTCTTGGGGGCGCTTCTTGTTTTGGTAATGGCATCGCGAGATTGAGACTTGTGCAAATTTTCTTTGCATCGTCACCCTTTAGTTGCTATCGAATGGGTAATTTGATGTGTCTACAGAAAAGAGTGATGGTCCTGTCTTTAGCCTTGACTTGAGGATGGCAATCTTGGGTTATCCCTGGTTTTTCCCTCTTCTTGTTTTTCCCGGGAAAATTTGGTATTTCCCAGCTTAGGGTGCTTTCCGTAGCTTGTAGATGGCTGTTTGTTTATAAAAGGAAGTTCTTTATCCCTTTGTGAAATTGTCTTTTGCCTTTGAGTGATGAACACAAAAAAATAGATTTGTGTCCTCAGTAGACAAAAAAGAACTGGTTGATTGCTACATAATGCTTCTTGCTAGTGTTCTAATGGAAGATGAAGTTGTCTTCACCATATTGCTTTTCATTTTGGGCCCAGAAAACCTAATTCTTGATCAACTGTGAATGTATCATTTTGTAACACATTGAATTTGAGGACAGTGTGCTTGAGTGTGAAATTCGCAGAATCTCTTTCTTGACCCAAAAGTAAGAAAGGATAATGATTCCTGCGCAGAGAATCTTTTGCATGAAAAATCTGCTTGACTAGTAGCCTCCTTGCATAATGATTTGGGTGAAGAAATGTGGTGTTCTCACCCCAATATATCCCTGATTCAAGGAACTGGATCTAACGTTTGGTGAATTGTAATTAGTCTACAGTCTTACAACTTTTATCAAGTCTATTCCCAGATCGAGATTGATGCCTTTATTGGCTGTTTTATGGTGTCTGATATTTGTCTTTTGCACAACGAACTTTCTCTTGCTCAGCTGATGTCTGAGCCAATATTAGTCGAGCTTTCAACATATTCAATCCTCTGAAGGGACTTTCATGTTAACTTGGGAGAACAATTGATTGTTTCCTGTGCACTCAGCCTCATTATGGAATCCAACCATGAACAGGGATGCTAAGTGCAATCCTTTACTTAAATTAGATCTGATTAAGACATGCCAATACTTCTATTAAAGCTTTATGATATAGTTGACTAGTTGTATGTCTTGGGTACAATCTGTTACTTCGTCATCTGGAATCTTACCGAAGCCATTCCAGGTATCCTGAAATATGGGTTTAATCTATTTTCGTTACGCTAACATGCTGCCATCATGGTGCTGGCAGATGTTGCTGTTCTGATTTACTAGAAAATGAACAAGCAGAATTATTAAAATAAACAGCTGTTTTCGACAGATTTTAAGATGAACGGGAGGATGAACAGGCGGGGCCATAAAGAGCCAATGTTCACGCGGATGGTGACTTCTGTGTTCAGGTTTGCGCGGGTTGCGGAGTTCGAGATACTGTTCTTCCTTTTCTTCTTCATTGCCTTCCTCATCTTCAAGGACCTGGTGAGTCTTCCTGTCTTCCTTACTGTCTTGTTTCCCCCATGAACTTGCAGTAATCTTGAAGTTGCGAAACCACATGATTCATAGAGACAATTTATGTCCTGGACTCAATCTGTGACTACTATTCAACTTTGGAGACCTAGATATAGGAAAAAGGATGCATCTATTTGAATCAGTCTTAGCTCCATATGAAATTATTTGGCAGGCAGTTTAGTGGTGAATATTACCCTTTTCGCTATGTTGGTACGAAACTTGTTGTCCTCTGAAAGCATGTCATCTGATATTGGAGAGCGCTACTTCACATTGATCATCAGGACTAAAGATTAAGCTTTGTACTGATCATGTTTGGCTTCATTCATTTGCAGACATCTCGGCCCGAATACAACCAAATCCTCGTAAAGAAGCCGGGTGGGATCGATTTGTGGCCTTACTAGCTCAAACCAAATGTATGCTGTCTTTCATTTTCCTTTTTGGTCTTTTTTCCCCACTCGCGGTAAAAAATCTTGCTACACATAATGAACTGAGAGTGGGATGATTGGGAAGATGTAAATTTTCGAAATTATCACCAGAAACTAACCTCTAACTGGGATCTCACCCTTGTATGCTGGGATTACAGAGTCTTTCTCTGTTTTATGTTGATATTTGGTTTATGGAGCTCCATCATCTCAGTAGTTCCTGAGAAGCAACGCCAGACAATAGATGTGCACTGGGACTTGCTTTCACTGTTTCAATAATTTGAACTCTGAGCTACTTCACTTCTCCTTCACATCATTTCAATTTGTACAGTTAGCTCAATGATTCACTCTTCTCTCTCTCTCTCTCTCTCTCTCTCTCTCTCTCCCCCCCATTTCTATTTTTACACTTTGCTAAAACAGCAAATTTTTCAAATACTTGTATATTAAGACTGATTTGTGTTGCCGAACCCTTTCACTCGTTCGCAAATTTTTCAAATTTTGGTAAAGCTTAATATATTCTTACTTCACCAAAAAAAAAAAAAAGAGACTGATTTTTGAAATCTATATACTATGCAATGTGGTGGACTAAGTATTTAAACAAGTGGGTCATACTTAAACATTTAATAAGAGCGATACATGCCTTCGTACATCAATTTTGAAAAATTGGCATTAGGACATGGTTGATAACCCAATTAAGTTCGAATTGAAGATTGAGCACTTCATGAGATTAAACTGTTCACTTACCCCTACTCACATTCGAGAAGATTAGTCTTTTGAGTACTTCCCTTTCAGATTATTTGGTACTTTTAAAAGTCAAGCAAAAAAGAGGAATTAAGCAATAGGGTGTTTTTCGTCAAAATTTGTGCATGGCAGATCATGTTGTGATACATAGGACAATTGATGATAACTAGATTGTCATGACCGAAATTCCAAGCAAGACTTAATCAAGAGGATTCGGTTGCATTTTCACTTAAATATTTAGGCTTTTATTAATTTAATTAAAGGGTTTACAATTGAATTCAAATACTGTACACTATGATCATCGTCATTCTGGATCCAGTCTTTCGCATTAGAGTCCCCGACTATCTCACAATAATGCCCTCACAAATTACAAAATCCTCATTCTTTTCCCCTCCTTTTTTAAAAAATTTGCAAGCATCGAAGCTAAACCAACCAAAAATCTTCGGATAATTGAAACGTTCGCGTTCATATGTATTTGCTTTTTTTCCTCAACAGACAAAATGCAAAATTCTGGATTGAGCAAAACAAAAATTGACAGCATGAACTATTTTATTTCCACTGTCAGAAATTAAATCTGAGAAAGCTCAGTCTATGACCTACTCATTTCAATGACAAAATAATTTTTTGGAAATATCCATGGTGGTGAAGGACCTAACTCTCGTGGCCCGACCCCCCGTGCCCCACCATGTACCACAAATTCAGCTTTTGCCTTTGCTTGATTTTCGATTCTAATCCCTTTTGAGAATGGCGTAGTTGGTATCCAATCCAGCACCAATATTTATTTTCCTTTTTTGTACATTAGTAATGGAAATTTTCAGTTACATAATTTGAAATGATTATATTCGTGTTACTATTTTCAATTTTTTAGGTTGGACCTTCTGAGAATTCAAATGTCAAATTATCCAAAAACAAGATGAGATTCATCGCCCTTTATTTTACACTCTTTCTCCCCTAAGAGTGTTAACGAGTAGGCTGCGCTTTTGCCAATCAAATTAACTTTTGAGTTCATATAAAAGCTTGCAAAATAACTATTTGTCCATTTAATTCAACAAGTTTGAAAATTTCCTAGTCTACCATTATTGTTTTCAAGACCCTCTTTGAGAGAAAACACCAAAAAACTCCAAAAGTTATTGCACTTCCTAAACCTTTTAATTATGTTGATTTACTCATGAGCATTTTTTTACATTTTGCCAATTGTTGAAGTAGATATCGGTTGTCTTATATAACACAGTTGGTATTGACATAAAATTTTTTAATTTGTTAACAATTTTTTTTATCAATTTTTTTTCTTTCTCCTTTCTTTTTCTCAAGGCTGATTGCCGACCACAAGCCATGGCCAACGAGGATTGGCCTCGCCCGCCATAAAGGAGGGTTGACCTTGTCGGGCTACACCTAGGCGAGTGCCCCCCTCACTAGATGTAGCGAGGCTAAATCTAGTAAGGGGCACATCGGATTGATTGGATAAACTTGATTGATAAAATGTGAAAATATCTAAGATTAAATTAACATAATTAAAATGTTTATGATTAAATCAGTACAAATGCATTAGCATTATAAGTTTTTGGGCACCTTGCCTTTGGACCTAAGTTAGTTTTTGAAGCACTAATCTTTTGTACGTAGAGTACTTATTTTTATCATATACTAATATAGATAATCAGTGTATATCAATTTATCGTCATTATAAAGTTCATGGTATAATTGCCGGACGCGGCCGGAGCTGTTCCATGTGATGACAAAATTTGCCGTCCCCAATAATTGAAACCCTAGCTTAGCTTGGAATCTACTTTTTCCCTTTACTGTTTTTCATTTCATATTACTTTATTTTTACTTTATCACTGCGATTTAGTTATTAAATGTATTATTACAAAATTCATGCGCGTAGTGTAGAAATTGACTCGATGGCAAACATGTGATTTACATGAAGACTAGTCAGCATTTTCCTATTAAAATAATCCTAGAAAATCTCGAAATTATCGATTAATTATATTAAATGGAAGAGTATCCGCCGTATATGTCATTTTCTATTTGTCGATTAGATATCCTTTTGACCATGGTTTTCCATACCAAAGAGCGCACGGAACTTTATATTAAATTATTAATTGTATTTTTCAGTTCTAAAATTAGTGTTGATTTTGTATATATCTCCACATCGACGTGCACGCAACGAATATTGATTGTTGTCGCTTCAAGAGTGTATTTGACGCACGTTAAACAAATTCATTTGTTTGAAATTTTCCCTTGAAAAAAATGTTTTAAGTATAAAAAATTATGAGATATTTAGTGTTAATACCGTTAAAATCTCAATCTATTTACTTCAAGCTAATTTTCCACTCATAAAAAATCTCAAATCAAAATCCACATGACGTGTTTATTTGGAACTAATTTTCATCACACAGAAAATTCCAAAATGGTACCCTTAATCCAAATTTTCCCTCCATCTCTAACCTCAAATTTATAAGGGAGTATAGATTCGAATTAGGATTAGCGGTTTGAGATTTTTTTTTTTAGGAGTATCAATTTGAGGTTTTTCATGAGATGGAAATTAGTGTTGATTAAATGTGTCATGATGTGCCAATTTCGAATCGGTACGAGATTTAGATGTTCTATGAAGGTAACATGTACAAGTCACAAGATTCACGAAAATTAGATTCTACTCCCGATTTTTGAATTGTACGAGATTTGATAATTCTAGCTATTGGCTCAATTTGTTTCGCAAAGAAAACAAATGATTAGCAAAATATTTTCCGAAAAAATGATCACATTTATCATTCGAACTAATTAGCCAATGAAAAAAATTTTTATTATCTACAATAATTTAAATTTAAAAACATTTGTGGACAATTAAAACATTTTAAATTCTTTTATTGTCCTAAGCGATAAAAACAAATGATCATTTTTTGAAACAATATTTTTTAAATTATTTACGTTATGCATGCGAAACAAAGGGAGCCTTTGAATTTTTTTTTTATTTCTGTAATCTCCAATTTTGGTGTTAGGCTTTAATTTCAAATAATTTTCAGACAGCCCTGGTTAATTTGATTTAAAAAAAGTAATTGGGGGAATTTTCTTGGATAAAAGTTGGAGAAAAGGCTATATATATATATATATATATATATATATAATCCCCTTGATGCTAGATGTTGCTGAGGTGGGTGAGGGTGAGGAAAAGGCTGTCATCCAGGTCACCCTATCATTTCTCCCGGTGGTGAAAATAATTCCTGTCCTCTCAAATTCCTCCCCCCCTCAAATTTTCCATCTCTCTCTCTCTCTCTCTCCTTCATTTCATTTGCATTTCAGAATCATTCCGAACCCCTCTCTCTCTCTCTCTCTCTCTTCCCTATATAAATTACACTCTCGCTCGCCATCCCTGCCTCTCTCTCTCTCTCTCTCTCTCTCTTTCCCTCCGTTCTTGAAGCAGTCCTCCTCCGTCGCGTCGAGGCCGTCGAGTCGCGAGTGCCGCCGGAGCCGCCGCGATCCCGAGGTGGGTTTTGGTTCTTCTCCGTCTTTCGGGCCTCCCCGATCCGGGTAGAGCCCCGATCCGCGTTAAATTTCGCTCATTTCTTCCCATTTGGCCGTAGATCTAGATGCCCGCGACTGTGGTTTGGTCCCGCCTTCTCGTTCTCGGTTCTTGTGGGTTGCCGGCGAGTTTTGCGTTGCTTTCTGGGTAGATCGGATCGGGTGGGATTCGGATGTGGGAATGTTGGTGGATATCTGTTGGGTTTTGATGCTTTTGTGGGCTGATTTCTTGGTTCTTGCGGGTGCTGGTGCTGCCGATCTATGGTCTGTAGTGATTTGTTTTGAGTGAATCGAGGGTCATCTCTGTGATTGACGATAGATCCGATCCTGCCGAGTGTTTCTGCTTCCTGTTGAATACGTCTGGCTAATTGTCTCGTGCATGATCGGGTGCGTTGATCTGTTTGGTATCGTTTTCCCGTTTCTTGATCCGTGTGTTGGTTTGATTTGGTGATATGTTTGACAGGCATTCTTTCGGTTTTGAGCATTGTATTTTACTTGAAACTGTTTGAATTTCTAAAGATTAGTGACATCATCTTGAACGTGCAGGACAATGAAAAAAGAATTCTCCCTTTTGGGCTGGAAGGGAAAATGAATTCTTGATGCTTGAATTGTATAAACGTAAATTTACTAGAGTGTCTGAAAAAAAAAATCAAAAAATTAGTGCTTTTGAATTCAGATCTTAGCAATCAATCAAGAAAACATGTTGGAAATGTCGAAATGCTCTTGTTCATTTAAAGTGGCGAGTAATCTTTTGTGACTTGGTTGATCTCATTATTTGTGTAGCTATTTGCAGGTTAATATTTCTTAAAGATGGCCGATGCTGAGGATATTCAGCCCCTCGTTTGCGATAATGGGACTGGAATGGTGAAGGTCGGTGACTGCCATTGTTTGTAGAAGTGCATTAAGTTTATATTCCTGGATCTTGAAGTATGTAGAGATAATTTGAACTCGTTATTGTATCTTCGCAGGCTGGCTTCGCTGGTGATGATGCACCAAGGGCAGTCTTCCCCAGTATTGTTGGTAGGCCCCGGCACACTGGTGTTATGGTTGGAATGGGTCAGAAGGATGCCTATGTTGGTGACGAAGCTCAATCTAAAAGAGGTATTCTTACCTTGAAATATCCCATCGAGCATGGTATTGTCAGCAACTGGGATGACATGGAGAAAATATGGCATCACACCTTCTACAATGAGCTCCGTGTTGCTCCAGAAGAGCATCCTGTCCTTTTGACTGAAGCGCCTCTTAATCCAAAGGCTAACAGAGAGAAGATGACCCAAATCATGTTTGAAACTTTCAATGTGCCGGCCATGTATGTTGCCATTCAGGCTGTTCTGTCTCTTTATGCCAGTGGTCGTACAACCGGTGGGTAATTTTTTTCTTTTCCTCAATTTCGAGCCAGTCAATCCTGCCATTTTTTTTTTTTTCAATTGAAGTCAAGTTTCCCATTCTTAAATGTTCTTTTTCTATTGGAACAGGTATCGTGCTTGATTCTGGTGATGGTGTGAGTCACACTGTCCCAATCTATGAAGGTTATGCTCTTCCCCACGCCATTCTCCGTCTTGATCTTGCTGGTCGTGATCTCACTGATTCCCTGATGAAGATTCTTACTGAGAGGGGTTACATGTTCACCACCACTGCTGAACGGGAAATTGTCCGTGACATGAAAGAAAAGCTGGCTTATGTTGCCCTTGACTACGAGCAAGAGCTGGAAACTTCTAAGAGCAGCTCTTCTGTTGAGAAAAACTATGAGCTGCCTGATGGACAAGTCATCACAATCGGGGCCGAGAGGTTCCGTTGCCCAGAGTCCTCTTCCAGCCATCATTGATTGGAATGGAAGCTGCTGGAATTCATGAAACCACCTACAACTCCATCATGAAGTGTGATGTGGATATCAGGAAGGATCTTTATGGCAATATTGTGCTTAGTGGTGGTTCCACCATGTTCCCTGGTATTGCAGACAGGATGAGCAAGGAGATTACTGCTCTTGCTCCAAGCAGCATGAAGATTAAGGTGGTAGCACCGCCAGAGAGGAAATACAGTGTCTGGATTGGAGGGTCGATCCTTGCATCTCTCAGTACCTTCCAGCAGGTAAATATTTTTATTTGTTCAAGTTCTTTTTACTTAATTCTTCTGTAGTTAGTCATGGTATTTATAATCATGTTGGCTTTTTGCTTGGCAACGAGTAATGACCCTGTGCTTTATGTTTAAATTACCAGATGTGGATTTCCAAGGGCGAGTACGATGAATCCGGTCCTTCAATCGTCCACAGGAAGTGCTTCTAAATCCAATAAAGTCGAAGTCTTGGTGAGTCATTATGTCGGAATTTCCTGTCCTTTCATGCGAACTCAAGCTTCATTACATAGAAGATGGAATTGGTGGAGAGCATGTTGGGGGTTTTTATGTACCATAGCTTTTCGAGAAGTATGATTCAGATTGTTGTCGCCATGTCTGAGAAGCAATGCTGTCGTAGTCCTCTCTGTATGTGGTGAGCAGAACATCGGTTTTGAAGTTGTTGCTAGTCAGCCAGTCTCTTTCTAGGATGTTTTAAAAGGAGCTGGGAGTGTTGTTTTTCTCTTACTTCGTTTGCTCATTTTGGTGATATATAAGTTTTTTTCCCTGGAACAGTAATGTCAATATTGTGTGAGGAATATTGTATGCCGTTTGAGGTTGGGTACTCATTAAAGTTTCTTGGTAGAGATCTGCTTCTGTCTGTTATAATCTCGACTCTTGTTCAGAACATGCTGTCGCAGGGATGTAGTTGCTAGCATTTTGGCTTGAGACTTGGATCGAATGTGTACTTGATATCTGCGTGAAGGTTCTTGATGGGATTCTTGCTCGAACTTGCTTTGTCTATATTATCCATTGGAACTGAGAATTCAAAGGGTGCGTCGCCAGTCTTGAAAATGGAAGGAAATTCGATCGATTTGAGTATATACTGTTATGCCTATGTTCATGTGGGTTATAAGTTTCATCAGGAGATTGGGAAAGCATGAAAGCATATAAGGACCGTCGTATGCTTTGTCAGTGTCACAAGCGGTTTGTGATATGATGAATCAGTGCTCTCTTAACATAAACTAGTCAAAGTGGTGGATCTGGTGGGGTTATACAATGCAGGGTTAGTGACTTATGCTCGACTCGATCCGATTCATATTGTCAAAATATTTTCATATTTAACTAAATCTAATAAAAATTCATGCTCAAATTGAGGTGAGAGAGCGGAATGAGCCAACACAAGATTAAGGGTTTGTTTGGCAACTTGTTGAACAATGGGTATTTTTATTCTTTTGCCCTCGAGAGTAGATTTAGAACAGAAATCTATTTGATAATAAAAATTTTGTTCTCGGGAACAAATTTTTATTTTTTTGTTCCCAAAAGTAAATTTGGAACAAAATCGAGAAGTAAAAAATAGTGTATTCTTTATTCTTGGGAACAATTCTAGTTGATTTTTTATTCTCGGGAACAATTATAAAATCAAGGCCTCTATTTTCTTTCTTTTCTTTTATTTTCTTTTTTCTTGTTCTTCTCCATTCTTTCTTCTTCTTCATCTATTGCCATCCGCCGCCGTCCGCTGCCCACCGTGGCCGGCAATCGGTCCGA
Source organism: Eucalyptus curtisii (assembly GCA_017140595.1). Classification (NCBI taxonomy): domain Eukaryota; kingdom Viridiplantae; phylum Streptophyta; class Magnoliopsida; order Myrtales; family Myrtaceae; genus Eucalyptus; species Eucalyptus curtisii. Next base: position 3,144,293 of record CM029502.1, read on the forward strand.
CGAGCTCGTCGATGGCCAGGCGGGCCTCACCCGGCCACTGGCGAGGCTCAACCTCCCCCAAATCTAGCGAGGTTGAGCTCACCCAACCATGGCTTGGCCGAGCCTTGCCTAGCTATTAGCGAGGCTCGGCCAATGAGGCATGGCCTCGCCGAGGGCTGGTGACACTTCGATGTTGCCGATCCTCATCTAGCTGGTCGTTAATTATCCCAAGAAGAAGAAGTAGAAGAGAAAAAGGAAAAAAAGAAAAAAAAAGTAATAAAATTATTTAAAAATTAAAAGAAAATGATTTGGATTAGAAATTTTGAGCATGGTGCCAAACGTAATTTTATTCCGAGAATTGAAATTTTGAACAGTTACCAAATAGCTTAAAATGCTTAGAAATTTCGATAAAAAAAAATGCTTATAAATTATTTCTGGGAATAAAAGTGTTACCAAACGCGCTCTAAGTGAACATGAGATCGAGCTGACTACAAGAGAGAATCGTAAAAATGGATTGATGTAAAGCTTGATCTGTAAGAGAGAATCATGGAAGTAGATTAGATGTAAGTAAGTTCCGAATCATGTTATTTTTTATTTTGTTATTCTAACTCAATTTATGATTCATTTAATAAATATAATTAATTTATATTATAATTCAGCCTATTAAATATGGGTTAAAAAATAATAACTTAACCCATTAAATATGGGTAAGGACTAGGTCTATAATACATTTTAATTAGTTTACTTTTAACTTAAGTCTTGCTAATTTCTTGGTCCCTTTCTTCTATATTCTACGGATGTAGTGTGAGGGTCATGGCAGGTTTTGTCCTTCATTAATGTGCATTAGAGATGTTACCATACAAAGAAAGCTTGTTCGAACACAGACCTCGGCAGTTTAAGCAAAAGCGAAAAAAAGATAATAAGAATTAGGTGCACGAATCGAATGGCAAAGATTTAACTTACCGGTGATGTTATAATATTTTTTGAAGAAAAAATCAACTTGAAAGACTATTGTGAGAAATCCCCCCTACTTGAGGTTTTTATTGGAAAATTTTCCGTTTTGATGCCCACTAAAACTAATATGGAGTTGATTTTAGTGGGGTATTTATACATAATCATGCTTGCCAAAGAGGTAAATGCCTGGCAATAGAACAAACTGATGCTGCTCCATGTGATAGAAAGACAAACATGCCGCCAAGAATAATTTAATCATAGCTTGGAATCAGCTTTTTCTTCTCTAATCTTTTTTTTTTTTAATTTTTTTTAGTACCTCTTTGAACTTTTCAAATTCACCCCCCCCCAATTGCACAAAATCCTAGACAATCTTAAGAGAATTAAATAACTGCCCCAACACTAAAAAAAAAAAAATAAAAAAAATAACTGCCCCAAGAGATCCACCGAATATTCAATTTCAATCCTCAAATTTGAAATCCTTGTACTCTGGTCTTTTGAATTGAACCACGTGGCGTTGTCCCTCGTTAGTGGCGCTCCTACATGTGTTGATGTGGAAGCGACTACTGCTCATTTAATTGTTTCAAGTGCATCAGACAATTCAAATTTTTTTCTTTTTTGTCTATATATCTTTATCTATTTTTGAAGTTTTATATTTATAAGTGCAACAAAATATGCCGAAAAGTTCAAGAAAATCAATCCTTATATGAGGAATTCCAAATTATTTTAATTTTTTTCTATTATTGGTCAAGCTCAGAAGAAAAAGAAGAGAACAAGTGCACATTTTTTTTATTTAATTTAAAATTGGAATTAAATTGACAATTAATCAAAGGATGTGCGATTTTCTAAAAGTATTTTAGCGATTTCATCCTTTTTCTAAAGTTTCTTTTTCTTTCCAATATTAAATGAAAAGTGTGGGAGATTTTAGCATTTTTACAAAGAAAGATATCTTTTAAATATAATAAAATATAATCAATTCTACCATGAATTAGTTTATGATTATGAATAAGCGAACTAAATCTCATTACTTTGTCTTCACTTTGTTTTATCAATCTTTAGAATTTAGAAAGTATTTAATTTCGTTAGCTCCACACACATTCCTATGAAAGGGAATGTGACTGTAAAGGAGGGCACTTTGATGGCCCTTTTCCATCTAAGTTTACATAAACTTGATAGGCTATAGCTGTCAAATTTTAAAAGGCTTCGTCTCATAAATAATCTTCTAAATACATGAAAGTGGGTATATTGATTGAGTTGTTGACCATGTATACAAGGAAGGGTAGCTTTCAATGCCAATCTCACCTTCACCAACTTCCCACTTGTTATTTCCTCTTTTATTTTTTTTTTTACTTATGTAGTTTTTCCTTTAATTATATAATATGCTGTTGTCTCTCTCTCTCTCTCTATATATATATATATATATACCATGTTCTTGGCAATAATTGACATAACAAAACATATTGCAGTGCACCATATGAGATACAAGTTGATTTAATATAAAAGTAGATTTTGCATGCGCATACACTTAAATATAACTTTCACTAGATGTGTGTGAATTGTCAATCCTTAACATGATATGAAAAATAGTGTGTTTCAATGTGACATTGTTGGGTACAATTGAAATCGACAAAAAGGCAAATACCTATTTCTAGCCAAAATGGAAAAAACCATTTTCACGTAGAAAAGTTGTAAAAGAGTTCGAATGATTTTAAAAGTTACTTATATATTTTTTTTAAATTTATAATAGACGGATTCCAAACCCCAAATTCCAATAAGAACAAACTTAAATTTCGCACAACAATCTTCCTAAAGTTCTACTGTGAAATTAGCGAGATGTTAAGTTTTCTCGATTTTTATCGCCGAACAATTTCAAATGTCGACGTGTACGAGCTTTTAAAGAATTAGAGCGTTCAATCTAAGAAGAAGTCAACTCAATTAAAAAGCGATAAGCACAATAGACATTCATTGTATTTGGTGTATTGTAATGGTTTGATGGACGGATGAGATATTGAGCATGCGCCACTCAAAACGTTTTCAAAACTCATGCTCAGTCCGACATTCCTCCTCAATCAAGTTGGCGAGGAAAGAAATTGGAGGATTGGGAAAGGGAAAATAGCATAAACATCCCTATCATGCTGTCATCAATCGATAAGAAGAGTGTTGATCCATCTTTTTGGTGATCTCTGGCCAATGGAATTAATGCCTTATTCATGTCAACTTACCACTCTTTTCCTCTTCTCCCTTTCCTCATTTTCTAACATCAATGAGAGAAAAAAAAAAGTACTAAAAACTTAAAAATTAAAAAAATTAAAAAGGGAAAAGGGTGAAAAGTAGGGGGCGTGGGGAGTGTGTGGGGAGGGTGAGGGGATGAGCCAGGTCACGCTATCATTTCTCGTGGTGGGAATGATTCCTTCTGCTCTTAAATTCCCAAATTTGGGCGTGCCCCCCACCCCCCCACTTCATTTCATCTGCATTTCAAATCTCTCTCTCTCTCTCTCTCTCTCTCTAGCTCACTCCGGCCGAGAAGGAAAACCAGAGCCCGCCGGTGGTCCGGGAGCCTCGGCTTCGGCTCTTCTCCGTAGTCTCCCTGTTCCCACGTAAGCAACCTCCGATCCGGCATTTGGGTTCCCCCTCCTTTCCGATCCGGGCTTCCAGATCTGAAAGAATTCGAAATGATTCTTGGGTCCCGATGCCTGCGTGCGTGCTCTTTGGTTCTTGTTGTTTCTTGGGTAGATCGGTTCTGGGTCGATGCGATTCGGGGCGTGCGTTCATCTGGGTGTGGGAAAGTCGCGGGCTTTTCGTCCCGGGTCTTGGGACTTCGCCCCGTTGGGTTTTCTTGGCTTTTGTGGGGGGTGCTTGTGTTGCCGATCTGTGGGTTGGTGACGGATCCTTTGCTTGTCGTTGGAAAATGGGTCGTTGGATGTCTCATGCATGATCGGGCGCGTCGATCGGTTGGGTCTGGTTCTTGTGTTTCTCGATCTGTATGTGTGTGGTGTGATTCTTTGATTTTCTTGGTCCTTGGTTCCGTCTTGCGGTGGTTTGCCTTGGCTGGAGTTGTGGGTAGTTTCCACTTCTTGACGGTTGGCTGTGTGATGTGTTGTAATTTTTGCTCGGGGACTTTGATTGACCTTTTCTTTCGTAAGACAGGGTCTACGTCAAAAGCTTATCTTTTTTCGTTTGATGATATCGGATGATTACCGGAAAGTGGTGTGGATTTTACTGGAATTAGTAATAGGATATGTTTGATTATATACGTGGAAATGAAGATGCGGCAATCTAGCTTGTTCTACCTTTCTTTCCCATGACCTCCTCACTCGTGGTGAATTGCAATGTCATGGCTGGGACAACAGTCATTCCTAATATTAGTTTTCGAACCCAACAACGCAAACACTTGGATGTCTGATTCATTTGTGGAAATAGAGGCTCTGCATGATTTGTTGTGATCTTGATGGGGTGAAATCCTGAGATGCTTATTTTCAATTGTATCTTGCTGACTTTTAGGTTTAGAGGTTCTAGTATTACGTGCTGTTATTTGAGTTCCTGAAGATGAGTGGCAGTAGCTTGAAGCTACAAGACAAGGAAAATGATTTCTTGAAGCTTAAAATGAAGGACCTGTGGTTGTAAAGTTTTTGAAAGGACAAAAAAGAGAAATCGATTTATAAATTCAACTTCTTGCAATAATAAGAATAGTAAGGAAAGATGAAGTACTTTTTGTGTGCATTTGAATTGGTCAGTAATCTTTTGTGCCTCGATTAAGCTCATTAATTTGTAGCTACTTGCAGGTTAATATCTTTTGAAAATGGCCGATGCAGAAGATATTCAGCCCCTCGTTTGCGACAATGGGACCGGAATGGTCAAGGTTGGTTGCTACCATTGTCTAAAAAAAAAAAAAAATGTAGAAAGTTGATTTTCCTGGTTTCAGAAATATGACTAACTATATGGGCTCTTTATCATATGTTTGTTTGCAGGCTGGATTCGCAGGTGATGATGCTCCTAGGGCAGTCTTTCCCAGTATTGTGGGTAGGCCACGGCATACTGGTGTCATGGTTGGAATGGGTCAGAAGGATGCCTATGTTGGTGATGAAGCCCAATCTAAAAGAGGTATTCTTACCTTGAAATATCCCATTGAACATGGTATTGTCAGCAACTGGGATGATATGGAGAAAATCTGGCATCACACCTTCTACAATGAGCTCCGTGTTGCTCCGGAAGAGCATCCAGTCCTTCTAACTGAAGCGCCTCTCAATCCGAAGGCCAACAGAGAGAAGATGACTCAAATCATGTTTGAGACTTTCAATGTGCCGGCCATGTATGTTGCAATCCAGGCTGTTCTGTCTCTGTATGCCAGTGGTCGTACAACTGGTACGGAATGTTCTTCTTTCTTGTCAAATTTCATATCTGTGAATCTTGCCCTTGTTTCCAAGTCTAGTTTTATTAAATATAAGTTCCTTTCTTCATCTAAACAGGTATTGTGCTTGATTCTGGTGATGGTGTGAGTCACACTGTCCCAATCTATGAGGGTTATGCTCTTCCACATGCCATTCTCCGTCTTGATCTCGCTGGTCGTGATCTTACTGATGCACTCATGAAGATTCTCACTGAGAGGGGTTACATGTTCACCACCACTGCTGAACGGGAAATTGTCCGTGACATGAAGGAAAAGCTCGCATATGTTGCCCTTGACTATGAACAAGAGCTGGAAACTGCTAAGAGCAGCTCCTCTGTCGAGAAGAACTATGAGCTTCCTGATGGACAAGTCATCACAATTGGGGCTGAGAGATTCCGCTGTCCAGAGGTCCTCTTCCAGCCATCGTTGATTGGAATGGAAGCTGCCGGCATTCACGAGACAACCTATAACTCCATAATGAAGTGCGATGTTGATATCAGGAAGGATCTTTATGGAAATATCGTGCTTAGTGGTGGTTCTACTATGTTCCCGGGTATTGCAGACAGGATGAGCAAGGAGATTACTGCTCTTGCTCCGAGCAGCATGAAGATCAAAGTGGTTGCACCCCCTGAGAGAAAGTATAGTGTCTGGATTGGTGGGTCCATCCTTGCATCTCTCAGTACCTTCCAGCAGGTAGAGATTTGTTTCTTGCAATTTGCTTTGCTTAACTTCTTGACTCCGTAGCTTTTTGGTTTTTGTGGTATTCACAAACGTGTTTGCTTTTGGCTTGGTACTGACCCACTTGCTTTTCGTTCAAATTACCAGATGTGGATTTCCAAGGGTGAGTATGATGAATCTGGTCCATCAATCGTCCACAGGAAATGCTTCTAAACCCAGCAAGGTCTTTGTTGGTGAGCTATTTTGTTGGTTTTTTCTGTCATGTCTTGCGAACTCAAGTTTTATGAAGTAGCGATGGAGCTGGTGCTGGTGATGGAGGCGGGCACGTAGGGAGTTTCAATGTACTATAACTTCTTCAAGTACAATGCTTCATTGTGATCACCATCTTCGAGAAGCAACTTTGTAATGGTCCTCTTGGTATGGAGTGACTCAAAGAATTGGTATTGAAGTTCTTGCCAGTCATAGTCAGGTTTTGTCTCTAGTATGTCATTTAGAGGGATTGGGATTGTGGTGCTTCTTCTTAATTGCTCATTTTGGTCGTATATTAAGTTTTTTTTCCCTTGGATATTAATGTCAATATTGTATGAGGATTATATTCGGTTTGAGGTTTGTTACTCTCCTATGAAGTTTCTGATTGGAGATTCTTTATATTTTCCTTTTTGACCTCTCTGCCATTATGATCAACTTATCTTGTGCAAAACGTGCTGTGCTATGCTGCAAGTACACTAGCCGTCACTCTGCAGGATGTTGTTTTAATCTTCTTTCTCCCCCGGAAGTACTTTGCTGAGTACTGTCTCTCGGAATTGAGAGAATCAAGAAAATGAGAGCACGATCATGGAACGACATAGGAATCATCTTATGCAATTATCTGCCCAAATCCTGATGATTGTTTGCGATCAGTGCTCGATATCATCATTAATCTTTTCGTGCTTTTAAAAAAGAAGGCGACGGAAGAGATGCGATGGATACCTTGGCGAGTGGCTCAGCGGCAATAAAGTTCTATCATGATTCGTGAAACCAATAATTGTCTCCGAAATTGCTTATGGGATTTGAGTAACATAAGGCCGGCACATCGTAGGGGCATTGATTCTCAGTCCAGTGGCATCGATTCTCAGTCCAGTCCGGCCCTAACTGTAAGGGGTTCTAACCGTAAGGGCATTGGTTCTCGGTCTAGTCTGGTCCTACTCAGTCCTACTTAGGAATTGAGAACTGGAACACTTAGTCCTGAGATTGGACTCGGTTCCTTTCTTTTCGTTCTGGGGGGTGGGTGAGAATGCCAAAGACGACAACTCAAAGAGGGCTTATCTCAGTCCAGTCCGGTCCTACCTAAGAATTGAGAACTGGACCACTTGATCCTGAGACTGGACTCGGTTCCTCTCTTTTTGTTCTGGGAGGCTAGCATGGGCAGATTGAGCTTCAAGACAAGGAAGTTGGGGGTGGATGGGAATGCCAAAGACGACGACTAGGCTAACCGGAAGCTGGCCATGAAGTGGCATCCCGACAAGAACCCCGACGAGCAAAAAGACACTGAGGCCAAATTCAAACAGATCTCCGAGGCTTATGAGGTGACAACCTTCGTTCAGTCTTGCAATATTGCCCGTTCTTGTTTTGCCTACTTGTTTTGATTCTAGCAAGTTCTTTTTCTTCCCCCTAATTGATTGGCACAAGAGGTGAGAGGAAAAGAGGAGGCATGAGAGGCAAACATTGTTTGTCTTCAAGTAATAAAAAAAAAAATCGGTCCAATCCACTTCCTTCTTGGAATTAAAATCAGACTAAAAATCATCAATTTCAATTTAATGAAACCATGAACCAGACCGGCACTCCTGAAAAAATTGCGTGTTGGCAAGGACCATCTTCTTGACAAGCTTTACACAACACGTCCGATGAGGTCGCCCGCAACCGTGCCTTGAACATTAACGTTTGGTAATTCAATGATTGCTGTTTCGCTTGGAGTGTCAAATACGAATGGCTTCAACAACAAAAGCTGAACCAACTCCCGTCCAGATTTTTGAGTACTTCCGAAGCATAATTCAACCCTGCCGTAACGAAGTTACCATACTTGTTCAGTGAACCCACCTGGCCTTTACGAGCAGTAGTGCCCTCTCTGTTTCAATTGACGATCTTTGAAGCAAAGTTACATCTATGAAAGAAGCAAATCCAGCCCCTTTTAGGCTTCAACCACCCATAATGATAAGCTACAAGTGCCTTAATTTTGCACTCATTACGCTTGTGTTTTCCATTCACATGATCATCTACAGCGTCAATTAGCGTTTATCCAAAGAAAATCTGGTCGTATCAAATCAGACTCACATACATAATGATGACCAACCAGTCGTGTGAGCGAGCCAGAGAGAGTGGCAATAGACAATTGAATGGAATAAAGAAGGAAATGGGCCCTAGCAGGGACTTTCTTTTAGCCTGGGGGGTGGCCGGAGCTGATATTGACAATGATGCAAAGCTTGCCAAAAAGTAGGAAGATATGCAACATTAAAGCACAGAGCATTACATTACATTAGCCGAACAGTAAGTACAGCACTGGCTAACACCTCAGATCAGTTGCAGACACAACTGCATTACATAAAAGCTCCGTCCTCATGGTCACTAATCTGATTCTCAAGGGATACGGAGTGACTCCTACGAAAGTCCTTCATTTTTGTCTAATAGCTAAGAAAAGTAAATAGCAGATGGAACTTTTCTAGTGATAATCCTGTCAAAAATTGGACAGGAACTCATTGAGAATTCCCAACCATCTTCATCATTCGGCACTGGATGCATGCCGTCCAATCCAAAGTCTCATAAGGATGATGTCACTCAAGCAGCCTGTTTGGCTTGTTTCATGAGGTGTATGAATTCCTCGAAAGCTGTGGCAACAACGATAACTTCTATTAACTAGCAATTAGAGTTCCTACTAACGACCATAGGAAAAATCCAAGAATTAGACCTCTTTGAAACCTTTTTGAGATAGTTATAGAACATGGACCATTATTTGTACGACAGTTTTCCTCTCAGTACAAATTTTATAAAACTGTTACAAATTTAATTCTGTGCTCTGGCCGAGATTTAGGTGACTAATTGACATGAAACATGAAACCAAAAATATCACAATAAGCGAGACACTTACAGGTATCAGAATCATGTGGTCCTGGGGATGCTTCAGGGTGGTACTGAAGAGACATTAGCTTTAATGCAGGAAAGGCCAGGCCAGCACAGCTCCCATCATTAAGATTTATGTGAGTCACTTCCACACCCTCTGGCAATGAAGCAGGGTCAACTGCATAGTTGTGATTCTGCAATAATACAATAATACAAGAAAAGAAATCAGTACGCTTACTGCAACAGACGTGCTAGGCTCTTTTGCTCTCTAGACTTCATCTCTATTCCTCAGATCTATGAACTAGTCTCGCCAATTCTCTTGGCCACAAATGGACCATATCACAAATACATGAATAAGATCACAGAGTTTGATGAGAAGAACACACCTGAGAACTAATCTCCACACGGCTATTGTGAAGGTTCCGGACTGGATGATTCCCTCCATGATGACCAAATTTCATTTTAAATGTTTTGCCACCTAGGGCTTGGCCAATCAACTGATGACCCATGCAAATTCCAAAAACAGGGACTTTACCAATTATTTCTTTGACAGTTTCAACAGCATAAGGAACAGCAGATGGGTCTCCTGGGCCATTGCTGAATAGAACTCCATCGGGGTTCATTTTCAGAGTTTCTGATGCTGGCCATGTCGAGGGGACTACGGTAATCTTACAGCCGTAAGATGCTAACCGCCTCACTATGTTCTGCTTAATCCCGAAGTCGTATGCTACAACCTTCAATTTATTAAGAAACATGACGATACATTTCAAAATGTCAATCAAATTGTAGAAAAAATCACTGGTTTAGGAAATTGGATATGGTACTGACACGAAAATTGTCTCCACCCCTGCCACCAGAGTTGAACTCCCAGTCTGAGTTTGTTTTATCGACCCATTCATAAGGAGCATTACATGAAACTCCACTGATCAAATCGACACCTAAAGACAAGATAAAACTCAGTATTTCAAACTCATGAAATTCACAAGCCATTTTTATCCATTTAACCAAATTCTCACCAACAATGTCCCATGAACGTGACTTTTCCAAAAGTTCCTCATCTGTCTTTGATTGTTCTGTGCTCAATACACCAATAAGGCTTCCATCTTGCCTTAATCGGCGGGTGATTGCACGTGTGTCAACGTCATCTGCAACAGAAACAAAGGCAAGAACATGAATTCGATGAGTCATTAACTAGTGCAAAGTTAACGAACTATTAGTAGTTTGACTTGATAACTTCAAAAAATTGATGCCAGCTATGACTCACATATTCCCATGATGTTCCTTTCTGCCAAATAATCACCCAACGTTTTCGTGCATCTCCAATTTGAAGTGCTGCACAATGCAGAGAACTAAATCACATAAATTTCAGAGTCTTATTTTCTCAACAACACAGGAAATGGAGGAGGAACTTGCCTGATACTTAAACTTCGAATGACAAGGCCGGCAAGGAAGCATTGCCTTGATTCTTCATCATCTGACAAGGAGTCAAAGGCTCAGATTTTAAACTACCACCAGAGCAAGAATGCATGGAAAAAAAATTCACTTACCGATATTAACCCCAGTATTGCCAATATGTGGGTTTGTCATCAGGACAAACTGCCCAGCGTAACTCGGGTCTGTAAGAATTTCTTGATACCTGATATTCAAGTAGTTGACAGATGTTGGACTTCATACACTAAATGGGGGAGTCGAACATCTCCATCTTGTCTAATAACGAACTACAGGAAAACTTTCATTTGAAGAAAACTGTCAACTCTAGCATGCTATCTCTCCAGCAATAAGCACACAAGAAACTACCTAAAAAACAAGTTGGCTTGCCGACCAACATAATTTAAAAAAAAAAAAAAACAAATTCATCAAATACTTTGAAAGAGTACAATTAAAAGGAGTTCCCCCAACCATTATAAAGCAATCTTTACCATCTTTATATGATGAGTAACTACATTATGTCAAAAATAACAAACCAACAAAGACAACAACATAGCGTCCTCTCATCTCGTAAAAATCACTCGTTCTGCAAACAAATTGCTTGAGAAATGATAAGCATGTGAACTTTCAAATTGAAACAGAACCACCTAAATCTAACCCATAGGTGACATGGCTATCCAACATGATGGATTACATACAAACCAGTCATATTGTTTTTTGCCAAATTTTCTTTGGTTCTCCTTTATCTCGGCTTCTAAAAGTGTCGCAGAAATTCTAGGATTTGATTGCACAAAATGAAAATCAGGGGATCAAATTGCATAATCCAATTAATTAGAGGACCAAATTGCACAAAAGGCTGCGAGTTAGAGGACTAAATCTGTACTTGACCATTAGCCACGGAAGCTTCCATGTATCTCGACTCGTGTATTTGTCTAATTAAGTTATGTTATGTGATCCGCTTACAAACAATGACGATGATGACAAGCCTAGTCCACTTATCGGCTATGCAAATCTTCACACCAGTGTGCTCGATTGTAAATAAAGATTTTTGAAATAGCACAATCCAATTCTTTCCTTGACACCTCTTCCACGTGTTTTTAGATATTTCCCAGCTCTTTTTCACCTATTAACCATTGCTGGACATGTCTCCTCACTAGACCGTCATAGTTCCACTCCAACGCGATTACACCACCTCAGACAAGCTTCTCTCATCTTGTCCTCAAATGAGGTCGCACCTACCTTCCCTCTAATAAGTTCCTCTTCCATCACACGTTTTCTCATGTACCCACTCATCCAAAGAAGCATTCTCATATTCGCTATGCTCAGTTTTAGCACATGTTGATGTATAGCTACCACGAAGCATCGCCACATTACTTGTACCAAGAATTACGTATAACAATATACTATCCCAAGAAATTCTAACGGAAAAGAAAAATGTATAAGATGAATACTCTCGTCTCGTACGAGCAAAAGAGTCCATGCATCCATACATTCTCTAACAACTGCGGGGAAAATCACATAAATCTTACATATGACACTAAGGAAACAACTTATTGAAAACATCTTAGTACCCGGTCAGGGATGTGTTGAAAACGACTTCTCCAACTTGCGTTCCCGGAGCCCCAAACGACTTGGCCCTCCAAATAGAACCGTCCGCCAGGACCAGCCTCGCATCGGCCACTTTCCAGGGCCTTTCTTGAACAGCTGCGGGCTCAACCAAGAAAACGCCATATCACATCACAGAACGCCCCCGCGCATGTCCACGCATTCAAACAGCGCAAAGCGCGAGCATACAAACGAACACGTTGCGGGCAATGCGAACCCACCTCGAAAAACGAACAATTCAAAGGAACAACAACAGCAGCCCGCGAGAAAACCGACCCAGATAAAGAAATCAAGAAAAGGGTCCAGAGACGGTACCGGTCGAGGCGTCCTGAGGAGAGGAGAGGGGAACCGAGCATCTGACGACGAAAGGCCGGGGCTTTGAAGGGTTCTTCGCAGAAGGGTTCGTGACGAAGCACCTCACCGCATAATTCACTGTCGCCATTGCTGTCTGTCTCTCTGTCTCTCTCTCTCTCTCTCTCTTTCTGCGCTGAGAAATGGAAGCTCTGGAGTTGCTGACATAAGGAGGACAGAGAAACCCTAACAAGATAAAATAAATTTTACAGACTACCAAAGCAGTAATTTAATTTTTTTTATAGCCAACAAAATATTTTTTAACAGATAAAATCTAATTTTCTTTTTCATAAATATGGGAGAAAATTTCAAATAATTTAAATTAAATTTTATTTCAAATAAGAATCTGACTTTTTAGCTAGTCAATGGTATTTTTATTATTTACCTTTTTTTTTCTTAAATTCCTTTCTTTATTTTTCCTTTTTATAATTTTTCTTTAACTCGTGGTCGCCGTCCAATGATGCCTAACCCATGCTTGATCTAGTGAGGCCCACCCTGATAGGTCATGAATGAGGGATGGTCACACCTTTGAGGAGTCTGACCTTACAGCCATTAGCAAGATTGACCTTCACAAAATTTGGGTGAGGTCACCTCACATAGGGGAGGCCGCCCTTGCAACCATTGAAGTAGGCCTTCATTAGATCTATGCGAGGATCGCCTCGCCCGTGATTGGCCAAGGTGTGCCAACCCTTACCAATGGCCGGCGAGGGTTACCAAGTCCTTGCTACAAAGAAAAAGAAAAGAAAAGAATAAGGTATAATTTAAAATTAAATTTTGCTCTTTGATCGGCTGAAATATTTAGCCAATTGGCGATCGACGAGGTTTGGCCTTTATTTGAAAAAATCATGGTCATTTCAGGTCTTTATTTGAAATAATCATGACAACTTCAAGTATTTATTTAATACAAGATCTATTTTTGACTCTTATTTGAAAAAAATGAGGATATTTCAAACTCTTATTTAAAATTATTACTAAATATCATGATCAAACTTGCTACACTAAAGATCTTATGTGACCTTAAAATTAAATTGATGTTTTGTCAAAAATCATACTCAACGAGTTAAAAGTTCAGAGACGACCTTACATATTGAGTTAAAATTCAAAATTGTTTATATTACTATCCTTAAATTTAAATATTGAGAACTTATTATTGGGAAAATTTCAAAATCGATTCAACAAAGAAAGGAAAATAAAGAGCCGCATGGCAAATGTATATACTTAGGGCTAGTACCATTAAAAATTTCAAACTAGTATCTCAATGCATATTTACACCAAATTAATTTTCCTCTAACAATAAATCTTTAAATTGGCAGATGTAATTCAAATTTATTCTCAGCGAGTATTTCGCTTAATATTCAATTAAAAATGCATATGCACTTACCAATTCGATTTTCTTTTTGTAAAATAAAAATGTAATTGGGCATAAATATATCATGGGTTTTTTAATTAAAAAAATTATTTTTAGGTAAAGCAAAGAAGAAGAAAATCCATTTTTTTGCACTTTCCAAAACCCTAACCCAAGAAATGGCCACTTGAACTTCACCTTCTCACTCTCAAATCCCCCCTTCCTCCGATTCTTGAACTCCATGACAGAGAGAAGAAGCGGCCAGCGACGATGATCCGCCGGCGACTCTCCTCCCTTCTCTCCTCTTCCCTCTCCAGGCCCTCCCTCCCCTCCCGCCGCCCCCGCCGCCGCCGCCGCTCCCGTCCTCGCCGCCGCTCCGGTTCCTTCTTCCCGCCCGGCATTTCCACCTCCTTCCGGGCCCCGCGCTCGGCGGCCGCGGGCAATGTGGCGGCGGCGACGGGGTCAGGGCTTATAGCTTGCTGAGCCTGAACGACCTCAGGGACAAGCAACCCAAGAAGCAGAAGAAGCGGAAGGGGCGCGGGATCGGCTCCGGGCTGGGAAAGACCGCGGGGAGGGGCCACAAGGGGCAGAAGGCGCGGGGGACCATGAAGTTCGGCTTCGAGGGCGGGCAGACGCCGCTCCGCCGCCGCGTGCCGAAGCGCGGGTTCAAGAACCCTTTCAGCCTCACTTTCCAGGTGCGCTTCGGCTTCGTGGGTTGATCTTAAATGCCTTGTACTTTGTTCTTCTTGTGGAGAAATTTGGAGATATCGTGGCTATAGTGTTGTGGGCGTAATGGGTTGGCAGGAGTAGAGATGTCTGAGTTCTTGCAGTGCGCTTCGGTTGTGGAGGACCGAGGAGTGTGCTGCTTCTGGTTTTGGATGTACATTTGAATGTCGCTTCCAAATGATTGGAGAGAAGTCAATTCCGACATTTGAGTTCTGGAATCATATGAATATCTAGCATTTTTCTGGGAGTAGTAGTTTGGTCCCAATTTGCTGCTGTTTGATGACATTTGCCACTGATTGAATGCGCTGGGACAGCTTACTGATAGTAAAGGTGGTCTCAGAACTGGGGAGCATTAGGTGTTTGCATATTTATTGGATTCTGTTGGTCTGGGACAGCTGAAGCTGGGTAGATGTTGCTCATTTGCCCTCTGCTGGCAAAGAAATTTGATTTAGTTGATCCTTTCCATGATGTTTTCCCCTAGATTATGCTGTACAGATGTTACTGAATCGAATACTGTAGTCATCTCTTCTACTATCTACTGTTGTGATTGTGCTAAATGATGAGACTTATTGAGAATGCTTTATCTGCACTATTCTTGACTGATTTTGCTTCAGACAGCTATATTGATTTCTCAGCCTTTTCTTAAGAGCACTTATATTTTGTTTCCTGACTCCCTGACCTCTTTGCTTGGTTTTTTACTCCTACCTACTATGGCAGCCTGTTGGATTGGGAAAAATTGCAACGCTCATAAACGCCGGGAAAATTGACTCGTCTGAGTTAATTACGATGAAAATTCTCAAGGTATTGCCATTGCATATACTTGAATTTCAGCCATGTATGTTATGGGCATTGCTTCACATTGGTAACAATTGTTTTTGTGATAGGATGTAGGGGCTATAGGAAAGCAGATTAAGGATGGAGTCAGATTGATGGGACGAGGTGCTGAGCAAATACAGTGGCCAATTCACCTGGAGGTAACTATGTTTCTAAAACTCTTACTTTCTTGCTGACCCTGCTTGATGTGCCATGCAATCAAGGAAAAGGTCCTCAATTACTTTCGGTTCCCTTTTGTTTGATGAGATGAAATGTACTAATAGGACTACAAACTCTTCCGAAAGTGAACTTAAGGTGTCAAACCTTGGGAAATGAGTTATACTAGGGGAAAAAATGAGTCCTTGGGGAAAAAATAAATTATAAAACAAGGTCCTGTGGTTTTTCCTCCTCCACATATTCAAAAAGCATAAATGTTATTAGTTTGTTCATTTGTGTTCGCATGGGGTGCCCAACTCAGACAGTTGACATACATAGCTTGATCCATTTGTTCTAAGTCAAATGAGTTATGAGCTAATTAGGATATATTGAGTATACCATATCCCCGACGTGGCATTTCTTTCTCCCAACACTCTTATATGTGCACTTTAATTAATTTCCCCCTCTTGTGTGAGCCTCTTGCGTTAGGCCTACTTCCCGTTAATCTATGTATTCTTCCACACCAACATTATCATCACTCGAGAATCTCCACTAGCTTACTGAC
Source organism: Eucalyptus curtisii (assembly GCA_017140595.1). Lineage (NCBI taxonomy): Eukaryota > Viridiplantae > Streptophyta > Magnoliopsida > Myrtales > Myrtaceae > Eucalyptus > Eucalyptus curtisii. Next base: position 3,160,370 of record CM029502.1, read on the forward strand.
TAGCTAGGACACCATCTGCCACCTCGATTAGGGAGCCATATCCGAGATTTTCCTTCCTTGAGATATATACCAGACACAAATGCCATTTGTTGGGTCGATGTAGTAGAGGCCTGATACCTTTATAGGGGAAATCACCTAGCAGGAACCCAATTCTGAGTCTCTTAATATATTTAATTGGACCCACTTTTACTCAAAAGTTTAAGCTAATGAGTTAAGGGCTAACAATGATATTTTAACTACGTCACATTACAACACAACCTTAATGTGGGTTTTATTTCACCTAACACCCTCACATGTGCACCTTAAAAAACAGATCCTCCGGACAACTTAAAGGCAGAATTCAGCTTGTTTACCTTTCCTTAACAATGAGGGCAACTGCCGGAGCCTCTTTAGATTTCTTTAACTTCTCTAAGGCAAGTTCCTTGGTCATTTAAATAATTCTTGGGTGATAGAAGGCCTTGCAACTCATGATCTCTGATTTGGGATAGGTAAAGGACTCCTTATTGTGTGCTTGAAATGTTTTAGTTTTGAAAATTCGCATAAGTAAAGTCATTGTGATATTTTGGTTAGTTGAATTCCTTTTTCATAGGTAACAGATATAACTTCCTTCTTCGTCGGACATTTATTTACCTTCCTCATGAGGTTCTTGATTGACATGCCCGTGCAAGTCTCCTTTCTTGGATGAACTTATTTTCTATTGATGCTTACTATGTTCATTTCCTCTTGTATATTTGTGATACTTATAGGGTAAATTACCTTTCTTGTTAAGTACTTAGTTTGGCAACATGTACTTGATTACCATGTACACTTAAGTGCATAGCTCATCTATTACGTTGCCAAAGAGTAAGCTCAAAGCTCGACTTTTCTCAAGGATTGTTCCACTGCAATTTATTTGTGGGTCCACAGGCCAAAAGCAACATGCTAACTGACGTTTCCTTAGTATGATAATGCCTATCTTTTTGACACTTTTTGATAATTAAAAGTTCATAGCGCATGCTTCATGCCTCTGAAAGCAACATGCTAACTGACCTTTCCTTAGTATGATAATCCCAATCAATTTGACCCTTTGAATAATCAAAAGCTCATAGCGCATGCTTCATGCCTGTGATAGAAAAGTGACAATTTTGATTGTGTCTCCAGGTGTCAAGGGTCACTGTTCGGGCGAAAGCAGCAGTAGAAGCTGCCGGTGGTTCCGTCAGAAGAGTGTACTACAACAAGTTGGGCTTGCAGGCATTGGTTAAACCGGAGTGGTTCGAGAAGAAAGGCAGATTGTTGCCAAAACCAGCCAGGCCTCCTCCGAAGCAGATGGACAAGGTCGATAGCATAGGACGGTTGCCTGCCCCGACAAAACCCATTCCATTCTTAACCGAGGAAAATGAGGCTGTGGCTACTCCGTCATGATGGTTAAGCGAATTGTTTGCGATTAAAAGGGTCCTTAATTTTTGTTTAATAAATTTGCAGGCTAGATTATGTAAGCTTTTGGTAAATTTGCAGATGGATGAAGGAAAAATGCTGAAAATGGGGCTGTACTAATCTTCATCTGCTTCCTCTTATGAGGACTGTAATTTTTCTTTTTATTAGTTTGATTTATTTTTGAAAATGGGAAGTGAGAATTTTTCACTGATCCAGTCATCAGCAAATATGCGAGTCTGAGATTGGCTGTGGATTCTTTTTTCAGATGAACAAAATATTTGGTTTTCTTTTCTAGTACTCGTTCGATTCGCTCGTAGTTTGCTAGGGCTGGCAATAAGTATCATTGAGGTCGGGGTCATATACTGATGATGGACCCAATGTGCATGGGAGGAATGGCTTTGTCTGTTTCGCGAAAAGGGATGATATTAAATTTTAAAAAAAAATCGCTCATATCATTGGAAATATAACTGATAAAATTTGTTATTATTGATGATAATTTATATTTAATTATTTTTCGTAGACAATGAAAGTATTTTACATTTATTGATCATTTTCAACAATATTTTTCCAGTTATTCATTTTCAATTTTCGCAAAACAAATAGAAGCTTTTTTATTTTTGGTCGCAAGACAAATAGAGGTTTAACGATTGCTAAAATTTGGAGGATAGTACTTTCAATGGTGAATATATCATGAAATATCATAAATTGATGCATTTATGATAAAATTATTTCAATAATTTTTTTGATTAATTAAAAATTTCGAATTAATATACTTGTAACGAATTTAGTTGTCGTTTGTTTCCTTTAAATTTTTTTGTCAAATTACTAATATGGATAACACTTGCATTGATTAGGGTATATTGATTTAGGTTCTTAAGTGTACTAATTTGTGTTTTTTCGTGATATTAATTCAATTTGATGGAAATTAAATAACGGTAAATTTATCATAAATATACCGGTTTAGAGTTTTTATAATTAAAAAATTAATTTGAAACAAATTTATCATAAGTGTAGTAATATGAAGTTTTTCGTGATTTTAACCCTAATTTCAATAGTAAAAACCATGACAATGTTTTTGCAACGAAATTCCATTGTGTCTCAACATTTTTGTTTTTAAATATATATATAATATTTATACATTTTAAGAGAAAACAGCAAGAAAATAAATTGAAATGTGGAAAGATTCCGAGTGTAATGGGATTTTTAAAATCGAAACAGGGCACAGTCCAAAAAACAGGGGCGGCGAGAGAGCGCCAGTTTCCACCACAAAAACAAGAAAGAACCACTATCAGCCCATGAGAAGAGTACCTGGCTCTCTCTCTCTCTCTCTCGAAGCGTTCTAGAGAGAGAAAGATGGCTACAAATGCAGTGACTTTCGGACTGGGCGGGTTCGCTAGCAAGAACTCTGCGACGAGCAGTTCAAAGTCGAGGCCTTTCGCTCTCCCAAGTTCGGTCCCTCTCTCTTGCACCCTCGTGGCTTCCGCTGGTAAAGACCCAGTTCTTTTTTTGGCTGCTTCTTGATTTCATTTCGTGCCCATTTCATATCTTGCTCATTGATTGAAAATGGGTTCTTCTTAAATGGGTTGGTTTCATGCTGGGTAGATCTTTTTTTCTTTCTTTTTCTTTTGGTGCTTCAGGAGCACGGGTTGGAGAAGGTATTCTCAACAATCATTTGATTGGGTAACAAGAACTCACTTGTGTCATGTACTTCTTCTTTTCTTGATTTATAGGCTCATCCCACTTAGTTTATCTAATGCTGGTTGTTATGATATGATATGCTAGTTCGAGGTGTGATGTCTAGTTTGCGTTTGCCCACCTTGAGTTGAAGTTCATAGAGAGCATCAATCAAAATAAACAATTACAAAGTGTCGTCCCAATAAGCGGGGCTACTTCCTTTCGTCATTGCGCTACGTTTTTCTACTCCTTTTCAGTTTTGATATGCATATCCATCCTAGAGTTGGATACTTGGATTGGAGCATCCACTGGCCTTCGTTCGATCTGTGCATTTTGCATACTAGACTGGGTCAACGCCACGTTTTCTATTAACATCATATCATTTCCTGAATGCCCACATGTCCAGCGAAGCGTTCTCATCTTCACTGCGCTCATTTTGTGCACATATTGATGTTTGACTGCCAGCATTTTGTACAATCAGGTGTCACTGCATCTATCATCTACTGAAATCTGTGCTCAAGTTTGATCCTATATGTGTCTCTCCTTCTTGTCCATGCTGCTTCTGTAGGAGATCTCTGGTTCTTTCTCTATTGTTTTACTAAATGGATCCTGATTATCATTATTCGGAATCAAGAGAAGATATAAAGACTGAAGTAAGTATTGAAAAGCACAATTCCTTGGAAGAGCACTAAAAGAAACCGATATGTTAATGAAGCGGATTAGAAAGATTTGGTCCATCTTCAACAAATCTTAGTAAAAAAAAAAAAGTCGAGATATTACAAATATTGAGTCGTTTGGTTTTTGCGGACTGCATCATTGATGAATGTGGGTCATACTGAAATTGTCTTGATAGTAGTTTCCAGAAGGCACAAACCTGCTGGAGCACTCATACATTGTTTTAGGATGTCCTAGCAAAATTAATCTAAATATGACAAGATTTAGTATGGCTGAACAAAGTTTATGATGTGTGAATTCTGTTGGAAACTATCATCTGCTCTTTTAATTCTGCCAAAATTAATCTTTTGAGCTATTTTGCCTATTATTCTGGAGAATTTGGCTAAAAGATACTGTGGAAGAAATAGAAAGGCATGGAAGCAGGTGATAATGAAGACAATAACTTCTCCTTAATTGCAATATATAATAAAAAGAACTATAAAAATATTCAGCAGGTCATTTTGCAGGGTTGCATGGGCAAGTCTAGAGATTGAGTATCGTGACTTTTTTAGTTTCTTTGAAACAGGGTAAGTAGAAGGTATTTAAGGAAAAGATATCATTTTGGGGGTCTTGTTTCTGTTTCCAGGAGTCTTTTCTTTATTTCTTTGGGAGCTTTTAGGTTGATGGGTGATGGAAACCAAAATTGTAAGTTGTTTTAAACCGAAATTTCTGGAGATGAATGCAAAATGGAAATCACGCTTTTGAGTTGGTTAATGTGGAGCAGGCTTTGGGAGAAAGGAAGTAGTTTGCAAATTATAGTTGTTGATATTTATGCTTTCTCCCAAATGTGCATTTATTTGCTGGCAAAATGTATGAGCTGGTGTCTCCATCCGAGGGCTAGTGTGTCAAGCCAGTCAAAAGCTACTTAGGCAGTCAGGCTCACTGAACTATTATTGGTTAAAGTGGAGTTTGCAGAAGTCAAGTTCATGTCAGCAAATGCTTGCTTGTTTTATGCTCTAGCCTCATGGGATAATATGTCGAAATTTGTTGTGGATGGATGTGTGATAGTATTGAACCGAGTCTGCAATTATACTGAATATGCTGAACTAGTGCTTGGAGTTTGAAGTGCTCGCTGGATTGGGACGTGATGGTAATTGACTTAAACTGAGCCAATTTTCATCATGTGTAGCACAGGAATTGGAGCAAATCCTGAACATAGATGGTTACGACCTACTTACATGGCCAAAGTTGCAAAAGGAAGTTCTGGCCTAGTTGGGGATGATGAGGGTGTAGCCAACGAATTGGTTTATGGAACAGAGTACGGTAGAGTAGACCAGATCAAAGCTTGCCTTTACCAGGCTCTTAATGGTACAAGCCCACTGGCATATTTACCGGTTTATGCTATTCCGCTTCACTTATAAAGTTTGCACTGAAAATTACTCTGTTGACATTCGAAAATATAGGATTAAATAGAGGGATTTTTGGCGTACCATCTGCTAAGAAGTCTGAGATTGAAGGTCTTGTTAGGCAGCTTGAGTCCCAAAATCCAACTCCAAATCCAACAGCGAATTTAGACAAGGTAAAGCCTTGGAGGTAATTTATCTTAGTTTTTGCACAGCTTATTTACTCAATATTGGCACTACTCTCTTTTTGAAATGTCAAGGTTGGTGGATGCTGGAAGCTTGTATACAGCACCATTACGATTCTCGGTTCGAAGAGGACAAAGCTAGGACTGCGAGATTTCATAAATTTGGGAGACTTTCTTCAGAATATATTTGTTGCTCAGGTAAAGAGACTATCAATTTATATGAAGCTTAAGCTATGTCCTTGTAGAAATTCTTTTCACTTGATCAGTGAAAAGTAATACCATCGATGCCACAGAGATGCAACTGCATACAAGAGGAGCTCTTAAAAACTAAAAAAATAAAGTTGGTCATGGCACTTCATGGAAGCAATTGCTGCTAAAAAATAACCTCTAGGGAAAAAAATTGATTCGGCTTTCTTAGACTGAATGAAATCAGAAAAATCAGCTTTTTGCACAATCCCTGTAGCTTGGATTAGTATAAAACAGACGCAAATGGACTATACTTTGAAGAAAATAAAACATTGAGGGATGGTCTTTTGATAGAATTTCAGATAGTCTATTCTTCATTGGGGAATGTTGCTCAACATCCACCATTTTCATTTCACTAGCAGTAAAATACTGCCTCACAATTATGTGTTGTTCATGATGTTTTGGTGATTTTGTTTGCTTTCACTAAGTTTCAACGTTTGGTGATCCGAAATTGGAGGGCAAAGCAGTCAATGTGATCAAGTTCAATGCAAGGGGCTTGAACATGTTGAACGGGCAGTTGACGATCGAGTCATCCTTCAGGGTCGCATCTGAATCAGTTAAACCTCTATCACTGTCTCTCGTGTTTTGCTCCTTTGCTTCATGATTTGCTGCTAATATATCGTTCTGAGATATTTAGACAATTTTTACTTTTACAGAGGGTTGACATTAGTTATGATAAATCAACTATCACTCCTGATCAGGTATGTCGGTATCTGCCCCTCATTTTTTTTTCCATAGTGTTGGAAACCAGAATTATGGAACGCCTTTGAATTTAAATGACCCTTTGTTGGACATATTGCCTGCTATTCTACAGTTGAAATCTGATGTTGTTGATGCTTCCTCTATTTGAATTAACAACAGTTGATGAATGTGTTTCGACAAAACTATGATCTCCTGCTAGGCATCTTCAATCCTGAGGGGTGGCTTGAGATTACGTATCCTTTGAGATAAGTTCTATGTTTGGGTATATATATGCTTGATACGGTAAACTCTGAGCTCAAGGAGGCTTTAGTTCCTTGACTGAAGCGCCACAGATATGTTGATGACACGACGAGGATTGGAAGGGATGATAAAGGCAATGTCTTCATACTGGAAAGATCAAAAGAGGAGACATGAGTATCATCAGAAGCTCAATTCCCAATTGTTCTTCTTGTTCTCTGCTCACATTTTTCGATTTTTTCCAGGATTCTTTGTAGTTGCGTTTGACCTTCACTATTCTAAAGAAAATTATATCCTTCGCGTTGGTTCTAGAAAATAAATTGAATGCCATCGCTTTACCATGGTTTTTGTTTTTCGTTCAATTCTTAAGATTTCAGCCGAAAGTACATGGAAATAATTTAGGGTGTGAAATTTCTTCGAATGAGCATCCCCCTGTTACTTGTTCCAGAAGATAGTTTGAGGTACAACATTTCAATCTGTGGCTGGGTTGGACAATAGAGATTTTGACATAGACGTGTAATAAGCACAAGCTTGTCTACGAAGAGTTGCTAATATCTGTTCTAAGAAGTTACCAATTAGACTTCACTCATTTGAGCTATACCAAGTTTTCAATTAGAGAAAGTTGAGACTGCCTCGCCTATGCATCAACTTTGTCTTAGATCAGTCAAGCGATGGGCTGTACGAATTTTATTCTTTGACAGTTCCATTGCTATTCTAATTTTGAAGGATTACCATCATGATGTTTTAACTGATTTTGCTCATATCGATTGGATTTCTTTCACTTCACTCGCCGAAGTCAAGAGGAAATTCTAAAAGACATGGTCAGGAGAGTTCACTGCCATACAAAGGAACCAGTTGAAGCAACCGAATGAATGCAAAGCACTTAAACAAAAGATTCAAGTGTTGATTGAGAACAAACCAAAACTCAAACCACTGGATAGTAGCAGCCGTGATCTTCTAATTTTAGAGCGAGACACCACGGTGCTTTGATCCTCTTGTCGAATTCAACCAAAACATTGAGGATCTCCCCATTAATTAGTCATCATGTATTAACACCATCTAAGTTCAGAGAAAGAGAGAGTGAGAGAGAAGTCTAAATAAAATGAGGTCATGACTTTGTGGTTGCGGTCGGTTTAGTCAAGATGTGAAACTCAAACATTTACGACCCAGAGTGCCGGAGTATTTAATCACAGGTGGATAAGTGTGTCACTATTCAAACACACGGTAACTCAGATTCATTTCATACTATGAGTGCATCCTGGAACCATTCTGAAGCAAACTCTAAGCTTCGGACTTGGGTTCCACAGATTCCTGCTGTTGCTTCCACTGCTCCGGCGTAATGGCTTTCTTGATAGAAAGAGCATGTATCTCTTTCATCTCCTCTTCAAGTGCAGCATTCACCAGCCGGTGCCTCTCCAGCAGCCTCTTCCCTTCGAATTGCTCAGACACAATCTCTACCACAAAACTAGCACCACACCTGATAACAGCATGAGAACCATTCAGGAGGAAAGCAAAGTAAAAATTTGCAGAAGGCAAGAAACGGGATCAAAATATCAACAAATAACTTGTTGTCAAATGAAATGATTACCCTCCAGATGTGTCAATCACCTCCTGCAAGAAGGAGAGAATTCTGGTAAGTACTAAAGCTCTAGCATATAAAGTCACAAATTAAAAGCACCGTGAGCTAGTGAGATCAAACTACAAGATGTCAATGTTCATAAACCTTCTACGTACTGTATGATTGTTAAATTACACAGCAATTCAATTATACAGTATGTAGAAGGTCCAATTATGCTTTTAGCTAATTGTCAGTTCTCTTCGACCATAAAAAGAAACTGTCAGTTCTCAAAGCAGCTCCAATGATGCCTTTAGCTAAAAGACCTCTCCTCAAAGGCCATCAAATGCATTGAAAGGAAATAAAAAAACATTAGTCATGGTATTTTGTACTAGGTAAGAGTTACATTGGGGCAACGTTCTGGTGATTAGAAACTTTTATGCACTTAGCACACAATGAGTGGCTTGGTTGAAAAGAATGCCATGCTCCCAGAGCACCTCAAAGTATCTTGGTCATGAGCTAGTCCAAAGTACGTAAATATCCTAAACCCAAAGGACCTAAGAAATCATATTGCAAACATCCCACAATAGTTGAAAAACGAAATACTATCCACGTTAAAAGAATTACATCGACCCCCTGGACAGTTGAAAAAAAGAAAAAGGTATGTAAATCTTGCATCTCCATTATGAGAAGGCAATTAAATAAAAGGAGGCAATCACATTTGAAGAAACAAACAATATGAAATATAACTAAATTTGTGAGAAGTTTGAGTGGGGAAATTTAGGAGAAATGCAGGTATTCTCAAATGCTAATCTAGAACTATTGCATGTTTTCCAAACAGAAATATCTTCAATTTAGATCACTTCGATCTGTGTGAGGAAGCTTCAAAGTGAAGCTAGCATGAATAATTTCTCTGCATTCTAACAGGGACGATCTTAACCAACATAGGAAGTTTCCAGCACCTTTGTGCAACTCTCCTGTATATGCATAACAAGTCAACCATGATATTTCTGTAAGAGACTAATCACTAAATCGACCAAAGTGGCAGAATTTTATTGTTACATATTTCAAATGCCATTCAACTAACCAATGATTTATGTTGGCAGCTAGTCCGAATAGCATTCTATAATGGATCACATATCACTCGCCAAACCTCTTCATTTGGCAAATCGACATTCCACGATAAGACCATGCCATTCTGAAAAATTCATCTCCTCTTTCATTTGTTAGACTGCAGGCCAACAAAAAGGTTTCCTTTCTACTAGGAAAAGACTTCCCTCCTGCTATCAGGAAACTATGTTTCGCTCAATTCAGTTGAAGCACAGTCCTACAGGCCACATGTTCTTCCCATACCTTTGGTTCCAACACTGAAACCTGATCCTCATGGGTGCCTCCAGACCAATAGAGTCAATACTCATCGTGGCGAAACCGGGTAAAGATCGGACCTTTATGGCCTCTTTCCCTCCTACAGAAAACCCCACATAAAACCCATCTCTGACTATGAATTATAGCCGCAATTTCACCCCGGACGGCACAAAATTCCCAACGATTACATCATCATCCAAACGAGAAACGAAAGCACTGGGTAGTCTCCAGACAGGACTTGCAAGAATCAGTAAAAATTCGAACTTTATACCTACAACCATCGCATTTGCACTAACGCCTAGTGGCAGAAGCAAAAAAAGATAAAGAAAAGAACCCTCCCCATAAGAAAAGAAAGAACTGGGTAGTCTCCAGAACCAAATTCGAGGCAGATTACTGCTGAAATTCGCGCATACGAGGAACGAAAGCAACAAGAAAAGGAGACAACAACACTCACAAGATGCGAAGGTTTCAGCTTTGAAGTCAGCGATGATTCAACCTGCTCCTTTGTCACCCCCATCTCTCTCTCTCTCCGTGTGATTTTCTCTTTTTCTTCCTCGGTTGTTCTGAGCCTGGGGGATGCGTTATATCTCTCTCTCCCCTTTGTACCCGCACGAGAGAGAGAAGAAAAGAGAAGAAGATGCGATTCCTCTCGGGTGGACCGCGATTAATTAACCAAAAATGCATAGAATCATAGAACAACAACAGTAACCGACACAAAAAAAAAAAAAAAAAAAGATATTGCGGAAAATGATCTAAACAGTCGGAATTTGGTGCAATATGACGTATAAATATTTAATTTAATCAATATAATTCATGAATTTTGGCTCATGTACAATATAATCCCTGAACTTTTAATTTATTTTAATTTATAGTTTTGAATTGATGGAAAGATTACTTGAATATTTTCATGTAGTTTAGAGATTATATTAAATATGTATTAAAAGTTCATGAACTACATTACAGATTAGGCTAAATTTGAGGAATTATATTGAAGAAATTAAAAGTTGCAGGATTACATTACACATTAGGCCAAAGTTAGAGAATTATGACCTCGTTTATTTAAACTTTCCCAAGAGAATTTGGGTGGAAAAAATATGAGGTGTTTGATTTAACTTTTTGATCAAATGTTAGCATTTGGAATGCTGAAAGTCCAGAGTAAGTTTTTAATATTTTCGAAATGCTATTATAAGGGTTTACTGACTTCTTTTTTTATAATATTGTCTTCATTAATAATCGTGTTTTTATCTTTTGCCCTAAAAAAATCACTGCTCATCGTCTAGGCTTGCTGGTTCATCATTGAGGTGAAGTGCAGGTGAAGGTTTGCTGTCGTCGAGGTTGAGATTGAGGGTCTCCCCGGAATTGCTGTCTTCGTGGAAAATAGCAGCTGACTTTACCCAACCGAGAGCAAAATCGAGGTGAAATTGCCATGCTTAGATTTGACGGTCGACATTAATAGGCTCTAGATCAGACGTTGATAAAACACACGATCCAATGGTTGACATCGACAAGCCTGGATCTAACGGTTAATGAGGAGGTCGGGAAATTTCCCCCGTGCGTGAGGTCAGATAGGCTCGACCAGAATGGGGATGGTAGGTGCTGGGGCATCACGAGAAAAGGGAATTTTCTTATGGAGTGTGGATTCGGAATAATTTCTTTGGACATGTTTATAAGTTCTTCGACATTGCTTTGCATTGACGAAAGGAATTTGAGTTAAAGTGATTTCAGTGAAAGCAATTACCGTTTGGTAATTAATATATGGAGTTCTTGTTCTAAAACAACTATGCCAAATTATTATTTAGTAATCATCGATAATCATAAATGGTTTACTAGGCTTTTGGTTAAAAAGAACAAAAAGCTACAATGCATTCTGCTTTTGCCCTTCATGGTGGTTGGACAATCGTGCACAAGTGCACCATACAAAAGTTGCTTGGCCCCGGCGAGGAGTTATCGAGGTCACATGACCCTAACTGAGGGATCGTGGCTCTACCACATGTTGGCCATCACTGCTTGTCTAGCTTCACCATAAATGGTCGTTGCATTCCAACTTCAATGAGCAAGGTAGCGACAACGACGGCAACAATGATATGCCATTCATTCGAAATGAAAAATTAGTGTAGAAAGAGATATCCAACCATTGATAAAAATTCTATATTATTTTCTTTTTCGGTGTATAAGAATGATGAATTACATGTAATATTATAGGTTAATATCATAAAGAATCACAACTTGATACATTTGTGATAAATTTACCAAATATTAACTTTTTGACGATCAAAATCCTAAATTTGTATATTTATGATAAATTTACCATCCGATAGTTTTCCGATAGGTTTCAACTTCTAAGGAATGTAGGGTAGATTTCAAATTTTAAATAAGAAACCTATTTCGATGGGTAGATTCCAGGTTTGTAATTTAGAATCTAGAACAAGTTTTAATATTTTTATTGATTCATGTCTTCATACGATCTTATAATATTCCATATCGTTTAATGATGAGTATATAATTTAGAACCATTAATCTGAGCTTTTATTTTATAATTAAGACTTTTATCTTATTACTATTCATATATAAGTTATGATTAATAAATTGTAGTAACAAGTGATGGTCATTAAATAATTTAATTTACCTTAATTTTCCTGTATAATATACTCAAGCAATGGGAATTCAATCAATTTATCATCTGAGTTCTCTGTCGCCCGGTTTTCACTCAACGGTCGGTCCATCGTCCACGATGTGTCTGTACCACAACGTCACCAAGGGCGACACCTAAGATCGTCCGAACTGAACTGAGCCTTACATCGTTCCTCAAAAAGTCAGCAAAGTCCTCGTTCCGGTCGCTTCCGCCTGCCCCCACTATTTTACCGTTCCATTCCACTCCCTCTCTTGCCCATCATCCTCCCCTGGAGATCCGAGCCCCTCCCCCGCCCACCCAAAAACCTCATCTCCCTCTCTCCATCTCTCCGACCACCACCGTCGCAGGCGGCGGCGGCAATGGCGGACTACGACGGCAACCACCACCACCAGAACCACCAGCAGCAGAACTACCAGCAGCAGCAGAACTACCAACAGCAGCAGCAGCAGCAGCAGCAGGCGAAGGAGACGGCGCTCCAGGCGCTGAACACCATCATCCAGCTCCACTTCGAGAAGACCCTGGAGAAGAAGCGGGCCATCGACCAGCAGAAGAAGGAGCTGCACCGCCTCTTCCTCCTCTTCTTCATCTTCCTCGCCCTCCTCTTCGGCGCCCTCTCCCAGCAATCCTCCCGCCTCCGCTGCCGCCACTGCTGGGCCCCGGTCGCCCTCCTCTCCCTCGCCCACCTCGTCTTCTACGTCTCCGTCGCCCAGACCCTCCGCACCATCAACGGCTTCAAGTACCAGCGCCGCTGCCACAAGCTCACCCTCGGCCTCGCCACCGAGCGGCTGAGGGATCTCAAGATGAGGCTGAGCCTCGCGATGGCGGGCGGCGGCGGCGGCGGCGGCGGCCACGGCCACCACCACGAGGTGGTGTTCGACGACGGGGACTTCGAGATTCAGTACCAGGAGCCGCCCGAGAGCTACCTGGGCAAGTTCAAGCGGAACTGGGCTCTGCATTTCGGGTTCTTGATCTTGGTCTACGGCTTCATGGTCTCTTTCTCTGTCGTCATCCTCTGTTTCTAGGAAAGTTCCTCTGCTTTTTGGTGGGTATTTTGGCAGCATTCGTTCTTCTTTTTCCATTCATTTATCTTGAGGGATTGATTGATTGATTTCCTGGATCTGATCTGGGAAAAAAAGTTGAAGCTGGAATCAAGAATAGTTCAAGAAAGAAAGTGGCCCGAAAGAAAACATTGAAATGTGAAAATTTCAGGGAGCCTTCTCCATCGTTGAGGAATCTCTCTCTCTCTCTCTCGTGGGGCGTGCACTGTGCAGAACTTTGGACGCATTCATTGCCAAGTACACACAATTTCAGGGGCGTGAGGTTTTATCTCCCCGAGAAAGGGGGAGCCTTCGAGGCGCAAAGCTACCCAAAGCGACACCTCTGCTCTGTTCTTGGTTTTAATATTAGCTCTCTCTCTTCAGCTCCTTTTTGACTGAGTCAATGTTGGACCGTCTACTTTGTAACGCATACTTAATAAAAAAAAAATTGAATTGATTATCAAAATATCATCATTTCTCATGTGCATTGATTGCGCTCTGATTAACTTAATCCTAACGTAACAAAATGACTCTGCATCGCCAGCTCAATTGATTCAGAATTAAGAAAGTAATTCTACTTTTTGGTCCTGTTCAACATTTTCTAGTGGATTGATGTCCGGGTTATGTTAATGAACCGTCATCAATGGCGTACCCTTCGCAGTCCAGTCCAGCTGATGTTCGGAACGGTTCTTAAGGGAGTGCGATTGGTGGGCGAACAATGTTCTGGCTAGGAGCAACAATGCCCAATTCAGTGAAACATGCCGAGCCTGCTTGAAAAGAGTTATGCTGGAAAATAATGCACTTTAAAGATGACATCTTTATGATGATTACTGATGCAAGGGTTTGGCAGCTGAAGAGGGTGGTTTTCCAGCGGTCCCGAATTACCATTCCTCAGGAGACTGATAGCTGTTAGATTGAATAAGACTAAATTTCACCTCTTGATAGTAAACTTCTTCAATTTTCTTATGTCGCGACAATTTATACAAGGGCTACGACTCATACATGTGGTCGCAACAGGTAATGACTGGAGGATCGATCGCTCGAACGATCATCAAAGCCCCTATCCAAAAGTGTGTGCATTCCAGGTGCAGTCAGCATGCATCTGGATACATGTTCACCATTCAATCAGACGAGGTCAACAAGATTTCGGCTATATATGCCCACAAAATCGACAAATCGATTCAACTGCACGCACCTGAACCTGTAATCTTTTTCGCATTCATCGTGCGGATGTTCTAAAAGCTTGCACAAAATAAAGCGCATACTATGAACCAAGAAATGGCAAGACTTATTATTGGGAATTAGGGCATGGGAATGGCTATTTAGCCTTGAAATCTAACATGGTGTTCTTGAAATTTCGAAAATGAAGTAGCATTCATCACTTCCAATAATTTCTCCAAATCACAGAATGCCAACTACAGAGCAGTACTTATTATAATGACCTTTGGCCGATGAATAGCTTGATTATATTACTCGTTACAATGGAAGAAAAACCCTCAGGTTGCAAGATACAAATTTCTCATAAGGAATTATAAAAATCAAGATAAAAATGTAGCACCAGGAAAAGTTTAGAACCGTCTGATATGAACTTTGTAAGGATGATCAGTAGAAATAAATAAATTATGTCACAATATCACTGAACCTTCTCTTGGAAAGAAATGTTGCGAAGAGCTGAACCCGTCTGCAACAAAGCTTATAGTTTAAACCACTGAAAGAGCACTGCAAAGCGACTTGTATGCGTCAACACAAAACTTGAACTTCTCTCCAGCCATTGACTGCAGAAACATTGAATGACGAATAGTCAGAAGAACGCAGAAAAGACATTTTAACGTCTGTAAGTTGATCAATGAACTGGTGAACACAGCTTTGTCAAAATTGCTTCCAAGAAAGGGTATTGCAGACGAGATTTTTTTTTTTTTCCTGTTCTATTTCTTTGTTGGGACTTTAGAGATAGATCTACAGGTTGTAGGAGGTAGCTACATACATTTTCTCTAGATTATCTCATGGATGCTATTAAATTGTCAACATTTTGGAAGAGGTGGCAAGAATAAGACCCCAGACAAAATATTTTGATAGACTTACCTGTGAAGGGCCTTGATGCTTATCGGGGTGCCATTTCAAGGCTGATAGTCGAAATCTGCACACACAAGGACAAGTCAGCAATTAGAACAGGCCAATGTGACAACTTGACCTAAAGCATGACCCCCAAAAAAAAAAAAAAAAAAGAGGAATAAAAAGTACATGCTTACGCATTTTTCACATCTTCTATCTTCAAAGGACCTGTTGCAGGCAAACCCAGCATTTTTCTATTGGACACTGATCCTATTCTAATGGACTCGTCATCAGACTCTGCATCACTTGCCGTTTCCCATTCTCTTGTTCTGCGGTTCCCACAATTGAAATCCTCTCTCCACTGGAAACCAGATGACCCATTTTCAAAGGAAAAGGAGTGCCTTGAATTGAAAGACCAGGTATACCACCTATTCCCGAATGTTGCTTGAAATACCGTCTCAGGATGATCATCTAGGTCCTCACAGAAGCTCTCCCTTCTAAACTTTCCTGTAAAGGTAACAATTTGCATAGAATCATCTATTCAGTATTCAGAGTGGGGGACCAAAGCCTTCATTATTATTAACTGGAAATAGTATTGACAGTATTAACATCAATTACTTTATTAAAAGCTGTGCGCTCATACAAATTCAAAAGCTGAGTGTTTTCCCCCTTCTTTTAGTTAGAGGAGCCTAAAAAATTACCTTACTTGACATAAGCAATAACAAATGAAATATCACTTAGATGAAGGGGAAAACAAGCTCACGCTTCATTTTCTTTTGGTGGCTCTTCCCAGCACGCCGAGAAGATGACTTTGATCTACCTCTATTACCACAATTATCTGACTGATTTTCTGTCTCATCAATATTCCAGGCAGGGCCCTTGTCCTGTGCATATGTGTATAGCAATAAATAGAGATGCTCAAAGGATCAAGACAATCAGAAAGATCTACATAGTATCTAAAGTTGTGTAAAGATAGCCGCTTGAAAGTGATTTCATGAGAAGAGTTTGGGGTAGAAGATAGCCACATGAAGTAAAAAGGACCACTAGCAGCGAACAAGTACAATGATGTCAAAGTATGTGATCTACAAGTAATGAGAAATCTAAATTGTTCCACGCTTCAGGAAATAGTACCAGGAGTAGTTTACCTGGAATGAAAATTTAGAGGACCCGCTGTTCAAGAGGAGATCTTTCAGAGCCTTCTTTGTATCAGCACGCTTCTGACGTGTTGCATATCTGATATAGTTCTGGTTCAAATTACAAACAAGAGACACAGTTATCAACTTGACATTTGAATCATAACTACAAATCTAAAAAATGTGCATTGCATCTAATCAATGAAATCAATTGATTAGCCCCGACATAAGTAGTCTGCCACATATTTGTATGGGCCTTAATCTCAGATATATTCTATCAAGATGTTTGCACTGTATATTCCTCAAACAAAATTGAATATGCTCAATGTTTGCACTGTATATTCCTCAAACTAAATTGAATATACTCAAGTACTCGAGTACTCAGAATGTAATATTAGTGGTCACAAAAACCCACAATTTAGCTCTTCGTTTTTATTTATCTTTTACGTATTTCAAGGGTGGGAATGGAGGGATGATACGAGAGCTTAGAGAGAAAAAATATGTCAATGACTTTGTAGAGAGCTGTTCAGGAGGCTAACCTCTTAATAAAGCAGTCCAACAATATCCAGCATGTCTTTTAAAACTCATCTTCTTTACATGTCAATCTTAGTAAGAGCACACATGGAAGGGCTAGGGCACATAATACAGACATATGTGTAAAAACCCAACCGGGTAGAAATTAAGCCAGCAACGTGTATAAGTACACTCAGAAAAGGTTGCAAAGCACGTAGAGAAGTTAGGATCTAACTGACTAGAGCTAAAATCATCCTTCAGCCAATCTAGAGTCAGTAGCCATCATGTAATGCTCACTACAAGCGCCAAGATTCTAGCTTTCTTTTGGCCATAGCAAAATCCTAATTGAAAGCAGGACAAGTGTGGTAATGAAGTACACAGACCAACGTGCAAAATTTAGGTTTGGTTGAAGCTTAATTCTCAGCCTTCATCTTAAGGATCTCAATACTACAACGCAACCGAGTATGTCATTGCTTCTTCTCACAGAAAGTAAATGCATTATCGAAGAATAACAAAAATAATTCCTCAATAAGCAACGTTATATCGAGGTATATTAGTAAATATATCTTTGCACATGTTAGGATGTGATACAGAAAATAGAAAGAAAAATTAGTCCCCAACTTTAAGACAATGGTCCTTACCTTAGATGGCTGTTGACCACCTCTAGCAAAATCCTGCGCAAAAAAAAAAAAAAAAGAGAGGCTTCATTAAATGAATTTGCTTGATGTGGAGAGTCACATGGTTAAATAGGGAACAATATGAAAACTAAAGTCTCTCTGAGTGTTGGCCTCTCATTGAGATCATTGAAGAACAAGCTTATTTCTCCAGCCGGAGATAGCTTTTTGGTTTACAAACTTCTAATGAGGCTTTAAGAAGCACAATTTCTATTAAAGTGATGAAGGCTACCTACTGACTGAACCTCTTTCACCTGTGCACTTCAGAAAGCTACTTAATTGGGGAAAAAAGGAACAAAATGATGCCTTAAATAATGCAAACGCATGGTTTGGAAGTAATTCAGATTATAAAGTACATCCAAATGTTCTCCACTCCACCATGGTTATGCCGCAAAACCTCAATCGCAAACAAGAGCGTGCAAACTACTCTAAAATTGCTTGGTGCCACTCAAAGCATATAAAGCAGCCAAAATGACAGAAAATTCTCGCTTACAATGTTCTGGGCACCCCAATTTCTAATCAAATGAATCTCTTTCAACTCCAAGTACATTCCGGCGCTCCACAACACACAATGTAATTTTGAAATTCGAAATCAGGCTCTAAAGTTCTAAACTTAATTAAACCACATTAATTTACAGGACACCGAAACATTCTCAGAAATAAGGCATCCTCTGGAAAGTCAGAAAAAGCTACATGAACACGCAAAGTTTCCAGCAATTTCAAACTCTTCCTATCATCAAAAGCGAGCATTCCTGATAATCACACTCAGTTAAAGCAATAGATCAAACACTTTAGCCGCGAAACTGCGCAACACCAAGCAGATACTACTCAATCAATCAATAAAACAATGTCAAGCACCACCCGTTAGGAAATTCAACCCGGGATATTGCCAAGAGGGAAATCCAAGAAAAGCAAACAAGTAACTTACAGAGTTCCATTTACTCTTCCATTTCTCGCAAGCGGCCGGAGTCGAGTGAAGAGCAGCAGAACGAACCGCCGCAGACGGTGAACCCATCAATGAATCCTTGATCACCAACAAGTTTCGCCATCTGGGTACTTGCATACCGATCAATTCAAACGAAAAAAATTCTATCTTTCTTCGAAAGCTCAACGCTGCAATCTCCTCTGACTCGAGGGCCAATTGGTGGTCTGTGCTTGTGCCGATTGAAGGAAAGTTTTCCCAGTTCGCAACACGATTGTACGAGGTGGGTAAGAATAGGGTCGAGACCAAATGACCGTGGCTTGCAGGTGGATGTTGCTTGTCCGCGAATTGAGCAAGGCCAAGAGAATCCTCGCGACTCTCTCTCTCTCTCTCTCGACCACGTTCGCCGAGTGCAGAAGACGAGGGAGCAAAGAGAGAACGTGGGCCTTTCAGAGCTTTATTGGGCTGAAGCCCAGTGAGGCAACCTTGGGCCTAAAAGGTTGTGGGCCAAATCTGGTGAATGGAAAACTATTACGATTTCGGTTGGAGTGATGGAATTATAGGGAAACTTTGTCGAAAACTACACATCTTTATATTAGGGGTGTGCATCGGTCCTGGTCCAACCCTGGAATCGGATTGGACTGAGTAGAGGCTGGTTCTGGGTGTCTCTCGAGGAATTGGCCTGGTTCTCGATTCTTGGGGATGGATCAGACCAAACTGGTAGAGTCCCCTCGAAGTATGTTACTCGTTTTTGTCTTTTATTTAGTAATGGCAAAAGGTACACATTAATTGTGGGAGTAATCTCTTCTTTTCCTAATGATTAGTAATTATATGCCACTATCTAGTAACTTTCAAAACATATTTATTAACTTTTCGGAAAGATAAAAATAAAAACATTTCTTTTCCAGATCAGCCAATTCGATCTGGTCTCATCTCAGGGTGGATATGATGGGTTCCCAATTCCATAGATTGACAGCCGACTCTATCTAGTTCGATGAGTTCTAGGATAGGGATTAACCCATTTTAAAACCGATCACCCCTAATATATACCCTATAATCAATACTCAAAAGGCATGCAGGCTTCTCTATCTTGTTTGTCTTTCCACGTATCATGATCCTAAATTCTAAATTAGATCCGAGAAAGACCCGTGTTTTATACAAGTAATAAGTTACTAAAATTTTAAAATATAAACGGTGATAAATGAGAGATGGGTAGAATTTTGGGTTTAGTACTAGCAGCCCATGTTCATATGGTAATGATAGAATCGGCGTTTTCGAATCGGATGGAGTGCGCCTGAATGAAGAGATAAGAATAACTTTTGTCATTATCCAATTGAAGTTATATGTGGTTAGCATAAAACCACTGTGCCAAATGTTGTCATGATGGGAATTTCAAATGTCTATGATGTGACCAACAGTATGACAATGGCATCATTATCTTACAGATTAAAGAAAAACAATGGAATGATGACATGGCTGGGTTCTATCTCATTAATGAGGTCGATAGAAGAGGGGGTAGAAGGAATGTTTGAACTTACATTCGAGTTAAGCACCTAGTCACTCGTATTTCGAGGTCAGTGCTATGTTGATTACAAACAAGATTACTGTTTCCTCTCCTGGCGGTTGTTTACTTGTAATTTATATCTTTATATTGTGTTTTAATCATCTCAATGAATGATCAATGTATGTGGTTCGTTAAGAAATTTGTGACTGAATGTATTGAAAGTCGACATAGTTGGGGCAATTGTTGAGACCTAGTATGAGAAGAGAGGATCTTAGTCCCATTTGCTTAACCGAGTTTGTTGATCTGGTCCACCCAAATAAATGGTAGTCAAGGTAAACAATTCATCATGGACCCCGCATAATTTTCGAAAGGGTTTTCACGAGATTGATTAACGGTGAGAAAAATAAGTTTAGGTGGTCTTAGCCTAATCGATGATATGTGTACTTTGAGTTACTTAATTAGATTGCGATTAATGTCAACCATTTAATAGTGAATTTATAAACTTCTTTTTAAGCTGTAAATGAACCATACAAAATTACAACTTTAATACATGGGAGTTAGCATCACCACCACCTGTGGACATAAATGAACCTTGCACTTGCAATGTTCCCCATGAAAGGCCCACTTTCTCCCTTACAAAATCTCTCTCTACCTCCCCAAGCATTAGGGAGAGCAAAAGTCATCAATTGATAGACAGGAAGAATATGGGAGGGTGTGCAACAAAGCTGAAGGTTTTAAAGACCAGAGCTGTTGATAAGCCGGCTGACGAGCCTCTTCCAGAGGCGAAGAAAGAGGTAATGGTAGTAATGGAAGCTGGAGATTACAGTGAGAGAGTGAAGGAGATCATCGGTGATGATAGCATCAACGACAAGGGCGATGAGCATGCAACTCATAAACGTCGTTCCCTTAGTCTCTTGTTTGAAGAGGTAAAAGAGGCGAAGACAGAGGTGGTGGAAGCTGGAGATTATAGTGGGAGAGTGAAGGAGATTGTCGGCGATGAAGATGACAACGACAAGGTCGATAAGCAAGGCACTCATAAACGTCGTTCTCTCAATCTCTTATTCGAAGAGGTAAAAGAGGCGAAGAAAGAGGTGATGGTTATGATGGAAGCTGGAGATTACCGTGAAAAAGTGAAGGAGATCACTGGTGATGAGGACGTCACCGACAAGACCGATGAGCATGGCATTCATAAACGTCGTTCGCTCAGTCTCTTGTTCGAACAGGTAAAAGCTAAGACCTTTGGTAAAAAATAGTGGATAAACATAAATCTATGTGTTTTTCAATTTGCCTGGACTCATCACTCATGTAAGGATTGTGAGTCTCAATATGTTTACCAGAAAAAAAGAAAAAAAAAGGAGAAGAAAAATATCTGATTTTTCACCTACTATTATGGCTGCTCCATTTCCTTAACTTTTGATAATGTAACTTTAGACCATGTGTACTTACCATAAAATATAAAGAAAACTTCAAACTTCTAAACACTCAGTATTAGACAACAAATGACAAGTTATATGGTTGAAAACTGAAAAATTCCTTATCTAATTGCTTAATAAATATCCTCGGTCTGCTTAAATTTCTCTTGGCATGTGTGATTATGGAACGTATGCTGGTCTTGAAATTGAATGTAGGGTTGAGTTTTTCACATCTTTGACTTGAACAAATAGTTTAATTCCCTTGACTGATCTGCAATTAGTTACATAAACTATTCCAGCTGGAAGAAGCTTGTCAAAAGTTCAAAATACCACCGTAGTCACTTCCACATAGTGACTCATGACCGGATCTCTGGCAGCCACCCATTTCCTCGAAGTAACTGCCCAATTTCTTTTTGTCAACAGAAACAAACAACTATTCACTTTCTTTTCATACATAACCATTGCACTACAGTCACGCGACTATAGTCACGTGCATAGCACATGCGCTGCCTCTAATGTTATTTGAATGAACACTAACACAACAGATAAGTGGGTATCATGATAGAGTCACGTAGTGGAATCAAGAATTCAGTACATATGCACAATTTTTACATGATAATCCAGGAACACAGGTCTTGAGATCCATTTACAATGTAAAGTGTAGTCTTTTTATTAGTATATCCAAAGATCCAATTATTGGCATTATATGATGCGATTGTTACAGTAACGAGTAACAATCAAATTTAACTCCTCAATGATGTCGGGATTAGTGCTATGTATGTAACATCAATGTGGACATACATATCCACTTTTAGCTTTGTATTACGTTTCAATCATTGACCAGATTCTACACTTGAGCTTTGGTCCCATTCATTTTGGCGTGTGGTGGTCATGTCAAGGTGTTTCTGACATAACTTTTCGGTGGAATCTTATCAATGGGAGGAATCTTGGGCACTCTTCATTCCATGACAAACTAATGGGTCATCATCTTTGGGCCCCTACCATCTATTCTGGCCTTCGTTGCTTTCTTGTTTGTCCTCCAATGCTTCCATGAACTTCTCGTAGATCCTCCTTACATCTATCATGTAACTTAGTAGCTTTCATGAAAACTAGAGAAAGAGGGAAATAATGAAAATTTGAAGAGAAACCTTTCAAACATCTTTCCCACTCTTTCTCACAAAAATTTCAAAGTCTTCTCATAATTTTCATCTAAACTTTCATTCCTTTTCCTGAGCTTGTCAAAGATGGCGGATCAAACCAGGTTGGCCACTGTATGGACCGCGCTAGGCACAACCTACCCTTGGCCTACTGATTCGGTAGATGTCACAATCCAGACTTGAGTCAACACGACTCACTAATAAAATGGACCATGCTTAATGCGACTCATATCAAGTTGAGTCTAGCCGAGCTTGCCCTATTTGCCATCTCTATTTTTCACTCTCTAATCTCCCAAATTGAGTATTATAACAATGCTGCATTTCAAATCTTGTATTTTTTGTAAATGCTACTTTAAAAATTTTGTATTTTTCTTAAGGTAATTTTTATTTAATTCCAAGCACATAAAATCTTTCGACACCCAAATATTGTATTTAGAATCATATG
This sequence comes from Eucalyptus curtisii, assembly GCA_017140595.1. Classification (NCBI taxonomy): domain Eukaryota; kingdom Viridiplantae; phylum Streptophyta; class Magnoliopsida; order Myrtales; family Myrtaceae; genus Eucalyptus; species Eucalyptus curtisii. The sequence continues at coordinate 3,183,285 of CM029502.1, forward strand.
TCCTTTCACTTATAAAGTGAAAAGTCATAAATAGAAGAAATAAGTGGTTTGTAGGGCCTATCCTTTTAGACTTTTCGAAAGTCAAAAACAATAGTTTCTTCCCAAGCCAAAATTTAATAACATTATTCAGATTTTTAAAAAAGAAAAACTCTAAATAAGGGTTTAAAGTGAATCTTATTTCAAATAAGGATCTAAAGTCGCAATGTCAGTTTCAAATAAAGAGATGACCTTATAGGTTGATCAAGGGCATTTTTGTCATTTACATATTTTTTGAATTTAATAAAAAATATTTAAAGTTAGTCCAAATAGTCAGACAAATCTAAGTGAAGGTAGAAGAGATAAGTAAAAAATGGCAGAAATTCAGGTTAAAGCCAATAAGTCTTATTAAATCCACGATCGGTGTTTAAAATTTAAACAATCATACCATATATAATATTAGGCAAATATCAATCTGTCCCAAATAAAAGAAGGATTTCCTTTAAAAGATGAGATAGAAATAAACTTTTACCCCTTAAAAATCATGTCTATTGCACATGCTAATGAAAAATATTACGAAGATTTGATGGCTATGAAAAATGAAAATTCAGGGTAATGTGTAACGTTTGAGAGGGGCAAATGTGTACTTCCTCAAAGTTTTGTGCTTGAGTAGAATGACAATTTAAGAAAGTAAAACCAAAAATAATTTTATTAAGTGCAGTCATTTTTACTATCATGTTATCTATCTATAATAGACGAGAAAGCATTTTGGGTGATGGATACATTATGTGATAGTAATGGTATGGCGTAATTGAACTAGCTCAGAGTGCTATAAATCAGTGTACTTGGCACCATGCATCTGTGTCTTACTATTGACTAGTTGTTTACACCACGTGATAGGGTGTCCTTTGCATATAGGTTGCATTTGGTTGGGCTTTCGGGAAAATGTAGAGAATTTAGGTTAAAGAGTTTTTTCCAAATGTAAATAGTATTCTGTCAAATATAAATTAAAAGTGTTTTGGAAAATAACTTTGGTCAAAATGTTGTTTGTAACAAACTACACTTGAAATGATGTTTGATAATTTTTTTCTAAAAATAAATCTCAAACCCTTTGTTGGACACTGGCAAAGGGCTCAAGCCACCGGCGTCCATTGTGGCTTCATCTTCTACATTAACTTCTTTCTCACTGAGCCAAATTCCCCTCTTTCTATGAAGTTTTTTTTAACGTCGATGATCATAAAGTTTCGCCATCTTCTAAGTAACCTCAACTAGGTGCTCATCAATTGAAAATTCAACACTCAATGAAATGAAACTTGTTCGATATGATAGTTATCTCAAAAGATTCAATTTAGTCAAAAGTTCACCTAATTTGGTAACTAAGAAAGAGGTTATTTAATTCGTTCTATTGAAAAGTAACTGTTCCTAATAACAATGATTGCGATTTCATGTTTGAAAATAAATGAATATCATTTAGTGTCCATGTTCAATTATCATCAAATAACTTTTGGATAAGTACAATTGAAATCCTAAAATTTGTCAAGAAAATACAATTAAGTTTTATAACTATCAATTTGCGCAATTGACTTCCAAAACTCGTCCAGTTTGCGTGATTAAATACCTCCAATAGGTTAGTTCTATAAATGCTGACATGGCTTCTTTTAATAGTTTCTCTTCCCTCTGAGGCTGTTATATTAATCAAGAGGGAAAAACAACACCTCCTTCCTCGTAATTCTAATAAGAATTAGATAAAAAAGGGTTGAAAAATAGAAAAGAAGAATAAACAGAAAAACACACTTTTTCAAAGGGGCTCAAGGGCCACCCCCCTTACTTAGCCTGTGAGGGTTGTCTCCTCACCCAAGGACAAGCGAGGGCCAGTGACCCTCACCCAGCCTCAAGAAAGGGTTGGCCAACCCTCTTGTGATGGTGGCGACTGGTGGGGCCACCACTGCGTGACATAATGGCTACGTAGCCCTAGTCGACCCTTGGCGAAGAAGGGGGTGGCTGTCGCCCCCAACCCAACCCCAATTTGCACTTTTTTTTTTTAATTTGATTTTTGGACTTTTTATTTTTAATCTTTTTTTCTTTTCTTTTTATTCTTTATCCTTTTTCCTTTAAAATTGATCATTTTTTATTTTTTCATTTTAATTTTAATTTTTCAAGTTTGTCTCTAATGTGGTTCGTATTGGCATCCATTGGGTCCACATGTGTTTGCCTCTAACTAGATGGAGCAGAGTTTATAGAAAAACTTGATTGTACCAATTTGTGAAATTTTTAAGATTTGATTGCACATTTTGAAAGTATTAAGTTTCATGATAAGTTTAGGATCTTGGTTGCTCTTATCCAGATAAATTTTTATTTCCATGTCAAGTAAGATTGCCAACACTAAATTTAGTACTTGAATTTTCAGTTCTCATAAGTCAATTTAAGAAACAAGCCTCCCACATCTTCAGCAATGTATAATATATTTGCTTGGAAAGCCAGATGATTTGTTTGCTATGCCCAAAAATCAAAATCATGTGTGGTGCAATATCAGGAGGGCAAGGAATCGGCTATAAAGGACAACGCGTCGACTGAGCTGGCGAAACAAGCGAAACAATCATTTAAAGGAGATACTCCAAACAACAATTTAGCAAGTGAATCCAAACAAAGTGGAAAATCAGAAGTTATAGTTGAAGAGCAACTTGCTTTTGCTGCTGGAGTTGCTGCTCAAGAAGAGTCTGAAGAAACACAGAAGATAGATGTGGCGACGCCGAAACTTGTCAGAAAGTCGAAGCAGATGGAGAAAATCGAGGAAAAAGCCGATGAGAACATAAAAATAATGTAAGGGGGTTACATAGCTTATGGTTTGAGCTTATGAGGAGTAGTTTTTACATGGCAACACATGCAATGATCTCGGCATCCTTCCCCGTTTGTGATCAGAACTTATAATTTTGGCTTACTTTGATTATTCCTATTTGAGTTGAGCATGTTAATGATATTACTGTTTTTGCTTACCCTTTTCTTGGATGTCATTAGAGCGAATTTTTTAGAGAAAGTAGCATTATGCGTTAAGTAAAATTGACTGATTTCTCCGCTTCGATCCCACAAAACACTATAAGAGAGATTTTGCAAAGTGCATTCTAACACAGAATCAATCACGGTGAAAACAGTTTTGCTGCTAACAATCAGTTTCTTGCGAAGGAATTTGTTTTTTGGCACACCAATGGCTGGCTCAACGACAAAATTGATATACCCTTGCAACTGTCGACAAAATTGCGTTTGTTTAAAAGTTCTCTCTCGTTGTTTTTCTTGTAGTGCAATCGACCTTAAAAATATTGTCAAAACCACTCGATCTGGGGATCAATCCTTCCATCACTTGGTACATTTGGACAGACAAAAACATCAACGCAGACACGCTTCAACACACTATATAATTAAATATACAACAATCAAGGACAAAGCCAGAGAGGGGAGGGCACCCTTTCCTCACAACTCTGAATTTCAAGTATAGGTTTCCTCACAACCCTTTCCTCACAATTTCAATTGATCAGACTACCTTAACTGTAATCTCTGCCTAATTGGGGGAACCTTTTTCCTCAGAGAGAGGGAGAGATTCAGACAACTATGGCCCTGTTTGGTTGGGCATTTGGAAGGCACTTTGGGACTCTAAAGTCCCCTGGCCAAATGCAAACGCGTTTGGTTAGTTTTTCTGGGCGACTTTGGCAAGATGCAATTGCATCTCCAAGTAGCTCTAAGGGCCTTTAGCCCAATGCAACTCCGGAGGTACTTTGGGAAGTTGCATCTTCGGAATGCAAGTCCTAGTACTGTTCATCTTCTCCAAAACCACCGCACACCACCGCACAAGGAAGCCGACCGGAGGCCAGACCTCAGGCAATGCCTGGGTCGCCCGACCTAGGCGGCCGCTTGAGGTCGCGCGACCCTGACGACCGTTCGGGGGCCAAATCCGGCCATCCGGCCGCCAGATTCGGCAGTCCGGTGGCCGGACTTAAAAAAAAAATACAAATTTTTTGTTTTTTTAATTTAATAAAAGTCCTTTACAAATGCAAATTTTACCAAACGGTATTTTGGCCAAAGTTGTATCTCAATGCAAATTTTATCAAACGATATTTGCATTTCAGAAAACCCCATTCACCCAAAGGTATTTGCACGGGAGTTGTTCGCCCAATGTGGGAAGGCATACCTGTAGGAAACTGACTCCGTCCTCCCTGGTTCTAAGTTTAGGTTCATTCAGTGGTATCAGAGCCATGGTTTCGTTTGTAATATATCCGTTCCATGTGCTTAGTAGGTGAATCCAGTGCTGAGAAGATCTCTTTACATCATGACAGATCCCGAGATACTTGAAGCACCTGTTTTTCTCGCTTAATCTCCATCTACTTCAACCCCTTCAGATTTTCGCATTTCCAATGCTTCTAAGATAGACTATCTCTATAAAGTCTCTCTTAGTGACGAGACCAAGATCTCTGAAACTCAACTTCCTCTTATGAACCCATATTCCGCTTTTGCTAAACCCACTTCATCATTTTCCCCCATACGTTCTATTCGCCAACTTATTCGTCATACTCCGAAGGAAGTAAAGGAGTATTTTCAGTTCTCCAAATTCGACCAACATCCCATTCCTGCTACTGAAAAGGAGTACTTTGTTACTCTACACATTCCTCCAGAGTTTCCCAGACAGTGGATTCAGCAATGATATTCTCATGTCCATTATGGCGCTGTTCGTCTTGCTCTTACCTTCCATGGTCGTAAGGGTTTGTTAGTCGTGGCAAGAATAGCTCTATTGGATACTCGGTTCCTTGAATACCAGCATGCTTGCATTGGTACTGTCCAAACCACCTTGAATGCTGGAACAGTCTTTGTGACACTGTATCCAAACTTCAATATTGCTCTATCAGATCCACAGCTACTATCTTTTCTAAAAGTTCAGATCCAGCTTACTGGAGCACCTCAGATTGCTGATTCCGTTGCTGCAACATTGCACTACCAGATGGTTTATCGTGTACAAAACCATGCTCTCGACTTGAATTTCCACAATGGGAATGAAGATGCTTTGTTCATCTCCATGCATAATGACCAAGCATCCTGCATTCATGTCTCTTGACAGATCCCGAAAGAAAAGTTGGCCAAGCTTCTTCCAGAAACTTGGATTACCAACTATGAAAAGTTGCACCGGAATAACAAGCCCTTCCAGTCCTTAGATTCTGAGTTCATGCAAAAGAAAGATGGAACTGTTTCCATCAAATTTGGCAAAGAAAAGGAAGAAAGTCCTTCCATCTTCCAGAATCTCTTTATGATTGAACCATGTGTTCCAGAGTCAATCTCCGAACCAGATCCCAAAAAGCTTGTTCGACACTTCAACAGTGATGGCCATGTTCATTACTATAAGGACAAGTATGGTCACTGTTTCTGGGATCCTTTTTGTCAATGTTTCTATTGCACAAACTCTCCTGGTGAAGTAGATCCAATTGCCAGACCCCGACGGAGGCACAAAAAGCCAAAGGATCTTGTGTATCAAAGGTACCTGAACGGAGATCCCACTGTTGATACCCTTGGTGAGTGTGACAAATTTCAGTATATGGTTTCATATGCCCCAACTCCACCACCAGAGTTCACAGCCTCTTCCTCAGTTTCACCAACTCCACCTCCATCACCTCCTCCATCTCCTCCTCAGAAAAAATCAGCCATTTCCCCGTTTTACAAGCCAATTCTAAAGTGGGCAAAGAAACATTCCTACCCACTTGAAGTTCCAGCAGAAACACCACCCGGCTCTTCCATCGCTATGTTTCAAGAAACAGACTTTCCTCCTCTTGTTCGGGAAAGTTTTAAACTCTCGTTTCCCGCTCCAGAAGAGTTTATTGATCCACAAGGCATATATAGGCATGTTCCTAAGATACCTGCCCCCACTGATGTGGATGAGCATGGAAGACAGAAAAGAACTCCTGTTGCTGAAGCTGTCCTAAATTGGCAATCGAAGACTCTTTTAGCACATAACAATGCATTCAAAGCAATTGATTCCAAGATTGGGAATGTGCAATAAGATTTGCGAAGATATGATGAAACCACTAAAAAGATGCTTTCAGATTTCCAAATGAGGCTTCATGCCTTGGAATCCGGACAACATTTGGGGTATCATTATTTTGAAAGTCCCAGGCGGAAATATACAAGTTCAAAAGGCAAATCCAGATCCTTGAAGAAGGAAGACTTAATCCATTTTCAACTACTTTGCGGACAGAAGCGCTCCCTCCTCCACCACCTCAGACATCTATCTTTGCTTCCATCACATATATTCCTATCAAACAAGACAAGACAGATGTAGCTGAAATGCGAAACCGCCTCAAAGAACTAGACCGAATAAGGAAGGAAAAGGGAAAAGAGAAGATGCCCAAAGAATCCTCTCTTGTCATAAGAGAACCAGATCAAATGATGCTGTCAAACTCATTAGAATCTTTTCTCAGAGATTTGGGTAATCAGGAACCACCGCCTGATCTTGTTACTCCACAACCTCCAGCATAGATTGAACTTGTCATTCAGACAGCTCAGATTCTGTTTCCAACGGAATCAAAATTTCCAAACATCTTTGATACCGAATTAGATTCGGTATCCCTCTCATCTTCATCATCTTTCTCACTCCCTTCCATTGATTCCTTACCGATAGCACCAGTAACTTCATTGATATTCATGGCCGATCCCCCAGACCATGACTTGGAATCAAACCCTTCTGAATCAGAGGTCGTCCAGACAAACAATACTTTCCAAAGCATGTCCACTTCATCAAAACAATTCTTCACTATTGATGACATTCCTTATCACAAATGGCCAGAAATACTTGAAGATAATTAATTAAATACCCAAGCCATTACCAACCAAGACAAGTATGATGTTCTATTCAATTTTGTCACAAGGTTTACAGGCAGCCTTAAACTTAGGTGGCAATCTGTGGGAGAACAAGATCAACTTCATTTTTTACTCTCACCAAACTTTCAGCATGCCATTACCCTTATATATCATTTCTTTATGGGGAAACCTGTTGACCTCATAGAACTCAAAAGGAGAATTTTTTGAAAGAAGATGTTGTTCTCTTCAAAAAAAACATCTGGATAGGCATTACCGTGAAATGCTCAAGCTTTTTTTTTTTTAATCAAATTGGAGCTGATGCAAATTTGAAGCATGTTTTTCTGACCTCCATTCCTAAAGAATTATTTCAAATAGTGGAGAGAGCCTTTCTCTCCAAACAAAAGAGGATCCAAGATGTTCCATTGGGAGAACTCCAACAAGAAATCCATTTGTGCCTCGAAGAATTGTGTATAAAGCGACAAATGATCCAGACTTATGTCCATGACAACAAAGAACTTGATAGAGCCTGTTCTCGCCAGAACCTGAAGATCAAATGCTCCAAAAAAGATTGTGATGGTTCTTGTGGAAAATCTTCCAGAAAAAAGAAACACTTCAAGAAGCTATGGATTAACAAATCTAGGCATGGCTCTAAGCACTTTCGAAGAAAGAAGAAATGGCGATACTTGCGCAAAAGGAAAGATCGCTCAGGCCACAAAAAGTCAAATCGATGCTTTATTTGCAATCAAAAGGGACATTTTGCCAAAAACTGTCCTTAGGTAAAAAAAGGTCAGAACCATTTGATACATCATATAGAGAATGAAACTAGTATTTCTCTTGAAAACGGTGATATCGAATCTTTATTCTCTGCGGACGAAGAACCATGTGAACAAACTCTTTGTGTCATCCCTTGTTACCAGACTCCTAGTGAAACTAATTCAGATTCAGATTTTGAAGATATTTTTCGCATATCTCTGACTCCTTCAGAAGAAAACACTGATATATTTTCAAGCCAAACTCATTGTCCTCACTTTCCTGTAAAAACATTTACTTCAAAGTTTGCCAAGCCAATCACTGCCATTGCTCTCATAGACACTGGAGCAGCTTCTTCAATCTTAGACATTAAAGTTTTTCCTGAAGAATATTGGACTTCCTGTGTTCGGTATTTCAGCTCTGCTTCAGGAGGTACTTTCTCTACAAATGTAAGAACTACTTCGATAACTGTCCAATTTTTTCCTTTGTGTTCCATAACCACAAAAATTTTCGGATCTAGCCTTTCTAACAAAGATCTCATCATTGGTTGGGACATCATGACTCCAATTTCTCAACTTTGTATCATTCCTGGAAAAAGGTCTTAAGTATAAAGATCAATTCTCTAAATTTGTCAATATTCAGAGGCTCTTTTCCATTCAGATGAGTTTGTTAGACCCAATCATGCAATAGCTGTTAGAATCCTCTTCAGAATCCCATTCTGAGTTTGCTAAAAAATGTTCTCATCCTTTGTGGAAAAACCCAGACTTCTTTGTTTGCCTTCCTTTAAAAAAGAATGAAGATATCAATCCAACCAAGGCGAGTCATATGGGGATGAATCTAGAACATCTGGTTTTGGCTCAAAGGGAATGCTCAGAACTACTGCAACAAGGCCTAATTGAGATCTTACATTCTCAATGGGCTTGTGAAGCCTTCTATGTCAACAAGCGTGTTGAGCAAAACCGAGGAAAGATGAGATTGGTAATTAATTACCAGCCTCTTAACCTTTTTCTCCAGGATGACAAATTCCCTTTACCTTCCAAAAACTCTCTTTTTGCTGGATTGTCCAAAGCCCAAATTTATTCCAAATTTGATCTTAAAGCCGGATTTTGGCAATTGGACATTCATCCTGAAGATAGACCTAAGATAGGGTTCTGCATTCCAAACCAACATTTCCAATGGAAAGTCATTCCTTTTGGCTTAAAGGTTGCACCATCCCTATTCCAAAAGGCAATGTGTCGAATTTTCCAGCCAATCCTGTCAAGTGCAGCAGTATATATCGACGGCATCCTGCTTTGCAGTCCTGATGAGCAGTCACACTGCCAACTTCTTGAACAATTTGCAGAAATTGTGAAAAAGTATGGAATCATGCTTTCCCAAAGAAAGATGAACATCGCCTAGACAAAAATTGAATTTCTTGGTATGCACCTTAACAAAGGCACATACTATCCAGGGCCGCATACTGCTCAGTTATTGCTGAAATTTCCTAAAGAAAACTTCACCACAAAGCAAGTTCAGCAATTTCTCGAGATAATAAATTATCTTAGAGACTTTGTTCTAAATATTGCAAATTGCTGATTCCATTACAGACGATGCTAAAGAAGAATTCCCCACCTTGGGGAAAAGCTCAGACTAAAGCAGTTGCTGAACTTAAGGAAATTATGCAGACTCTTCCTCCATTACAAATCCCATCAACAGGGAAGAGAATTCTCCAAACTAACGCCAGTGATGAATACTGGGCAGCCATCTTGATTGAAGAAATTGATGGTAAGAGGCACCTGTGTGCCTACAAAAGTGGAAAGTTTTCCCAGGCTGAAATGCATTATCATTCCATTTTTAAAGAAATCTTGGCGGTAAAAAATGGAATAAAAAAGTTCGAATTCCATCTCATCGGCCATCACTTCCTAGTAGAACTGGATATGGCATCTTTCCCTCAGATGCCCAAATTCAAACAGAAGCAGGTTCCAAATTCTCAACTGCTTCGATGGGCTGAATGGTTTTCAAAATACTCTTTCGAGACCAAACATATTGTCGGGAAGAAAAATGTGCTTGCTGATTTCTTATCAAGACCTAAAGCACCAGCAGAAATCAACATGTACATCATGAGACATGCTTTCCATACTGCCCATCACAATGAGAAGTACAAGATTGAGAAGATCAAAGATTGGCCAAGTTGGCGATATCCTCAAGAGATCATTCAACATATCCAGAATGATAGTCTTATTGAAAATCTGGATAATCTTATGTGGCAATGCCACATAGACCTATTCAGGTTCAATGGAGGTTCGATTCTTCACCCTTTTGGATTAAATGCAGACTATCCATTCATCCATCCATTAATCTGGAAGGAAGATGATTTTCCTAATCAACTCAGATGGTTATTATGGTACTTAACCAATAAGTACTTAATAGCGATTGAAGTTCCAACCAGAAGGTTCATTACAAACCTCACCAGGATATTCAGACCCGGTAGAGGAAACATTGAAAAAGAAAGCGACAAAAATCCCTTAGATTTCCTCAACTGGTTTTATCCTCCCACCCACTGGAAATATCTCTTGCAAAAGGAACTGACAACTACACATCCAGACCCTGAAGTGCACACTATTATGTTCTTTCGACGTCCATGGCATTTTTTCACAAACAATGGTAACATTATCAATGCACCACATATTGTAGGGACCACATCATATAAACCTCAAATGGACAACAAACAAGCTTGGATTCATAAATCTTATCCAGGACCTGTTGGATGTTGTGAACATCAATACCGAGAACTCTAGAGAATCTTGTGTCAGGAAAACAAGACCATTCCTGAAGATACATGGAATTATAATGTATCCACTGCATGGGATCATTATGACCTAGCACCAGAAGCCAAGACAGCCCTCGAAGAATTCAAACAAGCTGCATCATCTCAGGAGCATGAAATGGCAGACACAAATGACATTGCGCAATCTTTTCAAGACCCCTATGCTAAATGGGGAGGTCCTCTTTTCCAAGACTCCTATGATCAAGGACCTTTGTCCTTATCTCAAAGAATAGACACATCATTTTATGCACAACCATCCAATTGGCCTCAGCCAAGCATTTCTGCCAACACTACAAATGATACTACAGATTGGGAGCAAGAAGAGGCATCCGCATCATGTCCCCAAGAAGACGCATTCGCATCATACCGGCTCAACCAGATTCTCTCACCAGAAGATCTTGAAGCACTTGAGCAAAAGTATGATGAACATCTTCTAGTAACAGTTTACAGTTCAGATGACTCAAACTATGACTACAATGCTCGTGACAGACGAGACCGCTGAACAACCAGTGTCCGTACAATTTCACCGTAGCAAGTTACCGTTCACTTTTACTGTAGCAGTAGGCTAGGGAAATCACTGTTCACTGCCACTGTTCATACCGTGCGAATAATTCCCCACCGGAAATTTCCGAGATTTCTAGAGCCTCTGTTTGTTTTAGGACTCGTGAGCTTGGTCCTTATTTGTTTGTGACCTCTTATTGCCTAAATAAGACGAGGATGATGTAATGTGTTGGGCAGAGTCCCTTGAAGTAAAGTGAGTGTTTTGTGAAAATTCTCTCATGGCTTTCTAAACTCCTCTTCTTCTCCAGCCTGGTAGGAATCTCTGAGAAATGCAGCTCGAATAGTTAGAAATTTTACTATCTTGGTTCTATTTGGGTGTCTCTAGACTCTGAACTAAAGGTCAGAATGGTTTTCTGCTAAAAGGCTATCCTTGAGAGGCTTGAACGGGAGTCGTTCGCCCAATGTGGGAAGGCATACCTGTAGGAAACTGACTCCGTCCAGGAGATACTTTCTCTACAAATGTAAGAACCACTTCGATAACTGTCCAGTCTTTTCCTCAAATGCCGAACCAAACGGGCCCTATGTCTGCTGATATATGAGAAACCTTCTCTTGTTTGACTTGTGAGAATTCTTGGTCAACCTCCGGTAGCTTGCAACTTCCCTGATCCAGCCTTTGTTCCTTGCTTTTCTCCCACAAGCACTATACATCGCTCCAACTAGCAAAACCCCACCAAGAAGACTGAAAAAAGGCCTAATATTTGGGATATTAATCACAATCATGAATGGATTCCACAAAAAGCCCACCAGGTAAGATTTAATTGCTTGACAAGCCAGATTATGTGTTTGCAATGTCTAAAAATCATAATTATGTGCCTTTCAAAATCAGGAGGGCGAGGAATCGGCTATAATGGACAAGGCATCTGACTAAAGCTGGCGAAACAAGTGAAACGTGAAGGAGATATTCCAAATCACAATTTAGCGGGTGAACAAAACAAAGTGGAAAATCAAAAGTCACAGTTGAACAGCATCTTGCTTCTACTGCTGGAGATGCTGCTCAAGGAGAGTCTGATGAAACACAGAAAATAGATGTGGCGACAACAAAAAAGTCGTCCAAAAGTCGAAGCAGATGGGCGGAAATCAAGGAAAAAGTCAGTGAGATCGAGGAAATAATGTAGGGCAGTTACATAGTTACGGTTTGAGCTTATAAGGAGTAGTTTTCGACGACAACACATGCTCTGATTCTTCACATCGATTGCAGTTTGTGATAAGAACTTATAATTTTGGTTTACTTTAAATATTTCCCTTTTCAGTTCTTGCTTACCTTTTGCTTGGATTTCATTTTTAGAATACTTAAATAATAAACCACGCTTAATCTAATAGCTTAATTTTTTAGAATAGTCGGTTGTAGTTCCACCAAATATTGCAATAAATCAGGCTACCTTAACTATAATCTCTGCCTAATTAGGAACCTTTTCTATTCCAGAATGAGATATTCAGACAAGTATGTCTGGTGATTTCTTGGTGAACCTCAGGAGGCTTGCAACTTCCTCTGTCCAGCATTTGCTCCCTGCGTTTCCCCCACAAAACACTGTACAGCCCTCAAACTAGCAAAACCCACCAAGAATACTGAAAGAAAACCCACGTATTTGGGACATTAATCACAATCATCACTGAATAAAAAGAAGAAAATACTTTGAATTGATGAATTTAATGTTATTGTTAGTACCTTTCAAAAGTGAGGGTCTTAAGTAGAACGAATGCAGAAAAGAGAATTGTGATCATGGGAGCCAGCGGTGTGGACATGGCTAGGAAAACTGGTCCCCTAATCTCAATGACCCAGGACTATAGATAGTATGACTGCCCATTTACCACTATTCCCTGTTTTGTCATATCAAATAGTAAACAAGTCATTAGGAGAAATAATCTATTGGAGTATGTATGGAGCAACTGAGAGAAAAGATTAGGGAGCTCATACAATAAGCCACGGCCGACGTTCCAACCCAGTTTCCACTGAGTAGGATCTCTCACCAAAAGGAATGGCAATGACAAGGGGTTGGATTGAGCTCATGAAACATTGCTGCGTTGTGAGCATTAGTTTTGAGGGGTAACTTTTCATTATTCGTTCCTAAAGAAAGCAACGTGAGTCATCAATCCAAAAGTCATCCTCTATGTAATTGCAAGGTCCATAACTAGGTTCTATTTTATCAACATAGAGTCATTTGGACCAAATACGTTCGTAAATGGATCTTTGGCAAGAAATGCCATCATATATCTCGAATTCTAACATTTTAAACCTTTTTGGCACCTTAACTTTGGCATAAATGGATAGGTCCACCGGGCATTAGTTTTGCAAACCTTGCAATTGCCTCATTTTTCTCTTGAGCTTTGCAAAGTGCTTATCATGCTCGATTTTCGGCACATTAGCAGACTTGGCTTTCTTGTCAGAGGCTTGAGGAGGGTCCTGAAACAATGCTTGCATGTCGTCATCGATGGCTTTTTTGCTCTTATCGCCTGTGTGTCTTGGCAACACAACCTCAGTTTGGGGTCGAGTGGATGCAGGAATGGGCTTCACCCGGAGGGATTCGATCTGGGATGACAACAACATGACCTTACATCTCAGTTCGATCGGCTATCTTTGCTCTAGATTGCATACGGATGGATAATCTTTGAAGATCCATAATCACCTAAATTAAAGAGAAATGAACTGAATAATTACATGGTCAAGACAATATTGGCCTATGACATCAATCTTGTCCCTCTTTTTTCATTCATGAAAATATTTGTACATGAACGGAACTTCCTAAAATGAACTAGGATAAGAAAGGTATAGAATACCCTAAACATGGACTAAAAACTAAAGGCATCAAATTTTCTAAACATGAACTACGAAAGTAAAAAAATTGAGACTCCCTAAAAACTCTGAATTGAAAACAAACTCTCTAAAGTTTTTTTTTTCTTTTCTCTTTCAGAATATTTATTCAATGGTAATTTTCTCATTTCATTTCCAATTGGCAAAGGAATTAATCAATTATCGACCTCAATTGTCATTGACTGACCAACAATACGGCAAAGTAAATAAATTGCATGGTGAGAGCTTAGAAAACTTACTTTACAAATGAAATTATGGCAATCATACAAACATGCGCATGTCACGTGCGACTCGATTTCTACTTTAGACGACTTAATAAATTGGAGTCTAACACCAACGATATATGCTATAATTACTCAAATTGAAAAATAAATAAGTCATATTGTCATGCCTCGATCCTCCAAGCACGTGCCCATTCCTCGATGGTCGATTAAATTGCGACGTCCCAAGACGCGTCGCCGACCTATTCATTTTAATGCGCATGTAGAAGCGAATAAATAAATCCCAGACAATAGAAAGATGTGATAGAAAAGTAGGGCCACGAATTTTCCTTTGAAAACCAAACCACATCACACCTTTATACACATAAAAAACTATGTCATATACAATAATAGCCGTCTATATACATGGTTTGCAAAAAAGGGGGGGGGGGCTACAGATCCCCTAATTAGTCGAGTCTTCAACTGAATACCCGAGCTCCCTAGCTCCGATGGACTCGGGTCCACTATTGAACCACCTGGTGGGTTGGCTGTGCCTTTCCCAAAAGCAACCTCTAACACCGACATAGGGACCTCATACTCCGGTATGGGACCTTCGTTCTGTCCATTCCGCTCGCGACGATACCATGATCTGTATTGGTGGGGTACCTTATGGGGTAAACCTGCATCAACCCAGACCATAGACCTCACAAGTTCATAGACCCATCCCCTCGAGTTCCCATGAAGCGAAATATAACATCTCTATTCGGTAACCTTCTTTGGTTGGCCAAAATGCTTGGGAGGAGCTGCCATCTAAGGACCTGAAAATAGATCCCATAACGGGGTGAGACGGCGTTTCAACAAGTTCACCCCTTAAGTCCCAACTAGGAAGGAAATACGCCCCAAGGGCTGCCTAAGCACAAGCATAAGTCAGAGGACTTACCTTTGCCTCAGTCCCTTCTTGCAAGTCAATATGATTCAACCACTCAATCAGTCATTCAGCAATTCAATTCGTCAAATCAGATCGAGCCATCGATCAATCGAACCAGTCGATTCCATGTCGTCAAGACCATCTCTCGATCAACCCAATCAATACTATCTATAAAGTCTGATCATATCAAGGACTGCTCACACTAAGCTGAAGATAGATAGTATAGCTCACTCTAAGCTGATAAATAGTATACTGCTTACACCAAGCTGATATATCAAGGCCCTCAGGCTGATATAGTATACTGATAATGCTCACCAGAAGCTGCTAAGGTATACTGCTCACACTAAGCTGATATATCAAAGCCTATAAGCTGATATAGTATACCGGTATACTACTCACTCTAAGTTGATATATCAAATCCCGTAGGCTAATATAGTATACCATCTTGATCAATTAACAATTTCACTACTTTTATCGTTCTTGATAAAAATAATCGTGTGTCGGTACACGGTCGACTTTAGCCAAAATACAATATTTTCTCTTTTTAAGATCCCACTAATTTCAATAGTCCATAAACACATTTTTGGCGTTGTAAACCGATGCCCAATATTTTCTAATTAAAAACAGAATTGACTTAATTTTGGAATAAATTCCCAAAATTACAAATATCACTCAATCAGTATAAATAAGCACTGAAATAAATAAACCAAACACACCATTGCAATCAACATGAAATTCCGGTCACCAGCTATCCCGGTCTAATTTTCGAAAAATAATAATTAATTAAATAATTATGAAAATTAATTAAATAAATACAAAAAATGCAACTTAGGCAGGAAAAGCCTAATTAAATACTGAAATGGGTTCGGAAAATTTCCAAACCTATCTAGATAAATATTACAGCTTATCTAGTCTCTAATTACACTACTCTAATCACCTAACATGTTATAACGATTAATTAAATTGCTAATATATTTTAACTAACCACCTAATTCATACTTAACTTAAACTAATCAACCATTAAGCATAATTAATTCCATAAGCGAAGATTAGTGAGTAAACTTATTGGATTTGTGAGCCGGTGTGTTCACTAGGACGGCGAATTGGAGAGGAGCGATAAACTTCGAAGCGATGACACCATTCGAGGTCGGGAATGGCTTGGAAACGGGCCTCGAAGCCCAAAACCCTTGCCGAGTTTCAGATTCTGATCTGTGGGTCGAGAGAGCTCCTTTAACGGTCGGTTGAGCTGGAAATGGCCCAGGCGAGTGGACGAGCGGCTGTAGCGGCGGTGACAATGTTCGACGGTGGCGGGACGGCAACGGAGGAGCTTCGGCTGAGCTTGATGGCAATAGGGAAGGCTCGGGGACGGTCTGAACTCACGGCTGAAGTAGGACGACGCACGGATGAGCAGCTGGCGCGTGGGGGCTTGTGGTTGGGCGCGACGACGAGCGGTGGTGCTGGACGGCTCGGACGGGTGTTGACAGGCAAGGAGAGGGGCTGAGCTCGATTTTTGCTGGTTCTTAGAGCTTCGAACATCATGGGAATGGAGGGGTGGCCGGTGGGGAAGAAGATAGGGAGACCACAAAGCTCAAAGGGTCCTTATTGCTTTACTTCTATCTCTTTTGTCTCCTTGAAATAGTCCCACCATGGCTACTGGCTTCCTCAGCAATTTTCTAGCCCCTTAGCTTGCTTAGGAAGTCTTGGAAGAGGTCCAAAATGTTGAGGCATGGGGGGCTACGAAATTTGAAGGTCTTTCCCCCAAATTGGATCAATCCTCCTTTAATTGAAGTCAATTTCGGCCCCAAAAATTCTACCGTCGAGTCATCAATCAAATTGGTATTTTTCCTCGCCAATAGAACCCACTTGCATCCCAAAAACGAAATAAAAAACGGTCTTCTGAATTTTTTGGTAAAAAATGGCCCTATATCGACTTTTCACCGAAAATCTCGGTTTGCAGAAAAATATTCAAAGGATGAGTCAACGTTCCTAAAATGACTCGTGACATGATAGAACTTTCAATTTCTGAAATCGGATTCAAATTCGCGGTTAATTTCAATTTTGCGTGATTTTAGCGTGACCTAGCCTACCGGGTAGCTTTCGGAAATTTTTAGTGCAAATGACCCGTGGTCGATTTTCTTCGAGCCACAATGAACCTCTTCGACACATTAGCAACTCTCGGTAGTCGTGAAAATCTCGAGGTTTCAAATACGGACACAGGGTACCAAAACGACAGAAAAATCAATTTAGTACCGGTCGACGAAAATTTTGTAATTTGGTGGAATCACCCACGTTTAGCCACACATCTCTGTCGAATCGACCTATCTCTGATCTCTAATCGACTTTTAATTGTGCCGTAATGATCTCTGCAGATGAACACTATCGAGTAGTTGATTCCTGGTCGAATTCCCAAGTCTATTGCATAAAAGTTACTTAATGACTTTCCTAGATAGTCTAGTTATCCTAGGAGTAATCAGTTCTGAGATTAATACTATAGGCGCGTCGATGAAAGGCCCAATTTATTTAATTGAAATCAAAATTGAAATTCCAGGATGTCACACATATGATCGACATCATAAATATGTAACACTACTATATTTGTTCGAATTGTATCGATCCTTAATTTCGAATGTTTCTTTCAATCTTTTTAGTGGAACCAATATTGCCGATTAATTCTGTTACCGAGGCATTCAAATCTCTACTAATTAAAAATTAGTGCTTTTTAGAAAAAAAAAAGCCGTACGAGAAAATTTCATATTGTCATTGTTAGTTAAATCGTGGAAAGCACAATTTTTTTTTTTGATCCCTCCTTATTTTTTCTGCATGAGAAACTAATACCCATCAGTGCAGAGGTTCCTGTCCAAGCATTTTTAACTTTGGAATCTGGGATGAGTTTGAAGAAAAAATTGTTTGGGCTGCACTTATTATTATTATTATTTTTTTTAACAAACTTTGGGCTGCACTTATTAAAAGTGCTTGAAAGATACAAGAATACATATTGATTTTATATTGGATGTGATGGACAATAAGTAGAAAATAAATAATAAAAACTTGCCTTTTGTCATTAGTGAAGTGTGGAACTTGGGATTTTCTGACAACCCAAAGTCCACCGATGTTTTCTTAGATTCCTTGTCCACCCATTCGTGGATTTTGCTTTGCTATATCCCCCGAGTTTTTACTACCTTGGAGTAACTGTTTGCATGCTTTGATATTAGATATACGCATCTGACCATGACTGTTGAAAATTTCTGTAACTCATTAAGAAGATTTTATCATTTTTAAATGCACTGATTGTACTTGTGATATATAACAGCGTCTAGGACACATATTAACAGGACCTTTTTTAAAATAAGGAGAGTGATATGTAAATAAAGAGTAAGATCCCTAGTCTTCCTAGAGCTAAGTTTTGCTTCAATAATGGTGGATTGAGCCTAGTTAAGCTAAAAGTATGAGGCTGGCTTTTCATGCAAAAAAAGCAACTTAAAATTTCTTGGATTTGCTGAGTGCTGAATATCTCATCAACTTTTCTCACCCCATTGGGGTGTTGAATATCTCCATAAAAAAAGGTTCAACTTTAGCGTGAAAACAAATTAATATGAGTTTTTGAAAATCACTTTTTTTTTTTTTATCATGTAACCATGTAAAGTACAAAATATCATGGAGATTTTGTATCTCATAATCAAATTTCGTTACACAATTATGCTATCTAATGAGAAATTAGTTTATTGGGGATAGTAGGGAGTATGTCACCCAGTTACTACTATTCCTTGTTTTGTCATATCAAATAGTAAAAAATTTAATAGGAGAAATAATCTATTGGGGTATGTGGAACGACCCGGACCCCACTGTGTAATATTGTCCGCTTTGGACACTGAGTCCTCACCGCTTTAAAACGCGTCACACAAGTTAAAGGAACCCTAAGCCTTATAAATTAGTCCAGGACTCCCCCCTTAAGCGATGTGGGACTAGAGAGGACCCCTCCCCTTCCTTGGGTTGTCACAATATGTATGGAGCAACAAAGAGAAAAGATTAGCGAGCTCACACAATAAGCCATAGCGAGGAGGCGGACGTCCAACCCAATTTCCATTGACTAGGATCTCTCACCAAAAGGAATGGCAATGACAAGGGATTGGATTGAGCTTATGAAATATTGCAGCGTTGCGAGCATTAGTTTTGAGGGGTAACTCTTTATAATTCGTCCCTAAAGAAAGTTATTCAAAAGTTATTCTTTATGCAATTACAAGATCCTTAATAAGGTCCTAGTTTATCATCATATTGAGTCATTCGGACCAAATATGTTTGTAAGTGGATATTCAGATGAGAAGTGTCTTCATATTTGAACTCTGGCATTTTAAACTTCTTTGGCACCTTAACTTTGGCATAAATGGATAGGTCCATCGGGCGTTGGTTTTGCAAACCTTGCAATTGCCTCATTTTTTCCTCAAGCTTTGCAAAGCGCTTATCATGCTTGATTTTTGGCACATCAGCAAACTTAGCTTTCTTGTCAGTGGCTTGAGGAAGGTCCTCAAACAATTCTTGCAATGAGGAATGGGCTTCATTCGGAGGAATTTGATTAGGGATGACATCTGTTGGAGTGCAGTAAAGATTGCTTCATCTGATCCTCAATATCAGCAACACGATCTCACATCTCAGTTTGATCGACTATCTTTACTCTAGATCGCGTATATATGGGTGATCTTTGGCGATCCATAATCATCTAAATTGAAGAAAAATGAACCGAATAAGCACATAATCAAAGACAATATCGGCCTACGACATCAGTCTAGCTTTTTCTTTTTCATTTCATTCATTAAAAATGTTTGTACATGAATGGAACTTCCTAAAAATGAACTAGAATAAGAAAGGTATATAATACCCCAAACATGGACTAGAAAGTAAAGGCATCAGATTTTCAAAACATGAACTAGGGAAGTAAAAATTTGAGACTCCCTGGAAACTATATATTGAACAAACTCTCTAAAGTTTTTTAGTTTTGTTTGTTTTTCAGAAGATTCGTTTAATGGTAATTTCCTCATTTTATTTTCAATTGGTAAATGAAGTAAATCAATGATCTACCTCAATTGTCATTGACTGACCAACTATATGGCAAAATAAGTAAATTGCATAGTGAGAGCTTAGAAGACTTACTTTATCAATGAAATGATGGCAATCACATAAACATATGCATTATACGTGCGACTTAGTTTCTATTCTAAATGGTTTAACAAAATGGAGCCTAACACCAATGATATACGCTATAATCTCAAATTGGAAAGTAGATAAGCCATATGATCGACATCATAAATATGAAATTAACACCATTATATTTATTTGAATTGAGATCATTCCTGAATTTTGAATCTTTCTTTCAATCTTTTCAGCGGAACCAACATTGCATAACAATTCTGTTCATAGATTATTCAAATCTCCGCTTATAAAAAATGACTTTTTTTGGAAGGAACAAAATCATATCAGAAAATTTCATATTGTCACTGCTAACTGGATCATGGAAAGCACAACTTTTCTTTATCCCTTCTTATTTTTTCTGCGTAAGAAACTAATATCCGTGAGTGCAGAGGTTCCTGTCCGAGCATCTCTTACTTTGGAATCTAAGATGAGTGGGAAGAAAAAATTGTTGGGCTGCACAGACAAGAGTGCGTGAAAGAAACAAGAATAGGTATTGATTTTATGTTGGATGTGGTGGGCAATAAGTGAAAATACATAATAAATACTTGCCTTTTGGGATTAGTGAAGTGTGGAACTTGGTATTTCCGACAGCCCGAAGTCAACCGATGTTTTCTTTGATTCCTTGTCCACCCATTCGTGGATTTGCTTTGCTATATCCCGTGAGTCCACCCATTCCTTGCACTTTTTGATATTAGATATACATGTCTGGCCATGACTATCTAAAATTTCTGCATTTATTAAGTAACTCATTAAGAAGATTTTATTATTTTTGAATGCACCGATTGTACTTGTGATATATAAAAGTGTCTAGGGCACATGTTAACAGGATCCTTTTTAAAATAACAAGAGTGACATGTAAATAAAAAGGAGTTGCGGACACCTGGAGTGCCAAAACTTGGCATTGAGGGACACTTAAGTGTCAAAAGTTTGGAAAGTGACACTTAAGTGCCAAAATCGAAGCAAAATGGATCACTTAAGTGCCAAAATATTGACGTGGCGATTTTCCGGCGAAAGAAGTGCAAAATGATGCCGTTTTGCATACTGACGTGGCTAAACAATACAAAAACGACGTCGTTTTGGTGCCGACGTTATAAAAAAATTAATATAAAACTAATAAAATTAAATTTAAAACATTCAAAAATAAAAATAAAATATGAAAAAAGTAATTTTTTAGAAACTAAAAATTAAAAAATATTAAAAAACTAAAAATAAAAAAACTAACCTTATTTAAAACATTTAAAAATAAAATAAAATATTTTAAAACTAAAATTAAAAAAAACTCAATTTTTTTAATATATATATATTAAAAAACTAAAAATTTTAAACATGTAAAAACTAAACTTATTTAAAAAATTTTAAAATAAAATAAAAATATTAAAAAACTAAAAATTAGAAAAAGTAAAAAAAAAAAAAAGGGGGCCCGCACCCTTCCGGGCGGCGGCGGGGAGGCAGCGGCGAGGGCTCAACCCTTAGCCGCCTGCCCCTTTTTAAAAAAAAAAAAAAAAAAAAAATTAATTTACTTAATTTAATTTTTTAGTTTTTTAATATTTTTATTTTATTTTTAAATGTTTTAAATAAATTTAGTTTTAAATTTAATTTAATTAATTTTTTTATTAATTTTGTTACCACGTCAGCACTAAAACGACGTCGTTTTTGTATTGTCTAGCCACGTCAGTGTGCAAAATGGCGTCGTTTTGCACTTCTTTCGCCGGAAAATCGCCACGTCGGCATTTTGGCCGGAGTGGCACTTAAGTGATCAATTTTGCTCCGATTTTGATACTTAAGTGTCATTGTCCAAACTTTTGGCACTTAAGTGTTCCTCCGTGCCAAGTTTTGGCACTTGGGATGTACTTCTGCCAAATAAAAAAGTAAGATCCCTTGTCTTCCTAGAGCTAAGTTTTGCTTCAATAATGGTGGATTGAGCCTAATTAAGCTAAAAGTAGGCATAGTGAAATATTTCTTATGCTTTTTCAACCCTATAAGGCTAGCGAATAGCACGAGGCTGGCTTTTCATGCAAAAAGAAGCAAGTTGAAATTTCTTGGATTTGTTGAGTACTGATATCTCATCAACTTTTCTCATCCCATTGTGGTGTTGAATATCTCCATAAAAAAGGTTCTCCTTTAGCATGAGAAAAAAAAATGAGTTTACGAATATCACATTTTATCATGTAACCATTTAAATTACAAAATATTATAGAGATATTGTATCTTATAATTGAATTTCATTACGCAATTATGCTATCTAACGAGAAAATAACTTATTAGGGATAGTAGATAGTATGTCTGCCTAGTTACAACTATTCCCTGTTTTGTCATATCAAATAGTAAACAATTCAATAGGAGAAATAATCTATTGGGGTATGTATGGAGAAACTAAGAGAAAAGATTAGCGAGCTCACACAATAAGCCATGACGAGGAGGCGGACGTTCCAACCTAGTTTCCACCGAGTAGGATCTCTCACCAAAAGGAACGGCAATGACAAGGGATTGGATTGAGCTCATGAAACATTGCAGCGTTGCCAGCATTAGCTTTGAGGGGTAACTCTTTATTATTCATCCTAAAGAAAGTTATTCAAAAGTTATTCTTTATGCAATTGCAAGATCCTTAACAAGGTCCTAGTTTATCATCATATTGAGTCATTTGGACCAAATATGTTTGTAAATGGATCTTTAGGCGAGAAGTGCTTTCATATTCAAACTCCGGCATTTTAAACTTCTTTGACATCTTAACTTTGGCATAAATGGATAGGTCCACCAGGCGTTGCTTTTGCAAACCTTGCAATCGCCTCATTTTTTCCTCAAGCTTTGCAAAGTGCTTATCATGCTCGATTTTTGGCACATCAGCAGACTTAGCTTTCTTGTCAGTGGCTTGAGCAGGGTCCTTAAACAATTCTTGCATGAGAAATGGGCTTCATCCAGAAAAATTCAATCTGGGATGACATCCGTTGGAGTGCGGTAAAGATTGTTTCGTTTGATCCTTAATATCAGCAACACGATCTCACATCTCAGTTTGGTTGGCTATCTATACTTTAGATTGCGTACGAATGGGTGATCTTTGACGATCCATAATCATCTAAATTGAAGAAAAGTGAACCGAATAAGCACATGGTCAAGACAAGCATGACATCAGTCTATCTTTTTTTATTTTTCATTTCATTCATAAAAATATTTGTACATGAATGGAACTTCCTAAAAATGAACTAGGATAAGAAAGGTATACAATACTCTAAACATGGACTAGAAAGTAAAGGCATCACATTTTCAAAACATGAACTAGGGAAGTAAAAGTTTGAGACTCCCTAAAAACTATAAATTGAAAACAAACTCTCCAAAGTTTTTTGGGTTTGTTTGTTTTTTAGAAGATTCATTCAATGGTAATTTCCTCATTTTATTTCCAATTGGTAAAGGAAGTAAATCAATAACCTACCTCAATGGTCATTGACTGACCAACAATACGGCAAAGTAAGTAAATTACATTGTTAGAACTTAGAAGACTTATTTTATCAATGAAATGATGGTAATCATATAGACATGCGCATGATATGTGCGGCTCAATTTCTATTCTAGACGGTTTAACAAAGTGGAGCCTAACACCAACGATATATGCTATGATTACTCAAATTGAAAAGTAAATAAGCCATATGATCGACATCATAAATATGAAATTAACACCATTATATTTAATAGAAATGAGATCATTCCTGAATTTTGAATCTTTCTTTCAATCTTTTCAGCGGAACCAACATTGCATATCAATTCTGTTCATAGAGTATTCAAATCTCCGCTTATTAAAAATAACTTCTTTTTAGAAGGAAAAAATCTTATCAGAAAATTTCATATTGTGATTGCTAACCGGATCATGGAAAGCGCTACTGTTCTTGATCCCTTATTTTTTCTGCATAAGAAACTAACACCCATGAGTGCAGAGGTTCCTGTCCGAGCATTTCTTACTTTGGAATCTGGGATGAGTGGGAAGAAAAAATTGTTTGGGCTGCACTTATAAGAGTGCGTGAAAGATACAAGAATACATATGACTTTTATGTTGGATGTCATGGACAGTAAGTAGAAAATACATAATAAAAACTTGCCTTTTGTGATTGGGGAAGTGTGGAACTTGGCATTTTCCGACAACCTAAAGTCAACGGATCTTCTCTTAGATTCCTCGTCCACCCATTCGTGGATTTTGCTTCGCTATACCCCTGAGTTTCTACTACCTTGAAGTATCTATTTGCACGCTTTGAGATTATATATATGCGTCTGATCATAATTGTCTAAAATTTCTGCACTTGTTAAGTAACTCACTATTTTTTTTTATTTATTTTATTTATTTTATTTTATCATTTTTGAATGCACTGATTGTACTAGTGATATATAAGTGCATCTGGGGCACATGTTGTGACATCTAGATTTTTTGGTTCTGATTTCGATTAGATAAATTTGGCATTTCATCGATGTGACTATAGTGTTGTTCTCTGAGTTGGTCATTCACGAGATAACTAGACTGAGTGGGTAAGCTATTAAGGACTTTTAAGGCAAATAGACTTGAGAATTTGACCATGAATCGACTTCTCGACCGTGCTCATCTTTAGAAATCATTACGGCACAGTTAAAAATTGAATTAAGATCAGAGATAGGCCGGTTCGACTAAGATGAATGACCGATCGTGGGTGACTCCACTAAATTGGAAAATTCTCATCGACTGGCACTAATTTGATTTTACTATCGTTTTGGTACCCTGTGTCCGTATTTGAATTCTCGAGATTTTCACGATAACCGAGAATCGCCAATGGGTCGAGTGGGTTCGTCGTGGCTCGAAGAAAATCGACCACGGGTCATTTGTCCTAAAAAGTTCCGAAAACTACCTAGTAGTCTAGGTCACGCTAAAAATGCGTCCGAGTGAAATTAACTGCCAATCTGAGTCCGATTTCAGAAATTGAAGATTTTGTCATGTCATAATAAATTTTAGGATTGTCGACTCAGTCTCAGAAGATTTTCCTGACAACCGAGACGTTTTGGGAAAAAGTTAGTCTAGGGCCGTTTTCGTTCAGTTGAAGCCGGGGATTTTGAAATTGAGAAGCATGAGCTATTCTTGGATGAGGAAAATAATCAATTTGATAAGTGAGACATCAATTGATTTTATGAGAGTCATTTGAGAGAAATTCTCAAGAGGGAAATTGGATGCAGAAATGCAAGTGGGGACTGAGTACTCTGATCTGAAATTTCTTTTGGGAATCTATGAACTTATTCAAAAGAAAATGAAATGAGAATTTTCTATTTGAGGAAATTATTTTTCTTTTGATTTTATCCCCATTTCTTTTTCTATTTTTGGCCAAACACCTTTTTCCCCACAAGCTCTCTCTCCTTTTTTTTTTTTTTTTTCTTTTTCTCTCTCTCTCCCTTTTCCCCCTCGTGCGGATTATCCCCCCCCCCCCACCGACGCCCTCTTCCGTTTCTCACTTTGCTCCCCCCACTTTTTACTTTTTTGACTTTTCAACTCTCTCTCTCTCTCTCTCTCTCTCTCTCTCTCTCTCGGTACCCTCACCCGCTTGACACTCTCTCTCTTCCTCTCCCTCTCGGCTTGTTTGAAGATAGCAGAAGCAGAAGCAGCAACCAGCTTCGCTTGAAGGAGCTGCAGCCACGCCGGAGCTGCCATCGCTGTCGTAGCCACCATCGGAGCCAAGGCCGTTGTCGCCGACTCACGCCGCACGCCGTCACACCTCCGCGGCTGCCCTCACGCCCTCTATCCTCCCCTCCGTCTGTTGCTCGGGGTCCCAGATCTGGGAGGACGCTGGAGCAGAAGCAACAGTCGACGTCGCTTGGACCGAAGCTGCCGTTGTTGTCGGTCGCTCGTCCTCGCGTGAGCGCGCGTGCAGCCGTGCTTGGCCACGCCTCTCACTGCTTCGCCGTGCGACCCCAGCTTCCTGCCGCCTCTGTTCAGCCTAGTTCGGCCACCTCAGGCTGTGGTTTGGCCACCTCCGGCCATCGTACGCCGCCACCTCGACCCGCCGGAGCCCCGCTCGCCCTCCACTGGCCTTGCCTCGCCACCTAAGCCCCGGATCTGACCCCAACCAGCAGTGAACCAAGAGGAAGAAAATCGGTATGGCAGCAGCTTCGTGGCCCGTTTTGGCCGTCTTCCCGAGCTCGGATGCTTGGCCCGCCTTGAGGAAAGTCGATCCTGTTGTTTTGTGTGAGTTTTGCTCACTAATGTTTTCTTAGTTTGCTAATTATACTTAAATATTGATTAGTGCTAGTTAAGTGTAATTAGGTGGTTAGATTAAAATGGATTAGCGATTATTAGTTAATTGCATTGCATATTAGTTAGGTGGTTAGTGTACTTGGATAGAGAATTGCCTATAGTATTTATTGGATGCTTCTTGGGATTTTTCCCGACCTTTATTGGGTGTTAATTAGGCAATTCGGGCATAAATGGAATTTTTAGGAATTAAATATTAATTTTCGAAATTAATTTAATTAATTAATTATTTTCCGAAAATTCAACTGGGATGGCCAATGACCGGGATTTTATGCTGATGATCGTGGTACAGTCCGTTAATTTAATTGAGCTTTATATTGTGCTAAATTGAATTTATTGTATTTATTTATTTAATTTTCGAAATTAATTAATTAATTATTTATTTTCCCCAAATTCAACTGGGATGGTCGGTGATCAGAATCTCGTGCTGATTGTCGTGGTGCAGTCCGTTTATTTATTTGAGCTCCACATTGTGCTGAATTAAATTGATTGTGCAATTTGAGGAATTATTTCTTAATTGATTGAAATTGAGTGGAATTGAATGATTGATTGGTAGATAGTCGAGTATGAGTATATAGCGCCAGTTATACGTGGATGGGCTATATAGAGGGAGAATGGTGAGCGCTAACTGAGAATATTATTGGCTGAGACCAATCAGGTACGATATATTTTGGACATACGTGGTTCGGTGATTGGAAGTATCACTGGCGAAAACGGTGTCTTAAAGAACACACGTGAATGACTTATAGACAGACGTGGTTCGGTGATTAAGGAAATATCACTGGTGAAAATGACGCCTTAAAGAACACATGATGATGTCTATTGCCGATGTCACCTTGGCGAAAATGGCGCCCTAGAAAGGACACGTGGTTCGGTGATTGAGGATATCACTGGTGAAAACGGCGCCTTAAAGAAGCACGGCGTCGGTGATCGGTATGTCATTGGCGAAAACGACGCCACAGAAATGATATGTGATTCGGTGATTGGGATATCACTGGCAAAAACGGCGCCTTAAAGAATGCACGTGATCAGTGATGGTATGGTTGTTGGCAAAAAAAGACGCCCGAGAGAGTACATGTGATTGATGTTTGAGGATGATCTAGAGTTGGTTCGACTAGCATGAAATCGACTAGGTCGATTTGATCATTGTTTTGATATGATGTTGTGAATGGATTGATTGAATGGAAATGACCGTGAGTGGTCTTGTTGGCGTGTAATCGACTAGGTCGATTTGATCGATACTTCGATCAGTGATGTGATTGCTTGGATGCCTATTTGATCTATGCTAATATGCAGGTGGAATCTAAGGTTAAGATAAGTCCTCTGACTCGTGTTGTGCATAGGTAACCTTAAGGTGTATTAGTTTACTAATCGGGTCTTAGGGGGTAGAATTTGCTGAGACCTAGTCTTACCCCGGTTGTGGGACAACATTTCAGGACCCTGATGAAGAACCTGAGGAGGAAGAACCTGAAGAGGAGTATCTGAAGGAGAACCCCGAAGATGATCCAGAGTAGGATCCTGATGACTTTTGCTATAAAATCTATTTGAGTAGAAACCAACATTTTTAGCATGACTTGTATATGTACATAAGGGTGTTGGTTTTCAAGTTCAATTTTCTAGTCCTACTTGTATATCCCATTGCTTTATTGTCTGGGGATTTTTATAACTGCTTCCACATGTGCTATTAAAAAGGAAAGGGTCGGCGATATGTAGTCCTAGGATATCGCATTTTAAAATCGACCAAGGTAAGGGATGTGCGCGTGCTTGAGGATTGGGGCGTGACACATGTTAACAGTACCATTTTTAAAATAAGGAGAGTGGTATGTAAATAAAAAGTAAAATCCCTTGTCTTCCTAAGGCTAAATTTTGCTTCAATAATGGTGGATTGAGCCTAGTTAATCTCAAAGTAGGCATAGGTGGAATATTTCTTCCTCTCTTTAACTTTATAGGGCTAGCGAATAGCGCGAGGCTGGCTTTTCATGCAAAAAGAAGCAACTTAAAATTACTTGGATCTGCTGAGTATTGATATCTCATCAACTTTTCTCACCTTATTGTGGCGTTGAATATCTCCAAAGGTTCAACTTGTGTGGGAAAACAAACTATCATGAGTTTACGAAAATCACATTTTATCATGTAACTATTTAAATTACAAAAGATTATAGAAATATCATATCTTATAATCGAATTCATTACACAATTATGCTATCTAACAAGAAATTTTAATAATATTACATTTAATTTCTATGAATGTGAAATATAGGCAATCGTATTTTTGTGCATATAAATGATTTTTGACAAATTGTACCATTAATTGACTAAATAAAAGGCATAAAATAAGGTCGAAATTGAAGTAAAAATCACTCCAAACAATCAAACAAGCCTAGTTGAAGGGGGGACGAGATAAGTAAAAAGGACATATATATATATATATATATATATATATATATATATATATATATGTATATAAATTTTCCTCATGTGAAAGCCAATGTCTTATTAAACCCAATTGTCAATGTGTAAATTTTGAACCTCCATACCATCACCAATTGTTGGTTATATATCAATATATCGTTCAATTGTCAATACGTTGCTTTTTCCTTAGCTATACTATTGATACTATAATACCTATAGCGGACCCCCTACTTTGAAGGGATCGCAATCTTTTTTTCATTCGCTAAATTCCCTCTATTGTTTACTTAACAAATATTGTACCCATCAGCAACTGCGTAAATTATTCATATTCTCCCCCTCCCCCCCCACCCCCCCCCCCAATTTGAATTTGTTTTATCTTATAATGACATTCCTGAATAATTTTAAATCTTAGAATGGCTTTCTTTCCACAATATTTATACGATTTATTTATAAGTTAATACTACGAAAAATTCTAAACTACACCCACTATGACACAAATAATCCAATTTTTTTTTTGTCACTAAAAACCATAAACTTGCCTATTATGACACAACAAACCCTAACCTTTTTTTTTAATGTCATAAAAAATCTTAAACTTATACTAGTTTGACAAATATACCATGGATGAATTTGAAGTAGAGGGTAAATATCTCACATATTTATAAGTTTAGGTTTTTTCATGACAGAAAAAGAAGTTGGGGGTATTTGTGTCATAGTGGGCAAGTTTAAGGTTTTTGGCGATACAAAAAATTTGGAGTATTTATGTCATAGTAGTAATGATTTTGGGCTTTTTGTGGTATTTGCCCATGTATAAAATGTGCTTTTATCATTTACTAATTCTAATATTTCTGTAATAAGGTAATTTAGCTAAGTATTTCAGAGGTCAGTATCTTCCATACACGCAGTCTTGTGGACACTGCTAGTTGATACTATACTAGATATTACCGAATTAACCTAAAGTTATCTTTTTGTCACAAATGTACCCATATGGGATTTTTCGTTATATTAACCCAAATAAAAATGTTGTCAAAACCACTCGATCTTTAGGATCGGTCCTTTCAATACCGGGTCTATTAGGAAAGATGAAAACAACAGTACTAATGCGCTTTAATACACGTTCTAATTCAAATTTGGACAAGCAAGAATTAAGCCCGCTCGCAGAGGGCACATTTTCCTGAAAACTGTTAATCTCAACTATGCATTTTTATTGCAATTATTACAACCTTAACAATAATCCTTGCTTAATTGGGAACCCTTTTATTTTGTCCCAGAATAAGAGATTCAAAGTATGTCTGGTGATTTATGAGAAGCCTCCTCTTGCTTGGTTTGTGAGCATTCTTGGTCAACCTCAGGAGGCTTGCAACTTCCTTGGTCCATCATTTGTTCCCTGCTTTTTCCCCACAACACACTGTACAGTCCTCCAACTAGCAAAAGCCCACCAAGAATACTGAAAGAAAGCCCACACATTTGGGACATTAATCACAATCATCAATGAATAAAAAGAAGAAACTAATTTGAATAGATGAACTAATTGGTAATGTTAGTACCTTCCAAAAGTGAGGGTCTCACATAAAAAAAATGAAGAAACGATAATTGTGATCATGAGCGCCAGTGGTGTTGACATGGCTAAGAAAACTGGCCCCCTTTTCTCAATGATCCAGGATTGTAGATAGTATGTCAGCCCAGTTACCACTATTCCCTGTTTTGTCATATCAAATAGTAAACAATTCATTAGGAGAAATAATCTATTGGGGTATGTATGGAGCAACTGAGAGAAAAGATGAGTGAGCTCACGCAATAAGCAACGGCGAGGAGGCGGACATTCCAACCCAATTCCCACTGAGAAGGGTCTCTCACCAGAGGAGTGGCAATAACAAGAGATTGGATTGAGCTCATGAAACATTGCAGCATTGTGAGCATTAGCTTTGAGGGGTAACTCTTTATTATTAGTCCCTACGCAAAATAACCCACAATTAACTTTTTTTTAAACGCTCCTAGAAAAGCATATGTGACACGTCAATGCAAAAGTCTTCTTTATGCAATTGCAAGGTCCATAATAAGGTCCTAATTTAAGCAACTCTATGCGGCACATGCAAAGCGGATCTCCTGTACGTATGCTTGATGAAGATGTTATGGGGTTTTTTCTGTACCTGCAAAACAAGCCACAAAGCCCAGCAGAAATTGGAAGAGAGCATGAGGAAGCAACCCTTGACCCACTTGATGCCCGAAGAAGGATGGGACGGACTGTTTATGTTGTGATGCCCATGAAGCACAAAATGATGGCACCAGAGTTTGATGTGTGGACCCTTGTAAAAGGCCAAGATCGCTGCTCCTCCCAGGCACACAATCACACCTGCAAGCTTTGCCAAGCCTGAGATAGTCCTCAATCTCAACGTTTCCATCCTGCCAAAGAATCATTGTTTTCAAAATTGATTTATAAAATTGATTTGTAAAGTGATGTATCAGTCTGTCAGACTCCAATAAATGGTAAATTTTCCATAAATCTCTCTTTCCTCTCTCAAGTCATCTTTCATTAAGCAAAGCCGAGATATTACTTTGCAAGGGGCATCTCTCTCTCTCTCTCTCTCTCTCTCTCTCTCTCTGTGTGGAGGGGAAAGTGTGGAATATAGGCCTTAAAAGTGGTCTTTATTGTTTTGAATCTTCTTTCACACCAGCTGTTTACTTGAGGAAGTAAAGGAGGGGAAGTGTGGAATATTCTTGCGATTATCATTACATAATCATAATAATATATCTTTCGTGTCTACTTTCGTCCCCCAAAAACAATAAGAGGAAAAAGACAATAGAAAGAATAGGGAAAGAAGAGGCTTCATTAATACCAGACTCATCTTATACTTATAACTCAGTAATAAAAGAATAAGTAAAGCTCACCTGAGCAAAACTGCCAAGAAGAAGGTTATGGCAGGCAAACAGTTCGTGGTCGCAGCTGCCAAAGTTGCTGACGTGTACACAAGGGCTACGCCATAGATGTCCAAGCTTGCAGTGATCCTGAAATTCTCAAGAAAGTTCCAACTGACTCACCATATTTCATTTGTGGAAAATGAGAATTTTTTTTTTCCTTCTTGTGTATATTGCGTCCTTAAGTAAGTTAAATAGAGATTCACATATGCTTACCCGAGCAAGGAAATTAGAAATATCTTGCAGCAAGTTACGAACGATAAGGAAGGAGCGGTTTTCCTGGAATCAAGAAACCAAATCAAGAAAGTAGCCAAAATCTTGGATAATGAATTTTAGTCATCATAAGCTTCCATATCAATAGGAATTAAAGACAATAAGATGTGAGAAAGAAGAAGAACAGAGTCTGCTAAGTTATTATCATTACCATTCGAAATAGAAGGCGAAAGGGGCCAGGAAAATGGTGGCAGTGGCCTGTCTGTAGAAGACAAAGACAAAGTTGTTCATGCCACCATCAAAGGCGGCTTTCGAGAGCAAGAACATTCCGGCATAGATCGCTTGGACAAGCACAACCACCAAATAAGGTTTTTTGGTGTTCATAACCTTCATCTCCATGAAGTACTCGTATCAGAAATGAGAGGTTTTTTTTTTTTTTTTCTATGTTTGCTGGAATGTGCTATATGCTTTTGTGATGCTTTCTTTTTCTGTTTCTTTCAAGCTTGTTCTGATTATGAGGGTCTTCAGAGCATTTATAAGTTCACCATGATGGGTATCAAAGCAAATGAGATAGTCATGTCACGTGATATATTGGCATCATATCATACTTTATTTTCATACGCGATAGAAAATTAAAATGATATTATGTCATCATGTGTGTCAGTGTTGTGAGCTGTGTCATATAAAGTACTTTTTATTGAAAAGAGGAGGCAACGCAGCCTCATTTGTCAGGACATCTGTGTGGTAAGAATAGGAGGCTGCTTTTGTGGGGACCTTTCGAGCTGCTGATAGGAGCAAAGATCCACATTTGAGCGACTTCAAGTACTTTTAAATTTCTCGAAAACTCAAGCTCATGGTATGCTCATGATTTTATTTTACTTTTCTATTTCAAATTACAACTGTTGTATGTTCATAAATTAACCATCATGTGTATTTCATTTGAAATGGGTTCATCTTTGAATTTATAAGCAAAGCCCACGTGAATCTCTTGCGAAAAGATTTCTTGGACAAAAACTTGGTAATATGTTAAAAGGATAGAAGAATATTATGTTAATTTAATTATGGATAATAAGTGACGAAGAGAATCATTTGAATGTAAATTATATATAGATATCATCATTGGGGTTTTTAAAGAACGGTTAGGTAAAGATGTGATCAACAGCCTATGGCATTAACCAATGGTTTCTTAAATTCCTAGTCCACCAATTCATGGATTTCCTTTGCTATATTCACTCATTTTCAACCATCTAGGGCATATCAGTTTGCATGTTTTAAGATTACACTATTCGCATCGTACTATTTATGTTTAAAATATTTATACTGAACGTATATAATACTCAAACTTTATGAAACACATTTTAAGAAAGATTTTACTTTATGAGTGCTTCGTGAGCACTTGTGAAATGGCAAATGAAGAAATTTTTGTCATTTTTCAAAGTGCTGGCTTTTTTTGTTATATACACAGTTAATATTTTGAAATTAGTATATTTTCTTATAAAGTATGTTTAACAAATACCTTTAGTACACACTTCAATGAAGTTCTTTAATTAAAAAAAAGAGTGGTATGTATATCAAAGTTAAGATCCTTCATCCTTGAGCTAAGTAAGGTTTCGCTTTAATAATGTTGGATTATGTGTAGCCGTTTAAATGAAGCATAGGTGGAATATTTCCAAAGTAAGCATAGATGGAATATTTCCTCCTCTCTTTCAATCCTGTAAGGCTAGCGAATTGTGCAAGGTCAGCATTTCATGCGAAAAGAAACAAACTTTAAATTTCTTGATCTGCTGCTCATATCTCATCAACTTTTCTCACCCCATTTTGGTTTGGAATAGGATCCATCAACTTTAAACTATCTATAGAAGGAGCTGAGATAATTATTGTGGCTATATTTTGACTTCAAGGACGAATACCTCCTATTCTTTATATTAGAAAAAGAGCACAGTCGTACGTCTGTTGAAAATAATTAAAATTTATGTACGGAGATGGATACATTTTTTTATAATATGGATTGATTTAGGAAATAAATTTTAAATAGTTGTAAGATGAAAGATGTGAATTCAATTTAGAAAATAATGTTATTTAGGGAACTACCTGGCAAACATTCTTTGACCTCCGTCAGTAATATAAATCTAGAATATCGTATTCCATTTTCTTTCCTTTACTATGGAAGGAGTCGGAAAAAAAGTTGCTGGAAATAATTCGGTTTGAGGAACAAACATTTATATTTCATACTTTTTCTTTGGGGTTGGTATTGTTAGGATATCTAACCCAAAAAAATAAATTAATAAGTGGGGGGAGACCATAAATATATATAAAGAGCACATAAAATTTATTATCAAATGATATGGGATAATATTTCAATAGGTATAAAAGAATTCCACTAGTTTATGTAGTTTGCATCATATACAAGAAAAACACATATTATCATATCACTATTTGTTTATAAGACTTCATAGAATTATCTTATCTTCTGACAATTGAGTTTCCTCTAAGATTCACGCTATGTGAGATTACAAGAATATGTACTTATTTTTGTTAGTAAGAAATGCAAACAACCATATTAATATCTATAATTATTCTTGACATGTCACATCATTGATTGACAAGAGAAACATAATAAATTCAAAATCAAAGCTATTTTTAATCAAGTAAAGTATTATAGTGACATCCTGATTTTCTGATCCTGTTTTTGATTGAATGAGTTGGGTTTTTCATCGACATGCCTATAGTCTTTTTCTCTGAGTTGATCGCTCATGAGGTAACTAATCTATTAGGTGAAGCCGTTAAGGGATTTTAATGCAACAGACTTGAGAATTCGATCATAAATCGACTGCTCGACCATGCTAATCTGCAAGGTTCAATACGGCACTGTCAAAATCGATCAGAGATCGGAGATAGGTCAGTTTGACAGAGATATGTGATTAAAGTGTGGGTGATTCTACTTAATTGTAAAATTCTCGTCGAATGGCACTAAACTGATTTTTTTGTCATTTCTGTACCCTGTGCTCGTATTTGAAATATCGAGATTTTCACGACAACCGAGAGTCGCCAATGAGTCGAAGAGGTACAACGTGACTCGAACGTAATCGATCACAAGTCAACTGTGCTAAAAATTCATAAAAGCTACTTGGTAGGTCATGTCACGCTAAAATCGCGTTTGGTTGAAATTAACCGCGAAATTGAACCCGATTTCAGAAATTGAAAGTTCTGTTATTTCACAATTTATTTTAGGAATGTTGACTCATCCTCCGAAGAAGTTTCTGCAAACCCGAGTTTTTGACGAAAAATCAAATTTAGGCGTTTTTGGACCGGGAAAATTAAGGATTGTTTGTTTGTGTTCCTGGTTTGTGTTATGAACACAATTTCTGTTTTTTTTTTTGTTTGTTTCGGGGAACAAAAAAAGAACAAAACGCATTTATTTGCGTTTTTGTTCCAAATCTATTTTTTTTTGTTTCTAGGAACAAAAACAAGAAACAAAAAAAAACTTGTTTATTGTTCTTAGAACATTTCCGAGAAACGATTTTTCTCTCTCCTATTTTTTCCTTCTCTTTCTTTTCTTCTTTTTTCTTTGGCCGGTCGACGGCCTCGGCCATGGCCGGCGACTGGCCGTCAAGGGCTGGCGACCTAGCCCGGCCATGGCCGAGGCCGGCGACCGACAAAAAGGAAGGAAAAAGAAAAAAGAAAAAAGAAAAAATTAAAAAATTAAAAGAAACAAAAAAATCATACAAGTTTACCAAACGTGTTCTTGTTCTTTTTCTATTTCAGGAACAAGTTTACCAAACGCGTTCTTTTGTTAAAAAATTGTTTCCCGGAACATAAATAGTTTTTTCTATTTATGTTCCCTAGAACAATTTTTGAACAGAAACGTTACCAAATGCACCCTTAGAGGACCCTTTTTTAGCGTACTTTTGGCCGTCAAGTTGATTCAATTGATGAGGAAAAAATCATGGGATGGATGTGGGCACCTTGGCTGAATTTATGGACACCAATTCGAGTCCAATTGAGTTGGAATTGGATGAAATTGGAGGGGGAAATGTTCCAAATTCATAGGTCCAAGGGGTGTGCAACATTTTAGCTGTTTCCATGGCTTGTTGAGGAAGATTTGTGGAAGATATGGCTGAGGATTGAGGCAGCCACAAGTGGGGGCCAATCAATGAGTGAATTGGATATTTTTCAAAGACTTTGGAGGCATTTGGGTCCCCCCTTCTGCTGTAGCCTTCATCTTCCTCCTTGGCCTTGCTTTATCCATTGTTGTGGTCATTTGAGCTCAAGAAAACCAGAGGAAGCGAACTAGCGTAACCCCGCACGCTGTCGACCACCCCCTGCCGCCCGAGCGCCGTGGCTGTCGCTCGCAAGCCGCGCCGTCCCCCGCTTGGGTCTGCACGTTCGTTCACTCCAACTCGCCGTCCAGGCGAGCCTAGGCCGTCGTCTCGAGCCTCCATCCAGTCGTTGAAGCCGTGCCACCGTTGCCGTCCAGCCGCCAGAGCCACTGTCTGGTCTCGCCGTCGTAGCCCGCCGCCCGCCTAGCCCGTTTCCAGCCATTCCAGCTGCTCTGTTTAGCCTCCTTCAGTCGCGACCAGAATCGAACCACACAGCCCAGCTGTGAGTTTCATGGTCTTTTTCTAGCCCGGACCTCGTTGGACGTCGCCGTAGAGCGACACCGTCGCCCGTCGTCGCTGTGAACTCACTAGCCCGTCAAACTGGTGAGTTTACTTGCTAAATATTGCTTAAGAAGTTAATGATACTTAAAGGGTGATTAGGTTAGGCTAAGTAGGACTTAGGTGGTTAGTTAGTTGTAATTAGTGATTTAGTTGGTTAATTAAGATTGTTAAGTGGTTAGATTAGATTAATTAAGGGCTAGATAGAATGTACTATTTATGTAGATATGTGCATTATTTTTCTAGGCCCGCTTAGGTGGTTAGATTAGCATTTCTGGCCTAAGTATGTGTTTATTGGATTAATTTTCATTTAATTAATTAATTTTGTAATTTATTTAATTATTTAATATTTTCTGGAAATTATACCGGGATAACCGATGACCGGAATTTCGTGCTGATTGCAGTGGCGCGCTTAGTTTATGCAATTGAATAATAATTTGTGCAAATTGAGTAGTTATTGTGATTTTGAGTATTTATTTCAAAATTAGGAAATTTTGGTAATTAATTAGAAAATACGGGGTGTCGGGTTTTGACACCGAAAATGTTTTTAAATACTATATCAAATAGTGGGATTTTAAAAGGAAGGATATCAATTTTTAAAGTTCGATCTGTCTGTGTACTCACACATGATTATTTTCACCGGGTGTTTTTAATACAAAGAAAATAGGCCAAGTGCATTATCTTAATTGAGACATTTGAGTGCAATGCATGGTGTCCTTGGCCGAAATTGAGTGATAGTGTGATGGTTATGAGAACCCGTCCCCGATGTGCGTCGGTTGGACGTTGCCCCTATATGGGATGCCCCTGGACAATGGATGCCGGTCACAGTAGAGGCTGGACCGATGCTCCTTCGGGATTGCCATCTCGTGTAGATGTTGCCGTGCTCAATGGGGTGGGACGATGCCTGGTTATGCCAGAAGACCACTGAACGTGGAGTAGGCTGTGCCCGAGGGGTCGTAATCAATTGGAACGTGTGATTGATTGAGATAGACGCGCCAGATTATGGGACAAAATTATGTGGCACGGAATGGGACGTGATATAACGATTTGGCCTTATAATCGGGACCCCTGCGATTGATTGAAATTGAGTGAGATGTTCTAATTGATGTGTGCATTTATTATATGCATATGTGATATGAACTGTACTGACATGCAGGAAGGAATTGAGGCGAGGTGAGTCATTTGTGATGTGTAGTTAGACTACCTCTAGGCGTATTTCCTTCATAGTCGGGGTTTATGGGGGTGAACTTGCTGAGACATTGTCTCACCCTGTCGTGGGCTCAATCTTTTCAGGTCCCTAGATGGCGGTGAGGCCGGATTGTTTTGGGTGGCCTTGAGAGGCCGAGACTCAACGTACCGTACTCCTAACCACGGGAATCCCGACTGGACCCGTGAGCTCGTGTTTACTACTATTTGGGTCTATGAGGGCCTACCTCAGTTGGTTCCTCATAGATTCAAGGCATGGTTCCGCCACAGGCCCAATAGTGTTTGAGAGGGCCCCTTGGATGGCTTTGACGGACCTGCCGTCAAGGATGAGGATTTGGTAGATCTCAACCTCGTGCATGACGTCGAGCTCATAGCTGAGATGGAGGCATACCAAGGACCCGAGGGTGAGGATCCTGAAGTAGAGGTAGCTGAGCCTCTGGAGACCGACACCCCTGACGGTGTCGTGGTAGACCTGTATCCCAAGTAGATAGGGTCCGGGATAGGGTAGCATGGTAGTCTCTTTTTGGTATAGAATTTGTATATAAACTCAGTTTGTTTATAAAAGTGTTTTGTGAAAATGGTATCCTACTTCTCTATCATCATATTGAGTCATTCGGACCAAATATGTTTGTAAGTGGATATTTAGACGAGAAGTGTCTTCATATTTGAACTCTGGCATTTTGAACTTCTTTGGCACCTTAACTTTCGCATAAATGGATAGATCCACCGGGCGTTGGTTTTGCAAACCTTGCAATTGCCTCATTTTTCCCTCGAGCTTTGCAAAACGCTTATCATGCTCGATTTTTGGCACATCAGCAAACTTAGCTTTCTTGCCAGTGGCTTGAGGAAGGTCCTCAAACAATTCTTGCAATGAGGAATGGGCTTCATCCGGAGGAATTTGATTTGGGATGACATTTGTTGGAGTGCAGTAAAGATTGCTTCATCTGATCCTCAATATCAACAACACGATCTCACATCTCAGTTTGATCGACTATCTTTACTCTAGGTCGCATATGGATGGGTGATCTTTGGCGATCCATAATCACCTAAATTGAAGAAAAATGAACCAATAAGCACATAATCAAGACAATATCGGCCCATGACATTAGTCTCGTTTTTTCTTTTTCATTTCATTCATTAAAAATGTTTGTACATGAATGGAACTTCCTAAAAATTAACTAGGATGAGAAAGGTATATAATACCCTAAACATGGACTAGAAGCAAAGGCATCAGATTTTCAAAACATGAACTAAGGAAGTAAAAAATTTGAGACTCCCTAGAAACTATATATTGAACAAACTCTCTAAAGTTTTTTGGTTTTGTTTGTTTTTCAGAAGATTCGTTCAATGGTAATTTCCTCATTTTATTTCCAATTGGTAAAGGAAGTAAATCAATAATCTACCTCAATTGTCATTGACTGACCAACAATACGGCAAAGTAAGTAAATTGCATAGTGAGAGCTTAGAAGACTTACTTTACCAATGAAATGATGGCAATCGCATAGATATGCGCATGATACGTGCGACTCAATTTCTATTTTAGACGGTTTAACAAAGTGGAGATTAACACCAACGATATATGCTATAATTACTCAAATTGGAAAGTAAATAAGCCATATGATCGACATCATAAATATGAAATTAACACCATTATATTTATTTGAATTGA
Organism: Eucalyptus curtisii; assembly: GCA_017140595.1. Lineage (NCBI taxonomy): Eukaryota > Viridiplantae > Streptophyta > Magnoliopsida > Myrtales > Myrtaceae > Eucalyptus > Eucalyptus curtisii. The sequence goes on from CM029502.1 coordinate 3,222,657, forward strand.
GATCATACCTGAATTTTGAATCTTTCTTTCAATCTTTTCAGCGGAACCAACATTGCATATCAATTCTGTTCATAGAGTATTCAAATCTCCACTTATAAAAAATGACTTTTTTAAGAAGGAAAAAAAATTATATCAGAAAATTTCATATTGTCATTGCTAACTGGATCATGGAAAGCACAACTTTTCTTCATCCCTTCTCATTTTTTCTGCATAAGAAACTAATATCCGTGAGTGCAGAGGTTCCTGTCCGAGCATCTCTTACTTTGGAATCTGGGATGAGTGGGAAGAAAAAATTGTTGGGCTCCACAGACAAGAGTGCGTGAATGATACAAGAATAAGTATTGATTTTATGTTGGATGTGATGGGCAATAAGTGGAAAATACATAATAAATACTTGCCTTTTGGGATTAGTGAAGTGTGGAACTTGGTATTTCCGACAGCCCGTAGTCAACCGATGTTTTCTTAGATTCCTTGTCCACCCATTCGTGGATTTTGCTTTGCTATATCCCCCGAGTCCACCCATTCCTTGCACGCTTTGATATTAGATATACATGTCTGGCCATGACTATCTAAAATTTCTGCATTTATTAAGTAACTCATTAAGAAGATTTTATTATTTTTGAATGCACTGATTGTACTTGTGATGTATAAAAGTGTCTAGGGCACATGTTAACAGGATCCTTTTTAAAATAACAAGAGTGACATGTAAATAAAAAGTAAGATGCCTTGTCTTCCTAAAGCTAAGTTTTGCTTCAATAATGGTGGATGGAGCCTAATTAAGCTAAAAGTAGGCGTAGTGAAATATTTCTTCTGCTTTTTCAACCCTATAGGACTAGCGAATAGCACGAGGCTGGTTTTTCATGCAAAAAGACGCAAGTTGAAATTTCTTGGATTTGCTGAGTGCTGACATCTCAACAACTTTTCTCATTCCATTGTGGTGTTGAAAATCTCCATAAAAAAGGTTCGACTTTAGCATGAGGAAAAAAAAAAGAGTTTACGAAAATCACATTTTATCATGTAACCATTTAAATTACAAAATATTATAGAGGTATTGTATCTTATAATTGAATTTCATTACGCAATTATGCTATCTAACGAGAAATTAACTTATTGGGGATAGTAGATAGTATGTCAGCCTAGTTACTACTATTCCTTGTTTTGTCATATCAAATAGTAAACAATTCAATAGGAGAAATAATCTATTGGGGCATGTATGGAGAAACTAAGAGAAAAGATTAGCGAGCTCACACAATAAGCCATGACGAGGAGGCGGACGTTCCAACCTAGTTTCCACCGAGTAGGATCTCTCACCAAAAGGAACGGCAATGACAAGGGATTGGATTGAGCTCATGAAACATTGCAGCGTTGCCAGCATTAGCTTTGAGGGGTAACTCTTTATTATTCATCCTAAAGAAAGTTATTCAAAAGTTATTCTTTATGCAATTGCAAGATCCTTAACAAGGTCCTAGTTTATCATCATATTGAGTCATTTGGACCAAATATGTTTGTAAATGGATCTTTAGGCGAGAAGTGCCTTCATATTCAAACTCCGGCATTTTAAACTTCTTTGGCATCTTAATTTTGGCATAAATGGATAGGTCCACCAGGCGTTGCTTTTGCAAACCTTGCAATCGCCTCATTTTTTCCTCAAGCTTTGCAAAGTGCTTATCATGCTCGATTTTTGGCACATCAGCAGACTTAGCTTTCTTGTCAGTGGCTTGAGCAGGGTCCTTAAACAATTCTTGCATGAGAAATGGGCTTCATCCAGAAAAATTCAATCTGGGATGACATCCGTTGGAGTGCGGTAAAGATTGTTTTGTTTGATCCTTAATACCAGCAACACGATCTCACATCTCAGTTTGGTTGGCTATCTTTACTTTAGATTGCGTACAGATGGGTGATCTTTGACGGTCCATAATCATCTAAATTGAAGAAAGGTGAATCGAATAAGCACATGGTCAAGACAAGATCGGCCCATGACATCAGTCTAGCTTTTTTTATTTTTCATTTCATTCATAAAAATGTTTGTACATGAATGGAACTTCCTAAAAATGAACTAGGATAAGAAAGGTATACAATACTCAAAACATGGACTAGAAAGTAAAGGCATCAAATTTTCAAAACATGAACTAGGGAAGTAAAAAGACTTAAACAAGTAGGGGGAACTGTGCATTCTCGATATACTGTTCACCTTCTTCTCTCTAGGGTGCAAATTGCGTCATGTTCATCCCGTCTTGTCTCCAGTTCGTCCCAGGTGCTATAGTCGCTGGTGCGGCTCAATTTTTGGAGGGATCCTTCTTCTGGCTTCCCTCCTGGTTCTCACCGAGCGGTTTGCTCCACTTTGCCCCCAAAGTAGAGATCGAAGTTGCCCTGTTTCTCGCCTAATTCGTTGCTGGTTTCTGCCCTGGTTTTGTTTGAGCTGGGCTTCGGAGCTGCATTAAGGACCTTACGGTGGATGTGGTGACTCCTCAGCGCCCCTCCTCATCCCAGGTTAGCCTTTGGCCTGGTGCTTCACTCCCTGCGTTGTCTGTACTGTAGAAGGGTTTATTGGGCTGTTGGAGGGATTCTTATGCTTGTATGGCGTTATCGCGACCTAATTTTCGGGTGTACCACCTAAGTTTTAGGCTAATGGACTACTAAGTTTTTAAACTTAGCTCGGGCTCTCCCAAGCCCATACCAATTTGCGACTTTAGGTTCAAATATTAACATGCAAAAAGATTATTAACTAGGAGTCACCACTAATCGGTTTACGGTAGGTCGATTAGACACTTAAGTAAAATAATGGGAGGATTATTTTACTCCTACGTACGAGAGATTTTTGGGTACGGGGACTTGGTTACACTAGATTTCTCTAATGCCTTTTCGGTACCATTTCTTTTTAATTTTCAAAAAAATATTTTTGCAGGCAGCTTGGATTTATTTTAACCTAAATCTCTATCATGCAAAATAGTGATCATGCAGGTGCACAATCAATGAAATAACATTCAATGAACCAAAATGCTAGATTCGTACGAAATTATAAACTACAACTTTATTAAGGTCTATCCTCTAAAAAACATTTACAAAAATGCTAATAACAATGCATGCCCTAAACATGATTTTCTAAACGACATGACACCTAATTTTTATTATTATGCAATCTTAACCTACATTTAATATGCATGAATTTTACTTTAATTATATGTGAAATGCAATTGATATGACATAACTTGAACTATCACTATATGTATGCAATCTAATTTTCATAATCCTAAATATGCATGCGTTTCATGATATGGGATGAATGACATAATAATTCTATATGCATGTTCTTTTTATGATTTTTTATTGATATTTGGAATTAAAAAAAACTAATTAAACTATCTAGAGTGAATTTATTTTAAGGATTAATTTGATTTAACCATTATCCTATCTTAGAAAACTATTTTTTTTTAAAAATTATTAAAATATGCAAACTTTATCTAAGATCTTATTTTCGAGAAAAATGTTAGTTAGGTCCAATCCTAACCTATTTCAAAACTTATCAAAAAAATGAAATCCTAAAATCATAATTCTAAAAAAAATTCTAATTTTACTAAACCTATATGCTCTAATTTACTAAACCTACATGTAATTTTTTAATTTTGATTTTTGATTTTTTAGTGCTTTTCCAAGACAAGTAATTGTCAAATAAACAATTAAATCTAAACAATCAAGATTTTCAACGAATAAATTATTAAAGTAATCGAAAAAATAACCTGTTGTCTCACAGGTTAAATTAACAATTACTCTAACCCTAAACATCACGACATAGAGTTCAAAGTAATTAAAAATCTGATCTGAGGTCTTACAGATCAAATTAATAATTACCATGATTTAACAATTAAATACTATCAACAAATCCCAAAAATTAATATAATTAAAAAATGATTCAACATCTTACGGATCAAATTAATAATTACAATAATTTTAGGGAAAATCCTATGGATAATGCCTACAATAAAACGAAAATCAATTACCAATATTCCAATTGGTACGATAATAGCAAAACTTAAAAAAATAACATAAAATAAATGAAAGATAAAAAATAAAATAAAAGCAAGCAACCTAAGCAAAAAGGGGGCAACAGGTCGGCGCCAGGCGGATGGTGGTTCGGTGACGGGTTGCCGTTTAGAATAGGGGCTGTCCGTCGAAGCTCCGGCGAGGCTCGGCAAAGCGGCCGGACTCCGCAAAAAACGAGAGAGGCGAGTGGGTTGGCGAGAAGAAGGGCGTCGTCGTCGTGGGCGCGCAGCAAACTCGGATCAAGAGCGGCGGCGGCAGAGCTCAATTGGCAGGGCAGCAGGGGTGTTGAGCAGTGGCGTTGGGGTGGCCGATCGGAGGCCACGGTGGTCCGATCGGTCTCGGATGGAAGAGCAGCGACGCTCAAGCAGTAGTGGAACTCGAGACAGTGGTGGCCGGCGGTAGTGAAGTGTGGCGTCGGTGACCGGCAAGCGGCTACCGGGTCACGGTCGCCGTGGTGATGGTGAGCACTGGCGTCGGGAGAGCAGCAGATCTCGGACAGGCGGCGATGTGGCAGAACAGGGCATAGGAGCGGCTCCAGCGTCGGCCTTCACGGACGGCGACCGGCGGGGCAGAGCGACGAAGGCATCGACGAGATCTGGTAGCGAGCGGGTTGTTGTGGGTCGGTATGGGAAGCGGAGACGAGGCGGGGCGCGACGGTGCGGGCACGGTCGTCGGAGGCGATAGGGCGGAGTGGAGGCCGAGCGTCGGGCGAGGGCGGCGTTCGGCTCGGGGTATTGGGCGCCGAGTTGAGACGGCGGGCGCGATCACTCGGCGCGAGAGCGGCGACGCGAGGGCGAAGCTACGTGGGATCGCGAACAGGGGCGGTGTAGGGGCGTTGGAGCTTCCGGCGAGGAGCGGAGGAGGTGTGGTGTCCGGTGCGGGCTGAGGGACGTACGTTGACTGGCACGGTGAACTGCCATAGCTGGTTCGCGACTCGCGGGTAGTCAGGTGGACAGGTCTCTGGCGTGGTGGCGAGTAGACTGTTGGCGTCAAGCGGCTACGGCTTCAGATTCTTGCTCGCGGGAGAAGGTGCGGCTGTGGAACTGCCGCGGGTTGCGTCGCGGAAGGGCGGAGACGCGGCAGACGAAACGTCAGCGGACGATGAGCGGCGGCGCAGCTGGGCGCGAAGGTCGCTGGGTCACAGGTCGCAGAGGTGCGGCGGCGTCGGGCTTCGAGCGGAAGGGACAGGTGGAGGCGAGTGGGCCGCGGGCTTCGGCGGCGTGGCGTCGGGGCTGACGGCGTTGCGGATAGGCGAACTGGCAAGCCACTACGGCGTCGGGTAGGAGGCGGTTCGAGATCTGCCGGCGTCGAGGCAGCCGAGCGGTGAGATCTAGACAGCAGCAGTGGAAGCGTCGTTGCGAAGGCTGGGGCACGGAGAAGTGGCGACCAGCGGAGGTGGTTTGTGCTTCTTTGGGTCGACAACAGAGGCGGCGCGGCGTGGCGACGGCGTCGGGCGCGCCGGCGTGCCGGCGTCGGGCACGCCGGCGTCTGGCTGGCAGAGAAGGTGCCGGTGCCTCTAACCGGCACGAAGCTTGGACGGAAGGGAGTCCGTGAAGAAGACAAACAGTCCCTCTATTTTCTTTTTCTTTTTTTTTTCTCTCTCCTGCTGCTACACGTCTACTCTCCGCTCCCTTTCACTTTTCTGCCTCTGATCTAGCTGACATTGACTTTTCTCTTCGACAGCTTTTCCTTTCCATTTTGTGTTGTGTCTTTGATTTTTTCAAAAGAAACGAATGAAGAGCCCCCAAAATAAATCAAAAAAACTTAGAAAAACCCCCCAAAAGAAGTTCTTCCCCTTACGAAGTGAAAATATGGAGCCCCCATATTCAAGGCTTCGCACTCTGTATTTATAGAGGGAAAATTCAACAAACAAGTGAAGATTTCCCAATATTCACTCAACCAAAAAAAAAAAGAAAAAGGCTCCAAAATCACACAACAACTATTTTTTTGAATTTTGAAATGAGGAATGTTTAACAAGAAATATTTTCAAAACCGAATTTTTTATTTTATTTATTATTTTCTAAAATATTGATTTGATCCTAAATGGTATTATTACCTACATGCAATGCTATGGAATGCTTAATGTAAGATGTAGCATGGTCAAAATTAGGTGTCAACAAGTGTTTTCTTTAGCTGAAGTGGGTGGCCTCTTAAATGAGGCCCATGTCGATGCTGTTAGTGGTAAGGGACGAAGCCCCTCTTCACGCAATGTAGTGGTCAGACCTGCTGGGATTCCGGATTAGGCCACTCCTTCTATTGTGGGTCTGGCCTCGGTCGGAGATGGGATCAAGCTAGGGCCGCGCTTTAGGTCAGCGTGCGAAAGGTGCTCTCGGGGCCGCAGCCGTGCATGTGCCCCATCCAAGCGCCTTCAAGACTTGAGCTAGCTGCCCAGTATCTCGAGGCCTCCCCTTGCCTAGTCTTGTGCCAATGTGGCGCGCCTTGCAGCTAAAGGCTACGATATTACCTTTGTCCCTCCTTCCTTTATGGACAATAGGCCGGTTGTTAGCTTATCCAAGGATGTGCCTCAGGATGCGGACCCCAAGTGGCATGAATACTTGGTTGGATATTTTGTAGGGAAGAAACTTCATTTTTAGCTCACCGAACAAGCTCTGAGGAACACTTAAGGCCCTCAGCTTGTGGAAGTGTTGGCCAATGACCAAGGTTTCTTCTTTTTTCATGTCTCGGATCCCTTGTTCCATAGGAAGATCTTGGAGGAGGGGCCCTTAACGGTGGCAAGGGTTCCCCTCATTTTATAGCAATGGAAGCCTCTTTTGAAGCTAGAAAAAGACAAGCAATCCTCCGTTCCAGTGTGGATTAGGTTCAAGAATCTTCCTCTTGACCTTTGGTCGGCACCGACGATAAGTGCCATAGCAAGTTACATTGGCAAACCCCTTTATGTGGATCAATGTACGGAGGCAATGAAGATGCTTTCTTTTGCTAGAGTGTGAGTAGAGATCTAGGCAAAATAGCCGAGGTGTTCGTCGGTTGAAGTGGTTGTGAATGGAGTGTTGCAATCGATAGACATTGAATACAAATGGCGGCCAGTTGAGTGCCTGAAGTGTGGCGTTTTTGGCCACAAGTGTGAGGCTTCCCCCGCCTCCACCAACCCGGAGACAACGTCAAGACAGGCTCAAGGTCCACCTTCTTCTTTGGTCCCTGTTCAGCTTCCCACCCTTGCTTCGGAAGGCCCTGCACAATCGAAGCAAGCTTGGAAGCAAGTTAAGGGAAAGAAGAAGACGAAGATTACTCCTTCGATGAAAGTGAGTTCGACCATCCAGGTTAGTTCGAGTGACGAGGGGCGGACTCTGAGGTTAAAGGCTGCTACTTTAGAGAAGGGACTGCCCTCTACCTCAACTCGCAAAGCGTAGAGAGATCTTAAAACTATTTCGAAGCAGGATGAAGCTGTTCCCGTCTTTGCGGATGATGTGCCCAGCTTTACGGAGCCCCTCGCTCCTGAGTTGCCTAGCCCTGGTGAAGAGTTGGAGGGATCGGATAACCTGATTTCCAGTTCAGATGATGACCTACTATCCCCGTGTCTCTCGCCGAAGACTTCGGTTGCTAGCAGGATGGTTGAGACTATGCAGGATAAGCTGCTTACCTTGGCTCCTGACCCGCCCCCTTCTTCGGCCTGTGCTGCTTCACCCCCCACCTGGCGCAGCACCTCTAAGAGGAGGTAACCCTCCTTATTCCTTTCTTCTTTTTTGTATATATGTACATAGGGTGTTGGAACGTTAGGGGCCTTGTTGCCCCCTTGAGACAAGCTGAGGTTCGGAATATGGTTTTGTTGAATCATTTGGTTTTGGTTGGTTTAGTTAAGACGAAAGTCCCATACAATCTCTTCAAATCTATTTATGGGAATCTGTTGATGAACATGTGCTGGTTGGCTAATTATGAGTACTTCCATCGGGGAAGGATTTGGGTTGGTTGGGATCCTTCTAGTGTTTCCTTCGAAGTTTTCTCTATAACGGACCGGGCGATTCATGGGAATCTCAGGTGTTTGATTTTGGGGGCTATCTGCTGTGTTTCATTAGTTTATGTTGACCACACCTTCACTTCCTGGAGACCTCTTTAGGAGGACATTATGTTTAGGAGTTCTACTTTACAGAATATGCCTTGGCTAGTTATGGGGGATTTCAATGCTATAAAGGACCCCTCAGACAGATTAGGTGGTTTGGACAATTGGTTACCGTGCTTTGACGAGTTTTGGCAGTGCTTAGATCATGTTGAGCTAGAGGACCTTAGATATGTGGGCTTTCGTTACACTTGGTCTACGTTTTCTGGAACTTCTCGCAAGGCTAGGAAGATAGATAGGGTCCTAGTGAACTTCTGTTGGAGCCATGTCTTTTCCTTCTCGGAGGCGTCTTTCCTTGCACCTGGGATCTCTGACCACTCGCCTATGGTGGTTAAGGTGGTGAACCTGGTGCTTCGGAGGAAACCGTTCAAATTTTTTGATTTTTGGATGAAGCATCTGGACTTTGAGGCAATCGTGAAGCAAATTTGGGAGCTCCCAGGGGAAGGTGTTGTCATGTATAGGCTTGTTACCAAGCTTAAGGCTCTTAAAAGTTGGCTTAAGCAATTAAATAGAGAGTCATTCTCCAATATCTCCGCCAGGACTTTAGAAGCGAAGGTTGCTTTAGAGTTGACTCAAGGTGGCCTCCTTCAAGACCTTACTAGTGTGGAGCTTGCTGAGTTGGAGAAGAATCAATGCCGCACCTTCTTGGACCTTCGCTTTAAGGAAGAGTCTTTTTTTAGACAAAAAGTTAGGATCGGATGGCTTAAGAGGGGGACCGTAATACAAAGTTCTTCCACCACTATGTCAACAAGAGACATATGAGAAACATAATCCTCTTTGTTATGGTTTCCCTGGGGAACCAAATCACTAATCTGTAGCTGGTCCAGCAGCATTTTGTGGAGTATTTCCAGGACCAACTCATGCCTCAGGTGCAGCAGGGAATGCCCTCGCTACGGGAGATCCGGGAGGTCATCTGCTCTCCGCTAAATGACGACCAGATCACCTCTCTTGCGCGACCTGTCTCTGATCTAGAGATTCGGGACACTCTCTTTTCTTTAGCACGCAAGGCCCCAGGACCGGATGGTTTCACGGTTGAGTTCTTTAAGGAGAACTGGGGGACAGTTAGGCAGTCAGTCACGTTAGCCGTGAGGGACTTCTTCACTATAGGGAGGCTCCTAATGGAGATCAACAACACCATTTTGGTTTTGGTGTCGAAGGTTCCTAATGCAACCACCATCGATGACTATAGGCCTATTGCCTGTCGCAATACTATTTACAAACTAATTACCAAAGTTTTGGCAAATCGGGTGGCTGCAGTGCTGAAGGATCTTGTGAGCCCTTCCCAAAACGCTTTTGTAAAGGGGCGGTGGATCGGGGACGATATTCTTTTGGCTCAGGAACTCTTCTCTAGCTTCCACCTGAAGCTATATTCACCTAAATGTGCAATTAAGGTGGACTTCAGAAAGGCATATGACACTGTGGATTGACTTTTTCTTGAGAGTGTTCTCCTTGCTTTTCGGTTCCCTGATTGCCTGGTGCAGCTTCCTATGACCTGTGTGCGGACGCCTAGGTTTTCTATTGCTTTGAATGGGGAGTTACATGGTTTTTTCCTAGTGATTGTCGCGACCTAAATTTCGGGTGCACCACCTAAAATTAGGCTAATGGATTACTAAGTTTAACTTAGCTCGAGCTCTCTCAAGCCCATATCAATTTGCGAATTAGATTCAAGTTCTTAACATGTCATTGATTTTTCAATTAGAAGTCGCCACTAATCTATTTTCAGTGGGTTGATTAGAAACCTAAGTAAAGTAACAGGAGATTTACTTTACTTCTGCGAATCGGAGATTTTGAGTTCGGGAACTTGATTACGCTAGCTTTTACTAACGCCCTTTCGGTACCATTCTCTTTTTTATTTTGAAAAAAAATGTTTTGCAGACAGTTTGAATTAATTTTAATTTGCTTCCATAACATGTGAAGTGATCATGCGGGTGCGCAAACCACTAATTTAACATCTAGATAAAGTAGTGAATAAATTGCAGGACTTACCTCATGGCAACAAAAGTATCTGTAGTGTTAGAACAGAATTCACATCAACAGTCCTAAATATGATTTCTAATTAACACGCAATTTTTTTTTTGTTTTCACTTATTTAATGAGAATCATGCTTTATGCAATGCATGCTACTAATCTAACATGAAATGATATGACATGGCAATATGACCTAAGCTATATGACGAAAGTGAAATATTTTGTGTTTTCTTAATGAGCATTCAACCTATCCTAGAGAATGAAATTAATCTATTCTAAGACAATTTTTTTGGTATTTTCCATGAAATTCGAAATTAGAAAAATGTGAAAATTATCTATGCAGGTTAAGATATCATCCAATTTGTATTAAGATTCCAGTTATGTCAAATCTTAATTTAAACTAGGATGTTATCCCTAACCTAAAATGCAATCTATCTAGGAAAAAAAATATCTAAACTTAAAAAATTAAACATGCAATCTTATCCTAATATGCAATGACGTGCAAAGAATGCCATAATTCTCATTTTTTTTTTCTTTTCATGAAACTCAAAATTAAAATCGTCACATAATTAAACATGCAATCTAAATTAACGAAAAGAAAATCTAACATCCTAAATGAATACATTTTTTTGGATTTTTGTTTTTTCAAAAATTCAAAATAAATAAATTCCTTATGCAAAATAACCCTAAAACAATAAAATCATTTTAACTCAAAATTTTTGGATTTTCTTTCATGAAAACAAAATCGATCAAATGACACGACAGCAAATCCAGTAAGATAAGATTGATATCCATAAATTGACGAATCATATCCCACGCATGGGATCGGATTGGTCAATTTTAAATAAAACTGCGAATCAAATCTCGAGCGTGAGATCGGATTGGCGATTTTCCATGCGATTGCGAGTCGGATTTCAGGCGTGAAATCGGACTGCCAATCATATGCACGTTGCGAGATTAAGAAAATTTCCCAATTTAGAAGGCTACTCAAACTATCGGATATCATAGCGTATCGGGAATTTCCATCATGTGCATCAACGGATATTTCAAATAAGGAAACAAAATATTCGAAAATCAAATAAAATGAAATTTGTACCTAATTCGAATATTGATTTCCAAATTTGGACTTTGCGCAATCGGATCGGGATCACAATCGGCGAGCAACAGGGTGGTGGATGGCAACTAGTGGTGGATCGTGGCGGTGATCCGCTACAGACGGTGGTTTGACTTGGACAACAGCCGAGATGGTGGACTCATGGTGATGCCTCGATGATTTGAGATAGGTAATGGCTCACGAGGCAGTGGGGAGGTGCATAGCTAACTCCTAGCTTTACGGTAGAGACTTCTCGGAATGCCTGCAACACTAGGAACTTGCGAAGACGAATAGGAGCAGGTGTAAACCTTCCTTTGTTTTCTTTTATATATATGCACCAAGATCTATGGTGGATGATGATGATTCAGTGGAGATTTCCCTTGCTACGTGTACCCTCCTCAAGGTCTAGACGGTGGAGAAATTTTGACTGGCTTCGCTCGCCTAATTAAGTCATAATCTCCTCCTGTGGAGAGAGAGACTAGAACTAGCGAAATTGGAATAATATTGAGCTATGGTTGAAGAGCAATTGGGCTGAGACCATGAAAGATTGGTGGGCTCGTTGGCCTGCTAACGTGATGAAGGTTTTGTCCAAGAGACAAAAATTGCTAGAGCGTCCTCGAGCAGGTTGCACTTTTTTCGCGAATGTGGAGCCCCGCGGCGGGGCTTGATGTCGAGGTGCCATAGGAATATTGGGTGCTCATCAGGTATAGTGTCGGGCCCGTGATCATCAGGTTCACTGAAGACCACTGGGACTGCTGGAGACACTGTAGGAATTCGTCTACACAACTGGAATTTCTAGAATCGCTACAAGAACCATTGGACACTAGGGAAGACCACCGGGACACATCGAAATTGCTGGCCTGCTGAGGGGGGCTTCGCTGGTTGTCTGGAATTGCAGCGGTGATGATTGTCACTGCAAAGATTCACGAACTGGGAGAGGATGGCTAAGACGTGTGTCCCTGTGTTAAGCATTGTCGCTTCATCCCGTGGACATCCGCCCCTCCTTTTCTGTTGTCGCCGCCTCTCACTCTCTACCTCTCGCTTCCTTCTCCTTCTCTACTCTCAATTTGTCCTTGCTCTCTCTATGCTGTCAATTGTGTGTCTTTATCAATGTCTTCTCTTTGTGGTCGTATGTATCGATTGTGAGGCCCCCTCTTTAACGTGATAAAAAAAAAAATCTTTTGGTTTTATTTTCTTCTTCAAATCAACATCCATGAAATTTTTTCCCGAATGCAATATTTCTTTTTATTTTTCACATCTCTTCTAGATTTCCTTTGCAAAAATGAATATTTTCTACTGATTTTTCAAAATTGCAATAGGACTTTTCTCAAATTTGAAATCTCGTAAAGATGAGTTCGTAATATCTCATCGAGGATACGGGCTTGGGACAATTTGCTCTTTTCGTGGGCTTAGTCCAACTTGTCAAATTAAAGCTTTGAACCATCAAGTCGAATCCATCCGTCGCCGTCCAATGCAGATAAAAAATGCTCTTAAAACTATATGTTATGCAACTTAATTCTAATATTTTTGCTTAGGGGTTAAAAATCAATCTCTAATTTTTTTATGCAATAAATAACTAAATGGGTTGCCAAAATTTAGGTGTCAACAGTGATTGAGACCTTCGACAGGGCGATTCCATGTCTCCCTATTTATTTACGTTGGTTATGGAGGTGCTCTCTGGAATCCTTGTGAGGTGCTCCTCACAATCGGGTTTTAAGTTCTTTTTGTGACATCCTAGATTTTCAGTCATGTTTTCTACTGAATAAATCAGGCATTTCATTGACGCGCCTATAGGGTTATTCTTAGAGCTGATCACTCTCGAGATAACTAGACTATCTAGGGAAACCATTAAGGAATTTTAATGCAATTGACTTGAGAATTCGACTAGGAATCGACTCCTCGACCGTACTCATCTTTAGAGGCCATTACGGCACAGTTAAAAAGCGAATTGAGATCAGAGATATGTCGGTTCGATAGAGATGTGTGGCTAATTGTGGGTGACACCACTAAATTAGAAAAATTCTCGTCGGCCGGCACTAGATTGATTTTCCTATTGTTTTGGTACCCTGTGTTCGAATTTGGATCCTCGAGATTTTCATGACAACCGAGAGTCACCATTGAGTTGAGTGGGTTCATAGTAGCTCGAAGAAAATCGACCACGTGTCATTTGCACTAAAATTGTCTAAAAATTACCCGGTAACCTAGCTCACACTAAAAATGCGCCAAATGGAAATTAACCGCGAATTCGAGCTTGATTTCAGAAATTGAAGATTCTGTCATGTCACAATAAATTCTAGGAGTGTCGACTTAGTCTTAGAAGATTTTTCTGACACCCGAGACTTTTTGGGAAAAAGTCGTCGCAGGGCCTTTTTGTGTAGAAAAAGCCGAGGATCATTCTTGATCGCAAATTTGGGAAGCGTGATGGATACATGGGTGAGGAAAATCATCAATTTGATAATTGAGGTATCAATTGAAATTGTAATGGCCAAATGAGGTTGAATTGAAGTGAATCAAGTGTCCAATTGGTGGTGAATTGTATCAAATTCGTGTGCCCCGTTCCCCCTAGCCATTTTGGACCATTTGGCATGTCCAAAAAGGGGCCTTGGTGGCCTAATGGAGGCCAAGGGAGTGTGCATGGCCAAGAATGGTCAAGGAGACCAAGTTGCGGAAGAAACAACCTTGGTGGAGCCCTTGTCTCCCCTTCTCTCTTATCCTCTCCCTCTCTCTCTTCTTGGCCGGCCAAACCCTCACCACCTCCTCTCCATTTTCGGAAAATCCTCAAGCCAACAAGAACCTAGCAGAAGGAGCAGCCACGCCGTCCATCGTCGCACGCCCTCATAGCCGTGGTCGTTCACGCACGCCACCTCGCCGCTCGTTGCCCAACGTCGGCCCGTTGCTGCTACTTCTCCACCGTGCGACTCACGCCATCCCAGCCCCTTGCCGTGTGTCCCAGCAGTCCCTCCGAGCAACCCAAGCCACCGCCGTAGCTCCCATCACTGCCGGTTTGCTCCGGTTCAGCCTCCTCAGCTCATCCCGGTCCATTGCCGCCCAAACCAACCTTATTTCCTTTTGTTTTGCAGCTAGAATAGAGAGTTGAGAAGTGGGTTTCACAGCCACTTCTAAACCCGTTTTGAGGTGTTTCCGGACCTCGAATCCTAGGCCCGCTTTGGAGAAAAGCGACCCTCGCGACGCTCCTGTCGGTTTGATCCGACCCGCCCTTTAAACAAGTGAGTTTTACTCACTAATCCCCGCTTAGTAAACTAATGATGCTTATGTGTTGATTAGATTTAATTAAGTGCAATTATGGATTAGAATAATTCAATTAGGGATTTACCTATGCATGTTAGGCAAATGGTTAGTGTACTTAGCAAGTAGACACGCTCTATTATTTATTGAACGAGTCTTGGTAATTTTCCGGGCTCGTCTCGGCTTCCAATTAGGCATTACGGGCCTAAATTGGATTTATTGCTATTTAATAATTAATTTTCGAAATTAAATAAATAATTATTTATTCTTCGAAAATTCAACAGGGATGGCTGGTGACCAGGATTTTATGTTGATTGTCGTGGTGCAACCCGTTTATTTAATTGAGCTTTATTTTGTGTTGAAATGAATTATTTGTGAATTTAGGATTTATTTCCTAAATTAAATAATTTTGGGAAATTAATTGAAAGATAACCGGGCATCGGTTGATAATTCCAAAAATGTTTTGGTGGATTACAGAAAATGGTGGGATTTATAGAAAGAAAAATATTATATTTTGGCTAAGGCCAACCGTGTGCCCACGCACGATATTTTATCGGATATGATGAAAGATGAGAAAGAATGTGACCAGATAGGTCGCCTTGGCGTATACGTCACCTTAGAGAATGCACATGAATCATTGATTATATACATCACCTGGAAAGGCACGTGGCTCGGTGATTAGTACTTCGTCTTGGCGTATAAGTCGCCTTAGAGAATGCACGGGGCTCGATGATTAGTACGTCGCCTTGGCGAATATGTCACCTTAGAGAATTCACGTGACTCGGTGACTAAGTACGTCGCCTTGGCGTATATGTTGCCTTAGAGAATGCACGTGACTCGGTGACTAGGTATACTATCTTGGAATTGTGTAGTATGGATTGAAAGGACCAAGGAATGGTCTGTTTGACATGTAAATCAACTAGGCCGATTGATCAAGGATTCGATCGGTAACGTTTGATTGGGTGCCTATTTGAATTGTGCTAATGTGCAAGTGGAATCTGAGGCCAAGGTAAGTCTTCTGACCCGTGTGTGTATAGGCAACCCATAGTGTATTGGTTTCCTAATTGGGTCTTAGGAGGGTAGAACTCGCTAAGACGTTGTCTCGTTAGTTATTGTATAACCATCTCAGGCCCTTAGATGGCAACACCTTCACCTCCTCGACCTTCCATGCATTTTGGCATCCCTGAAGAAGTCATCGAGATAGCATACCACTTTCATATCCACCCTCACCCGGAAGTACTAGAATACGTGCTGGTTAAGTCGATTGTCTGGGTTGACGTTGGTCAGGATGCCCTGAGGCCCCACGAGTTTCGATCGTGGTACCATCACTATTTTGATGGGCGAAGAGGCGTTCGGGGAAGGAACATCAGATCCTAAGGAAGGATCGGTAGTGGATGTTAAGGATCCTAAGGAAGAGGATGATGCTCGCACTCCCGTGTACTCAGTCGATGATGATAATTGGAATGAAGAAAAATGGGAGATGGTTGAGCAAGAGGAAGGACCGGAGGAGGATCAGGAGTGGGAATGGCCAGAGGAAGAACCTGCAGAGGAGGAACTGAGGAACTTGAAGAAGAGGAGCCCGAAGAGGAGGAACCTGAGGAGGACCCTGAAGAAGAAGACGAAGAGGATTACCTCGAGGAGGATCCTGAGTACGACCCGGATGAGGACTGAGATCCCATCCTGTTTTTGCAAACCCTAAGTTACGAACTAATATATGATAGATCGGACTTACGTAAATAGTGTTGATACTATGTGGTTTGCTTTGTATAAAAGTTTGGTTGTGGTTTTTTAGTTGTGAAAAATATGGCCCTACTTTTCTATCCCATTGTTTTATTGTCTGGGGATTTATTTATATGCTTCCACATGCGCATTAAAATGAATGGGTCGGCGATGCGTCTATTATATCGACCGGGTGAGGGATGGGCACGCATTCAAGGATCGGGGCGTGACACTTTTGGAGATGTAGGACTACAAACCTCTCGCATTTGTTCTTTGCGGATGACGTCTTCCTATTTTGTGAAGCTGACTTGCCTTCTGTGACGATCCTTAAGGAAGGCCTCCAACATTCTCTTGTTGGAGTGGGTTGCACCTGAATTCGAGGAAAAGTGAGGTCTTCTTGTCAGGGGGCTCGGCGTCCTTAAGGAATCAAATCTTGCTGGACCTAGGCTTCCAAGAAGGGAACTTGCCGGTCTGTTACCTAGGGGTTCCAATTTTCACGTCGAGGCTGGGGAAGGTGGATTGTGCTGCTCTTATTAGTCGCATTACATCGAGGGTATAATCTTGGACTCATCGGTTTCTATCTTTTGTCGGTCGACTTCAGTTGATCAGGTCAGTTCTTCATGCTATCCAGGCCTATTGGGCGAGTGTTTTTATTCTTCCTGCGGCTGTGGTTGACCAAATTGAGCGTATTCTCAGGCAATTCCTTTGGAGAGGCCCGGAGTTGGGCAGAGAGGGTACTAGGGTATCCTGGGATGACATATGTCTCCCAAAAGAGGAGGGAGGTCTTGGTATTCGGAGACTCCACGATTGCAATAAAGCTGCCATGTTGAAGCATATCTGAATCTTGTTTTCAGATAAGAAGTCGTTGTGGTGTAAGTGGATCCACTCGACCTTCTTAAAAAGGACGAACTTTTGGGTCGTCAAGAAGTCAACTTATTGTTTATGGGCTTGGAAGAAGATCTTATAGCTCAGGACAAAATTCCGCCATAGCTTCTTTTGGAGGATAGGGGATGGCCTATCAGTGTCACTCTAGTTTGACAATTGGCATCCCATGGGCCCGTTGAACTTATTATTCTTGGATTCGCTCATCTATAGTTCTGGTCTCTCTAGGTAGGCTACATTGGTAGACCTATTCTCTGATGATGGCCAGGCTATCAGGTCGGTGTTAGAGTCTTGGGAGTCCCCCCTCCCCTCCCTATCTCTGAACCAAGATTGTTTTTGTTGGAAAGAGAACTTGTCATGCCTTTTCACGGTTGCAACGGCTTGGGAGGCCATTAGGCGGAAGAAGACCCAGGTCTTTTGGCATCTTTTCATCTGGAACAATGCCATCTTACCTCGGTTCCAATTTAACCTTTGGCTAATCACCAAGCGTAGGCTTCCTACCCAAACTCTACTTCTGTCTTATGGTAGGATTGATTCTGCCTTTTGTCCTTTTTGCAATGATGTGCCTGACTCTATTGATCAGCTGTTTTTTGGGTGTCGCATTACGGGTAGTATTGATTTCTTTTGGGCGGCCAGATGCAATCTTTCTTGGCGCAACAGGTCTTGGGGGTGAGAATCTCCGTTAGGCCATAACCTTGCTTTCGGGCAAGGATTTTTATAAATGCATTGCCCGCTTTTCTTTTGGTCCACTTTGCCATATCATTTGGAAGAACATGAACAATATACTCTTCAGAGGGGAGCTGCTTTCTATGCCGGCCGTGAAGAAGTATCTTCTCAAAGTTGTCAAAGACAAGGCTGTCACCTTCAAAAATGTGGATGACTCTATTAGGAATAGGAGGCTGCAGTGCAGTTGGGACATTGACCCGATCATTTTATCTTCTGGAGATCTTCAGCCGTCCGTCTAAGCTATCTGGTGGTCAATGGTTTTGCTGGTCTACCTCCGTGTGAGCCTGCTGTTGGCTGTGGTGGGAGGCGATTATTTTTCACCTCCCTTGCCATGGGTGTTGTGGTCGTTTGTTTCTGGTTGGCGGTTGTTTTCGTCATTCTTGTGCTTTCTTGCTTCTGGTTTCTTGGTTAGCCGCTTGGCTTTTTTCCTCCCGGCTTCCTTCCACTCATATTGATTCTTATCATCTCGAGTGCAAGTTTTTAAAGCCATGTTCATTTGTACAGTTTGGCATTTCCCCAATATATTGCTTACTTCTACAAAAAAAAAAAAAAAACTAGGGAAGTAAAAATTTGAGACCCCCTAAAAACTATAAATTGAAAACAAACTCTCTGATTTTTTTGGTTTTGTTTGTTTTTCAGAAGATTCATTCAATAGTAATTTCCTCATTTTATTTCCAATTGGTAAAGGAAGTAAATCAATAACCTACCTCAATTGTCACGTCCCGAATCTCGAGCGCGCGCACATCCCTCGGTGGTCGATGAAATTGCAACGTTCCATGACGTGTCGCCGACCCATTCATTTTATTGGACATGCGGAAGCGAATAAACAAATCCCTTGACAGCAAACAACATGTGATAGAAAAGTAGGATAACAATTTCACAGCCAAAACATGCTTTTATACACAAACTAGGTTTATATAAAATACTAGTTTGTCTACCAAAAAGATCAGCCCTCAAAAAGGGAACTGTCCCACGACTCACTAGTCGGACATGTTCACTGATCCTTCGGACTCCACACGCTCCGGGGGCATTGGGTCCACCACAGCACCGTTAGGAGGGTCAGCAGCACCATCGCCAAAAGTGGTGTCGACTACCACAACGGGGACCTCAAAACCCTGGAGGGGACCAACTCTGTATCCATTGAGCTCGTGGTGAAACTACGCCCTAAATCGATGACGTACCTTCTAAGGTAGGCCCTCATCGACTTAAACGGTGGTCACCACAAGTTCATAGACCTAGTGACTCCCGGGAATAGAGAAGTCAGTAGTCAGCTCAGTAACCCTTCGAGGCTGACCAAAATGAACGGGCGGGGCCGCCATCTATGGACCTGAAAAGAATTGAGCCCACGACGGGGTGAGACAATGTCTCAGCAAGTTCATCTCCTAAACTCCGACTGGGAAGGAAATACGCCTAGCCACACAACCACACAACCACATAGACTAACATTGTCTCAGATCCTCCCTGCAGGTCAACACAGTTCAAATACACAACCATATGCAGTAATCAAACTCAATCAATTGGAATGCCACCACTTTTATCTCAATAAACACAAGGGTCCCGATTATGAGGCCAAATCGTTATGACACGTCCCATACCGTACCACATAATTTTGTCCCAGAATCAGGCGTGCCAAATCAATCAATCATGCGTCCCAATTGATTACGACCCAACGGCCACGGCCGACTTAATAGTTAGCGGTCTTCTGGCGTAGCCGGACATCATCTCACACCATCAAGCATGGCAACATCTACATCTAGACGGCATTCCACATAAGAGTATTGGTTTAGCCTTCACTGCGACCGGCATCCGTTGACTTAGGGCGTTCCCGAAGGAGCATCGTCTGGCCTCAAAGACTCATGACAGGTTCTCATACATTCATGCATCCATCCAATCCCGGCCAAGACATCGTGCTTTGCACTCAAATATCTCAATTAAAATAATGTACTTGGCTCATTTTCTTCGTATTAAAAACACACGGTAAAATAATCGTGTGTGGGTACACGGTCAATTTGAGCCAGAAAAATTGATATCCTTCTTTTTAAAATCCCACTATTTGATATAGTATTTAAAACCACTTTCGGTGTCAAAACTCGACACTCGAGATTTTCTAATTAAATATCAAAATTTCACAATTTTGGACTAAATAACCAAATTTCCAATCACCATTCAATTTGCACAAATTAACACTCAATTACATAAACTAAGCACACCACTGCAATCAACACGAAATGAATTACAAAAATAATTAAATAATGCAAATTAAATACAATAAATACCCACTTAGGCTGGAAATGCTAATCTAACCACCTAAACGGGCCTAGAAAATTTCTGAACCTATCTAGATAAATAGTACAATATATCTAGTTCTTAATTAGTCTATTCTAAGTACCTAACATGCATAATTGAATAATTAAATCACTAATCCAAACTAACTAACCACCTAATCCACACTTAGCCTAAAATAATTATCTAGTAAGCGTCAGTAACTCCATAAGCAGAGTTTAACAAGTAAACTCACGGGTTTAGCGGGCCAGTGAGTCCATGGTGACGGCGACGCGGAGGCGAGCGACACTCGAGCCTGCGGCGACACCAACGGAATTCCGGACAGGCCTAAAAACGGGTCTTGAAGTCCTCAGCTGGGCTGAGCTTCGGCCTTTAGTCGCGGCTGAAGGAGGCGGCTCGGCTTGGCTACTGTGGCTGGAAATAAACCAAGCAGGCGGTAGCGACTGCAGCGGTCGACGGTGGAGGGAATGGCGGCTGGACGGTGACTAAGAGGTCTCGACAACAACCAGGGTGGCTCGGGGGATGGTGAGGAGGCGCGGGACGAGCGGGATGAGCACACAGGCAGGTGGATGTCTCGTGGGCGGTGTGCGGGCACGCGACGGGCGGCAAGGGAGCTCCGGCTGCTGCTGCTGGCTCTTGGCTGGCTTTCTCTGCAACTTTGAGCTCTCAAAACACTCAACAATGGAGAAAGTCGTCCAAGGGAGAAGAAGAAGCCAGTTGCTGAAGAGATAGGGACCACCAAGCCTTCTAGTCAACCAAAATATCTCAATTTGCTCATTGCAAAGGCCCCCACCATTTCAACCTTCATCCCTAGCCAATTGCACACCCAAGGCTTCCCCAACAAGCCATTGAAATGGTCCAAAAGTGGTTGCACCCCATTGGCTACGGATATGGACAATTTCCCTCCAAATCCAATCCAATTCTCCTCCAATTTGATCCAATTGAAGCCCAAAAAATTCAGCCAAGGTGCCATCGTCCCTCTTATGATTTTTCCTCGTCAATTGAACCAACTTGATGGCCAAAATTGCGACAAAAAACGGTCTCTCGAATTTTCCGGTCCAAAATAGCCTTACTTTGATTTTTCGCCGAAATCTTGGGTTTGCAAAAAAATCTTCGGAGGACGAGTCAACATTTCTAAAATGAATCGTGATATGATAGAATTTAATTGGGTTTAAATTCGCGGTTAATTTCAACCAGACGCGATTTTAGCGTGACCTGGCCTACCGGGTAGCTTTTAGGAATTTTTAGTGCAATTGACCTGTGGTTGATTATTTTCGAGCCACATTATGCATTTTCGACTCATTGGTAACTCTCGGTTGTTGTGAAAATCTGAGGTTTCAATTACGGGCACATGGTACAGAAATGACAGAAAAATTAGTTTAGTGTTGTTCAACGAGAATTTTGCAATTAGGTGGGATCACCCACACTTTAATCACATACCTCAGTCGAATCGACCTATCTCCGATCTCTAATCGATTTTGATAGTGCCGTATTGACCATTGTAGATTAGCACGGTCGAACAGCTGATTTCTGGTCGAATTTTCAAGTCTACTGCGTTAAAATCCCTTAACGGCTTCACCAGATAGACTAGTTATCTAATGAGTGATATGTTCAGAGAATAGAATTATTGGCGCGTCAATGAAAAACCCAACTTATTCAATTGAAAACAGAACTTGAAAATCAGGATGTCACATCAATTGTCATTGACTGACCAACAATACGGCAAAGTAAGTAAATTACATTGTGAGAACTTAGAAAACTTACTTTACCAATGAAATGATGGTAATCATATATGTCACACCCCGATTCTTGAGCGTGTGCCCATCCCTCGGTGGTCGATTAAATAGCAATGTGTGACATCCCGATTTTCCAATTCTATTTTCAGTAAATTGAGATGGGCATTTCATCTTTGCACATATAGTTCTTTTCCTTGAGTTGGCCACTCATGTGAAAGCTAGTCTATTAGGTGAAGCCGGTAAGAGATTCTAATGCATCAGACTTGAGAATTTGATCAGGAAGCGACCTTTCGACCGAGCTAATCTGCAAAGATCATTACGGCATAATTAAAAATCGATAAGAAATCGGAGATAGGTCGACTCGACAGAGGCATGTGATCAAGTGTGGGTGATTCCACCATATTGCACAATTCTTGTCGGTCGGCACTGGATCGGCTTTTCTGTCGATTGGGTACCCTGTGTTCGTATTTGAAATCTTGAGATTACCACGACAACCGAGAGTCGCCAATGTGTCAAAGATGTACATTGTGGCTTGATCAACCACCGGTTAGATGCATGAAAATTTCTAAAAGCTACCCAGTAGGTCAGGACGTGCTAATATCGTGCTAGAGTGAAATTAACCATGAATTGAGATCGGAATCAGAAATTGGAAGTTCGGGCGTGTCACAAATCATTTTAGGAACATTAACTCATCTTCGGAAGATTTTTCATGCAAGCCGAGTTTTCAGCTAAAAATCAGAGTATTGTTAATTTGGCTCGAGAAATTGGTAGGCCCGCTTTTGGTCGTACTTTTGAGATCTAAGATGGTTCTATGGTTAAGTGATTATGTGAATTGAAGTGTGGTGACATTGGATTAATTTTATGGACTTCAATTTGGTTCAATTAGAAAAGAATTGAAGAATTTAACGTACAAGATTTTCATGACTCGACGGAAAATGAAATTGGACCTATTGAAGATAGTTGTGGAGGATTTGAAATTAGTGGAAGATGACATCACCTTATGTCATGGTGGTTGGGCCAAAATGAATGAGGTTTCGACAAGTGGAGGGTGGGGATTTATTCTCCAAAAAGGACCCTCACCATCATCTTCTTCCTTGAATCAAGGGTGTCTTGGAAATTAGAGGGAGGAGAGAGAAAAAGCTGAGGAGACCAGCTCGTCCGGCCTCCCCTTCATGCGAAGCTCGACCGCCCGCTCGGCCGCCACACGCACGCCGCGGTGGCCGCCGTCGTCGTCGCGCCCAGCTGCGAGGCCAACTCCACTCCGCCCTTCGTCCGCCGCCCAACAGCCGTCGTCCTTCGTCCAGCAGCCCCGTTCGACGCCCCTTTCGTCCGCCTCCGCCCGTCGCCGTTCGCCGTTGTAACACCGTCCCCGCACGCCGTTGCTGCCCGAGCGTCTCCACCTCCTCACGCCGTCGTCCCTGCTTCAGCCGAGCTCCGGCAACTTCCCCGAGCAGCATAGGTCGCGGTTCAGCCGCCTCCGACCACCGCGCGCCCCCACCTCGGCCCGCTGGAGCTTCGCCCGGCCTTGCCGCCTTTGCTCGCCTCTACTAACCACAGGATCTGCCCTTTCTCGGCCTCAACCAGCTACTGGAAAGGTGGGTATCTCAGCTCGGTTTTGGCCCGTTTTGGTCGACTTCCCGACCCCGAAAGCTAGGTCCGCCTTTGGGAAAGTCGGTCCCCGTTGCGTCCCCGTCGTTTGGAACCACTCAGCTTGCTAATCGGGTGAGTTTAGCTCACTAAATCTCGATTAGAGGGTTAATTATGCTTTAGGTGTGCTTAGCTTAAGTTAATTAAACTAAGGTGGTTAGTTTAATTTTATTTAAGTGTAGATTAAATTAAGGTATTTAATTAACTTAAAGTGTGTTTAATTTAGGGCTAAATAGGTTATTATTAATATAAGCCTTGATGTGACTTAAATGAATTTATTTTTGATTTAAATAATTTTTTCGAAATTATTGGATTATTTAATAATATATTATATTACGAAAATTATTAAAATAATATTATTTAATTAATTTTCGGAATAAATTTAATTATTTATTAAATTCCGAAAATTTTGTCGGGACATTAAATTCTCAGAATTTCGCGCTGATCGCTGCTATGTATTCAGATTATTGATTTGATGGTTGGATTTTGCAAATTGAATGTTGATTGTGAAAAATATGGATTTATTCAGAAAAATCCCGGGTGTCAGGTTTGGCACTGAAATTGGATTTTTGAGGATTACTATTGTAATGAGAGCATTTGAGTAAAATGCAAAGTGTCTGTGGGTCAATATTGAATTGTCATATGTTGGTTGAAAGACTCGGTCGCAGTAGTGGCTAGGTCAACTGGACCTATATTCCTTTAGAAACGCCGTCAACATAGTGACTAGGCTCGGGTTGTAGTAGAGGCCAGGCCAACTGGACCTATGCTCCTTCGGGAACGCCGTCGACGTAGTGACGAAGCCACGCTCCAAGGGGGGGAAGGCGATGCCTGGCATTAATGTCAGTAGATAGCCGAACTGCAATAGGCTATGCCCTTGTGTGGCAGTGAATAACAATTGGATCGCATGCTGAGTGTTATTGATGGGTCGGATTATGGGACGGAATCGTGTGGCATGGTATAGGACGTGTCATAACGATTTGGTCTTATAATCCGGACTCCTGTGGTCGTTTGAAATGATATTGTTGGCGTTTCAATGGTTTAAGTTCCTATTACTATCTGTGATTGAGTGAATTGAATTGTGCTAACCTGCATGAAGGAACTGAGGCGAGGTAAGTCCTCTATGTGGTGTGGCTAGGCCTCCCTTGGGCGTATTTTCTTTCTAATAGGGGTTTAGGGGGTTGAACTTGCTGAGACAATGTCTCACCCCGGTTGTGGGCTTACATTTTCAGGTCCCTAGTGGACGGAGCGGCCATTTCGTTATGGTTGGCCTTGTGGAGTTACAGAGGTGAAGTTAAAGGATTGGAGATCGTGTTCGACTTGTAGGTCGTAGGACAGTCCCTTTTTATAAGCCGGCCTTTTGTAGGCTTTTGGTTGTAGACCTCTGTTTGTAAACTCTATTGGTTTTTGTAAGTAACTGGTTGATAAATTGTTTCCTGCTTCCCTATCCCGTACTTTGTTGTCAGGGGTTTTATAATACGCTTCCACATGTGCAAATATAATGAATGGGTTTGTGACGAGTGCCTGGGAACGTCGCATATCTGATCGACCACAATGGGATGCGCGCGCGCCTGAGGTTCGGGGCGTGACACAATGTCCCAGGACGTGTCGCCGACCCGTTCATTTTAAAGCGCATGCGGAAGCGAATAAATAAATCCCCAGACAACACAAAGATGGAATAGAAAATCAGGGCCAAAATTTTGCAAACTACAACACACATTTCTATACACAACAGACTAAGTTATATATACAATACTAGCCGATTCACAAGCCTACGAAAGGTAGAAGAGCTACAGGTCCTCTAAGCATTCGAACCCTCAACCGAAGACTTCGGGGTCTCTGGCTCTAGGGAGCTCGGGTCTACCACTACACCACCGGGAGGGTTAGCTGTACCCTTGCCAAAAGCGATCTCTAGCACCAACATAGGGATCTTAGATTTCGGTAGGGGACCTTCTCTAGGTCCATCTCACTCGCGACGACACCATGATTTGTATTGATGGGGTACCATCCGGGATAGACCCGCATCAACCTAGACAATGGATCTCACGAGTTCATAGATCCAGGCTCCTTGACCCCTAGGAAGAGGAATCAGAGAGACCTGTTCGGTGACCTTCTTCGACTGGCCAAAATGTTCGGGAGGAACCGCCGTCTAAGGACCTAGAAATGTTAGCCCACGACGGGGTGAGACAACATTTCAGCAAGTCCACCCCTAAACTCCGACTAGGAAGGAAATATGTCTAAATGCTACCTATGCACACACAAGATAGATGACTTACCTTTGCCTCAGTTCCTTCCTGTAAGTCAGTACAGTTCATGATCTCAACCAATCCACTCAATTCAAATCAACCCATCGATCAATCAGCTCAATTCCATACCAACAGTACTATCTATCAATTACCACTGCTCACACAAGCTGAAATAATCGGTCGATGCTCTCACAAGTTGCAATATATGGTCATAGCTCTCACAAGCTGATATAGATAGATAGTAGCTCGCACAAGCTAATAATATAGATCGTGCTGTCACAAGCTAATATAACGATCTTAGCTCACACAAGCTGATAAGTTATACTGCTCTCACAAGCTGACGTATCAAAGCCCATAGGCTGATACAGTATACTGCTCTCACAAGCTGACATGCAAAGGGGCCCAAAAGCTGATAAAATGTATACTGCTCTCACAAGCTAATGTATCAAAGCCCATAGACTGATACAATATAGTGCTCTCACAAGCTGACGTGCAAAGGGTCCCAAAAGCTGAAGATAAATATGCTCGCACAAGCTGACATGCACATATGCTCTTACAAGCTGATAAATCACCAAGTTAAAAGTACCCGATAAAAATAATCGTGTGTGGGTACACGGTCGGCCTGAGCAAAAAACACAATATCTTTCTTTTAGAAAATCCCACTATTTAATATAGTCCATAAACACATTTTTGGCGTTGTAAACCGACGCCCGGTATTTTCTAATTAAATACCAAAATTACTCAATTTTGGAATAAGTACCCAAAATTACTATTCTCACTCAATTTGCACAAATTAACACTTAATTAAATAAACCAATCATACCATTGCAATCAACACGAAATTCCAGTCATCGACTATCCCGGTATAATTTTCGAAAAATAATAAATAATTAAATAAATACCAAAATTAAATAAATTAATACATTTAAATGCCATAAATGCAAACTTAGGCCGGAAAAGCCTAATTAAATACTGAAACGGGCTTGGAAAAATTCCGAACTTAACTAGACAAATAATACAACCTATCTAGTTGCTAATTGTGCCGATCTAACCACCTAACATGCAATAACGAGTAATTAAATCGCTAATCTGTTCTAACTAACCACCTAAACCATACTTAGCCTAAAATAATCAATCCTTAAGCATAATTAACTCCCTAAGCAGAGTTTAGTGAGTAAACTCATTGGTTTTGAAATCCGATGAGTCCACAACAATGGCAACGCAGAGACGGGCGACAAACTTCGAAGCGGTGACACCTTACAAGGCTCGGAAGCGGTCGGAAATGGGCCTCGAAGTCCACGGAGGTTTGTTGGCTTCGGCTTCTGGTTGATGGGCTGAGGGGCTGGAACGGAGGCCGGTTTGGGCTGGAAACGGCGAGGATGGCTGGCGGACAGCTGCAGTGATGCATGGTGGAGGCAGACGGTGATGACAGGGCTCCGGCTAAGCTTGACGTTGCCTGAGGAGGCTCGGGGGACGAGCTGGGCTCGCGGGACGGCGGAATAGCGTATGGGACGGGCGCGGCTCTCGTGGGGCGCGACGGCGACGCGGCGGGGGCAGGAGGTCCGGCGGCGTGCGACAGCCAATGGGGGACTCTCCTCTGGTTTTTCTGCAACTTTGGAGCTCTCTAAGGGGTCTAACAATGGGGAAAACAGCTCTGAAGAGGAAGATGAAGTCAGCTGCTCTTTGGAGGGTCCCTCCAAGCCTCCAAAGTCTTCCTCTATCCCCTTTGTCCCCTTGACAAGGCTCCACCAGAATTGGCAGACCTCCTCAGCCAATTTTGTACACAAAATTCTCCCTAGAACATTCCCCAAGTGGTCCAAAAGGTGAGGGGGACCATGGCCTACAAATTTGGGCACAACTTCCCCAAATTGAGCTCAATTCTCCTTTAATTGAATTCAATTTGGCCCCCATAAATTCCACCAAGGTGTCCTCGACCAAATTGACATTTTTTCTTTCCAATAGAACCAACTTGTATCCAAAAAACGCAATAAAAAACGGTTATCTGAATTTTTCGGTCGAAAACGGCCTTATTTTGTATTTCGCCAAAAACCTCGGTTTGCAGAAAAATCTTCGGAGGATGAGTTGATGGTCCTAAAATGAATCGTGACATAACATAACTTTCAATTTCTGAAATTGGATTCAAATTCGCGGTTAATTTCAATCTGGCGCGATTTTAGCGTGACCTAACCTACCGAGTAACTTCTAGGAATTTTTTATGCAATTGACCCGTGGTCGATTTATTTCTAGTCACAATGTATATCTTCGACACATTGTCGACTCTCGGTGGTCGTGAAAATCTTGAGGTTTTAAATACGGGCACAGGGTACTAAAACGACAGAAAAATCGGTCTAGTGCCAATCGACGAAAATTTTGCAATCTGGTGGAATCACCCACACTTTGATCACATATCTCAGTCGAACTGACCTATCTCTGATCTCTGATCGATTTTTAACTGTGCCGTAATTATCTCTAGAGATGAGCACGGTTGAGTAGTCGATTCCTGGTCGAATTCTCAAGTCTATTGCATTAAAATCCCTTAACGGCTTCACCTGTTAGACTAATTATCTCGTGAGTGATCATCTCAGAGAATAAAACTATAGGTGCGTCGATGAAAAGCCCGATTCATTTAATTGAGAATATAACATAAAATTCAGGATGTGACAATATAGACATGCGCATGATATGTGTAGCTCAATTTCTATTCTAGACGGTTTAACGAAGTGGAGCCTAACACCAATGATATATGCTATGATTACTCAAATTGAAAAGTGAATAAGCCATATGATCGACATCATAAATATGAAATTAACACCATTATATTTATTTGAATGGAGATCATTCCTGAATTTTGAATCTTTCTTTCAATCTTTTCAGTGGAACCAACATTGCATATCAATTCTGTTCATAGAGTATTCAAATCTCCGCTTATTAAAAATAACTTTTTTTTAGAAGGAAAAAATCTTATCAGAAAATTCCATATTGTGATTGCTAACCGGATCATGGAAAGCGCTACTGTTCTTGATCCCTCATTTTTTTTTTTTGCGTAAGAAACTAATACCCATGAGTGCAGAGGTTCCTGTCCGAGCATTTCTTACTTTGGAATCTGGGATGAGTGGGAAGAAAAAATTGTTGGGCTGCACTTATAAGAGTGCGGGAAAGATACAAGAATACACATTGATTTTATGTTGGATGTGATGGACAGTAAGTAGACAAAACATAATAAAAACTTGCCTTTTGTGATTGGTGAAGTGTGGAACTTGGTATTTTCCGACAACCTAAAGTCAACGGATGTTCTCTTAGATTCCTTGTCCACCCATTCGTGGATTTTGCTTCGCTATACCCCCGAGTTTCTACTACCTTTAAGTATCTATTTGCATGCTTTGAGATTATATGTATGCATCTGATCATAATTGTCTAAAATTTCTGCACTTGTTAAGAAACTCATCAATTTTTTTTTTTAATCATTTTTGAATTCACTGATTGTACTAGTGATATATAAGTGCATCTAGGGCACATGTTAACAGTACCATTTTTAAAAAAAAAGGCGAGTGGTATGTAAATAAAAAGTAAAATCTTTTGTCTTCCTAAGGCTAAATTTTGCTTCAATAATGGTGGATTGAGCCTAGTTAAGCTCAAAGTAGGCATAGGTGGAATATTTCTTCCTCTCTTTAACTTTATAGGGCTAGCGAATAGCGCGAGGCTGGCTTTTCATGCAAAAAGAAGCAACTTAAAATTACTTGGATCTGCTGAGTATTGATATCTCATCAACTTTTCTCACCTTATTGTGGCGTTGAATATCTCCATAAAAAGGTTCAACTTGTGTGGGAAAATAAACTATCATGAGTTTACGAAAATCACATTTTATCAAGTAACTATTTAAATTACAAAAGATTATAGAATTATCGTATCATATAATCGAATTCATTACACAATTATGCTATCTAAAAATAAATTTTAATAATATTACATTTAATTTCTATACATGCGAAATACAGGCAATCATATTTTTGTGCATATAAATGATTTTTGACAAATTGTACCATTAATTGACTAAATAAAAGGCATAAAATAAGGTTGAAATTGAAGTAAAAATCACTCCAAACAATCAAACAAGCCTAGGTGAAGGGGGGACGAGATAAGTAAAAAGGACATATATATATATATATATATATATATATATAAAATTTTCCTCATGTGAAAGTCAATGTCTTGTTAAACCCATTGTCAATGTGTAAATTTTGAACCTCCATACCATCACCAATTGTTGGGCATATATCAATATATCGTTCAATTGTCAATACGTTGCTTTTTCCTTAGCTATACTATTGATACTATAATACCTATAGCGGACCCCCTACTTTGAAGGGATCGCAATCTTTTTTTCCTTCGCTAAATTCCCTCTATAGTTTACTTAACAAATATTGTACCCATCAGCAACTGCGTAAATTATTCATATTCTCCCCCTCCCCCCCCCCCCCCCCCCCCCCCCAATTTGAATTTGTTTTATCTTATAATGACATTCCTGAATAATTTTAAATCTTAGAATGGCTTTCTTTCCACAATATTTATACGATTTATTTATAAGTTAATACTACGAAAAATTCTAAACTACACCCACTATGACACAAATAATCCGATTTTTTTTTTGTCACTAAAAACCATAAACTTGCCTATTATGACACAACAAACCCTTCCCTTTTTTTTTAATGTCATAAAAAATCTTAAACTTATACTAGTTTGACAAATATACCATGGATGAATTTGAAGTAGAGGGTAAATATCTCACATATTTATAAGTTTAGGTTTTTTCATGACAGAAAAAGAAGTTGGGGGTATTTGTGTCATAGTGGGCAAGTTTAAGGTTTTTGGCGATACAAAAAATTTGGAGTATTTATGTCATAGTAGTAATGATTTTGGGCTTTTTGTGGTATTTGCCCATGTATAAAATGTGCTTTTATCATTTACTAATTCTAATATTTCTGTAATAAGGTAATTTAGCTAAGTATTTCAGAGGTCAGTTTCTTCCATACACGCAGTCTTGTGGACACTGCTAGTTGATACTATACTAGATATTACCGAATTAACCTAAAGTTTATCTTTTTGTCACAAATGTACCCATATGGGATTTTTCGTTATATTAATCCAAATAAAAATGTTGTCAAAACCACTTGATCTTGAAGATCGGTCCTTTCATTACCGGGTCTATTAGGAAAGATGAAAACAACAGTACCGATGTGCTTTAATACACGTTCTAATTCAAATTTGGACAAGCAAGAATTAAGCCCGCTCGCAGAGGGCACATTTTCCTGAAAACTGTTAATCTCAACTATGCATTTTTATTGCAATTATTACAACCTTAACAATAATCCTTGCCTAATTGGGAAACCTTTTATTTTGTTCCAGAATAAGAGATTCAGACAAGTATGTCTGGTGATTTATGAGAAGCCTCCTCTTGTTTGGATTGTGAGCATTCTTGGTCAACCTCAGGAGGCTCGCAACTTCCTTGGTCCATCATTTGTTCCCTGCTTTTTCCCCACAACACACTGTACAGTCCTCCAACTAGCAAAAGCCCACCAAGAATACTGGAAGAAAGCCCACACATTTGGGACATTAATCACAATCATCAATGAATAAAAAGAAGAAAATAATTTGAATTGATGAACTAATTGGTAATGTTAGTACCTTCCAAAAGTGAGGGTCTCACATAGGACAAATGAAGAAACGATAATTGTGATCATGAGCGCCAGTGGTGTTGACATGGCTAAGAAAACTGGCCCCTTTTTCTCAATGATCCAGGATTGTAGATAGTATGTCAGCCCAGTTACCACTATTCCCTGTTTTGTCATATCAAACAGCAAACAATTCATTAGGAGAAATAATCTATTGGGGTATGTATAGAGCAACTGAGAGAAAAGACGAGTGAGCTCACGCAATAAGCGACGGCGAGGAGGCGGACATTCCAACCCAATTCCCACTGAGAAGGGTCTCTCACCAGAGAAATGGCAATGACAAGAGATTGGATTGAGCTCATGAAACATTGCAGCATTGTGAGCATTAGCTTTGAGGGGTAACTCTTTATTATTAGTCCCTATGCAAAATAACCCACAATTAACTTTTTTTTAAACGCTCCTAGAAAAGCATATGTGACACATCAATGCAAAAGTCATTCTTTATGCAATTGCAAGGTCCATAATAAGGTCCTAATTTGAGCAACTCTATGCGGCCCATGCAAAGCGGATCTCCTGTACGTATGCTTGATGAAGATGTTATGGAGTTTTTTCTGTACCTGCAAAACAAGCCACAAAGCCCAGCAGAAATTGGAAGAGAGCATGAGGAAGCACCCCTTGACCCACTTGATTCCCGAAGAAGGATGAGACGGACTGTTTATGTTGTGATGCCCATGAAGCACAAAATGATGGCACCAGAGTTTGATGTGTGGACCCTTGTAAAAGGCCAAGATCGCTGCTCCTCCCAGGCACACAATCACACCTGCAAGCTTTGCCAAGCCTGAGATAGTCCTCAATCTCAACGTTTCCATCCTGCCAAAGAATCATTGTTTTCAAAATTGATTTATAAAATTGATTTGTAAAGTGATGTATCACTCTGTCAGACTCCAATAAATGGTAAATTTTCCATAAATCTCTCTTTCCCTCTCTCAAGTCATCTTTCATCAAGCAAAGCCGAGATATTACTTTGCAAGGGGCGTCTCTCTCTCTCTCTCTCTCTTTTTCTCTGAGGGGAAAGTGTGGAATATAGGCCTTAAAAGTGGTCTGTATTGTTCTGAATCTTCTTTCACACCAGCTGTTTACTTGAGGAAGTAAAGGAGGGGAAGTGTGGAATATTCTTGCGATTATCATTACATAATCATAATAATATATCTTTCGTGTCTACTTTCGTCCCCCAAAAACACCAAGAGCAAAAAGACAAAAGAAAGAATAGGGAAAGAAGAGGCTTCATTAATGCCATACTCATCTTATACTAATAACTCAGTAATAAAAGAATAAGTAAAGCTCACCTGAGCAAAACTGCCAAGAAGAAGGTTATGGCAGGCAAACAGTTCGTGGTCGCAGCTGCCAAAGTTGCTGACGTGTACACAAGGGCTACGCCATAGATGTCCAAGCTTGCGGTGATCCTGAAATTCTCAAGAAAGCTCCAACTGACTCACCATATTTCATTTGTGGAAAAAGAAAGATTTTTTTTTTTTTCCTTCTTGTGTATATTGCGTTCTTAAGTAAGTTAAATAGAGATTCACATATGCTTACCCGAGCAAGGAAACTAGAAATATCTTGCAGCAAGTTACGAACGATAAGGAAGGAGCGGTTTTCCTGGAATCAAGAAACCAAATCAAGAAAGTAGCCAAAATCTTGGATAATGAATTTTAGCCATCATAAGCTTCCATATCAATGGGAATTAAAGACAATAAGATGTGAGAAAGAAGAAGAACAGAGTCTGCTAAGTTATTATCGTTACCATTCGAAATAGAAGGCGAAAGGGGCCAGGAAAATGGTCGCAGTGGCCTGTCTGTAGAAGACAAAGACAAAGTTGTTCATGCCACCATCGAACGCGGCTTTCGAGAGCAAGAACATGCCGGCATAGATCGTTTGGACAAGCACAACCACCAAATAAGGTTTTTTGGTGTTCATATCCTTCATCTCCATGAAGTACTCGTATCAGAAATGAGAGGTTTTTTTCTATGTTTGATGGAATGTGCTATATGCTGTTGTGATGCTTTCTTTTCTGTTCCTTTCAAGCTTGTTCTGATTATGAGGGTCTTCAGAGCATTTATAAGTTCACCACGATGGGTATCAAAGCAAACGAGATAGTCATGTCACGTGATACATTGACATCATATCATACTTTATTTTCATATGCAATAGAAAATTAAAATGATATTATGTCATCAAGTGTGTCAATGTTGTGAGCCGTGTCGTATAAAGTACTTTTTATCGAAAAGAGGAGGCAATTCAGCCTCATTTGTCAGGACATCTGTGTGGATAGGAAGCTGCTTTTGTGGGGACCTTTCGAGCTGCTGATAGGAGCAAAGATCCACATTTGAGCGACTTCAAGTACTTTAAAATTTCTCGGAAACTCAAGCTCATGCTATGCTCATGATTTTATTTTACTTTTCTATTTCAAATTACAACTGTTGTATGTTCATAAATTAACCATCATGTGTATTTCATTTGAAATGGGTTCATCTTTGAATTTATAAGCAAAGCCCACGTAAATCTCTTGTGAAAAGATTTCTTGGACAAAAACTTGGTAATATGTTAAAAGGAGGAGGAAACATCTATGTAATGAGGAGAGGTGGAGTGTGGTCAGTGTATTTAAAAGTCTCAAATAGAAATAACATAAGCTAAGTGTTATCATCGTGCATAATTATCAAGACAAGAATTGTAAAACGTAGTCTCATACTTTAAATATGGTAAAATACTTAAATTTAGCTTTTTCTAACATTGGTATATATAACATCAAGTAAAAGGAAAAATAAAGCATAAACCATTAGCATAAAGAAAATTTTACTCATGCGATTTCATCCATCCTTAATATGAGATTATAATCACCATATTTCTCCAATCAATAGTGTATAAAGCTGCTTGTGTAAATTGTTTTTTTTTTTTTTTGGTAACATTGATGGTGTTTGCTATAATTTTTCTAAATAAAATGTGTGTCCTACATTACTTCGAATTGAGAACAACCCTCAATTATGAGTGTTTCTTTCGATCTTATCATTGGAATCATTATTACATATCAATTTTGTTGCCTTACTAGACTATTCAAATCTCTGCTCATCAAACCCGAGTGCCTTTTAAGGAATAAATCATATCGGAAGATTTCATATTGTCATCATTAGATGGATTTTCGAGGAAAGCACAACTTTTCTTGATTCCTCCTGATTTTTTCTGCATAAGTAACTGATAAATACTGCCATGATTGCAGAGGTTCCCGTCGAAGCATTTCTTACTTTGGAATTAGGGAAAAGGGAGGGAAAAAGCTTTTTGCACTGCTACTACAAAAGTGCGTGAAAGATAGAATAATATTATGTTTATTCAATTATGGATAAAAAGTGATGGAGAGAATCATTTGAATGTAAATTACATATAGAAATTCGTCGTTGGGGTTTTTAAAGAACCGTTAGGTAAAGATGCGATCAACAGCCTATGGCATTAACCAATGGTTTCTTAAATTCCTAGTCCACCAATTCATGGATTTTCCTTTGCTATATTCACTCATTTTCAACCATCTAGGGCATATCAGTTTGCATGTTTTGAGATTATGCTATTCGCATCCTACTATTTATGTTTAAAATATTTATAGTAAACGTATATAATACTCAACTTTATGAAAGACACTTTAAGAAAGACACTTTAAGAAAGATTTTACTTACTGAGTGCTTCATGAGCACTTGTGAAATAGCAAATGAAGAAATTTTTGTCATTTTTCAATGTGCTGGCTTTCTTGTGATATAAACAGTTAATATTTTGAAATTAGTATATTTTCTTATATAGTATGTTTAACAAATACCTTTAGTACACACTTTAATGAAGTTCTTTAATTAAAAAAAAAAAGAGTGGTATGTAGATAAAAGTTAAGATCCTTCATCCTTGAGCTAAGTAAGGTTTCGCTTTAATAATGTTGGATTATGTGTAGCATAGGTGGAATATTTCCAAAGTAAGCATAGATGGAATATTTCCTGCTCTCTTTCAACCCTGTAAGGCTAGGGAATGGTGCGAGGTCGGCTTTTCATGCGAAAAGAAACAAACTTTAAATTTCTTGGATCTGCTGCTCATATCTCATCAACTTTTCTCACCCCATTTTGGTTTTGAATGGATCCATCAACTTTAAATTATCTATAGAAGGATCTGAGATAATTATTGTGGCTATATTTTGACTTCAAGGACGAACACCTCCTATTCTTTATATTAGAAAAAGAGCACAGTCGTACGCCTGTTGAAAATAATTAAAATTTATGTACGGAGATGGATAAATTTTTTTTATAATGTGGATTGAATTAGGTAAGAAGTTTTAAATGTTTGTAAGATGAAATATGTGAATTCAATTTAGAAAGTAATGCTATTTAGGGAACTACCTGACGATCATTCTTTGACCTCCGTTAGTAATATAAATCTAGAATATCTTATTCCATTTTCTTTCCTTTACAATGGAAGGAGTCGGCAAAAAAGTTGCTGGGAATAATTCGGTTTGAGGAACAAACATTTATATTTCATACTTTTTCTTTGGGGTTGGTACTATTAGAATATCTAACTCAAAAACTTAATAGGCGGGGGAGACCATAAATATATATAAAGAGCACATAAAATTTATTGTCAAACGATATGTGATAATATTTCAATAGGTATAAAAGAATTCCATTAGTTTATGTAGTTTGCCTTATATACAAGAAAAACACATTATCATATGACTAGTTGTTTACAGGACTTCATAGCATTATCTTATCTAACAATTGAGTTTCCTCTAAGATCACGCTGTGTGAGATTATAAGAATATGTACTTATTTTTGTCAGTGAGAAATACAAACAACCATATTTATATCTATAATGATTCTTGGCATGTCACATCATTGATTGACTAAAGAAAAGACATAATAAATTCAAAATCGAAGCTATTTTTTTTTATCAAGTATCATGCCCGCATAACTCGGATTTTTCATAAATTCAACAAACACTCTACAAGTGAAAACTTACTGAAAATTGCGTACATTTATATTTTACAAAAAAGTACAAATATTTTACCAATAGAGAATTTGACTATTTCAATTACAACTTCATTCATTTTATAATACTGTTAGAGTAATTAAATATTAAATTACGCTTTCCTGTTACAGCTTAAATTTTTATAATAGTTAGCACTTCCCATCAGAATCTCACATAGTATCAGAAGGTCATGGGTTCAAATTTTTCCAAGCCCCTATTTGCCTTGCCAATTGTATATTTCCACATTTTAGGCTTAGATTAAAAATCTAGCCTACATGTGAGGGGGAGTGTTAGAGTAATTAAACATTAAACGACGCTTTTATTTAATAGCTTAAGCTTTTTAAATAATTGGCAGTGGTCTCACCAAAATTTCACACATCATGTTGGAGTAATTATATATTAAACCACGCTTGTAGAACAGTTAGTAGTGATCCCACCAAAATTTTATATATGCCATGTTATTTTAATAAATCTTAGCAAACTTCATCTACGTGGGCATTTCATGGATTTTTTTTTGCCTTTTCGGAAAAAGCTTGAGATCGAAAGAACTGTTTTTGCTGATGAAGTGCTGTTTGCTTTTTTCACGCCAATGTCGAACCGTTCATAAGTTTAACCAACTTTAAACGAGCTCTGTCAACTGTAAATGACTCACGTAGTGGTTTCAACTTGCATTAAAATATATAGGGTTGATACTTTATTTCAATCAGTCCACATGCAGATGTATCAAGATCCTTCTCCAGATTATTGAGGAGGCATTGTAGGTTGCCATTGCAGACTGAAAGATTAATTAGGTTTTGGTTTTGGTGGTTTCTGCTTTAGTGGATTATTTTAATAATGTTGTTTAAGGGGGCTTTGTCCTGATAAAGATTAAAGACGAGAGACTATAATTTGGTTCGCCATCATCCCTCCCTTTAATCCTATCTTTACATGCAATAGAACCACTAAGGAATTCCCGCTTTATTCATATGGCTTCCTAATTAAAGAGACGTCAGTCAAACATCGAATCGTTTAAAATTATGTGAAGTCGTATAATCATGACGATAAATTAATTAATATAAGCTAGACCATTAAGCTAGTACGCTTTCTTCAAAGATGGCTGCCTCCAAGCCCGCCTCGTGGTTGTCATCGCCCATTCGCTTCCTTTTGCATTAAGATTCCATTTGTTTTAACGAAAAAAGAATGATTTGAAAAATATATTTTTTAAAACTAATTGCTTGTATCGCTAAAATAATTAGTCAATGAAAAATCTTTTCATTAGGGACAACAACTTGTGTTTAAACATCTTTATGGACGAGGAAAATATTTTTTGTTCATTTACTTTTGTAAGCAATACAAATGATTATTTTTAGGAAAATGTTTTATAGATAATTTACTTTCCTCCAAACAAACGCACTTTAACTATTTGCTAAACATTATATCGGTTTGAATTCTATATAGTTGATGCTGCTCGCTTCCAAATATAATGTTCACAATACACTTTTTTTGCTGGGTAGCTTTCATAATGCATTAGATACGCATTTGGAACTATATGTGCAAATTAATTTCTATGGAGACTGTCTATAAATTAAAAAAGAAAAATCTAGGATTAAAGGAAAGGAAAACTTCTTAAATGGAGAAATAGCCGATAATCCCCATGAAATCAAACTCAGCGAACCACAACATAACAACATTGTATAGATGTACGAACGGTTCGATTTTATTATGTGCTCATCTTACTTGGACAACCATCCTACGTCTTCTCTCTAGAAATGATTCCACAAGTCGTTTTGATAAACGGTACTTAAAATTACTTTCGTGTCACTTAAGAATTGTCTGCATAGCATCCTAAAATTTACCTTTTCTACTAAGTTTATAGACTTAGGTACTGTTTCCATTAAATGTTTAAAATTGCATTGAACAAATTTAAAGGTTTATGTGACTCGATTGCTCTTTTTTATAAATGTTTAGAATGTGATTAGATGAACTGAAAATTTTAGGACTAAATTGAATTATGTGAATAAGGATTAGGGGTTTTGGTGCAACTTCTTATATTTTAAATGCACAAATGTCGAGATCTATACAGTCCAAGTGAATGATTAACTTTTTCTTTATAAGGATAAGTCATAAACTAGGACGAGAGGAGTCTGATCTCTGTCCCTCAAGCCTATAAGCTTAACTTAATGCTTTTAATGTATGCAAGATGTTGGGGAAATTCCCCAAAGAAAGAATGTTCTGGATTTGACTTTAAATGCTTTAAATAAAGCGACACAAGCCGGCTATAGGAAATAAATAATATTTCTTATAGGAGCCAAATATGAAAAGGAAAAAAAAAAATCTGACAAACGAAGAAAGAAGGTCAGACAACAAATTTATTAATGAACCAAAGTCTAAATCTACTGGATCTTTTTCTCTCATTTTTAAAAAGTTTAAGCTATAGTGGCTTCAATACATATTTTAACGTCAAAGAACGAAATTAGGCGGGCAGAAAGAAGCCGTCGTAGCTACCAACTTGAGGATGCAAAAGCGGATCCAATATGATAATTTAATTCGTGTAAGTGAGGCTTGACCAGGAACTAACACATCTTGGGTGGAACGACAAATTATAGGACAAAGTCAGTTCGTAGACGAATGTCATAGATTTGAAGTTGTCATGTTATTCTTAATTCCACGAATCTGCTCCTAAGCCAACTAAAAGTGTATGGAGTTGATGGAGGAGTAATCCAACATTTACTTGAACGGATTCTCATGTTCCAATGACCTCAGGCGACAACCACGACGTGGACTCTTTGTCCTCTGGCGAAGACGATGGCAACCCCCTTTGTGGTGGCCGTGCAGCGACAAGATGGTTGAGCTTGGTTTGGCATAACCCATTGAATGAGAAAATGATACTACAAATATCATAACTTTCGACTTGAGTGCTATAACTTTTTTTTTTTTTTTTTTTTATCATTTGAGTGCCACCACTTATGTAAAAGACTCATTTTAAGTGCCATAACCATTTTTCCGATTAATTGAATGCTATATAACTTTTCAATAAATCACTTTAAAGTGAAAGCTTACGTGGAATTTGAAAATAGATTTTAAAGTCTATAGTGTCAATTAGCTAAGTTTTTGAATATTAGAGAAGTTAATCTATGAGCAAAAAAAAATCTCTCTTTTACCTTTCTTCCTCTTCAACTTTATCTATTTTTATATGCAAACCAATTTTTATATGAGCGGCTCACCATCTTTTTCTTTGATTAAGTAGCCCAATAGTAAAGATAGAAAATTTATAAAAATCAAATAAATGTTGGTAGCAAACTCAAATAAAAGTAAGTAACCCTAAACTAATTGATAAGTTAATCGGCAAAAAAAAAGGTTGAAAAGTTTCTAACATTAGATTTGGTAATATCATATAAGAGTTAGTAAATTTAAGGCCTAGTTTTTTTTTTTTTTTTGTCGGTCCTATTCTACTCATACTCTAACTTTTATTCTCAGACTTTTGCCCTGCCTCATTGTAAGGTGTGAGAGTCGAAACCCATACTTGAAACTAAATCGTCCTCACCTCAACCCCCTAAGAAGGTGGAGATTCGAACTCCCTATCTCCCCCTTTCATGTTGGAATGGTGGCCACTGGGGCAAACCCTAGTGATTAAATTTAAGGCCTAGTTAGAAAGGTAAATAAGTTTATAAAAAAATTGAAAAATTGTTTATTAAAAGGAAAAGAAAAACTTGATTAGTAACTCAAATGAGAGTTGATAATTGTTGCAACTTTTCCAAAGATGAACCACCAAAAGGAAAGCTAGTAGATTATTCAACCTAAAAATTTAGCGTTGACTCTCCTAAACCTATATTAGTCGTAATTTTTAGGTTATAACTTAATTAGCTTAACATGCAAATCAATTTATTCAAGAATCAATACTAATAAATTATTGGTTGGTCGATCAGATACCAAAGTAAAGGCTGGGTGAGCACTTTACTTCTACAAATCCGAGATTCAAGAATATGGGGACTTGATTAGATTAGATTGATCTAATGCCATATCAGTACCTTTTTTCTTTATTTCAAAATTTTTTAGCAAGCAATCTCAATCAATTTTAAGCCTAAGCCATTGACACGCATTAGATGTGCAATCAATAATGCAATAATAAATAAATCAAAGAAATAAATAAATTGCTAGAAATAGGGCTAACCTTAATGCATAGCAAAGCATAACTTCACCATGATTGATATCCCAATATCTGCACGTCTTAATTTAAAAGTGCATGCATAGCTTAAACATTCTTTCTAATGCACTGACAATGAATTCTTTTTGGGTTTCTCATAAAAGATTAGGCTATATGCTATGCATGTAATACAAGTTAGTTTTAATAATGACTATTAGATCTAGTTCAACATGACAAGTGACACGCAATCTATATGCAACCTGATTCTAATGAAGGGAAAAAATTATGAACTAGTCTAATATAATATACAATCTAATTTATAGAGGCGTGAACATGCAATCACTAAATGACATGGCATGTGCAAACGTGGCATAGATGACCTGGCAAGTGATAACATGGCAATAAAATGACATGGAATTGATGTAACTAATTTTATATGATATATGCATGTTATTTTTGAGGTTTTATTTTAAAGTATGAAACTATCTAAAATATGGTATGACCATATTGACATTAGGAAACAGTTTAGAGTAAATCCTATCTAAATTAGGAAATTTCATAAATTACTACTTTGCTCCTAGATATGCAATTCTAAACTAGGAAACTAGTCCATCCTTTTTTTTTTTTTTTTTTTTTTTGGTATTTTTCAAAATGGGAAAGTTTCTAAATTTAAAACATACAAAATATAAGCCCATATAAATAATATTCACGATATCCATATAAGGAAATAGAAGGAATCGGGAACCCGATCTTAATTCTTGAAAGCCCGAATTTTCGATTATATGCACGATTCAATAAAGGAAGTTTCCTACTCGGGAATGCCTAAAATCTGAAACACATCTAAGTTAGAATCACAATATTCTCAACTTAAGCAGTTTGAATATTCAATTGAACAAACGAATTTGGAAATTACCTAATTGGACTTCTAAGCTTTCACAAACGAAGGGAAAAGTACAAAAAAAGTCATAAACCTATTGCATTGGTACCAAA
This sequence comes from Eucalyptus curtisii, assembly GCA_017140595.1. NCBI lineage: Eukaryota > Viridiplantae > Streptophyta > Magnoliopsida > Myrtales > Myrtaceae > Eucalyptus > Eucalyptus curtisii. The sequence continues at coordinate 3,264,141 of CM029502.1, forward strand.
TCAGTCCTAAACTTTTCAATTGGACCAATTTAGTCCTAAACATTTTGATATTGGTACCAATTCAGTCCATTCGGTCAATTTTGGCCGGCCGGTGCTGACGTGGACGTCGGCCGGACGCTGACGTGGAAATTTCTAAGATTTTTAAATTATTTTTTTCGAATTTATTATTATTATTTTTATTGTTTTTTTTCCTTTTTCCTTTTTTTTTTTTTCCGGTAGTGGCCGGCGAGCCTCCGGTGAGGCTCGGCCGCAACTAGGCGAGGGCCGCGGGCCCTTGCTCGCCGCCGGCGAGGGTCGCGGTCCTCGCTCGGCCTCTCCCTGGGCCGCCGGTGAGGCCATGGCGGCCATCGCTAGGGCGAAGGCAAGGGCCGCGAAGCCCTTGGCCGCCATGGCCTCACCGGCGGCCCGGGAGAGGCCGGGCGAGGACCGCGACCCTCGCCGGCGGGAGGCGAGGGCCCGCGGCCCTCGCCTCCGCCCCGGCGATGGCCGCCATGGCCTTGCCACGCGGCGGGGGTGAGGCCACCCTCGCCCGCGGCAAGGCTAGGGCGAGGCGGCCTCGCCCGGATCCGGGAGAGCGAGGGCCGCGACCCTTGCCGGCGGCTGGCAAGGGCTTTGCGGCCCTCGCTCGCTTGGATCTGGGCGAGGCCAGCCTCACCTTGGCCTTGCCGTGGGCGAGGGCGGCCCGTCCGCCGCTGGCGAGGCCATGGCGGCCATCGCCGGGCGGAGGCGAGGGCCGCGAAGCCCTCGCGGGCCGCTGCGATGGCCCGCGGCCCTCGCCTCCGCCACGGCGATGGCCGCCATGGCCTCACTGGCAGCCTTGGGAGAGGTCGGGCGAGAGCCGCGACCCTCGCAGGCGGCAGGCGAGGGTTTTGCGGCCCTCGCCCGGTGGCCGGCGAGCCTCACCGGTGTAAAAAAATAAAAAAATAAAAAAAATAAAAAATTCGAAAAAATAATAAAAAAATTATAAAAATTGCCACGTCAGCGTCCGGCCACAGGCCGACGTCCACGTCAGCGCCGGCTGGCCAAAATTGGCTGGATGGATTGAATTGGTACCAATATCAAAAGGTTTAGGACTAAATTGGTCCAATTGAAAAGTTTAGGACTGATTTGGTACCAATGCAATAGGTTTAGGACTTTTTTGGTACTTTTCCCCACGAACGAACGGTGGCGCGGTTATTCGGTGACTGGTGTGGGGAGTTTGGTGGCGAGAATGCTTGGCTGTGGCGGTGGTGATTGGAAGAATGCCGGAGTTGCTGGGAAACACGACCAAGGATTGGGCTCGGTAAGAGTCGGTAGCTCTTGGTGGAATCTCTAGGTCTTTGAATCTTTGGCGCTTGATTTCTTTTGTGAAGTTGAAGAACTAGGTGTCGTGGAGGTCTCCTCTAAATTTCGTCGCATTTTGACATAGAACGAACACAGACTCACCATTTTCGGGAGATGGCATGTTGAGCTCTCTAGTCTTGATCCACAATTCCGACTAGTTTGGTTTTCTCCTTCAAAGTAATACTTCCAGATGGTTTCTCATCAATCTCACCGGAAAAACTCAAGAACAACGTATTACATTTCTCCACAAAATTTGAGCACAATCCAACGGTTAACAAATGCGTACTCGTCAATTTCGTGAAACTGCGCGGTGGAATTTTCTAGGGGGCTGCGGGAGAGAAGGCTCGTGTGTGTTATGTTTTTTTCTTTAATTACCGACCTTAATTCTCTCTAAAAATCCTAATTTTGTGAACTCCTCTTTATAAATGCTATGAATAAGGGTTTTCTTGAGCACAGTTTATTACGACCCTGTCTTGGACTCTAAGAGATATACCCTATTTTTAACAATATGAAACTCTCCTATTATCTCTTATGATTCAAAATGTGATACTATCAAGTTTAATTACTCGCCAATTTGGAGTTTTATTAATCAATATATTCCAACTTGGCACCCCTTATGCATCAATTTCAGCCAAAATGTAGGATTAAAGAGCTTCGCTGAATTTGACCGCCCAATTAATTCAATTAAACTCAGAAGCTACGTCACTTATGTCCATTAACTCCATTGCAATTATATGAACTTAATTAAAATGCTCCTAATATCTCTATGCAATGTAACTAATATTTCTATTTGGGGGTTGTGATCGGAGCCTATTCCTAATTTCTACGCAAATGAATAATTAAATGGGTTTTCAAAACTTAGGTATCAATAGTAACCCAAACCCAACCGATAACTTAATCGAAGAAAAGTTGGTAACTCGCTCTAATTAAAATTAGTAATTTCTAAAAGGAATTGGTAAACTTAAGGCATAGCGTAGCTAGAAATTGCAAATAAAAGTTTGTAAACAGTAAGAAAAGTAGGCGATAAAACAGATAAACCTATGTAAATTACTCAAATGAGAGTTAATAACTCAATATAAGGTGGTAATTTAATGGGAGAAAAATTAGGGAGCCACTTTAATTTGGGTTGGTAATAGAGATAATAAATGTAAAGGATTTCTAATGAAGATAAATATAAGTTAGTAGCTCATAATTAAGTTGGTAAATTTAAAAAAAATGAAAGACTAATATGTAACTAAAATGAGATTGATAACCTAAAACTAGTTGATAAGTTTGTATAACCAAAAGTTAGAAAGCCACTCTAATTTGAGGTTGGTAATTTCTTATAAGAGTTAGAAAATTCAAAGTGTAGTAAGTTATGCAAGCAAAAGTAAGTAAGCTAGTACAAAATTGATAATTTGTAGAATATGAATAAGACTTTGTGCTCTCATAAAAGTGACGGTAGGTTACTAACTAGTTATTTGATCTGTCATCTTTTTGCTAACATTTATCGATATTTTACAGCATGGAAATAAATTCGCCAGAGCACTAGAACTTTGCTGTTTACTTGATCCGATATTTATTTGCCTTTTTTTCTTTTTTGACATTTATCAACATTTACTGATATTTAACAGCATGGAAATAAATTCGTCAGAACAATATAACTCCAGTGTCTAAATATGGAGTTAACAAAGGCAGTATATTCATGGCGCGTTCTCATCTTATCATACAAAACATCTTGAATTATTTGGTTGAAGTTTCTAAAAAGTAATCACGAATTTCCTATACGCGCAAACTTTTCTTTTGGACATAGTGTCAGCTCTGCTTTTGACCAATTAGAGGATATATGAAGCCGCATGGAACGTGGTCGGTGTCAAATGATATTCCGTCACATTGAACAGATGAGAAACAACACAAATGTGTGTCATACTCGTTTTGCAAGTTTCTTGAAAAGGTTCTTTTAATATGAGCCAATACTTTTCATGAACCAGAGCATACTTGTTACTTTGTCAAAAGAAATACCGGTCGTATTCACTTCCAATGTATATTCGACGTCAACTTCATGAACGTGTTCATATGAGTTCAATAATGGTGACCGAGTCTCTCTCTAGGGTTAGCAAAAAAAGTTCGGTGCTTTCGCAAAGGTGCCGTAGTTTCAAAAGAATCCTGAAAGCCGCAAAGCCGCAAAGCCTATGAACAAAGAGTTTCACTCAACAGGTAAACATCAACTGAGAGCTCAGCCTATGAAACAATCCTGAATAAAGAGCTAATCTTCAAGAATTTTGCAACCAAAAGAGCGTGGTTCATCAGAGCTTTCAAAATTTAAGTAATAGTTGATTTTAAGCATGACTTCTGATTTTAGGGTTGATAACAACTCAAGTCACTTTCGAAAGACAACCACGCAATTGGCCCGTTGTGGGACGAGGAACTTGATCTGATTTGAACACATGAGCATGAGAAACTTTTCCTAAGGAAAAGAAGTTCCCTTTCAGAAGAATCATTGCAATAATTGCAGAGTAGATGCTGCTGTCATATTCTTGCCGATTCGATCGGTCCTAGAGGTAGTCCCCTCGCGGTTAGGGGAAGGTCAATCATGGGGATTTTACCTGTGTTTGAGAAGATTGTTGTAAATATACAAAGGGAAGATATAGGATTTTTTTTTTTTTTTGTGTGCGCCCTTTTATGCTTCGGAAAGTGGACCGTAAAATCGATCACAATAACGAGGTTAATGAATAATTATGAAAGAAACAGAGAAAACAACACACCGGGATTCACTTCGTTAGATTCGAGTGTTGGAACTTTGGCAATGAATCCACCATGAATCGCAGAGGACTACAAGCTTTGATCAAATGATTTCTCACACTCATGTTCCGGATTACATCCAATCGATCCTCGTCTAGTGATTCAGTCAATCTCTTGAATGTTTTCCGCACAAATGATCGCAAATAACGACATTAACAGAGAAATAAGAGAGGGATAGAGAAACAACACATCAAGATTTACATGGTTAGATTTGTGTGTTAGAACCTCGGTGATGAATTCATTATGAACAATGGACCCAACTCCTGGATTACTCCCAATGAATTCTCTTCTAGTGTTTCATTCAATCTGGACATTCAATCCGTAAACCACATGAGTGTTGGCAACTACATGGTTGAAAACACGTCATAAACAAGTACTTGAAAGACTTGGAAAGAATGAAACCTCCTTTTCCATTGCCAATGGGATGAAAAGAGGGTTTCGGGATAAGCACGCGTCACTCACTTATCCATTCTTTCATTACTTTCTTCATGTTACATTGACAATTCACTTGAGCTTTGATCAAATGCTTTGCCATTGTGGTGCGTTTTGTCCTCTAGTATCAGATCCTTCAGATATTTTACGTGTGTCTTATTGAGATTTATAGACCACAATGAACAACAATAGGGGCATTGTCATGCAAGATAAAGACGCACTACGTCTCTAGAGCTTATCTATGTTGCTCATGAAACCACTATGACATATAATATTGAGCTGAACTTTGCCCTTTAGTGTAACAGACTTCACATATTTTACAAGCGTCGATTATTGAGAATTATCATAGAAATAAATTGTCCAAAAGAAATTATAAAATGCTTATATTGAACGAAAATAGTTTGGACAGGTGTGTTGTCATGCAAGATGCAACGCATTTGGTCTCTTAAAGTTATATGAGTTAATACTATCAAAAACCCCAAATTGATACACCCGCGACAAATTTATCGCAAACTAATTTTTTTATCATAAAAAACCCAAAACTGGTACACATGTGACAAATTCACATTCTGTTAGTTTCCATTAAATTTTATTATTAAATTATTGAATTGGATGACATGTGGCATTTGATGGGTGTACCAATTTGGGGTTTTATCATATGTTTTGTTACAAGTGTACCGGTTTATAATTTTTCATGAAATTAATTCAATTTAACATAAACTAACGGAGATTAATTTGTCACAAATATACTAGTTTGGGGTTTTTAATAGTCAAAAAATTAATTTGGAGTAAATTTATCATATGTGTACTAATTTGAGGTTTTTGGTGGTTGAAAAATTAGTTTGGGGTAAATTTGTCATATACCAGGGCTCGCTTTAAATTTACACAAGATCATGTTGATGTGCAATCTTTCTTCTAGCGTCTAAGATCTCAAAGATTTTATGCTTCCTCATTATTGTATCTATTTTGACATAAATAGTCCTTAAAAAAAATACAAGGTTATGTTAAACACCATTTTTTTTGTGGTAAATTAAAAAGATCAATCTATCTTTATCATCCAATGTGCAAATATTAGGTCTTTTGAGATTATTCATAAAGCTCATAAGCCCCACTAAAATTAGATAATATTATCAGGCATGATAAAACATACATACTTACACACGTAGAGCTCATCAATTTAATGGTGTTGTTTGATGTATTTGACATGTGAAACGCACGCATTGATTTTATAAGACATACTATAAAATTGGCAAATGTGATCATCAGCCGTGACTTCTCTGATTGGAACACAAATATATGAATAATCTGGTTTGGACCCGCGCAAGCGCGGGGCAGCTTGCTAAGACGATAACTTATGGACTCGGTTTACGTACCTCATGACAAAATTGACATGCACTGGGAAAAAGTGGCAGCCTATCGTCACTAAAGTTTTGAAAATTAGTCCTCCATACTGTATCATTAATAGAATATTTCCAATGGACTTCGTTCAAAATAAAGTCACTTTCTTTGGTGGTTGATGGTTGATGGGCACTGAGCAACTTTGCATGAAAAGAAGAGAGGCGAAGTCCCTTTCATTTCAAAAGTGAAGTGAAATGGCCAATATTCAGCTTGGACCCAGCCTGCATGGGAGAGTAGCCATCGCTCTCCGACGATGGGGACGCGTCAAGACTGCCATGCACGATGCGAGGGAGAAAAAGAAGAAAAAGATGAAAGAACCAAGAAGTCGAAAGGTTCTTTGCAATTGCATGGAAGGAAGCTAACGTGGAACATAGGTTGACCTTAAGATCAGAATTTCAATGTGACCCGTAAATTCAAGAGACTTCACGTCTTTCCTTCGGCTTTCCTGTTTCAGTTGCCACGTTTTTAATATGCCAAAATCTGATGGGGGCGACCAGAGAGTTCGTTTAAGCAAAATGGATAGGCACGAGAAGACTTCGATTCACTAGGGTTTGTTTGGAAAACCGCTTGAATTGCAGAGAAAACTGGATTTAAGCCATCATATTATGACAAATCTCAAGACAGGTTGGACAGCGAAATAGATCCAATCATTTGAATAACAAGCACATTAATTGCAATAGTTCTAGAAGTGGTGCAATAAGTAAATTATTGTCGATGTGACAGAGATATAGTTTAGAATTTTTTGTGTTAAAAATCTTAAAATAAATCAATTTGACAATTTCCTTTTATTAGGAAAAAGAGGAAAGAAAGCCTTGTAAATGAGTACGGGCTTAAGTGACATGGCGGCCCAAAAGTTGAAAAACAACATGACCCTCCGCCACTGTCCACGCCTGCTAAATAGAATCTTATTCATTACCATAATTCAATCAATCACCAAACGCTGTCTTCATAAAACATGGGATAACTTGAACCTTGAACTTGACTATTTCTCGCAAAGGTGCGTAAACTGTCTCATCCATGCGCATCAAGTAATGATCTGCTTTACGGGCGGCTTGCTTAGCCCTCAAAGTTCTTTTAAGTAGGGCGTGAATTCATTGATAAATGAAATTTTTGGCAGTCAGACAAAAAGTTTTACCACTCAATCAATCCTTATACATGTGTTTCTTTCATAGTGTAAAATAATTATTCATGTCACCAAAACCTCTAAATTTGTACAAGTGACAAAAATACGCTCTGGTCACATTAAGTCCAAGACAGCTGTTTAGATTCTAACATCGCGGCCTGCATGGAAAACCACGGGCAAATGGAGCTGAAGTGGAGCATCAAGGTCAAGCCATCCCAAAATTGTGGTAACAAGTCATTGAAAAAGAAGAAAAGCTCGTCATGAATTATGTACATCTATAGAGATTAACCATTCATCAATAACATTCACTGTAATATGATCCATATCATGATCCATGGTTGAGTGCCACATACGATGTTTTAGATAAAAATCATTACATGTCCAACAAAATGACCAACAATATGTAAAATTAATTTCATTATGCTATTTTACGAGTCTCAATACTTTTAGGCTCCTGATCTTCTGCATTTATGCATTTCTTCTCTGCTTGAACTGGTAAGGAACTGTTGGTGGCCAGATTTTGCTCGTGCGTTTGTCCTCATAAGACACTGTAAAGGCCTACTACTAACATTATTTCACCAACAATGCTGATGAACCAAACATGAGGTCATATTAGTCACAATTAATCCAAAGTTGTGATAAGTGCTCGTGCTGGTGATAACAATCTATGCAAACTTAAGAAGTCAAAATCCAATTAAGAGTAGCATATCATCGGAACTGAAGAGGACTAAAAGCTTGATTATATTGCTTGTTGTCATCATATCTTTTTTTTTTTTTTTTTTTTAATATTTCAACTTCTTCTGGAGAGTTTCAAAATTTTATTCGAGGAGGATCTTCTTTCATGTAACCACAAAGCAGAAGTGTTGCTCAAAGGGAGGTTTTCAGCAGCTGGGACAATGTAATGCGTTATCTACTTGATTTAGTAGGGGAGTTCTGCTTTGGATTGAGGTTGTTAGTTGATGTAAGCAAAATCTCACATCAGGTAACTAAGGATGTATTCCAAAGCTTGTAATGGATTGAGTTGCCTTTCCTAACAAGTTAGCCTTTTGGAATGAGTTCTTCCACCCTTTGTAACCCTGGGGCTTTATCCTCAGAGCCGTTTTGCTAGGTCGCAAAATCCTGAAGAGGGGAAGGTTGATGCGGGCAAATGTCTCACATTGGGCAATTAAGAAGATATTCTAAGGCTTATAATGGGTTGGGTGCCCTCTCCTTGACAAATTAGCTTTTTTGAGATTGAGTTATTTCATCCCTTGTGACGCATCATTAGTATTCAGACATAGGCCATTGGTTTCATGGCTGAATCTCAATAAATTCTCTTATCCTTAGCGTTTAACGATCAAGGATATATAAAAGTTATAACTAAAGAATAGGTTCAACGAATAAAAGGGCTTGAGTGTGGTGTCCTGCGCAGGGATGGGGCTTGGCCGACTAAATCCATTCAAGCCTCGGCCTGCGGATTTCATGAGTCCTAATAGGATTGGATATTGCACGCATCTATTGGAACTGGTCAACTTTCTCTCTCCCTCTCGCGCGCGCGTACATATGTGTTCATCCCTTAACCACTATTCATATCAATTGTTGGAGGTGATGCCATCATAAATAGGATGAAGATTACCTGTCAAAATTTATATTCTTACCCAAGAGAAAAATGGATCTTCTTTCTTGGGCGGCCGCCGGCCACGGCGATGAGCATGAGGCTCGCCAAATTGACGAGCGCGAGCTTGAGATCGACGAGCTCGAGGTTTGCCTAGCGACGGCTGATGACTAGCCAAGAAAGAAGAAGATGGGAAACAAAGAAAAGAAAAAGGAAAAGAAAAAGGAAAAAAATGAAAAAAATGAAAAAATGAAAAAATGAAAAAATGAAAAAATGAAAAGAAATAGAAAAGAAAAAGGAAATTAAAGATAATTTGAATTAACAAAGAAAAAGAAAATTAAAAAATAATTTGAATAAAAAAAAAAGAAAAGAAGAAAAAGAAAGGAGAGGAGGAAGTGAGGATTTGTAGAGGTATGAGATAAGAGAGATCAAGTGAGGAAAATATTTTCCACTTTTCAAAAGTGGAAAATATTTTTCCCTAATTTAGAAGACTTTTTTCCTTTCATGGAAAACGTTTTCCCCAAGGAATTCATTTTTCATGAAACGAACACCGGAAAATCTGGAAAACGTTTTCCCGGAAATTATTTTTCGCGAAACGAACGGAGCCTAAATTTCTTAATAAATCATTTCTTTTTGGCGATAGTCTTAGTTGAGGAGGTATCTGGAGAACAAACCATAAGCCCCAGAATGAGACTGAAATGAAAGAGAGGAAGCAACCTATGATCCATGTTGTGCTTCCAGATGATGAAACATGGTGTGGTGTTGGGCATTGTAGAGGGCAAAAGGAGCCTTTAGAATTGCTCCCTCAAAGAAGGCAAGGGTGGCCACTCCTCCAATGCAAGTTGTTATTCCTCCAAGCTTTGCAGCTCACGCTATACTCCTTACATTCAACTTCTCCCTCCTGCCAGAGTAATGCCAAGAGTAACAACCCATTAGGGAACCAAGTTTTGAGTTCACTAGATAGAAAAAGGGAATATTGAATTGGTAAAAAATAAGAAAATACATATCAAATCACTGGGAAGAGGAGAACCTCAGAAGAACAGCGAAGAAGAAGGTTGTAACAGGTATGCAATTGATAGTTGCAGATGCATTTGAAGCTGAAGTATAGAGGAGCGCGATCCCGTAGAGATTCAATGCTAGTGTGAGACTGCAATACACACGTATCATTTCATAAGAAGTATCGAATTCAAGATTCCAGGGAACATTTTCAACTCACCCCATGAAAGCCACTGTGACGATCTTGAAGAAGACAAGGATCGTGAGCGGAGTCGCAGATCTCCTTTCGAAGATTGCGGTGGACAGAAGCAAGAAAACGGTTCTGGTGCGTTGCCGGTAGAAGATGAAGATGAAGCTCTTCATGTCACCATTGATTGCGGCCTTGGTTAACAGGGTCATGCCCACCTGTATCGTCTGCCTCAAGGTAGCAAACACGTACAGATTCTTCAGTCCCTTTTTGATCTCTCCTCTCTGTATTTTCGCCTAAGACAAGGAATTCAGAGCCGATATCTTTGAGGTTCACATGCTGATCTGACTTAGCAGAAAATTAAAATTTTGCTACCCTTTTTGTATGAGTTAAGAAAATGCAAATAAAATCAGTGTATAGGTTAGTTGATCTTCTCTTGTCGATGTGCTTTCTGACGTGAGTTTTCTTGTTCAAAAGCACCACATTCGACCAGGGCCATTTTTAGTCCCTTTTTTGGTCATAGGAAACTTCCTGCAACTATGCCTCTGGTTTGTAGTTATGGACATAGCCTTAACCACACCAAACTAAATATATACGCGGTTGATATTCATAACTTGTAACTCACCTATTAAAGGTATGGCTAGTAGAAATTTCCTCCAATTGGAGATGGGAAAAAATATAGATTTTTCCAATTAAAGTAACGTAGACTTTGAATTATACCGCTGTTCATTTCCAAAAAAAACACAGATTGTTTTCTTGTGTTAGTAGATTTTTTGCAAGAATAGGTAAGTTTCATATAACTGTTGGTAAACAATTACCTCATTTCTGAATAACTTGTTGCTAATTTGCTGACACATTTATGATATTAATGACTCGTTTCGACAGTTTGAAATCTACTAACTATTATTTTCTTGAATAAATCTATATTATCTTTCTTATCAGCATGTTAAACTTACTATATGAATATCTTAATCTGCATCTGAGTGACTTACCATTTTTTCTGATTTATTTAACAATTGGTTTTGAGTCACCGACTTTCATTTGAGTTATGCTAGCAAAGTTATTTTGGTCTTTAATTTATTAATAAATTTCTTATCCTTTATCAATCATTAGTTGTTTTCCTTCTCTTATAGAAATCTGCCGATTTTTATTTGTGTGACTTGCCAAGTTTTCTCTATTTGGTTACTAACTAGTCTGTCGTGTGATCTATATTTGAGAACTTGAAAATCCGTATTGCTTTCTTTTGAAGGAGAGACTTCAAAGGTTGGACCCTTGACTCAAGATGTGGCATGTGATGAGAAAAACGATGAGAGTTCTTACAAAAAGAAAGGGCTGCTGTCTTACTTAACAGATTTAAATAAATGGGAAGATGGCATGGTTGTGTGAATATTTTATGTGACCATAGTTGATGACTTTTAAAAATTTAAGCTGTCAAATGAAGGTATAATTTAATGTTCAAATACCTTGACACTCTTTTTCACATTGAAATTGGAATTTGGTCTAAGATTGAAGTGTGGATATATAAAATTGAAGAGGCAAATAGAGGGTGACATAGCAAAGACCAAGAACCATGGCCTTCAAAATGGAGAAATGAGCACAAGCAAGTGGCTAAGATTTTGTGGGCTAAGGGGGTAAGGGTCTGTTTGTTAAAAAACGTTTCTGTTTTCTGGAACAAAAATTTCTGCTCTTTTGTTCTAGGGAACAAAAAAAGAACAGAAACGTGTTTGGTAAACTTTCGTTCTCGGGAACAGATTTGGAATAGAAACAAGAAGTAGAAAAAAGTAACTTATTGTTCCCGAGAACAATTTTGAGAATCAATTTTTCTCTCTCTTCTTTTTTTTTTCTTCTCTTTTCTTTCCTTCTCCTTCCTTTTTTGGCCGACCACCGGCCTTGGCCATGGTCGACGACCTTGCCGGAGTATCGCCGGCCCCCGGCGACGCCGAGCCTCGCTGTGGCTAGGCAAGGCTTGGCCTCACCGGCCGGCACGAGGTCGCCTCGCACCACCTGGGCGAGGTCGAGCCTCACCGGACCTCGCCCAGCCGGTCGTTGGCCGCTGCCGTGGTGGGCGATCGGCCACAAAGGAGAAAGAAGGAAAACAAAGAAAAAAAAAAAGAAAGAAGAAAAAAAGGAATAATATAATAAAATATTGAAAAATTAAAAGAAACGACAAAATTATACAAGTTTACCAAACGCATTTTTATTCTTGGAATAGAAATTTTTGCGATTACGAAGCGCATTCTTATACTCAAAAATTGTTCCTGAGATAAAAAACAAAACAAAAAACTATTTTTGTTAAAAAAATGGTTTCTCGGAACAGAATGGTTACTAAACGTGCCCTAAAATTCTAGTTTTTCACCCTTTGGGCCTCCAAGTAACTTAAGCCCATACTCATTAACAATGTTCTCCATAAAATTGTAGTCACCCAAGTCATTTGAAAATAAGAAAAGCTCCTAAGAATTATGTACATCTATAGAGATGAACTGTTCATCAGTGATATCCGATTGAACACAACGTAATGAAAATACTTATAATGAGTGAGTGCCACATACTATGTACTAGATAAAAATCATTACATGTTCAACAAAACAGCCAATAATATGAAAAATCAAATTTCATTTTGCTAAATGACAAGTTTCAGCATTTTCATGCTTATGATCTTCTGCATTTATGCATATCTTCTCAGCTTGAACTGATAAGAGTGTGTTTGGTAATGTTTCTGTTAAAAAATTATTCTAGGGAACAGAATTAGAAAAAATTATTTCTGTTCCAAGAAACAATTTTTGAACAGAAGAACGCGTTTGGTAAACTTGTTCTTGGAAAAGAAAAAGAATAGGAACACGTTTGGTAAACTTGTATGATTTTTTTGTTTCTTTTAATTTTTTAATATTTTAATTTAATTTAATTTTTTCCTTTTTTATTTTTATTTTCCCTTTTTTCTTTTTCCTTCCTTTTGGCCGGGACGAGGTCCGACGGCCTCGCCCAACCACGGCAAGGCTCGCTGGCCCCCGGCGAGGCTCAGCCTCGCCTTGGTTGGGCGAGCTCGAGCTCGCCCAGATCTGGCGAGGCCGAGCTCACCCAGCCACCAGTGAGGCCAAGCCTCGCCAGGGGTCGGCGATGCTCAGCCTCCCCAGGGGTCGGCGACGCTCTGGCGAGGTCGCCAGTCCTTGACGGCCGGTCGCCGGCCATGGCTGAGGCTAGCGACCGGCCAAAGAAAAAAGAAGAAGAAAAGAAAGAGAAAAGAAAGAGAGGGAGAGAGAAAATTTGTTTCTCGAAGTGTTCCGGAAACAAGAAACAAGTTTTTTTTGTTTCTTATTTCTGTTCCAAATTTGTTCCCGGGAACAAAAAAAATAGATTTGGAACAAAAATGCAAACAAACGCGTTTCTGTTCTTTTTTTGTTCTCCGGAACAAAAAAGCAGGAATTGTGTTCATGAACAAAAAATATGAACACAAACAAACACCCCTGAGGGACTTTCGGTGGCTAGATTTTGCTCATTCTTTTGTCCCAATAAGACACTGTACAGGCCTACTACTAACGTTATCTCACCAGCAATGCTGACAAAGAAACCAAACATGAGGTCATATTAGTCACAATTAATCGAAAGTTTTGATCAGTGCTCATGTTTGTGATAACAATCTACATAAGTTTAAAAAGTCCGAATCAAATGAAAATTGGCATACCATAAAGAATTGAAGAAGACCGAAAGCTTGATTATATTGCTTAACGTCATTAATCTTGTATTTGAATTTGATTTATTTCTTATTTTTGCAGAGTTTCTAAATTGTATTTAAGAAGGATTTTCTTCCCCGTAACTCTCTCTCTCTCTCTCTCTCTCTCTCTCTCTTTCTCATGCGTGTAGCCCTGTACAATTATTTTTAATCAACTATTGGAGGTGATGCCATCAGGGATAGGATAAAGTTTACCTCCCAAAATATATGTTCTCACCCAGGATGAACATGGAACTGATCATCGTTAGGATTGGATTCAGGGGTATAAACATGGCAAAGAATACTGGTCCCTTCATTGCAATCACCCATGATTGTAGGTAGAAAGAAACTCCAGTGACAATGATTCCCTGATGGCACAGGTGAAAATTATATATAGTATTTGCAATGAAAATATACAATTTGCACACAATTTGATTGGCTTAAAAAAAATTCTATTAGGATCTTGTCGTATCACTTGGGAAGTTAGATATCGGTATATAATTTCTCTTACCGCTGACAACAAAATTTAGTATGGAACACCAAGGACTCCACTTCTACTTGGTGCGTCGATGCCGATTTTTCAAATCTGAAGGATAGCTTGGTAGGGACAAATTTCTTCTACTTGCTTTTGGGTATAAAAAGGAAAGGGATAATCATAAAAATCATCCTCAACTTTGCTCTTGACATCAAATAACTCAATCACGTTTGAAACTCTTCAATTTTGTATCATCCCAAACCTAAAATGACCCATTTTCCCTTATGCACATTAGGGATGATTGATCCCCAGTTTGGTCTGGTCCCACCTAGGAACCAAAAATCGGACCAGGAGAACCGGTTCCCAATTTTTGAGATCGAGAACTGGACCAGACGGTCTTGGGATCAGGAACAAATCCCTTAGCCAAAAAAAAAAAAACTTAAAATTTTTGAAAAATACTAAAGTCATGATCACTTCCACGATAAAGGATCGCAAGTAGTTTGACATTCCACGCCAACTTCCACTCGGAAAAGTCTCTTTCCTCAGCAATTGCCACAAGAAACGACTGAACTGTGCTTGATAAACACTGAAGACATGTGAAGTGAAGCTTCGATGGATAGGTTTTTAATACTTCAGCTTGTTTTAAAGGAAAGAAACAAAGTATGATTTCAATAAGCAAGAAAATTGTCCAAAGGGTCCTACACCTTTTGTACTTTTGCCAATTTATGTCTAAATCCTTCAATTTTGCTAATTGTGTTATAAACCTTTTTATGTTTTGCCAGTTGAGTCCATCATTCTAATTTTGGCTAAAAATTAATGATGTGGTCATTAATGGTCATACGTGACATGGCCGGCCGACATGGACATTTTTAAATAATTTTTTAAATTTTTTTAATAATGTTTGTTAGTGTTTTCTTTTCTTTTCTCTTCTTCTTTTCTTTTATTTTTGACATGAGGGTTGGCAACGGTTGCTAACATTTTGCACAGGCATCGTGCCCTCGTGGGGCCTAGGTGAAGGCTGTGAGTAGGGGTGTGTAAAAGAACTTGGAATCATCCGGACCGCCTGGAATCAGATCGGATTGGACTAGAACCAACGGTCTAGTCCGATTCTCGGTTCTAGGTATGGAACCGCCCACCCACTCACTCAGACTGGATTGGTATACATACATACATACATACATACATACATATATATATATATATTAACAAAGAAATTCCATCTCAATTACTTAGTTAGTTTGTAATTTTTCGAAATATTTGTATTTATTGGACATTATTAACTAATTTTGTCTCTTGGGTGTGTAATAAGATTAACCACTTACTCTTTTTTTATTCTAATAATCCATTTACTTGCTTTCTCAATCAAAATAAAATGAACAAACGGAGATGAAGTAGAGAACCGATTGGAGATATCCATAAATGTTGCAGCGCTTTGTAGTCATGACACGAAATTAAGAGCCAACGGCTTGTTTTAAGAGTATTATTAGATTTTTCCTTAGCCATTCCCATAATTAGATTAGGTTAACATTGAAAATAGATAGATCAAGCGATTAATGTTTTAACTTATGTGGAGGTTAGGACTTTTAACATGGAGTCTAATTCTCTGCATGTTTTAGGTGTCAGGAAACCCTAAGAGGACCCTACCATGACATTCGAAGAAATTAAGTTTTTAACTAATGAGTATTATCTATTTGTTCCGCCCTATAGTTTTCAATCCTTAATCAAAATTAATGGCTTACAATTTAACCCGAATATAAGGTTGCATAGTCTCCATGATATTTATCAATGAATGCAAATTTATAGGGATTAGGGACCAGTTCCATGGACCCACCCAAGAACTGGATCGGACTGACGGTCCGGTTCCTAGGTGGATTCATAAAACCAATGGGTAGATCCCGATTTCAATTTGAACTGATCCTTAATGAACGGTTCCTAGTCCCAAGGTCAGAATCACCCACCCAGACCATACTAACCCCTCGTTGTGAGTCCCTCACTTAGAGCCGACAACGACGTCCTAGCCCTTAGGCCAAAAAGAATAAAAGAAAAAAGAAAAGAAAAAGCCAAAAAAATTATTCTAAAGATTCTTAAAATATATATTAGAAACTATCAATTTTAGTACTGGCCATGTAACGTTGGACTACCGGTGGTGATCACGTTATCATTTTCTAGCCAAAATTGCTCGGATGGATTCAATTAATAAAATGTGAAAATGTTTGAGATTCGATTGGGAATATTGAAAGGTTTATAACTGAATTGGCCAAAGTACAATAAGTTTAGGACCTTTTAGACAATTTTTCCTCAATAAGCCAAGAAAAGTAAAGGTTAACATAATGTTAAACTTGACTTAGCAAAAAATGAAAAGAAGTAATGCTAAATATGCAATCAAGATTCGAAGAAGCGATGAGGAAGACGTGGATTCCACAATTGTTAACTGTGTTTTATGATCTAATTTACTCATGTTAGAACGTGCAATTCAGCTGGAGACCGGTTAAATTAGGCAAAATGTGCAATCACGAATCAACATCCAAAAGGTATGCACGCGTGATGAAAAGATGCTACGAGGATGAAGTGGATTCCACAATTGTTGTTTGCAAGTGAAATTTATAATTTAAAACTCCTATCTCCCAAAAGATGAAATTAGTGTTTCACCTAAATACTTAGAAAGTTCACTTCAAAACCTTAAGCTATTAATAAAGTGCATAAACATTATTTTATGTGTAAGAACGTTGAATTAAGTGGCTATTAAAAAGGTAGAATCGACATCCCAACCAACGTCTGATCATAGTTAGAATGTTATGGACGAATCCCATGGTTCTACTTTTGTTTTGCTCGGCGCCCAATCAATATGGAATTTCATGAACCATACCTTTTTCTTCTTTTTCCGAGGGATTTTTATTATGTGAATTATTGTTAGGTTCACATCTAGTGTAATAAAATACTTTCATATTCACTTTGAATAGTTGATATGTGTGTTTGGAGTTAGTTTTATAGCTAAATTATTCCAACGTGTCCACCATTCAACAGTAAGTATTTAAATCTCTTTATACTAGCAGTGAACCTTATGAAAATCCTCATAATGCATAATTTTGTCGAGAGCTTTTGAGTGTGAATTCCACGAGAAATCGTGAGATAAACACAAGTAGAGCCTTAGGTGCTGGGTGGAGAGACAAAAATCGTGTTTTTTAATCCTATTTAATTCTTAACAAATTTATCAATGCCTTTGTCCCTATGGACATACATCACATTGACCTAACCACATCAAATGCACCGTGCTAAATCATTTTTCTGTCGTCTATTATATAGTGAATAAATAGCTTTTTGTATCAAGCAGCGACATTAGTACCTAGGTTGGGTAATAGAGAAATGGAACATAAGGGGCATAAGAATAATCCAACCTAAAAGTCACATCTAAGGGAGAGCGCATGTATATAAGGCTACCATAAACCTTTTATGCAAGGTGTGTGACATCCCAGATTTTCAATCATGTTTTCTACTGAATAAATCGGGCATTTCATTGATGCGCCTATAGGGCTATTCTCAGAGCTGATCACTCTCGAGATAACTATACTATCTGGGACAGCCATTAAGAAATTTTAAGGCAATAAACTTGAGAATTCGACTAGGAATCGGCTTCTCGACCGTGTTCATCTTTAGAGGCCATTGCGATATAGTTAAAAATAAATTTGAAATCAGAGATAGATTGTTTCGACTGAGATGTGTGGCTAATCATGGGTGACACCACTAAATTGAAAAATTCTCGTCGGCCGACACTAGACTGATTTTCTTATTGTTTTGGTACCATGTGTCCGTATTTGAATCCTCGAGATTTTCACGACAACCGAGAGTCGTCAATGAGTCGAGTGGGTTCATTGTGGTTCGAAAAAAATCGACCATGGGTCATTTGCTCTAAAAATTTCTGAAAGTTACCCGGTAGCCTAGGTCACGCTAAAAATGCGCCGAATGGAAATTAACCGTGAATGTGAGTCCGATTTCAGAAATTGAAGATTATGTCATATCACAATAAATTCTAGGAGCGTTGACTCGGTCTCAGAAGATTTTTCTGCAACCCGAAACTTTTTGGGAAAAAGTCGTCCTAGGGCCGTTTTTTTCGAGAAAAAGGCCAGGGCCGTTTTTTATTGCGCAATTGGGATGCAAGATGGATCAATTGGTAAGGAAAAATACCAATTTGATAATTGAGGTGTTGATTGAATTTATTGAGGCCGGTATGTGTTGATTCAAGAATGAAATCAAGTCCAATTGAGAGGAAATTTGTGGCTCCCCCAGCTGTGTACCCACACACGTGTATTTTTATTGGGAATGATAAAAATGGTAAATTGATATACAATCTGGATGTTATATTATATTGGCTCGATGGCTCTATATGTCATTTGGAGAAAGAACGATATATTGATAAAAGTGGTAAATTGATGTACAATCTGAATGTTATATAATATTGGCTTGACGACTCTATAGGTCGTCTTAGAGAATGGATGGTATGCAATGTCGGCTCGGTGACTCTACATGTCATCTTAGAGAATGTACGTTATGTTTTATATACTCGGTGATCTATATGTTATCTCGGAGAACGAATATTATAATATATTGTCTTGGTAACTTGATAGGTTATCTTGGAGAATGGACAGTATTGAATGGAATGACCAATGATTGGTTTGATTGACATGTAATCGACTAGGTCGATTGATCGATATTTTGATCTGTGGTGATTGATTGGGTGCCTATTTGAACTGTATTGAATTGCAAGTGAAATCTGAGATCAAGGTAAGTCATCTGACCTGTGTTGTGCTTAGGCAGCCCTTATAGCATATTGGCCTTCTAATCGAGTCTTAGGGGGTAGAACTTGTTGAGACGTCGTCTCACCCCGTCGTGGGATAACATTTCAGGCCCCTAGATGGTAGCACCTCCACCTCCTCGTCCTCCCATGCATTTTGGTATACCCGAAGAAGTCACCGAGATAGAAATTCACTTTCCAATACACCCTCACCCGGAAGGACTTGAGTATATTCTGGTTAAGTCGACCGTTTGGGTTGACGTGGGTAGAGATGACTTGAGGCCTCACAAGTACCGGTCGTGGTATTGTGAGTATCACGATGGGCGAATGGAGGGTCCTATACCGGAAGGTGATGTACCCCTATTCGTTTTGGAGAAATCATTCGGTAAGGGGACCGCAGATCCTAAGGATGGATTGATAGTGGATGCAAAGGATCCCAAGCTCGGCGATCCTGAATTTTCGGTATACTCCCACGTGAGTTCCAGCTGGAGCATCGAAGAAGAAGTGAACGTTGATGAGGAGGATGACGAAGAGGAAGAGCCTGAAGAGGAGGAGCCCGAAGAGGAGGAGGCCGAAGAGGAAAAACCTAAAGAAAATTCTGAAGAAGACTTGGAGGAGATGGACCCCGAGGATGATCTAGAGTATGACCCGGATGAGGACTGAGACCCCATCTTAGTTTGCAAACCCTTAGTTGCGAACTGACGTATGATAGATCAGACTTTCGTGAATAGTATTGTAATATATACTATAAGATTTGCTTTGTATAAAAGTGTGGTTATGATTTTTCATGTTCGAAAAATATGACCCTACTTTTCTATCCTATTATTTTATTGTCTGGGGATTTTATATCTGCTTTCGCATGCGTATTACAAAGAAAAGTCGGCGATGCGTCCTAGGACGTCGCTATTTTATCGACCAGGTAAGGGATGTGTGTGTTGACACCTAAATTTTGGTACCCAATTATTAATCTATTGCATTAAAAAATAAGGGATTAATTTTTAACCCCTAAAAAAATGTTATAATTCAATTGCCTAGCATATAATTTTAGGTGCATTTATTTTTAATTTACATGTTTTGCATTTTATTTTTTAGGACTGGTGGTGGATGGGTTTGAATTAATATTTCTGAGCTCTAGCTTGGCAGGCCGGACTAGACCCGCGAAAGGAGTAAATTAGCCCAAGCCCGTTGTTTTTTTTAATTAATTATCTTGTAAGAAATTGAGATTTGATGCGATATCACGGTAGATTTTTGAAATTTAAAAAATCGCATTACAATCTTATCTTTAGCAATGAGCAATAAAATCAGTAGAGGATATTCAGAAGATGTGGAAAATAAAAAGATTTTTGTGATAAGAAGGTTAGAGATAATCTTCGTGCATATTAAAAAAGGGGATAAAATATTTCACGAAGATCACATCTGTTTTACCTATAAAAGAGCCGTGTGCAATGGAAAAGGGGGGTTTTGGAGGGTTTCTTTTGATAAAGAAGAAGAAAAGAAAAGAAAAAAGAGAGAGAGCAAGGGTACGAAGAGATTGACAGGAGGAGAGAGGGAAAAGTAAATTAATTAAAAAGAAAAAGAAGAAGAGCCATGTTCTTCTTCTTGGGGACACCTGCCCGACGCCCTCGCCACGCTCACCTGCAGCTCGACACTGCTGCCCCGGCACTGGCAGATCCTGAGCTGCGCTGTCCACCGTCGCACCACCGCGACACCAACCGCCTCCGCGACTCGCCACCTCGCCGCACCATCGTGATTTCGCCCTCGCCTGCTCGCGACGCCCACGAAGCCTTTGCTGCTCCCGTCGTCGCCGATCTGCTTGCCTTCGCCGACCCGATTGCGACTCCGACGCCCGCGAGTACCGCACCGCGATCCGCTTCTGACCCGACGCAGCGACCCAAGCTGCTGCGCCTCCATCCTCCGATTGATCGCGCTTCGCCGCCCGAGATATGCAATTTTACTCATTCGAGTCGCTGCTCGTTCGATCCCGAGCTGATGTCGGGTTTCTTTTGCCGCACCTTCGCCCGGTCTGCAGCACCCGAGCCACCTCGCCAATCTCCCTCGCCGCACGAAGCCCGCCTGTCGACCGGAACCCTAGCCCGCGAGCTCGCGCCCTTGCTTCAGCACCACACTGCCACATGACTCAGCGTCCCTATTCGTAGACAGCACCGCTCCCTTCGCATTTTCGAGCGACCCGCCGGAGCCCGTGCTGCGATCCGCTTCTGCTCAGCCCCGGCGACGATCTGCGGCCTCCGACCCGCTTTTGCCTGCGAGTCACCGATGTTCCCCTTGCCGCCTGTAGACGCAGGAGTTCCCCCTTTGCCGGACCGATGACCAGCTGCCTTTGGTTGAGTCCCACGAGCTGCCAAGCCGTGGGGTAGAAAAAAAAAAAGAGAAAAAGAAAAGAGAATTAAATTAGGTAGTTTTTTCTATTTGCCTTTTAATTTATTTTATGTTATTTTGATTTTTAGTGGAATTGTTCCTTAGTGTATGATTGAGATTCCGATTTTTTTATATAGTATTTTAATTATTAAATCATTATAATTATTAATTTGGTCCGTAAGACTTCGGATAAGATTTTTAATTATTTTGAACTCTATGCCGTGATGTTTAGGATTAGAGTAATTGTTAATTTAATCCGTGAGACAACAGGTTATTTTTTTCGATTACTTTAATCTTTTATTTGTTGAACATCTTGATTGTTTAGATTTAATAGTTAGTTGATAATTACTTGTCTTGCAAAAACACTAAAAAAAAAAATCAAAAAATCAAAAAAATCAAAATCTTGCATCAAAGCATGTAGGTTTAATAAATCAGACATGTAGGATTAGGTTTATGAAATTTTCGTTATCTAGTGATTGTTGCTAGGTTCATTTAGTTAGAAATTGCTCGTCATTAGAATTAGGACATTTGATTAATTTAAATTGCATATTTAAATCTTACTTTACTTTAATTTCTAATTTCATGGAAAATACAAAAAAAATTAGAATAAATTCATTTCATGCTTTAGGATAGATTGCATGTTTATTCATGTTATATAGTTTAGGTCATATTTGCACGTCATATCATTTCATGTTAAATTAGTAGGATGCATTGCATGATTCTCATTAAATAAAGTGAAAACCAAAATTGAGTTTGCATGTTAGGTTTATTTAATTAGAATTTGCTTGTTAGATCATGAAGTTAAAATGTACATTTCGATTTCAAGATAAAAGAAAACCCAAAAAAAAAATGTTTTGTGTGTTTATTTCTTTTAATGGAAGTTTTTTGATTGTTTAATAATGATTGAGCATCCGTGTGATTACCCTTTTGCATGATAGTGATTTAGGTTAAAATGAATCCAAGTTGCCTGCAAAAACAATTTTTGAAAATTAAAAAGAAATGGTACCGAAAGGGCATTAGAGGAATTTAATGTAACCAAATCCCCGTACCCTTAGTCTCTAGTTCGTAGGAGTAAAATAATTCTCCAATTATTTTACTTAGGTGTCTAATCGACCTACCGTAAATCGATTAGTGGCGACTCCCAGATAATAATCATTTGCATGTTAAATATTTGAATCTTGAGTCGCGAATTGGTATGGGCTTAGGAGAGCCCGAGCTAAGTTTAAAGATTTAGTAATCCATTAACCTAGTTTTAGGTGGTGCACCCGAAAAATTACGTCGCGACAGCTTGGCGACTCCACTGGGGAGATGTGTTAAACACTTAGTGGACTTAGGCCAATTTTTATTTTTCTTTTAAGAAAATATTTTTGTTTGGCAGCAAAGACACCAGGTAAGTCCCTAACATTTCTAATGTGTTAAATGTTCTTGCAGATGGGAGGTATAAGGGGAGTAGTCTTTGTTAATCTTTGTCTTGCAAGAGGGTGTGAGATGAATGATTTATTTTTCCTTGATTTGAAGTGTTGTTTGCATTTAAAATGTTGTGCATTCTTCATTGCTTTAGCACTATACTATTGCGCACACAACCTGTGGCCGGACCTGGGC
The DNA here is from genome assembly GCA_017140595.1 of Eucalyptus curtisii. NCBI lineage: Eukaryota > Viridiplantae > Streptophyta > Magnoliopsida > Myrtales > Myrtaceae > Eucalyptus > Eucalyptus curtisii. The sequence continues at coordinate 3,286,923 of CM029502.1, forward strand.
TGCGATAGGATTTTTAGGATGGTGTTGAGAAGGATACTTCCTCCAAAGCGAGACTGCTATGTACAGGTTGACCTTCTCTTCCCCGAAATTTCTTTCATGGTGTCGAATGTGTTTGTCCATATTCGCGAGATTGCGTGACTATTGGGTATTCTATTCGACTGAGCCGGAGTTAGGAGGACCTGACACGTTAATGCGAGACTGCAACATTCAGATCATCCTCTTAGCTCCACTTTGTTAAGCTATTTAGAGTAGAAATAGAGCCTCACATCTCATGTGCATGTCTATGTGATTGCCGTTGATTTTATTTGGTGAAGTAAGTCTTCTATCCTTATACCATGCCATTTATTTTGTTGTGATTTTGGGTCGGTCCATGACAATTTAGGTCAATCATTGATTTAATTCTTTTGTCAATTAGGAAGGAAATGAGGAAATTGCCATGCAATGAGACATTTGGAAAAAAAAAATTTGGAAATTTGTTTTCAATTCATGCCTTGGCTCTTCCTAGTTCATGTTTAGGAAATTTCGTCCTTACTAGGGCATCCCATGTCTTTCCTTTCCTAGTCCATTTCTAGGAAAATCCTTTTCATGTGTGGATTTTTCGTGACTAAAAAAAATAGATTGTTGTCATGGATCAGCTCTCTATTTACACCTCGTACTTACATATTTTCATTTATTTGAATTAGGTGACAATGGATCCCTCACATTCATCCATTATTACCCGATTAAGAGCTAAAATGGTCGATCAAGCTGAAACGCATGATCGTATCTCCACTATGGAAGACCAACTCCAACAGTTAGCCACCTCTATGCAACTTTTGACAACTCAAATCCAATCCCTTCGAGTGGATTCAACTCCTGCACCCGCTCTCCCCGAGATAGTGGTTCTAAAGCAAGTGAACAAGGCTTAAATAGGTGATGACGACATGCCTGAGCTGAAGGATAACCCATTGTTCATCATTACCGAGCCTGACAACGTCCCTAAGATGGAGCAAGATGAACGCGTCGCAAAGCTAGAAGAGAAAGTGAAGCAATTGCAAGAGTCACAAAGTTCACTCCCGTTCGACTTGTCAGGTTATGAGAAGGTCAATGTACCAAGCAAGTTCAAAATGCCAGAGTTCAAGAAATACGATGGCACTTCTTGCCCAAAGGCTCATTTGCAAATGTACCATGTACGCATGGCCCAACATGTCAAAAATGAGCCCCTCATGATCCAATCATTCCATGCGAGTTTGACCGAACCCGCACTGAACTGGTACGTGATGAAGAATGTCAATCTTCTCGATACTTGGAATGAAGTGGCCGACGTATTTCTCAAGCAGTGTAAGTTCAATATGGACATTGCACCTTCTCGAGAAGATCTTGAGAAGATGGAGAAGAAGAGGAGCGAATCATTTAAGGAGTATGCTGTGAGATGGCGAAATCTGGCAGCTCAAATCACTCCTGAGCTTACTGATAAGGAGTTGATGAAGTTGTTCGTCAAGACTCTCCCGTCTGAGTTCCGTAACCGGATGGCTAGCACTTATGTTGAGAACTTCAATCAACTTATTCCCGTAGGAGAACAAATTGAGATGGGAATAAGAAAATGGTGGTTTACTGAACCATCTAACAAGAGATTTTCTACCAAGAAGGAGACGGACCTTAAAGCTGAGATTAATGTGGCCTATTCTCAACTGAATCGCGCTCCTGTAATTAAGATTTCTACTGAGCAACAAGGTGGAGGGCATCAGTTCTCAGGTCGACGACGTAATGTTAGGAGGTAGTTTACACCTCTTCCTGGACCCCTATACAAAATTTTGCCTGTTCTCCAAAAGAAGGGATTACTCTCTACTGAGCTGAAGCGACCAAATCCCGAGCATTATCCTGCATATAATCCCTCCGAAAAGTGTGACTATCACATGGGAGAGGTTGGTCACTCCACCGATGATTGCTATGTTTTGAAGCATAAGGTCCAGGACCTCTTGGATACAAAGGCGTTCTCTTTCAGCAACAATTAGAAAAATCCTCTATCCAACCATGATGGAGACGCAAACACTCCACAAAATGAAGAGTTCTTATCTTCTAGGATTTCAAGTTTTGTTTAGGATTTCTTGCTTTCTAAAATTTCAATTATCGCTTTCGCTTCTAGGGTTTTAGCTTGTTTGCATTCCAATAATGTAATTCATTTGATTCTATTCAATGAAATTACAATTTTATTTCTAATTTTGAGGACATGATGGGGTACACCAAACCAGCCCGGTGACGATATCCAACAATAAAAAGAAAATATCATCCAAGGAGAATTCCGAGGACTAGGCTCTTTCATGTTTCCTCATCCAAAAATTCCCAAATAAACAAAATCATTTTTCAAGCCATTTCCAAAAGCATGCATTAGGTTGGTCATGTTTAATTTTCTAACTCATTTACTTCATGTTTCAGAACATTACTTTCTTGGCCTAATAAGAAAGCATATGAAGGCACATCAGGTCGCTCAACTGTTACTCAACAAGTTTGAGAACATACTTTCAAAGAGAGTAAAAGAAGACCATCCATCTTTAGTGAAAGAGATGACAAATTTGGAACACTACATATTCTAGTAGTGACATGACTGGAATGAAATCTCGATCCAAGCCAAAATGGATGTGCAATTTGAATTCACTTTGATACCGCATATTATCTTATTCATGCACGTTCTCTTGTGCAGGGGCAAGGGTGGATTTTCAGTCTTGATTGATAAGGACAACCCAAGGACATCCATTGCTGAGGCAATCCCATTGTGAAATAATCCCCCACATGAATGTTTAAGACCATTTTTTTTAGTGTGGTAAATTGTTTTGAATTTGACAATTTTTCATGCTTAAAGCTATTGGACTCTTTTAAAAAGGGATTTTGCATGGTGACTTGTACATGTTTTGTCCACCAATTCCACTTAAAAACACCAGGATTGACTAATTTAATGAATGATGTAGAATAGATTGAGCATACTAAATGAGACGAATCGAGATGATGAAAGGCAAACCTTATCCTATACACAGTCCCATATTCATACACTTGTGAGATGAGTGTAGGAAGATTCATATCCATAAGGTAAAGAGTTCTCTCGCAAAAAGTACGACAACCGAAATGATGAGGGGCAGTTTATTTCTCTATTCCAAACACTACGGGTGATCCATTGCTTAACCCTTTTGAGCCCATACACTTATGGACATTCTTTTCAAATCACCCCTGTCAAGAATCACCCCACATCGGGGCAACTAGGAGATAAAATGGCATCATGAGGTGAGGAAAATGAATTGAAATTTTCTTGCTCTCACTTGCATCAATCTTCAAGTCATGCTATTACATTGAATTCATGTGTTAATTTAAGTGCCTTAGGATGACGAAGAGCATTTCTTTCTCTATCCTATACACTTATATCCTTTGTATAGCCCACTTGAGCCTGCAATTTCATTTTTTTAAACCCAGTTGTTGATCATCCCCCACACTGGGGCAAGGCAAAAGGCAGATGAAGACTCTTGAAAAGTTTGAATGTCATTCAAAGTGTAATTGCTTGACGCATGCATTTTGCGCAAGAATTGAATTCAAAATAGAACTAAGGGACATGAAAAAGCAATGTGCCTAGTAAAAGCAAGGCCAATGCCCATGAAAAGAAGTGAAGAAAAAATGCATGAGAACTAGGGGGCGGTGTGCTTGGTAAAAGCAAGGCCAATGCCCATAGATAAAAAAAAAAAAAAAGTCAAGATATGTGACTGTCCATTGCAAGAATTGAATCCCAATGGAGCATCACTCAAAGAACTCAAATGCTAAGCTTTTACAATCAATGGGGCACTCCATGAAGACAATTCCCGATGGTGAAAAAGAAAATTGGTGGCAATGCCAAGATGATCATCAACTCTCACCTTTTACACACATTTTGAGCCTAATGATCCTTTCATTTCTCAACCCATGAACCCAACCTACGTTACGAAGTCTCTTCAGATTAGGTCACTTGAATTAACGTAGGAATTCATATGTTTATAAGCATCGCTCGAAGAAGTGCGAGCAAGATTATTTCTTTCTCATTTTGCAGGGTTCTTGACTTGTAAACCCGAGGATGATTATAAAATTGTTCTTTCAATGGCCTTGACTCGAAGAGTCCTTTTGTGAAACCATTGACCAAGCCCACATTACGGTCCCTGTTAAAGACCCCTCAGATTGGTAAGGTCGTACTGCTTGCGAGAATACTCGGACCATTGTCGATATGGTGAGAGGGAGTGATTCTCCGAAAATAGCTCTTTTAGATGAGAGTGGGTGACAGTCCTTTCTAACTGAAAGTCTCTCATTTAGTATTCTTAAGAAATCCATATCATGAGTGAAAATTGTCTTGAACGATAATTCTCTCTAGTGGAAATTTGGGTGATGCAAAAGTCATTATGCATGAACCTTGATTGAATTGATAAAAGCTTCAGTAGATTTTGAAGTATGCATTCCAGAATAGCCTTAATTGTTTATTTCTTTGGTAAATGCATTTTTGCTCTAATCATGTCTGACAGATAATGTTTTCTCAAAGACCTAAGAGCTCCTGACATTCAGGTTCCTTTCAAAATGCCTCATAATATTAAGAGATGAGAAACCATCATGAACATTCAAGGTGCATCCTTGATGTTCCAAAATTTATTTCTACTAGGAAGTGAGAGGCCTCCATAGGATATCTAAGTTCCAAAAGACATATCCCCAAGAATCAGAGATATCATCAGGTAAGTATATCTCTACCCATTCTCGACACTTGACTCGGTCAAGCTGTCCTTTTAAATTGACTTGGCATGCTTTCATAGCTCAGCGTCCATTTCATCGACCCAGCGTGCTTTCGTAGCCCAGTGTCCTTATATTGACCTAGCGTGCTTTCGTAGCCCAGGTTCCCTTTTAATAGACCCGGCGTGCTTCTGTAGCCCGGAGTTCTTGACCTGACGTGCTTTTGTAGCCCAGTGTCCATTTATATTGACTCGGCGTGCTTTCGTAGCCCGATGTCCCTTTTAATAGACCAGACGTGCTTTTGTAGCCCGGAATTCTTGACCTGGTGTGCTTTCGTAGCCTAGTGTCCATTTTCATCGACTCGGTGTGCTTTCGTAGCCCAATGTCCCTTTTAATAGACCCGGCATGTTTTTGTAGCCCTGAGTTCTTGACCTAGTGTGCTTTCGTAGCCTAGTGTCCATTTTCATTGACTCGGCGTGCTTCCATAGCCCGATGTCCCTTTTAATAGACCCGGCGTGCTTCCGTAGCCTGGAATTCCTAACCTGGCGTGCTTTCGTAGCCTAGAGTCCCTCTCATCGACACGGCGTGCTTTTGTAGCCCGGTGTCCTTTATATTGACTTAGCGTGCTTTCGTAGCCCAGAGTCCCTCTTTATTGACCCAGCGTGCTTTCGTAGCCCGTTGTCCTTTATATTGACCTAGCGTGCTTTCATAGCCCGATGTCTTTTATATTGACCTGGCGTGCTTTCGTAGCCTAGAGTCCCTCTTTATAGACCCGGTGTGCTTCCGTAATCCGGAGTTCTTGACCTGGTGTGCTTTCATAGCCTAGTGTCCCCTTTCATCGACTTAGCGTGCTTCCGTAGCCCGATGTCCTTTTTATCGAACCGGCGTGCTTCCATAGCCCGATTTTCTTTTATCGATCTGGCGTGCTTTCGTAGCCCAGAGTCCTTTACACTGACACTCGATTGAGTTGTCCCCCAAAGATTTTTCTCCAAATTCAGTCCGTTTAGGCAACCGTAGAATGGTACGAGTCCTAGACAACATTTATTTCCTTATTCAGGCGACCGTAGAATGGTACAGGTCCTAGACAATATTTATTTTCCTATTCAGGCGACCGTATAATGGTACGGGTCCTGGAAGGTAAATCCCCGTTTAGGCAACAGTAAAATGGTACGGGTCCTAGACACAACCAAACTCTCATCAAGGCGACCATAGAATGGTATGGGTCCTCGACAACACCTATTTCTTATTCAGGTGACCATAGAATGGTACAGGTCCTGGAAAGTAAACCCTCGTTTAGGCGACCGTAGAATGGTACGGGTCCTAGACAAAACCTTTATTTACCTATTCAGGCGACCGTAGAATGGTACGGGTCCTAGACAAAACATATTTTCCTATTCAGGCGACCGTAGAATGGTACGAGTCTTGGAAGGTAAATCCCCATTTAGGCGACCGTAGAATGGTACGGGTCCTAGACAACATTTATTTCCCTATTCAGGCGATCGTAGAATGGTACGGGTCTTGGAAGGTAAATCCCAATTTAGGCGACCGTAGAATGGTACGAGTCTTAGACACAACCAAGCATTGCCATACTGGGCGACCGTAGAATGGTACGAGTCTTGGGAAAGCAGTCTCTTTACAAAGCCATGTTACTATTCTGGGCAACCGTACAATGGTACGGGTCCTGGACATGTAACACAAACTATCTCGAATTACTCTATCCTCCTTGAAGGTAAGGTATTCTAGGTAGGTTCATTTGTCATTTGCGTTTTCATGCATCATATAAATTGCATTCAAAAATGGAATTCATTTTCCAACAAAAATCATTCAATGCATGTGCATAGTCAAAATTTAGGTCTCAATTTGTCTTTGAAGGCAACCTCTTCGAGCTCACCTTCAAAGAGGGGCAGCTGTTGACACCTAAATTTTGGTACCCAATTATTTATCTATTGCATTAAAAATAAGGGATTAATTTTTAACCTTTAAAAAAAATATTATAATTCAGTTGCCTAGCATATAATTTTAGGTGCATTTATTTTTAATTTACATGTTTTGCATTTTATTTTTTAGGACTGGTGGTGGATGGTTCGAATTAATATTTCTGAGCTCTAGCTTGGCAGGCCAGACTAGGCCCACGAAAGGAGTAAATTAGCCCAAGCCCGTTGTTTTTTTTAATTAATTATCTTGTAAGAAATTGAGATTTGTATCACGGTAGATTTTTGAAATTTAAAAAATCGCATTACAATCTTATCTTTAGCAATGGGCGATAAAATCAGTAGAGGATATTTAGAAGATATGGAAAATAAAAAGATTTTTGTGATCGGAAGGTTAGAGATAATCTTCGTGCATATTAAAAAAGGGGATAAAATATTTCATGAAGATCACATCTGTTTTACCTATAAAAGAGTCGTGTGCGATGGAAAAGGGGGGGTTTTAGAGGGTTTCTTTTGATAAAGAAGAAGAAAAGAAAAGGAAAAAGAGAGAGAGCAAGGGTATGAAGAGATTGACAGGAGGAGAGAGGGAAAAGTAAATTAATTAAAAAAAAAAAAAAAAAAAAAAAAAGCCTTGTTCTTCTTCTTGGGGAGACTTGCCCGATGCCCTCGCCACGCTCCACCTGCAGCTCGACGCTGCTGCCTCGGCAATGGCAGATCCTGAGCCGCGCCATCCACCGTCGCGCCACCGCGACACCAGTCGCCTCCGCGACTCGCCACCTCGCCGCACCATCGCGATTTCGCCCTCAGCCCGTCTGCGACGCCCGCAAAGCCTTTGCTGCTCCCGACGACCCGACGCCGCCGATCTGCTTGCCTTCACCAACCCGATTGTGACTCCGACGCCTAGCGAGCACCGCGCCGCGATCCACTTCTGACTCGACGTTGCGAGTCAAGCTGCTGCGCCTCCATCCTCCGATTGATCGCGCTTCTGCTTCGCCTGAGATCTGTAATTTTACTCATTCGAGTCGCTGCTCTGTTCGATCCAGAGTCGACGCCGGGTCTCTTTTGCCACACCTTCGCCCGGTCTGTAGCACCTGAGCCACCTCAGCCAATCTCCCTCGCCGCATGAAGCCCACCTGTCGACCGGAACCCTAGCCTGCGAGCTCGCGCCCTTGCTTCAGCACCACACCGCCGCATGACTCGGCGCCCTGTTCACGTACAGCACCGCTCCCTTCGCATTTCCGATCGACCCGCCGGAGCCCGCGTTGCGATCCGCTTCTGCTCAGCCCTGGCGACGACCCGCGGCCTCTGACCCGCTTCTGCCTGCGAGTCACCGAAGTTCCCCTTGCCGCCTGTAGTCGCAGGAGTTCCCCCTTTGCCGGACCGACGACCAGCTGCCTTTGGTTGAGTCCCACGAGCTGCCAAGCCGTGGGGTAAAAAAAAAAGAGAAAAAAAAAAGAGAATTAAATTAGGTAGTTTTTTCTATTTGCCTTTTAATTTATTTTATGTTATTTTGGTTTTTAGTGGAATTGTTCCTTAGCGTATGATTGAGATTCCGATTTTTTTTATATAGTATTTTAATTATTCAATCATTATAATTATTAATTTGGTCCGTAAGACTTCGGATAAGATTTTTAATTATTTTGAACTCTATGCCGTGATGTTTAGGGTTAGAGTAATTGTTAATTTAATCGGTGAGAAAACATGTTATTTTTTTCGATTACTTTAATCTTTTATTTGTTGAACATCTTGATTGTTTAGATTTAATATTTAGTTGATAATTACTTGTCTTGGAAAAACACTAAAAAAAAAAATCAAAAAATCAAAATCTTGCATAAAAGCATGTAGGTTTAATAAATCAGACATGTAGGATTAGGTTTATGAAATTTTCGTCATCTAGTGATTGTTGCTAGGTTCATTAGTTAGAAATTGCTCGTCATTAGAATTAGGACATTTGATTAATTTAAATTGCATATTTAATTGTTACATTATTTAATTTCAAATTTCGTGGAAAATACAAAAAAATTTAGAATAAATTCATTTCATGCTTTAGGATAGATTGCATGTTTATTCATGTTATATAGTTTATGTCATATTGGCACGTCATATCATTTCATGTTAAATTAGTAGGATGCATTGCATGATTCTCATTAAATAAAGTGAAAACCAAAATTGAGTTTGCATGTTAGGTTTATTTAATTAGAATTTGCTTGTTAGGTCTTGAAGTTAAAATGCACATTTCGATTTCAAGATAAAAGAAAACCCAAAAAAAATGTTTTGTGTGTTTATTTCTTTTAATGGAAGCTTTTTGATTGTTTAATAATGACTGAGCATCCGTGTGATTACCCTTTTGCATAATAGTGATTTAGGTTAAAATGAATCCAAGTTGCCTGCAAAAAAAAATTGAAAATTAAAAAGAAATGGTACCGAAAGAGTATTAGAGGAATCTAATGTAACCAAGTCCCCGTACCTTTAGTCTCTGGTTCGTAGGAGTAAAATAATTCTCCCATTATTTTACTTAGGTGTCTAATCGACTTACCGTAAACCGATTAGTGGCGACTCCTAGATAATAATCATTTGCATGTTAAATATTTAAATGTTGAGTCGCGAATTGATATGGGCTTGGGAGAGCCCGAGCTAAGTTTAAAGATTTAGTAATCCATTAACCTAGTTTTAGGTGGTGCACCCGAAAAATTACGTCGCGACAGGGTGTGTGCCCGAGGATCGGGGCGTGACAAGGTGTTTGGAGTGGGAAAATTATTCAATCAAGTTTAAACCTATTGTCAAGATGCTAATTCAGTTTTAGACTTTTCAATTTTGCCAATTTAATTCTAAATCTTTCCACGAAATTCCATTGTAGTCCTTTTGGTTTAGTCGGAAGGATTGTATTGGAATTTCGTACAAAGGTTTTGAACAAAATAAAAAAAAAATTGAAAGTTTATGATTGAATTGACATATGTACAATAGGTTTAGGACTGACTGGACAATTTCCCCATGTTGGCCCCTACATAGAAGATGGTATTTTCCTTTTCATGGTTGCCGTTGTAATCTTCCTAATGAGATGTATTAGCCATCGAGAGATCACGAAATGTTTTACGTGAATGCATCTCATGATGAGCAATATTTACTAAATTTGGTCTCCAAAATTAGTTTATTAAATAATGTGCCAAACTAGAAGTGTGTTATTGACGAGGGGTAATTATTATATGATAAATCTCTCAGTAAATCAATGTCGTAAACCAGATTTTCTAAATCTTATATTTCTCGTTTGTGATATCTGTCATGATCTGGAGAACTTAAAGGATGATGATCACAAAAGATCGCTGAAAAGTTGGGGGTTACCTGCAGAACATTCCATAATCCCCAGGAGGAGACTGAAATGAACGAGAGGAGGCAACCTATGATCCATCTTGTGCTTCTCGATGATGAAACGTGGTGTTGGTGATGTGCACTATGGAGGGCAAAAGGAGGGGGATTGAGAATTGGTCCCTTGAAGAAAGCAAGGGTGGCCACTCCTCCCATGCAAATTGTTATTCCTACAAGCTTTGCAACTCCCCCTATTTTCCTCACATTCAGCTTCTCCGTCCTGCCAAAGTCGTGCCAAGAGTTACAAAGCATTAGGAAACGAAGTTGTGGATTTGTGAAAATATGAATATTGACTCAGTAAAGAGTCAAGAAAATACATATCAAGTCACTGGGAAGAGGAGAACCTGAAAAGAACAGCGAAGAAGAAAGTTGAAACAGGCACGCAGTTAATACTTGCAGACGCTAGTGATGCTGAAATATAGAGGAGCGCAATCCCATAGAGATTCATAGCTAGCGTGATACTGCAATTCACATGTATCGTTTCATCAAAATTATCAGGAAAAAAGAATAAGCTTTTGAATGTTCAAGTTACATTCTGATCAAAAAAATGTTCAAGTTACATAATCACCAACTTCTCTGATTAGAGTTTAAATTCTCAGATTCCAGTTAATGTTTTGAACTTACCCTAGGAAAGCGACAGCGGAGATCTTGAAGATGATGAGGGATGTGAGCTGAGTTGCAGATTGCCTATCAAAGATCGTGGCCAACATGAGCAAGAAAACGGTTCCGGCAAGTTGCCGGTAGAAGATGAAGACGAAGCTTTTCATGCCACCATTGACTGCGGCCTTGGTGAACAAGGTGTTGCCCGCCTGGATAATCTGGATTAAGATAATGAACACGTATGGATTCTTCAGTCCCATAATGCTCTCTCCTCTCTGTAAATTCACCTCAGATTAGAAATTAACGGCGCAAGTGTTTAAGAATCACATGCTTATCTGACCTTGCAGAAAATTTAACATTTGTACCTTTTACCTATGAAGAAAGTGCAAAAGAAATCAGTGGATAAGTTAGTTAATCTTCTCTTTTGGATGTGCTTTCTGATGTGAGTTTTGTTGTTCACGTACCAAATTTCCGTGAGCCATTTTTCCTTTGTTTATGGTTTTAGATATTCCAGCAACTATGCCTCCCATTGGTGGATTCCAATTTATGAATACCACCTACACCATACTTAATCAAATATAAATGCGACTGATCTCCATAAGTTGTATGTCGTCAATTGAAGGCATAGTTGGAAGAAATTGTCTTCAATCTTGGATGGGGGATAAATACAGTCCTTCCGATTAATGTAATGTAGACTTTGTACAATTCTACCTTCCTTTCTAACATGTTTCGTAGTAGTATATTTCTGCAAGAATTGGTAAGCTTCATAAAACTATTAATAGAACCGGGACGGAGTTAAGAATAATAAAGTGGAAGAGAGATATTTAGAATTTGTGCATATTTTGATATATCGAAGAAAGCACATTGAGAGTCTATTTACAGGCTTTTAATAAATGAATATTTAAGTAAATCATTCAAGATATGCATCATAAAAATAAATATAGAAAATCAGAGTTAATATCCTAAAAATCTCTAAAAGATATCTAAATCAACTGGTTACGTTATTTCTAAATTACTTGTTCGTAATTTACAGGCACTTTTATGAAATTAGCAACTAGGTTTGACTGTTTGCAAAACTACCAACCTTTCTTTCTTTTATCAACTTTTACTTGCCTATTTTATCATTGTCTTAAATCCATTAACTGATATATGAATATATCATTCTTTGTTTGAGTGACTTATGAAACTTTTTCTGATTAATTCATCGATTCTTTATGAGTCACTGATGCTCACTTGGGTTACCTAGCAAAGTCTATTTGGTTGTTTAATCGATTATTAATTTTTGTTATTTTTTACCAATCATTATTTGTCTTTCTTGTAAATGCTTTAAATTTATCAACTATTATATGAATTTACCATTTTTTATTTGTGTAATTTATTCACATTTCTCTATTAGGTTAATTTGTCGATTAACCGTTACTCAAGAGATTGATAGGTGTTGGAGAACCTGAAAAGTATTAAGAAGGACATGAAAAGAATTGCGAAGAAGAAAGTTGCAACCGGCAAGCGGTCGATAGTCGTCAACGAGAGTGAAGCCAAAGTATAAACAAGAGTGATGCCATAGAGATTCAAAGTTAGCGTGATACCGCTATGGACGCACCCTTACTCTATCAAAAATAGCAAAAAAAAGTGTCATTGAAGTGTAAAACTGCATGATCACCACGAGTCCACGACTAAGAGATTGTTGCCTTGGCGACATCTCCTTTCTTTCGAAGAAGAGACTTCAAAGATTCAATCATTGACTCAAGATGCAGCGTGTGATAGAAAAAAGCGACAGTTCTTATGAAAACAATTGGGTAGTTGTCTTACTTAACAAAATCGAACAAAAGGAGGGAAAAAGTACCAAAAAAGTCTTAAACCTATTACATTAAACTAATTCAATTCTAAACTTTTTATATTGATACCAATTCAGTTTATTCGACCAATTTTGGTCGGCTGGTATTGACGTGGACACTGACTGGTGGCCAGACGATGACGTGGTAATTTTAAATATATATTTGAATTTTTTTATTAATTTTTTCTTTTTTTCTTTTTTTTTCCTTTTATTTTCTCCCTTTTTCCTCCTTGGACTGTCCCCGCGGTGGCCAGCGAGCCTCCTCAAAAAAAAAAAATCATTAAAAAATTATCACGTCAACATTCGGCCACCAATCGGTATCCACATTAGTGTCCGGCCATCGGCTGGTGTCCACGTTGGTGCCGGCCAGCCAAAATTGGTCAGATGGACTGAATTGGTACCAATGTGAAAATATTTTGTATTGAATTGGTTTAATTAAAAAGTTTAGGACTAAATTAGTACCAATGCAATAGATTTAGAACTTTTTTGATACTTTTCCCAACAAAAGAATGATGGCGTGATTGCTAAAAAAATCTTATGTGACCACAATCAATTACTTTTAAAACTTAAGTTGTTTGATAGAGGCATTATTTAATATTTAATTACCTAAATACTCTTTTTCACGCTAAGATTGAATTTTGGCCTAAGAATAAAGTATGGATAGGAGGCAAATAAAGGATGATATAGCAAGGATCAAGAACCTGGCCAGTAAAATGGGTAGCACAAGCAAGTAGCTAAGAATTTGTGGGTGAGGGGGCCGAAACTTTAGTTTTTAAACTTTTGGGCCTCCAAGTCACTTAACCCCATTTTCATTGCCAAGGCTCTCTCCATTTTTTTTTTTTTTTAATGAAAGGAAATTGTCGAATTGGTTTTTTTCCCCCTAATTTAAAGCATCAAGATTAAGACATGCCAATCTTATAAAAAGAAGAAAAGCTACTCAAGAATTACGAAAACATTAGTAAAAGCTACTCAAGAATTACGAAAACATGAGTAAGTGCAACACACATCATGAGCGAGTGCAACATACTATGTAGAGATTAACAGTCAACCAATGACATTTGGTGTAGCATAGCATAATGAAAATATATGTGATGAGTGCCACATACAATTTACTACATAAACATCATTACATGTCAACACGATGGATACCTATATGAAATATCAATTTCATATTTTTAAATAACTAGCTTGAGCATCTTTAGGCTCCTCATCTTCTGCATTTACGCATGTCTTCTCATCTTGAACTGGTAAGGAACTTTCGGTGGCTAGATTTTGCTCATGCGTTTGTCCCCATAAGACACTGTAGAGGCCTATTACTATTATTATTTCACCAACTATGCTGATAGAGAAACCAAACATGAGGTCACATTAGTCACAATTAATTCAAAGCCGTGATTAGTGCACATGTTTGTGATAAAACCTATATAAGCTCAAGAAGTCCAAATCAAATCAAAAGTAGCATACGATAAGAATTGAAGAAGGCCAAAAGCTCGATTCTATTTCTTATTGTCATTAATCTTGTACTTAAATTTTATTTTTAATTTTTAGAGAGTTTCTAAATAGAATTCAAGGGGGATTTCCTTTCATGTAATCACAATGTAGAAGTGCTGCACGGGAGGGGGAATGTCAGTGCACGAAACTACGTAACCCGTGATCTACTTCATTTAGTAGTGGAGATCAGCTTTGGCTCGAGGTTGCCAGTTGAGAAAGATAGGACGGTGTGGACGGCGGAAGTTCAGTAAATTCTCTTATCCTTACTGCTTTACTGATATTGCTGCATAACTTTGCTGATGCTTTAAAATAGTGTTGCATGACATCTTTATCACTTCAGTTCTCGTCCTCTTCGTGATTTTTCGTTATCCCCCCAGATTTCACCGCCCCGTTTTGTCCACCACACATTCATCTTAATCTTTAAGATCTACATTAAGTATCAAAATTTCTAAAATTTATAATAAAGACTTAGTTCAATGAATTAAAAAATGCTTGATTGTGCCGTATTGCGTAGGGATGGACATGGGCCAGGTAGGCTCATCAGACAAGTGGGATAGGTCTTGTTTGGGCTGGGTCATAAATGGTCCTATCAAAATCGACCCTTTTTTTTTGCAATGTAAATTTCTTGACACATAGTATTTTTTTAAAAGCATTTTTCTCCTTAAATTCTTGCCTTTGAATAATGGGCGGTTCCATGGATTAACTCATCGAGTTAATAAAGGAGTTTGGGCATTGAGTTATGAATAGGGGCGTGAAGGCGGTGGTGAAAAGCTGGCTTAGGTCATTTATGAATCATGAAATGGGTTGAGGGTTTGGTTTTTGGTTAAACATAGACAGGTTTTGGGCTTTCTATAAATCAAGAAACGAGTTCCGAGGGCAAAGTTAAAAGAAAAAAAAAATGAAAAACACAGCATTGGACCCACCTGGCCTTGGTATGACTCATATTTTAATTTTTAAGCTGACCTATTTCTGACCCACTTCCGTAGCTTAAAATATAGGGACCTGACTCAATGACAGCCCTAGGGCTTTGGGCTCATCTAATCCCAAAACCTATAGGTTTCATTTGTCCCAACATGATTGGACAGTGCACGTATTTATTGACATACGTGTATCACTGTACTATAATTCATAGCAATTATTAGAGGTGATGCAATTTGAAATAGCATAGAAGTTACCTGCCAAGATTCACGTTCTCACCAAAGAAAAACATGGAACCATCATCGTCAGGATTGGACTCAAGGGTGTTGACATGCCTTGGAATACTGGTCCCTTCATTGCAATCACCCAAGATTGTAGATAATGTGAAATTCCCGTGACCACGAATCCCTAATCACACATATTTAAAAATACTATAATATAAGATCGAAAGTATACACTTTGCACATAATTTGATTAGCTTAAAAAAAATCTATTGCGATCTTGTCATATCACTCACTAAATTAGTTGTCATACTATAGTTTCTCTCACTACTAACAACAAAATTTAGTGAACACCAAGGACAACACTTCTACTTGGTGGGTTGATGCTGATTTTATAATTCAAAATCTGACGAGTTGCTTGGTAGTGAGAAATTTCAGGACTTGCTTTTGGGTAAAAAAGGAAAAAGGAAAAAGATAATTGCAAAATCATCCTCAACTTTGCTCTCCATGTCAAGTACCCCAATCACACTTCAAAATCTACATTTTCCCAACCTATAAAGATCCTCAGACCAAAAAAAAACCTATAAAGATCCATTTGGCTTTATGCACACCCAATCAAACCCAAGCCCCTCTCCCTGCCTTCCCTTCCATTTATGTCTCCAAATACAATACCCTCGCCCTCGGCCGCCACCCGCGCCCCTCCCTGCATCCCTGCCTTTGTCTGTGGCAAGATTGTTTGTGGCTCGCAACGGGAAGGCCACTCGGCAAGGCCACTCGAGCTCGGCCTAAGCCCATGGCTGGTGGTTGCTGAGGCCATTCGAAAATGGCCTCTCGCTCACGAGGGCTGCGGCCCGCTGCAAGCCTCTGCGACAGGCTCGCAAGCTACACAAGGTCTATAGCAAAACTTGAGCATGGTCGCCACAAATTCCATCTAACCTTGAGCTGGTGTGGCAGCCGCTGTTGGCCTTGATCGGAGGTCGGTGACGCCCTTTGAAGATGCAACAATAGCACGTGGTGGAGAGTCGGAGACCTGGTGGTGGGTGTATCCGACTAAGTAAGCCTCTTGGGTGAGGGGAAAGGGTGTGGGTGGCTATTGGGTTTTTTTTGAAGGTGGGGTAATATGGGAAATTAAGTAGCAATTCGATGCGGGTGAAAATGCAACTTAAAATCCACTGTGAAAAATGAGAATTCTAATTGCAGGATTTGGAATGTAACTAGGGTTTTTGATATGAGAAGTAAAGTTGAAGCTGTTTTTGTTATTTTCCTCTAAAAAGGATGCAACTTTTCAAACTTTATGGTAACTTTAGGTTTGACAATTATGAAAAGAAAAATAACGGACTTGAATAACCCACTCACTATGATTTTCCCTATGATCATTACTTAACCTATACTTTTCTAAGTCCTTGTAAATATTGCCCCACTTTTTTTCTGGTGGAAAATATTACCCCACTTTGGCAGGTTCAATTCTAAATTTCGAAAGTGGGGATTGTTGTTTTCTTACACAGTAAAGTACCGCAAGTAGTCTGGCATTCCAAGCAAGCTTCCACTCAGAGAGGTCTCTTTCCACAGTAATTGCCACAAGAAATGACTGAACTGTGCCTGATAGACACTGAAGACTTGTGAAGTGAAGCTTTGATGGATAGGTTTCAATACTCCTGCCTGCTTATATAAAAATAAAGAAGTTGGATTCCAAGATGCGATGAGGAGGACGTGGATTCCGGAATTGTTCATTATGATTTGTGATCTAATATACTCATGAGTGCAGTTCAGCACTAAAAGAATCAACACCCAAAAGGAATGCACTCATGAATAAAATATGACGAAATGATTTTCGCAATTGTTAACAACTTTAATTTATGAGTTAAAGTTCCTACAACCTAAAAGACAAAATTAGTGTTTCATCTAACATACTCATACTAGTAAGTACATTTCAAAGTTTACAATTAACAAACTAGAAATAATATCTAACCAATAGCTAGAATGTATAAATTTATACCATGGTTCTAATTCTGTTGTGCCTTGCACCCAATCGATACTGTATTACTTAACCTGAAGCCTTGTCCGCTGTCTGAGGTGCTTTTATTATATAATCATTGTTAGGACCACAATCAGTGTCCAAAAAAGACTTCTATATTCACAATTGGAGGTTTGACATGTGTTTTTGGAGTTAGTTTTGTAACTAAATTCTTCCATGTGTCCACCATCCAATAGTGAGCGTAATTATACTATGAATGAACAGCTTTTCTAGCAAGATGCGACATTAGTACCTATATAAGGTAATAGAGAATTGAAACTTGCGGATATAGAAAATATCCAACCTAAAAATCGCTTTTAAGGGAGAGTGCACATATGTAAGAGGCTAGTACAAACCTCTTATGCAAGAGTTTTTGGATACTCTAATTACTCATTTCACATCAACATATTTATATATCTATATAGTCGAAGAATTAGAGTTGCTCGAGCCAATCTAGACTATGGATTTTTTTTTCTTTTTCTTCTTTCCCCTTGTGATCTTCCTAGCAAGATGTATTAGCCATTCAAATGATCATAAAATATTTCACATAAATGAATCTCATCATGAGCAATATTTTGAGCTTACTAAGATTGATATTCAAAATTGATTTATTAAATGATGTGTCAACAATTAATAGTAGTTCGACAAATCCTTTAGTAAATTGATGTTGTAAATCAGTCTTAATAAATCCTTAATTGCTCCTTTGCGATATTTGGCATGGTCAATGATAAGTTGGGGGTACCTGGAGAACAAACGCTAAGCCCCAGGAGGAGACCGCAAGGAACGAGAGGAAGCAACCTACGATCCATTTTGTGCTTCCAGGGGATGAATCATGGTGTTGGAGTTGGTTTTGGGCATAGTGGAGGGCAAAGAGAGGCTTTAGAATTGGTCCATTGAAAAACGCAAGGGTGGCCCCTCCTACCATGCAAATTGTTATTCCTCCAAGCTTCGCAACTCCTGCTATTTCCCTTACGTTCACCTTCTCCCTCCTGACAAAGTGATGCTAAAAGTTACAAAGCATTTTGAGTCCACTGTAATGGTTTTGCATTAGGATTTTGAATAATCTAATAAACCTTTATATAGAGTTCCGTGCAATGTGAGAAAAGTAAGAGTCTACAGGTTTTCGAAAAAATATTAGGTAGACTCATCGGATATTGGTGGCTAGCACAGTTGGTTTAAAGAGTTAACGCATCAAATCACCGGGAAGAGGAGTACCCGAGAAGGACAGCGAAGAGGAAGGTTGTAACAGGTACGCAGTTTGTAGCTGTAGATGCGAGTGAAGCTGAAGTATAGAGGAGCGCAATCCCATAGAGATTCATAGTGAGCGTGTGACTGCAATACATGTATATTTCATCAAATTTATTAGAAAATGGAATAAACTCTGTAATGTTTAGTTACAGAGATTCCAGGCATGTTTTGAACTCACCTCAGGAAAGCGACCACAGAGATCTTGAAGAAAATGAGGAACGTGAGCGGAGTTGTGGATCTCCTTTCGAAGATTGCTGACAACAGGAACAAGAAAACAGATCCAGTGAGTAGCCGGTAAAAGACGAAGACACTGCTCTTCATGCCTCCCTTGATTGCGGCCTTTGTGAACAAGGTCATGCCTGCCTGGATAATCTGGATCGAAATGCCGAACACGTATGGATTCTTTAGTCCCATTTTGCACTCTAAGTGAGGATAACAATTATAAGTTTTGAGCTGTAAGGAGGGCGTTTGATATAGCAAATAAAGTTGAAGATGGTTTTTATAACTTTCCCCAAAAAGAAGCAACGTTTCAAGCTTTATATTTACTTCAGCTTTGACAATTACAGAAAAGGCGGGACATTAACCTTACTCATTCAAGATGATTTTCCCTCTGATCATTACCTAACCTATACTTTTCCAAGTCATTTAGAATTTATCCCACGTAGAAGAGGACTCTTGCTATCTTACACAATGAAGGACTGCAAGTAGTCTAAAATTCCAAGCCAACTTCCACTAGGAGAGGTCTCTTGAACAGCAATTGCCACATGAAACGACTGAAGTGTGCTTGATAAACACTAAAGACTTGTGAAGTGAAGCTTCGATGAATAGGTTTTCAATATGCCAGCCTGATTTTGCCAAGATAAATAACTTAAATTTATATGACTTCTCTTGTAAAGGTAAAAGGAAAAAAAAAATCGATTTCAATAAACCAGGACAGTAAAGGTTAACATAATGTTACATATGACTTGGCAAAAACAAAACGATGTTTCATATCCAATCAAGATTCAAGATCCAAAAGTTACAGACGCATGGTTCAAAGAAGCGATGAGAATGATGTGGATTCCACTATTGTTAGCTGCGATATATGATTTAATTTACTTATACTTTCAGAGGCCGGTTAACATCATCCAATAAATGCAACGCAAGTTAAAATACGCAGAGGACGTGGATTCCACAATTTTCGTGTACAGCTGTAATTTATAATTTAAAAATCCTATAATCTAACTTAAGCTTATGTTTGATCTAACATACTCTTGTTAGAAAGTACGTCAGAAAAGCTTAAGCTATTATTTAAGTGCGTAAACCTAATTATACATATAAGATGTGGAATTTAGTGGCCATTAACCAAGTAGAAGCAACATTTAACTAATATCTGGCTGTAGTTAGAATGTTATGGATTTATGCCGTGGTTCTACTTTTGTCGGACCCAACGCACCATCATACAAAATTTCATGAACCATATCCTTTTCTGCTTTTTCTTTTTTCCCTAAATTATATCACTTATTTTTATGTGGACTATAGATATCAAAGGAATGTTACATATTCATAATTGGATAGTTCACATGTGCGTTTGAAGTTAGTTTTGTAATCAATTTCTTCCACACGTCTATCATCTAACGGTGAGTGTAAATTATTTCTCATACTGGTTGTGGATTTTATTAAAATTCTTATTGCATTACATTTTTTAGTATAAATTCCATGAGAAATCGCAACATAAATAGAAGTAGAGCTTTAGGTGCTGGGATCAAGAAACGTAAATCATGTTTGCTAATCCTTATTTATCCTTAATATATTTATCAATGCCGTCCTCTCTTGGAACATCGCATCAACCTAACCAAATCAAATCATGTGTCGATATATTTTTCTACCATTTACTTTACAATGAATTAATAGCTTATCGTAGCAATAAGTGAAATTAGTAACTTGATACCATCATAGAATTGGAACCCAAAAGTCGCTTCTAGGGGAGAGTGCGTATATTTAAGGTTTGCTATAAACCTCTGACACAAAGGATTTAGGATACTTACATCAAGATTATATTCAAAGAATTTGAGTTACTAGAACATTCACAGACACTACCGTTATATTTGGTAGTCAGGATAAAAATTCTAAATATAATAAAATTTTAATTTTAATTTTATTTATTCCTAATTTTATTAATTTACTATAATTTTACTCTATCTTATAATATATATTTAGTACATATAAATATATATTTATTATTTATATTTAGAAGGGAAAAAGCCACGAAAAATCCTGAACTTTGCCCAAAGTGACATATTTACCTCAAACTTTTTTTTTTGTGACATGAAAAACTCTGAACTTTGCCAACCGTGACACATTTACATCAAACTTTTTTTTGCGACACAAAAAACCTTGAACTTTTGTTATGTGACACATTTACCCCAAAATTATAGGGCATTTTGGTCTTTTCATTTTTTTTAATTTTTTTCTTTTTTCTTTTCTTCTCTCTTCCCTCCGCCGGCTAGGCGTTCGGCGAGGGCTGCCCTCGCCGGCGTTGGGCTAGGGCGGCCGTCGCCCGATGCCGGCGAGGGCGGCCCTCGCCGCGTGGGCGAGGGTGTCCCTGCCCTCGCCTACATCGGGGGAGGGTGTCCCTGCCCTCGCCAGATCTGGCGAGGGCCGTCCTCACCCGACGCCGGCGAGGGCCGCCCTCGCCTGCGTTGGGCGAGGGTGTCCCTACCCTCACCCGACGCCGGCTTCCCTCTGCCGGCGAAGGGAAGAAGAAGAAAAAAAGAAAAAAAAAAGAAAAAGGAAAAAAAGAATAAAAGGACAAAAATGCCCTTGATGGGGTAAATGTGTCACGGTTTGAAAAGTTTGGGGTTTTTCACATCACAAAAAAAAGTTTAGGGTAAATGTGTTACTTTGGGCAAAGTTCAGGGTTTTTCGTGGCTTTTTCCCTATTTAGAAAAATGCTTAAAGGACAGCACCGTCACTTTTTGCAAAGTGACCGTACCCTCCTAACCACTCAACTCTGAGTGTGTTGTCTGGCAATATAATTTATATGGTTTGACAGTAGATTTTATCAACAGTAAATTTGGAGATGTGTGGTGAGGATGGTATCGTCACTTTGTGGAAAGTGACGGTACAGTCCTCTAAGCATTACTGTTATATTTATTACATATTTTTGGTATTTTAATATTTGATGTATATTATTAGAGTTTACTATTTAATAAAATTCTATTAGAGGATGATGGAAGAGAAAAAAAGGAAATTAAAAAAAAAAAGAAGAGGGAAAACAATTAAAAGAAAAGCAAATAAAAATGAAGAAGGCAAGAGAGTTATAAGAGATTCTTACCATCTCCATTTGTGCAATTTTGAAATTCATTTATACTAATGTGTCGTTTATACCAAACAATAGACATGATAATATATGAAAAATATTCACCTTTATTATTCCTATTTACCAAACAATAGATATTATATAGCAAAATTTATGAATTTCATATTATCTCCTATTTATTCCTATCCTTATTAGAAATCCAAAAGACCAAATGCTGCTTGTGGCCTTTTCCTTTTATCTTTACCCCTGAAATCTTCCCAACAAGATGTATTAGCTATTGGAGAGATCAAGAAATATTATACATAACTTCATGTCATAATAAGCAATATTCTAAGCTTACTAAGATTGATTTGCGAAAGCAGTTTATTAAAAGCTCTCCACCTATGGCATATGCCTCGACGGGCTCAGTTTCTTTTTCTCTATATGAACCATACTATAGCGGGACAGAGTGATGTTGATGTTAAACTTATATTGGTTAAGGAAAACATCAGGCAACTTTTCCCAAGTTTTGACAAAATTTACTTTCTTCATAATGTACCACCACAGTGCGGCCTAATCAAAATTCCTTAATAGAATTGGATCATGGACCATTTCCACAAGATAAATCTGTAGATGAACCTTTGGACACAAGACGTCATTATACTTGTCAAAATTAGGCATTCTGAACTTCTTCGGCAATCTAAACTTGGCAGACACCCGGACCCCTGGAGTGCCAAAAGTTGGCACAAAGAGACACTTAAGTGCCAAAATTGGAGCAAAATGGATCACTTAAGTGCCACCGGCGAGAAAATCCGGCCTAAACGCTAACATGGCAATTTTCAGCGAGCTACGCGCAAAACAACGTCGTTTTGTATGCTGATATGGCTAAACAGTGTCAAAACGACGTCGTTTTGACCAATTTAAGGGCTCTATTTTCGCCAACTATAGAAACGACGTCGTTTTGGGTGAATTAGAGCTGAGTCAGCTCTTCGGCGAGCCACGTAAACGAGCAATATTAATATTTAATTGCCACGTATGATTTCCAGCCGGCTTCACTGGAGGTGGCACTCAGGTGTCCCGGTGGCACTTAAATGTCACTTTCGTAACTTTTGGCACTTAAGTGTCCATTTGTGCCAACTTTTGGTACTTGAAGCAATCTTTTGCCAAACATGGCATAATGAGAAAGGTCATTCGGGCATGATTTACTAAGCCTTGTAACTGTTGGAGCTTTTCATTGATCTTTGCAAATCAGTCATCCTCCTCAGTCTCTGGTGCAACAGAATGCACCACGGGCGTAGTATTGCCAATAATGACTTGAGGTAGGTCATCGATCACGTTTGGGATTTTGTAATTAGCAGTTGACGAGCCGCTAGTAGTTAAGCCCTTGCTTCTATTTTTAAGATCAGTAGCAGATTGATGGGGTGGCAGTACCTCAACTTGCTAGCACTGCAAAAGTGATGCTTGCTTGAAGAGTTTCAAACTGCTTCAATGGTTGCTCCAGCACATTAAAAACTTGTTTTATCTTGGTTTCAATATTAGCAGAGCGGTTTTGTACGTCATGTTCAGCCATTCTTGCTCTCAAACATGTACGTATTGGTGATCTCTAATGAGCCATTATGCGTTGAAGTCACCTAAATTGGATAAAGAAAAAATGAAAAAGTCAGGCAATGGATCAATGATTTAATATGTTGTTGAAAAGAGAGTATTTTTTTTTTCAATTTATTTTATAAAGCCAATTTTCAATCGAATTGTTATTAGATACTAAGGACTTAGAGACTCTCTAGAGAGCAGTTGAGAAGCTCTGGGGTATCCAAAAGAGGGAGACTTTATTCTCCTTTATTTTACTGCTTCTAGACCTGACATTTTGTTTAGTGTTTGCATTTGTGCCAGATTTCAATCAGATTTCAAAGAATCTCATCTAAGCGTCGCAAAACACATCATCAAATACATTACAACTACTTCAAAGTTAGATCTGTGGTATCCAAAAGAGGGAGACTTTATTCTCCTTGGATATTCAGACGCGGATTTAGCAGGTTGCAGAGTCGATAGAAAGAGTACTTCTGGTACTTGTCAATTGCTGGGTAACAGGACAATATCTTGATTCTTAAGGAAACAGTATTATAGCTCTTTCAACAGCAGAATCGGAGTATGTGACTCTTGGAAGCTGTTGTTCTCAAATCTTATGGATAAAGCAATAGCTGAGAGACTTTGGAATCGAAGACTCATGCACCGAGATCAAATACGACAATACCAATGCAATCAATCTCACAAAAAATCCAATTCTTCATTCAAGAGCAAAGCACATAGAAATTCGACATCATTTCATTAGAGATCATGTTCAGAATGGAGAAGTCATGATTCAGTTCATTGACTCAAAGAACCAACTAGCAAATATATTTACAAAGCCACCGGAGAAAAGCCTATTTGAGTATATTCGAGCCAGACTGAACATTATATCTTTTACCAGTTAAAGTCTGAAGGTGCTCAGACTTAGTTCAGTAAGTTAATTCTTTCTAAATATATGTGATTTTATTTTTGGATGGAATTTTGAAAATGTATGTTTAATTTTTTGAATCGCTATCTGCCTATTTCATTGTTAGAAATTAATTCTTGAATTTTTGGCAGTTTCCCTCATTTTCAAAAATGGCAGTTATTCATTGAAAATGCAGTTTTTACTTTTTCTTTATGACGTTTCGTATACCCTGTTTACTTGCTTTATATATCGTCGAAACTCATTTTCTCCATTTACGTCTCTTTGAAACCCTAGAATACTGTGATTTTACTCTCTCTCATTTTCTCTTGAGATTGATCCAAAAAATTTTCACATTTTCCAAAGAGCGAGCTCAAAGAAATCCTCTTAGACTGTGACAATGTCTTTCTACAGGAAATCTTCTAGAATTGCAAGCCGGGGATCACAGCATATGCGTGAGGCACCTACGCATTTCGATTTGACCGAGGAAGAAGACTCTTCACAACAACAGTAACAACAACGACAACATTCTCAACAGCGTCAACAAGCAGCATAAGATCCTCCTCCTCAACAAGAACAAGAAAAGATTATTGAAGACGTTGAACGTGTAAGGATTCAAAAACCCTAATTTATTTTTAGATTGTACTCCAACTTGAAAAGGGGTGGTTCTGCAATGAATCTGATCGATGAGTTCTTGAAAGCACATGGTTACAAGAATGAGACCTATTTCTTAAACACTATGGAAAAGATAGGCGTTGCGCCTCACGGTTTGGCGAAATGGACGTTTGAAAATTTTCCTAGTGATCCGAGATATGGTCAGCCTGATGAGAAGGACAATGATGAAAAAATGTTCGCTCATTTTCAACCCAGGATGGTGTTGCTACTAAGGTTCGTTGTGAGCGAACGAATTTATTTCGTTCTAAGAACCACAGAAAGACTTACTCGAACTTGTTGAAAAGATGGGTTATGAACCCTAGAAGTGTGGATTTTGACTTTTTCGATTCTTTAAAGATAAATCTGAGGGAGAAGTTTGGATTGCTTCAACTTGAACATTTTTGCATCGAGACAACTGTTGCCTACCCTGAACTTACTGCCTATTTTTATTCAAATCTATCCTTTTTAGATGCGAATAAATTTAGCTTTACTATTAGGGACAAAGAGTTTGTAGTTGATGTTGACACTTTGGCTGATATAATTGGTGTGGAAAGAGGAAGATTCCAACCAATTGGTGTGTCTTATGCCCATGCTACCTTATTCATTATTCGAGACAGATTGGTTAAAGGCAAAATTTCTTATTCTAGAATGAATGCCTCCAACATTCTTCTTTACAAGGTGGTGATCAATTGCATCAGGGCAAAGTCTACCTCAAAAACGAATGTCTCTCATTCCGAAGCGAAGCTAATAAACGCAATCAACACTAGCTGTAAGTTCTCTCTTCCTCACACTATCCTTATGCATATGTATAGGACTGTTGTGAAAGACAAGGGACAACTACCTTATTCGACGCTTATCTCACAACTCTTCAAGCATTTCAAGATCAATCTTCCTGCTCCTCTTTGTGTTCGAACCATTGTTCCAATGGTTATTGGTCTTAAAATGGTTTCCAAGATGAGACTGAAGGAGCTGAACAAGGAGTTGGAATGCATTAAGGAGAAGTCCCCTGTGAAAGCAAAGCAAGACTCTGCTGCAAGGAAAAGGAAAGGCAAGGAGCCCATGATAGAACCAGTGAAGAAAAGAAGATCTCTTATCTTGGAAGACGAAGAAGAAGATGAAGATGATCTCACTATTTCAGCCTTTGCCTTGCGAAATCTACAGAGTTTTGTGAGTTTTAATGAGACAGAGAACAGAGCGAGAGAAGGAATAGAGAAGAGAGACAAGGAAAAAGAAGAAAGGAGAACAGAGGAAGAAGAAGGAAGATAAAAAGAAGAACAAGAAAGAAGAAGAGATGAAGAAGAAGGGAGTCGCGATGACTCTTTTGAACCAACACTGGCTGTATCCTTGTCCGATGATTCAGAAAAGACAAGGAGTGGAAAGACTGGAGAACTACATCGCTGTAGTGCTAAAGCGGAACATGAAGAAGAACAAATCTCTCCACCTGAAGGCACAAGGACAGGGGGAGATGGTGAAAAACGAGGTACTTCTTCACCAATCTTTGCTAGTAATGTTAGTAGATCTCCACCAGACCTACAGGAGGTCTATGCCTCTCAATTCCCTAAAGCAGATCTTAAGGCATCTACTCCTAGTCCTGGTGATAGAACAACTTATGTTCCCCCTCACTTTCAAGCTCCTAGAACTGATTCGGCTGGACCTAGTACTGCAACAGATTCTTCAGCAGACTTTCAAAGGGTGCTGGAACTTCTTGTAGAGTTAAAGGGTCAAGAATATGTCTTCGAGTTTGAAATGAAGTACATGATGACTGTCTTCAAGACATCTACAGACTCTCTACACGAACAGACTCAAGCCCTGAAGCTTCAACTGCAAGAACATGCAAAGGGTGAGGATATTCAACAGATTAAGGAGTCTTTGAAGAAGCTTGAGGACATTGTCAAGTTGATGGGGGATTTTCAGCTTGTTCATATCCCCATGCAACCCTGATCTTATCCAACCTTTATTAAATTTTTTTTTTTTCGTTTTTCCTCCACTTTTTGCTTATGACAAAAGGGGGGAGAGTATGCTTATTTGCAGATTTGTTTAACTGTTTTGGTTTGGTTTTGACTGAGACTGACTTTTAATGACTGTTTAGTTTGGACATTTGACTTTGGATATTGTTAATCTTTTGATGCTTGTAGTATAGTGACTAAGTTTGTGATATTGCGATATTGATTATGATTGGATTGTTATGGATTAACATGTGTTCTATGGTTGCAGAATTAAGATTTCCAAGTCCTAATCAACTTATTTTTATAAGATATCACATATTGCATAAGTGTTGTTTTACAGGTCAAATGTTTTCAAACCTGCAGGAAAGTTTTGTCACCATAAAAAAATGGGAGATTGTTAGAGAAAACTCATTTACTGTTTTGAAGTTGACAAAACATTTCCAAGTCTATGTCTGAAGATTTCAAGACTTTATCGTCAAAGCCTGAAGATCGCCAAGATTTAGTCTCAAAGTCTATCCTCACTTCCAGTTCCAGACTGAAGAATGAAGATTTATCCAAATACAGGATTATTATCCAGATGTAAGATTATCTTCAAGGATTCAGTTCGTATGGTTACTGGAAGTCCTTATGGCTGGATTTAGTAATTACTTGATTGATCATTCTTATTGAAAACTACTTCAATATGAAGATCTTTGAAAGGCGAACAAACTTGGAAGGTTTTACTTATGGAAACTTAAGATCCTGATTGTATGAGCGAACATGATTGACGGGCTTTCATCACAAATCATCTAATGACTCGAGATCACCTTAATTGATTATGTCCAACGAGTAGATTGGAACAATTCCTTTGGAAAGTGCCAATGGTCAAGAAAGCATGAAAGAGTATTTAAGGATTGACTCTTTAGTTGTTCGAAGGTGTGCATGAAAGAAGAATTTCAAAATCTGAAGCTTTCTAGTCTCTCGCTTTCTCATTCATCGAGCTAAACTTTGTATACAAAAGAGAGAAACTCTTAGTGAGACTGTGTGAGGGTTCAGTAGAGACTCGTCACTATGATAGTCGAAGATTACAAGTTGTAACATCTCTTTTGATTTATAGTGGAATCTAGCCAACAGGCTGTCAGCGTGGAGAGTGGACGTAGGCTTGATCTAAGTCGAACCACTATAAACCTTGTGTTTCAATTCTCTTCCCCTTAACTCCTTACTTTAATTCGTAGTCTTATATAACTACTTGTAGTCGTTTACATCTTCAGTCTATTATCTTCTAAAGACGACTTGAATCTTTAAGTCTTGCGAAAATTTCTTTTAACACCTATTCACCCTCCTCTAGATGTTCTTACTAGCCCTTTCATACATGACATGACTAAATTTGACACATTAATTTTCTTATTTTTTTCTTATTTTTTCTTATTTTTTCCTTTCAATTTATTTTTCCTTTTGATCATGGCGGGTTTTTCCTTTCGCTTGTGGTCAATAGTTAGCCATTGTTGACAATTGGCCATAAGCAAGGGCTACCCTCTTGATTGCCTAGGCAAGAGCAAGGGTGGCCTTCGCTAGATTTGATGAGGGAGACTCTCGCCAAGCTGCAAGGGTCAAGCCCTTGCTAGCAGCCATGTGGGTACCCTCGTTATATTTGATGAGACAAACCCTCAACTATGGCTGGGCACCGACCATGGCCAATTACCACCCATAAGCGAAAGGAAAAGAAAAGAAATGGTAAAAAAAAAAAAGGAATTAAAAATAAAAATTCAAAAAATAAAATAAAATCTAAAAATTAACCACATCTGCACTCCTCATGTTGCGTAGGAGGGACAACATCTATAGTAGCAATTTCTTTGTTTTGAATAACTAAATTGACAAATTGTCAAAAAGCTTATAAATAAATTGGCACAATTTAAAGGTGTCAAACTGAATTGGATACCATGCAATATATTTAGGTGACAACAGTTAATTTCTCTAACTTAAATTGTCAAATGAATAAGTGGTTTAACATTTAAATATTCTAACACCTTCTCTCATGCTAAGGTGGATTTTGGCCTAAGATTGAAGCATAGATTTATAAAATAGAGGAGGCAAATAGAGGATGACAAAGCAAAAGATCAAGAACCTTGGTCTTTAAAATGGAAAAGTGAGCCCAAAAGTAGCCTAGAATTTGTGGGCTAAGGAGGCTAAAACTTCATTTTTGACTTTTGGGCCTCCAAGTTACTTAAGTCCATACTCATTAACAAGGTTTTCCATTTCTCTTAGGATAAGGATCAAACTAGTTCTTTTTTTTTAGGAGCGTGAAAGTCAAAACATGCTAAAATTGTGGAAGCAAGTTCTTTATAAAGAAGAAAAGCTCGTCAAGAATTATGTACATCTGGAGATTAATCGTCAATCAATGACATCTGGTGAAACATAGCATAATGAGAAAACATATATCATGAGTGAGTGCCTCATACTATGTACTAGATAAATATCATTACATGTTCAACAAAACGACCAACGAGATCAAAATCAAACTTCATTTTGCTAAATAACAAGTGTCAACATTTTTAGGCTCTTGATTTTCTGCATTTATACATTTATTCTCAACTTGAACTGGTAAGGAACTTTCGGTGGCTAGATTTTGCTCTTGCATTTGTCCCCATAAGACACTGTAAAGGCCTCCTACTAACATTATATCACCAACAATGCTGATGAAGAAACCAAAGAGGAAGTCATATTAGTCACAATCAAACCAAAAAAGAAGCTAGAGCTCATGTCTTTTTATAAGATTCCATATTAGCTTAAGAAATCCAAATCCAATCAAAAGTAGCATGCCATTAGAATTGAAGAATACTGAAAACTTGATTCCATTGCTCATTGTCATTGATCTTGGACTTAGGTTTTGATTTTTATGGAGAATTTCTGAATCGTATACAAGGAGGGTTATCTTTCAAATAAGCACAAAGTGGAGATATTGCACAAGAGGCAGGTTCCGAGCCTCAATTTGAGGTTTGTAGTACCAGAAGATAGGGCATTGATGTATACGGCGCAACATCAGTAAAGTCTTATTTCCTTTACTGTTTTTAAGGATTATAATTTTGCATTAGGCAGTACTGATATTGCTACACGACATTGCTGATGCTAAGATAGTGTTGCATAACATCTTAGTGTGTCGGTTATGGCACTCCTCGAGATTGCTATGGGATAGGAAATCCCTTGTCGCCTGGCTTTCTCCTCCTCGTATTTGTCCACCACACAACATCTTAATTTTACATATTAGGATTACGACAATTACAATTTATGAGTAAACAATAAGTTTAGTGAATAAAACCGCTCAAGTGTGCTGTACTATGTAAGAATGGACAAAAACCACATATGACTAAATCAATCCTCACCTCGGCCCTTGTGTTGTAGGCCAATATATTTGGCCTCATCTAGCCTCTAAACTATGAAATGTATTGGTTTCATGAATCCCAATAGTATTGGAGTCAACACTTTCTCATTTTAGGTTGGGTTTATTTCGTAACAAATGATAATTTGGAAATCATTTTCCAAAAAATGATAATTTATATCGTTTGAAATAATTATTCAATCATTATCGACAACAATTTATGTATAAATTTTCATGGACTATGAAAAGAAATTCGTCCATTCACTTTTATAAATGATACAAGCGATTATTATTAAAAAAATATTTTCAAATTATTTATTTTTGCAAAAAAACATATCATTTTTTCTCCTTTATTGTCCACATCTCTCTCTCTCTCTCTCTCTCTCTCTCTCTCTCTCTCTCTCTCTCTCTCTCTCTCTCTCTCTCTCTCGTACATATGGGTGTATCCATGTACAATCATTCATATCAACTATTGGATGTGATGCCAAGAGAATAGGAAAGTTTACCTGCCAACATTTATGCTTTCACCCAAGAGAAACATGGAACAGATCGTTGTTAGGGTTGAATTCAAGGGTGTTGACATGGCTAGGAAGACCGGTCCCTTTGATGCAATCACCCAAGCTTGTAGATAATGTGCAATTGCCGTGACCACGATTCCCTAGTCACACATAATTGTAAATACTATAATGTCGTATCATAATATATAGTTTGCACGCAATTTGATTGGCTTAAAAAAATTCTATTGTGATCTTATCATATCACTCAATAAATCAGATGTCGATATATAGTTTCTGTTGTTACTAACAATTAAAATTAGTAATGAACACCAAGGACGACACTTCAAACTGGTGTGCTGATTTTGTAAATTCGTGGTGCTCCATCTCTTAAATTTTGCAAATATGTAGAGCGGGTTGGTATTGACAAATTTCTTGTCCTCGCTTTTGGGTAAAAAAAGAAAAGGGGTAATTGAAAATTCATTTTCAACATTGCTGTCCCTATCAAATACCCCAATCACATTACAAATCGAACATTTTGCATTTTCCAACTTAAAAAGGCCCATTTGCCTTCACACCCAATCTACATCCAAACTCCTCTCACACTCTCTTCCCAACCCTTTCTCTCTCCTCGCATGCAGTTACGAAACAGCCACAGTCAAGAGAGGGAGACGTGGTGGTGGGGTTTGACAGCATGAGTAAGCCACCTATAGCATGCTCAAATATTTAAATTTAGAAAAGGGGGACTGTTGTTCTCTTACGCAATAAAGGACCGCAAGTAGTGTAACATTCCAAGTCAACTTCCACTCGGAGAGGTCTCTTTCCATAGCAATCGCCACAAGAAACGACTGAATCGTGCTCAATAAACACTGAAGACATGTCAAGTGAAGCTTCGATGGATAGGTCTTCAATACTCCAATCTAAATATACAAAGATAAAGAACTTGGATTTGTACGATTTCTCATGAAGAGGTAACAGAAACAGAGGATGGTTTCAATAGGCCAGAAACAGTAAAGGTTCACATAATGTTAAATATGACTTGGTAAAAGCAAAACAATGCTACATATTCAATCAAGATTCAACATCCAAAAGTTAAAGACGCGTGACTCGAAGAAGCGATGAGAATGGCGTGGATTCCACAATTGTTAGCTGTGATTCAGCAGTTAGAAAGTGCAATCACCCAGTGGCCGGTTAACATCATCCAATATATGCAATCAAACAATCGACATCCAGAGGACGTGGATTCCACAATTTTTGTTTACAGCTGTATTTCATAATTTGAAACACCTATAACCTAAATTA
Organism: Eucalyptus curtisii; assembly: GCA_017140595.1. Lineage (NCBI taxonomy): Eukaryota > Viridiplantae > Streptophyta > Magnoliopsida > Myrtales > Myrtaceae > Eucalyptus > Eucalyptus curtisii. The sequence continues at coordinate 3,318,751 of CM029502.1, forward strand.
AGTTAGCGTTTCGTCTAACATGTTCATGTTAGAAAATACGGTAGAAAAGCTTAAGCTATTAGTTAAGTGCATAAACCTATTTGTTCATAAGAATGTGGAATTAAGTGGCTATTAACAAAAGCAGAAGCGTCATTTAACCATCATCTTACCTTAGTTAGAACGTTATGGATTTATGCCGTGGTTCTACATGTATCGGCGCTGACGCACCATCATACAGAATTTCATGAACACACCCTTTTTTTGCTTCTTTTTTTTTTCTAATGGATTTTATCATATCACTTATTGTTATGTGTAACAGTATCAACAAATTGCTACACATTCATAATTGTAAAGTTAACATGTGTGTTTGAAGTTAGTTTTGTAACCAAGTTCTTCCACGTTTTCCATCTTAAAGTGAGTGTGTCAATTATTTCTCACACTGGCATTGGATCTTATGAAAATCTTTATTATACTACATTAACTTTGTTGAAAGTTTTAAGTGTAAATTCCATGAGAGAAATCATGAGATAAATACATGCAGAGCTTTCAGTGCTGGGATTGTATAGTAATATGGAGAAGACAAAATTGTTTCAAGCACCGACAAAACCAGAAGACCCCTTGTTTTAAAGAGAGGAAGACGGGTTATCGTGCTTGCTAATCCTTATTTATCCTTAATATATATCAGTGCCGCCCTTCCTATGGACATACATAATATCAATCAGCCACATCAAATTCTTCGTATCGATATTTTCCTACCGCTTGCTTTATAATGAAATAATAGCTTCCGGTAGCAATAAGCGAAATTAGTCTCTCTATACAGTGATAGAATTGAAACCCAAAAGTCGCTTTTAGGGGAGACTGCATACAAGTAAGGTTCACTATGAAGCTCATACACAAAGGATTTAGCATGCTTTCTCATTTTACATCAACGTTAATAATCTTCGAAGAATTTGACTTATTGAAGCATACATAGACACGACGGTCTTTTTTCTTTTATTTTCTCCCCTGAAATCTTCCTAACAAGCTGCATTAGGCATCGGAGAGATCACAGAATATTATACATGCATCTCATGAAGAGCAATATCATGAGCTTACAAAGATTGTTTTAGGAAAGCGGTTTATTAAATGGTGTCAAATCACAAGCACTCTATAGTCAATGTTGATAACAGTGTGATAAATCTCTTAGCCAATCAATGTCATGAATAATTTTTTGACAAACCTATAATTATTCTTTAGCGATATCTGCCATGATCTGGAGGATCTAAATACTATAAAATTCTTGAAAAGATCACAATCCTTTATGAGAAGTTGGGGATTACCTGAAGAACATACCATAAGCCCCAGGAGGAGACTGAAAAGAAAGAAAGGAAGCAACCTACGATCCATTTTGTGCTTCCAAATGTCGAAACATGGTGTTGGTGTTGGGGTTCGTATTGGGCATTGTGGAGAGCAAAAGGAGGATTTAGAATTGGTCCCTTGAAGAAAGCAAGGGTGGCCACTCCTCCAATGCAAATTGCTATTCCTCCAAGCTTTGCAACTCCCGCTATTTTCCTCACATTCAACTTCTCCTTCCTGCCAGAGTATTGCCCAGAGTTGCAAAGCATCAGGAGATGAACTTTTGGCTATAATGAAATCATGAGTCCACTAGAGAGGAATTTGGATATTCACTTGGTAAAGTACGTAAACATTTGAAAAATTTGATACCGTTTGAGATGTATTTGAGGAATTCAATATAGTTCCATTGTTTGATTTGATTAATTGTACTTTAAATAGTCATCCTATAAAATCTATAAATAAAACCATGCACTCTTCATTTTATATGTACAAAATAATTCTTTTTTTTCTCCATTTCACAACTCGCAACTAATTAATTGCATTTATATCATAATGAATGTGGGAAATCATGGCTTTGCACCGAATTTTTTGGTAATCTAATAAACCATGATATAGAGTTCTATGCAATATAAAGAAAACCTCTTGTAGGGCTTTACTTTGTGAGAAGAGTAAGACTATGCAAATAATTGGAAAAATATTAGATAGACTCGTGACTCGTCAGAGAGTAGTAGGAAGAAGAAATGGCAAAAAACGAAACAGAAATGAGTTCCTCACGGAACTAGTTAAAGAACTAGTTAATGAAACCTCACAATTTCTAATGCATTGATTGCTCTCTTCTTATGCATAATTAGAACTATGAAGACTATTCCATGTTAAGTAACTCAACAAATGCTCTTAGAGCACTCATTAACAGGACCCAATGAAAAACAAAGAACACACCTGGCCCTTTGAAATAACAAATGTTGTATGTCAACCAGATAGATCCATCCCCTATGTTCTCTCAGATGATGTATGCAACGCAGATTATTCGATTTTTGCTACAAAATTCTAAGGAGAGTAGAACAACTGATTCAAAGAGTTGAAAGAATATATATCAAGTCACTAGTAAGAGAAGAACCTGAGAAGAACAGCGAAGCAGAAGGTTGAAACAGGTAGGCAGTTAGAAATTACGGACACGAGTGAAGACGAAGTATAGACGAGCGCAATCCCATAGAGATTCACACCCAGCGTGATACTGCAATACACATGTATCATTTCATCAAAATTCCTAGAAAAGGGGATAAGCTTTTGAATGTTAAGTTACGTAATCCCCAAATTCTCTTATTATTCTAAGGAACGTTTTGTAACTCACCCCAGGAAAGCAAGCGCGAATATCTTGAAGAAGACAGGGAGCGTGAGTGGAGCTGCGGATCTCCTTTCAAACATCACAACCCACAGGAGCAAGAAAATGGTTCCGGCCATTTGCCGGTAGAAGACGAAAATGAAGCTCTTCATTCCTCCATTGAATGCAGCCTTGGTGAGCAAGGTCATGCCTACCTGTATAATCGAGATCAAGACATTGAACAAGTACGGATTCTTCAGTCCCATCTTGCCCTCTCCTCTCTGTGCATTCGCCTCAGATTAGGAATTGAAAGCCGAAATCTTTAAGATTCACATGCTTACCCGACTTTCCAGAAAATTTGATATTTGCTATTTTTATCCATGAGTTAAAGAATGCACAGTCAGTAAGTGGAGAAATTAGCGAGTCTTCTTCTTTGGACGTGCTTTTCTGACGTGAGTTCCCTTTTCCAAAAGCAGTAAATTCTGAATAGGGCCATTTTTCTTTGTCTCGGGTTGTCAGAAATTCCTAGAATTATACCTCTTGGCAGAAATTTATGGATATCCCCAACACCATGCTTGGGTAAATGTAAATATGATTGATGTACATGACTTGTAACTGCCATTTATAGGTACGGTTGAAACAAATTTCCTCCAAGCAAGGGTAGGGAAAAATATAATCCTGTTGATTACCATGATACGGACTTCAAAAAAATTCTATTGTATCCATAACGTGCTCATAAGCATCCGTAATACGTTAGATCGAGATCCATACACAGATAAAGGCCTAGTACCTAGAAAACCCTTAACTTTAACTCTTAACTCCAATTCTACCCTAAATTTTTTTCATCTCATAAAAAACCCTCAACTTTTGATTAAATCTCAATTTTACCCTAAACTTTTTTTTGTCAATAAAAAATCACAAACTTTAGATCTAGTCATAATTTTGCCCTAAACTTCTCTAAAAACCATCAACTTTTACTTAAGTGTCATATCTACCTCCATTAATACTCCGTCCAAAATCGCCATTAATGGTGTGACATTTTCGCACCATTGCTCTAGTTTTTCCCTGGATTTTAGATTTAAGAAGACATCTTTTGGAGATGAATTTCCACATTCACCCAAATGACGTCTTCTTGGATATGAAATTTAGGTCAAAATTAGAGCAATTAATCCTAACCAACAATTTAGTCATAAACCTTTTATTGGTGCCAAATTAGTCATACATATTTTGACTTGATGCCAATTAAGTCTTTCTAGCTAATTTTGGTTAATTTTGTTGTTGTGCGCATCAGTCGGCTTACATGGCATGTTGGCAATGGCGGAGACAAGTTTTAATAATATTTAATATATTTTTTTCAATTTTTATTTCCTTTTTTTGTCCTTTTTTTTTTTTTACACTTCTCTTCCTTCTTCCTCCAGTCAGTCGCTAGTCAGCGATTGGCTAGAGACGAGGTCGACCATGACCTCATAGCCCTTGGCAAACTTGCCAGCTTGCCAGGGGCCGTGAGGGCATCCTCACATTGGGCTAGTGAGGGGCAAGCCTCGTTGGCAGGCGAGTCTCGACCTTGTTGAATCCGGCAATTAGGATTGGGCTTCTTCAATTGTTTTTAAGAAAGTCTTTCTTCCATTTCACTCGGGGATTCATTCAATCTCTTGTGCTTGAGAGTCTTCCATCTTTCGCAAATGTAGAGCTCGCGCTTGGGATGCTCAAATAGTTTGCACTTGGGAGTTTTCCATCTCTCGATTATTAAGAGAAGTGTTAGTGGGTATAGATATAAGACTCAACTAAAAATTGATGTAATAAAAAAAATTATAATAAGATTTGGATTAGACCTAAAGTTAGTGACTTTTTATTAGACCAAAAAAAAAAGGTTTAGGATAGAATTGGGATTGAAAGTTAAAGGTGAGGGCTTTTTAGGGTAATTGAAAATAAAGAAATAAGGGGAGAGCAAGCCACCTTAGGAATATCTCTAGTAGGTTGGATTTTATCCAAACACTCTTTTTTAAACAAGACAATAATAAAGGAGGAGGGAACACAGAACATTATTAAACATCCAGGAATGCAGGAAATTGAAGCAAGTACTTATGAAAAGAATCCCATTCCAATCTATACCAAGCTTTAGCAGGATCCGCTTTGGGGCGCATCGTACCAGTCTTGCCAGTTTTTCAGCTCATGGAGTGGACGATTTTCTTGGACAATGATGACGGTATCAGCACCTCTTCTTTCCGGTACACAACAGCTTGTAACGAGGAGAGAAAATTGTCTAGTTTTGGGAATGAGCACCACCAAGGTTTGATTCAAGCATTTTGAGAAATGCCAAGAAATAGCAATAAAACATATTTTTGTAATTTGTTGAAGGTCATTCCCGGCATTAGGAGGAGAACGGGTCCCTTCTTCTATACTATATAAACTATAAAGTCAACTTTCACATTTGGTATGTACTTTTCATTTGATCAAAGCACCCTTATCTCATTAAATATAGAAAAGAGTGAAAAAGAACATTGTCCCATCATCAATTATTAAAGTTCGATATTTTCGAACGGTTAATTAACACATTTACTATTTTTATGAGCATATGTCTTCATGTTTGAAATTCAATGCACATATATTTTGCTAAAAACCATTGAGCTCCATATTGAACGGAGCGCAGGTGTAGCACATTTCAAAGGAACTATTTTGAGTCAAAGGAACCTCTCTATATTCTAATATCGACCTTGGTTGATTAAATTTTACCAGCAATTCAAAAGAAATTAAGGGAAATATTTTGAAAGCACAGCTAAAGAAATAATAAAAATGCAACTCATATCTATTTCTAATCCAACTTATCGTAAATCTTGCCACAATCAATCTTGACATGTATATATTTTTAGCAAACCATTTTTAAAAGGATTAATACTTTGAAAAACCCCAAACTGGTACACATGTGACAAATTTACCCCAAACTATTTTTTTGACCACCAAAAACCCAAACTGATCACTTGTGACAAATTTACCCTCTGTTAGTTTTCGTTAAATTTTACTGTCAAATTATTAAGTTAAATGACAAGTGACAGTTGACTGTTATACTAATTTGGGATTTTACGCTCCGTTTGTCACAGTTTACAATTTTTATGATTTTTTTGTGGTATTAATCCAATTTAACATATGGTATATTTGTCACAAATTTACCAGTTTGGGATTTTTTGCAGTCGAATAAATTAGTTTGGGGTAAATTTATCATAAATATACCAGTTTAGGGTTTTTTATGGTCGGTTGGGATAAACTTGTCACAGTGTATTAGTTTGAGGTTTTTTATGGTCAAAAAAATAATTTGGGATAAATTTGTCACAAGTGTATCAATTTAGAGTTTTTCGGATATTAACCCTTTTTAAAACTTAATTTTCCACTAAGATGGGTTCCGAAAATAATACATTTTAATAACTAGTGCTTCAAATTTCCATACAGCAAATTCATCTATCACTAAAAATCCCACTCCTTGATATGTAGGTATTTTGTATTTCTTATCATGAGATATTAACAGTTTTAAACTTGAATAAATTTTTCTTCATCAAATCAACGAATTCTACATATAAATATATACTATTAATTTGTTATACTAAGTGGATTTTCAATAATAAAAAATTCACGCTGTTATTTTTAATATTCATTTTACTTTATTGTCATGGAAAATGGTTTTTTTTTTCTGATTTAACATTTATAAATCACATTCAAAATGAGCTACTGAAAATTTGTTTGAAAATTTTTTCTCTGCTTCTCCATTTCTTCGAAGCAAAAAATAGAAGTACATAAACTATAGGTAAGCTGTCAAATTTCGTTTTTTGATTTGTTAATTCCATCGTATCGTTTTGCTAAGTAGATTCAGTTTTAATAGCAACTTTACTTAATGGGTAATACTTAAATTAAAAAGTGATTAATTATATGTAAGATATATCATGAAAGGTTGTGCAACGTGTTCATTTCATTAATGAGCACACGAAAAAAGAACAGGAATATTTGAAAAATAAATAAATTCTTGAACATTCAGTCTATTTAGGAAAAACACGTAAGTTTGTAAATGAATAAGAAGAATTAACTCATCAAAGATGATATTAAAGATTCAAAAAGCATGAGAGAATTAAGGATTTTATTATTTAAGTGTTAGAGATTAGCTAGAATCTACTATTAGTCCCTCAATTTATGCATTCCTTTTTCCTCCTAATAAATTTCTCGAATCTTTTATTTTTTTTTTACTTAAGTAGTTGTAAAACTTCCTAAGCAAGTAATTCTAGCTCTAAATCGAGTTAGCAGGAGCTAACTTGTTCTTGAGTTCCACTCCCATCGGACATGATCAAACCGCTCGACAAAATTTGCATTTTAATAAGAAAATTTATATAAGTTCAAAGATTTAATGCGAGAAATTAGAAATTGAAGCACTTAATTTGAAAAATTGTGCAAGTTGGGCGATCAAAAATGGATTTTTACCTTTGATCTTTCCTTTTAACCACATTTTTGCCCTTTATTTAGACTTTACTATTTCAATTAGCTTATTATTATCAATACGAGCTTTCTCTAATATTTAATGGTAAAATGTCGAGGTTGGAATTATCTTTCGTATGTATTACATTTTACAGAGAAGCAAAAAAAAAAAGAAAATCAAAAGTAAATACTTACGATTATATGATGACGACTAGATAAGTTTTAACGTGACATGTTAATTAAAAGTATAATTTCATAAATAGTCTAGAGAGAAACCGATCGCGGATTTTTTTTTTAGGACAGAGTCGGTCTGGACACAAATTTTCATTAATTATAAAAGGGATATAGTAATGTGGTCAAACATTATGATTTTTTAGCATGTTTCCTAAGAATAATTCAAATCACCTTGTCTTCCTCCTAAACTTTTCTTTTCTGCACACAGCGCACGTGCAACTCACGTGGACAGGGGCTTTGAAGAGGGTTTAAGGGGGTGAAACCCCTCTACCTTTCTTCTTCTTCTTCTTCTTCTTCTTCTTCCTGGGTATAAACCAAGAAATGGTTGAAGCCCCTGCGCAATTCCTGCTCCTTCCCATGGAGCTAAAACCTCCATGAAACTCCACCAAACCCCTGCTCTCCATCTCCCCACAAGACCCACCACCGAATCTTTAACCTCCCCGCCGCGCCATGAAGTCCCTCCGCCCCAAAACCCTCCTCCTCTCCCCGCCCCACCTGTTCCTGAGGATCTCCCGCTTCTCCTCGTGGCCTTCCCACGACCCGCATCCGCATTTCGCGCAGAACCCGCGGTCGAGGCGGGACGACGACCGGTCCCGCGGCGTCAGGGTCTCGGTGTGGTGGGACTTCGAGAACTGCAACTTGCCGGCCGGCGTCAACGTGTTCAAGGTCGCGGCCTTCATCGCGGCCGCGGTCAGGGCGAGCGGGATCAGGGGCCCGATTCAGATCACGGCCTTCGGCGACGTCCTGCAGCTCTCGCGGTCGAGGCAGGAGGCTCTGTCGGCCACCGGAATCAACATGACCCATGTGCCAAATGGTCTGTTTTCCGTTCCCATTCTTGATATTGGTTTCGGACGTTATCTGCGCCGCTCGAGCTGTCTAGTTTGCTTAAAACTTCTGTTGTATGATTTTGGTGCTAATTGTTTATGGACACTAAAGTAGCAAGGCTTTTCATATATTTATTGATGAATGTGCTATCTGCCAGTTCGTGGTCCTGAAAATTATTATGCAACGGGGTTGATTTGGTACTAGTTGGCTTATGACGAATGGGAATAGTGGATTTTTGTAACTTCATCCTACGAGGACGACATTTGTAGATTATTTGTCGAGAATTGATGCAATTGATGGAGGTTCCTCTTTTTTATCTTTCAATCTGAATTTATCCTTACTGTAACCATTTGGACTTGCAGGTGGAAAGAATAGTGCTGATAGGTCTCTCCTTGCCGATCTCATGTATTGGGTATCACAGAATCCTCCGCCGGCACATCTGTTTCTGATATCCGGTGACAGAGATTTTGCCAGCATTTTGCACAAGTTAAGAATGAGCAACTACAACATACTTCTTGCTAGTCCGGAAAGTGCCCCCCCTGTTCTCTGCAGCGCTGCTAGTATAATGTGGCATTGGAATTCTTTGGTTAAAGGGGAAAAGCTCATGGGAAAGCATTTTAATCAGCCTCCTGATGGTCCATATGGTTCTTGGTATGGTCATTGCAAGCTTCCTCTTGAAGACCCTTTTACGGTTACTGAACAGCCTCGCTTGGCGAGTGAGATCTTGCCTCGCCCAGTTCCTCAGGCAGTCATGAGGCAAATTTGGAGATTAGTAAGGTCAAATCCGAAAGGCATTCCGATTACAGAACTGCGTGCTGAGCTGGGAAAAACTAATTTGCATTTAGACAAGGACTTGTACGGATACAAAAAGTTCTCGCAATTCCTTTTGTCCATGCCGCACATCATTAAGCTTCAAAACCAAGGTGATGGGCAATTTTTGGTGCAAGCAGTTACCAAGAAACCTCAGTCGTCATTAAACTCCACTGTGGATCTGTCTACAAGGTCCATAAATGAAAGTGGAGAGGAGGGATGCACAAGTTCGGATGCGGATGATGAGTTCATGCATGCCAAAAGAGCTGCTGTCGAGAAATTACCACCATCTGAGCTGAATATGGATCTGACTTCGGATAAGGAACCACATCGGACTTCTCCGGATGCACATGTGGCAGTACCTCCTAAACAGGCCAATGAGCAACATTTAGTTGATAAGGAGGCCCGTGAGGTGCCAACTACACATGCTGCATTATCTGAAGTCACAAATTCAGATGAAGATGAGGAGTTAATGCAGGCCAAAAGAGCCCCAACCGAGAAATCACCACCACCTCCACCTAATATGGATGCGACCTCAGATGAGGCACAACAGAGGCTTTCTCCTGATGAACCTGTGGCCTGTGTATCTCAGCGAGAGTCTACATCTGTAGTTGGTCTTTTCAAAAGGTTTTGGACAAGATGGTTTGGCGTCAAGGATAGCAGTTCAAATAAGAATAATGTCAAAATGTCAGACTGCACTGCTTCCCATCTCTCCAAGGAAATGATTAATGGTGCACTTGAAGAATGTTCTACTCCTAGCGATGATTCAGTTGAGGTAAAAGACAAAGAAAAATGTCCGACCCAGGTTGCGGAGCCAAAATGTCAACCATCATCAGCGTCAACTAGCAATCAGTCAGCTCAGATGGAGAAGGGTGCCTCGAGAATGGAAACTCCGGCTGACAAATGTAGTCCTTTGCCCGATGATACTGGAATGCTGGAAGAGATCAATAATCACTCAACAAAGGGCAACATTGATACACTTTGGAGTGACGTGAAATCATCTCTGAGTTCACCCAAAGGATCGGCAACTGTCAGCAAGTCTAGGACCAGGTTAATGCATTTCTGATCTGCCATCATTAACATGCCTCATCATGATGACAGTCTGTTGGCTTGCATATTTACCTTTCCAATTAATTTCTTGGATCCTCTTATTGCTATAATCAGTATTGTATGTTGTTTTACTAGTGCTGACAATTAACAACTCCAAAATTTTGAAAGATGTCCTGTGAGTCTATTTTTAATTTCTTGCCAGTTTCTTTTCAGATTTTGAGATGTTTAGCAAACAGGTCTTTGAAAGGGCCTTTTGTCCTCTTGACTTAATGCTATCAGATATCAGTTTAGATAAGATAATTGAACAAATGAGCCTGATGACTTGCAGCCCAGGAGTGGCAATAACATGTCCTTTTTAAGAAGAACAGCGTGATTTATGTGGTCTCTTTTGTTTTACCTGTGACTAATCCATTCTGATTTTGAACTTGAATCATCTTAGATAAAAACAGATAATTTTGTTTGACTGATTCAAGATTTAGGGATGGTTTTTATATGGCTTTCTTTCATGAGGATGGATTGCAAAATGATGAGGAAAGGAGAAAACTGCCATTGTCTTTTCAGTGGTCTTTTCTATGATTTTTCTCAGTATAAAATTGTTTTCCCTCAAAATTCATATCTCATCTTAACATTTATACTTGCAAGAAAAAGTGATAGTCAGACTCTCACACTGTTCATTTTTAAAGCCAGAAGAGAAATGGCACAAAATCTGCAAAAGGACAGAGTGCCAGCTGCAAAATCTCTCCACGAAGATGATCTCGTCCAATTTGTCGATCTGTTGAAGGGGCAGAAATCTGTTGAAGAAGACCTATCTCAAAACCTGCTTTTTAAACCTGCTGAACATTGTTCCCATGCTTCAAATCGGCTGAGCTCTGTCTTTCAGAGGAATCCCTCATTGCACACGGAATTACAGAGGCCTTTTCAGCATATCAGCGAGAAAAAAATTCAGAATACTGACGCTGGAGTTTCTCCCCACGTTCTTAATAAGATACCCAATGACCAGTCGAGAAATAAGATCTTAGCTGACTGTCAGAAACTTGTAAATGAGATACTGAAGGAGTATCCTGGAGGATATAATATCCACCATTTCAAAAAGCTGTTCCTTGAGAAGCATGGTTATCCTCTTGATCCACTGAGACTTGGTTGTGAAAAACTGACATCCGTTTTAGAGATGATGGCCGGAGTGACAGTTGAATCTACTCATATTTATCCTGCTGGCAAAGCCTTAAAATGTCGAAAGATGGAAAGTGCCCATCCCAATGTTCATCAAAGTGATTTCTTTGGCTCAGTGGGTAGTTTGGATATTGGATCGCCTAGTTCATCAAAGAAGAATGATTGTGTTGATTCTCTGTGGGAGGAATTGGTGCCCGTTGCTGATGAAATTTCCAGCAGAACTGACCTTAAACCAGGACATTTTACTAAAGGAGAGGCTGTTGATGTTGATTACAGTCCTGACCTCTCGGATAGCGACTTTTTAGAATTAGAAGATGAGGTTAATGCATCTGGAGAAGAAGCGGTTGGAACACAGAAGGAGGACACGGTTCACTCCTCACCATTTGAAGAAGTAATCAATTCGTATTACACCAGCAATAAAAGTGACAGTGAGAGGGACAAGTCGACTAGTACGGATGGCATGTCTGATTCTTCCTCTGATACAGCGCAACCATCCACTCCATCAGGAGGTACGCAGGGCGAGGCTTCCTCTCAATGTAGCAATGGAAAGAGAAGGCTTGGAAAGAGCTATAGTTTTGTCGCAGACCCAGATAGGAAGGTCGAAAGCAGGGCATTTTATGACATTTTGGATAGCTTGGATAAGTCGAACGAGTCGAGAATGCATGGCTGAAAGAGGTATTGGAGGCTTTAAATGGACTATTCATCTCGAGGTTTTTTGGCAACTCTTTCTGGAGGATCAACTCGGCCTTTGGCCAACGATGAGTCTCCGTCCGTCGAGGACAACCATCAAATGCACACATTGATCTTGTTCTGGATTAGCTTGCTCACGAGGCAATGGAGGACTATACAAGGTCTACTCATTGCAACTTTTTTCTTTTTTTGGTCGAATTACTCATTACAATTTGAGTTTCCTGAAAAAATCATGTCTCACCTCCATGAGTTATTGTTATCTAGCCTTTATTTATTTTCAGCCGGTCGGGCCATTTCATTTTTCCTATGGTCTGAATAGTCTCTAGCAATTCTGTTGGCGGTGACTTTCAAATTTTACTCTTTGTTATTCTAAGCCTTACGTAATTTCCTTTTGGCAAGGAAATGAGAAAGTTACCTTGACTTTTTAGAAGCTCCGATAAACAAATCTACTGGTTGTTGGTAATTGGCTTGTTTACGTCATAATGACCTAGTTGAACCATCTTTGGAGCAATTTAACACAATCACGTTGCTTTCTAGTCGAATCATATTTGATAGTTTAGGCTATGGTTTTAAATTATAGAGGATTTGGTATCAAAATTTAAGCTATGTGTATCGATTTGCTGCGCACCGCGTTCTGTGCTAGACTGGATTGATCACGGACTCTTTACCAGAATTTGGGCTTTCTGCTGGACCCGGTGTGGATCTAGCAGAAGATAGCCTATTTAGTATTAAGGCACCGTTTTATTCACGAAGTCATTTTCTATGAAATTGGCAAATGCTTTCCGGCGTTTGGTTAAAATTTGAAAAAGAATTGGAAAATATTTTTTATCGTTTTGAAAGGAAAATTCCATTTTATTGTTCTAAATACATATACACCATTCGGGCGTTGGTAACTTACACATGAGCAACAAGGGAGCTAGACATGTGCATCGGGATCCCAAGTCCAGCCTTGATAGACTCTCACCTGGGCAAGGCCACTTGGGTTCTAAACAAAAGGGCAAGCATCAATCCATCTTAGTGCGCGTGCATGACTTCTTGAGGTTCCAGCCTGGGTCCCCAAAAAGGCCAGAACCGAGCCTCCAATGCCCATGCTCAGATCTTTGGCACTCGAGCTGTGACATCCATAATTCTCTGTGTCTAATAATGATGCTTAGATTATAAAGCCAAGTATCGTTTAGCTTATAATTCAGGTTGACATGTAGAGATCTTAGAGGACCGTTGATTTTGCAAGGTACGGAGAACGCGGAGTACGATTTCCTGCGAATGTAACCTTCTTGAGTCTAACGCGTTGAAATTAAATTAATAAATGTTGATGTATTCGTTGATAGTTAAGAGTGATGTTTAATTAATTTCCCGTCATCTTAGTTGTTATGGTTTCCATTGTTCTAACTTTAGTTAATTAATATTTATGATAACTCACTATTACTAATGATGCCTCACCCACTTGGCCGAAGGATAACTTCTTTCTCACAATGATATGTTTTAACCAGTTTCATTAAACCACATGATAAGCCACTTGTTTTCTTTTAAATAGCACGTAAGCCACTTGTTTCTCTTAAGATGAAATACTTACATGCCTCCTGACACCCAAAAAGTAAGCTATCATTACCCTAATGCACTAGCCATCAACTCTACTTTCATTTGGCCATACATTAGACAAAGCTTTGCCGCGTGTAAATGCAACCTTCCACTTGGCTATGCATTAGATGAAGCCTTATAAGCATACCACGCGTAGCTTTCCAACTTGTATGCAAACCTACACCTATCATTTACTTCCGGTCATCACTTTAACCTTAGTAATATCAAACTAATTTTCACCTCAGATGTATCAATCAACCTTCAATCTTCAACTTTCAATCTTGGATTTTCTCTATCAAGGGTCGCAAGGTGATTAAGGCATTTGATTGTTCAAGTTTCATTCGAGGTAAGTGACAACTCTAGATATTAGTTTAATCTACTCAACACTTTTGACTTGGTCACTTGTTGTGTGCAAATTTTAGTTTTGGTAAATTTGATGGTAAGTGTGAGCGTGTTCAATAGTGGTGCATTGAGATGTTATGATAATTTGTTTTGCTTTGATGAGCCATTATGTATTTAGTATATTTTATTAAGCTGCGGTAACATGTTGTCCATGAAAATAATGAATTCGAACTTGGAAATGTTATCTTTGTAATTTCATATTCAACCGTGCTGGTAATATCTACCATGTAATCGCTGGAAATATCTACCTTATGCTCACTGGTTAGATCCATCTTGTACCCATAGGAATATTCACTTTGTACTCGCTAAGAATATTTGTGAGTTGAAAGAGGGTCTATCTCATACCCACTTATTCATTTGCTTTAGCCTTGTGTTTTTACAATCCATTTTTAACTCATATTTTACTATTGAAGAGATCCATCTACAACCCATTATAATAAATATGAGTTAAAATATGGGCCTGTAACCCTTTTTGACTACTTTACACTCGATATAGCTGCTTCTTATAGTTTTGTATCAAGTTGAGTAATGAGGTGATCTTTTAACTTAAATCAAGAGATTTCATTTAATAGGCTTTGTCTCATCCCTTATTTTTCAGTTTGTAGGGTGGTCCTTTTGGATATGACAAGAGGAGATGACATGATGCCTGATACCATCAAGCCTTGAGTTGGATGGTGTCTTGCTTTTGCGATAGTATGAGAATAGTTGTGCTTATTGACTTGACCCCTTCTTACGATTTCTATATTTTGCTTGAATGATGCATTAAATTTTTAAAACTGATGTTTGTTATAAACAAAGATAAAATCCACATTTACCTCATATGATAAGTTGAACGGGATGTAAGTGAAAATTTTATTGAGTTTTTGCATGTTATTACTAAATAAATTATATAATTATAGGGACACATATTGCGCGTGACATTCTGAAGCTATCACATAGGCTTGCTCCACAAAGGCCAAGTGTCGGACCTTGGAGACTTGGGTCCCTGGTGCTCGGGCTTGTGTCCCCAACACTTGAGCCCTAGTCAATTGACATTGGCCTAAGGATGCCAAAGCTTTTTCCCGATGTTAAAATATGTCTTGAGTTTGAGTCCAATGCGAAATTCAGAATATTCTGAATTGGATATGTTGCGGATGTTCGAAATCGAGCAAAGAACATCCGAAGATCAACTTCCCAAAATTTCGATTCTGTGTTGGAGAGTTTGGCCGCTAAAATAGGAAATTGGACTTGGATTTTGTTTAAAATATATGGAGATATCTTTTGGCTGAAATCGGCAAGATATCTACAAAGAAAAGTCCAACTTTTATTTGGGTTGACTACATCCTAGCTTGATTCGATTTCCCTCATCCGTGGACTTCTCTGGCAGTGGCGGTGGCCTATATATAAATTCTCAAGGCTTATTTTATGGCAGAGGGTTGATCATGAAGAATTGGTCTTGAAGCGCCGTCTCGTCGTCGAGTGCTTGGGAGGGATTTTCTTTGTCGTTCTTGTCCGTAAATTACATCCAAGAAAGATTAGTGTTTGTAGTCGATCAAATCTTGTGGTAAGATTTGCGTGTGATTCATTCGTGAGATTGATATATTATTTCGTGATAAATTTTGGGGCTAAACACTGCGTGCGTTATTGGGTGTAATTGGGGCTTGGGAAACATCGAGAGAGTGTTTGAGTGACTCGAGTGTATAATCTCCTTGTATCGCTTGATCTATAGTGGAATTCGTCACAGCTCTCCCTGTGGACGTAGGTCTTTACGACCAAACCACGTAAATCTGGTGTTCGATTTATTTTCTTCTTATGTCTATATTATTGTTTGATCGCTCACTTGTTTTCGCAACACCCAAGTCCTCAACAACCAAGCTTAGTCCTTCGAGGTTGGGCTTAAGACACCTAGTCGATGGGAGCTAAGCTCGACATTAATGGACACGGGCCCTAGCTCGAACAAATGGGCCTCAAGCTTCAGCCTTGATGGACTGGGGGCTTAGGTATGAGAAATCCGGGCATTGCCATTGGGTTCTTAAGTCTAGGGACCAGGACCCAAGCACTGGAGACCCAAGCATGAGACCGGCATCCTAGGCCTCAGACTCAATGGAGTAGGTTCCAGGCCTTGACCTTGATGGGTCCAAGCATGGGTATTAGGGTCTTACACTTAGGCTTTGTGGACCCAACCTTTGTGCTAGGGCAACAAGCCCGGGTTCTGGAGATGCGGGTACTAGCATTGAGGTCCCGAGCCTAGTCTTGATGGACTCGGGCATGGGGGCCAGGGACTCGGGCACACGTACTGGAGTTGCGGACCAACCTTAATGGACCTATGCTCGAGCGACATGAACTTGGTCTTGGATGCCAGGGACTCGAGAGCAAGTGTTAGGGTTCTCATGCCCAAACGTAGAGTTTCTAGTCTAATTGTTAATATTTGGTCACATTATGAAAAATGATTTCCGATTTTTTAAAGAGATAATCATTTTCTTAAATTTAAGCATAAATTTTCTTTGACCAAGAAAACATTTTTCATTTGGTTAATTTCATAAGCGATTCAAAAGCCAAAAAAATGAAGACAATGCCATGGAAAATGTTTTACCAGAAACTATTTTCCGTGAATTCTAATCGCGATAATACTGTACTGTTCAAAAGTCATCTAGTATCATAATCTTCTGCCTCCAAAGTCCCTCACAAATGTTGTGTTCTGCTTGCCTATGAGGTCTGCTAAATACAACGTGGCATTGAACTTAGCTGACACTTTGATTGTTTTGCAAAAAACGAATAATTTTGATATTTGAAATAATCAGTCAATGAAAAGTATTTTCATTGTCAATAACAATTTATGTCTAAATATTTGCATGGACTATGAAAACATTTTCCATTTATTGGTTTTTGCAAGTGATTGAGACAATCATTTTCAAAAAAATATTTTTCTATCATTCATTTATTGCGAAACAAACGCATCCTATATGAATTTTAAAACAAAATGTGTCATGCCATGTACAATACTAGACATTATAGACTACGTATCGTTATGTGCCACTTTAGTGAATTGTTCGCTTATCTCCTCTCGTATCATTGCAATATTTGGCACTAAAAGGTTTATTCATTTTGCGGAAAATGAATAATTTTGAGAATTTTTATTTTAAAATGACTGTTTGTATCGCTCATAAAAATGAATGAATAAAAAATATTTTTCCATCCACGAAAATGGTTGAATATAAATTGTTGTTGATAATGAATATATTTCTAATTGATTAATTATTCCAAGTGATATAAGTGACCGTCTTTAGGAAAATGTTTTCAAAAGAATTCATTTTCTGCGAAATAATTAGAGGCTTACTCTAATATGTTCTCACGCTATCCCCATAGTTTCCTTCAATTATTATAAAAGGAAGCATTAATGCTCCGTCTACGTTGAGCATTTTCCGATGGCCACAATTTAAAATCAACTCAAAGTTCTCGGATAGAGCCGCCGGTTCACTTACATAAAACAGAACAATTGAGTTGGTCAAGGCCGATTTCTCCAATTTTTTATTCAGGAGTTTATCGGTCTGTGTATAAATTAATTTGGAATTGGTTCAGGGAGATCCTGCATAATCTCGAATGTTATCAGTTTCGGTACGTAGACCAAATAATACAATGCAAGCAAAAGTTCCACTGGTTCGATTAGGTTCCGAATTGAAGCAGGTCCAATTGGAGAGGGACTGGGAACAGGTGATGACGAATCCAAAAGATCAACACACACGCATGGTTTATGTTTATCCGTCAACCCATTGGACAGTGGGAAAAAGCAAATGGTCCATGGTTGGGGTTGGTGCTCCTGCTGGCAAAGGATATAAAAAGCCGACCTCAAATCGAGCCCACTACGCACCAATATTCCGTTCCATTACGCACCAATATATATATACATGTATATAATATGTTAGTTATGCACTGCCCACAAAACAATAAAGACAAGAATAATGCCCTTGGAAAAAGAAAGAATTAAAACAAGACATATTCCAACACGAAAAGACTCATTTAAAATTATAAATAAGTTCTCCAAACCAAATCGTTATGGCCCACATGACTCTAAAGTGTGAAAACCCCCAAGCCCCCATCATTGACCACTTCTCTTCTTTCTCCTCCTTTGCTCTTGTCCATTCATCTCCTAAACCACAACAAACCAAAAATCTGCTTCTGGGCCCATGGGGACTCCCCTAATCATTTATTTATTTCTCTCTTCTATATGTTCCGCCAAAAAAAATATATATTATTTTTCACTAGCAATTTATTCTTGGAGTACAAAATAATCATTTTAAATATTTTTTTTATTTTATTTTATCATAATTTATGTGTTTAATATTCTGAAAATCGATGCTACCTACGTTTAATTAGTGTTTGGAAACATTCGTGAGAAGACTTCTTCAAAACTTGTCCAAAATTTCTATCGGAATGTATAATTTTTTAATACTCTTTATGTCGCATTTCGTGAGTCCAATATTATTGAAAACTGATACTAACTATTGTCGATGAGCATTTGGAAATACTCGTAATATACAATTTTTCCTAAACTCTTCTTAATTTTATCAACCTCAATGTACCACAGGAGTTTGCTAAAATAAAAAGCTTTTTAGGAATATACCGTTTTTTGTCCCAACCTTGTGAAAAGGAAAAAAGAAAGAAAAAAAAAAGAAGTCCGACGCGATTATTCCCCAAATCAAGAAGCGGAAACGGAAAAAGCTGATGGTGATGCATCGTACCCATTCCCCGACAGTTTCCACTCCAGCGTTTTCTCGTCTTCTCTGATTGTTTTGCTCCTCACTTTCGATTCTCCAACGATAATTTCTGGGCGTGGAAGGCGGGCGGGCGGGCGGGGTGTCGGGTTGTTGGTCAACGCGGAGTCAGATCCAGATCTTTGACGATCGTTGCGTTGCGGCTCCTGATCGTTGTTGGGTAGGGGACAGTTTCAGCTCGGGAATCTGAAGGAACCCCTGTTTGTGGGCAGACCCTTTATTGATTCGGAGTTGGATTCTGCTTTTGAGTTTCTTGTTCTATCGAGCATGGCAGATCTGGGGATGGGTCATCGTCATCTCGGAGCACGCGGTTCTTGAAATATTCCAGCATCGGGGAGCTGTAGATCTTCTTGTAGTTGGGATAGGAAGCAGTTTCTCGGGGATTTAGGAGGTGGGTTTTGATTGTTCCGATCGTTTGGAGGTTGTAGCATGGATTTAGATGACTTTAGGACGGTGTTGGAGAGTTCAGGGGTTGATGTCTGGACGTTCATCGACACGGCGATAACGGTGGCTTCTTTGGACGATTTCAATGAGTTGAAGAAGAGGAGGGATGGGATTGTGGAGCGGTTATATGCAACCACTTTGTCTGCAAAGTGTGGGAGCTGTCAAACTGATGGTTTGGTGGATAGGCCTAATGGGCACATAGTCAGGGGTTCAGTCCAAGAAGAGAAGGCCAAGGGTCGTGAAGGGAAGGCGAATTCACCCTCCACGCCGCAATCAGAGGACATGAATGACGAGTTGGACCCGTTTGGGGGTTTGTTCGATGATGAGCAGAAAAAGATTCTCGAAATTAAGAGGCATCTTGAGGACCCTGATCAGGTCTTGTTTCATGTTGTCTGGATAAATTTCGTATCTTCATTGTGGTTAGTTGCTTTTTTCTGTCTCTGAAGCAGAGTGTTTGATTTATTTCTATGGTGTTTGATTGGCATCTGTTTAGCAGTCTGCAGATTCCCTGGTTGAGATGCTTCAGAGTCTAGCAGATATGGACATTACATTCCAAGCTCTGGAGGTGATTATTGTGGAATGCTTATTGGTATCGCAAAGGAAGAAAAAAAGGACGACTTTTATAAACTTTCAGTTTTGGTAGGAGTAAATTTCCTGCTTGTTGTGGTTGGTAGGAAACTGATATCGGAAGGCACGTAAACCAGTTCCGGAAGCATCCATCAAATGATGTTCGGCGACTTGTGAAGCATCTTGTTAGGTTGGGAAACCAGTACTTTGTAACTTTCGATGTTCTTGACCAATACCTTTCCTGGCCTTTAGGCGGAGATGGAATGATTGTTTCAAGCAAGTTCTGGGCATGTCGGGATGTTGAATTTGGTTATTGTATTGCAGGAAATGGAAAGCAATTGTGGACGAATGGGTAACTGTGAATCAGCCTGGAGAAGTTGCCTCCTCCGCACTTTTGGGAGGTAAAAGATTATTCTCTATTTGAGAGAGGAAACATTAATCATCCTATATTGCAAAGAGCGAGTGAATACAACTCTGATGATGCTATACCACAAGCTAGTTGAAAATTGTAACTTGACATTCTGGCAGCTGATGGAGACTCGCCCCAGCAGAAAGTTCCACAGAACGGTTACTCCAAGGTGAAAGAAGTGTTTCCAATATTCATTTTGGTCCTTCCTTTGTGAAAATTGATGAAACTCAGTTTTCATTTTCCGTTCTAATCCTTTGTTTTTCCCTAGGTTCCTGAATTTGGACACTCTCCAAATCCGCAAAGTGAGTTCAGGCTTTGGAATCCGACTCAGACAATTTGGTTCATTCTAACTCTATAGCAATTGTCATGATTAAATTATCTTGTCTGATACTGTTTTCTTCCTTTGGCTAAACACAGATGGAAGTTCTGGCTCGGAGAGAAACTATTCAGAGCCAGAAGCCAAGGCCAAGATGGTAGTGCGCAAAGAAACTCCATCTAAACCACATCTACGAGTTTCAGCATCTGCTTCTGCACAAAATGTAATGATCCGGTTCTCTTGCCGAATTACTCTTCCTAATGTGATGACATGTCTGGCTTCCAAGAGATGCAACCTGTGAATAAATTCATATCGAGCTGCTCAATGAGAGGCTCATATGATATCTTGATGTGGCATAGCAAGCCATTTAGGTTTGAACAAAGTAATTGCTTGTTTTAAAAGACAAGCTGCTTTAGTATGGAGAACTCATGGGCATATGGTATATGTGCTCCGTAGAAATTTTCTCTATTAATATTGGATTGTGATATTGATCATTTTATTGGAATTTACAGAGACAGAGGGAGCAGAAGGAGAGCAGCTTTGATGCTGAGAGGCTGGCTTCAGCGAGGAAAAGGCTTCAAGCGAATTATAAAGAAGCTGAAAACGGTTGGGTTTTACTTGGAGCAGTATGAGTTTTTCTGCATCGATCGTTTCTTCTTTAAGCGGACTCGGTACTGATTCGTTCTGCTTGTCTATTGTTGTATGTTCTTTGTGAAGCTAAAAAGCAAAGAACGATTCAAGTGATGGACATTCATGAGATACCAAAACCCAAGAATGCCTTCTTTGGAAAGAACAAAGCTGGTGGTTCTCAGGGGAAGCACTGGTGATATGAATGGCAGACATCACAGAAACAACAATACAAGCGAGAGAAGCTTTTTGCAGGAACTGGGAAATCTGAAACCCCTTTCTTCCTTCAAAAACTATTTTTGGGTCCTATAAATGACAACATTTTCCTCATATTTCTTCCTTATTGAGGACCGAAAAACCCAAAAACTCTGATTTAAGAAAGTATAATTTGCAGTTTGCACTGTGGCTTTCTTATGAAGTTTGTCCTGAGCCATCTGTGTAGGAGATGGGGGTTTTCCTTGAAAAGTTTGAACTCTTCCCCACAAATTTCCCAAACATTTTGCTGTTGACGGTGGCTGCTCAAGAGGGGTTCGCTGTGTTCTGAGATTGTTACTAGGCAAAGTTTCTTGGTAGACTGCCGGTCTTCTTCCCAACTTTTTCTCTGGAAAAATACTCCCCAGTTCTTGAGTCTGTTAATCGGTTGCTTTCATGGAAACAAGGTTTCAGCTCAATTTTCTTTCGATTGAAAAGGAGAAAAACTCATTTTGACTTTAGACCAAGCCGGTTACTTGCCATAGGTCCAGAAGGACTGCATGATGTCTGGGAAAAAAAGAACTGTAGAACACTGTTGTAGCTTCAATATTACGTAGCTTACACAGTTTCTGTTGTCTTCTTCCCTTATAATATATTCAGAGACATGGAAGTAAAGAGTGTATAAAGCTTAACATGTCAACTTGCAAAGCATGGTCGAGTTCTCAGCTAGCAGAGTCAGGTTTAGGAAGATCAAGATTGCATTCTTACTGATAGTTTGCTACTCTTGAAAGTTCTTTTGGGTCTGCACAACTAAATCAAGGAGTCGATTAGTGGAAATTCATTTGAGAATTGGTTAACTTATAGAATGTCTGATAACATTCACCTGTTTCTATCAGCTACTTTTGAATTATACTTATGACTTTCCTTCCAAATTTTGAAAATAAAAGACATTATTCGAATCTGCAAAATTACGAAAAAAAAAAGTCATGTTCCATTATATCTGTTAATATCTGGATAATTTGCCCAGTCTATAGATATTTCAGATTGAATTAAAAGTTAAAAAGAGTGAGTTCTGTAAAATTTGCTTGAATTGTCGCAGAAATAAATCAAGTTTGCCTATGTTAGTAAGGTTATAGGCCTTTTGTTTAGCTTGAATATTGGTAACTAACTGAACTTTGTTAACTAGCTTTGAAATTGAAATTCAAGTATTCTGTCATCAGCAGCATTAGCAAACAACATAAACTGCTAGTTGGAACTTGCAAGGATGATGAAACATTAGTAGTAATAATCAGTCTACCACCAGCCCGCTTTCCAGGAAGAACATGAAATTGATAAATTGATTTAAAATCAATGAGTCGGCCTGGCCCAGGGGCTGTCCCAAACCAAAGTAGAAAGAAGGAAGTATAGCAAACATTGAAGCTTGGTTTTTGGGTTGCCTCAAAATTTCTATGAGCACGACCAGTCGGTTCGGCCCAAGAAAACAGACGGTGAACGCTACTTTCCCTTCCCCCTTTGAAAATTAGAAGAGGGTGATTGAAGTAGACTGGCATCGACTTTCTCCGGACGTTATCATATATAAGTCTCGTATCTGTTACGAAGCGTCTTAAGTTTTATTACGCTAGCTCATTGCACATGCAAAGTGTAGAACTACACTTTAGGGGTGATGCTTAATCTAAAGAGACATGGTCTTGTCGATCATTTCAGCTTATTTGATGAATTATTATAAGTTGGGCCCAGATGACAGTGCGCTACAAATGGATGCATCACATAAAATGTTGACGACATACCTTTTTTATTTGAGAAAATATCAAAAACGTTTCTGACTTTTCACCTCTATTATGGTGTGTCCTAGACCAGATAGCTCATGCAATGAAAGTCATGAGCAGATATATGGCTAATCTAAGAATGAAGCATCGGGAAACGATAGTGACTACCAAGATACCCAAGAGGCACTTCAGATATGACACTTTGTTTCATAAAAAAATAACGTGACTTTACAACCTTTTGTCAATGTAGATCTTGGTGATGACATGGACAATTGGAAGGGCACATCAGGTTGTGATTTGTCAATGTAGATCTTGGTGACTTTACAAGGTTTTTTTTATGCCCTAGACTTTATGTGGATGACGTGTTGATTGGTGGGCATGATGCTAAGAAAATCAAGATTTTAAAAAATGAGTTGAGTAAAGCTTTTGCAATGAAGGACCTTCTCCCGGTCAAGCAAATCATTGGCATAAGAATTACTCATGACAGGCATAACAATAAACTTCGGCTATCTCAAGAGAAGTACATCAAAAATATGCTAGAAAAATTCAACATGAGCACATATAAACCGGTAAGTACTCCACTTGCAGGCCATTTTAAGTTAAGTAGTAATGAGTGTCCTACAGGTGAAAAAGAAAAGGAAGAGATTATGAATAGATAATTTGATGTATGCTATAATTTGTACAAGACTTGATATTGCTTATGCAGTTGGTGTTATGAGTAGGTTTCTCACAAATCTAGGTAAAGAGCATTAGACTGTTGTTAAATGGATTTTGAGGTATCTTAGAGGCAATTCTAGATTTTGCTTGTGTCATGGAAATGTGAAGCCTAAGTTGAGGGTCACTTGGATGTGAAGCCTAAGTTGAGGGTCACTTGGATGCAGACTACGCCGACAATGTTGATTCATGAAAATCTATATCGGGTTACATGATTAACTTTTGACACCTAATTTTTTGTCCAAAAATATTTCATCTATGTGTTTAGTATATATATATATATATATATATATATAGAAGATGTTTTACTTTTAAAAAAAAGGAAAAGATAAAAAAAGAAAACAAAAAAGTTGGCGCCAATGATCTAAATGTGACTAGCCAAGCCTAGGAGGTCAAATTGGAATTAAAATGGCAAACTGGGGCCAAAATGCAATTTCCAAAAGTTGAGGGACCAATTCGCAAATTTTGTAAAATTTCACCCAAGCCCTTAAATCATCATCTTAACCCCCAATTAAGTTGAAATTGAGCTTGGGCTAGGTCGAATCAATCAAATCGGACCAAAAGGACCAAATTTGCATTGAATTGGGTATTTTCGGTTAAGAAAATGGCTAACTTTGAGGGACTTTTTGCAAACTTGGGTGGGAAAAATTGCAAAATCCGGTCGAAATCTTAAACTACTATACATGAGCTTGCTAATTGATCAAAAATCACAGCCAAATTCATGGATTAAAGCACCTAAACCAGTTGACAAATCCCAGTCCACAAGTTGGTCTGAAGTCGGAGTTGCTGAGTAAGCAACTTGGTGGCCTCACCATATCCTCCTTAGCTGTTCAACCGGCCTGATCTTTGCACGTGATGAAAGACTGTAATGAGTAGTGCAAGTGGACGGAAATTTGCCAAGGATAAGCTGCTAAAAGCACGGGGAAGTCGTAGAAAAATCGGCACACTCAACAGCTGCAGAATTGACAAAATTGGCTAAGTTAGAGAGTGGGTGAAGTAACCCTGTTGACAGGCTTGGTAGGTGGACAAAAGGCCGACCGAAAATCCTCTAATTCAGGGGATAAGATCTACGAAGTGAGGTCTTTATAGGGAGAAAAGAGAGGAGACGAGTGGGAGAGGAGAGAGCTCACGGCCGTCCCCCAAACAGATCCTCAGAAGCAACTCCAGAAAATAGAAAACCCAGAAATTCCACATCAACCTTCAGAGAGAAAAGTGAAGTTTTCACAAACTTCCAGCCAAAATTAGCTAAAACCTTCAACTAGAGAGTGAAACGTCACTCAAAGATATTTCCATCCATAGGTTGTACGTCCCAAATGGAGTTCGTTAAGGTCTCCTAAAGCCCCCCGAAAAACACCTTCCTGGCGGGCCAAGAAACACTCCGAATTTTTTCTAAGTGTTGAGCCCGGTTGGTCACGAGTGAGGGAAAGCGAGTGTCTTTGAGCAAGTTTAGAGACAAATGAGGAAATCCATGACTTACAAGACAAACTATAATACATATAGTTTGGTTTTGTTTGGATTTGGCCAACAAAAGAGGTTCTGAAGCTTGATATTGGAGGTCAATGAAAACCTTCGTTATCAGTTCTTTCTTTGCAGATCTTGTTTTCCAATTGAAGAAGCCAACTTTCATGTGCCTCCCGAGGATAAGTTCTTGGTTTCCTCAGCCAAGAACCACTTGCAAACGAAACTAGTAAGCAAGGTAAGTATCCTAAATGTATTTTTGTTCGAGTTTGAACATATTTTAATAGTGAAAAATCAAGAGGAAAACCAGCCTGGAAAACTGATTTCTGAGGCTGGAATTTTTCTCTCGTGTTGAAATATCTTCAAGAGTTTTGCATGTGTGCTTATTGGAGAGGTCGTTTTGATGCGTTCGTTTGGTCATTCTCTGTGATGCTTGTTATATTTGAAAGCTCATGTTACCTACTTTCACTCGGATTAAGTAATGTTTCCTTTAGATCTTGCATGTGATAAGTGTCGGGGCTTGAATATGGGCATGCAACCTGTTTGTTTGACTTGGGTTCAAACCCAGATTTGTAAAATCAGTTCAGACTTGCATAATTGAGACCGATTTCAACCTAGTTCTTGTGTGTTTTAAGTTATTATTTCTATCTGATCTTGCTCCCTGCATGTGGTAGTATAATCTTGATACTTTAGTTCCACATAAGATTGCTCATGCGTTGAGATTGAAGGCTGCAAACATGGCCCGAGGAAGCTGGTTTGGGATGATTTGATGCACGCCAAGTGTTCGACGAAATGCGCAAACCAAGTTTCGATCTTGAAACAGTCAATTTGAGCTTGGTTCTTGTTATATTCATGTACTGGGCAGTCCCATATTAGTGTAAATCGGCATATATCGGTTTAGGGAATCAATTTTAAATAAAAATTAAAAAAATAAAAAAATATGAAAATTTCAAAAAAATTACAAAAATGATGGATGATATCAAATTATGATAGAAATGAAATCTAGGAAATTTTCCTAATTTTTAAAGGTCATTTTCTTAATTTAATGATATTTTGGTATTTTATAACCATTTTTGTAAATAATCTATTTTGCATAGTTTAAAATTATTTAGAGTAATTTCATGCATCTAGAGTAATTTCATGCATATTTAAATTCCCATTTTGCTCACGGGGGTCCTGTCACGGGGCGTGATAACAAGACCATGTAATATTATTTGCCCGACTTGTATCGGGTTTTCCTTTTCTGCATTTATTTTCAAGTTATTTCAATTTCTTGGATGTTTACTTATGCACCGCTTTTCATTAATTTGAGTGTGAATTTCTCTTCTAAATTATGTTAGGATTAGTCTAGACATTAAGGAAAACAAACCTACAAAAACATTTGCATGGACGCTTAGTGATTTTATAAGGATTATAATTGGTAATCAAGATTGTGTGGCCATTTAGATGAATAACTTTCCAAGTTAGTGGTACCGCAAGGGCGCTAATAGAAACATTGGCGTAAACAAGTCCCCGTTGAAATCTCTGGTTGCGTAGGAATCGAGACAACACTCCCGTGCCTCGATTGGTTTCTAGCCGACCCCAATAGGTTAGTGGCGACTCCTAGAAATATTTAGGTTGTTAAGAACTAAAAAACAAAATCCAACGTCGCGCGAGGTATGGGCTTGGGAGAGCCCGCGCCTAATATAGGACCATTGGTCCGCCTCTTTAGGCAAATACCCCTAAACCGTTCTTTCTTTCCCCCGGACGGAAAAAAAGAGGTCGTGACAATTACCTTTGCGGAGAAAGCTATTTCATGGCAATCAAGATTGCAAAATTGTGTTGCCTTGTCTAATTGAAGAGGAGTACATTGCTATCACCGAAAGAGATAAGGAACTCTTGTGATGTAGGAATTCATGTTAGAGTTGGGCTTAAAGTAAGAAAATTTGTCATGCATTATCATAGCATGAGTGCTATTTATCTTAGCAAAAATCTAGTGTTGCATTCAAGATCGAACCATGTTGATGTGAAGTATCATTGGATCCGAGAGAAATTAGAAGAGAAGTTCTTCCTACTCGAGAAAGTCCACACCAACAATAATGGATCCAATATGATAACCAAAGCCTTGCCCATAATGAAACTTGACTATTGTAAGAGGAAAGTGGGCATGATGAATCTTCCCACATGAGGCGGAGAGGGAAATTTGTTGGCACGGTTTCCCTCTAGTGGGGCCTAGCTGACATTAAATAAAAGAAAAATAAAGAGTCAAAAAGTCAAAACTGAATGAGAGAGAGAGAAGGCTTCCTGCAAGTGAGTGTGCCCAAAAGAGAGAGAGAGAGATTTCACCAAGAAGAACATGAAGAAGAGGGGAAAGAGGGTTGCAAATTTGTGGTCCCAATTCGAAGGCCAAACGTAAACGAAATTAGCTCAAATTTGAAGATGTTGTTCATGATATTGGGGGCTGTGAGTTGATTGATTTAAGTTTGATTACACTAACTCATTGCACATGCAAAGTGTTTAACTACACGTTTTGTGGGTGATGCTTAGATGTGGTCTTATTGATCATTTTAGCTTATTTGATCAGTTAATATAAATTGGGCCTGTATGACAGTGTGCCACAAATGAATGCATCACATAAAATTTTGATGCCATGCCTTTTTTATTCAAGAAAATATCAAAAAACGTATTTCACTTTCCACCTCTATTATGGTGTGTCCTAGACAAGACGTAGCTCATGCAATGAAAGTTATGAGTGGATATATGGTTGATCCAAGAATGAAATATCAGGATCCAATATTGGCTACTAAGATGCTTGAGAGGCACTTTAGATATGGCATTTTGTTTTCATAAAAAAACAACGTGACTTTACAAGAATTCGTCAATTTGTAGATCTTGGTGCTTAGTCCTCATTAAGGAGTTTTTCTCGAGGGGTTTGGCATTCATTTATATATTAAAGTGCTAGAGCACTTTGGGCCCATTAATTTCATCAGACCCGCTTGAGTTGTTGAGAATTGGAAATTGCGACATCTTTTTTCACTCAAAATTCCAGCAAAAACGTCAATTTTTGGGTCAAATTCGCAGATTGACTAAATGTCTTATGTTGACCCTTCGTTAATTTAGTCCAATTTGTATTCTAGCTCTGTACAAGACACTGTTGGATAAAAATTCAAATAGGATAAAGTCTATGCTTGCAAAGGGTGTCAACAGTTCGATTCACTTTGAGTTTTAAAATCCGAATCGAACTGAACTATTTGGGTGTGTATTAACTTTGAACCAAATTGCAGCACTTGGTTCAGTTTTTCAGTTTTCATTTCTATAATATTAAGAAGAGGTTTAATGAAAAATGAGAGATTGTGTAAATTGTAATATTAAGAAGATGGGCGATTTTCAGTCTGGTTTAGTTAAATGGTTATTTTATTATTATCCAATTTTTTTTTTTTAACCAAACCGAAAATATATGGAAATTTGATTTAGTTTGATTTGATTCTAATACACCTGAATTGCTTGCGCATTTGCTTTCGTAATGGCATATCAAGTTATGTCACCAGAAGGAATTTGAAAGGGAACATTCTGTTTTAATGGTGTATTTTACATCTAGAAGCAAAAACACGTGCATTTAGACCTTTCACGCCCATAGTTTAGCAAAATTCTAGACGTGGAAAAATCGAACTGCAACTGTGATATTCATTTACTCACGTTTCAATAGCATACGTAAGGAGGTAGGGATCTATCAAAAGGACAACAAACCTTCTCGCAAGATAAAAAGGGACCATGGTATAAGTGACTCCTCATCCCAATTCAGAACAACAACACGCGACGACCGATCAATATATGGAGGAGGTGGTGATAGTGGGCGCTGGCATCGCAGGGGTGGCGACGGCGGTTGCCCTCAGGAAGGTCGGCATCCGAGCGCTCGTCCTTGAGAGATCGAAGGAGCTGCGAGTGACCGGTGCAGCTCTCGGTCTCCAGCCAAATGCATGGCTCGCACTCGACGCGCTCGGGGTTTCGGGCAAGCTCGCACCCCTCTATGATCCTATGCACAAGTAAACGTCCTTGTTTGCTCTTTATACATGAACACCAACGTCTGATTACTGTGGAACTACTGATTTTTTGGTACTTGTCTATTAGGGGATACGTGACTGATGTCCAGACTAGATCGATTCAAGAAGTGCATTATGCTGCAAATAACCGGTAAATCTCAAGTTCATCTCATGTTTTCTACCTTCCTTTTCATCATCACTTGTTTCCTTAGTTTACTGGTTTAATGTTTTAGATCAATCAATTTCTTGTAATCCTCTACTAATTATATTTCATTCGCTCAAAATGATACAAATGATTGTCAGAATTATACCATCAATAGGACAAATAACTCCTATTTTCACAGCTCAATTTTTAAGAAGATCACCACTTAATCAAGTTTGATGGTTAAAACTATTTTTGTCAGATAAAAGTGGATAATCTTATTCAAAAAATTTCATGCAGTGTTTTTCATATGCTAATCAGAGGTGTTAACAGTTCAGTTTGGATGTGCATTAACTTTAAACCGAATCATTAATTGAACTAAACCGAACCGTATATAACCCGAACCAAAGACTCGGTTTGGTTTGGCTCAATTCGGTTTTCGATCTTGTTTTTTTTTTTTTTTTTGTAATATTAAGAAGAGGTTTAATGACAAAAGAGAGATTACCGTAAATTATAATATTAAAAAGAAGGGCTATTTTCAGTTTGGTTCGGTCAACCAAGCTGGAATAAAAAAATGGTTATTTTTTTTCATAATCCGAACTAAAACCGGAATCGAACCGAGGTTGCATGAAAATTTTAGTTTCATTCGGTTTCAGTTTCGGTTGGATTCTTATACATATTGTTAATGATAGAGAACCATGCCTTATGCATTAAGCAGAAATGGAGGCCTAACAAGGTCGGTTCACCGAAAGGTCTTGTTGGAAGTTCTGGCAGATGAGCTTCCTCCAAATAGCATTCGATTCTCTTCCAAGATAACTTCCATCAAAACCCAAGTAGAACAAGGCTCTTCATTTTGTATTGTCACGCTCGATGATGGGACCATCATAAAGGCTAAGGTAAGGTCTCTGTAGTTCTCGACTACCCTTTTTTGAATCCAAATAAGTTTCGGTAACTTACCAACTTTAATTCATTGGAACTGCGATGATTTGTACATGTAGGTTGTCGTGGGATGCGATGGCGTGCACTCTATCGTGGCCAATTGGCTAGGACTTCGCTCACCGGCCTATTCGGACCGATCGGCAGTGCGTGGGTTGTCCGTGTTCCCGGAGGGCCACGGGTTAGACGACGACCACAAGTTTCAACAATTTGTGGATGTGGGCAGGAGGGGAGGGTTTGTTACTCTCAACGATAAAGAACTGTACTGGTTCTTCCTGGGGAAGTCTCCTGCTAAAGGTATCATCAGATCTAGTTTTCACATTTTATCTTCCCTTTGTTTTGATTTTTTTTTTTTTTAATGATATCGAGTGACTCACTTTTTCTTGATATCCCACATAAAAAGTAACTAGATTGCTTTTAGTTGGGTAACGAAAAAGAAATAATTATAAAGAATTCATTTTTCAATTGGGGCAAATGTATATGATAAACATTGACTGATTAAAGCCGACTCTTTACAAATATATTTCAATCAATATCTGCGAATTTGCCTTTTTTTTTTTTTCCAGATTCTTAATATTCGCTGGCGTTCGGTGCACCTTTGATAATAGCTTGCTAATCATCTTTGATCTTTTAACGTTTCAATTCATCAAGGTATGGAGAATGGAGTAAATCCAGAAACGATACAAAGGGAAGTGAGCGAAAATTTGGCAAAGGACTTCCCACCTGTGTACCACGATGTGGTCAAGCACTCCGATCTTTCGAGCTTGACATGGGCCCCCCTGATGTTCCGCTATCCTTGGGACGTCCTATTCGGAAACCTAGCCAAATCAAACGTCACGGTGGCTGGAGACGCCATGCACCCAATGACCCCAGACTTGGGCCAGGGCGGATGTTCGGCGCTAGAGGATGCGGTAGTGTTGGGTCAGCACCTTGGTGACTTGATTTGCAAGCACGGCAAACTCATGACCCGACATATCGGATTTGCAATAGAGAGGTATGCAAAGGAGAGGAGACTGAGGGCGACGATGTTGATAACAGCGTCGTACTTCTCAGGTTATGTGCAACAGGATGGGTCCAGTGGATTGATGAAGTTCCTGAGAGATGTTCTATTCTATAGGCTCCTCTTGTCTAGAGTAGTGAATAGCATTTCACAATATGATTGTGGGAAGCTTCCTAGTGTCTCCTCTTTGCCTTCGTAGGGATCCCAAAGCTCCACCTAATTACCGCGTTGCGAATGGTTAATGGTCCTTTATTTTGATTTTGATAGATGTGTTGGAGATATTAGGATAGTTACTTGATTCTCTATATCTCTCAGGATTATGCATATATCTTAATTGATTATGCATATTCTTTGACTGATTATATTTTTGATATTTGTTTATCTTATTATTTTGAATAGTCATCCAATAAAGTCTATAAATAGACCAATGTGCTATTTATCAACATATCGAAATATATAAAATTCCATCCTCCTTTCTTTCGTGATCTTATTCTTACTCTGCTCTAATATAATGTGAGATTTAGTGAGATTGCTGCTAATTATTCTAAAAGTTGAAGCTATTAAATGGAGACTGGATATTATAATACTCCCTCTTACATGTAAGGTAGGCTTGACTTTGGCCTAAGCCTAGGTGTGGAAATATATAATTGGACCGGCAAATGAGGGCTATTAGAGTATCTCCTAAGGAAATATACTAAATTTATTAAGACTTATTTACAAATTAGTTTATCAAGCAATGTGCCTAATTAGCATTGATTCTCGAGCATTGATTGTTTAAAGGGTCAATCATAGTCTGGCATATCATTTAGTAAACTAATTATGTAAACTAGTACTGTTAGGTGTAGCATTAATTACTCTTTTCTAGTTGAGTAAGCATACCTAAGGGTTGCCATTGGGCCATGCCGGCCTGGCTTTTGTTTGAAATTAAAAGAAACTTCTTTTTCTAAGAAAATTGAAAAATAAATCGAAGTTCAAATATTATTTTGAGACTTCATGCTTGATCTCATCAAAATTTGAGATACCCATATCAAACAAAGAGAGCCCATAAAGTTTGGAAAATTAGGTATAAATTTTATCGGTTAACAATACTAGATGAAGAACAGATCTAGGACAACCTGAAGCACAAAGGTATATGAGTTTCTCTAATATAAAGCTTTAAGACACTTGAGAGCTAACTTGATATTTATATCCTTGACAGACGCTTTAATTTTGAGTTTTCAAAACGCAAGAGAATTTTGTTCAAGTGGTGAACTTATGAGTCTTGTATCCAATAGAAGAAGGCCATGCTAAGTGGTCTTGCAAATGAAATTTTAATGGATAATATTTATCGTATGTTGTTTGAATTTCTACTGCATTTATGTTTAGGGCTCCACCTTCATTAGGAAGAAATGATCTTAACTCATTGTTGAATATGTTAAAATATTAATTATAAATCATGCATTTATTTAAAGGTTAAAATTGATAGAACAGTTAACAATAATTTTACAAAATCTTAGAATAACATCTTGAAAGTGATATGTCTATTCTCCGAGAGATTTTTCATGAATACTTAATACTTGCCCGAGTTTCCTAAGGTCAAATGGTGGTACCCGTCCCATTCTGGACCATTTTGCCTTATGCTATCTTAATAATTCGATAAGTACAAAAACATGAGTCATTCGAAAACGAGGGCGGCACAGAAAATTCGGACAATATTGGGTGAGGCTGACTGATCAATAGAGCATGTTGGGTGTTGTCTCTCTTGCTTTTCAACCATGTGGTGTGCTCCAGACGAGCAATTATTTGAATAAAATCAATCACCTTCTTGCTTCCTTTTATATATTATTTTTTCCTTTCCACTTTCTTCTTTGTTTATTCCTTATCTCTATTTCTAGCTGACAACTTTTTTGTTTGTTCCATTCAGCTTTCCCATCAATGCTTATAAAAAATTTCAGTAGCTATGAAAATATAATATATGAGTTTATGTGTGAGGTCCATATTCTATTCGAGATTCAAGTGTTCCAATTTACGAAAAAAAAATCATAATGCAAGACTTGAAAATTTTTTAACTAATCAAAATGTAAAAGTGAAAATCGAGCAGAAATTTGAGTAAAAAGAAATCTCTACCAATATGCTTTTGTCTCCTAAATTTAAGGGAAAATTATAAATAAGAACCTATAATACCATCATTTTCTCAAATAAGGGCACAAAATGAATTTTGTATCAAATAAGGGCTTGAAGTGGCTATATGATTGTTTCAAATAAATGCATGAAGTAACCGTGGTTGTTTCAAATAGGAGCAAGACCTTGCCAGTTGCTGACCAACTAAATATTCTGATTGATCAAAGAACTATTTTGTCCATATACAATTTAAATTTTAAATTACTTTTTATTTTCTTTTATTTTCTTTTCCTTTCTAACGAGGGCTTGGCCACCCTCGTCGGCCACTAGTAAGGGCCGGGAAGCCCTCGTCGATCGTAGGCAATGCCACCCTTGCCAAATTTGGTGAGGTTCGGTTTCACTTGGGGCTAGTGAGGGCTTGCTAGCCCTTGGTGAGGGTTGGCCTTACTTGGGGCCGGCAAGGGAGGCCTCCCCCAGGTGAGGTCGCCTCACCGACCGCTAGCGAGGCCACCTCGCCCAGATCTGGTGAGGATTGACCTCACTGATGGCCATGAGGATGGCCTCCCCTAAGGTGAGGGTCACTTTGCCCAGGCGAGACGTTCCTTTTCGGCTACTAGTGAGGCCACCCTCGCCCAGATCTAGCGAAGGTTGGCATCGCGACCTCCCCTAGGGCAAGGCCGTCCCTTGGCTGTGGCCAGCGAGGGCCACTGACGAGGGTGGCCCTTACTAGATCAAGCCAAGGCGACCTTGCCTAGCCCTCTCCAAGCATCGCCAGTGGTAAGAAGAAGAAAGAAAAAATAAAAAAAGGAAAAATATTAAAGAAAAAAGGAAAAAAAGAAAGAAAAAGGAGAAATTTTTTTTAAAAAAGGTAAATGACGAAAATGTTCTTGACCAATTAGAAAGTTAGGACCTTATTTGAAATAAGATCTACTCCAAGCTCTTATTTAAAAAAAAAAAATGAAGGCACTTTATGTCATTATTTAAAATTTTCCCCAAATTTAATAACAAAGACAGGTTTTTTACCCACCTGTAGGTAGCCGTGATGGTTGGGCTTTACTACCTCATCACCGAGGGAATGAGTTCGAATCTCGGATGCTCACGACTTAAGTGGCGGTCCCAGGGGTGGTTTACTGGCTAGCCCCCCGAGGGTTTATGTCTAAATAGCGGCTTGCGGCGAGGCCCCACTGGTGCTACCGAGCATCGGAGGGTCGTGTGATCCCCAAAGGGTGATCTCCGGTCCCTCGGTCTAAAAAAAAAAAAAAAAAGACAGGTTTTTTTTGTTAATGTGTAAAGAGCAAATTCAAGGACCTTACTTGGCAAAATAAAATGCAAAGTGGTAAGCACAGGAGCCTATATTTTTTCAGCTTGGGCTTTAATTATAAGCATCTTTACATTTGTTTGTGCAAAATAATTTTATTCATTTGAACTTAGATAAATAAAATTTAACTATAAGAGTCTCTTCAAGCCTTAATAGCATAATCTCGAGGAAGACGGTGGGGTTTCGGATTACAAGAAAGCTGCAAAAGAATTTTATGATTACAATTTTATGACCCAAGCTTTTCAGCAATTTTAGTGTCAATTCCATAGGTCAGCGTGCACACATGTTAAAGTTTGAAAAAACTAAAGGTAGCTATTTTAGATTTCATATAAGTTCCACCTGAAACCTGAAACTTATCAATTAGAACAAATTTATTATTTTTTAGAATTTGAAACTTACCATGCATACTTTAAAACTTGGAATCTACCCTATTACAGTTTCTAAGGTTAGTTTCAGGTCTACTCGAGCTCCACTTGTACTATTAGTTTAATGATTGTAGTAAATTATCATCTTTAATGATCTTCATTTGCTGTTATAATTCACTGACCATAACTTATAGTTAGACATACGAAAAATATGAAACATTAATAATGTAATAGTCTTAATCATAAAATGGAAACTCAAACTAGTGTTTCAGAATATATATTCATCATCAAATGCCATGGAATTTAATTAAGCGAAGCTATAGATCAAGAAAAACATAAAAAAAATATTCTAGGTTTTAAGTTATACGTTCCAAGTTCAATTAACCTAGAACTTGAAACCTACCAATCGAAATAAGTTTCCTAATTTTTTTTTTTTTTAACCTGGAACCTACCATATATACTTTGGAACCTATCCATAGGTTCCTACTAGTCCGATTCTCAGGTTTTAAGTTCTACTTTGAAACCATGTTCATCCGAAAGGAAACTATATAAATGAATAGACCTTTTTTATTTTATAGGTTGCAAGGTTTCGCATGATCCATTGTAGTATATTGAAGAATTATATCACACAAATATCTAAGTTTTTCTTCTTATATATATATTAATTTATTTAAATGTTAAAGCATACCATCATCTAATAATTTAAGTTTTTTAAACAATTGACAATGATCTTTCACATTGTATCACTGCAGGTCATGAATCCAAAATTTTCTAAACCTCAATGTGCTGTAGTGATTTTATCTTTTCTTGTTTTAGTTTTAAAACAAAGCTTAATCTATGTATAACGGAGAGTATTAGCATATTTACATATTAAAGAATATATTTATTTAACAGTTTAAGTGTTTAGAGCAATTGACAGTGATAAAATAATTTGAAAATCCATGTCAGACATAAAAAGGCATTAGTCATGGGGTGGGTCTAAAGCAAAATAATTCAAGCTCCCAATTTGGAAAGAACGAAAATACCACGAAAGAAAAGCTAAGGACTTGTTTCGTCCTCAAAAGTGATTAAGGTTTTGAACACTTATAAATTAATAGAAAGACGTATAAACTTTGATGACAACACAACTAATAAATTTGCAAAATTATAAAACTATTGAAAATTTTTATTTCTAAAAAAACTGAAATTAGAAAACTTATTTATTCACTTAAAATAAAATTGCTAATATTCTAGCCAATGGAGCGGCCTAGGTTTTGCTCCTTTTTGAAGACGTGTTGCGTCAATCATTGCCCTCCCTTTCTTGCTACTGTTCTATCTTCAAATAATTTAGTTTCCATGAATGGTGGAGTGGATAACCCATCGTCTCCGGACCCGTGCAGTCAGATGTGGAAGATGTGGGATCGACGAACGAGTCCGACTAGTAGTCATAGGACTGTTCCTCTTTTTGGTGGACCGATCCCTATTGTGCAGACTGACCCTTTTTGATGCACATAGACTCTGACCCATTTTTGGATGTATGTAAACTTTGGACGATTATATATGAAAGTATGTTTGTATTTGAATGATTTGGTTTCTTGCTTTCCTATCCCATAAATTTTGTGAGGGGTTTCTTATTACGTTCCACATGTGCATAATAAATGAATAGGGTCGGCGACATTACCTGGGAATGTCGCATTTACATGACCATGGCTGGTTGTTCACGTGTCTCGGGGTTCGGGGCGTGACAACCCCGTTTAAGTGGTATCAGAGCATGGTTTGTATCTGGAGTGATAAGGAGCGAGGGAGTCATGGGATAGTTGGTAGGAAAGGCCTTTAAATTATTGATGCATGTGGTTGTTAGCTGGTTGTTAACTTATTGGTGAGGTCACTCAGATTCTAATGTGGTATTGGAATTGGAAAGCAGGCATTTGTATTGAGCCTATAGCATGAGTGACCCAGTGCCGAGAGCTGCTAGGAAGAGAGTAAGAGACCTTGTGTTTCGGGGTGGGCCGTCGACAAGAGTCAGTGCCCGAGTTGCCCTGGAGAGAGCGCAGGCTGAGGCCAGCGCGAGTGGTGTAGCATCGCCTCCTGGGGATGCTGGGGTAGTAGCCCCTGAGGATCCGAGATTTCTTGGGATCATGAGGATGCTTGAGATGATTGGTGACAGAATGGATCAGCAGGCCGTCGCTTCAGCCGCCGTTACCGCCGCCGCCACCAATGCTGCTAACGCTACCAATCTTTCTGCGTCGCGCAGCTTGCCGCCCCCGCCGCCGCACAGCTTGTCGAACCCGAGGTAGCACATGTGGAAGTTTCACCTAGGAACGTGGCCGCTGGGAGGCCTATGCATAAGTTGGTGGAGCAGTTCCTGAAATTGAATCCACCGAAGTTCACAGGAGCAGGAGATCCCGAGGCTACATCACTATGGATTTAGGAGCTAGAGAATGCCTTTGACTTTCTGATGTGCACCGAGACAGAGAAGGTTGTTCTGGTAGCCTATCAGTTGAAGGGAGTCGCAGGTACATGGTGGAAGACTACTAAAGGGATAGCGTTACCTGAAGGCGTAGTTCCAGAGTGGAATGCCTTTCTCGAGGTCTTCAACGAGAAGTACTTTTCTAAATGTGCTAGAAAGGTGAAGATGGAGGAGTTTCAGCGCCTTCGCCAAGGTACGATGTCGGTCGATCAGTATGAAGCGAAGTTCGCTGAACTGTTGCAGTATGCCCCTGATCTAGTCCAGAGACCGTCAGACCGAGCTCGAAGGTTTAGAAATGGGCTCCGACCGAATGTGAAGAGCTTGGTGGTGCCACTAGATCTGAAGGAGTATAATGCCATTTATAGACGGGCCCAGTTGATTGAGAAAGACTAAGGTGAGAGAGCCGTTGCATCTAGGTTGTGGTTTAGTTCGAACAGGGAAGGTAATCGGTTTGGGAAGTGGCTGATGTCCGGAGGAAGGTATCCTGTTCCACTCAATAGGAA
The DNA here is from genome assembly GCA_017140595.1 of Eucalyptus curtisii. NCBI lineage: Eukaryota > Viridiplantae > Streptophyta > Magnoliopsida > Myrtales > Myrtaceae > Eucalyptus > Eucalyptus curtisii. Next base: position 3,356,676 of record CM029502.1, read on the forward strand.
GGATGGGATAGGAAAGCCATCGCCGAGCTTTAATGGAGTGTGTCGTTCGTGTGGAAGATGACATGGCTCAGCCCCATGTCCCTTTAGGACAGGTGCCCACTATGAGTGTGGTTAGTAGGGTCACATGGCTAGGAATTGTCCCAGGAGACAGATGGGACAGCGTCAGTTGCCACCGCCGCCACCATTGGGTCAGAACAGAGGGATCGCGCCGCAGATCATGTCGCAGGGTGGAATGGTTAGACCTCCAGCTCAGGGAAGGATGTATGCGATCACCAGAGGACAGGCGGAGGATGCACCTAATGTGATCACAGGTATGGTCTCGTTGAACGACCAACCTGCTTATGCTTTATTTGATCCTGGTGCTACGCATTTGTTTATAGCTAAAAGATATGTTAAGTTGGTAAAATTGATTCCTGAGTTGTTGGAGTCAGTGGTTAGTATATCTATGCCGTCGAAAGATAAGGTGTTAGCTTCAGTGGGGTGTCTTGGTTGCAAGTTAATGATTGGTAAGCGAGAGAGGAGGATAGACTTGATAGTCCTAGCCATGTATGATTTTGATGTGATAATTGGCATGGACTGGCTCACCAAGCAACGAGCTAAGATGGACTGTTATCGCAAGGTGATTCAGTTTAACCCGTTAGAGGGTGAGAGCTTCGAGTTTATTGGGAGTCGAGGAGGACTCTTGATTTCTCTAATCTCGTCACTCGAGGCAACTCGCTTGCTAGACAAGGGTTGCCACGGTTACCTGGCAACTGTCGTGGATACGACAGTGGAGGAGTTGAAGATAGAAGACATCGTAGTGGTACAAGAGTTCCCAGACGTGTTCCCGAAAGAATTACCATGTTTGCCGCCAGAGAGAGAAATAGAGTTCATGATTGAGTTAGCCCCTGGGACCGAGCCAATCTCTAAGGCTCCTTACCGGATGGCCTTGTCAGAACTTAAGGAACTAAAGGTGCAGATGCAGGAGTTGTTGGATAAAGGATTTATTCGTCCTAGTGCATCCCCTTGGGGAGCACCAGTTTTGTTCGTGAAGAAGAAGGATGATTCTTTATGCTTGTGCATCGACTATCGACAACTCAATCAGGTGACAATCAAGAACAAGTATCTGTTGCCGAGGATCGATGACTTGTTTGATCAACTACAGGGAGCATCGATATTTTCTAAGATCGACCTGAGGACAGGGTATCATCAGTTAAGGATCAGGAAGGAAGACATACCAAAGTTGGCGTTTCGCACTCGATATAATCATTATGAATTCACTGTGATGCCGTTTGGGTTGACGAACGCCCCGGCTGCTTTCATGGATCTGATGAACCGTGTGTTCAGGAAGTACTTGGACCGGTTCGTAATTGTTTTCATCGAAAACATCCTAGTATACTCGAGGAGTATTGAGGATCATGAAAAGCACCTAAGGATAGTGCTTCAGACTTTGAGAGATCATGAGCTGTACGCCAAGTTTAGTAAGTGCGAGTTTTGGCTAACTCATGTGGCCTTCCTAGGTCATGTCATCTATGGAGAAGGAATCTCAGTGGACCCAGCCAGCAGTGACCAACTGGCCGATACCGACTACAGTGACAAAGATCAGAAGTTTTCTGGGTTTAGCAGGGTATTATAGACGGTTTGTGGAAAGGTTTTTAGTGTTAGCATCACCGATGACAAGACTGCTGAAGAAGGAAGAAAATTTTGTGTGGTCAGATAAGTGCGAAAGTAGTTTCCAAGAGCTTAAGCAGAAGCTAACTACTGCACTTGTGCTCACTATTCCATTTAGTCCGGGAAGATTTGAGATCTACAGTGATGCGTCGTTTAAGGGACTGGGTTGCGTATTGATGCAGCATGGTGGGGTCGTTGCATATGCGTCCCGTCAGTAGAGACCTCATGAGTTAAATTATCCGACACATGATTTAGAATTCGCAGCGATCATCTTTGCCCTGAAGATTTGGAGGCATTATCTGTGTGGAGAAAGATTCCAGATCTTCACTGATCACCAGAGTCTCAAGTACTTATTCTCTCAGAAGGAGTTGAATATGAGACAGCGTCGATGGATGGAACTCCTGAAGGACTATGACTATGAGATTTTGTATCACCCCGGAAAGGCGAACAAGGTTGCCGATGCACTGAGTAGGAAGTCTTCAGTTGCACAGATGGTACTCAAGGAATGGAGTCTACTCGAGAGAGCACGAGATTCGGGTTTCAAATTTGAGGTAGGCCACCTTTCGAATCTTATGGCCACCCTTAGAATTTAGCCGGAAGTGCATGTCAGAATTAGAACGCTTCAGCAGACAGATCCGGATGTTTAGACAATCTTGCAAGAGGATACAGAGAAAAGGAAAGTTGACTTTCAGATTTCTGAGGAAGGAACATTGAGGTTCCGAGGACGATTGGTTGTACCTGACGATGTGGAGCTTAGAGAAGAGATTTTATTAGAAGCGTATCGTAGCAGTTATAGCATTCATCCTGGTAGTACCAAGATGTATCAGAATCTACATCAACACTATTGGTGGTGTGGCATGAAGGCAGACATCGCCAAGCATGTCACCAGGTGTTTGACATATCAGCAGGTCAAGGCTCAGCATTGTAAACCGGGATGACTTCTGCAACCTCTCGAGATCCCAGAGTGGAAATGGGAGCACATCACGATGGATTTCGTGACTGGACTACCGAGGAGTCAGAGAGGAAATGATTCGATTTGGGTAGTGGTCGATAGACTAACAAAGTCGACTCACTTCATGGCAGTGTGAAAGAACCTGAGTTTGGATAGACATGTAGATTTGTACGTGCGTCAGATAGTTCGTATGCATGGAGTGCCGGTCACGATTACTTCAAACGGAGATCCGAGGTTCACCGCTGCTTTTTGGAAGAGCTTGCAATCCACTCTAAGAACGAAGCTGCAGTATAGTACGGCATATCATCCACAAACGGATGGCCAGTCGGAGAGGACTATTCAAACCCTCGAAGACATGCTGCGAGCTTGCGTGTTGGACTTCAAAGGAAGTTGGGAAGAACAACTTCATCTGGTCGAGTTTGCCTATAACAACAGCTACCAACAGAGTATTCAGATGGCTCCTTTTGAAGCGTTGTATGGAAGAGCTTGCAGAACGCCAGTGTGTTGGGATGAAGTCGGGGAGAGAAAGATCACAGGTCCAGAGTTGGTTCGGCAGTCAGTGGAGGCAGTTGTAGTTATCAAAAACAGATTAAAGACCGCTCAGAGCCTCCAGAAGAGTTATGCATATAAGCGTTGCAGGCCATTGGAGTTCCAAGTTGGCGATCACGTCTTCCTGAAGGTGTCACCAATGAGGGGTATTTCACGCTTTAGCAGAAAGGGGAAATTGAGTCCGAGGTACGTAGGTCCCTTTGAGATTTTGGAAAGAATAGGGGCTCTAGCGTATTGTCTTGCACTACCGATGAGGCTGGCACAAGTGCATGACGTCTTTCACGTGTCGATGTTAAGGAAGTATGAGCCTGATCCGACACACGTTCTAAATTTTGAAGAATTAGACGTGGACAACATGGTGTCGTACATGGAAAGCCCGGTTCAGATCGTGGATTGCAAGGAGCAGGTTCTACGCACCAAGACCATCTCATTGGTCAAAGTGGTCTGGCAACACCACAGCACTGAAGGAGCAACTTGGGAAACTGAAGAATCGATGAGACAGTTGTACCCCCACCACTTTGCTTAAGATTTATAATGGTTTAAATTTTGAGAACGAAATTTTTATAAGAGGGAAAGAGTTGTGGCATCCCGATTTTCCAATTCTATTTTCAGTGAATTTAGATGGGCATTTCATCTTTGCACATATAGTTCATTTCCATGAGTTGGCCACTCATGTGAAAATTAGTCTATCAGGTGAAGCCGTTAAGAAATTCTAATGCATCGGACTCAAGAATTTGACCAGGAAATGACCTCTCGATCGAGCTAATCTGCAAGGGTCATTACGGCACAATTAAAAATTGATTAGAGACTAGAGATAGGTCGACTCGACAGAGGCATGTGATCGAGTGTGGGTGATTCCACTAGATCGCACTATTCTTGTCGATCGGCACTAGATTAGTTTTTCTGTCAATTGGGTGCCCTGTGTCCGTATTTGAAACCTTGAGATGGCCATGACAACCGAGATTCACCAATGTGTCAGAGATGTACATCGTGGCTTGAAAATAATCAACCACAGGTCAAATGCATGAAAATTTCTAAAAGCTACCCGGTAAGGTTAGGACACGCTAGTATCGTGCCAGAGTGAAATTAACCATGAAATTATAACTGAATTAAGAAATTGGAAGTCATGTGGTGTCACACATCTTATGAAGAACATGGATTAATTTTATGGACTCCAATTGGACTCAATTGGAAGAGAATTAAATGGAATTGAAGAAATTATGGTACAAGATTTCATGCCACGGCGGAAAAGGAAATTTGACCTATTGAATATTGTTGTGGGAGAAATTGAGATAGTGGATCATGACATCATCCAATGTCATGGTTGGAGGCCTAAGGGAAAGAGATCTTGACACATGGAGGGTGGGGATTTGCTCTTGGAAATGTGGGATGTCACCTCCCCCCATCCCCATCATCTTCTCCATGGCTTCTTGGAAATTTGGAAGGAGGAAAAGGAAAAAAACAGCAACTGACCGGAGCCCCTTCGCCCGCACGCACGCATGCCAGCCGGAGCTCTTCGCCGTTCGCCGTTCATCGCCGGAGCCGGAGTCGTCGCAGCCGCCGTTAGTCCGCGTGCGCACGCCTCGCTGGCCAGCTGTCGCGCTGCCTCCGCCGAGCCTCCATCTCCTTCGTCCGTCGCTGCTCATGGACGCTAGCCACCGCCGGAGTCTCCTTCGCCGTCACCATCGCCGTCCGGTACCGCCTCGAGCCGTAGCCGTTGCCTGCCGGTCTTCCTCCGTCCGAACGACCGCTGTGCGCCCTCCGTCCGGCCAAGCACAGTAGCCACGAACCAGCTCACCCCCGAACCTTCAAGGCCCGTTTCCGAGCTCTTCCGGTCCCCCTTTGGCTTTGCCCCGCGGAGGTTTGTCGTCGGGCTCGCCGTCCTCTTCGCCGAGAACTCATCGGAACGCGATTCCGGTGAGTTTAGCTCACTAAACCTCGATTAGAGGGTTAATTATGCTTTAGTTGTGCTTAGCTTAAGTTAATTAAGCTTAGGTGATTAGTTTAATTTATTTTAATGTAAATTAGATTAAGAGTATGATTAAGTTAAAGTAGGTTTAATTAAGGTTAAATTGTTGTTTATATTGGGTTAATGGTGATTTGGCTTAAATGAAGGAATTTTGATTTAATTAGAATATTTCGAAATTATTTAAAATTAAATAATAAATATATTATTTAAAATTATTAAAATAATATTATTTAATTAATTTCGGAATAAATTTAATTATTTATTAAATTCCAAAAATTTGTCAGTACCCTAAATTCTGAGAATTTCCCACCAATTGCTGCTTTATAGTCAGATTTTGAAATTGATGATTGGAAATTATAAATTGAGTGTTGATTGTGAAAAATATGGAATTTATTCAGAAAATCCCCGGTGTCGGGTTTTGATACCAAATTGGATTTTTAAAGATTATATTAAATAGTGGGGTTTGAGAAAATATGAAATTAGTCTTTCTGGTTCGAAATTGGTTCGAAATTGACGTGTCCCCATGCACGTGATTAATTTTTGGAATATTTTTAATATGAAGAAAAGAGGCCGGGATCATTATTTTAATTGAAGGTACTGATTGAAAGTCAAAGTATCCCGGGCCGAGTATGATTTGATCATGTGATAATTAAGAGGAATTCGTCATGGGCTGTTGAGCCGGACTTGCCCCTATATGGGATGCCCACGTAGTGGTGGGGTCGCATTGATTACGGCCCCATGCTCCTTCGGGAACGCCATCGAGGTACTGACGAAGCTGTGCTCCAAGGTGGGGAGATGATGCTTGGCTATATGCCAGTAGATAGTCGAACTGCGAGTAGGCTATGTTCATGTGTGGAATTGAATAAAATGAGATCGCATCCTGTGGTTGTGATTATGTGAAATTGATTGTGTTTCATTTATTCATATTCCTATTACTATCTGTAATTGAGTCATTTGAAATGTACTAACCTGCAGGAAGGAAATAAGATGTGGTAAATTTTATGTGTTGTGTGACTAGGCCACCCCGGGGTGTATTATCTTTCTAATATGGGTTTAGGAGGGGTGAACTTGCTGAGACAGTGTCTCACCCCGTTGTGGGAAATTATTACAGGGCCGTAGATGGCAGGACCTTCGGAAAAGAATGGCATTCCAATGCACATTGTCGAGTAGGTGCATAGTTTTCCCAACCCTGGAAGTCAATGGGTGCACGAGCTGATCAAGTCCACCGTCTAGATTCAAGTGTCAGTGGATGTCAGGGTGCCACATAGGTATAAGGCATGGTTCCGTTCTAGGGCCGATGGCTTTAGGATTGGTCCACTAGATAGTTTTGACATTCCACTTGCTGTGGTGGATGCCATTTTGGGTGAAGGTGTAGCTAACCTTCCTGATGGTGGAGTGGATAACCCATCGTCTCCGGACCCCGTGTAGTAAGATGTGGAAGATGTGGGATCGACGAACGAGTCCGACTAGTAGTCATAGGACCATTCCTCTTTTTGGTGGACCGATCCCTATTGTGCAGACTGACCATTTTTTATGCACATAGACTCTGACCCATTTTTGGATTTATGCAAACTCTGGATGATTATATATGAAAGTATATTTGTATTTGAATGATTTGGTTTCCTGGTTTCCTATCCCGTAAGTTTTGTCAGGGGTTTCTTATTACGTTCCGCATGTGCATAATAAATGAATAGGGTCGGCGACACTATCTGGGAATGTCGCATTTACATGACCATGGCGGGTTGTTCACGTGTCTTGAGGTTCGGGGCGTGACAACCGTGGCCTTGAAGAAGGTGGGTGTCCGAGCGCTTGTCCTTGAGAGATTAGAGGGGCTGCGAGCGACAGGTGCGGGTCTAGTGCTCTATCCTAATGTGTGGCCAGCGCTCGACGCGCTCAGGGTTTTGGACATGCTCGCTGCCCTTTATGTTCCTTTTGACAAGTAAGTTCCTTGCTAATTTGCTCTTTACACATCAACACAAAGGTCTAATTATTGTGGAATTATCGGAATAAGGTGATGAATCATTCGGCAATTGTATTAATGAACTTCCATTTCGGACACTTAATGGAACGGAAATTGTACTTCTATTAAACACAAACTTTGTAATTTTCGAAACTTTTCTAATGGTAGCTTTTGCTTGGTTTTGAGAGAAAAATATGTGGCCACATGTTTTTCATACAAATGTTTTTTATGATGAACCCTAACATCCTCTTCCCAAAGAAGGTGGGTGTGATATAAATAAATTCTCTCTTTTTGTCATCTGTAAATTATTATTATTAATTTGTTTGTTGCAAAGTATGATGATTAGCGAGAATAAGCGACAATGTCTACAACAGTTTCTTGTTATCTTATTGTGATCACGAGTAAATATGGAAATTGATTGACTAAAATTGTTTCTTTGGCTAGTGGCTAAAAGATAGCATTAAACAATTTTTATTTTCCAAATCTAATGGGGATTAATCAATGTTAGAGAAAAGGGAAAAGTATGCTGCAATTTTTATTTTCCAAATCTAATTGATGTACTCCTACGTCCATTTAGAATTCTACTCATTATTTGAAGGAATGCCGAGGGAAGAATATATTGTTGTGTGTATATATATATATTACATGAAAGGAGAGTTTTGAGGCCTGGAAAGGAGGGAGAGCAGCGAGAGAAGGGAATTTGTACAATTGGGATTTGATTTATTTTTCCTACTCCACATTTTTTTTTTGATTTTTTCCCTACTAATAGATTTTTCTACTAGGATAAATACTCGAAGAAATAACTTTACTTGTTAATATTTCGCTCTTTTTGTGCTTGTGTATAAGGGGTTACATAACTAATGTCAAGACAAGAACGATTCGAGAAGTGTAATTCCCTTTGGATGATCGGTGAATCCTAAAGTCCTTCATTTATATTCCCTACCAGCATTTAAACACTTGTTATTTCCTTTCATTTTGTTTTAAAGATGTTTCAGAGGCTGGTTGAGTCTAGCAATTTGGTACAGCAGGAGTGTACTAATTCATTTGATTTCTTGTACTGATCTTCTACTATTTTGGTTGTGCGAAATGATACCTATATGCATTAGGAATATACCATGAAAGGGACAAGCCACACTTAAAGTTATATGTGCATATATGAATCGAGTACTTCAAAAGCTTAAGCTATTAAAGTACAGTAAAAACAATATATTTTACATCCTAGCATTCACCCTCAAGTAAATACCAATTTCGTGATGATGCAGAGTGAACCTTTTTTTTGGACAGAAACAGAGGCCCGTTGTATTTATATTAGCCAAAAGGGCCACTATAGGGCAGAAAGTCAGTACAAAGCAAGTCCAACAGAGGTTGTGGAGGAGATAGGATCCAATTCAAGGGCAGAGTTTGATGCCCATGGGCCTTGGCAGCCCAGTCGGCAACTTGGTTCGCCTCCCTCCTGCAGTACGCGAGTTGTAACCTAGGGAAAGTGGGCAGAAGCGCCGCAGCTTCAGAGATGAGCGAGCGAGCTGCCCATGGTGCCGAACATGGATTTTGCACGGCATTGACAAGCGCCCAGTAGTCGGATTCCACAGTAAGTTGCCTCCTTTCCATCTTCTTATGTAGCAGGTTCTTTAATGTGAGTGTAAGGGCTTGAACTTCTGTCTGTAGCACCGTAGATGCTGGGACCGTCTTGGTAAAGCCATCAATGAGTCGGCCATTGTGATCTCGCCAAATAGACGCAACAGATCCCTGAGTTGACCCAGAAGGAAAGGCTCCATCAATATTGATCTTGATCGCTTCAGGATCCGGTGGCTTCCACAGTCGATCAGAGTGCGGCAGGTTGGATGGAGAGTGTGTCCACAGAGCATGAGATCGACGCGCTGATTGTGCAGATGCTAAAGCTGTGGTGAGAACCTGTGCTGGATCTGGAACAGCCCTGCGGAAAACAAAGTGGTTTCGGGATTTCCATATTTGCCAGAGAATATACGCCAATGTTTCAAAATCAGGTATGGACTTCTTGTTGCATAAAAACTCGATCAACCAAGCATCCATTCGATTTGTATTATAATCTGTTGGATTGAGTCGTACTGCTGAATGAGACCAAATTTTGCGCGTCCATGGGCACTGCAGAAAGATATGTTCCGTTGTTTCTAGGCTAGAGCTTTGACAAAGCTGGCACATAGGATCAGTTATGATTTTCCTATGATATAGATTGTCCCTGGTTGATAGAGCATTGTGACATAACGACCACAGAAAGACACGTATCTTCGGGGGGGGGGTTTCATATGCCAAATCTTAGTCCAAAGCTGTCGGGGTGGTTGGTAGGAGGAAGATGCGAACTTTTGTACCTTGGAGTCATCGACAGATCGAAGAGAGTTATACCCATTCTTAACAGTATAAACTCCATTCGTAGTTCCTTTCCAAATAAGTCGATCCTCTGTACAACCAGTCCGGAGCTGGATTGTCAGAATTTCCTCGACAATATGTTTAGCAAAATTGCTTCGCAGAAGGGGCTCATTCCAGTGGTTGCTGCCTGGAATAATGAGAGCAGCAACCCTCAGTGGTTCTCCTCTTGGTGCAGGGCCGCCAATGAAACCACTATGCAGCCATTTATCATCACGGATTGAGATCCGTGTCCCATCTCCTACGGACCATTGGAGGTTATGCATAATGGAATCTCTGCCAAGCAATAAACTTAGCCAACCCCACGAAGGTCTTGACCCTCGATCAGCGTGCCAGAACTCTGTAGAGCAATGCTATAGTCCCTTAAAGAGCTGACTCCATAAAGAGGAAGGATTTTGTAGGAGACGAGTGAACTTGTTGAGTGGGTGAAGGATAAGTTGCAGCCATAACTCATAATAAAAAGGAAATGCATAAATGGGTGAAAGGGGTTGTGCATCAAGCTGAAGACTGTCGATTCTAATTTCATGTAAAATATTGTGGAACCATTACCAATCATTTTAAAACCATAAAATTTTGGAGTAAATGGCTTTACAAACAACTTTAGGTGGTATCAAAGTAGGAGGACCTGAGTTTAACAATTTCAGGCTCTTGCTGGTATCCCCATTATATATTTTCACAATTCGATCTTAAATCAAAGTCTAGTCTATGCATGAGAGGGAGTATTGAATCATTTAAATATTGCATAAGTTTTCATCTAAAAGCTTAAGTTAGTAAGGTAAATGGTGGTGCAAAACTTTAAGTTCTTTAAGAATATCATCCCTATGTTTACAGCTCACCTCTCGAATGTAACAATTTCAATTATTTAATTGTTAATTCATGCATGTCTTTTAGTGCGCTAAGGATAGTAAAAACATCCACGCAGCAGGAACGGAGGCAAACTAAGAGTAGTTCACCGCAAAGTCTCGTTGGAGATTCTGGCAGAGATGCTTCCTCACAATACCATCCGATTCTCTTCCAAGATCACTTCGATCAAAACCCAAATCGAACGAGGCTCATTTACTTGTATCCTCTTACTTGACGATTGAACTACCATAAAGTCTAAGGTCACTATAGTTAATTTCTCATATACCTTCTTGTGAATTGAATTACAATGCGGCAACTTGCTGATTTTAATTTTCTAAGATGTGATTGTGTATTTGTTGTACGTGTAAGTTATAGGATGTGATGGCATGCACTCTATTGTGGCCCATTCGTTGGGACTTCGCTCGCCAGTCTATTCAGGGCGATCGGCAGTGCGCAAATTGTCCGCGTTCCCGGAGGGCCACCGATTTGGTGGCGGCCTGAGGAACCACCAATTTGTGGATGTGGGAAAGAGGGCTGGTGTTCTTCCTCTCAATGACAATGAAGTGTACTGGCATTTCGTGAGCGTCTCCCTGAAGGCACCATAGATTTAACTTTCCTATTTTTATCTTCCATTCATTATGGAATTCATTTTTTCTTTAATGATTTTGAGCAAGCCACGTTTTTCGTGATATGTTGTATTGGAAATTAGTCGATCTGCTTTTAGTTAGAAGAAAAAATGAAGTACGTATAACAAATTCATAAATCGGGGGATGAATACGCATATACATATATATCAACTTTCTACAAATATTTTCCAATCAATTTAGTGTGAATCTTTCAGAATGTTAACTTTAGTGGTAATCGCTCACCAATCCTCTTTTTGACCCTTAAGCTTTTTTTGGGAGGGGAGGGGAGAGAAAATGGAAGGGGCCCAGGAAATTGAGTAAAAAACAAAACGATTCCAAGTTTTCTTCACACATTTTCCAAATGTCTCAATTTAAGGTATGGAGAAGGGAGCTAAACCAGAAACGATACAAAGGGAAGTGTGCGAAAAATTGGCTGAGGCCCGTTTACCTCGACGTGGTCAAGAACTCTGATCTTTTAAATTTGACGAGGGCACCGCTGATGTTCCGATACCCGTGGGACGTCCTACTCGGGAAATTAACCCAGGAAAACGTCATGGTGGCCGGAGATGCTATGAACCGATGACCCCTGATTTGGGCCAAGGGGATGCTCAGTGCTCGAGGACGCGATGGTATTGGCTCAGCACATCGGGCACTTGATTTCCAAGCACGGTAAACTTGTGACCTGCCGCATGAAATTTTCCCTATAGAGGTATGCAGAGGAGAGGAGATGGAGGGCGGCGACTTTGATAACAGCATCGTATTTGTCCAGCTGGGTGCAACAAGACGGATCTGGCCTATTGATGAAGTTCCTAAGGGATGCTGTCTTCTATAGGCTGCTCTTGACTAGGGTAGTAAGTAGGGTTACACAATATGACTGTGGGAAGCTTCCTAGCACCTCCTCTTTGCCTGCATGTGGATCCAGGATCTGCAGCTGATTTCTAAGTTGCAACTTGCAAATGGGTAATTTGCCTTCTCATATTTTGTTATTTATGGAATATGATGAAGTTAGTTTATGGTAATTCAAAAAGGAAGACTGTATAAATTGTTTGTATTATGGCTATACTTACATGTGGTGACCGGATACTTTGCGACTTCCTAATTGCAATCATTTAACATCTCATGCAACGTCTTATTCTAGTGCTAAAATACGTTTTTTTACTTGCCCCTTTTTAACACACCGGAACAAATGATTCTTGCATAGACAACTGCCACAAAAGCTGTAAAACGGAACGCAATTGTCACTCTTGAAATTGCTGATAAACATGGATCAAGAGGAGCTTCGTCCAGAGAAGAATATAGGTCATGAAAAGGTCAAAGAATGGGTTGCATACGGAGAAAAGTTTGCGATAGTCGGAGCAGGTATTGCGACCGCGGTCACGATGAAGGAGGCCGCTGCCCAAGTGCTGGCACTTGAGACATCCGGAGGGCTGAGAGCCACCTGTGCGACAAGGCGAATCTATTCATAGGATTGTTGACTTTCCTCAATGTTGAGTGATTCTTCTGTCACATAAATTGAAGGAATGTTTGGTAGAGAGCAAGTCTACTAATTACGGCTTTCATTTCATAACTATTGAGATGCACATGTGGGTTATTTAAAAGATTCCCACAATATGGAATAGTTAATATAACTTAATTATTAAACTTTTGAGTAGAGGTGAATTCAATTAGATATATTAATTGGATTTAAACTTTGCCTCGTCCTAAGTGATCTCTTCATATGAAGATATCGAATTTTTACTATGTACTCCTAACAAATAGTATCAAAGTTGATAGTTGATTGGTAGATTACTCACAATATGTTTCTCTAGCCAACCTTTATGGTTCGATTAGGTTGAAGAGACCTAAAGTGAAGGTGGGTATTATGGTGTAACAATGCGTTCTCGATGGCTTCATGGTTTCCCTAAAGAAAGAGACTAGGGATGAAGGTGAAGGAATCCCGTGATTTTCGGGCAGACTTCATGATTTGGTTTGGCAAAAGAAACCATCTTTGTGTTTCTACTTGGAGAAAGAGACTAGGGTTCTTGTGTTTATGTTTCAATACTAAGGATGAAGGTGGACGTTGTTGTTGCGGTCCTCACAAGACAACAAAGTAAAGATTCAAGTTGAGACTCATTAATGTAGAAAGATACCGAAATTAAGGAAAAGTAGACTAAACACTAAGCTCACACGTGAATGGACGATTGTTGCGATAGATGTATGAGTTACATTAAAAAAGTTCCACATCATAGAATTAATGTGGCATGGTGTGGACTAGTCTATATCTACGTTAATTGATCCATAATTTATTTGTAGAAAATTTATTCACATAAATAACTAATCAATCATGAAAAACGGATCCATATATGATTGTAAAACACCGAGATCAATAAACACAGCGGAATTAAAGCGTACCTGTTTGAGCCATTGCTTCACTTGAAGAAAAGTAGATCACTCGATAATCGGGATCTATCGAATGCCGATCTTCCTCTCTATGACCTATTTCGATATAGCAGGCTTTCAATGGGATTAAAGCAACGATAGGTATAACCTATCCTTTTATAGGCTAGAGAGGGACCTAGCAAACCTTAATCAACAGCGTGTCAACCGGGCCCTTCCCATTACGGGCTTCGCTTAAACACAATTGCCTACACTTTGCTGCTCAACTAGGCCCGTTATCAATAGATGCCAATACCTAATTCAATCGATCACTTCGGGGTTCAACAAATATTGGAATATCCATTAACCCGATTATTTAAAATAGAAAATCAATTAATTAATGTAAGCCCATAATATAGGAAATTTCCAACATTCTCCCACTTGGGCTACATTAATTACTTATTTTATTTTGAAAAAGATTTTATATTGAAAACGACACTATCGGGTTAATAACTGAAAATTTTGTTTTATGTGGCCACAACTTTTAAAAAATAATATTCCAATAACGGCATCTCAAAACCAATCCAATCCTATATAACCTCGTATAGGACTATGGAAATCAATGTGTTAAGAAAATACCATTACACAAGACCTTCCATAATCACATATAATAAGTATTATATTTTCATGGATCATGGGCCTAGTAGTGTAGTAAGAAATAGTGCCAACATGTGATCAAAATATACACTATTTCTTATTGGTCCTCAATGCAATTTCTCAACAACATGAAACTGCATTAACGCAATTTCTAAACAACATGAAATTGCCATGGTGTGATTTCTAAACAACATGAAATTGCACAATTATGTCACAATCCAACATGAGATCTCATAATCAGTGACATCCAGTCATCTTTAAACTAAAATTTGTTTAAAGATACTGTTTTATACTTCCATTTCTCAGTCAATAGGAGAAATGATAACAATAGAATCAACAATAATAATCATTGAAAATAAATGCTTTAATAAACATCATAAAAGCATTATCTGTTTGCATATAACTACAATATCTAGAAAGACAAACTATACATAGCTCCCACTAACAAAAGAGATCAAAAGAATCTAAAACACACATACTCTTATACATGGCCTTTAAACAAAATGGGTCGTAAATCTTTTGTTAAAGGATCAGCCTAACATAGACTCGATTACGATATTTTCAATCACAATGTCTCCCTTTTTGAGCAAGTCCTTAACAATATAATATTTGATCTCCATGTGTTTGGACGCATTGATAATCTTGTCATTCTTAAAATAAAACACAACTCGTTGTCACATATAATGCAATAAGATCAATTATGGGCAATGAACAATTCAACAAAATAATTAGCACATCACAAACTCCCCTTTGGGCAGAGTGTATAATGCACCATTATTTTCCACAACATGAAGATTATGAAATGATAAAAGGAGAATTACACATAATTGTCAATGATCCATCCCCTTTGGGCGAGACAAATCATTTAAATTATACATCTCCATGATATCAATATATAGAGACGATAAAAGAGAATTACATATAATCTTCAAAGATCAATCCCCTTTGGGCAGACAAATCATTTAAATTATATATCTCCATTATCTCAACATAGAGGGGAATTACACATAACTCTAAAGAATTTATCCCCTTTAGGCGTATAAACCTTTTGAGTCACACATCCCCATCATTCATCTCTAATATATCAATATAGAGGGGAATTACACATAACTTTCAAAAATTTATCCCCTTTGGGCAGATAAATCTTTTTGAGTCATACATCCCCATCTTTTAATTTTGGAATTTATCTTCATGCAATTTTCAAATTAATATACACAATAACCCCCTTTGGGCGGTGATTGTATATACTAATTTTTATCAATACGGAACTTCAACAATTTACAAACTTTAACAATTTGTAAATAATGTTCCATTTAATCAATGCCCAAAAAATTCATCAAACAATTTCCCAAGATCATATTGCATTGATTAAATAACAATTTTTGCCACATTTTTTTTTTATTAGTATGCAGCATGCAATCTAAGCTCACGCCCATAATTCACCACAATTCCAACCATTCCTGAATATATCATTAACCTATCACAGACAAGCAATTTGCTGCGCTCTCTGTCAATTAGGGAGTGACTACTAGGATCAGGCCAATCAAGGAAAGCAAATGGACATACAAATCACTTGGGATACGGGCTTAAAAGTTACAGGCAGGCATCGTCAAGGAGTGCAAAGCATCGTCACTCTTACATATTAGAAGCTACTGCTTGGAAGCACTCTACTTTTACGAAGATGAACAACTACCTATAGGGAGGAAAAGCCTTATACCAACAAATTGAAGATGCTCAACTCTACACAACATAGGGATTGGCATGTGGGAAGAACATAGAATAGTAGAGGATCCGGCATGCGGAACCCGGCAATCATTATAAATTCACGAATTAGAACTGGTGTAATATACTCTTTCCTATAATTTTTCATACAAGACCAACCCACTAAAATGCAAATCGGGATAAAAAAACAAACAACAATTTCATGAAGAATAAAGAGACACCGTCTGCACCAAAATAAAAATTGATGTTTTCATAAGGAAGCCATCAAAGGCTTTCAACAAATTGAGATTTGGCCATGGAAAAGTCGAATTGCATCCAAGGAATAGTAGAATACAAAAAAATAAATAATAATAATAACACAAGCATACGACCAACCAAAAATGCCAGGGCACATCGTCGAACCCTTGCGTAACGGATCAAAGCAACCTGATTGCACCATGATGAATATACCAATGCTTTCTTGCGGCAAATAATCCAAAGAACTTGTTCCCTATTCAAGACCACCACTGGTACACCAATGATATTGTGTGCATTTGTTTAACAAGATACTCGAGCAAAATAGTAAACCATGAAAGCTTGGGATATCAATCAAATTCTCTGATCAATCAAATGCTAAATTTCAACTTCCATAATTAATTTCGAATTAGTTTGCAGAGAAGTAACCACTATGTAATAGCATAATAGAGGTTCCAATGAGGTTCACTAAAAAAAAAAACAAATTTCCAAGAGCTATATCATAAATAGTGTATCATCCAAATTAGCTAAGTTCATCAATCCGTAAGCGTACCCATGATTACCATTAATGGAATTCGTCTAAATTTCATTAAAAAAAAAAATGATCTTGAATCCGCCACAAACAAGGATATGAAAGCACACATCAATCAAGACACTAGCCGCTAGATTCCAACATATGTGAATCATTAAACGCGAACCTACACGAGAAGCCGAAGACGTTCAAGCCGCTCAGCCCTCGAACGTGAATTGTTCACGCGCCCTCCGGTCAAAGCAAAAGCTATCGCACAACGAGGCTCAATCCCATGAATTCAGCCCAAATCACACCAACACCATCTATTCCAGCAGAACCAAAATAGAGGGCCACGATTCACCAATGGAAACTCATGACGGGTCCC
The DNA here is from genome assembly GCA_017140595.1 of Eucalyptus curtisii. Taxonomy (NCBI): domain Eukaryota; kingdom Viridiplantae; phylum Streptophyta; class Magnoliopsida; order Myrtales; family Myrtaceae; genus Eucalyptus; species Eucalyptus curtisii. Next base: position 3,373,489 of record CM029502.1, read on the forward strand.
ACATCAAGCACTCTTTCGTTCGTCAGATCCAAATGTTAACTTTCCAAAATTATTTAAGGTCCAGATTGTTTCCTCAAGCTAGACCACTTTTGCTAGGTTAATAGCACCAGCCCCATGATGGGAGAAAACTTCTCCCACAAGCTAAAACATAAGCACTTAACCGAGTACCTCCACATGTTAATTGGAACGGCAGACTCTTTGTTTTATTGTATCTCATCAATCGTGCTTCACTAGTCACCTAATCCATTAACCCTTTCTCGAATTTCTGCAGGAAAGATGAAGTATCCATGTACACAAAAACATTATTTGTCCCAGCAAACAAACTCGGCTAATTTAACTAGGAGTAGACGTCCTAGACTAGCCATGATGGAGCACTCATGTCTGCTAGGACATTTGCATGCTCGAGTTCACAATTTTCCATGCTAATTAGTGGAATAACAAACTTTTCATGTACGAGGATTCCTAGAAAACAATGGGAAGTCTCTTCCTTGCATTTGCTTTTCTAATTACAAAAGCTATCAACGCTCTATCTTTACCAGTTAGTTTACAAGTACTTACCACACTCTGGAGCCGAACATAACCTACGAATCATCTGTCTCTTGCTTGTGAGAACTAAAACAATTTTATACTCGACCAGCAAATAGATTAATCACAACTTTCTCAAACAAGCATGTTGCAAGACCCCAATCATTATTCCAATTAAAACACTCAAAGCTTGATCAGCTGGATAACTATACATAAAGATCAAAGCATCAACCCAACATTGAATGTGAGCCCCACACGTTCAACGTGGAATACATAATAAACTTCCAAAAAAAAAAAAAAAAAAAAAAAAGAGGCCCACAAAATAATCTACATTGAAACAGAGCGTGCGCACTTTCACGCCATAGTTTCTTCACGGAGAGCTACGCAGATTGGTATCTTAGATTAGCCGAAGAGAAGCACCTAGAAACGAGGATTGCGAAAGAAACACTCGGAATAAAAGATAATGCAATACATCTCATATGAACAATGAGACATGGTAATTTTATGATGAAATGAAGTAATTTATTAAAAACCACTCAAAGCACCTTTAAGTAAATGCCAAATGAAGTCTTGTTTCATCGTCTTTCAAAGTCATAGTGAAGATTTCATACCCCAACAAGCATTTGTTTAAATTTGGGAAATTTCATAGTCATGCAATAAGTCAATCTCCACCTATTTGACACAATCATATCATCTGAATTTAGAAGTATCCTTCATGCATGTTAGCATGAAACCCACAAGAGATCAAGCAGAATCTCTGTAAAGAGAACTTCCAAACCTCAATCCTGTTAAGCCAGTCCACTCCGATGACTCGTGGTAAAACCACACAAGAAGACATGAAGGATCCATTTGGTTCGCCAGAATTTTCAGTAATGTTGATTAATTCGTATTTTGACGTTATAGTCTTCCGTTAGTCACCGGTCCAAATCTAAAAAAACTGTAACCTCGAACAAAGCCAACATTCAAATTTCCTATGGTCCTTTTTCTCTTCTACGTCATAAAAATTCTCTAAAAGTGTTATGAGATTCACCAACCCTATTAATCAAACCACATCTCCTTTGTTTTTTTTTTTTTAAATGTAAATCACTTCTCTGCTTAATTGTACCCATCAAGTTAAAAGGGAGACAAAACTTCGAAATTCCTGAAATTATTATCAGAAGGATAGCATCTATCTGAAAACCCAAAAATTTCATGGCCTCCAACTGACAATTCTCAGCTTGTCCTGTGGAATTAAGGGCTGGCGGACAAGCAGAAAAAGAGGTCAAAACCAGTATGTCGCAATCCAGCGACATGACAAAAAAAAAAAAAAAAAAACAAGCTCATCTCTCAATGATGCTAAAGAGTTCCCAAAGATCAAACCGTTTCAATACCATGTTATCAATTCCCGAAGCACTCCACATTCAAAAATCCCGAAGATCAAACCTTTTAAGAAGGAAATTCTTGAAAACCGAAGCGTACATACAATCAGCAACATCAAGATCACAAGGTCATGACACGACGAGCATCAAGAATTTCGAATTTGCATGATCCCGACCAGAACGACCTCAAACCACGCGAATTACAGCGAAGGAAGAAAAGAACAAAAAAAGAACAAGATTCTTTTTCCCTCACACGAACTTCACGAGTCCGCAATTCATCCTACGGACCCCTTCCATGTATGCATCGAAACGAGACGGACAATCGAGCAACAACCACGGAAAGAACTACATGCAATGCGTGTAGACTAATCTACTAACATGAATCGTATCGTAACCCCGAGATCAAGTTAGCAAAATCGGACGAAACCCTAATCGCTCATCCAAAAGGGAAACAAACAATCTCCAAACCAATCGTTGCTACCGTCGAATAGAAGAGAAAAACGAAGGTAACGTTAGAATGTAAACCTTTTCTATATATAAACCCTAGAATTTCAAATTTAAAATTCTCACTCAATTCTCAACGAAACCATACAAATTATATATGGTTGGAAAGATCTCGACATGTAGAACAAAAGCCATAAGGTTTCAAGATTAATTGAGCAAAAAAAAATCCACATGAAAAATAACGCCCATATTCGGCTCAAAGAGGAAATTTTTGAATTTTGTTCATAAAAAGATAAAATTTTGGGTTCTACAATTATATATGACTAGCTCTGATACCACATGTAGAAAATTTATTCACATAAATAACTAATCAATCATGAAAAACGGATCCATATATGATTGTAAAACACCGAGATCAATAAACATAGCGGAATTAAAGCGCACTGCTTGAGCCATTGCTTCACTTGAAGAAAAGTAGATCACTCTGATAATCAGGCATCTATCAGAATGCCAGATCTTCCTCTCTATGACCTATTTCGATATAGCAGCTTTCAATGGGATTAAAGCAACTGATAGGTATAACCTATCCTTTTATAGGCTAGAGAGGGGACCTAGCAAACCTTAATCAACAAAACGTGTCAATCGGGCCCTTCCCATTACGGGCTTCGCTTAAACACAATTGCCTACACTTTGCTGCTCAACTAGGCCCGTTATCAATAGATGCCAACACCTAATTCAATCAGATCACTTCAGGGTTCAACAAATATTGGAATATCCATTAACCCGATTATTTAAAATAGAAAATCAATTAATTAATGTAAGCCCATAATATAGGAAATTTCCAACATTATTGACTTAAGATTTTAATTGAATGTGACTTCAATTGGACATGTTGACTCGGCTCGTACTTGAGCTTCCCTTGGCAATCTCTTCAAGTGAAGGTATTAAATTTCTGTTGCACACTCCAAACAATAACGGATCCTATATTCATTAGCAAATTGTCCAAACCAATCATGCTTTTTAATCGCAACTATTCGATCCGAAAAAGCTATGCAAACAACCGTTGCATGGCCACGAGCATGAGCTCCATTGAGAGACAAGGCATGTGAAGGAGAGAGGCTTGTTGGCAATGTACTTCGCCAGCGGCAATCGAACATCAACGGCAGCACACGGTGAAATTGCCACGCTGGAGCTCTAATGGCAACATTGATCAGAAAGCTGATGGGGGCCAGATTTGGATACGGGTTGATCGTTGGTGATTTTTTATACAACAAAAAAAGTTCAGGTCAAAAGTGTGACCCGATGCATCCAGAGATTCCGAACGAATTGGGCCCAAAGCTCGTTTCAAAGGCCACGGACTAATGTTTTGCTGGCCCACTTAATAGGGCCTATTGTGCCCACTTAAGGCACGTATGATAACGTTTCTATTACTGAGAACCGTTTATTTTCAGAAATATTATTGTTTTCTATTTCCGTTCTTGGAAATAGTTTTTGAGCATTTTAAAGCGTTTGGTAATCATAAAAAATTTATTTCTATTAATAGAAATACGTTTGGTACAATTCCAAATATTTTTGTGACTTAGAATTTTTTTAATATATTAATAATTTTATTTCTTTATTTCTTTTTTCTTTTTCTTCTCCTTCCTCTTAGCCGGTCATTGGCATTGGCCATGGCTGGCCGGCGACCGGCCAAACAAGGGCCGGCGAGGCCGCCGGCCTCAAGGGAGCCTTGCTAGGCAACCGGTGAGGTCCATTTGAGCCTCATCGTGGCTCAGCGAGGCTCGGCCTTGCCCTAGCTAGGCAATGTGATCTCGCCTAGATTTGGTGAGGTTGAGCCTTGCCTGGCCATTAGCAAGGCTTGACCTTGCTAGCCACGGCGAGGCTCAGAGGGGACCTCACCTAGCCACGATGAGGCTCCGCTAAGCCTCACCGGCGGTCGGCGAGCTTGGGGTGACCTTGATGGGGGCTGACGAGGCTCTAGCGAGGTCATCGAGTCTCGCCTTGCTGGTCATTGGCCATCGCCGAGGCCAGCGACCAGCTAGGAAGAAGAGCGAAAAAGAAAAAGAAAAAGAAAAACTTGTTTCTTGAGTTGTTCTCGATAACAAGAAATAATTTTTTTTATTTCTTATTTTTGTTCTAAATCTATTCCTGGGAACAAATTGTTCCAAGGAATAAGTCTATTTCAGGGAACAAAAAAACATAAATGGGTGTTCCCCGAACGATATCAAATAGCACCTTAGCTATTGAGTTATAGCTATTTCTGTCCTTTTTGTCCTTTTCCATTTCTGTTTTTTCACTACAGTTTTGTAAGCACATGCAATGCAATGCATTATTTTTGTCCTCTTTGGGTCCTAGAAGTAATAGATTAAAGATGGCAATGCATTGAAAAGATTCTCAAAAGGACCTGAAAGATAAATGATAGCCGTCCTACTTTGAGAGGCTTGAGTCGGCACTTTGGAATTAGGTACCAAATTGATGGGCAACATATTTTTGAGGACCACGTCCAAAGGAAAAGTTTTCATTTCTCGTTGAATGAGAGTGAATTATGAGAGTTGTCCTTCATATGTAATCTATAGTTCACGCCGGAGAAGAAGAAACCAACTGCTGATGGTCCATTTCTAACAAGCCGATTCTTAGGTTTATTCCTCTTATTTTCAGTTTAAAATCATTCACTCCGAATGTTGAATTTATGGAAGCATGTTCGGAAGGAAATAAGACTCTTCAAATCTCATCTATGATCTAACGGTGGAAATCATTAACTATAAAAATTCTCTAAAATACAAATTACGTTTTCCAAAGTACCCGGGATAATACTACATACCAATGGAAACCCTAAACCCTTAGGAATTTCGAGCCTTATTAGGTCATCTTGACCACCTCCTTGACGTATCGTGCTTGAAAATCTCAAGTTGGTGACAATCTCTGCAAAATTTTGATGTATATTTAGAGCTTTCGTGGTGAAATTGTCATAGCTCCTTTCACCTTCATTTGTATTGTCGATATCCAACATTACAAGAAGAAATAAAGCACTATATCTTCGAAATGCTTCCCTCTTTCTAGAGTTTCTCTGTGATTGGGGCTGGATCAAGCGAGAGAGTGAACGATAGATCGAGCGGAAGGCTAATTTAAAGCAACTCCAGTAAAGGGTGAATGACTCAAAGAAAGCCCAAGTTTTGCACAGTTGCTATCTCAAGTGTCACTGGCCCATGACACGACCACGAGGGATTGTGAGCCCCTCACAACATACTGGGTAAGCCCTCATCAATTGTGACCAGGACTTGCTCTTGTCATTTGTGCCTCTCTCTATCTCTCTTGAATTTTTTTTTTTATGTTATTATTGTTGTATTAATGAATAATAACTCAAATGGTTCATAAATTGTTGCTCAATATGCAATGTGATCCAAATAACATCAAATTCCCTTCCATTTTTTTTTTTTTTTTTGGTCTGTCCTATCTTAACTCCCATCTCACTCTTAGACTTTTGTTTTGTTTATTTGCAAAATGTGGGAGTTGAACCCCACCTAAAACTAAACATACCCACTCAACCTCATTTCCTTACCGGTCACTAAAGGCGCGCATGGCAACATTTCTCTTCCTAAGAATTTATGTTCTTTTGTTCTCCGGAACAAAAAGAGAACAAAAACCCGTTTGGTAACGACAAGTTATTTTTCTATTCCCCGGAATAAAAAGTTAGCCCACAAATAGATTTGGAGCGAGAAAACGAAAACAAAAAAAAAAAAAAAAAAAAAAAATTACTTCTTGTCTCAGGAACAATTTCTAGAAATAAGTCAAAAATTCTTTTTTTTTTTATTCTTCACTCTTACCGCGGCCAACCCAGAGCCACCGTCGTCGCCGGTCGCCGGCCGCTGTAGCTGGCCAGCCGCCGCAGGTCGCCGATTGCCGGCCGCCGCCGCCTGCGTCGGCCGCCGGCAATCCATGAGTAAGAATAAAAAATAAATAAATACAAAAAAGAATCGTTGCGTTACCGAACGCATTTCTATTCTTTTTCTATTCCAAGAGTAGAAATTTTGTGTAGTTACCAAACGGGTTCTTTTACTCGAAATTGTTCCCGGAATAGAAATAGAAAAGAACTATTTCTGAAAAAAAAACTCTTCCCCGGAAGAAAAATGTCGCCATGCGCACCCTAATTCTCTCATGAGATCACTTCAGCAAAACCCAAGTAGAACAAGGCTAATCAATTTGTATCATCAAAATTTGATGATGGGGTCACCATAAATTATTGGACCTCTTTGAATAATTTCTCCAGGAACTTATTTTGAATTGAAATAAATTGCAATAACTCATAAGTTTTAATTCGTCTGAACCATAATTATTGTATTTATAGGTGAATCCGTCAAACGGGTAGATCAAGTTAGGTTGAAGATGATTTGATTCAAATAACCCATTTAATCTGTTTTGACACATCTCTATGCAATATAATTGTAGTGATTTATATTCGACTTGTCTCATGCCTGACCTAAATTATATTACTAAAATACTTTCATATTTAATCTAATCTAGAAAATTTTGGTTTAAATGAGTTGTAAACCCTTTTATGACTCATTCAATAGCCATATTATGTTTAAACCTATTTATTACATATTTACCTAATATAATTAATTCATATAACGACTCAACTTATTATATAAAGATTAAGAAAATAGTTTATGATCCACTTTAATAGGGCTACTTTTAGATTGTCATAGGATGTGACAGCATGAATCTGATCGTGGCCTACTAGCAAGAAATTTGCTTGCCGGTCTATTCTAGTAGTGTTCCTCGAGGGCCACGGACTTGGCTGCAGCCACGAGATTCACCGATTTGTGGACGAGGGCGACATGGCTGGTTGTAGTAATCGCGAGCAAGTGTCCTGATGGTACCACGGATCTAATTCTTATATTTGATCTTCCATATGTATTTGGTTTTTTTAAATGATAGTGTATGAACCCCCACACCCCCCCCCCCCCCCAAATTTTTTTTTTTTTTTGTGGTATCTTACATGAAAGCCTAGCAAGACTGCTTTTAATTGGAGGAAAAGAAAAAGTTATCAGCAATTCAGAAATTGGGGGATCATAATGGAGATGATGAATTAGAATTCCCATTAACTTTTGTGATCTTATTTTAAGATTTGTTTTTTTTTTTTTAACTGTCACAGGACTATGGTACTCTTTCGATGCTGGCCCACCTACCAGTGACCCCCAACAAATCAATTGAAAGTGAGCAGACTCAGAAATGACATAAAACGAAAGTGATCGACGCTGTCACATGCTTCAATCTTTGGAGCTTGACATGGCCCCAGCTTGTGTTTCGCTATCCTTGATATGTCCTATTGGATGATCTATCGCACTCAAATGTGATAGATGGTCAGGAAAGCTTACTCGATGACTTTAGAAACTTGATCCCTGATCTGATTGATATTATTTTTATTAGAAACTCAAATTCAAAAAGTATATGAAATTTGATCAATAGGGGATAGACATAGACGGTAAAGGGATGTCATTTGATTTTGATACTATATTAGAAAGCTTAACTAAAAAAATTAAAATTATTACATGAACGGAGATTATATGTATATATAACATTGATGTCTTGTATTTCAAAGGTACTTAAAAAGAAACGTTAAACAACCTCCCTTTCTGCCCGACCTCTCATTTTCATTTGACATTGATGCTTTGATAAGACGCCAAATCAAATCCTCTTGCTCGCCGGGTTTCGAAAAAGCTCGCTACCCTCTATAAAAGTTTGAGGCGGCTAAATACGAAATGAACAGACCAGACCTCTCGAGGATGTCACGTCAATTCATGAGACTGGGGCCGCCTATTCAACAGTAGGTGAAGTATCGGCACATGCCACATCTTAGGAGTTTTGAAAAGCAACGAGATAAATAGCGGCTTGTAAGATGAGAGACTGCTTATCCCAATTCAAAGCAAGAACACGCACGCGCACTTGCAAGCTTGAATTAGAAGTAGGGATGAGCATGTTCCAGCGAGGTTAAGCATCACCAACAGTTGGGCGAACTCGGCCTCAAGCTCATCCTTGCAAGTAGTAAATGTAGAAAATAAAATAGAAAACACGATACCTTTAATATACTCAATAAATAATAACGAAACAAGTGATATTCTTGATTATAGCAATTAGGCTTTACATAGAAATAGAAAAACCAGAAGGAAAGTAAATAATTTTTCGGCTACTACTTAAATCGCAATTGAAGAATGAACAGCAATTTTGTCTCATTAGTGAAAATGGGATGAATTTAGTCATATAGAAAGTGAAAATAAGCATGCCTTGATTGATGGCATATTATACATCTAGAAGTAAAATATATGTAACCAGACTTTTCATGCCACATTTAAGAACAATTCTTGACATGTGAAAATTGATCTACATGTAATTTGACTGAATTGTTGAATACTTCAATAGGATGCACTTATTTAAACATTACTTATAGTATTTTATATTTATTTGAAAAAATTTCTATAGATCAATTTGTCAAACAATTTTCATTCTCTATTTTTACTTAGGAATAAGTACTTCAAAAATTCTTAAACTTATTGAGAAAGTACAATTGAGTCCTTAAATTTTCATAATGTGTAACTAAGTTATAAAACATATTAAATTAGTGCAATCAAGTCATTCCATTAATTTCGTACAATTTGATTAATAGAAAATATCGACATATATATATATATATATATATGTTTTTGTTTTTTACATATGGCTCCAATATGGTGCCCATTAAGTGCCACATTAGAAAAAGAAAAAAGAAAAAAGAAAAAAAAATGAAAAAAAAAATAAAAGAGAGAAGAACTGTTGATATGCATGTGTGAGTTATGTTAAAGAGTCTCATATCGGAAAATTGATGTGATGTTGAATAGTTAATATATACACGTTGGCCCTTAACTCATTAGTTTATGCTTTTGAGTTCAATTGGATATGTTGATAGGCTCAGACTTGGGCTCCCTCTTGACAATCTCTTTGGTTGAAGGTATTGGAGTTGCATGCTCCAAAAAAGAAAATATGGAGGTGCGAGTACTAAGAGTGCTAAAACTCGGTATAGGAAAACATTTAAGTGCCAAAAGTTCCCAAACATATACTTAAATGCCAAAATCGAAGAAAGATGAAATACTTAAGCGCTAACGACGAGAAATTCTAATCAAACTACTGATGTTGCATCTTTCCAACGAGATAAGTGCAAAACGATGTCATTTTTTGCGTTGACGTGGCTAGAAAAATATAACATGATGTCATTTTGGGGCTAATGTGGCGCCAAAATTGAATTTTAATATAAATATTAATTAAAATAAATTAAAAAATAAAAAAGGATCTGCAACAACATTTGGAGAGGGCTTGCACAGCCCAAGGCGTAGCGAACCCGACCAACTCTTGCCCCACCTTCACTAGCCTTTTGCAGCGATCGTTGGGCAATGACGGCGAGGGTTATTTCCCTTTTTAAAATAATTTAGTTTTTAAATTTATTTTTAATTAATATTAAATTAATCAATTTAGTGGCCAAACAATGTTGTTTTGCACCTTTATTGCTGAGTTGGCTTCCAGCGAGCCATGTAGACCACATATAGTTTTAAAAAAATGCCATGTTTGATTTTTAGCTACTCTCATCGAACTTGGCACTAAAATGTCCTACTTTTTAAAAAAGATAACACTGAAGAGAATATTTTGGAATTTTTGACATTAAAGTGTTCGCCTGTGTCAAGTTTTGACACTCCTGGTGTACTTTGTTTAAAAAAAAAAATGCTATTCATCTTTTTTTAGACGGCTCATCTTCTTCCTTTGTCAAATAATTAGATTGTTCATCTTCGTCGAGGCATAATGGTGCCCGTTCAAGTTTCGCTGAGCAGTAGATCATGTCAAGACATCGAATTTGGAAAAATCCAACCCGGTTTCATTTTTCATTTCAGGATTTCATGTTGTGTGAAACATGAGTAGTCAGCACTCAACGAAAGAAGAAGAGAAACCTGTAAGAATCCTTTTTAACAGTTCAAATATTTTTTTTTTCTTGTATAAATTTTTTAACTTTTTATGATATGTAGTGCCACGTTTCTTGAAAAAGGCACGTTGATATTTCTCTTTAGCCAAATTAGATGGAGTTAGTGGAGGGACTCAATTGCATAAATTTAACAAGTTTTAAAATTTAATTGATTTTTTTTGAAAATTTTAGGACTTAATGTATTTTCATAATACCCACTCCATTGGTGGTTGCACGGTTTGAGCTTTGCCCCCCCCGTGGCAAAGGGAGCGGGTTCAAATCCCCGCGGTCGCTTGTGCGACTCACCCGCGGCCGGGTCAGGTGGGTGGACTCGTTTCGTCTCGGGTTTATGCGGTCAATTACCGGCTGTACGGCAGTTCTTGGGTCACAAAAAAAAAAATGTATTTTCATAATAAATTTTAATATCTCTGGTATACTTATCTCTTTTACCAAAACACTTTTCATAGAGTTGTGGTTCAATTCTTTATGATATTTATAAAAGTTTGAGGCGACGTGCAAAAACGAACATAGAAAGGTGTCAATCATTGATTAGGTTTGATATTAAATATCTCAAGTCCGAAAGAGCTGGAATACCTCAAAGCAAAGGCGAAGGGCCAATTTCACATGAAGAAGACGAAAAAAGTTAAGTCTCAGCCTTTCAGCATTTTTTTTTTGTCTAAAAACGGATAATATATTAATATCGCAAAGTAGAAGAGACATTTAGCATAATGTCGAAATACAGAAGATCTTGTAGACAAGGAGGAGGGTTATAAACCCAGTTAGAAGGGAGTAAAGAGACCCCATAGGTCTTCGCAGCCCGGTCCGCAACTAGATTCACTTCCCTTTTGCAATGAATGATCTGTAGATTAGGGCACCGACTGAGAATTGCAGTGGTTTCTTCGACTAAGGACCTGATCTCCCAAGGTACTAGATTAGGGTTTCGAATGGCATCCACAAGAGGTAAGCAATCGGATTCCATAACCATTTCCGCATTTGAAAACGAAAATAACACTGAAAACACATTTGGTCGAATTAGAAGAAGTTGGAAATTTTAATTTCACTAAACAAAAAAGGTTTTTCAATAATATAAAAAACACCGAAATTGGAAAAATCTGTTTTTTTTTTTTTTTTTTTTTTAACGAGCGGTCCTCAAGTTTGGCTCCTTTCTAAAAATAGTTCGTGTTGTATTCAATCACTGTCATCCGTTCTGCAGCTGCACGTTTCGATTCAAAGATTCTTCGGCAGCATACGGAAGCACATACGTAGCTATCAAAAGACAACAAGATTGGCCCTCGATAAGTAGCGACCATGAGATAAGAGACACCTCATCCCGATTCAAAAACCAAAGAACACAAGCGTGCACACACTCAGCAGCTCGAATTAGAAGACCACCATATATGGAGGAGGTGGTGATAGTCGGTGCCGGCATCGCAGGGCTGGCGACGGCAGTGGCCCTTAAGAAGGTTGGTGTCCAAGCCCTCGTCCTGGAGAAGTCGAAGGAGCTGCGAGCAACAGGCGCGGCCCTCAGTCTCTACCCCAATGCATGGGTCGCGCTCGACGCGCTTTGGGGTTTCCGACAAGCTCGCCGCCCTTTATGCTCCTTTTGAAAGGTTGGCTCTCTGTACATGTACACAGATGTCTGACTTTTGTGGACGGATGAAGTATGAAAACCCCGATCCAATCTTAACTTCAACAATTATGGACGGATCGAGAGTCAATTGAGTGATTTCTCTATTATTACCAGAAATGGAAAATATAATGCAGGCTTTTTAAATTTGATTGTTTGATATCTCGAGGCAGAAGAAACCAATTTAGGATTATGCCACTCAAATTTGAGTGGAGGCTGACCCTTGCTTTGCTCCTTTTAAATTTAAAACCATTCTTGATGGATGATGAATTAATGGGAATAACTACCGAAAATAGTCTTAAATCTGTTGTCCGAATGCAAACGTCAGTCCTAAATATTTTAATTACTACTAATTTAGTTTTAAAATTTTTGACGATTTGTCACTATAGTATTTCTGTCCAATTTTAATTGAAAATCGCTAAATGTAACATGATCAATACTAACATGGATAATTTTTACCGTTTTAAATAATTTTTTTATATTTTTATATTTTTTTCTTTTCTTTTCATTATTATTATTTATTTTTGTTTCAACCGTGGTTGGCGACCCCTACTGACACCGGAGGAGGGCATCACAACTCATGTTGTCTCTGAGCAAGGGCCATGATGCCCTTGACAACCACAGCTAGGGCTCAAGGCCACTCGCCTAGACTTGGCAAGAGCCATGACCCCCTTGCTAGATTTGGCCTAAGTGAGGGTGCCAAATGACTTGACTAACTTTCGGTCGAGCTTACATCGTGGTCCCTTGTTCAGCAATTTGCACCACATTCGAGGACACTAGGCGCTGATGCCATAGTTTTCGTGCGTGTCATGCCACGTCTCTGGCGAGGCATTATATGTCATTCTACTATATCTACGATGGATTATAAATTGGTCAAAGAGTAGTCATAATCCATCATTTGCGGGTGAGAAAAACATGAAAATTGAGCGCATTGCGTGAATAAAAACAAAATACAGTGGCTGGTCGTAAAATGCACCGTGAGATTTACCTATTGAAGTTGCTAATGGAATTCATGCTTAGAATAATATAACTAATTACCTTAATATTCATTAAATGAAGGGAACAAGTGCAATGCCAGTGAGAAAGAACAATAGGCTTTTCAAGCAAGATATACTGAGCAGAAAGATAAGCACTCCATTGGTTTTGTACTTCCTTTAATTGATTTAAGATTTCAAGAATTTCTTAAATCCGTTATTTTATAATTAAAGATCCAAGATGCTTGACCTGGAATCTATCCAACAATTTCTCAATGATGAGGAATAATAATTTTACTTATTAGTATCTGAATTATTTCTTTTTGTGCTTGTGTTTAGGGGATTCATGTAACATCCTGAATTTTCAGTCCTATTTTCAATTGAATAAATCAGACCTTTCATCGACGCGCTTATGGTGATATTCTCAGAGCCGATCACTCATGAGATAACTAGACTATCTGGGGAAGTCATTAAGAGAGTTTAATGTAATGGACTTGAGAATTCGACTAGAAATCGACTACTCGACCGTACTAGTCTGCAGGGGTCATTACAGCATTGTTAAAATCAATAAGAGATTAGGGATATGTCGATTCGACTGAGGTGTGTTATCAAAGTGTGGGTGATTCCACCTGATTGCAAAATTCTCGTCGATCGGCACTAAATCGATTTTCTGTCATTTTGGGTACCCTGTACTCGTAATTGAAACCTTGAGATTTTTACGACCACCAAGAGTCACCAATGTGTCGAAATGGTTTATTGTGGCTCGACGAAAATCGACCATGGGTCATTTGCACTAAAAAGTTCTAAAAACTACCCGGTAGACTAGGTCGCACTAAAATCGTGCCGGAGTGAAATTAACTGTGAATTTGAACTCGATTTCATAAATTGAAAGTTTTGTCGTGTCACAAATCATTTTAGGAACGTTGACTCATCCTCCGAAATTTTTTTGGAGATTTCGGGATTTTTATGGAAAATCGTTTCGGACGTCGCGGAAAAATAACGAAAATTTAGATGGGCTAAGTCGATGGAAATTTGGACTTCCAAGCCAAGCGTTCGAGTGTCGGGGACTTGTAGGAAATTATATGGGATTTTTCTTCAATGAAATCGGACCTCGATTTGGAGAATCGGTGAAGAAATTTAAGAGAATTTGAGTGAAATTTGGAGCTTTACAAGAGGCAGCAATTTTGGGTTTCAAAATTGGGTTTATTTGTGGAGATAATACAAGAAAGTATTAAGGGACATTAAGATATAGTTGAAGACCAAAGGGGACCAAGCATTTAAGTTTTTGGCTAAGACTGTGGACAAACTTTTGCCGGTCTTCACCCTCTTCGTGCGCATCATCTTCACGCCGACTCCATCAATTTCTGCTTCACTTTCATTCTCCTTTATTTCTTTGAACGAACCTGTAGCTCCACCGCTTCATCATTTTCGTTTCTCCTATGTCCCTGCCGTGACAACACCACTACTCTTCCCCACCAAATTCATCTCTTCTTGCCACGTCCTCCAAGCTTCAAACAAAACGCCGGTCAACACCCTCACTCCGAAGTCCCCTATTTGACCGAAGCTGCCAGCGGATGCCCCCCTTCTCCACCGAGTTCTGTTGGCCACCGAATCGGCCGAGTTAAGCCAACGAAGCAGCGTCCACCGAATTGAAGCCATTGAAGACTCACACCACACCCACCGAAGCTTTCTGCTTCCATTTCTTCATTCGGCCCAGCAGCCCGTTTGTGCGCCCCTCCGCCAGCTTGCGTTTTCTTCGGTCAACCGAAGAAGCCCCATGTCGTGGACTTCAGCAGCTCGAAGACCCCACCGAAGCACCACCGATCCACGCGTCTTCATCCATCTTCGTTGCCGCCTCAGCTTCTTTGAGTCGTCCACATCTCCAGCGAAGCGTTTTCTTCAGCCCAATGAATTTCTTTCAGGCCCAGTAGCCCAGGTTCAACAGCCCACGAAGCTTTCTTGTTCAGCCCACAAACCAGTGGAGTTCAGCCCAACTTCGGCCCAAGAATTCAGCAGTCCAAGCCGGTGAATTTCAATAATCCACTCCGCAATTTCAGCCTTGGGTCCAACCCATTAGAAACCCAATTCCGAGCCCAAGCCTGCGAAGCCCAGACCAAGCCCAACAATTTGCTGTGGGCTTGCAAGGCCTTTGGGCTCGGTCCGTGTGCCCGTCAATGCCGCCAAAAATTCGGATTTCGACCTCCATCGCGATGATCCGGTCTTCGCTTTAAAACAAGTGAGTTTTACTCACCAAACATCGCTTAGTAGGTTAATGATGCTTAGGGGTTGATTAGATTTAATTAAGCATGTTTAGGTGGATAGTTTAGAGTAGATTAGTTAATTTAAAGATTTATCGATGCATGTTAGGCAAATGATTAGTGCAATTAGCAAGTAAATAGGTTCAAGTATTTATTGAACGAATCTTGGAATTTTTCCGAGTCCGTTTCGGCATCCAATTAGGCATTACGGGCCTAAGTTGGATTTATTGCTATTTAATAAATAATTTTTGTAATTAATTAATTAATAAACTAATTATTTTCCGAAAATTAGACTGGAATAGCCGTTGACCGGAATTTTATGCTAATTATCGTGGTGCAGTCTGTTTAATTATTTGAGTGCTCGATTATACTGAATTGATTTAATTGCGATTTTAGGATTTACTCATAAATTAATTAATTTTGGTAATTAATTGAGAAATAACTGGGCGTTGGTTGACAACGCTAAAAATATTTTGGTGGACTATAGAAAATCATGGGATTTGTGGAAAGGAAATATTGGTATTTTGGCTAAGGCCAATCGTGTACTCACACACGGCTAATTTATTGGGTATGATAAAAAGTGAGAAAGAATGTTGTATTATGTCGGCTCGATAACTAAGTGTGTCATCTCGCAGAAAGACGCTATGTTACGTCAGCTCGATGACTAAGTATGTCATTTTGGAGAAAGACGTTATGAGTTGTTGGCTCGTTGAGTTGGTACATCACCATGGAGAATGCACGTGGGCTTGATGACCAAGTACGTCATCTTGGAGAATGCACGTGAGCTCGGTGACCAAGCTTGAAGAATGGCTTCGCTGTTTCAGATAGTTGACAGATAAATCTCGCTACATAATTAAGTCGTCCCATCAGGCTGCGGACTTCTCTGGCGGTGGTCGGGGGTCGTAAATCACAAATGGCTTTAACCTTTGACGGATCAATCTCTATGCCCCTACTACTAACTATGAATCCTAATAGCTTCCCAGATTTCACTCCAAAAACGCATTTTGCGGGATTGAGGCGTAACTTGAACTTCCAAAGACGTTCGAACATCTTTCGCAAGATTTTAACATGATCTTCACCACGTCTCGATTTCGCAATCATGTCGTCGACGTATACTTCGATTTCTTTGTGCATCATGTCATGGAATAATGTGACCATGGCCCTCTGATACGTTGCCCCAGCATTCTTTAGACCGAAAGGCATCACTTTGTAGCAAAAAGTTCCCCAAGGAGTTATGAATGATGTTTTGCTCCTATCTTCCTCCTTCATACGAATTTGGTTATATCCAGAAAAACCGTCCATGAAGGAGAATATTTCGAATCCCGCCGTACTGTCAACTAAGACATCGATATGCGGTAGCGGAAAGTCATCCTTGGGACTAGCTCGATTTAGGTCACGATAGTCCACACACACCCCGATTCGCCCATCTTTCTTCAGTACAGGCACGATATTTGCTACCCAATGAGGATAACGTGTCACTTCGATAAAATCTACTTTCAACAATTTCATCACTTCTTCTTCAATCTTCTTGGACAACTCTGGTTTAGTTCTCCTGAGTCTTTGTTTCTTGGGTGGCATGTTAGGATCTGTCGGTAGAGCATGTTCCACAATTTCGGGGTCCAATCCCGGCATGTCAGCGTATGTCCAAGCAAACACATCTTGATATTCTTTTAGGAGAGTAGTCATCCTTTCCGCCTCTGACTCTGGAAGACTTGCCCCGATCTTTACTTCCCTAACGTTCTCCGCATTACCCAAATTTATGGTGATCGTTCGTTCTTCTGTCAGCGGCTTCGATTCTTCATGTTGATTCCATTCACGCTCGATTCCCTTATGATGGTTATCGGCATCATTGAAATCTGAGAGACTCTCTTCATGCACATCCAAGTCACACGAGTCTTTATCATGATTATGCATAATGTAATGCCTGAGATGTGATGAGATAAGTTAGGGCAATGTTGATAATAAAGGGGTGCATGTCATTTTTGAAGAATTTTCGAAGTATTTTTTGTAAAAAGCTTTAAGAACTCATCCTCATATCCTCGGATTTCCTCGTTCTTGCAAAACAATCAAACAAGGGAGCATGTGGAGGCCTAGGCCTTAGCGACCATCATAGGGCTAGTTTGATATGCTTCCACATGTCCATAATTAAACATGTGTCTATTGAATGGGAAAAGATAAGGCCGTATTTTAACACACACCGCCCTCGACCAACGGCTCAAGATCGAGGTTGACCATAATTCACGCTACAAATGACACAAACAGGAAATAAAGAAAGAAAAACTACGAGGTCCCACGCAGGGGAGAAGACATAAAACGAAAGACTAGACTAAACGAGAACCGCCCTACTCTGGAGGGACAGCCGTGATTTCGCAGGACTCGGCTTCCTCGTACGCCGGGATGGTGCATATGACTTCTTCCTCGAATAGCTCGGTCACACCATAGATGTCATCTTCTTCCTCGAACAACATCCTTGGAGGTCCTGGAAACGTCTCTTCCAGCAATGGGGGAAACAGGTTTTGATCGCCCTCGCCCTCCTCGGTTTGGGCAATGCGCTCGTTTTGGTTTCTATACTCACCTCGGCCTCCTTGGGCACTTCGGCCTCTCTGCCTTCCACGGCCTCCTCGGTTGCCATGACCACCTCACCCCTCAACATATCCTAGGCCTCTCCTCTTCGGGTTCTTATGAGCTTCAATGGGTTTTCGCACACCTTGACCGTGTGATCCAAGGCCCTCTCCAGGATTATACCCGCTTGCCAACATAATCTTTCCCACAGCTATGGCCGGCTTAGACAATTCAGGAGCCTTCGTAAAAGATCCTGCAGGCACATGGACCATGGATACCAGCTCGAAGGTTTGAAAGCTGGATTCCTCGGTACACCCAGGCTCCACATACGGGATGGATGTCTCGTGGTAGATCTTGAAGTCAGATTCTCCATGGATCGTGATAAGCCTGTTATCCACCACAAATCGTACCTTTTGGTGGAGGCTGGAGGCAACAGCACCTGCGATGTGGATCCATGGCCTCCCTAGCAGAAAATTAAAAGCGCTCGGTATATCTAGCACTTGGAACGGGACTTGGAAAAGTACAGGGCCGATCAACAGCTCGAGTTCGATTTCTCCTATCACCTCCTTCTTCATCCCATCAAAAGCCCGCATAGTTGACTTGCTAGTACGGATTCTCCCAAGCTCAATGCCGAGACGGTGGAGCGTAGCTAACGGGCATATATTGAGCGCCAAACCGTTGTCAATCAACACTCGCAAACGAGAGTGCTCTCATACTTCACCGAGATGTGTAGTGCTTTGGTATGATTAGGGCCGTCGGAGGGAGATCCTCATCGCAAAGGAAATTTGGTCTTTCAATAGAATGGCCCCAACAAATCCTTCCAATTGGACTTCATCGATTGTTTCGGCACGTGTACCTCATTGAGGACCTTCAAAAAATGTCTCTATGCTTCTCAGAAGATTTGAACAATTCCAAAAGGGAGATTTGGGCTGGCGACTTCCGCAGTTGGTCCGCCACATTGAATTCGCTCGATTTTACTACAACCAAGAATTGTTTTGCCTCTTCTTCAGTCACGGCCTTCTTTTCTACTCCTTTATCAGGTGCATAACAGCGGCTTGATCGTGTGACAGAGTCCACCTCGTTCGTTCCATAATTCCATGGTACAGCTTTGGGATTGAATTTGGGAGGATTCTCCAACACTACCACTCTATCTTTCTCTTGGGGTGGCAATTCGATCGTGACCGGTGTTACGTTTCCTCCTGCGACTTGGATTGCCGACATCCCCTCGACCATAAGGTCTATCACCGTGGGTTCAGCAATTTCCATCTCAATGTCACTGGCGAGCTCCTCATCGGATAGTTCAATCACCATCGGGGTTATCATGGCTATCAACCCCTCATACAAAGCTGGGGTCTTTGAAATTCCAGGCATAACTTTTCTTGTCTCGAGATATGCAAGCAAGATTGCAAAAAGATGAGCTGAATGACGATGGCGTTATCATGGATACGACCCTCTCTCCCTCTTCTCCCGCGTCGGATTACCCCCATGGCTACCATCCCGCGAACGCGGTCCAGCTTCTCTTCTAGGGTCACATCCTCCCGACTTCCATAGTATCCCGCCAGCACTAAGGACTCATACAACTTGGAAGCGTCCACCGCTAGAGGCCGTTGACTCGCTCGCGTCTCCTCGGCAATTAAATTCACTCCCCGGCATGATTTGGTAGAGGATTCCGTTGCACGTTAGGTTGAGCCTCCTTAAAAGTCAAGATGTTCTTGTCTAGAAGCTGTTGAACTTTGTATCTCAGTACGCCGCAATTGTCTACATCATGCCCCCTTTCTCCCATGTGGTATTCACAGGTCTTGGTCATATCGAACCCGGCGAATCTCGGGGATTATCTCTAGGTACCTCCTTCGCAACCATCCTCTTTTCGAGAAGCATGGGGAACAACTTTGACAGCGGGCGTGGCGGTGGGGAAAACCCCTTTCGAAAGGGTCTCCTGTCATTGTCATATGCTTGTGACGAGCTATCTTGAACCATTACAGGCTTGTGCACAGGTATTGCGGGCGGTCGAGGAAGAAGCGGCTCTTGTACAAGTGCTACTTCAACTGCGGCTTCCTTATCTTTTCTTGTCGGGAACCTCTTCGTGCCTTCGGTGGATATCTTCCCCTCGATAAGCGCCCACTCGACTCCTTCGGCTACTTCTACCAGCTGTGAAAATGTCTGGCATCTTGAAAACACTAATCCTTTGAAGTATTCAGGGGGTAATGTCTTGAGGAAAAGTTGCTTCATTTCTTTTTCACTCAGTGAAGGCTTCACTTGTGATGCCATCGTTCTCCACCTTTGAGCAAACACTTTAAGCGATTCATTCCTCTTCTTTTCCATCCGAACAAGCTCTTCTCTTGTAGGGATAATCTCAGAGTTGAACTTATATTGCTGTAAAAACTCGTCGGCGAGATCCTCCCATCCAAATCGGCTCTTCAATATCTAGTGCGATAAACCACGACAAGGCAGGGCCGTCTAAGCTATCTTGGAATGTATGTATGAGGAGCGGGACATTGTCGGAGTAACGAGCCATTTTCCTCACGTAATATCTAAGATGGGTCTTAGGGCATCCCGTTCCGTCATACTTTCTCGTGAACTCGGGTTCTTGAAAATTCTCTCGGGAAGTTTGTCTTGGCATATGAAGACAACCTATCGGCTCCCTTCAGCTCGTACCCTTGCAAGGCACACGCCGCTCCTCCATTTTGGCCAAGCGTCTCGCACTTTCTTCATCGAAGCGAACAATAGGTTCCTCCTTTGGAGGAGGATCCAGATTGATGATTGCTGGCGTAATAGAAGGGGCTTCCTCGGGAAGCACCTTTTTCAGCGAGATCGGTGACATGCGGCTCTCCCGCTGAGGGTGGAGTGTGTCCCGACAAAATGGGAATAGAGGTTCCCGCTATGGCTGTGACTGGAGGTTCACTGATTTTTCGACTTATCTCAGCCATCAGAGCAGTGAGTTGAGCCAGTTGGCTCTCCATGTTGGCCATGCGTATGTTGGCATCTTCATTTTCCATCCTTGCTTTTGCGCGAGTACGGATTGGAGAACTCCTCTTAGCCGTGTTGATAGTTAGACGAAAATAGACAATTCGTCGCACTGAACAATGGTAGATAAGCATATATAAGCACGAGTAGTGATTAGGTGGTCGGCCCATGACAAAGATCTAAACGCCCCAATTTATTCATTTCATCGAAAACCAGGTTGCTACATAATACAGAAAAAGACAACAAGGGAGAACCCCCTGAATCATAAAACTATTTTGAAGACGGAAATATGTGGCACGGTCCTATTACACATTACATTTGACTCAATTTAACTAATGAGGACAACTTTCGTTTGTGGCGCCCCCACTAATTCGGGTCGACTTCGAGGCACACTCCTCGGCTTCCTTGAGCTCCCTTTTAAGGTGCTTGATCTCGGCTCGGTGGGTGGTCTTTAATGGCACGTCGGGAATCTTCGGGCGTAGGCTCTCGGGATTTTATGCCTAAGGATGTACTCCATCGAGGCATAGTAGGTCTTCTCTTGCCCTTCCAACTCCTCTTCGGCCATATTAGCTTACGGGGGTGGCACATGTCCCACATCGACTTGACTAACACGACGGAGTTTTCGTGATCTTGGCATCCATCAGGGAAATCTATCCTGAGCGGGTCTTCTTGAATCGTCGGTGGAAGTTGTTGAACCTCTTGGAACTGGCGGGTGACTCGGGTCGGGTAATACTCAGTGACTCCGATAATTCCTAGCAAAGGAACAGGTCCAGTAAGCCCACACACGAATCGCGCTTCTCGAACTCGGAACCATTTGGCGTGCCATAGGAAATCTTCGGGTCCAGGGTTGGTCATGAAAACTAACCACTCGTAATAATGATAATCGGGGCAAACATCTTCCTATCTTTAAACTTCGGGATGGGGTGGTTAGAGTCGAGATGTCATTCACGGTCATCATGCTACCAAACCCCTTAACATGAGAAAAAACCAAATTTGCAAAAGTTCGGGAGGGGCATGAAAAACCTTGTCTTTGTTTTCTTTAAAGCGGGTAAAGGAAAGAAAAGTTTCAGTCGGACGGTATTAACAAAACCCTTTCCCATACATATCTCACGAACTACCCATGCCACTGAAGGGTTAATAGCGTTCCTATAATGTGGGAATAACATGAACCCGAAGAAAGCTAATAGGAAGATCCTATTCTTTTGAAAAGATGGGGCATTTTGAAAAATCTCGTTTAGGAATGAAAACGGGCAGGTCTTGCGATTTGCTTTCAAAACTTTCCTCACATCATCCCCCTTAACTCTAAGGAAATCAGATAAGGTCGATGCATGCTCAGTTCTTAGAGGTGGGCCAATTAACTCCGACACCAAAGGCTTTCCCATGACAATACTGTATTCTTCCAGGGTTGGAGTGAGCTCGTGGTCACCGAACATGAACGTGCAAATCTCGGGACACCAAACATGCGCCAACGCTCGTACAACACCATAATGAGTTTCTATTTCTAAGAGGGGAAGTAGTCGTCCAACATAGGATCACACCCAATCATGGCCAGTCGAGTCTAGTCTATCCCACCATGTGCGAAGCTCGGCTTTTGGGGTAGCAATGATGTGAAGCTCGGGTATCCCCATCATATACTACTCACAGCTACAATCAACCTAATTTGTCATGAACTGAACAAAAAAGAAAGCGAATAAGTAAATTACGAAGGAGAGAATTCAAAAAAAAACTTACCCTACTCATTGAGTAGCAAAGCTAATGACATAGACATACGCATGGATGGTGGTTCAATTTCTACTCTAAATGGCTCAAAATGGAGCCATAGGATCACCGGACTGAACCAGCAAGGTCGCGGCTAGTCGGGTTACCCATGACTCCGGCTTTGCCAAAGAACCGACCCGTGTCGCGCGGTTGTAGACCGGGGTGGGTACTTTCGACATGAAGAAAGAAATTTCGGGGTTAAGGTGGGCGACTCGTACTACGCGGTTGTAGTCGGAGTGGTATCCACCTCAACACCATCCTAGGTGATCCTATGCGGCCCGTCCCATGGCGGCGGGTTGTGTGTGCTATGGTGTAGTGCAATGCAAGAGACGCAGCATGACAATTTATAGGCAGGCAACACTTCATACATAAAAAATAAACCATACATTCCTACACCTTCCCCGCAAGACAAAGGTGAGCAAACACTTCCCCTTATACCTCCCATTCAACATGAACATTAAACAATAGACCTGTTAAGGATGTAATTAGGATCCTCACTACCAAACAATAAAATTTCTGAACAAGATCAATTTCGGCCTAAGTCCTCTAAGGTCTACAACTGTGTCCCCAGTGGAGTCGCCAAGCTGTCGCGACCTACCCTCGGGGGGAGGGAATAGGTTTAGGGGTATTGCCTAAAAGACGGGCCTAATGCCCATTATTAAGCGCGGGCTCTCCCAAGCCCATACCCCGCGTGACATTGGGATATTTCTTAAGAATTTTGCATAAAAGGAGTCGCCACTAGCCTATTGGGGTCGGCTAGAAACCAAATGAGACATGGGAGCGTGCCTCACTTCCTACGCAACCAGAGAATTTAGGTTCGGGGACTTGATTACACTAATTAACCAATTAGTGCCCTTTCGGTACCTAATCTTTGTTCATTTTAACAAAATGGTTTTTGGCAGGTAGTTTGAATTGATTTTATACTTATCCACTAACATGTGAGGTGATAATGCGGGTGTGCAATCATTAAAGTAACAATCCAAATACCAATGTCCTAATTGCAATAAAATTAGCACAAACAACTAAACAATGCAAACATAGTCAAATATATAAATTAAACATGCAATATAATTAACATGCAAATAAATAAAGACCTAATTATACTAAAAAAGGAATACATGACAAATCCTAACCGAACCCTATCATTTTGAACTTTGGATTTTTTTTTAATTTAAAATTTTTTTAAGAATATAAATAATAAAAAATAAGAAAAAAAGGTCGAATTTTTTTAATGTTTTTCGAGTTTTGAATTTTCGGAAATATTTTTGAATTTTTGTTATTTATTATTTTTTTAAAATTTTTGATTTTTTTTTTGAAATTTTTTTTGAATTTTTAATATATTCTTAATATTTAATTCGGGAAAATGGGTCTGGATCGGGTAAAACCCAATCCGGCCCATGGACCCAACCCAAAACCGGATCCAAGACTTTTGGATTTTTTTAAAATAAAATATATATATTCAATTTAAAAAAGAAAAAAATTAAAACTAAAAAAAAAAAAAATTCTTCTGTCTTTTCTCACTGCGCACTCCCCTCCTGCGAGTCCTCCTTCCCGAGACCAACTTTTGCTTTATTTTCCCTATTTACTTTTTCTTTCTTTTTTTAACTTTTTGCTGCACCTTTTGTCTTTTGCTTTTTTTTTTTTTTTTTCTTCTTACACTTCTCTGGTTTTCCTCTTCGTGCGACCTCTGCACGCCGAAGCCTTTTTTTTTTTTTTACACTTTTTTATTTTTTATTTTTATTTTCCTCTTCTGGCCTTCTTCTTCTTCGTGGGTTCTCAGCACGCTCGAACCCTTTCTTTCGCCTGAGATTTTGTTCCTCACCGAAGCTCGTCCAAACGGCAACACCGACCGAAGCAACCGGCGTTCCACTGTCGAACCACCACCATCTACCGATCGTCCATTCCGACCGGCACGGACCACCGTCGGCCACGAACTCCAGCGACCATAAACCCATTTGCCGGAATAAAGAAACACGACCACTCGACGATATACGATTCTTTCACGATAAACGTACAAAAAAAATCAATGGACACAAACAAAACAAATATAAATCTACAGATATAGGAGCAAGAATGAACCAATCCCATGTCAAAACGCGAAATATTCTTTCGGTTCTCTTTCGAGCATTTTATCAAACATTTGGTGTGCGCCATTGACACGGGGCATTTTCAACTTGACACGGACACGAGCACAAATCTAAACCCCTAACGACGCATTTAGAATAACTATCAGCTTTCAGGGAGGACCGACTTGGACCGAAATTTGCGCGAACTAGTCGGCGTGAGCTTCAGCTTGTCGTCTTCCGAAAACAAGGGACACACGGTCGAAAAAGCCTACCTGGTTTGAGGGGAGGGTTGTAGCGGACGGCGGCTGATGAACGGACCTCCGGCGACGGCCAACCACTCTCTCGAGTTCTCTCACTCTCTCGCTCCTTGCCTCCTCATTTCTCTCAGTGTTTCGGCCTCCTTCCTTTGTTGTCGATCCCCCCTCTTCCGGTTTTTATCCCCGGCCAGCAAGCGCGCATGGCCTTTGCAGCTGCCAGCTTGCTGGCCGGACTGCACCCCCGACCCGCGGATCACGCCGCCCACCTGTTACCGATCCCCTTGCTCCCTCTGTCACTGCTCTGCTTCTGTTTTTTCTTTTTGCAGGTCTTGCAGTGAAGACCGGTTGGGGGGAGATGACCAGCTCACTCGTGGGCTGGGCTGAAGGAGGAAGTGGACTAGGCTGGGTTCGGCCCGACCGGACCGATTTTTTTAAAAAATTGAATAACATTTTTTAATTTTCTTTTGTGATTAATTCCTAACATTTAATGCTATTTTAAATTAATTAACTTAGGTGAGAAATTAGGTGTCAACAACTAAGTATGTCATTTTGGAGAAAGACGTTATGAGTTGTTGGCTCGTTGAGTTGGTACATCACCATGGAGAATGCACGTGGGCTTGATGACCAAGTACATCATCTTGGAGAATGCACGTGAGCTCGGTGACCAAGTACGTCATCTTGGAGAATGCACGTGGGCTTGGTGATTAGATATATCATCTTGGAGAATGCACGTGAACTCGGTGACTAGGTATGTCATCTTGGAGAAGGCACATGGGCTCGGTGACTAGATATATCATCTTGGAGAATGCATGGTATTGATTAAAATGATCGGGGAATGGTTTGATTGACATGTAATCAATTAGGTCGATTGATCGATAAGTTGATCTGAGTGAATAATTGATGTGTTGATGTAACCCGATGAGTTTATAAATCGTGCTGACTTGTAGGGAGGAGACTGAGGCCAAGGTAAGTCCTCTGACTCGTGATTGTGCTTAGGCAGCCCTTAGGGCGTATTAGCTTCCTAATCGAGTCTTAGGGGATAGAACTCACTGAGACATTGTCTCACTGGTTATTGTATAACCATTTTCAGGTCTATAGATGGTGTTGGTAAAGGACCAGGAGCCCCGGAGTTCATGAGGTGAAGCCTTAAGAATCGGTGACCATGTTCGACTAATTAGTCGTAGGACAACTCTCTTTTGTAGGGAGCTAATTCCTTTTGTAAACCTTTGTGTATAGACTCGTGTGTTTATAAAAAGGTATCTTGTGAAAAATTGGTCCTACTTTTCTATCCCATTTTTTTATTGTCTGGTAATTAATTATATGCTTCCGCATACGTATTAAAAATGAATGGGTCGGCGATGCGTCTTGGGATGTCGCAATTATATCGACCAATGAGGGATGGGTGCATGCCCGGGGATCGGGGCGTGACAATTCCTAACTGATGTCAAGACTAAATCGATTCAAGAAGTGCATTTTCCTCCAAGTAACCGGTGAATCTCCACGTTCCCTCTCGTATTATCTACTACCTTTTCATCATCACTTGTTTCCTTGATTTACTGTTTAACGTTATAGATCAATTAATTTATTGTAATCTTCTACTGTATGTTTTAATTTGCATAAAATGATATAAATGACCGTCAGAAATATACCATGAACAGGACAGATAACCCCTATTTTTGGAGCTCATCTTTTAAGAAGATCATCATTAATGAAGTTTGACTATTTAATACTCCTTTTGTTCATTAAAATTGGACAATTTTATCTGATTATATCGTTGAAAGTATGTCTCAAGTTTGAAACTCGTAAAAGAAACTTAATCAAAATAGGATTTCTAGTTTAAATAGATTTGCTACAAGGGATTTTCAAATTTTGGTTCAATTTTTCTCAATATAAGAAGTTGATCTTCTTTGTGAAGAGTATGCAAGAAGAGCTATCAATGTTCAAGCCAATAAATCTTGAGGCAACATTTATGAATACAAGGAATTGTCAACGTTAAACATCGCAAAGCTAGAAAAATATTGAGAGTGTTTAAGTGACCGGAGTGTGATTGTATCTCCGTTATACTGCTTGATTAATAGTAGATCTTGTGCTACTCTTCATATGGAGCAGGTCCCACTGATCGATCTACGTAAATTTGATATTCAATTTATATTTTTTGTGTTGTTTATCTTATTGTTCCACTGCTTGTTTGTCCCAACAAATGTTTCTTACATGCATGTGGTTTCGTATGCTAAGGATAGAAAACCATGCCTTCGGAATTGAGCAGGATGGGAGCCCAAGCAAGAGTGGTTCACCGAAAAGTCTTGTTGGAAGTTTTGGCAGAGGAGCTTCCTCCAAATAGCATTCAATTCTCTTCCAAGATAACTTCCATCAAAACCCAAGACGAACAAGACTCATCCATTTGTATCATTACGCTTGAAGATGGCTCCATCATAAAGTCTAAGGTTTCTACAATTCTCAACTGACTTCATTTGAAATAAAATATGTTGTGATAACCTACCTATTTTGATTTATCTGAGCAATAATTAGTAATCATCGCACGTGTAGGTTGTTATAGGATGTGACGGCGTGCACTCCATTGGAGCCCATTGGCTAGGACTTCGCTCGTCAGCCTATTCAAGCCGGTCAGCTGTGCGTGGATTGTCCGTGTTCCCAAAGGGTCATGGAATTGACCAGAGCCATAAGATTCAACAATTTGTAGATGTGGGCAAGAGGGCAGGTTTTATTTCTCTCATTGATAAGGAGTTGTACTGGTTCTTCTTGGGGAAGAGTCCACCTAAAGGTACCATATATATAACATTTTATCTTTCGTCAAACCGTTTTGGATTTCATCCTTTAATAATCTCGAGTGAGTCGCTTCTTTGTTGACGTGCTACATAGAAAAGTAGCCAGGTTGGTTTTAGTGGAAAATAAAGAATAGTTATGAAGTATTAATGCATAAATTCGGAAATGAATTTATCTGTGATGAACATTGACTAATTAAAGCCGACTCTTGACATATATTTCCAATCGATACCTGCGATTTTTTTCCCAGATTCCTAATTGTGATGGCTCCTTTAATAGCTTACTATCCTCCTTAATCCCTAACGTTTCAATTCATAAAGGTATGGAAAAAGGAGCAGATCCAGAAATGATACAAAGGGAGGTGATGGAAGATTTGGCAAAGGACTTCCCACCCGTGTACCACGATGTCATCAAGCACTCCGATCTTTCAAGTTTGACATGGGCCCCGCTGATGTTCCGATATCCTTGGGACATCCTGTTCGGAAACCTAGCCCAATCAAACGTGACGGTGGCTGGGGACGCTATGCACCCGATGACTCCCGACTTGGGCCAGGGCGGATGTTCGGCGCTCGAGGACGCGGTGGCATTGGGTAGGCACCTTGGGGACTCGATTGCCAAGCACGGCAAACTGGTGACCCATGATGTCGGATTTGCTATAGAGAGGTATGCAAAGGAGAGGAGATCGAGGGCGGTGACTCTGATAACAGCATCTTACTTGTCGGGATGGGTGCAACAAGATGGGCCTAGCCGATTAACAAGGTTCCTAAGAGACTTTGTATTCTATGGGCTCCTCCTGGCTAGAGTAGTAAGGAGTATTACAGATTATGATTGTGGGAAGCTTCCTAGCGTCTCCTCTTTTCCTTCACATGAATCCGAAAGCTCAACCTAATTACGGAGCTACAAATGGCTTTTGGTCTTCTATTTTGTTTAATAATCGGTGATAAAGTTTATTTCAATGCATAACGCAGAAGTTAATTGTATTATTTGTCTCGCGGTTGCCCTTGTTTTTCTTTCTTTTTTTCTTTCTTTTTTTCCTAATTCTTATGAATCTTTTCCCTTGATGATCAGCTGCATCATGAGGATTTGATTTGGGTCAGATCTTTTTAAGTTTGGCTAAAGTCCAAGACACGAAACACGACTATATGTACAGCCTATCCCTATATGGTTACATAAACTAATCAAAGAGCACTTCGGGTATTTTTTGTCTCGCTATCGCTCATTCGCAGTCGCCGTTACTCGCTCATCATCGCTGACCGTTGCCAGAAGATATAGGCAGCAAAGAACCGTGAAGTTAGAGTAGTGAATCTCAACGGAAAACTTCAGTAACACAATCTACTTTAACCAATACCGACAACTTTTTAGCTTCCGTCACACATCGGTACATTTCTAATTTCAAAGATAACAAGGGGTTTTCCATATTCGTGGACCAGAAGCATTTCACCGAACAATTTGTGTAAATGAAAAGAATTGAGAGTAGTCACGAAATTAAAGTTGTTTCTCGTCTAAAATCAACATTTACACAACGATGTCATCACGAATCATCAAAGAACAACTCAAATCTTCAATGATTCATCCATGAGTTACATGAACACAACTCGGTCTTTTACCTCTCCAAAATAGGGTAGAAAAGAGGAAATGTCCTTACCTGCCTTACCAGCTACTTCATGACTGCAACGAGCATACTAGTTAGTGACTGGACCCGTCACAATCGTCTACAGACAGGTCAAGACCGACAGATAAGTTTTGGATGAGATTTACTCTCTTCAGATCTCCTCGGCCAAAGAATAGGGCAGTTCAGAGCAATCTCCAGTGCTCTTATGGAGGTGAAGCCGGCAGTGAGTGATCACGAATGACGATGTGTGGTGCCGGAAACGATGGGAATCCAAATTCTCGAGAAAACTTCAATTGAACAAACCGAATTAAGATTTCAATTTTAGGTTAAATGGTCGTTAAGGTTTCAAATTAGGGAATTTCTTTCAATTTGCAATTTAGGGTTTATAGTTTGGGGAAAATGTCGTAGACGACGTCGTCTAAGGCCCTATATGCTGATTGGACATGTTGGTGAACCACGTCGGATTCATGACGACCTAGATGGAAATTGTCACTTAAGTGATCCGAAAAAAAAAATTATTGGTATTAAAGTGAGTATTGTACAAAACTTTGGACACTTTTAGTGTTCGTTTATCAAATTTTAGGACTTTATCGCACTTTTTAAACAAATTCAGGACTTGATTGAACTTTTTGAATGATTTAGGACTTTATTATTACATCCGTGACAAATTTTAGAATTTTCAATGCACTTATCAGTTTTTTTTTTAATAAAAAAGTCCAATTTGGATGACCGGTGGATTTTGAGTTCTCTCTTCCTCCGGTCCCCCCCCCCCCCCCGAGGGGAAAAACGCCCCGAGTGGCTTCACTTTTCATCGTCTTCTCATCATCATCATTGATTCATTTATTTGCTGAATCAAATAGAAAATCAACAAGGCCACGCTCATCGGAGCGATGTTGATGTATCCATCACCTTTGATTTTGTAGGAGTTTCTTCGAGTTACGCTAAAGCATCCAGCTTAGGCACAAAACCATCTACTTTGGTCAACATTGTCACCACCTGTGGTGCTCTCAAAAGTAAAAAAGACTCGCTCCTCATACAGACTCAACATCACCACCACCACCACCACCATCGCCACCACCAATAGCCATCTTTATTTGATGATAGAATATTCATATAGTAGGTGGATGAAATTCCTAAGAAACTATTTTCTGTAAGTTTCTATTAGGAAGAGCCCCTGGTGCTAGTAGGCATCATTGCGGCAAACTTTACTAATTCCTCCTCTTTGCCTTCTGCTACATTGAAACTTTGAACATGATACCATCCAGCTTTATCATTAGAATATGGTTGGGTCCCGTGATCAGTTCAACGTTGACAAAATTACACACTGGACGAGAACCAAGAGCAATGAATAACAGAAGTGGAAAAATGATGAATTCAGTTCAGTCAGTATCAAACCGAACAGAACTGAAATAATTTGATTTCAAACTCTTGTTACAGTTTAGCTTCAAATTCTCTCAAAACACTTTCAAACCTGTTAGGCTTTCCATTGAAACCGGGATGAAATGAACCTTGCTCACTCTTACTATCCAAATGTGCCCTTGTTTAAGGATGGCCAGGCCAAGATTTTCAATATTTAAGGGCAGCAAACGAGTTCGTCCATCAGTTATTCCTTTGACCCTCTCTCTGGCTTGGGTGTGCTTAGGTAAGTCGAACGGCCATGATCACCTCTAATTCAAGCTACTAATTATCAGCCAATTGAATGTTTTCGCTACTGCTCAGCACATCAATCTTCATTCTTAAGATTTATATTTCATGAGCATTTACACATTAGCAAATCACATATGAAAGTACGTAACACCATCAAAGTTCGGATAAATTTCCAGTTCCAGACTAGGAACTCGATCAAAGAACCAACTACGACACTAGATATCACAGTTTGATGCAAGAAATTGTAACAACTTCATGTTTCTAATAATCCAACTAAGCTTCATCTTTCTTGGAGGTCATCCATACGTGCAAATTAGAAAAGTAATGGCGTTTGGCCTTCATGTTGATTTAGTTCTCAAGAGACGATACTACTTTTGCAACTCACAAGAGAAGTGAAAAATTCTCAAGGCCACCGATCTGATTCAGCCTAAGCTCTCCTGGTGCTGCTTTTTTCCTTTTTTCTTTTTTTGCCTATATCTTTCACAGTTCAGATTAACGAAGCTAAACTGCATCGCCTTCTTCAGTATATGCCACTGCATATTTCTGTGCTCCTTCTCTCTCTCTCTCTCTCTCTCTCTCTCTCTCTCTCTCTCTCTTTTTTCTTTCCCCTAGTCCAAAATTTGTATACAACTTCCGTAGAAATCTGCAGGTTTAGTTTGTTTTTCCTTAGCTCAAGATTTGTAGGTTTGGTCAGAGGAGGAATCTTGATTTAGATATGCAGTGTATCCTCCCACGAATGTAATCTTGAAGTGTCTGCTTAAGAAGAAATGGGGTAAAAAGGGTGAAAATTGAGGTAAAAGAAGAAAGGACAGATATTTACGGTGAGCCTGAGACTGAAAAGGGATATGCTGCAGCTTGGGGCTCATTGCTTGAGTAACCGCGGGTTATGCTAGCACAGTACGGCATAATAATCCATATACTGATCATCTTTCTAGGTTTGCATCTTGAGTAAATGGGCAAATCCAATCGGGTCGGCCCATTTGTGATAGAGAACATGTAGTATACTTTTTGTGATTGAAAACACTCCAGTATATACGGACTCAACGTTTTTGTTATCCCATTGAGTAAATATAAATTGTATAACTTGGCATTATCTTCTTTTCTCTATGATGAGGAAGTCCATCTTACATAAGTGAACACTAAGTTAAATTATCCTCACTATAATTTTTTGGATTAAGTAATACGCGAGGCTAAGCAAGAGTACGTGGCCCAAACATGAAATTTGTCGCACTTGGTCATATATTCTAGAATATATGTTGTCATAGTGATGGCACCAATATACAATTGTCGCTCTAACCCATTTCCCTTCTACTATTATTAATAATTGACCAACATAAATATATATATTTACTTGACTTGCTGTCAATAGGAACATAAAAGAAGTATTAGGGTTCAAGTAGGACAATCTAGAAAAATAAATGAAAATGCCACTTTTGTAGAGCATCTCTAACATGAAAAGCTTTTGAAGTCTTTAAATCTTAAATGCTAGAAGAAAATACCAATACAAAACAACGAGGATCTTGAATTACTTTTAGTTAGACAATTGTCGCGACCTATTTTTGTTGGTACACCACCTAAAACTAGGTTAATGGACTGTCAAGTTTTTAAACTTAACTCGGGCTCTCCCAAGCCCATACAAAATCGCGACTTTAGTCTAAATTTTTAAACATGCAAAAGATTATTAACTAGGAGTCGCCACTAATCGGTTTACGGTAGGTCGATTAGACACCTAAGTAAAATAATGAGAGTATTATTTTACTCCTGCGAACCAGAGATTTAGATTTTTTAGTACGGGGACTTGATTACACTAGATTTCTCTAATGCCCTTTCGATACGATTTTTTTTATAATTTCAAAATATTTTCGCAGGCAGCTTGGATTTATTTTAACCTAAATTACTATCATGCAACGGGATGATCACACGGATGCTCAATCATTATTAAACATTGAATAAAAAGATAAATAAATTGCATCACACAAAACAAGCAATCATTTTTAGGGTTTTCTTGAAATTAGAATTTTTTTCATAAAAAAGTGCATTTTAACTACATGACTTAATTTTACTAATAAACAAAGTCTAATTAAATGGATCTAACATGCACCTAAACATGATTTCCTAAACGACATGATATCTAATTAAATGTAATTTTAATTTTAATTTGATATGCATGAATTTTACTTTAATGATATGTGAGATGCAATTCATATGGCATAACTTGAACTATCACTATATGTATGCAATATGCATGCGTTTCATGATATGAGAGGAATGACATAATAATTCTATATGCATGTTCCTTTTATGATTTTTTTAATGATTTTTTTTAATGTATGCAACCTACACTAAACAATGATGACAAAAAAATGGGATTAATTATGAGCTAACCTATTAACTAAAGAAATAAATGACCTTTTGTTTTTTTTTTTTTTTTTTTAATTTCTTAATATTTCTTATTAAAAAAAGAACAACATAATGATGTAATTAAAAAAAAAAACTACACGATGGGATTATTAAAACATAATACTAATTTACTAAACCTAAAAAAACTCTAATGCAAGATTTAGATTTTTTTATACTTTTTGATTTTTTTAAAAATGCGTAATTATGAAATATTAAACCTAAATAATCAACATAATCAACCAACAAAGGATTAAGATAATCGAAAAAATAACCTGTTGTCTCACAGGTCAAATTAACGATTATTTTAACCCTAATTATCACAACAAGGAAATCAAAATAATTAAAAATCTGATTCGAAATTTTACGGACCAAATTAAATAATTATTGTGATTTAACAATACAAATTCTACCAAAAAGTCTAAAAATTAATATAATTAAAAAAATGATCCAATGTCTCTCGGACCAAATTAATAATTACAATAATTCTGGACAAAATCCCTACGAACAATGCCTACAAAATTCATGAAAACTAACATTCAATATTACAACTTAAATAACTAAACTAAAAATGCTATCAAATGAAATAAACAGAAAAATAACATCAAAGATAAAAAATAAATAAAGAAATAAACTAAACTACAAAAAATGAAAAGTAGAAGTAAAATACAAAAACTACCTAAGGGGAGAGAACAACAACGTGGATGGGGTAATAAGAGAGAGGATGGCAGCCGGCGTCGGATCTCCGGTGAGGGCTGGGCGGCGGCAACAGCAAGGGAGGCGCGGCGTCAGTGACCGACGAGGGCTAGGCGGCGGCAGCAACAAGGGAGGCGCGTCAGTGACCGGCGAGCTGCAGCTGGTTCACGGCGAGGGGCGAGCTCACGGGTAGAGGTGCAGGCGAGATGGGCTCGCACACAGGCGAGCGGAGGCGTCGAGTCTTCGCGGCCACAACAGGGACGTTGGGATGAATTCACGGGTGTAGAGGCGCGATAGCGTCAGCAGCAACCGGGTCGGCGTTCGTGGGTCACTAGCAGAGGCGAGGGCGCGGTGGAGATGGAGGCGCGGCGGTGCGAGTCTGGCGACTGCGGAGGAGACGGTCAGAGATGCTCGGGCGGAGGGCAGCAGGCGCCGGGCTCCGGATCGCAGAGGTAGCTGTTGCTGGCGACGATGGAGGTCCTGCAAGGGCGTTCTTTGGTGGTGGGCAGAGACGTCGGGCGGCAGCGGCTTCACGAGGAACGAGCGTCGGTGATCGGAAACTCTACTGCCGGTGTTGGGGGACGCTGGAGTAGTGGCGGAAGTCTTTGGCAGCGCGGAAGAAATGGGCAGTAGGGACACCGAACGGAAGTTCACGAGGAAGATGAACAATGGTCCGTCTTTTGACTTTTCCTTTTTTATTTCTTCTCTCCTTCTCTCCTCACGTCTCTGCCGAACTCTCCCCTTTCTCTCTACCACTGTACTTTTTATCTCTTTTTCTTGCTCACGTCAACTCCTTCTCTCTCTCACTTTTCACTTTTTCTTCATTTGTATTCTTTTTCTTCCTTCGACCAAGACGAAGAAAGAACCCCCTACTGACTTTTCCCTTTTGCTTTCATTTTCCCTCGACCCCCCCCCCTTTCCGAGGCTTCGTACTCCCTATTTATAGAAAAAAATTTAACAAACAAGTGAAAATTTCCCAATATTCACTCAACTTCTCAAATGAAGATTTCCCCAATATTTACTCAACCTCTCAACAAAAAATTGGCTCCGAAATCACACGGTTGTTGAAATTTTTTTTGAATTCAATTTTTTTTAAATTTCCTTCTATAATCAAATATTATATTCTAAAGATGATTTTAAATTAGGTGTCAACAACAATCTTGGTTAATTGGATTGGGTATATGATAAATCCATCTCCCATAGGAGGAAACTTTATCTGATCAGGTTTCTCATTAGTGAGAACCATATATATTGGGACATTACCTATATTTGAGTGCTGGACATCCCAAGTGCTAAAAGTTGGCATGAGTAGACACTTAAGTCCCAAAATTGAAGAAGAGATAAATACTTAGGTGCTAATGGCGAGAATTTTCGATTATAATGTGATTTTTTCTAGCGAGAATTTAATGATGTGGCATTTCTTAAAAAAAAAAAAGGTTATTCACATGGCCCTAACGTGGCTAGATAGCTCGAAACAACATCTTTTTGGTCCAAATTTGATGTTTAATCAAAATTAAAATACAAAGAGAGACAGAATAGGGGCAACAAATTAGCAAGGGCCTTTACGGCCCTTGTTGCCATGGCCTTGCCATCGCCGAAGAGGGCTGACAATGGTGGGTGAGGGCCGCTGTTGGCCCTTCCTTACGGTTAGTCGAGGTTGTCACGTCCCGATCCTCAGGCACGCACCTATCCCTTACCTGGTTGATATAATAGCGATGTCCCATGACTCATCGCTGAACCCATTCAATTCTTATTACGCATGCGGAAGCATATAGAAAATCCCTAGACAATAAAACAATGGGATAGAAAAGTAGGACTACAAATTTTCCAATCAAAGGCCTTTTATAAACAAATAGGTTTATATACCATATCAGGCTATTTACAAAATATCGGCTTAATAACAAAAAGGAACTGTCCTAAGACCCACCGGTCAAACACGTTCGCCGATTCTTCGGTCTCCACCCTCCCAGACTCCAGGGCTTCCGGTCCTCTACCAACACCATCTAAGGACCTGAAAATGGTTATACAATAACCAGTGAGACAATTTTAGACAAATTGACTTGAATGCTGGTCAGTTTACGCGGTATGATCGGTGTTGACATGGACTAATTTTACAATTTTTTAATATTTTTCTTTTCTTTTTGTTTCTCTTTTTCTTTATTTTTCTTTTTACAATTTTGGGCCAATAAGGACACTCGTTGACCATTGCTAGACACAAGTGAGGGCCTCCAAACCCTCGCCAAGATTAAAAAAAGGACGTCGAGCCTCACGCAGATTCAGGTGAGGGCTACAATGCCCTTGCTCAGACCATGTCTATGGCTGATGATCTCGTCAACCCACAGTTATTAAAAAAAAAAGAGAAAAAAAATTAAAAAAAGTGTCGACTTATTATGTAGGTTAGTCAACATCAATGTCAGTAATTTTCGGCTAAAATTGACCAAACGAACTACATTAAAAAATTGCCAAAAGGTTTAAAACTCAATTGGCATAATTGAAATATTTATAGTTGAATTAGCACAAGTGCAATAGGATTAAAACATTTTTTGTACTTTTTTTCGATATTATGCAAATACGAGAAATTTGTAAAAATATCAAATAATATCCTTAAGATATAAAAGGATTTTTTTTAACATGTTTAAAGGACTCAACAATCAAACCTCTAATGGGATTGGCTTATTTCTACCTAGCGCATGGCTCATTTCCATTGTTCAATTACTCTTTAACTCAATCCATTCGTCTACGTTAGCTCTGGATCCCCTATTCCGCAGAGTGCTCTCATTGGTGCCTTAGACACTTCTCTACATTTGATGCGTGTAGACAAGGTGCGCATCTATGATAGAGATATTGCTGAGACACCCAAAGGAATACCACACCCAAGGGAATACTTTGTAGGGCAGAGGATTCATATCAAGTCTCTAGATCTACATTTTCTTTCAATGTACGAGATGAGCTTTATTATGATTTTAATGCCGTTCTCTTGTGCGATGTTGTCTTTTACTCATGAGGATTGGGGATTTTAAAAAATTTCCCAATTAATATTTTTTTTTGTAATTATGACGTCTCAACCAAATTAGTTGCGCATCATTTAAAAATTTTGAGATTTGCGATTAATGCATGAATTTTCTGTTTATTGGTTCGGTGCATTTCAAATTTGAAGAAATTTATCACAATAAATTTAAGATTTATATTAAAAGATTTTAGAAATTGATTGTATATAAGTTTCCTCTGAAAAGTACCATGGATGCTTTGACATCCCCGCCTAAAAGCCTTGGCTTCCCAGGCCGGCCTCACCAGTAGTCTAGACACTGATTTGCTCACATATAGATGTGATGCGTACTTTGATGACTTTTTGTTACATGAAAAATAAGCCTTTTTAGTGGGAAAATATAGTTACAAACAATTAATAAATTGGGAGGATGAATTCCACAGAGGATAAACCTTGATAAACCTTTATAAGCATATTGCTAATCAATTTCCTAAGATTTCTCTTTTGTATTTGTAATTTCTAATGGCCTCACCAAGCCGGTCAACTTAACTGTTGCTAGTTAAGCTTTAGGATTATATTTTTCCCTCGTGAGGCCTCTCCAATTCTCAACCAAGCTTTTCTCCCAAGCCGAGTTAGGATACAGGAGTGACATTTCGGGGGTCTCTCACCTCATGATGGATCTTCCACCCATCTCTTTTCCTTAAACCTTTTAAGGATCTACTCAAGTCCAAGTGGGAAAGTATAGTTACAAACAATTAATAAAATGGGAGGATGAATTCTACAGAGGATAAACCTTTATAAGCATACTGCTAATCAATTTCCCACGATTTCTCTTTAATATTTGTAACTTTCAGTGGTCTATAATAGTTCTTCGATAAGTGATTACTAATCCTTCTCTTGGCTAAGGATTTTCTACCAATATAACTTGACCATATGTCGTCGGGTACTTTCTTGGGTACAATGGATCTTCTGATGAAGCCGGAGATGCTTTGCACCCGCTGACCCTCGACTCGGCGAGGGTGGATGCTTGACCTTAGAAGACGGGTTGTTCGACACATTGGCGGAAAGGTGTAAAAAAAAGCTTTAAATCTATTATATTGGTTTGAATTTAGTTTTAAACATTTTATTAGTGTTAATTTGATCATTCTAGCTAATTTTAGCTTGATTTTGTTGACGTGGACGTTGAACAGCACCAACTTACCTTCGTGGCATGACCAACACTACCGTGAATACTTTTAATAATATTTTTTATATTTTTCCGATTTTTAAATGATATTTCTTTTTTGGTTGTTGTTGCCTTTCTCCTTTCTTTTGTCGATGAGCGGCCAATGGCCACAAATGATGGCCAACCATTGACCATGGTGAGCTAGCCTTGCCTGGGCGATGGCGAGCCCTGACGAGGACTCCCCTCACCAAATCCAGCAGAATCGCCCTAGCCTAGGCGAGGGCAAGCCCCAGCAAGGGCTCCCCTTGCCAAATCTAGTAGGTCACCCTAGCCTGGGTGAGGCCTGGCCTTGCTAGATCTGGGGAGAGGAGCTCTCACCAGATCTAGCGAGGGGCTTGTCGTTGCCTCACTAGACCTCATTTGTGGCAGGTGATAAAGACCCTCGTCGAGGTGAGGCTAGCTTGCCCTACCATGGTCGGTGGTCGAGTCATTGGAAAAGGAAGAAGAAAGGCAAAAAAAAAAAAAAAAAAAAAAAAAAAAAAAAAAAAATTCAGGAAAATAATTACAAAATATATATAAATATATATTATTAAAAAATATTCATGTCAACACCGGCGATGACACATAGGTTGGTTAGTGTCATCCGGTGTCTATATTAGTAATATCCGGTTAAAATTAGTCGGAAGGATTGAATTGTTACTAAATTAAAAAATTTAGGAGACTAAATTAGCATCGGGTCAAAAATTTTAGGATTAAATTGGCACTAATAAAATGTTTATGATTAAATTGACAAAATTCAATAGAGTTAGGAATTTTTTATGCTTTTTCCGCACATTGGGTATTTGATTTTCAAGCATAGCTTGTCAAACGGCCATGTCTGATGCCGTTGTCGCCGGCTACTTTATCCCAAAAGCAACTCACGTGCTACTTAGCCGTCTTGGCCTCGGGCGAAACCCTAAGGTCTGGAACAAGCCGCTCGAGTTTAGGCCAGAGCGGCACCTTACCAGTGACTGCACTGAAGTTCAGCTCACAGAGTCAGACTTACGCTTCATTTCCTTCAGCACAGGGCGGCGTGGCTGTGTGGCTCCGATGCTTGGGACTGCGATGACCGTCATGCTTCTCGCTAGGATGGTTCAAGGATTTAATTGGATGGCACTGCCTAATGTCACCAGCATCAATCTTGATGAGTCCTTTGAGGATCTATTTCTTGCTGATCCGCTCATTGCTCATGCAGAGCCACGTTTGCCATTGCATCTCTATCCTTGAGAGTTACTTGCAAGAGAGTGAAAGTTAACGTTGCTTAGCCTGTTGTATGCTCTAGTGATTTGAGTGGAATAATGAATAATTTCGACTTATTATTTGCTCCTTTCCCTTAAAGATCAGCCAATATGAGGTTTTTCAGTTCACTAGTATCCTCAAAGTGCACTTTAGAATATCGAATTATGAAATAGTGTGATGATGCCTAATTCACACCACACAAACAAAGGCCACCACCTTTCGACCTTAGACAGCCCTCCAACGCTTAATTACAAAAGAAACAAGAGGAGGCTTTTTTTTTTCTTTTCTTTTTTGCCTTTTTTTTTTCCTGTGATCTATGCAATATAGGAAAAAGTGCAATCCACCTTTCGAGGCAAGCCTCATTAACAATTTGTATGGATTTCAAACCTGCGCCCTAAAGAAGGATTTGAAGGATTCTGGGCCATATCCTTCTTTAGGGTCCTAGATACTTAGGGGGCCATAGCACTTGCAATATGATGTAAAGAATGGGCTTATTTGGAGAAACTGATCACATACCCGATGACTCCTGTGCTATCATCACTCGATGGAGTGTTGAACTTGCGTCACGTCCACACTCCTGTGCTGTCATCACTTGATCCACAGCAGCTCCGCCATCAGACCCATCAAAACTTTCATTCTAAGCATTTACAAGTGATTCGTATTCTCTTTTGTATTCCTTACATGTCATTTCGTTTTTATCTTTGTGATTATCATGTGACAACACACTTGTGGTGTCGTATTTTTCTTTATACTTCTAGATGGCACATGGAGATAGAGAGAGATTACCGGCTTCCTCAATTTTCGATCATTTTGTTGGCCCCTTCTCTAACATCAACACTACTCTGAAACCCTTTTAGCATATACCTTTCAAAATAATAAGAAAGGTCTAATTTTGGGTTTTTTGTTTTCTTTTCTTCATTGATAATTTGACTATTTAAACCGGTCTTTGATGTTAGAGAACTGGTGGCTCTGACCTCCCCTCCAGTTACGAGGATGTAAACATCGACGACCTAAGTAAAAGACTGAACTTGGGCAGTGAGCATGGGTAGGATTTGTGTGGAGGTGATTGGTCGTCTTAGAGGTCCAAATCCAACGTCATCATTAAGGCCGGAAAGCGCATCGTAAAATTTAATGTTTTTTAGGGTTGAGATTCTTCATTTAAGAGATGATGCGTTCTACAAGTTTCTGTTGATTGAATTTGCTCGACTTCTCGTTAGGACAGTCCGATGTTTATTGTACCTCTCTGCAAGACGTTGCTCCAAAAGGTAATGAAAAGGATGATATAAAACAATGGTCCATGTGGTAATGGCGCATGCAGAATATCTATCCACCAAGATTCTGACTTGGAAACTATTTGATCATCGAGTTGGTGCGAAACATAATAATTCAATATTCCAATTTGTAAGGTATTCGAGTACCAAGCCATTTATTTGGTATGCAAAATTTAATCGGCTAGCTATTCATCCATTTTATGATTATGACAAATTTCCAAGACTAAGTCCAATTGAGCATATATGGGGAGGTGGCTCAAGCTGGGAAACGACGACAGATTTGCCCGCAAAAAATAACAAACATTAGATAAAAGACGATTTTATATGGGGCGAGGTGGTGATGATGGTCGTCGGGGTATTGTCAGGCTGGCGATGCCGGCAACCGTGGTGGCCTTGAGGAAGGTCGGTGTCCAAGCACTTGTTATTGAGAGATCGGAAGGACTGCGAGCGACTGCGTTGCTCTAGATTACTTCACTAATTTGTGGCTTGCACTTGACACACTAGGCGTTTCGGACAAGCTCAGTACCCTTCATGCTCCTCTTGCAAAGAAAATTCCGATGTATCAAGGCTCTATCTACCATCTGATACGGATCGCACACCGATTCCAAAAGATGACACAAGCAAACAATCCACATTATTCAGCATATAATAACTAAATTACAGAATCGAAAGAAATCACTTAAAAATTTGTTACCGAATTTCACCAAGACATTTTACATCTCCACGCAGAGGCACCCTAAAAATCTACTAGACTTCAAAGAAAGTTCAAAGATGATGATTATCTTCTCTCAAGGTTAGGGCACAAAGAGATTATAAACACTCACACTATCTACTGTATCTTAAGGTTAAGCATGGTTTCAAGGTAGAACTAGGAACCTGAGAACCGGTCCGGTCCAGAATCTAGGATATGCAAAGTAGATTCCAAATTCCAGAAATTGTGGAACTTGAAATCTAAAACACGTCTTTATGTTTTTCTTATTCTATGCCTTCGTGCGATCATATAGCATTTCATGGCATCCAATAATGAATGTATAATTTGATCCACTAGTCTAAACTTACATCCAGCGATATACATGACTAGGACTTTTGCATTGTTAAATTCATAATCTTTGTGTATCTTTATAGCAAAGTATGATCATTAGAGATGATAATTCACTACAATAGTTTAATTAAAAGCACAAGTAGAACCTAGGTGGGCCTGGAAATTGACCTTGAAATCTATGATATAGTAGGTTCTGAGTTTAAAAAATTAGGAAACTTATTCCAACGAATGGGTCCCAAGTTCCAGGTGGAACTTGAAACCATTTACCCCTACCACATAC
The DNA here is from genome assembly GCA_017140595.1 of Eucalyptus curtisii. Classification (NCBI taxonomy): domain Eukaryota; kingdom Viridiplantae; phylum Streptophyta; class Magnoliopsida; order Myrtales; family Myrtaceae; genus Eucalyptus; species Eucalyptus curtisii. The sequence continues at coordinate 3,415,424 of CM029502.1, forward strand.
ATTCACTTTTTTCCTTCTTTTGCCCATCACCGCCTCTCTTTTTCTTTTATCTCTTTTTTCTTTTTCTCTACCATTCATAGCTGCAGCCTCTTTATAGCTAATATATGAGGTTTGAATTTTAACCTAAAAGCAAAATGAAGGGAAAATACAAAAAAAAAAAAAAAAAAAAAAAAAAATGCCTCAATAAAAGGGTTTGGTTTCACCCACCAACAATCTCTTACTCAATGACAAATAAACTAGATGCACCATGCAACTTTGCATACATCTACTTCATAAAACTAGTAATAAACTTGTGATATCTCGAAATTTGGCCCATATTTTCGAAATATATGAAATGGTTATTTCATCAATGCACTTTTGATTATTTTACTCTAAAATGATCACTTACAAGTTAACTAATTTATTGGGGATCAACCACTCTACGATAAAGATCAACAATAGTCAATATTACACTATTATAAGTCAATTAGCGAACAGATATAAATTGATTCGACGGAAGTACGTAGTCAGTTCGTGAGTGATTCCGCACGATTACGATACCCGCGTCGAAAGACAATAAACCAATTTCCTATTAATCTTGTACTCAGGGTACGTGATTGAACCCTCACAATTACGTGACAATCAAGAGTCGTCCATGATTCAAAGAGGTATAAACAAAATCGAAAATTATCGACCATAGGTTGACTATGCAAAAACCCCTAAAAACCACCTGATAGTTTAGGTTATACTAAAGTCGCATTCAATCTATTTTTAACAATGAAATTGAATTCTATTTCAGATATCGAACTTTCAAGGTTTTCAAGACAAATTTATTGGACATCACCTCATCATCCGTTAAATTATTGGCAAGTTTGAAATTTTTGGAAAAGGAATTATCGGATGGAAATTGGAGATCAGAAAGGAAAAACGGACCTAGTGGCAAAGTTATAATTTATTGGCCAAGATTTTGGTTTTAAAGAAAAATGGAAAAATGAAGATTTTTAGGGCACAAAAGGCTTGACATTGAGGGTTTTAGGGGGGAGTTGGTGAAGAGTGATGGGATTTTTGAAAGAAAAATCCATGGAAAATCCCTTCTATCACCCGCCCTCACCACCATCATAATCCCACACCACCGTCCACTGTCACCTCCATCACCACCACCTAGCCGTTGTTGAGCCGTCCGCTTAAGCTGCCCGACGTGCTGCCCTTCAAACCATCACCACAAGCCACCGCCCACATCTCACATGCCGTCTGCCATGCCGCCCCACCGTCCCTCGCTGCCCATTCACCACCACCGAACACCCAAGCCCAAGCCATGACCTTGAGCCACCGCCACCATTGTCAAGTCTCCAATCAAGCTGCAGGCATCACATCCTCAACGCCGCGTCGCCACCATTGTCGCAAGTCCATCGTCGCCGTCACTAGTGATTAGTGCTAAATAAGTATGTTTTAGCCTTAATCATGTTTAAGGACAGTTTAGATTAAGGTTAAGTGCAATTAGTTTAAGTAATTGCGGTTAGTCTTAATTAATCAAGTTTATTTTATTAATCGAAATTATTAAAAAAATGACGATTAATTTTTAGTTAATTATAGTTAGGTTAATTAATCGAGTAGCCTAATTAATTGCAATTAGCTTAATTAATCACACTTAGCCTAATTAATCGCGATTAATGCACATTAATGATGGCCATTAAGTAGAATTTTATGCTTATTTTTCTAGAGGAGATTGTGCCTAATTTTGATCGTTTGAGCTTGTGATGCTATGTTATTGATTGCTCAATTATAGGTTTTATTTATTATTTCTAAGGAAGGTTTTATGGGTAAGAAAATAGAGAATTTTGAGGTGTCAGGTTTGGACGCCGAATTTTAAGTGCTAAATGAAATAATTGGGTTTTAAAATGAAAGTGGAAATGAATATTTTATTGGAATTGTAAGTTTGAAAATTTGCCAAAGTTGATTATTGGACGCAAACTCTTTTGTACTTGGCTAATTACTGGCAAATAAAAATTGGCTTTATTGTTGGTGTGCTTGAGTGGTTATTTAATTGAACTCATTACCCAATGGGAGTTTAGGGATAATGTTCGATTTTTATCGAATACTTGGCGCGGGTTAGAATGCCGAGTCGTGATTAAGGTCGGATCAATGCTTTATGGAATGCCGTCTGGGCGGGGATTCTAGACAATGTCGTGCTTGATGAGGCGAGATGATGTCCAGTCATGTGACTGTCGACTCTTGTGTTGGCCATGGCCCGAGGAGTCGTAATAATTGGAACACGTATGTTTAACGGTGCGTCTAGTTATTGTGGATTGTGTTATGGTTATTATTCATGCTTGTTGCATTGATATTGTGATATTTGAGGTATTAATGTGCAGGGGTGTGCTAAGGCGAGGTAAGTTTGTATATCGTGCGTGTTTAAGCTACCTCCAAGACAAATTTTCATCCTAATCGAGGCTTAAGCTGTTAACTCACTGAGATTTTATCTCACTCCTTTATTGTTAAATGTTTTTAGGTCCTTAATATGGAGCGCCACCCCGTACATTTTTGGGGTCCCCATTGATTAGGATACTTATATGTCTAAGTTTCCTATTTAGGGGACCAGTCGTGTCCACGATTTGGTGATCACAACCATGTAAGTAAATGAAGGGCTGGCTGCTTGGTTGCCCTATCAGTTCAAGGCGTGGTTTATTAGGGAGGTGAATAGTGATCGGACCAGTTCACTTCATGGTTTTGATAGACCACCCTATAGGAGCATCATAAGGCAAGACTGGGATTTTATTAATATCGACATCCCTAATTGTGTCGTTTCAGACACAGATTCCGACTCAAACTATAAGCTGTGGAGGAGTTCCCCTCTAACTACGAGCCCGACTCTCATCCGAGATATTAGAGCTAATCCTCGAAGTTAGTGAAGTTGAAGCTAACCTTAACCCCTATGGCTTTTGTGGCTCTTAGGTCTTGTAGGAGTTACCTTTTAATGTAGGCCTATACATATTAAACTCCTAGTATTAACAAGTTGATAAATAAATATGCCGCTTTTGTATTATCTGTTGTGCTTTGCTATCCCTATGCTTGAATGCTTTGACTGGGTGGTTTTATAAATTGCTTCTGCATGTGTTTAATCGAAAGATAAAAAGAATAGGTCAGCGACACGTCCTAGGACGTTGCAGTTTAATCGACTGTCATGGGATGTTTACGTGCTTGGGGTTCGGGGTGTGACAAAACTTATGCCTCTGTGGTACTCTTCATTAATTAACACGGAGTAATACCAGTGATAGTAGTATATAAGTATGCTTCTCTCTATTGTCAATTGAATTTTTCGGGCCACCAATTTTCTATAGGTTTAACTCATTATCTTTCAATACTAACACGATGAAATGATATCGCCTCTTGATATGTCTAATCCTTGAGTGAAAAGTTGCATTCTTTGCTAAGTGCGATGCGCTTTAACTATCACCTCATAGTGTGCTCACTAGCTGCTCTCAATGTAGCTTCTCCATGTAATCTTTTAACCACATTATTTGCTTGGAGGCTTTTATGATTGCCACATACCTTGCTTGTGTCATCAATAGAGCCACTACTTTCTGTCATTGAGATATCCATCTCACTACTATACCTATAACTTTAAAGACATATCTAGTAGTAACTATATTGATCATCCGATAAATCTGTATCCACATAGCCCTAGAACTCTAAAGATGTGCCTCTGTAACAAAGAGCCCAATTTGATGTACCTACTAGGTGTCTCAATATGCATATTAGTGCATTCTAATGCTCTTTCCTGGTTCTACAAATATCAACTTTCAACTTTCGCTACTAGTCCAATGACTGGTCTTATGCTCACCATAGCATACATCAAACTTGTCACTGTTGGACTGTCGTTGTAAGTTTAGTAATCCATTAACCAACCCTTAAGTGATTCACCTTTAAGGGTAGGGTCATGACAACAAGTGTTGCCATCTCATCTTTCAAGCATAAGAAGTTGGACACATATCCTTGGAAAGTTTGAAGTGACTCATTAGAGAAGTTGCAACTGATTTTGCCTTATCCATATTAAATCTCTTCAACATCTTATTCACATAGTCTTCTTGTGATAGTAGTAATTTCTTATTTTTCCTATCCCTGATGATTTTCATGCCTAGGATCTTTCTGACCTCTCACAAGTCTTTCATAGCAAATTACAATGCCATCATCTTCTTCACTTTGGTGATTCTCTTTATACTAGAGCTAACCACTATGTTGTAACCTTACCTCTGGTGGCACCCACCTAAGGTTTTAGCTAATGTATTACTAAGTTTAGAATTAGCTCGAGCTCTCCCAAGTCCATACCGATTCGCAATTTAAGGTTCAAATATTTAACATGCAAAAGATTCTTATCTAGAAGTTGCCATTAATCAGTTTGTGCTGGGTCGATTATATACCCAAGTAAAGTATCAGAAGATACCTTACTTCTACGAATAAGAAATTAAATGAGTTCAGGAACTTGATTATACTAGATTACTCTAATTCCCTTTCGGTACCTTTCCTCTTTTATTTTCAAAAATAGTTTGCAAGCAATTTGCATTGATCTTAATTTACTCCATAACATGTGAGGTAATTAGGTAGGCGTGCAACCATTATTTAACACTCGATGATCAAAGTGTTAAATAAATTGTGAGAAAATTGGAGAATTACTTTCCTCGAAACTACGAAAGCATTTGTAGTGTCATTTAGAAAACTAAATTAACACGCAATTTCACTCAAAGATTTTTTTTTTTTTTTTAGGTTATCTCTTATTAAATGAAAACTAAGCTATATGTAATGTACGCTGTTAATTTAACATGACATGCGACAAATGAATATCCTAATTCTTATGACAATTAGATATCTTATTCTAACATGACAAGCAAAAGATGTAATTCTAATGACAGACAAAAATCATTATGAAACTATTCTAGTATGATGACGTACAAAGCATGCCTATTCTAACGTGACACACAATTTTATATTAAAAGACCTAACATGCAAATTCTAGTGATAAGCAAAATTAATATGCGACTATTCTAGCATGACACATATTTTCATGAACCTAACATACAATTACTAAATGATATGTGGGCGATGACATGGCAAGCATGATGCAATTTAAACTATATGACATTCACATGGTATTTTTTGTATTTTTTTTCATAAAATTAGAAAAAATTTAAATTGCCAAAATAAAGTATTGAGGTTAGAATAAAATCTAATTTGGACTAGGAAATAAGTCATTCTAAATACTAATTCAAAATAGAAAATTACCCAATTTTCTAGAATAAAATCAAATAAACATTTATCCTAGAAAAGCAATTGAAATGTATCCCTAAACGTGCAATGTTATTTATGATTTTTCTTTATAGAAACAAAATTAATTCAAACCAAGCATAATTGGAAAGAAATCACATCCACATCAAACACAACAATCAAGCAAGATATTATTCATATCCTTCTAAATTTGAAAACATATAAAATCAGCGAATCGAATCGTGTTTCGGGCATAATATCGTATTGGTCAATTTTCCGTTGTATTTTGGGTATAAAATCAGACTGTGGATCATTATATGTTGCGAAATTAGGAAATTATCATAATTCATGGACACTCGAAAAAAAACTTATGACATGGCACATCTTCAAGACGACTAATTAAGAACACAGTAAATTCAAATTAGGCAACTTAATATATTGATGTTGAATCGGATAGCATATTACCTAATTCGAGATATCAGGTAGATGACGTTTCCAAATTCGAGCGAACAACTATCACTGGAATCGCGTTGTTTCACGGTGGCTTGCGGCCGACGGTGGTGGTGCACGTCGAGAAGAAACGATCTCAGTTGGGTACATCGTGTCTATTGAGCACGCGAGACGATGAGTTGCTGCACCCCCCGAACACTCTTACGCATAATCACCACATAAGAATTTCGCCACTTGGGCTCTTCTTGCTTGTGAATGATCCAAGTGCACTCCTTCAGTACTTCTTAACCACCTCAGTCGCGGATCACACCACTGGCACAGCTACGTGCAATTGGGATTGTTCGGTGAAGCTGGGCTTGCCTGCTATGCTGTCGTCGGACCAGGAGCTTCGTCGCCTGCACTGAGGCAGCAACGCGTTAGAGTTGCGTCACTGGCAGGAGTGGCACGGCAGGGGGGAAAGCAACGGCTCGCAACGGGGACTCCTCGGCTCAGTCTGGTACGGGCCCGCTTCAGGTGAGGCAGCGGCTGGGAGGATTGGAACAGCTCGTGGTCGCTGGCTGCAATTCGGCTGGCTCTCGTCGGAGTAGGGGCCGGTTCAGCGTCGTTGTGCAGGGACTACCAGGGCTGAGGAGCAAAGAACTCGCCGGAACAGCAAGGTTGCAGGATCCCGGTGGCCGTGAAATTGCTGGACTGGCGAGGTACGGATCTGCGGCTACGCTCCGAGGAGGGAGGAGCGATGGTTGTTGGCTTCCCGGAGGAGCTCGCTGATTATGGTGAGTGACGTCGCCGGACGAGGGATCGACTGGTCTGGTGCGACGATGAAGGGGGCCGCGGTGAAGGACTGGGACGAAGACCTTTTTCCAAGCTCTCTCCTTTTATCTCTCTTTCCGCCGCTGTGTGTCTTGTCGACCTTTTTGACTCTGGTCGAACCCCTCTTTGTCAATGTCAGAGCACGAAAGACTTCTCTGTCCTCTTCTCCCTCTAAAGCTGTGGCTCTCTCTCTCTCTTCTTGGCCGTCTATCAGTTGGGTGCCCAACCTCCTTTTCTTATTCTCCTCTTGGCTATCGTCTCTCAATGTGTTGTGGCCGTGTATATCCTGGAAAGCCGCCTTAATGTGGCCTTGTACATCAATTGCATGGCCTCCCTTTCTCGTATTGATGTGCCTTTAATAGCGCCTAGAAATCAAATTTTGGTACAAGAAAAAGAAATATATTCTTTGATTTCTTCTCAATCAAGTGAGTTTGGTTTTTGTTTCTTCTCCTTTATGCTATATTGCCAAGATCACGTGAATATGACATAGAAAATCATGCAATCCCTTTACCGATTCTTTCCTCTTTAATAGTGGTCAATTTCTTTCTTGCACATCCCATAATCTTGACCAACTTTTCGCACGTATACCCTAAGATTATTGCCGAGTAATAATTATGTGACTAAATCTTGATAATAATATGAAAACCAATTTTTCTAACCAGGCACACATAATTTCGGTCACCTAAAGGGACATGTGGACTTAGTATTCAAAGCCATTCACCTAAACCCATTTATTGCCAATCCAATAAATATGCAAATTTTACGAGCCTATTAATCACCAATGCAAATACACTCCTAATATTTATATGCAATATAAATAATATTTTTTTTAGGGGCTAAAAGTCCCTAACCACCTATGCAAGTAATAACTAAATAAAATGCCAAAATCTAGATGTCAACATACTAGCATGTCATCCACATATAAAGCCAGATACACAATATTACCATCGCCATACTACCAATGCACACACTCCTAATATTTATATGCAATTTAAATAATATTTTTGTTTATGGGCTTAAAGTCCCTAATCATCTACGCAATTAATAACTAAATAAAATGCCAAAATCTGAGTGTCAACATACTAGCATGCCATCCACATATTAAGTGAGATACACAATATTACCATTGCCATACTTGTGAAATAAACACAATGATTGACCTCACAATATGCAAATTCTTTTAATTCTAACTTTAAGTATCATTGCTGCCGAGCTTTGTTCAAGCCATACAAGCTTTTTTCAAATGATATACCATGTACTCCTTACCTCTGACCTCAAAACTTTTAGGTTGCTCCATGTATAACTCTTCATCTGGGTCACCATGCAAAAACAACATTTCCACCATTCCAATTATAGTCAGCATAAATTTGTTTGAAGTCATTTTCACTATTGATTGAAATATCTTGAAATAATCGATTCCTTTTTTTCTAAGAAAAATCATTGACCATAAGTCTTACCTTGTATATAATACTATCATCTACTTCATTTTTTTTTTTATTTTGTACACCTACTTGTTTAACAAAGTGTTTTTAACCAGTGGATGACTTAATCAACTCCCAAGTTTTATTTTAAAATAACAAGTCCATCTTGTCTTTTAAACACACTACCACTGTAGGTGAGATGTGTCTTTCTTTGCCTCATCATAATTCACCAACTCTCCCAAATTTGTATATAAGACATGGCTCAGAAAAATACTTGTTGATGATCAAAAATTACTTTTGACTTTCTCGCACATGTAGATACTTACAAGACGTGTATTTTAGGGTCTATTCCGGATCATTGTACTCCACTTGAACTACTACTCATTGATAATAGGTTCATCTCTATCCCCTCCTTCAAGTGCACTCTGATCTACTGGAACCATCTTCATAGGCATTATGTCTAGCTCAACACATTCTAGTTCCACTTCTTTTTCATGCTTTGTCGGTGATCCTTGTATGTCTTTTTTCATGGAATACCACATTTTGACTACAAATGACTTTGTTATTCTCATAATCCCAAAGCGTATAGCCATACTTATCGCCATCATATCCGATAAAGATGCACGTCTGCGACTTAGCATCAAGCTTCTTCCTATCCTCCTTATCAATTAAATCATATGCAATACAACCAAACAAAAAAATAATATAAATAATTAACCTTTTTTACATGACCAGTGCTGTTGCGGTGTTCCCCCATCTAGGGCACTAGATGGAGTCTTGTTGATCAAATAAATAGCTGTGTCAACTGTAGAAGTTTATAAGTGTAGAAGGAGATTTGCACCTAGCCTCATGATATAACAAGCTCCAAAATAGTCATATTCATCCTCTTAGTTACACTGTTCTCTTAAGGAGTTCTAAAATAGTCTTCAACCCACGTATGCCTTCTCGACTCAAGTATTCTGTGATTTTCTTGCTTGTTTATTCACCACCATCTTTAGATTCTAGAGCTTTAACTGATAAGTTGTCTCTTTTTTTACCATAGGCTTCCACATTTTGAACATTCCAAATACTTTTATCGTCCATCCAATTGAAAACTAACAACTTTTTGTTTTATATAAATGCAACTATCATAGAAATCCAACTCAACCTTCTATAAACTTGGAGGCAACTTTCTTGAGTGTAATTGTATTCGCCATGTCCCTATCAATAATGCTAAAGAGTAGAAAAACTATTTGTAGCCATTGTAAATGTTCCATATCACTGGCATTGCTTTTTCGAAGAAGGTAAAGTGTATCCGTATACTTTCCCTTTTCTACTTTCCTTATCTTCCACTAAAGTTTAATAATTGAAATTAGATTTTTCTTCAAATCTAGAATATGATTATCTTCCACTCTCATTTAAATATTCTTGGTAAAGTTTAATAATTGAAATTAGATTTTTCTTCAAATCTAGAATATGCTTGTTTGTGGATTTCACTACTTTTTATGGGTTTCCAAAAACCTCCAGCGTCTGGTAACAAAATCAACACTCATCTTTTGTAATCCTATCTTTGATGAAACTATTAGTGTGTTTTGCCATAGAATCTCCACTTGAGACTTTCTTTCGCATCTCTTTATACATGGTGCTGCTCATCCATAATCAAATCATCCTTCATAGTGGTGAAACTCCCTACATTGTGTTGTTGTAGCTTTTTGGAAGTGAACTTCAACAATTTTTTTGTTTGTGGATTCCAACCGGCCATTTGATGTGGATAGCTTATGAATATCCATATTAACCAACTTCTTCAACAATTTTTTTTTTTTTATTTGATGTGGATATTTTATGAATATCCACGGCTTCTTTTGTAGTCCTTGCTTTTGCGATGTGGTACCTTAGCTTTTGTTAGCCCTGGACAAATCCATCTAAACTCTTTTAGTCCTAATTCTACTATTAGATCCCCTTCCATGATTTTGGTTTCCAACCCTCAAGTGGTACATAAAGATCTTTCTAATAAAGATAGTCCTCAGTTTAGGGTCTCCACCATCCAAAACCCTGTCCGCCAAACTTATTGTTTCTAATTTATCTTCTACCGTATCATTTGCTTTCAATCAAATGTCACTAATAATCCCTCGATGTCCTCGATTAGCCAACCCATACTCTAATACCAATTGAAAGGAATCGTACATCGATTCTAGAAAAATAACATAAGTAAACGATTCATACTAGCATAATATAATAAGAAAAAAAAAACATAATCGAAAAAACACTCTAGGAAATTTGTTATCCAAGTTCCCCTAGACTTGGGCTACCTATTGTCACACCCCGAGACCCAGAGCACGCAAACAACCCGCCATGGTCATGCAAATGCGACATTCCCAGGTAGTGTCGCCGACCCCATTCATTTATTATTGCGCGAAGCGAACTTAGTATAAAACCCCTAACAAAAACTCACGGGATAGGAAAGCAGAATACCAACTCAAACATAAACAACATACTTTCATAGATAAACATTCTAGAGTTTACATATCTACCAAAAAGGGTCAGTCTACAAAAAGAGGATCGATCCACCAAAAAGAATGAATAGTCCTATGACTACTAGTCGGACTCGTTCGTCGATCCCACCTCTAACTGATCAACCACCGAAGACAATGGGTCCTCCACCCCCACCATCGGGAAGGTTAGCTACGCCCTCTCCTAGAATGGCTTCCATCACAGTAGGTGGAATATCAAAACTACTAAGGGGGCCAATCCTAAAACCATTGGGCCCAAAGCGGAACCACGCCCTATATCTATGAGATACTCTGACAAGCACGGCCTCCTGGATCCAGACCGTGGTCCTAATCAGCTCATAGATCCAATGACTATTAGGATTGGGAAAACTATGCACCTGCTCCATAATATGCACGGGAATACCATAACGCTCCGGGGTTCTACCATCTACGGTTCTGAAATTTTGGCCCACAATGGGGTGAGACATTGTCTCAGCAAGTTCACCCCCTAAACCCCTATTAGAAATAAAATACGCCCAAGGGTGGCCTAGCCACATAACATAGAAGACTTACCTCGTCTTATTTCATTCCTACAGGTTAATACAATTCATATCACTCAATCACAGGTAGTAATAAGAACTTCATCAACTGGAACGCAATCAATTTCACATAATCAATAATCACACTCAGCATGCATTGCAATTTTCATTCATTCACTACCACGCATGAACATAGCCTACTCGTAGTTCGGCTATCTACTGACATTTAGCTAGGCATCGTCTCCCCACCTTGGAGCACGGCTTCGTCAGTACCTCGATGGCGTTCCCGAAGGAGCATGGGCTCAGAATCTACTGCGACCCACATTCGTTGTAAGGGGCATCCCATATAGGGGCAAATCCAACTCAACAGCCCAGCACAATTTCCATTTTATTATCACACGACCAATCTATACTCGGCCCAAGGCACTTTGCATTTCTTTCAATGCTTCCATTTAAAATAGTGATCCCGGCCTTTTTTCTTCGTATTAAAAAATATTCCAGAAATTAGTCACGTGTGTGGGGGCACGTTGATTTCAAACCAGAAAATCAATTTCTTAATTTCTCAAACTCCACTATTTAATTTAATCCTTAAAATCCAATTTTGGTATCAAAACCCGACACGTGAGATTTTATGATAAAATCCATATTTTTCACAACCAACATTCAATTTGCATTATCCATTCATCAAATTCAAAATCTGAATACACAGCAGCGATCAGCGCGAAATTATGAGAAATTAAGGTCCTGAAATAATTTCCGGAATTCAATAAATTTTATTCCGAAATTAATTAAATAATAATATTTTAATAACTTCGAATAATAATATACTATTAAATTATTAAACAATTTCGAAATATTTATTTAATCCAAAAATAATTTATTTATGTCCAATCAAGGTTTATTCTAATATAATCTCCTCTTAGCCTTAATTAAACATGCCTTAAATTAAACAAACCTCTTAATCTAATTCACAATTAAATAAACTAAACTAACCACATAAGCTTACTTAACTTAGACTAAGTACACTTAAGGCATCATTAACCCTCTAATCAAGGTTTAATGAGTTAAACTCACCGGAATTGCTTTCCGATGAGTCTCCGGCGAAGAGAACGGCAAGGTGGTCGGAAAACGTCCTCAGGGCGATGCCAAAAGAAGACCAAAAGGTGCCTAAAATGGGCCTTGAAGAATCGGACTTGGGTTGGAAATCTGGTGGCTGTCCTAGGCCGGAGGAGGGCTGCACGGCGGCTGGTGGTGCGCGAGATCGGCGGAGAGGGACAGCGGCTATTCGTGCGATCGAGGCAGCGGCTTCGGCGAGGCTCCCGGCGACGTACGGCGAGCGGTGAACAGGCGGATAGTGAGGAGGGACGGCTGGAGGCTCGGGCGGAGGCGGTCGACGAGCTGGCCGCTGAGTAGGCGCACGGGTGACACGTGCGAATGGCGGCGACAACGACGGCACCAGCGACGAACGGTGAGCGCCGAAGGAGGTGGACGAAGGGGGCATCGGGGCTTGGCTGGTCCGATCGAAATCCTCTCTCTCTCTCTCTCCCCCTAGTTCCAAGAAGCCAAAGGTTGAAGATGATGGTGATTGGTTGAAGTGAAGTCCCACCTTTTTTAGAGCAAATACACACCCTACACTTGTCAAGATGTCTTTCACTTTGACCCCAACCACCATGACATCACATGATGTCACACTCTACTAACTCAAATCCTCCACAACATCAATTTCATCCTCTGCCGTGGCATAAAAATCTTGTACATTAATTTCTTCAATTCCATTCAATTCTCTTCCAATTAAGTCCAATTGAAGTCCATAAATTAATCCAATGTTCCTAATAAGATTTGTGACACAACAAGACTTCCAATTTCTAAATTTAGTCTCAATTTCACGGTTAATTTCACCCTGGCACGATACTAGGGCGTCCTAACCTACCGGGTAGCTTTTAGAAATTTTCATGCATTTGACATGTGGTTGATCATTTTCAAGCCACAATGTACATCTTTGACACATTGGCGACTCTCGGTTGTCGTGGTAATCTCAAGATTTCAAATACGGACACAAGGTACCCAAACGACAGAAAAGCCGGTCTAGTGTCGATCGACAAGAATTGTGCAATCCAATGGAATCACCCACACTTGATCACATGCCTCAGTCGAGTCGACCTATCTCCAGTTTCTAATCGATTTTTAATTATATTGTAATGACCCTTGCGGATTAGCTCGGTCAAAGGTCGCTTCCTGGTCAAATTCTCAAGTCTATGTATTAGAATCTCTTAATGGCTTCACCTGATAGACTAATTTTCACATGAGTGGCCGACTTAGGGAAAAGAACTATATGTGCGAAGATGAAATGTTCATCTCATTTTATTAAAAACAGAATTGGAAAATCAGGATGTCACACGTATCCACGAAAAAGCACCCTACAAATCCATTAGACTTTGAAGAAAGTAGGAATATATTGATAATATTTTTTCAAGATTGGGGCATAAAGAAATTGATAACACTCACAAAACAAATGAATTTTTTTTTTTACTCTCTTAGCCACTCACAGATATGTTTTTCTTCCTTTTGGCCATCAGGGCCTCTCTTTTTCCTTTTTTTCCTCTATTTTCTTCTCTGCCTTTCACAATTGCTACCTCTCAACAGTTTATATATGATGTGTAGTTTTTGACCTAAAAGCAAAATGAAGAGAAAAGATGAAAAAGCACTTAATAAAAAAGTTTGGCTTCACCCGCCATCACCATCAAGTACTATTAGTTGGGGCTTTTAGTTAACTAACAAATACTAAATATACATCAACGGGCAGGTCTGATTGTAGTGGAATTGTTCGAATATGGTGTTGAATAATTTTGACATACTGAAAGCCAATCTAATCTTAATTCAACCATCTTGGATAAATAAGAACTTTCAGGCTTTTGACTTTGATTGCTTAATTTCTAGAAGAAGAAATCAGCTTATGAGATGTTCCATCCAGGGAAAATTACCCAATTGGTTCTAAATCTATTATAAGTCCTAAAATTTTTAATCTTGTCAATTTAGTCCTAAGCCTTTACTAAAAATTCTATTGTAGTCCTTTCGACAGCGGCAATACCAGGCCAACCTTCCTTCACAGATTGTTCCCAAGCAAGATATAGTATGGCAAATCACGTCCTCACATCGAATTGTACCATGCCTAATTTAGCTCAGGCATCCAGTTCCTCAAGCAAGATATATAGATCACTTCAGCATAATAACTAATTTCAACCTACCATGGATTTTTCAAGAGAACGATATTAGTGTAAAAAATGATATATCACTCTATCGTGTCATATATTTGCATACTAAAGGCATGACTTATTCTTCCTCTTTTCAGGAGAAACAACAATCTAAATAAGGTTAGGTATGGGTTAATCAAATCTCGATCCAGTTAAATTATCCATATCATTGTCTAGACCCATATCGACCCAAACCGTGCCTGATTGCCTGATCTAGTGGCGGCGCACTCAACTGACCAAGAGTTTCGGAAAACGGCTGTTCCATATAATACCGGAGTTGGATTGCTCAGCTTGATTCTTCATGTGCTTTCCATGCATATTCATCTTTGAATTGCCCGTCTTTACAATACTTCTTCGTTTCTAATCCTTCATTCGTCTACCTGTAATGGATTTACATGTTTTAGGTTCTCGATTACCTGCTAAGCCTTCGAATGAGGAGAAGCATTAATATAAACCACGTTGTACTCCAGGAGCCTCAAAACTTTATAAAAAAAACGGTTGCACGTCCTACTTGATTTCAGGTACTCTTGACTCACAAAGAACATGAGTGACCTCTTGCAATCACCACAAAATGACGAGTACGCATCAGTTTGCCCGTAACAATATTTGAACAATTTGGTGAAGACCAAACCAATTTGGGAAAGCAATTCACCGCATTACAAACCGGGCAGGTTTTTTTCTGGATTAAATGGGGCATCTTTCAGAGGGTTGTCACGAGAATGCTTACCTCTTTAATCTAGAGACAAAACAATGACGAAGACCATGAGAGACATGCCCAAAAGGAAATAATTAACGTAGACTTTAGTAAATTAATGACAATTTGGTCAATCTTAATTGAAAGTAGATTCAAATCCTTTGCTCCGTGGGAGCACCTTGACTTCCATATTTCTAGGTGACTCTCCCACCAAGAAAAAATAAGAAAAAGCTTAGATCCCTTGAAGCCTAGTTTCTCCTAAACTATCCGAAGCACACAAAATGATTTCCGCCGACTCTATTCCCCTAATCTTCATAGTTCTGATCCTCTTCCTTATACACATGACGAAATTAATGTTCAGGAGTATCCACAAAAATGGAAGATCGGTGCCACAACTTCCCCCGGTCCCGCCCCATGGCCCATCACTGGTTGTGTGCCTGAAATGCTGCATCAAAGGCTGGCATTCCGGTGGATACATCTCCTCATGAAGGAGATGGACACTGAAGTTGCATGTATTTTGACTAGGCAGTGTTCACATCGTTCCCGTGACATGCCCTGAAATTGCCGGAGAGTTCCTGAAGAAGCACGATGCGACATTTTCATCAAGGCCAACTTCAATGCCAGCAAGAGGATCTAGTGGTGGATACCTCACAACCGATCCAACTCCTTATTGCAACCAACGGAAGAAAATGAGGAGAGTTTTAGTTTCAGAAAATGAGGACTATATAATCCAGTACATTTCCAATTGAAGCAAAAGCTCAAGCCAAATTGTAAATGTCAGGACCACCACCAGACAATACTCTGGAAACGTGATCCGGAAATTATTGTTCAATAAAAGATGCTTCAGAGAGGAAAGGGCAGACTGCAGACCAACCATTGCTGAGGATGAACACATCGAGGCGATATTTATTACACTTAAGTATTTATATGCATTTTGCATATCTGATCATCTTCCTTGTTTGGCAGGGCTTGATTTAGATGGTCATGAGAAGTTTGTTAAAGATGCTATCGACTCAAGGATCCGAAAATGGAGGAGTTTTGGATATTCTAACGAGGAATGATAAGTTATGACTCTCAAGACTTGCTTGAAGTTCTGGTTATGCTGAAAGATGTAGAGGGAAAGCCATTGCTAACACCCGAAGAAATGAAAGGAAAAGTAACTGTAAGACGAACCAAGTTTTCTATAAGCAGACTTCTTTTAACATGCATATAGAAGTAGATCTCTATTATAAATATATATGTTTACATTAGTAAATTTTCAAAATGCGGTCCTTACATAAACAAAAACTCAATTTAGCTTGTCGAAGAGCCTAACAGATATTACTATTCTACTGTGATATCTATAACTAGAAAATATGCTGCCAAAGTTAATGTTGCTAGTTCGTCGTGTATTTACATAAAAAAAAAAAAAACATATTAAAAAGCTCACTAGTAGATAAACTGGGGAAGTTCAATTTCACTTGAATTACATTACATCCTATATGCATTGTCTTTTTTATTTTTAAAAAATTATAAGGGTCTAAGAGATACATAGAACAAAGTATGGATGAAGTACAAGAGCACAACCAATCAAGATCTATGATTTTGCAGGAAATAATGTTCGCAACTGTTGATAATCCCTCAAACGCAGTTGAATGGACCATGGCCGAGATGATAAATCAACCTGAATTCGTCAAGACAGCAATGGATGAATTAGACAAGGTTGTTGATAAAAAGAGACTAGTCCAAGAATATGACATCCAACACCTTAATTACATCAAAGCATGCACTCGAAAAGCCTTAACTCATTTCCTCACTACAGGTAGATTAATGAAAACGGGGCTAGAAAACTCTAACAATAATTGGAAAATTTGGAGGTAGTTCTCGACGAACGAAAATCATTAACTTGTAGCCCCGGTCTCATGAACAATATACTTAAATTTGAGCCGATTCCGTCAATATTTAACCTTCGAGTGGGATCATAAAATTGCAGCCCTCTTCTTGATCTTTTACTCTCCTGTTCTTCGGTGCTCGTGGGTGAGTGGGCTCGCTTTTTTCCTTTCTCTCTCCTCACTTGCCTAGGCACGTGTGGGAATTCAAGTCGGCAGAAGACGACTTACCTTAATCCGATGCGCAAACAACAATTAACCTTGGAACAAACGTTGAATTGCGGATGAATCACGAACAAAGACATCTCACGTCGGTCTGAATGTAATCATAAGGAAAACACCCGATTTCCATGGCGTAAATGCAAACCGTTCTTGTAAAACTGAAATTGAATGCATTCCTTCTTCTTTGATAGAAATGAGACAAACCAACGAGAGGAATTTTCTGATCGTATGTTTTGCCAACCGGTGCCAACGAATGTCTACAAAAGACTTATATACGACACCCTTCATACCCTTTCAAAAGGGTGTCTTTCCATCGTAGCATATCAAGTCCAAATGGTGCGGTCCAATCGCACCCCATCATGGACGTACTAGCTAAAGTACAACATCTCCCACTCGGACATGTTGGACTTGATATCGCTCTATCAAGAATATAAGGCATTCAACATTCATCAACTTTACAAAATAATTCATACTGGCAAATAAGCCGTGCAACCAGTGAGTACACCTGCACTTGGGAGCTCAAATTATGCACATGTTAGGGATGACATAATGGCTACAACTCCAAAAAGAAATAAACAATCGATGTCTCACAGTGCCTCGGACATATTTTGTTACATCAATCCAAGTATACCTATCCCTTAAAGGCTATACTTGACTATCCTAAAAAACATCATGTATTTACAATTATATCCACAACCACAGAAGACGATATAATTGGTCGACCAGTAAATACATGTGATAGATGTAAAACAACAATAGTCTTCCTTCACACTCATGTTTCTCTCCATTTCAAAAACAACCGCTTTCCTAGACACGTCCCATAGGCCATATCTATTCATGACCGCCCGTAACATGCTAAAGTAGCAACATTGATCTTTCACTTCGAAAACATAGTCAGAAGTAACATAGAGCGCATAATTAGGTAAATTATAAATTACCTCAAGGGCTCACACGATGAGTAAATAGGGATAATTTTACTCACCTTCCCTTGTCAGTCGTACAATGCAAATGTAGTATGAATTACATGCTATAGTGGATTTCTCTTTCTATAAGAGCGTATGTTATTTACTAAATATGTCCACTATATAGATCTTAGCCTAAACATAGTCATGTGCTCCTCACGTAATTATGTTTAGTTCGAGTGCTATATTGGCTCGCTTTCTGTAGCGCCCAATTAAGTACTCGCATCCGGCATCTTTCGGGCATACATGATTGTGGGACTATTATGTTCGGTCTTATTATTAACAAATCACAGATCTCATCTTGACTTCAATTAAGGTGACATATTATTTTATGTACTAAACTTGCTCTTCAGCATTTACTTGTACATAATGTCTCATCTCAACGTGCTAACTATAGCACTTGAGGTGATTGCTCATGTGAGTGAGCCAATCATTGCCTACTGACATACTTTTCAATAATATATGTGTGTATGTGCTAGTCTTATAGTGGATTTGTACTTATTGATAAAACATCAAATCACTATTGAACAAACAAGTACAATACATATGTCAACAATTACATAAACCAATGATCATCTACAATAACACATATCACATTCTACACAATCCTAGTGACATTCTGTGGGTTAAGAATATGTCTCTAGGAATAGCCTTCGTAAATGGGTTAGCAACCATTCTATTGGTTGAAATGTATTGTAGGATCACTTCTTTCTACGCTATAATATCTCTGATGAAATTGTTCTTTATGTCAATGTGCTTCGTCCTTCCATGATACTTGAGATATTTCACATAGGCAATGGCTGCTTGACTATCGCAATAAACTGTCACCGGTCTTGGAATCTCAGTGACAATGGCTAAATTTTCCAAGAAACATTTTAGCCATATTGCTTCTTGCACTGCGGCAGAACATGCAATAAATTCTGCCTCCATAGTAGACAAGGCCGTGCATGTCTGTTTCTTGTTATTCCAAGAAATTGCACCTCCATTGAGCAAGAATGCATATCCATAAGTCGATTTACGCTCATCCAGGTCTCCACCCCAATCAGCATCCGAATAGCCAAATAAGCATAAATTATTCCCTTGGTAACAAAGTCGATAGTCCATAGTGCCTTTCAAGTATCTCAAGATCCTCTTCACTACTTCCCAGTGTGCTTGATAGGGATTTGATTGATATCGGCTCACCAATCCCACGGCATAACATATGTCGGGTCGAGTACACATCATAGCATACATCAAACTTCCGACCGCACTAGCGTAAGGAACAGTTTCCATTACTTTAATTTCTTCTGGAGTCTTAGGACACATCTCAGTACTTAGGCCTTCACCTTGCATGACAAGGGTATCAATTGGATTACAGTGCTGCATATTGAAACGTTCAAGAATCTTCATAATATAAGACTCTTGTGATAAAGTAAGGAGTTTCCTTGATCGATCTCTTTCGATCTTAACTCCTAATATATAAGCAGCTTTTCTCATGTCATTCATTTCAAAATTGGAGGACAACCATTCTTTTATGGTGATAACCAAAACCTTGTCATTTCCAGCCAACAGAATATAGTCCACATAAAGTGATAAAATCACAAATTTATCTTCGGACCGCTTGACATATACACGGTGATCTTCTTCGATCATCGTGAAAACCAAAAGTTGTTATGGCTCAATGAAAACGAAGATACCATTGTCTAAATGATTGCTTAAGGCCATATATTGAGCGACGAAGTTTACAAACTTTATACTCTTGACCGTTAACTATGAAACATATTGGTTCTTTCATATAGATTTCCTCATCTAGTTCTCCATTGAGAAATGCCGTCTTTACATCAATTTGATATAATTCAAGGTCCAAATGTGCAACGATGGCTAGAATAAGGCGTATTGAGGCAAACCTTACAACTGGTGAAAGGTTTCCTCATAATCTATACCCTCTTGTTGAGTATAACCTTTCGCCACAAGATGAGTCTTATACTTTTCAATGGATCCATCCGCCCTTCGCTTAATCTTAAAGACCCATTTGTTTCCATTGGCCTTACGATTGGGTGGTAGATCAATCAAGTCCCAAACATGATTTGCCCTCATTGACTCCATATCATCTTCTAAAGCATTTCTCCATTCTTCCTTATCAAAGGATGAGAGAGCCTCTTGAACAGTCTTAGGCTCAGCATCGACTTTCTGAGCAATCATAAATGCTTCCCCTTTAATCTCAAAACGACGACGATAAATACTTTTACGATTACTTTTATGCAACTTAATTTCTCTTGAATTCAATTTGTTAGGCATGCAACACTCCCACTTGGTCTTGTGTGTTGAGGTAAATTTTCATTTCCCTCTACAACATTAGTGGATGTGTTATCAGGATCTTCCATCTTATATAATTGGAAGTCCTTATCAATCTCACATCTACTAGGAAAATCGTTCTCCAAGAACGTGACATCTCGTGACTCCATTTCGGTCACACTTCCATCAGCTTGTTCACTTATGAATACGTACCCTTTTGAGTGTTCAGAATATCTTATAAAGATACATTTCTTCCCTCTTGGGCCCAATTTGCCATATTTATGGGAAGAATCATGAACATAAGCTGCACATCCCCATGGACGTAGACTACTTAAGTCTGGTTTCCTACCAGTCCATAATTCATAAGGGTGGAAGTGACCGATTTTGAGGGCACTCAGTTAAGTACATAGGCAGCAGTCAATAATGCATATCCCCAATAGGAGAGAGGTAAATTTGCTTGCGTCATCATAGACCTAACCATTTCCATTAGGGTTTTATTCCTTCTCTCAGCTACCCCATTTTGTTGTGGAGTACCAGGAATAGTCAATTGTCATATAATTCTTTTTTCATCACAAAGAGCCTTGAATTGCTCCGATAGATACTCACGTCCGCGATCGGTTCTCAATGCCTTTATTGTTTTGTTCAACTGATTCTCTACCATCGTTATATATCGTTTAAAGCAGTCCAATGCTTCTGACTTATGGGAGATCAGAAAGATATAACCAAAATGCGTAAAGTCATCTATGAAAGTGATGAAATACGAGACTCCATGCCTCGCCTCACATTGAAAGGACCACAAATGTCGGAATGGATGAGTTGCAATGAAAATTCGATTCCAGTCCCTTTACCGAATGGTTTTCTAGTTGCTTTTCCCGCTAGACAATGTTCACATATGGGTAGATCAACATTAGTGAGTGACCCTAAAAGGCATTCTCTAGCTAATCTTTGCATTCTTTGCAACCCAATGTGACCTAATCTAGCGTGCCAAGTATTTGCATCAATCTCAACATTACTAGAAGATACAATTAAAGAAAAACAACCATCGACATTAATATTGTATTGATCATAGTCAATGTCTAACACCATAAAACCATTCGATACATGACCTAAACCATAATAAACCGTTCCATACAAAATGTCAACACAATCACCATGAAAATTCAATACATAACCTAAGCTAAGAAGAACAACTACGGATACCAAGTTTCATCGAATATCCGGAGCATAGAGGACATCATGTAGGAATAGGCTTCGACCACCACGTAAAATTAATTTACATATGCCGAAACCCTTCACTTCAACTTTTGAGTTATTCCCAACATATATCCATCTTCTTCCAGGCGGTATCCGACGATAATCCACAAATGCTTCTCAGTCTCTAGCTACATGGTCTGTTGCTCCTGAGTCTACAGTCCACATATGATGTGATTCAGCAAGCATTACAGTACTAGAAACAAAAGCATTACTTAAAGTAATGGAGTAATAGGGTACCTCTTTCGGCTCAGTGCATTCACGAGCAAAGTGACCCATCTTGCCACAATTGTAGCACTTCATCTTGGCTTTGTCCTTCTTCCCACCACGCTTTTTGCGTTGGAAGGTCTTAGCCCTCTTAGGTGCCTGATCAGTCTTCTTTCCTTTGTTGTTGAATTGATAATTCCTTTTGTGCTTAAAGCCTGAAACTTTGCGCGAACTTGATTCAGCAACATAAGCATGGGTATAGGATCTCGCAGCCTCTAGGCGCTCATCCTCTAATTCCAAATGACACGCAATATCATCAAAAGTGACAATATTCTCATTATGCGTCATATTGATCTACATAGGCTCCTAATTGTCAGGAAAAGACCTTATAACAGCCTGAACTTGCTGTTCATCAGTAAGGGAGTGACCTGCCGACTTCAGCTCACGAATCATATTTGACATGTCTCGAAGATGCTACCTTATTGTTATATTTGGGCGCTTTCGGTATGTGTCAAACTTGATGGTGAGTCTCCTCAACTTAGTGGCAGATGTACCCCCCAAACTTATCTTTCAAGGCAACCCACATTGTCTGAGCTTTATCATAACTTTCAAACTCACACATGAGATCATCTTGCATACAACTCAGCAACGTGATGCGAGCAATGCTATTCTTCTTTTTCCAAGCTTGATAAGCTTCTAAATCTCTCCTGTGTGAGCTGAAGTTCCATGCTCAGGTTCATCCATGGTGTGGTTGAGGGTTTCCAAAACCTCTTGCTCCTCAATGATATACTGAACATTTTAGTGCCAAATATCATAATTGTCATCGTTCAGCTTCTCACCCTTATTGAGGTCAACCACAATGGTCTTGGATGCCGATGCCATAATCAATTGCTATAACACATTGACATAATAGACACGGAATCAATACTAGCACATTTTTTAGAATAATACACATATTTAATTTACAGCAAAAACAAACTAAATTAATGATAATTCAACAAAAGACACGGAAACAAAAGTTCACTATGTTCCCAATCAGCTCCTATGTAAGATTGTTCCATTATTACTAATTAGTTTAATTTGCGCAAATTTTAAGTTCTAGGTGAGAACTCCTTTGAATTCTACCAACCTACGAACTCCCACTAGGAAAAATAATTACACGATCTCATGTAATTTCTACATTTTTCCATTAACATAAAACATAGCATGATATAGACCAATGTACAAATAACAATCATGCAGCAACTCCAATCAAATCCACAATTCAACATGTAATAGAAAAAACTAGGATTTCCTACCATTGTTCGAATTCTCATGGAACTAGAAAATTGCACGTATATTCAAATTATATACATGCTATCATCGAACCAACCTCTATACAGTATAGATTATATCATTTTTCGTGTAGGTAACCTACTATATTTCCAAAACCTTAAGAAATACAAGCCAAAAAATGAACAAACTATGCACTTAAACCCCAAAAATACACGTACTTAGTGTTCCCTACACAATTTCATACATTTATAAAATAAAAAAATAAAAAATTAATTATACCATAGTGTAGAGGACATCCATACGAACCAAATGACACCGACCACGCTCCAATCGGAGCTTGCACGCGCCGCCTGAGTGCGCGGCACATGTGGCGCACGCGCCAGCGAGCCCAAAGACTCCTGGCCGGTCCGACCGTTGACCGGTCAACGGTCAACGGGTCAGGTCGGGTCTGGTCAACGGGTCGGGTCGGGTCAATCGGGTCGCCGGCCCGTGACCGGCGGACCAACTACCGCCGGCGCTGACATCATCGGTGACGTCATCCCAGCGGTTACCGACCATTGGATGACGTCATCCGTGACATCATCATGCGTTGTGTTGCTTCGCGCGACACGCGCGTGACGTGCACATGTCGATTCGCCGACCGGCGCGTGTTGCGCACGCAGTGGCGTCCCTAGCGCGTCAAGCATGTGAGGCCCACGCGTAGCGGCTTCTGGCCGCGCGTGTGGGCGCTTCCGGCCTCCTCCGGTCACACTCAAACCACCGTCGGACTCGTCTCGATGATTACTTTCACCTTGCATATTCAAAAGTTGATGTTGGCCAAAAAACTAATTCGAAAATTGGCCAAAACCTCACGGATGCACGCGACCCCGAACCCATTCTTCGCTTTGGTTCGATTTTTTCAACGATTCATATATCAATTTCGATTAATAAACATCCAACCAGTGTAGATATCATACTCTTGATGTCGATATCAAATGGTAAACTGGAAAATTCGATGAAAAACAAGGCAGAAATCACAACTTGGCTCTGATACCAATGTGGGAATTCAAATCGGCGGAAGACGACTTACCTTAATCCGATGCGCAAACAACAATTAACCCCAGAACGAACGTTGAATTGCGGATGAATCACGAACAAAGACACCTCACATCGGTCTGAATGTAATCACAAGGAAAACACCTGATTTCCACGGCGTAAATGCAAACCGTTCTTGTAATACTGAAATGGAATGCCTTCCTTCTTCTTTGATAGAAATGAGACAAACCAACGAGAGGAATTTTCTGATAGTATGTTTTGCCAATCGGTGCCAACGAGTGTCTACAAAAGACTTATATAACACCCTTCATACCCTTTCAAAAGAGTGTCTTTCCATCGTAGCATATCAAGTCCAAATGGTGCGGTCGAATCGCACCCCATCATGGACGTACTAGCTAAAGTACAACAACACACATGAAGCAGCCTGTCCTTTCTGTTCTTTTAACTTTTTGACTTTTCTCCTTTTTGTCCTTTTATTTATTAGCTGGGCCCCACATGAAGGTGGACCTAGCCAACAGTGAGGATTGAGAGTTGAGACATATTGAAATGAGGGGATGAGCGGATAACTGACGGTTTGATAGGGAGGATATGCGATACAGAACAGATGATGAGCAGATCCCCCTCCTGTTGGATCGACAAATTAATAGTTCATGTTCTTCTTTAACGTTGGTATCAAACTCCCCTAATTCTCAGAAAAAAAAGATGCAAAATCCGATTATCTCCTTAAGGAAGACTTTCGAAAAACCAACAGATTCTGGACGAGTGTGATTATCTTTTCGTGTTTTATTTTGCAACCATCATGTCCTCTTGTCAAAAAAAAAAAAAAAAAAAAACGGGAGAAAAAATAACAAAGAAAAAGTGGAGGAAGGTAATTGCAACAAGTAAGAAGACGGAGGCAAAGTCCTACTGATTTAACGTAGATTTGTTGATTATTAATTGTTAAACGTTGAAACTGTTCGTTCAATATGTGTATATTCATACATGGGGAAAAGTATTAAAAAAGTCATAAATATATTGTATCGATACTAATTCAATCATAAATCTTTTAATATGACTAATCCTACACATTTTCATATTGATACCAATCTAGTCCATTTAGCCAATTTTGGTCGAAAATTGTTGACGTGAACGCCAGCCGTCCTACGTAACTCGGCTAGACGACTAGTGCTAATGTAGATATTTTTAATAATATTTTAATATTTAGTTTGAATTTTTTAAATAATTTTTTTTATTTCCCTTTCCTTTGCCTTTTCTTTTTGTCAATGGCCATTGCTGAGAACTAATCGATGGCCACCGCCGGCCACTGACCATAGGCCATGGCCAATGCTCCCCCTCACCTAGGTGCAGCCTAGTGATTGGTGATAGCCACCAGCAAAAAGAGAAGCCAAAAAAAAAAAAAAAAGGGAAAGAAAAAAATTCAAAAAATTATTTGAAAAACTCAATAAATTCAAAAAATTAATTAAATTCTTATTAAGCCAATTATGCCACATAGAATAATCAACATTCACGTCGGCAATTTCTAATCTAAATTAGCCAGATGAACTGAATTGATATCAAAATAAAAAAGTTTGGGACTAAATCGATCCAATTTAAAAATTTAGTATTAAATTGGTACCAGTGCAATAAGTTTAACACTTTTTTTGGTCGTTTTCCCTTTACGCATATTGCTCATGTATTTATGGCATATTGTTTGAATTCACCGCCTATATCGTTGTTCCATCCGAAATGTCCAAATCATGGGAAATTTCACTTTTTCCTTCCGTTTGCTTCGTCGTATTCTCTCCAAAAGAAATTCAATGGCGGCCCAGTTATTCAATCATAGGTTGTGACCAGATACTTTGCTTTCCTAATAGCAATTGTTTAACATTATTCTAATCAGAGTCCAAGTCTCGTGCTAAAGAGATTTTTTGTCGCGTGCTCGTTTTTAAAACACAAGAACGATTTTGATTCTTCCAGGTCACGTATCTGGTCAAACGGGTAATCAAATCAAGCACGTCATTAGACGTACAAAACTGCCACAATAGCTATAAAAAGAAATGCAATTGCAATTGTCACTCTGAAATAGCTAAAACAGATCAAGAGCATAGTTTTCACACAAATAGGAGGAAAAAGATCGTAAAAAGACACAAAAAAAGTCAAGGTTACAATTGGAATGGAGGAGGTCGTGATTGTCGGAGCAGGCATCGCGGGGCTAGCGACGGCGGTGGCCCTGAAGAAGGTCGGGGTGCAAGCACTGGTGCTGGAGAGATCGGAGGGGCTAAGAGCCGTCGGCGCAGCCCTCACCCTCTTCCCCAATGCCTGGCACGCGCTGGATGCGCTCGGGATTTCGGATAAGCTCACCTCCATTTACACTCCTTTCTTCAAGTAAGGTTTCACCTTTAAGGATAACTGCACGCATTCGGACGTAATACAAGTAATAATTGTACCATGCATTCACGTTTGTTTGAATCACTTATGGTCCCGCAATTATTCTACTATCGCACTTCATCTAAAGACCAAATGCTAGCTAGAAGTACCTGAATATTTAGGTTTCATTTATTTCGCGAAAAAATGAATGACTTGAAAATTATTTTCCTAAAAATAATCACTCATATCGCTTGAAATAGTTAATCAATAAAAAAATATTTTCATTATCAACAACCGTATAATTTTTTTGTAAACGATGAAAATAATTTTTGTTCATTCATTTTTGTAAGTAATACAAGCAATCATTTTTAAGAAAATATTTTATAATTCATTTATTTTCCACGAAACAAACGCACTTCTACTTAATCTATGTTCGTATTCCAACCTATCTTCAGGTTTCTTTTGCTTAATTAATTATTGTCAGATTGAATTTCTTATAATTAATTTTTTGCTCGTGCATTAGGGGCTACGTGACCGATGTGAAGACCAAAGCCATCCAGGAAGTGCGTTATGGTGCGAGCAAAGGGTACTTACCGCAGCTCTCAGATTTCTTCATTTGGATCCAATGCATCCTCTATTTTTGATTTGTCTAGTTTTATGATGATAAAACTAGACAAATTTACAATAATGTCATCATTGCAGTTCAATGAAAGACTTAAAGTCCAATTGGGTAATACAAAAATTTGAAAATTTTTTACAATTTTTAAAATTTCTTAGGAGTGGAGATCAACAAATAGCCGTCAACCGGAAAGTCTTATCAGAGGTCTTGGCGGAGGAATTGCCTCCAAACACCATCCGATTCTCTTCGAAGCTCACTTCCATTGAAACCCAAGTGGAGCAAGGCTCACCTATTTGTATCCTTGCGCTTGAAGATGGAACTATCATCAAGTCCAAGGTATCATAACTTCTCATACTTAGATCTCTGTTCGTAAATAATACTGTTCCCCTTCTTGTCGGAGGATTCATAGTAAATTGAGGATTTTGTAGGTTGTTATCGGATGTGATGGGGTGCATTCTAGGGTAGCCCGCTGGCTAGGGCATGGCTTGCCAGTTGATTCCGGCCGGTCTGCAATTCGCGGGCTGGCCGTGTACCCACGAGGCCATGGGTTGAACCAAGAGTTTCAGCAGTTCGTGGATGTCTCGAAGAGGGCTGGTTTCGTTCCTCTCAACGATAAGGAGATCTACTGGTTCTTCCTTTGCAAAGTTCCTCCAAAAGGTATTGGTTCCTCTTTCGCATGGATGTACCTTGCAACAACTACGCTTGGGAAAAGCTAATTTCATCTTTGTATCTTCGATTTATATAGGCTTAAGTAATAACGACTTAACCTTAGTAAACAACATTTTTTAGTCATCGACCCATCTCCATTTCAGATGCGGAACACGGAGGTGACCCAGATTCGATAATAAGAGAAGTGATTGACAGCTTAGCCAAAGACTTTCCTCCCTTGTACCTCGACGTTGTCGGCCACTCCGACCCTTCCACATTGACGTGGGGCCCGCTGCTTTTCCGTCATCCGTGGGACGTCGTCCTTGGGAACCTGGCTCGCGCGAACATCACGGTGGCAGGAGATGCCATGCACCCCATGACGCCAGATTTGGGCCAAGGTGCGGGTTCGGCCCTCGAGGATGCAGTTGTGTTGGGTCGGCTCCTTGGAAGCTCAATTTCCAAACTAGGCAAACTCGAGACGCGGGAGGTCGGGTTAGCGCTCAAGAGTTACGTGAGGGAGAGGAGGTGGAGGGCGGCGACGTTGATCACGGCGTCGTTTTTGTCGGGTTGGGTTTCACAGGATGGGTCTAGTTGGTGGATGAGGTTCCTAAGGGACGTCTTCTATAAATTTGTACTGGGAAGAGCCTTTAGTGCTAGTAGGTACGACTGCGGCAAGCTTTGCTAACGTCTCCTCTTTGCCTTCTGTTCGCCTGAAAATTGTCAACAGCGATCGCCGACAAGGAACGTGTTATGGTGCCAACACATTTACACAGATGAAATTCTTAGAAGGTAAACTTATTTTGATTTTTTTTTGTTTTTCTTTTTTTTTCCATATAGGCAATTTCGATCTCGTCCTTAGTATTGTTATGAAATATGTTGACATTATGCCATTATAAATAAGTGGGTGGAAATATCTACGTACCTTCTCTTTATCATGGAACTCATCATGGAATTGTAGAAAAATGAGATATATAAACGCTTCCTATGTAACAAACCGATCTACTCCACGTAGCCCCTAAAGAGTGCTTGAAGGAACCGCGCAAGGTGGTGACTGTCTGGGGTGAGTTTGACTTATTACTCACTCAACAAGACTAATCCCGATAGATGAGGAATTTGGGATCCCGCAGACTTTCCCATTTAGACCACTGACATACTCATCGGTGTATGCCCATACACCAACAATATTCTCCATTTGATGTATGTTCTGGACTAGTGTAGCCTTTGTCACCTTAAAGGCCTATCAAGAGTTGCACATTGTTCAAGCCTTCTCAACTTAGCAATCCCTTATCACCTTTGTCAGATCGGGTTTGGACCTAGTTCGTCCACAGACCACACATTTATTTGAAGTCTCACTCTGAAACCATCTACAATGACTCAGCCCGTTCCACATGGGCTAGAATGTAAAAGAGTAGGAAAATAATAATATGGGAGCATAGAATAACAGACAAATTGTGAAAAGGTCAAGTTCAAAGCATAGAACAATATTTACTTCGAAATATGCCTCCTCCATCGACGGCGAAATTGAAAAACCTTTTAGACAAATTTTGTGAAGAGCACCTCTTTTCATTAGTGGATTTCGTATCTTGAGATTTTATACAACCACTACAAACTATTTTAAAAACTTAAGCTGATAGATAAAAAATGGTTTAATACTTAAATATTCTAACTTTTCTCCTCAAGCAAAGGCCAGATTTTTTGCCTAAGCCTAAAGCATGAAAATATGTAATCGAAGAAGCAAATAGGACATGCAAAGATGTGAAGTGAAAATTTCCTACTCTAATGATATAAAGTTAAGAATAATGTGAAAAGACAGAATTTTTTAATCTATTTGGATGTGTCATGATGAACAGTATCATATGAGATATGCAATAAAATGTAAAGTGTATTATATAATGCTCCAAATAATTTAGCAATAAATGTGGAGACGAATAGTGTACACATATGCATATACATGCATATATATCTATATGTATATATATCGTCTTTTGTAATAAATTGGGTTGCTTCTACCAATTTCAAGTACTCTTCGCTCACAAGGGATCATGACTGACCTCTTTGCACTCACTGTGGCATGACAGCGAGTACATATAGTTTGCTTAGAATAATATTTCAACATGAGAAATAATTATGTGACTTTCACTGTGAGATTAACAGTTTATTTTGGATCACAAAAAAAAAATGACAAATAATTAACAACTTATTTTGGATCACAGATAAATAAATAATAAATAATTAAAAATTACATTGAGATCCACTCATTCAAGAATTTATGACTTACAATAACTGTTATTACCACGGTAGTCCAAATAGTGTTATGCTAGCAAAGCCCCTTCAATCTTTGGGAAAATTCAAACCAATTATGGCAAGCATTTATGCATTGCCTTGCTGGACTTCTTACCCAAGGAAATAAATTTATGACGAGGTTTGTTAGGATAATGATTACCTCTTAATCTACAAGGTAAATGACCTAGACCATGCATCACATGTCCAAAAAAGAAATAAATTTATGACTTACAATAACTGGTATTCTCACGGTAACTCAAATAGTATTATGCTAGCAAAGCCCCTTAAATATTTGGGAAAATTCAAACCAATTATGGCAAGCATTTATGCATTGCCTTGCTAGACTTCTTACCCAAGGAAATAAATTAATGACGAGGTTTGTTAGGAGAATGATTACCTTTTAATCTACAAGGTAAATGACCTAGACCATGAGATGGATGTCCAAAAAATAAATTAATTAATGACAGTTTATGCAAAGCCCTTTCAATATTTGGGAAAATTCAAACCAATTATGGCAAGCATTTATGCATTGCTTTGCGAACTAGGGAGGTTTTCTGGACTACTTACCCAAGGAAATAAATCAATGGCGAGGTTTGCTAGAATAATGATTACCTCTTAATCTAGAAGGAACAACCTAGACCATGAGATGTATGTCCAAAAAAGAAATAAATTACTGACTGGCCATTCTAAAATGAAAGAACATCTAAGTCCTTTGCTGTGTGGCAAACACCTTGACTCGCATATGTAAAAGGTGACCACCTCCAAGAAGATATAAAAGAACGCTTAGATCCCTTGAAGCCTAGCTTCTCCTAAGCTATTCAAAGAAGAGAAAATGATATCCACCCCTTATGTAATCCTCAATTATTATTTTCCTTTGACTTCATTGGTAATTGATTATTTTGGTTGAGTACCCACTAGTGGGCAGCGTAGCTGGTTGAATTCCACTACCTCAGCGCCGAGGGAATGAGTTCGAATCTCCGTGTTGCTAACACCTCTTAAGTGAGGGGCCATGATGGTGGGGTTGTCACGCCCCGATCCTTGAGCATGCGCCCATCCCTCACTGGTCGATAAATATTTGCAACTTCCTAAGACTAGTCGCCGACCCTTTCATTTTTAATGCACATGCGAAATCGAAACAAATACCACTGACAACAAACGGTATGGGATAGGAAAGCAGGGCAACATTTCACAACAGCACACTCTTATAAACAACGGGATTTAGGTACAAAACGAGTCTAGTCAAAAGCCTACAAAAGATCGGCTCTCAAAAAGGAGCTGTCCTACGACATGCTAGTCGGACACATATGCCGATCCTTCGGACTCCACCTCCACAGACTCCAAAGCTTCGGTCTTCCACGACCACCATCTAAGGACTTGAAAATGGTTATATAATAACCAGTGAGACAATGTCTCAGCAAGTCCACCCCCTAAACTCCTATTAGGAAGAAAATATGCCTCAGGGTGCTCTAGCCACATAGCCACACAATTAGAAAAAGAGGACTTACCTCGCCTCAATTTCTTCCTGCACATCAGCACAGTTCATATCTCAACCATGTGCATATAGCAAATTCACCCATCAATTGGAATATCTAAATCAATCACTGCTCACACGAGCAAGAACTACAATCAATCACTACTCACACGAGCAAGAACTACTGATACAAATCGAAGCAAGAATTACCGACACACGCCGATCCATCAATTCAACTCAACATGCATTTCAATTAATTAACTATTACTACCCACACAAGCAGTTTTATCCGACACACACCAGGAAGGATAATAATTACCGACACACATCGGGGAAAATTAATAACTACCGACACACGCTTGGAAAGACTAATAACTACCGACACACGCCGGGAAAGGGTAAAAGCCACTGACACACGCCGAGGAAGAATAATAACTATTAATGTCCACCAACACACGCTGGGGACGGGTTCTCTTAACTATTAACGTCCACCAACACACGCTGAGGACGGGTTCTCTTGACTATTAACGTCCACCAACACACACTGAGGACGGGTTCTCTTGACTATTAACGTCCACCAACACACGCTGAGGACGGGTTCTCTTAACTTTCACACGATCATCCAATTTTAGCCAAGGATATCGTGCTTTGCACTCACATGACTCAATTAAGATAACGACATTGGCATGTTTTCTTCTTATCAAAAACATTCGGTGAAAATGTCGTGCGTGGGTACACGATCAGATCGAACCTTGAAAACTGATACTCTTCCTTTTAAAATCCAACGGTTTGATATAGTCTTTAAAATTACTTTCGGTGTTAAAACCCAACACCCGAGGTTTTCTAATCAAATACCATAATTTCCACAATCATCACTCAATTGCACAATCCAACAAGCAATTGCATAAACTAACGACACCACTACAAATCAAGACGAAATTCTAACAAACGGCTCTCCCGGTATAATTTTCGAAAAATATTAATTAAGTAATAATTAAATAAATTCCGAAAATTAATTTAATTTAAATAATAAATAATATAATTCAAATAAATAAATAAAATAATTAATTAAAAGTCTAATCATGCTTAACATTAATCTAATTACATAATTAGACTAATTAAACCATCCCTTAATCTAATCATTTATATAATCTAATTAACATTTAAATAAATTAATCTAACCCCCTACACCATCATTAGGCTAATCTAAGCACCCCTTAAGCATAATTAACTCCCTAAGCGGAGATTAGTGAGTAAACTCACCAGTTTAGTGTTTCAGCGAGTCCACGGCAACGGCAACGCGGAGGCAGGCGACAATCCTCCTCGTGGCGACGCCAAGCGAGGCTGGGAAGGGCTTGGAAAAGCCTCCCGAAGCTCACGCAGGGCTGTGAGATCCGATTCTATTTTGGACCAAGAGGGCTTGCTCGGTTGGCTTGAAGCGACGAGGAAAGGAACCAGCGGCTTGGGGACGGCATACGGCTGATGGACGGCGGCAAGGAGGCTTGGAAACCACAACCACAAAAATCCAAGGCGGTCCCGAGGCTGGAACAGCAGCCACAAACTCGGACTTCCTCTGCAACTTTGAAAAACTGGTCGCCGGAGGAGAAACAGAGCTGAACGGGCTTAGCCGGAGCTCCGGTGAGGGGTTGGCCAGCAACCGGCGGCATCCAGGGGTCGAGGGGGACCTGCTGGTGGTTGGTATGGGTGGAGGTTGGGTCGAAATGGGACGAAAAAGGCTGAAACAGGCAAAATAGGCGAAACCGTGCAGGCTGCCAGGTGGACCGACGGACCGGCGACTGGTTTCTTCTTGCCGGTGTACAGATCAGCCGGCGGCTTTGTTTGTCGAACGGCTAGGTCCTCTTGAACGTTTGGATCTTCTGAGCGCAATGGTAGGTGGCACGAAGGTTGATTCTCACGGAAAGATAACTTTTAACTCAAGTTTTTTACGAAAGGTCAGCTAGAGCAGAAACTGGTAGAAGAGAAAAAAGAGGGGGAAAAGGGGTCCGAAGGGCATGCGACGATTGAGGGGCTGCTGTGCTCGGTTTTCATGATTCTCTTGAGCTTTTCCTAACCTCAACCATGGAGAAAGTAGCCAAGGGAAGGAGAGAGAAGCTGCTGAAGATTGGAGGGACCCAATTGGCCTCAAAAGTCTTCTACTTATCCCCATTCACTCATCACACTTGCCTCAGCCCTATACTCTACCTCTTTTCCTTCACAAAACTTCCCCAAGAAACCTCCCACCATGGCTGAAATGTTGCACACTCCTTGGCCTACGAATTTGTAACCTTTGCTCTTCAATTTCATCAATTCCTCTTCAATTCTCCTCAAATTGGACTCAATTTGATTTCCATAAATCCGGCCAAGGTGTCCACATTTAAACAATGATTTTTTCTCATCAATTGAACCAACTTAATGGCCATGGGTGCACTCAAAAATGACCCCACGAACTTTCCCGATCCAATTCCATCAATTCTTGATTTTTCGCCGAAAATCTCGGTTTATAGAAAAATCTTCGAAGGATAAGTCAACGTTCCTAAAATGATTTGTGACATGACAAAACTTTCAATTTCTAAATTCGGGTTCCAATTCGCGGTTAATTTCAACCTAACGCAATTATTAGTGCATCCTAATCTACCGGGTAGCTTTTAGGAGTTTTTCGTGCAATTGACCCGTGGTCGATCATTTTCGAGTCACACGTACATCTTCGACACATTGGCAACTTTAGGTTGTCATAGAAATCTCGAGGTTTCAAATACGAACACAGGTTATCAAAACAATAGAGAAATCAGTCTAGTGCCGATCGACAAGAATTGTGTAATTAGATGGAATTACCCACACTTAATCATATATTTTTGTCGAGTCGACCTATCTCTGGTCTCTAATCAATCTATACTGTAATGACCCTTACAGATTAGTACGGTCGAATAGTCAATTTTTGGTCGAATTCTCAAGTCTATTGCGTTTATATTCCTTAACGGCTTCACCTGATAGGCTAGTTATCTCGTGAGCGGCC
Organism: Eucalyptus curtisii; assembly: GCA_017140595.1. Lineage (NCBI taxonomy): Eukaryota > Viridiplantae > Streptophyta > Magnoliopsida > Myrtales > Myrtaceae > Eucalyptus > Eucalyptus curtisii. Next base: position 3,449,769 of record CM029502.1, read on the forward strand.
GTCTAAGAGAAAAGCACTATAGTCGTATCGATGAAAAGCCCAACTTATCCAATCGAAATCAGAACCTGAAATTCAGGATGTCACAGGGGTCCTGTGCTAGCTTCCCCCCCGGTATAGTCACTGCGTTGGGTAGTCGGCTGTCGCTGGTCGATAGCCCAATGACGCCATGTGGTCGGCGAAATCGATAGCCTGGAGTGCCACGGTGGTCGGCACTATCGATAGCCTGGCCAGTGGAGTCCTGGGTACCAAAAAAAAAGTTCAGGAGTATCCACAAAAATGGAGAGTTGGTGCCACAACTCCCCCCAGGTCCTGCCCCGTGGCCCATTGTTGGCTGTGCGCCCGAAATGCTGCGCCAAAGGCCAACATTCCGGTGGATACATCGCCTCATGAAGGAGATGGATACTGACATTGCATGTATTCGGCTAGGCAATGTTCACGTCATTCCCGTGACATGCCCTGAAATCGCCCGAGAATTCCTCAAGAAGCACGACGCCATATTTTCATCGAGGCCTACTACAATGGCGACGCGAATATATAGCGGGGGATTCCTCACAATCATCCTAAGTCCTTATGGCGACCAATGGAAGAAAATGAGGAGAGATATAGTTTCAGAAATAATTTCGCCCGCAAGACATCGCTGGCTCCAGGGTAGAAGAACCGAGGAAGCAGACAATCTGGTTAAGTACATCTACAATCGGAGCAAAAGCTCCAGCAGAACTGTAAATGAGAGGACCGTCACCAGACAATATCCTAGAAATGTGATCCGGAAATTAATGTTCGGTAAAAGATGCTTCGGAGAGGAAAGGGCGGATGGCGGACTAACCATTGCTAAGGAAGAACACATCGAGGCGATATTTACAATACTTAGGTATCTATATGCAGTCTGCATATCTGACCATTTTCCTTGTTTGGTGGGGCTTGATTTAGATGGTCATGAAAGGTTCATTGAAGAGGCTATCAGGACTGTAAACAACTATCAGCACCCCATAATTGACTCAAGGATCGGAAAGTGGAGGAGTTCGGCAATTCGAACTAGGAATTTACCAGCGATGAGCCTCATGACTTGCTTGATGTTCTGGTTACGCTCAAAGATGCAGAGGGAAATCCATTACTAACACCTGAAGAAATCAAAGCACAAGTAACTGTAAGACGCAGTGATTCATTGACTTGCTTCTTATTCTATAAACAGACTTAACTTTTGTATTTAAATATGTGTATCAAGATAGATCTCCATCTATTATGGATAATTTCATTAATTGGTTGCCAAAATGTTGTTTATACATTAACAAAAACTCAATTTACCATGTCTCTATGAAGAGTGAAGTGCCTAACAAATATTACCAATCTAGATATCAATAATAAGAAAATATGTTGTAAAAGTTCATATCGCTAGTTCGTCTTGTATTTTCATGAAAAAAAAAATAATAACAAATGAAAGGTAACCATTTTAGAAGGTTCGAAAGAAATTAGATATAATCATGATTTCTGGGTTAAAAAAGTTCATGATTAGATAAACTGGGAAAATTCTATCTCATTCTTCTCTTAATTGAAGAAATAATTGGAAAATAAAACAGCAAGTACAAAAATGAGTAATAACCCCCAGTAGAGACTGGTACGATTGTGATGGATTTTTTCCTTTTTGATGGGCCTGAGTTGGCCCGTCCGCCCATGTTGGGCCCAAAAGGCCCGGCCCATGAGTTGAGGGCCCATGGAGGAAGTTATTATAGATAAAGGGAAATCTAAGAAGCAGTTAATTCTATCAGTGTGAAGTTACGTATTTTAAGAACGAGAGATTACGTTCTCTCTGTAAGTTACGTCTTCTATATACCGCTTTCTCTCGAAGAACAGAACAGGGATTATCGTCTGAAGAACAGTGTGGATTCTTCCTCGTGTCGCAACACCGGTGTTTAGTATGTGGAAACAAGGTACGTTCGATTATGTGATGTGCCTTAGGATCGGTGATTCATGATTTTCCAGGGCTCGCTTCCGCTACGTTGTTTCTCTTAGGGTTCGATTATGTGTCAAATCACTGTTTTAGGGAATCGCTATTCCCAACATTGGTATCGAGCGTCTCGATCATGTTTCCCGATTACTGTTTACATTTAAAAACAAGTTTTGATTGATTTTTTTCATTAAATGTCACCGTTGATCGATTAAGAGACGGAAAAATCCCGACACCATTCTCCGTTCCCCTAGTTTTTTGATTTTCCATAGATCAAATTTCGTTTTTGAAAGTTTAGGGTTGAAGTGCTCAACGATACGAGAATTTCAAGTGATGGCTCGCCGCGGATGCCGCCGACGCGCCGCCATGCGCAGCTGAAGAGTTCGGCTTCGTCGACGCGTGCAACGCACGCGTCAAGGCGGTTCCCGTGCGCGTGCATCAACTGCCTACGCGTGCAAGGCACGCGCCGGGCCGACGTCATCGTGACGTCGGCGCAGCCAGCTGCCCACGCATGCGCAGGCACGTGCCGGTCGGTTCGTCCGACCTCGCCCGTCCGGCCCGACCGGCCACACCGGTCCGACCGAACCGACCCGACCCGACCCGTTTGACCCGACGGACCCCTTGACCAGACCCATTGACTCGACCGATCATCCGTTGACCATCGTTGACCACCGTTGACAACCATTGACCGGCGTTGACCGTTGACTTTAAAAAAATGTGTTTCTTTTTGGATAATGTCTATATGGATTATATGTTGATCCCTTTTGTTCTGCATTTGTTGCAAGAACAATGGCTTCCCGTAAGCCGCGCGCATCTGTTCACACAATGTCAGATGAACAAAAGGAAATGCTTTTAGGGTTGATAGCCGTTTTGAATGGCTATCGATGGGAAAGTAATGACATAATTGATCATGTTCTTGATGTCAACAAGAAAATACAAGAAGTTATTTGGAACGGTTATCCCATAGCAGATACTCAAATGGTGCGATTCTTCATGAACACTCTTCCAACAGAATGGCAAGGAGTGTTGAATCGCCTATGGGTGGTCAAAGGATTTACTAAGTATAAGGAACTAGTAATGGCCTTTGTTGACGAATATCATCGGGTTGCAGCCACAAAGACTACGACCCAAGGAATGACTTCGATTAGGTAGGGGATGAATGTACGAAGGAGAAATCCTAAGGGATATCCGCGCTCTTCCGTGGCTGTCAAGAATGCCTGAAAATTTTACAAAAGAAAAGAACAAGAAATTGAACCAAGTAGAAGCTTTCCCTATTTGTAGTACAATGACTTGGTTTTAGATGTTTCGAGTTGTCTTTCTTTTAGTGGGCTTTATGGACATATTATGTGAATATTTTCTATCTTGTTGATGTCAGTGTAACAACTGATGCGTTTAGTTACATAATATGGAAATTTTCTTTCTTAAATCAATTAATGGATGTTCAATATCGTTTGCTTCCGTTATATATTGTTGTAAATTAATATGTTAATTTACAATTCATTGTGGGAAGTTCAAGAAAGTTTTAGTGACTTTGCTGAACTTATTTTGCATAGAAAATTATATTAATGATAATTTCAAGTTAGGATTTTAGATGATGATTGGAAACTCAGTGACCTCTTGATTCTGAAACCTATTTTGAAATTATTCATTAATATAATGGTTTTATGCAAAATAGATGCATAAATGATAGGCACTAATAATTCGTGCATATATGTCTGATATGTTCAGATCGATGGATTCAGCAACTAAGAACATAATTGCTGATTTGAACAAAGAAGACAAATATGCATGAATTATTAATGCCTATCATTTATGCATCTATTTTGCATAAAACCATTATATTAATGAATAATTTCAAAATTAGGTTTCAGAATCAAGAGGTCACTGAGTTTCCAATCATCATCTAAAATCCTAACTTGAAATTATCATTAATATAATTTTCTATGCAAAATAAGTTCAGCAAAGTCACTAAAACTTTCTTGAACATCCCACAACGAATTGTAAATTAACATATTAATTTACAACAATAAATAACATTGAATTTTCAATAATTAATCATGTCCATTACACTAAGTAATATACAGAGGAAAAATATCAACATAAAAAGAGATATTTACACCTAAAAAATCTCAAACTCATCTAAGAAATAAGTAGGGAAAGTCTCCTCTAATCTGTCAGTAAAATTCTCTAAGAAATCTGAAGACACATCGGCCAACCACGGAAAAACTTTTGGAGAGCTCTCATGCCACCTCCAATGCGCATTCACTCTGCACCATGTGACACTCAATCCAAGGGTTAAAGTTTTGGTTAACTCGATCCTATAATATTCTCTTACAAAAGCTACTGCAAGCCAAAGAAGACAAATTGAACGGCGAGAATAGTGAAATATTGAATATGAAAATTCTTTATAGGCTTGAAAAGCAAGAAGCACTAAAAGCTCTTGACCATGTTATGGAAGATCTTGAGAATGCTGTGCGCCACATTGAGCTAACAGAGGATCGCCTCAAAGCATTTGAGCAGGATACAGAAATTTGTTGTGTTGCTTTCAGCTTAGAAGGGGCTTCAAGCTCTAAGCGCAAGCGCATTGATTCGTTCAATATGTGGAAATGCAAGGGATCAAGTCCTTCTTGCAAGAAACCAAGTATTAACCAACAAAAGAGAGAAAAACGTCCTCGTGTGAAGAGAGGAAAACATTCTCGTGTGAAGAAAATTTGAAGGGTGAAGTGTTTCAACTGTGATCAGAAGGGTCACTATGCTCACGATTGTCGTGAGGCAAAGAAGGTAAACACCCCTTGTACTTTTGGGAACTTTGCATATGTGTCAAGTTCTATATTCCTAACTGAATCTAATCCTTTGTGGACTGTAGAGTCGGGAGCAACAGACCATGTAGCGAAGGATAGAGAATCCTTCGTAGAATTTCGACGAGTTTCGACTGAAACTAAGTGGATTTATGTAGGAAATAACTCCAGAGCTAAAGTTAAAGGGATTAGCACCAGGCAATTGAACATGCGTGGTGGACGCACCTTGTTCCTACATGATGTTTTATATGCTCCGGAGATTCGTCGAAATTTAGTGTCTGTTTTGGTGTTGGTTAAGCTTGGTTTTAATGTGAACTTCCATAATAGCGGTGTAGATTTGTATTTGGATACAAACTACTATAGTTGTGGTAATTTTCTAGATGGTTTTATTGTACTAAATGTTGACTGTGGTGATGTCAATGTCTGTTATTCCCTTTTCACATCTTCTACTTCATATGATAATGATGTGAATGTGTGGCATGCTAGACTTGGTCATATTGGCCAACAACGTATGAATAGACTAGCCAAAGAGGGCTTGTTGGGTAACATTGAAAAAATCGATTTGCCCATATGTGAGCATTGTCTAGTAGGGTAAACAACAATAAATCCATTTGAAAAGGGGAAAAGAGCTGAATTTCCTTTGCATTTAATCCATTCTGACGTCTGTGGTCCAATGAATGTGAGAGGAAGGCATGGGTCTACTTATTTCATCACATTTATAGATGATTATACTCTATTCGGATATGTCTATTTGATTTCTCATAAATCTTAAGCATTGAGTTGTTTCAAAAAGTTTATGAACTTGGTAGAAAATCAATTAGACAAGAAAATAAAAGTATTGAGATCCGATCGAGGTCGTAAATATTTATCTGATGAGTTCAGAAAGTTATGTGATGAAAAAGGAATAGAAAGACAGTTGTCTATTCCATATACTCCTCAACAAAATGGTGTTGCGAAAAGAAGAAACATAACCCTTCTGGAAATGGTTAGGTCCATGATGGCGCATGCTAACTTACCTATTACTTTTTGGAGTGATACTTTGTTAACTGCTGCCTATATACTTAACCGAGTGCCTTCCAAATTAGTTACTTCCACTTCATATGAGTTATGGACAGGTAGAAAACCAGACTTAAGTTTTCTTAAGCCATGGGGTTGTGCTGCCTATACTCATGAGTCCTCTCACAAGTTTGGGAAATTGGGTCCCAGAGAAAAGAAGAGTATTTTCATAAGATACTCTGAACACTCGAAAGGGTATGTATTCATAGGTGAGCAGGAAAGTGGGAGTGTAACTGAGTTTGAATCACGGGATGTCACATTCTTAGAGAATGATTTTCTTAATAAGGGCGAAATAGGTGAGGACTACTCCCTATTTGAAACCTTGGATCCATATGATGAATTTAATGGAGTTCGTCCAAATGGGAGTAACATGAGAAGTGATGAATTTAATTTAACTCACTCTCAATTACAACCATATGATGAGACGATATCATCATTATCTAATCCGAGTGGGAGCATAATGGGGAATGATATTTAAAGTGTACCATCTCTCGTACGGCAAACAAGTCGCAAAAGTATTCCCCGTCGACGTTTTGACATTGAAGGGGAAACTTTTATGGTTGCTCCGCAAGATGAAGATGAGCCAAGGAATGTAAATGATGCTCTAAGTTGCCCTAATAAGGAAAAATAGATGCATGCAATGAAAGAGGAAATGGAGTCAATGAAGTCAAACCATGTTTGGGAACTGGTTGATCTTCCAAGAGGACGCAAAGCCATTAGAAACAAATGGGTTCTCAAAATAAAGCGTAAAGCTAATGGCTCGATAGAAAGGCATAAGGCTCGCTTTGTGGCGAAGGGGTATAATCAACAGGAAGGAATTGATTATGAAGAAACATTTTCTCCTGTAGTGAGATTTACCTCGATTCGCATTATTCTAGCAATAATGGCAAGTATGGATCTTGAGTTACATCAAATGGATGTAAAGACTACTTTCCTCAATGGAGAATTAGAGGAATAGATATATATGGAACAACCTGTTGGTTTCATTATGAAAGGCCAAGAACAAAAGGTATGTCGTCTTTTGAGATCGATATATGGCCTTAAGTAGTCGTCGAGACAATGGTATATACGTTTTCATAATACCATAATGGCATATAATTTTTCAATGATTGATGAGGATCATTGTGTATATATTAAAAGATCCAATTAAAAGATCCAAAGACCAATTTGTGATCATATTATTATATGTTGATGATATACTGATTGCCGGAAACAATAAGGAGTTTGTTAACATTGTCAAGGGTTGGCTATCTTCCAACTTTGAGATGAAAGATATGGGTGAGGCTGCATACATTCTTGGAGTTAAGATTTCAAAAAATCGTTTGAAGAGATCATTGTCTCTTTCGCAAGAAATATACATAAATAGGGTTCTTGAACGATTTCGTATGCAAGATTGTAAACCCATAGATACTTCTATTGCAAAAGGCGAAGGATTGAGCCACAAGAGAAGGAACAAATGCAACATGTTCCTTATGCTAGTGTTGTTGGGAGCTTGATGTACGCTATGATATTTACAAGACCTGACATATGTTTTGCAGTTGGAATGGTGAGTAGGTACCAATCCAATCCAGGTCAAGCACATTGGAAAGCCGTTAAGAGAATACTGAGGTATCTAAAGGGAACTGCTGATTATACGCTAAGTTATCAAGGAAAGGATCTGTGACTCGAAACCTATTCTGATGTTGATTGGGGAGGAGATTTAGATGAAAGGAAATCTACTTCTGGATTTGTTTTCTTACTGAATAATGGCGCCATCAGTTGGAGCAGTAAGAAACAAACGTGTATAGCCTTGTGCACGATGGAAGCTGAGTTCGTGGCATTATCAGCATCAGTTCAAGAAGGTGTTTGGCTTAAGAGATTTTTGAATCATTTAGGTGTTATTGAGAATGCTGCAAACTCATTGTTGGTTAACTGTGATAGCCAAGCAGCAATAGCATACACCAAAGATCCAAAATATCATGGCAAGACTAAACATATAGATACCAAGTATAATTTTGTCAAAGATATGGTTGCACGAAAAGAAGTGAACTTATAGTACATATTTACGTATAGAATGGTCGCATATCCTATGACAAAACCAATACCTAGAGATGTGTTTTGTGACCATGTGAAATCTCTAGGACTGCGTAGAAGTTGATACTGAATATTGTAATTTCCCTTGAGTGTTCACATTTAATGAACTTGTGTTTCCATTAATCAATGCCTATGAATATTTGTTTTGACGTTTATGCATCTTAATACTCAGTGCATTATATTAAGTTGAGAAAGTATGTCGGATAGATAAGAGATTAGCCTACTCACACGGGTAATCGCCTCTATTTACTGTGTGATAAATAGAGATGAGACCGTTTTTAAGCTTATTATCTAGGTGATAATTGAGAGCTCAAGCTTAAAACACATATGTCGCCTTAACTTAGTGTTAAGATGAGGACATAATATTTTCTATGGCCGAAAGTAAAATAACCAACATATTTTACTTGATCTGTCTATGATGCCAGATGTGAGTTCTGATGAATTTTGTGAATGAGTAGATACGTGAACTCAAGTTAGACATTAAGTATGTCTGAACTATCATCTGTACGGTATTAAAGGTGTAGACATACGCTCCATGGGAATGGAGTTAAATACCGTAATACGTATTTCATACTACGTATGCATGAGGCGACCAATAAGAGTGGCAAAAGTTTTGATCTCAAATTTTATGTCGTGTGAGACTCTTGAGGAAAAGAGTTCCTCAATTTAGTGCCCTCATGACTCTTACTTATTTTCAAGATTTCTATTTAATGTTTGCTATTTTAGAATGTTGCCAATGATCATGAATTGATTCGATCTAATGGGACATTTCTAGAAAAGCAAGTTGAACTGAAATTGAGAGTTTCAAGGAAAGAGGAAGATCGAATTTGGATAATCACATTATAGTTTTGTATTCACTGGTCGACTAATTATGATTGTTTTATGGGATAATAATAATTGTGAATACAAAATCATTGTTTAAAAAGAGATCAGAAGAGAGATATAAATGTGATTGATCGATCGATCTAGGGTACTGCATACTAAATCTACTCAGGATGTGATGCCCATTATGAGCTACTATATATTCCTAACAGATGTATGGCAACGAGCTCTCAAAGTATGCTGGTCACACGGACTATTCACCAGTATGAATGTTGCAGTGAGGAAAAGAGGATTCTGTTCGGCCCACCATGTCAAGTGCGAGTTGATGGATTTTTCTCTGATGGGCCTAAGTAGAGCTCGTCCGCTCATGTTGGTTTTAGCCCACCATGTGCGAGTGGGAGATGATGGATTTTTTCCTTTCTGATGGGCCTGAGTTGGCCCGTCCGCCCATGTTGGGCCCAAAAGGCCCGGCCCATGAGTTGAGGGCCCATGGAGGAAGTTATTATAGATAAAGGGAAATCTAAGAAGCGGTTAATTCTATCGGTGTGAAGTTACGTATTTTGAGAACGAGAGATTACGTTCTCTCTGTAAGTTACGTCTTCTATATACCGCTTTCTCCCGAAGAACAGAACAGGGATTATCCTCTGAAAAACAGTGTGGATTCTTCCTCGTGTCGCAACACCGGTGTTTAGTCTGTGGAAATAAGGTATGTCCGATTATGTGATGTGCATTAGGATCGGTGATTCATGATTTTCCAGGGTTCGCTTCCGCTACGTTGTTTCTCTTAGGGTTCGATTCTGTGTCAAATCACTGTTTTAGGGAATCAGTAATTCCCAACACATTGTTTGTGGGTCTAAAGGATACATAGAAAATTTATGAGTGGTGTGCAAGACCATAACCAATCAAAATCTACGTTTGCAGGAAAGGAAATAATGTTCGCAACTATTGATAATCCCTCAAATGCAGTTGAGTGGGCCATGGCCGAGATGGTAAACCAACCCGAAATCCTCCAGACAGCAATAGATTAATTAGACAGGTCGTTGGTAAAGAGAGACTGGTCCAAGAATGTGACATCCCACATCTTAATTATATCAAAGCGTGCATTCGAAAAGCCTTCAGGCTCCATCCAATCGCACCTTTCATCCCTCCACACATGGCCATGTCTGATGCCATTGTCGCCGGCTACTTCATCCCTAAGGGAAGCCACGTGTTATTGAGTCGAATGGGCCTCGGGCGAAACCCTAAAGTCTGGAACAAGCCACTCGAGTTTAGGCCAGAGCGGCACCTTACTAGTGACTGCACTGAAGTTCAGCTCACTGAGCCAGACTTACGCTTCATTTCCTTCAGCATAGGGAGGCGCGGCTGTGTGGCTCCATTGCTCGGAACTACGATGACGGTCATGCTTCTCGCGAGGATGGTCCAAGGGTTTTATTGGAAGGCATCACCTGATGTCACGAGCATCAATCTCGATGAGTCCCTTGAGGATATGTTTCTCGCTGATCCGCTTGTCGCTCAAGCTGAACCGCGTTTGCCATTACATCTCTATCCTTGAGAGTTACTCTCTCCAACATGAAATGCATGAAAATAAAAGTTGACATTGCTAAGCTTGCATACACTCCCATAATTTGAGAGGAATTATGGATCATTTTATGTATTAATCACGCCTTTCCCCCATTGGTCATTTGATGTGAGGTTTCTTAGTTCACTAATACTCTCAAAGTGCACTCTCAAAGCGTGTTACGGTTATCGCTAGCATGAGCAAAGTAGTCGGTTTATAAGTATGAAAAAAGTCTCACATTTGGAGCTAGCTATTGAGGTGATTACAACCCAAGACCACTCGACATAGTGCACTTTAGCATATTAAAAAGTGAAAACAATGCATTGGACAGCCTCTTAAGTGAAAACAATGCATTGGACAGCCTCTTTGGCTAGTAAACAGCTACCATGATGATGCCCAGATCACACCACACAAACATAGATGCCTCCTCAATTCACCTTTGAAGGCCCTTGTTGACATCTATTTTTAAACAAAAACAACAAAATAACAAAAAAAGAAGAAGAGAAAAACGCTTAGGGGTCGGGTTGGGCCAAATCTGGCCTTGGCCCAGCCCACGGCCCAGCTTCTCCCCCTTTTCAGCCCAGCCAACGACCAACCTGTCTTCTCCCTCCCTGGCGTCTTCGCGCGTGGAACTTGCAGCAAAGGAGAAAAGACAGCACAACAGAGCAGAGGAGTAGAGCATAGTGCAGAGTAGGGGTGTGCAACGGGAACCGCCCGAACCGGGAACCGGCCGGACCGGACCGGACCATAATTCCTCTCAAATTATGGGAGTGTATGCAAGCTTAGCAATGTCAACTTTTATTTTCATGCATTTCATGTTGGAGAGAGTAACTCTCAAGGATAGAGATGTAATGGCAAACGCGGTTCAGCTTGAGCGACAAGCGGATCAGCGAGAAACATATCCTCAAGGGACTCATCGAGATTGATGCTCGTGACATCAGGAGATGCCTTCCAATAAAACCCTTGGACCATCCTCGCGAGAAGCATGACCGTCATCGTAGTTCCGAGCAATGGAGCCACACAGCCGCGCCTCCCTATGCTGAAGGAAATGAAGCGTAAGTCTGGCTCAGTGAGCTGAACTTCAGTGCAGTCACTAGTAAGGTGCCGCTCTGGCCTAAACTCGAGTGGCTTGTTCCAGACTTTAGGGTTTCTGGCCTAATCTTGGAACCGGTGGCCGGTCAGTCCGGTTCCTGGTTCTAAGGTGGGAACTGGACCAGACCGGACCAAGCCGGACCGAACCAATTTTTTTATATAAATAATTTATATATATAATTAATAAAATATATAAACATGACAACTTATTGCAACCAAAATTGCAATTTGAGGTACCAACCTCTTATGTGGCCAAGAGATCGTTAAAACCCTTTTTGTTACTCTTTTATTTATAGAAAAAATCTCATTGTTAGTTTCATATTCTACTTGATGTGGGACTAAGGCTCCAAGAGACTCACGTGGCACTTCAAGCCTCCAAAAGTCTCACATCGACTAAACATTCAAAGAGCAAAAAAGAGATTGTTTATAAAATCTAAGCCAAGCACAATCTTTAGCCAAATTGTTCATGGCCTTCATGGTTAAATTTAAGTGTGAAACATGCGAAGTGTGAATCACACAAGTGAAGTTTGAATATTTTGCACGTGAAAACATGTGTGATTAGTTTTGTTGAATTGCCTGAGAACCGAATTGGATTGATCGGTTTGGAGCGCGGTCACTCTTTAGTGCAAAAAAGTAGAGCCAATTTTGTTGAATCGGACCGGACCGGAACCGATGGTCGGGTTCGCTTCCCGGTCCTAGGACCAAACGGTCTAGTCCACGGTTCGCAATTTTGGGAACCGATGCTCCCGGTCCGGTTCCCGGTTCCGAGGTGGAACCGGACCGAACCGGGAACTGATCACCCCTAATGCAAAGCAGGGGCACAGAGAAGAAAGAGCAGAGAAGGAGAGGAGAGGACGGGGTGGGAAAAGAGAACAGAAGGAGGAGCAGAACGGAGAGAGAGAGAGAGAGAGAGAGAGAGAGAGCAGACTCGGAGAGGGAACACACAGAGAGCTACAGAGGGAGAGAGACGGGAAGAGCTCGGGAGAGTTTAAGCGAGTGAGGGAGAGAGTGGCAGTCGGAAGGAGCACGGGGTGAATCACCTCTTCTGCTTCCGCATCCGGTCTCGCTGGAGAAAGTCAGCGTGCCGTCGGAGTCGGGCGACCTCGCGTCGAGCTCGAGCTCCGGTACGTCAAAACCACCTCGTTCCTTGGTGTGTAGTGACAAGGAGTCAGTCAAGAGTGAGAAGGAGAGGAATTGGAGGAGCTCGCTCGCACGAGAAAGGAAGGAGGAGCTGACGTTCATCGGAGGCCAGTCCGTCGACCGCCGTCCCCCCATAGCACCGCGCTTGAACCAGGTAGGTGTCCCCTCGTCCGTACGTGAATCACGCGAATTCCGGCTCCGCTGGCCCCGTTAAGGTTGTTGTACACTCTAGTGTGCTTACCGTGTATGCTAGTATGCCTGTTGACAGTCTTGGTCTGAGTTTGAGCCGCGGATGAGTCGGAGGACACCTGTTTCTTTAGTGCACACAGCGTGTTTGATAAACTGCCTAAATGAGTCTGAACTGAGTTTTGTGAGAATTCGTTCCTGTGATCCCATCTTTATATGAGCTTGATTCCTCTTCGTTGTGTCTTTTGTCCGTTCCGATGCTAATGCCTGAATCATTAGATTTTTTTTCGTCGTACGAGATTTTTGAGCATGAAAGTTTTTTGCCAGAGCTAGTTCGGCGTCGATGACAATTTCCGGCCAGCGAGAGGCCGGCGGTAGCGTAGAGCGGGTCGGAATAGCTGACCAGCGAGGGATAACCAATGAAAACCGGATTTCGCTGAGGGTTGCATTTATCCATGGGGCGTTCGGCTTGTTGCAGACGGGGGAGGACGTCGGGGAGAAGAAGACGCACGGAGAAAAAATTCGTGGGGAAGAAGACCATGGGAAAAAGACAAATAAGAAATAAAAGAAAAAAAAAACAAAAGAAACAGAAAAGAAAAGAATAAGAAAAAAAAAACTATAAAATGGTAAAAAGTGGATTCGGGAAGGACCGTTGAGCAGAAGGTGCAAGGAAAACGATTAAGTGAAAAAAAAAATCAATAAAAATATAAAAAAATTAGAAAATTAAAAAAAATGTCAGAAAATTCAGAATTTCATTTGAAATTTTTTAAAAACAAACTTTCCGTGCTATTTTCTTAAAAAAAAAAAAAAGTTTCTTAACTCTAAAGTGTGCTAAAAATTTGAGTAAGCCCTTAGGGCTTTACCTTAGGGCTTCAATTGTCTTCAAAGACAATTACTCTTGTTTGCATGCTTTTACTGTTTTGATCCCTTTATTCCAGTTAAGATTAGCATTTATATTTTCCTTAATATTAAATATATGCTCTCCCATGCAATTTATTTAAATACTTTCCTTGGTTGCTAATTGTTATTTTAATGATTGCATACCCGAATGATCACCTTGCATATTAGTGGATAGGTGTAAAATCAATTCAAACTGCTTTTAAAATGAATAATATTAGGTACCGAAATGATACTAATTGATTAATTAGTGTAATCAAGTCTCCGACTCTACATTCTCTAGTTGCATAGGAAGTGATACACTCTCATGCCTCACTTAGTTTCTAACCGATCCCAATAGGTTAGTGGCGACTCCTTATTGCAAAATTCTTAAAATATATCTTAACATCACGTGAGGTATGGGCTTGGGAGAACCCATGCCTAACTATGGGCATTAGATCAATCCTTTAGGCAATATCCCTAAACCTATTCCCTCATCCCGAGAGGTAGGTCGCGACAGCCCTTTAATGCTTAAATTAGAAAAGGAACGAGAGCTGTTTTTTTGCCCCCCCCTCTCCAGTGATCGATGCAGTATAGGAAAAAGAGCGCTCTACCTTTCAAGGTAAGTCTCACTAACAATTCATATGGGTTTCCAAACATGCACCCTCGAGTAATATTTCAAGGATTATGAGCCATATCCTTCTCTTGGGTCGTAGATAGTTAGTGGGCAATATCATTCATAATCTTTTTTTTATCAATGTCCCGTGTTTGAAATTTCAAAATAATGCCAGGTCAAATTTTCAAAAAAAATGCCACACCGGCACTTTTGAAACATCCAAACAAGACGGATTAACGAAAGCACTTAATTGCATTTTTTAGAGAAATTCTAAGACTTGATTGCTATATTTAATTGCACTTTCGCAATAAATTCTACATTTTCAATTGAAAGGTTTAGAATTTGATTGCATGGTTGCAAATGTCCTCAATAGATCTTTGTACATTCACACCTTCGCCAATAGTCTTAGACATCGATTTGCTTGTAAATTCATGTGATCCTAAATTGATGACTTTCTATTACATGGAAATAAGCCATTTCCAGTGGGAATAATAGTTACAAACGTACATAAATTGGGACGATGAATCTATAGGGGATAACCATTTGCTAATAAAAATTGACTCTTTAAAAGAATTTTGCTACTTTTTTTTTTTTTGTGATTTCCTTATATTTTTAATATATTGGACTATGACAGTCTTCAATAAGTGCTTACCAATCCATCTGTGATCTAACGTCTCAATTCAAGGGAAGTGAATGAAAACTTGGCTAAGGATTTTCCACCCATGTAACATGACAACGACAAGAACTCTCTAGGACTTAGGCGTGTCAGAACCGAACCAAAACTGGAACAAGAACCAATCTGAACCAAACCAAGCTGAATTTTCATGCATTTTCGGTTGGGTTTGGATTTTGGTTCGGATAATGAAAAAATAACTGTTTTTTATTATGGTTCAAATAGTTCCCGAACCAAACTAAAAATCATTCATCTTCTTAATATACAATCCACACAATCTCTCTCCTTTTTCCCTAAATCTCTTTTTTAATATTTTTTTAAAAAGAAAACCAAAAAACCGAACGGAGTCTTTGATTCAAGTTCTACTTTGTTCAGGCCGCAGCTTGGTTCGAATTTGATGCTCACCTAAACTGTTTGGTTCGTTCCAGATTTCTTGAAAATCTACTGATACCCTACTAGGATCCTACTGATGTTCCCACGTCCGTAAAACGTTCTATTTAGACATACAACCCATTCAAATTACGGTGGCCAGAGAAGCTTTGCGCCCAATGACCCTCGACTTGGGCAACAGTGGACGTTGGAATAGAATGGAAGGACAATAATAACGGCTTTATATTGAGGAGGTTGGGTTCAACAAGAAGGATCTAATCGATGGATGACGATTCCCTCAAGGGATGTTGTGTTTATATAGGCTTAGTGTCTTGGCAATTCATTAGGACAGCCGAATGTATGTTGTGCTTCTTTTGAGACAATACTCAAAAATAAATGAAAGAATGATACAAGACAAGGTCCATGTGCTAATAATGCACATGCATGGAAACTTAAGGCTTGTTTGGTAACGTGCCAAAAATATCTGATTTTATTTTTTTATCCCCAAAATAAAATAAAAAGAATATAAATCATTTTGGTAACATCTTTATTCCCGAGAATAGATTTGGATTAGAATCAAAAAATAAAACCAAGTTGTTTCTTTATTCCCGGAATACTACTCCAAAATAAAGCCTAAACCATTTTCTTTTTTTTTTCTCTTTTTTTTTTTTTTCCTTCATTTTCTCTTGTTTCTCTTTTCTTCTCTTCTTCTTCCTCTAGCCGGCGAGCCCTAGCCTCAGAGGAACCTCGCCCAACCGCCGACGAGATCGATCTTGCCTTAGCCTAGCAAGGTTGAGCCTCATGGCGATTTAGCAAGGACCTTGCCCAGCCAAGGTGAGACCGGGCCTTGCTAGCTAGAGGAAGAAGCAATAACGGAAAAAAAGAAAAAAGAGAAAAAAGAATAGAAAAATGTAATAAAATTATTTACAAAATTAAAAGAAAATTCTAAGTCACAAAAAAATTTGAGGGTCATATTAAATGCATTTTAATTATGAGAATAGAAATTTTGAATAGTTATTAAATACCTTCAAATACTTAGAAACTTGTCCAAGGAACGGAATTAAAAAAAAAAATTATGAATAGAAATTATTCCTAGAATAGAATGATTGCAAAACACACCCTTATTCACCAAGATTCCTATTTATAGAATTATTTAATATTTGAGTTAGTGGTGAGCATCGGCGACCCTAAATTGACCCGAACCTACTAGTCTTGGTCCGGTTCCCAAAGGGATTAGGTCGGTCCTTGATCCTAGGATTTCTAAACCAGAATTGTGCGAGATTGGTTCTCGGTCTTGAGAGTTTAAAGTCAATCCAACTCGGATCAATCCTAACTGTATATATTATATATAATATATCTAAAATATATTAGATATTATATATATATTATTTTTTATTTTATATATATATTCCAAAGAGAAAACCCTAAATCAAACGACGTCAATAGTATTAAACGTCTTGTCACGTTGTCCTCATCCAATATGTATTCTCTTCTATCTTTTCTGTTCTCTTAAGTGTTCAATTTGCCAAAATCGAAAAAAAAAACAACTTTCTCATTTGCTACAACTTCCCCGCTCACCACTCAATTTCCCATCTTGTCTCATATCTCTTTAAGCGGTATTAATTGTTTTTATGATTTTTTGCTTTTAGCATGTGTGAAATTTCTATTGTTGTCTTATCTTAAATTCGTTGAATATGTACCGGTATTTAAAGTTTGATTGTATAATGCCGCATTATTAATGGATATGTATTTTGAAATAGTAGGTTTGCCTTTTCAAATAATATAAAAAATAAAATAAAAAAATTATTGATTGATCTTGATTAACCTTGAAACCGAACCAAACCCATTGAATCGGTTCGGTTCTCAATCCCAAGCTCAATAGGATCAGTCATTGGTTCAAAAAATTGAGGATCAATACTGTACGGATTGGTCCTAGGTTAGGGGTGGACCGCCTCAATCCAGATCATGTTTACCCCTACTTTGAGTTGGTGTAGAAACTAGAGAACTCAAGATTCAATTTGGATGAGCTCAGTTTCCTTTGGCCTCTCTTTCGTATCCCTATCTAGTAGCGTCGAGTCACTTACTTTTAATTGGATCCCATTTGATATTCCTTTTCTTACAATCACCCCCTTTAGCTAACTGCCACAAAGAAGAATCGGCTCCACCTCACTGACCCAACTCCATCTCTTTCACCCAATCCCTACACCTCAGCCCAACGCACCTCCAAAACCAACACCACTTTTGGTCTCCCCGTTCCCCCGCTCCTCCGCCCTCAAACTCCACCTCCGCCACCACCCCAACCGCCTCAACCCACTCTCACTCACCCTTATGCACCCGATTTCCTAAGCAATTTCTTCAAACCAAATCAAATCGATTACAACCCTTGAAGCCCACGTGTGTCAAGGAAGCCTTGAACATCCCAAGGGGCGACAAGCCATGTCGAATAACTCCACACTCTTCTCCGTCAAAACATGTGACACCAGTCCCTTTGAATTCAACACAAAATGTAGTGGGTTGCAAGTGGGTTTTTCGGCTCAAGAGGAAACCAAATGGAAACATAAATATTCACAAACCTTGATTAGTTGTCAAGGGTTTCTATCAACACCCCCAAAAATCAATTATAAGGATACTTTCAGTCCCGAGCTGAAATCGATAACCATGTCTCATTCTCACCCTTGTGATTGTCATCGGCTGAAAAATTTTAGTACTTCGACATTAGTAACTCCTTTCTTCATTGTACACTTGAGGAGGTAGTTTATAGGCATAAACCGCTAGGTTTTGTTGGTCATAAATTCCTGCATAATGTTTGTTGCCTGAAAAAGTTTATTTACAGTCTTAAGCAAGCACTGTGGACTTGCTATAGTGAGCTCATTTCCTTTCTCGTAAGTCTTGAGTTTACTCAATGGAATGTGATGGTTCACTATTTATCTATCACAACAAAGATGTTCGAGTTTTCTCTCTTGTACATGTTGACTGTCAATGTTACAATCAATGATTATGTGCAGGTAACATAGTAATTTCCACTATAGCATCTCGATTATTTAAGGATCTTGGATCCTTTCATCACTTCCTTGGTTGAAGCTATCCAGTGGACACAAAAAAACAAGGGGTCCTTGCAATACTCGAGGGATTTCGCTTTCGTGGCAAAAAATGCTTCATTGAAGAAGAAATCACCTTCCTTATTCATCAATACAACAGACAGTAAGTATACGCGGACCCCTAGAGTGCCATAACTTGGCGTAAATGGACACTTAGCGTGCGCATGGTAACGCTTCATAGCCGGGGAAGAGTTTTTTTTTTTTTTTTTTTCAGAAATAGTTCTTTTCTATTTCTATTCCGGGAAACAATTTCTGAGTAAAAGAACCCGTTTGGTAACTACACAAAATTTCTACTCTTGGAATAGAAAAAGAATAGAAATGTGTTTGGTAACGCAACAGTTTCTTTTTTGTATTTATTCTTTTTTATTCTTGCTCACGGATCGCCGACCGCCAACCATGGCCGACCGCCGCCACCTGTCGCCGCCCACCGCCGCCACTCGTTGCTGCTGTTGTCGGCCGCCCGTTGCCGCGGCAGCCGGGGACCGGCGACGGCGGCGACGGTGACTAGCGGCGGCTGTGTCGGTCATGTCTCGCTTGAGACCGACGGCGGCGGCGACCGGCGGCCACGGCGACCGACGACCAACGGCGGCCGTGTCGGTCGTGTCGGTCGGAGACCGCGGCATTGGTGGCTGCGGCGATGAGCGGCGGCAGGCGGTTGGTGGTGGTTCCGAGCAGTTGAAGGTGGCCACGGCAAGAGAGAAGAATAAAAGAAAAAAAAATTTGATTTATTTCTAGAAATTGTTCCCGGGAACGAAAGCAATTTTTTTTTTTTGCTCGTTTCTGCTCCAAATCTATTCCTAAGCTAACTTTCTATTCCCTGGAATAGAAAAATAACTTGGCGTTACCAAACGGGTTTCTTTTCTTTTTTTGTTCCGGGGAACAAAAAAAAAATTCTAAGAAATAGAAATGTTACCATGCGCAGCCTTAAGTGTCATAACTTACGAAAGTGACACTTAAATGCCAAAATTGGAGCAAAATGGATCATTTAAGTGCCAATCTGACCAAAATGTTGACACTGCGATTTTCTGGCGAAGGAAATGCAAAACGACGTCGTTTTGGTGCTGACATAGTAAAAAAATAATCTTGAGGTCAAGCCTTGCCACCCTCGAGCAAGGCTTGCCCTTGCCAGATCCAATGAGGTCAAGCCTCATTAGAGGCTGGCAAGGGGCAACCTTTGTTGAGCCTTGCCCAAATCTTGTTACGGCGAGCCTCACTTGAGACTAGCAATGGGGAACCTTGCTAGCCTTAAGCGACATCGCCCCTGTGAGGCAAGCCTCACTTCGCGAGTGAGGTTGGCCCTCACCCAATCCAGATAAGGTGAGCCTCCCTAATGGCTAGATGCTGGCCATTGAGGAGGCCCGCAGAAGAGGGGGGGAAAATAAGAAGAAAGAAAAGACAACAAAAAATTCAAAAAAATAATTGAAAATATTGAAAAAAAATATTCATGTTAGTGCTGGCGATGCCACGTAAAACAACACTTTCGTAAAAATGGAACAGTGGGGTTGCTTGACGGATGATCATTATTGGCAAAGTATCCATCATATTACTAAAAACCTACAAGAAATCCTTGAAGACTTCAAATCTTGTCGGGTCAACGGCGGAAGACCGGCACCTCTTCTATAAACGGTGGAGTAGTGCATCAGCACAGCTATCTCCTCACACAACTTTTTCAACCATTTTGACATTGAATTCAACCTTATTCTTATGTCCCTACGGAATTTCTCAACTTGTCCCTCTTGTGAATTATTTAGGACCTCCAACTCTTGATACCTGAGTGGGGTGCATTTATATTGCGCCCACCCAGTATGGTGGCAACATATAGCAAAACTGATGGAGACAGTCTTGCCTACACTAGTCAATGTAGCGGCACACATACTGCATGTGAAAAAAAAAATTCCCATTAAACAGGATTTAGCTATTGGACTAAACTCCAGACCAAGGAGATTTTTACGTTGGCATCGTTCAAGGTAAAACTGAAGAAATTATCGGAGATACAACTTATTGACAGCTCTCATTATTTTGGCAGCTACATTTAGGAATCCTGCGCAAATATTAGCTTATTTAGTGGAAGAATTCATTGATGTGATTCCCTTCTTCATCAACCCAGTGGTAGGTAACAACATAGTCCGTGTGATTCATAGGGCTGGTCCATAAATCAAAACTTAAAAAGACTCAAAAGTTAGCCGTCCATTATAGATGCACATATTGGACACAATCCCAAGATCAAAAACAAGAACATGCATAATTAGAAAGATTAACCGTCCATTATAGATGCACCAACGTTGCCGCTTGAGAATTAGAGTTAGAGTAGAGACTTGAGCTTTTTATTTGTGCAACAACTTGCAATCTGTTGTGCTTTTTGTTGCAGAACGGGCCTGAACTTGTCTGTTGTGCTTTTTGTTGCAGAACGGGCCTGAACTTGTAGTTGCAGATTTATCAACACATTGTGGAAAGCTAAAGGATTACACAGTAGCAAGACAAGAAAATGCAAGTGCGCACCAATTCCTTGCTTCATCATACTTTAACGGGTTTCTGGTATGCATCGTTTTCCTTGAAGAGCTCCCCCCGGCTCTAGACATCTCTGTATCATGTCTTGTTTGGTGCCTTCCCAGGTGGTTCGTCGCACTTGATGACTCGCCAGATAATTCAGAAACGCAAACCAAGCAAATGGCCATCTTGGCACCATTGGCATGGATCTTGAGCCAGAAGAAATGTCTTCCAAACATCAGATATTCTTCCCTCCACGGTCGGCTCCCCAGTTGCTTGACGATTTTCTTTGAGGATAAGGGTTTTGTCTGGGGAAGCATCTTAGTGAGGACTAGCTTGCAACGTCCGCCCTTGCAATTCCTCCCGATCATCTGGTCATTCTATCTCATCATTTGAATTCAACTAGTTGCTGGGGCGAAGCCAACACATATACATTGCTGTTGCGGAAATAACCAAACGAGTCCCATGTTTGTTGCATGATGAAGTCCGGATTGACTCGGGATGATCGGAAACGGTTATTATTGTTGTTCTCTATTATGATATTTAGAACACGGTTAAATCCTTTTAAATAGAAAGAAAATTAATGAAAATAACAAAAGGTTTCAGAAAGCAAGAGCGTTAGGAAGTAATACATGACAACGGACTGAGGATTGGTGAAAAATGGAAGGACGTAATAGAGAAGACTTTTTTTCTCTCAACGGTCGGCCATTGGCTGTTCATCGGTGGTCACCGATCGAACTTTTGGGCCCGTTTCTTGTTAGACCATGTGGCTAGGCTTAACAATAAGATTAGCGCTCATGGCCGAGTCAGGCACTAGTGCCAAGCCTATTGTTATCTAATGGTTCCAAAGAGAGTAGATGTGATATAGAATAGCTGGCAATCTGGTCACGCTCGTGTTGCCCTTGGGTTGAGAACCATATAATTTTATTAATGGTTCATGTCCTTTTAGTGCATGTAAGAACCTCACCTAATTCTCATTAAAAAACAAAAAAAAGAGTAAATACCACAAAAAACCCAAATCTAATAAACCTATAGTAAATTTACCTCAAACTATTTTTTTTATCTAAAACAACCCGCAAACTAGTACACTATGATAAATTTATCATTTATTAGTTTTAATTAAATTTTATTGTCAAATTGCTAATTTGTATAAAACGTGGCAATTATGGGCAACCAGTTTTGAGTTTTACCCTTAGTGTATCACATATATATACTAGTTTGTGATTTTTCATAATATTAATATAATTTAACGAAAACTAACAAAAAGTAAATTTATCACAAATATACCAATTTGATTTTTTGTAGTTAAAAAATTAATTTATAATAAATTTATCATAAATATACCAGTTTGGGATTTTTTATGATAAAAAAATTAATTTTTGGTAAATTTGTCACATGTGTATTAGTATTAATCCTAAAAAAAATGCAAGGTCCAATTAATCATGCAATGTTGGAGAGAACAGTGGTAACAATTTGGCAAAAACTAAACCCAATCTAGGATCAATTTCTCTCCCAAAACTAAAGCGATTGAAATCAACTTGGCTCCAGTAATAACCAACCAATATAACCCCGCAAATGCCAAATTGATAAAGAAACAAAGCCAACAATACTACCAAAGATTTAACGTGGAATCCCAATGTAGGAAAAACCACAGACCTTCTAGAAAATTTCACTAATCACTAAAACTAGTAGGATATACAATGTGTTCTACTCAAAACTATACACTCAACATTTACAATACAATCACATTTCCTCACCATAAAAATGGATTAACATGGATGGAGCAAGAAAACTCTAACTATGATTGAAAATTTTGGAAGAAGTTCTCAATGAACGAACCCGATCAATCCGTGGCCCTTGGTCTCACAAACAACATATTCAATTTTGAGCCAATTCTATTGACATTTAGCCCCCAAATCGGGATCGCAAAGTTTCAATTCTTTCTTTTTTGTCTCCTTTGCTTGCTCTGTTTTCTCTCTCACTCTCTCTTCTGCACTTTCAGGCCCCACTCATGCACAAAGCTATCTCCCTTTCTTTTTGACTTATTGAGTTTTGCTTCTTCTTATTTTCTTCTTTTTGTTTTGTGCTAGCTAGGCCCCCCATGAAAGTGGACCCAATCAACAGGCAGCACATTTGAAGTCACAGATTAGGGTTGAGCATCAGTCTAGAGTCCATGGACTAGCCTAACCCTGTCGTTATTGTCCGATTCCCAAAGGGATTGAGTCGGTCCTTGGTCTTAGGATCCTTGGACCAGCAGTATGTAAGTTGGTCCTCGATCCTAAGAGCTTAGGGTCAGTCCAACCTTGACCAACATTAACTATATATAATATATAATATATTTTTTAGAAATATATATTATATATTATATATTTATTATAATTTTTTTATATAGAGAAAACCCTATACAACAACATTAAACGGCTCCTTGGAATCCAAGTAATTTTATATTATT
Source organism: Eucalyptus curtisii (assembly GCA_017140595.1). NCBI lineage: Eukaryota > Viridiplantae > Streptophyta > Magnoliopsida > Myrtales > Myrtaceae > Eucalyptus > Eucalyptus curtisii. Next base: position 3,473,007 of record CM029502.1, read on the forward strand.
TTTTAATAGCTTAGACTTTTAATGTCTTTTACAATATCAACAACGATAATTTACAAATGAGGAAAATGTCTCTATGAGGAGTCCTTATGGCGTCCAAAATAGCGTTAATAGCTCCTCACGGTATTCTTCGCCAGTACTCATTCTATTCTATCTTCTTCGTTCTCTTAGTCCTCAATTTGTCAAAATCGAAAAAAACAACCGCTCGCTCCTCGTCGCTTGTGCCACTTGATGCTCGCCCCGCTTGCCTCTCTTTGCTAACCTCGGTCGTCACTAAACCCATTAGATTAGTCTGGTCCTCGGTTGCCTTTTTAAAGAGTACAAAAAATAAAATAAAAAAAGTATCAACTGGTCCTGAGTTAACCCTAAAACCAAACCGAACCCATTGGGTTGATCCGGTTCTTGGTCCTAGGCTCAATATGATTGATCCTCGGTCTCGAAAATTGAGGATCAATAAATGCGAGTTAGTCCTAGGATTAGGAAGTCGATTGACCCATTTCATATCATGGTCACCCCTACCATAGATCATTGATTCTTGACCATCCCGACTCTAGTTTACTTTTTTATTTGGCAACCAGCATATTCCCAGGTGAAATGACCTACTTTTTGCTTTCGTTGCTTTTGGCGCATATGAAAATTCAAAGCTGACCAGATTCATTGCAACTTCCCATTAGCAATTATTTCAAAATAGATTATTAAACAAGGTCTGATTCTACTGCAAACTGACATTTTATAATGTGGGACACAGCTGGGCAATTTTGACTCTTGCAGCGCACGAATCGGGTCAAAGGAGAAATCAAATCAAGCACGTCATTCGACGTGCACGGCAAGATTGCCGTGATAGCTATAAAGAGAGATGCAGTTGTCACTCTGAAATAGCTTAAATAGATCAAAAGCACAGTTCCCAACCAAGTTCAGAGAAAAATCGTTAGCAAAAAGAAGAACAAGAGAGTCAAGGTTACATTTCAAATGGAGGAGGTTGTGATCGTCGGAGCCGGCATCGCAGGCCTAGCGACGGCGGTGGCCCTGAAGAAGGTCGGCGTGCAAGCATTGGTGCTCGAGAGATCAGAGGGGCTGAGAGCCACTGGCGCGGCCTTAAGCCTCTTCCCCAATGCCTGGCATGCGCTTGATGCGCTCGGGGTTTCGGAGAAGCTCACCTCCCTTTACCCTCCATTTTCCAAGTAAGGTTTTTCCGTTCTTGTATTTAATATTTATATTCCCAAGAAAAGTTTTCACGTGCGTATTCCAACCTACTTTCAAGTTCCTTTTACTTAGTTATTTCTTATTACATTAAACTTCTCATTAGGGGTTACGTAACCGATGTGAAGACCAAAGCCATTCAGGAAGTGCGTTTTGATGCAAGCAAAGGGTACTGCAACTCTCCACAATTCTGCATTGTCTATTTTTTTATTTTTTTATGTGTAATGCTAAAAGTTTCGATATTTACACTGTTTTATATATTTTAGGGGTGGAGGCGAACAAAGAACGGTACACCGGAAGATCTTATTAGAGGCATTGGCGGAGGAATTGCCTCCAAATACCATCCGTTTCTCTTCAAAGCTCACTTCCATTGATACCCTAGTGGAGCAAGGCTCGTCAATTTGTATCCTCGCGCTGGAAGACGGAACTATCATCAAGTCCAAGGTTCGTAAATTCTCATACCTAAGATCTCTCTCTAAATTCTATGGTAATAATACTATTTCAACACTCGGAGGAGGATTTGCAGTTGACCCATGAATTCATTGTTGTTTGCAAAATATGCGCCACATGTTTAGGTTGTCATCGGATGTGATGGAGTGCATTCTAGGATAGCGCGTTGGTTAGGACTCGGCGAGCCAGTTGATTCGGGCCGGTCTGCAATTCGTGGGGTGGCCGTGTACCCACAAGGCCATGGGTTGAACCATGAGGCTCAGCAATTCGTGGATGTCTCGAAGAGGGGTGGTTTTCTTCCTCTCAACGACAAGGAGGTCTACTGGTTCTTGGCCTGCAAAGCTCCTCCAAAAGGTATTGCTACATGTCCTTTCTATAGTTGCACATGTGCCCCAAAAAAGGGTACATTTTTTTAATAGAACCTCCAATTACAAGAATGTCTCGTCCGCTTGCATATCGGATGGTCCGAGACTCCTTCTGTAAGATCTAATAGCGATACTTAGATTGGTTTGCAAAGTGAAGAAATGATTTTTTTGCACAAGAGCGTTTTCTAAAGTTTATAAAAAAAGGCTCTCTCTTCTACATTTCAGGTGCGGACATGGGAGAAGATCCAAATTTACTGATAAGAGAAGTGGCTGACAACTTAGCCAAAGACTTTCCTCCCTTGTACCTTGACATCGTCGGCCACTCCGACTGTTCCACCTTGACGTGGGCTCCGTTTATGTTTCGTTACCCGTGGGACGTCGTCCTCGGGAACCTGACCCGCGCGAACATCACGGTGGCCGGCGACGCCATGCATCCCATGACGCCGGACTTGGGCCAAGGTGGGTGCTTGGCACTCGAGGATGCGGTCGTGCTGGGCCGGCACATCGGAAGCTCGGTTTCCCAACGGGGCGAACTCGAGACGCGTGATGTCGGGTTCGCCCTCGAGAGGTACGTTAGGGAGAGGAGGTGGAGGGCGGCGATGTTGATCACGGCATCATTTTTATCGGGGTGGGTCCAGCAGGATGGGTCTACTTGGTGGATGAAGTTCCTGAGAGACGTCGTATTCTACAAGTTTCTGTTGGGAAGAGCCGTTAGTGCCAGTAGGTACGACTGCGGCAAACTTTGCTAACGTCTCTACTTTGCCTTCTATTCGTTCGAAAAACGCCGACAGCGATCGTCGACTAGGCAAAATATTATATGAAGTAGCAGATTGACCGTTTCCGAAGTTTCACTGCAATCGTCGTGTACTTGATTGAGAGACGATTACAAACAAGAAAGGAACAAGAACTCGGCTCCAGCTTATCGGTTCATTACAAAGTGGACCGAGATATCACTAATGCAGCATTTATTATGCAAATTATTCAGATATTTAGCATATCTATGTGTATCTTGTACATTGCCAAGTTTGTGTTCAGATTCATGACATGATATATCGTAGTGGAGGTTTTTTCTTTTTTGTTTGATCTGAGGCCAATAAATAGATCATCGTTGTAATATTGAAGTTAAGCAATTCAATTGTTTCATTTTTGTTATTTTTTAAGGGTCCATTTGTTATGTTGAAAATATACCATTTCTCGAACATATTTTATGGGAAAATGACTTTATTTTGCATTGTTTAACTAAAACCTCGAGAAGATCTTAAAAGTATTTTCCATCATTTGATAAAGAAAATTTGATGAGAAAAAATTAAAAAAAAAACAATTTTTCTTTAATTACTTTTTCCTTTTTGCTTCTTCCTTGGCCGGTCGCCAGCCACATCAAAGGTTGGTAATCGGCCATAGGCAATCTCTTGCCTGAGGCTGGTGAGGCTCCACTTGTGACATCCGGATTTCGCCGGACTTCGAGTACGTAATTGTCCGAGACACGAATTTGTTGTCGAACTACGTCGTTGGCACCACTTGTGGATGCCATTTCGTCACCGCACTCGCCATAACGAAACGTCACGTTCTCATGATAGCTCCTCGTCTAAAATTTTCTTGCTTGATGCGGTCAACTATGAAGGAAAATGTTAATCCCGAGCGGCCTTGCAAATCAACGGAGTTGAGACCCCGATTTCGTACCACCCGCCACCACCGTCCCTCTCCTTAGGCGGCCTCATCAACGGCCACGTTTTCTTTTCCTCAGCCGGTCAACAGATTGGAAATAATGGCCATGCACGAAGATTCCCCGTGCAGCTACGTCCACGCATTCAAGGACTACCCATGATGATGTCACGCTCCTTTGATGGTCAACAAAAGAGAGAATGTTGACCGAGGGGAACCAAATGGCAGCCACGTTTTTCCACCCTACTCAGCAAGCCGAAGTCCCAAAGTTTGACAGATTGACCAAGACGTGTCAATTGTAAAATGCAAGGGAAAATTTGAAGCATGCAGCGGCCACGCTCATTGCATGGAAGAGATACATGGAGATGGACATTCGGTGAAGGGCCACGTCTTCACCAGCTGCTGCTCGCTCAAATGGACACCGAGAGACTTCAATTGTTGACCGCAAAAGTCAACAACGAGAAGGCTTTAGCCTTCCTTCGTCCAGTGAGCAGCGTCCTCTTTCCCCCTCAGCCATTCTCTCGACACACAGCAGCAGCAGAAGGCAGAAATCGTGGGACTTCTTTCGGCGCCTCCGTCCCTCACCGATTTCGTTCCGTTTCGCAGACCTCTCGAGAGCCGGTGCCGTCCCACTCTTCTCGCTGCTCATCGGCGATCACACTGCACCACTGTGCCACCTCCTCTCCGCCGACACCACTGACATTAAGGCAAGTTAATATCTACTAACCTATACGACGTGAATTACGTCGTCGTTCGGTGAAGTGTGTTCCGTAAACTAACATTGTTTTGAATACTCGCGCTAAAGTGTGAACTCGGAAGTTGCCAAATTGATTTTGAGCTATGTGATAATGGATTGCATATCTATTATGGTTGAGTGTGAATTTGTTGCCTATGTATGTACTGATTTTTAATGTTTCAAAGCTCTAAGATTTTACATGCAAACTACTTTGAAAATCTTAAGGACGGGACCGAGTTTGATGACTCGCTAATGCGTCGATTTCGATATTTCAAGAAAGGCTTATGGTTTTGGTATTTCAAAGTTTTTAGTTTCAAAAATCTTCACGTCGGGACCGATATTATCAACCCGCCGAACTGTGGTTTCCAATTTTTCAAGAAATGCTTATGGTTTTGGTGAAAATCATCACCTATACATTACAAGTTTTGAAATATGAAAATGTTGTAAATCCACGCCTGTAAATTTCAGATTGTGATCAGGGTGGAACGATAGAAAATTCTTCAAATTATTTGGGTATTTGAAAGATTTTACCGACAGGGATTTGATACGCCCTTGAGATTTCATCGTGTTTGATTTATACTATGATTTGGAATTTTGAAATCAAAGCAATTTTCACATATTGTCGATACGGGAACGTTTTGGCATTAAATCGATTTGACTGCTACACCATGGTTGATGTGTTATTGATGCCGTCAGACCCCTGGACGATGATGCCTCGGGTGTCGGGTTGCCCATAGGATCGTAGTGGCGATGCCTTTGGAAGTCTAGGGATATCATTGACATGGTAAGCCCCGGAGGTTCCCTGGAAGGCGGGATGCTTGGAAGTGTGATGAAACACGTTCCGAATGCCTGGGGACATCATTGACATGGTGAGCCTCGGAGGTTCCTCGTGATGTTAGGTGAGGTGCGAGATGCTTGGAGATGTGACGTAACATGCTCCGGATGCCTGGTGGCTGAAATATGGAACCGGAGGCCTTCGTGATGCCGGGTTGAGTGCAATATGCCTGGAGGGACACAAACACTGGTCCTCCAGAAGATGGTGGTAGTGAGTCGTGATAAATTGAATTTTAAACATCTACTTGTTTTATTGTGTTGTGCTGTTTGAGATTCTTTTAAACTTATGCACACTCATTTCTTTGGCCGTGAGCCTTGTTTTGGGTTGCATGGAAGCAAATGATGATAGCTTTACGTAATATAGTTTAGTAGAGTTTTAACTACTGAGTAGTTGTACTCACCCCTCATGGAGGCTAACATATTACAGAGTGATAAAGCTGCCACCGCCGCCAAAGGACGATGATGGAGGCTCAAGTGTGATAGAGTAGAGGGGGACAGGAAGACAGCAGTGAATTTTTGGACACCGGCACTTGAAGACAGATGGTGTTGTAGATGACTAAAGGAAAAGTCAGTCATTTTTTGGATATAGCCAATATAGAAAACTTTGGCTTTTGATGTACCAACAAACATCGTCTAACAAAACATATGTAAATAAAAAGTGCTTGGTTATTATCTATGTGTATCTAGTGTGCATCATTTTAGTGTTTAGGAATGGAGTTTTGGATCTGCTTCCGCCATATAAATTGCGCAGGGACCAATGAAAAATGTGATAGACCCCCAGACTCACGGATTTACCGAAATCCAAGAGTATCAGAATAAAGGACATCCAGGATAAGGAAACGCCGTGGCGACCCTAATGGATCGGGGGCCGTCAGGGGGCATCACACCACCTCACCAAACCCTACAAGGTCAAGCTTGCCTAAGGCTAGCGAGCCCGAGCCTCACCAAATCAATGAGCTTTGAGCTCGCCATAGGTTGACAAAGCCCGAGGCCTCGCTAGACCTTTGGTGAGGCTTAAGCTCGCTAGATCTATAGCTTGCCACAACTTGATGATGCCTCCTCAAGCAAGTTCGACCCTACTGAATCTTTTGGAAAACGTTTTCCGGTCCTTTCAAAGAGGAAATCATTTCCTATATTTAAGCTTTGGTAGGAAAATATTTTCCGTTGACACATTTTCCAAGAGAATCAAACACCAAATAATGAGAAAAATGCATTCCCAAAAAATATTTTCTGCAAAAAATAGAATCTAAATTGGCATTAGAGTTACTCAATCTTGAGGAAATTTTGAGAGCACTAGCTGCAAATCGCCCACGTTGAGCACTCAAATACTCATCTGCTAACTCAATACACAACCGTCCATCTGTTTTCATAAGTCATCTCTACCTCGTCACTAATCTCCAACTGCCAACAGAGGGTCCTTCATAAACGGCCTCCCTGCGTACTATATCAAACCTTGTTCCTTATCCTGCATTTGTCATCACAAAAAACCCTTCATTGCATGTTTTTTTAAACAGTGTTTCGCGTTTTTCTACCGTCTACCTAAATGCTAATTTCAATCTTGCTGCTTTAAAACGATGAAGAGGCGTACTAGCATCGATCAACTTGAAAGCAAAATTCAATGGTGCCACCTTTTAAACGATGTTAATTATCACACACGGGCACTTTCTATAGAAAAGCTCATTTGGACAGTGCTTGCTTTTTAAATGGTGTTATTACATAATGACATCATTTACCGCGAAAGCTAATGTGACAGCATTAGCTATGATAACACATTTGTAGCTCTTCCAAAAATTTTCTAATTTATGTGAGTGTTCGGTGTTGCTTCCAAACTATATTTTATGCATACTACCCAACGTGAGTTTGAAGGAATATATTAAAGATATCTTGGAGATATTGCAGACACATTATATATTCTGCAAATTATTCAACTATTTAGCAACTATTTAGAAAATATTTCAATAGTTGCTTATTAGGGCGTCAAACCACAAGTCATTTTGGGTTTGGATTTTCTATTTAGATCGGGTTTATTTCACGAGGTCAAACTTAAGATGTATCTCAAACTGCGTAGTAGAAGAGGATTTAGGAACATGCCCTGATACCGTTGGATTGGCTTGGAATGTTGGTACTTCATTGGACAATTTCAGCCTTGACAATGTTATTCACAGCATTGGGGACTATTTGCTTGAACACATCCGATGTACAGCTCACGATGTAATTACCCTTATCATTTCGTTGTTCTTTGAGCAATCTTTTCATGGCTGACATCATACTGGGATTTGGTGCAACTTCCTGATCGGTTCTTCACTAAGCTGCCTTCGACGATTGACATCTCCCTCTTGGTTACCCTTTGCCATTCATCCAACGGCCGAGGACTCAGAGTGCATGCCGTCCTCATTACTAGTTTGTGGTAGTGGGTTGTTGTCGCTATCAATATTGTTGGGCTATAGTTGATTTCTTGTTCTTGCCATTGTATTCTCCTCAAATCAACAAAATGTGTCCCATCAAGTGGGTCAAAAATATGTTTCACTAAAAAGTCGATACTGAAATAATTTTTGGATACAAATCGGCGTGAATAGGCAAAGGTTGTGAATAGCTCTTGGTTGATTTTGGTCATGAAAGTAAATGATATGAAAAGTAAATTATATGGAAACTAGAGATAATCATGTCCAGCCATGTAAATTGCAAGAACATTGAGTTTTGTAATTGATTTTTTTTTTTTGGAGGCTTTAAAAAAGTTCACTTAAGGTATTCATAGCCCACAAGCAATAGTTACACAAATGGTATTCAAAACAGCGTAAATAGTTATACAGAGTTCACTTAAGGTATTTAGACTTTTAATGTATTTTACAGCATCAACAACGATAATTTACAAATGAGGAAAATGTCTATGTGAGGAGTCCTCACGGCGTCTGAAACAGCGTAAATAGCTCCTCGTGGCATTCTCCTCCAGAACTCATGCTCTTCTATCTTCTTCGCCCTCTTAGTCCTCAATTTGTCAAAATAGAAAGAAACAACCTCCCCGCTCACCATTAGACACTCGTCTTGCTCGCTTCTTGTTGCTCGTGCCGCTCAACCCTTGCCCCGCTTGCCTCTCTTTGCTGACCTCACCCGTCGCCGAACTCATTGGATTGGACCGGTCCTGGGTCTCTTTTTCAAGGAGTACAAAAAATAAAATAAAAAAATTATCAATTGGTATTGGGTTCACCCTAAAACCAGACAAAACCCATTGGATCGGTGCAGTCCTCAATCCTAGACTCAATAGGACTGAACTTCGGTCTCAAAAATTAAGGACCAATACTATGCAGGTTAGTCGTAAGGTTAGGGAGTGGACCGACCCAATCCGTACCATGCTCGTCACTACCACATATCACAAATTCTGGACCATTATGACTCTGGTTTACTTTTTTATTTCGCAACCGGCATATTCCTTGGTCAAATGACCTACTTTTTGCTTTCGTCGCTTTTGGCCCACATGAAAATTCAAAGCTGACCAGATTCTTTGCAACTTCCTAACAGCGATTATTTCAAAATAGATTATTAAACGTGCTCTAATTCCACTGCAAACTGACATTTTATAATGTGGGACACAGCTGGGCAATTTTGACTCTTGCAGCGCACGGATCGGGTCAAATGAGAAGTCAAATCAAGAACGTCATTAGATGTGCACGGCAAGATTGCCATAATAGCTATAAAGAGAAATGCAGTGGTCACTCTGAAATAGCTTAAATAGATTAAAAGCACAGTTTCCAACAAAATTCCGAGCAAGATCGTTGGCAAGAAGAAGAATAAGAGAGTCAAGGTTACATTTCAAATGGAGGAGGTTGTGATCGTCGGAGCCGGCATCGCAGGCCTAGCGACGGCAGTAGCCCTGAAGAAAGTCGGCGTGCATGCATTGGTGCTCGAGAGATCGGAGGGGCTGAGAGCCACCGGCGCGGCCTTAAGCCTCTTCCCCAATGCCTGGCATGCGCTCGAGGCGCTCGGGGTTTCGGAGAAGCTCACCTCCCTTTACCTTCCGTTTTCCAAGTAAGGTTTTTCTGTTCTTGTATTTAATATTTATATTCCCAAGAAAAGTTTTCACGTGCCTATTCCAACCTACTTCCAAGTTCCTTTTACTTAGTTAATTCTTATTAGATTAAACTTCTCATTAGGGGTTACGTAACCGATGTGAAGACCAAAGCCATTCAGGAAGTGCGTTTTGATGCAAGCAAAGGGTACTGCAACTCTCCACAATTCTGCATTGTCTATTTTTTTTTATTTTTTTTTATGTGTAATTCTAAAAGTTTCGATATTTACACTGTTTTATATATTTTAGGGGTGGAGGCGAACAAAGAACGGTTCACCGGAAGATCTTATTAGAGGCATTGGCGGAGGAATTGCCTCCAAATACCATCCGTTTCTCTTCAAAGCTCACTTCCATTGATACCCTAGTGGAGCAAGGCTCGTCAATTTGTATCCTCTCGCTGGAAGACGGAGCTATCATCAAGTCCAAGGTTCGTAAATTCTCATAACTAAGATCTCTCTCTCTAAATTCTGTGGTAATAATACTATTTCAACACTTGGAGGAGGATTTGCAGTTGATCGATGAAATCATTGTTGTTTGAAAAAAATATGCGCCGCGTGTTTAGGTTGTCATCGGATGTGATGGAGTGCATTCTAGGATATCGCGTTGGTTAGGACTGGGCGAGCCAGTTGATTCGGGCCGGTCCGCAATTCGTGGGGTGGCCGTGTACCCACAAGGCCATGGGTTGAACCATGAGGCTCAGCAATTCGTGGATGTCTCGAAGAGGGGTGGTTTTCTTCCTCTCAACGACAAGGAGGTCTACTGGTTCTTGGCCTGCAAAGCTCCTCCAAAAGGTATTGCTACATGTCCTTTCTATAGTTGCACACGTGCCCCAAAAAAGGGTACATTTTTTTCATAGAACCTCCAACTACAAGAATGTCTCGTCCGCTTGCGTATCGGATGGTCCGAGACTCCTTCTGTAAGATCTAATAGTGATACTTAGATTGGTTTGCGAAGTGAAGAAATGATTTTTTTTTTTTTTTGGCACAAGAGCGTTTTCTAAAGTTTATAAAAAAGGCTCTCTCTTCTACATTTCAGGTGCGGACAAGGGAGGAGATCCAAATTTACTAGTAAGAGAAGTGGCTGACAACTTAGCCAAAGACTTTCCTCCCTTGTACCTCGACATCGTCGGCCACTCCGACTTTTCCACCGTGACGTGGGCTCCGATTATGTTTCGTTACCCGTGGGACGTCGTCCTCGGGAACCTGACCCGCGAACATCACGGTGGCCGGAGACGCCATGCACCCCATGACGCCGGACTTGGGCCAAGGTGGGTGCTTGGCCCTCGAGGATGCGGTCGTGCTGGGCCGGCACATCGGAAGCTCGGTTTCCCAACGGGGCGAACTCGAGACGCGTGATGTCGGGTTCGCCCTCGAGAGGTACGTCAGGGAGAGGAGGTGGAGGGCGGCGATGTTGATCGCGGCATCATATTTATCGGGGTGGGTTCAGCAGGATGGGTCTAGTTGGTGGATGAAGTTCCTGAGAGACGTCGTATTCTACAAGTTCCTGTTGGGAAAAGCCGTTAGTGCTAGTAGGTACGACTGCGGCAAACTTTGCTAATGTCTTTACTTTGCCTTCTATTCGTTCGAAAAACGCCGACAGCGATCTCCGACTAGGCAAAATATTATATGAAGTAGCAGATTGACCATTTCCGAAGTCTCACTGCAATCGTCGTACTTGATTGAGAGACGATTACGAACAAGAAAGGAACAAGAACTCGGCCCCAGCGTATGGCTTCATTATAAAGTGGACGGAGATATCACTAATGCAGCATTTATTTTGGAAATTATTCAGATATTTAGCATATCTATGTGTATCTTGTACGTCGCCGAATTTGTGTTCAGATTCGTGACATGATATATCGTAGTGGAGGTTTTTTCTTTTTTGTGTGATCTGAGGCCAATAAATAGACCATGGTTGTCATATTGAAGTTAAGCTATTCAATTGTTTCATTTTTCTTATTTTTTAAGGATCCATTTGTTCCGTTGAAAATATACCATTTCTCGAACATATTTTATGGGAAGATGACTTTATTTTGCGTTGTTTAACAAAAACCTCGAGAAGGCCTTAAAAGTATTTTCCATCATTTGATAAAGAAAATTTGATGGAAAATTTTTTTTTAAAAATTTTGAAGAAATGATTTTTAATTTATTTTTCTTTTTTCTTTTTTCTTTTTTCTTTTCCTTTTTGCTTCTTCCTTGGCCGGTCGCCAGCCACAGCAAAGGTTGGTGATCGGCCACAGGCAAGGTATTGCCTAAGGCCGACGAGGCTCCACCTCACCAAACCATACGTGGTCAAGCTTGTCTAAGGCTAGCAAGCCCAAGCCTCGCCAACTCAATGAGCTTTGAGCTCGCCACAAGTCGACAAAGCCCGAGGCCTCGCCAAACCATTGGTGAGGCTCAAGCCCGCTAGATCTATAGCTTGCCACAACTTGTCGACACCTCCTCGAGCAAGTTCGACCCTACTGAATCTTTTGGAAAACGTTTTCCGATCCTTTTAAAGAGGAAATCATTTATCTATATTTAAGCTTTGGTAGGAAAACATTTTCCGTTGACACATTTTCGCAAGGGGATCAAACACCAAAAAATGAGAAAAATGCATTCCCAAAAAGTATTTTTTCCAAAAAAAATAGAATCTAAATTGGCATTAGAGTTACTTGATCTTGAGGAAATTTTGAGAGCACTAGCTACAAATCGCCCACGTTGAGCACTCAAATACTTATTTGCTAACTCAATACACAACCGTCCATCTGTTTTCATAAGTCATCTCTACCTCGTCACTAATCTCCAACCACCAACAGAGGGTCCTTCATAAACAGCCTCCCCGCGTACTATATCAAACCTTGTTCGTTATCATGCATCTGTCATCACAAAAAACCCTTCATTGCATGTTTTTTTAAACAGTGTTTCGCATTTTTCTACCATCTACCTAAATGCTAATCTGAATCTCGCTGCTTTAAAACGATGTAGAGGTGTACTAGCATCGATCAACTCGAAAGCAAAATTCAATGGTGCGGCCTTTTAAACGATGTTAATTATCACACATGCGCACTTTCTATAGAAAAGCTCATTTGGACAATGCTTGCTTTTTAAATGGTGTTATTATATAATGACATCATTTACCGCAAAAGCTAATGTGACAGCATTAGCTATGATAACATATTTGTAGCTCTATCGAAAATTTTCTAATTTAGGTGAGTGTTTGGTGTTACTTCCAAGCTAAATTTTATCCATACTACCCAACGTGAGTTTGAAGGAACATATTAAAGATATCTTGGAGATATTGCGGACACATTATATATTCTGCAAATTATTCAACTATTTAGCAACTATTTAGAAAATATTTCAATAGTTTCTTATTATGGTGTCAAACCACAAGTCATTTTGGGTTTGGATTTTCTATTTAGATTGGGTTTATTTCACGAGCTCAAACTTAAGATGTATCTCAAATTCCGTAGTAGAAGAGGAATTAGGAACATGCCTTGATACCACTGGATTGGCTTGGAATGTTGGTAGTTGTTGTAATATAATACGCGGAAACATCAGGATCTTGCAATTTTCGTCAACGCGAAATCACTAGAGAAATAAACGAAAATAATAAGGACACTAGAAATTTATGTGGTTCGGTCCGAGTATCGGTACCTACGTCCATGAGGAGACCAGTAGCAAATAATTCACTATAATCGGAGAATAAGAGTTTACAATTACTCACACACTCGAGTGTTTTCCACACCTCGATTTAACCATAAACCCATAGTGTTTATAAATAAGCAACTCACTTGGATGTAAACTCACTTCACACCATGCATTCAAGCTCAAACGAAACGCTCTACGTACGTCAAACAAGAACGTCTATTTTTTTTCTTTCACATACGTATCCTCTTCGTAGGGCTTCAGCAAGCGGCGCTCCTTTCTTCTACATGCACAAGGCTTCAGCTACTCTTACGGAAGAAAAAAAAGACATGCAGGTTCTGTTTTTATATGTGTGCCCAAAGGTCAAAAGTTTGACCTAGGCCCACCTCCTTTTGGCTCTACAGCAAAGGCTTCCTTTTTTTTCTTCATCGGCTAAAAGAAAAGAAACCCCAACGTATTGTGTGTGTGCGCGCGCCCAAAAGTCAAAGTCTTGAACTTTTGGGCCCCACAAGGATAACTGTTGGCTTCAGCAGCAGATAAAGGAAGATAAAACCATTGCTCTTTTTTTTTTTTTTTTTTTTTTTTTTTTTTTTTTTTCTATTCTACTTTATTTCCTCTTTTGTAATCCTTCATAGAGTCCCACTAATTTCCTTTCTTGTGCATAATCTTAAATATTATCTTCATCAACAAATTCGGTTTAACAAATCATTATCCAAATTCAAACTCGAGACATTAATTTAACAATTTTCCACATTGACTCGATGTTTGAAGCCAAGTTATAGTGCTCATCATTTTATGCTGCTCTCCCAACGCCCCAACGGGCTCTCATTCTCCACAGATGCCAATAGAGCTCAAGCAAAGCTTGAGTTTCGTCAAAGGAACAGACGTAGTCATCATGTCTACCGGGTTTTCTGCTATAGCAATCTTTTTAATTATAACATTACCCTTAACTAAGACATCTTGGATGAAGTGGTACCTGATGTTGATTTACTTCGTTCGCTCGTGATAAATTGGATTATACACCAAATATATCGCACATTGGTTATTACAGTGTATATCCACACTTTTATGTTCTAACCCAAAGTCGGAAAGTAAACTTTGTAACCATATCACCTCTTTCGCTATAAAAGTTAGTGCCATGTACTCTACCTCAGCCGAAGACAAGACAATGTGATCTTGTAAGGACGCTTTCCAACTAACTGTACCACCCGTTAGCGTAAATACGTACCCTGCTAAAGATCTGCGATCATCCAAGTCACCGACATGATCCAAATCCACAAAACCAATGATCTCACTGCCATTGTTGTCCCTCTGGTACACTATACCCACGTCTGTTGTCCCCTTCAAATATTTGAGAATCCACTTCACAACTTCCCAATGAGCTTTACCAGTACGCTTCATATAGCGACTAACCACGCTTTCAGCTTGTGAAATATTAGGCCTAGTGCACACCATAGCATACATAATACTACCCACGACACTAGAATAAGGAACACAGAATATATGCTCCTCCTCCTCCTCAGTCTGCGGTGATAATTTATCGGAAAGCTTAAAGTGCTTCACTAAAGGTGTACTTACATATTTTGCCAATTTTATATTAAAATGTGCAACAATCTTCTCAATATATTTATTCTGAGATAGACGTAAAACTCCTGCAGTCCTATCACGCAAAATCTCCATACCCAATATTTTCTTTGCAGCACCTAAATCTTTTATCTCAAATTCAGCATTTAACCGCCTCTTCAGCACATCAATATCAGACATATTCTTAACTGCTATCAACGTTTCATCAACATATAAGAGTAGATAAATCAAAGAACCATTCTCCAATCTTCTAAAGTAAATGCAGCTATCCATGTAACTTTTTATGTAGTCTTGACTAGCCATGAAAGCATCAAAACGTTTATACCACTGCCTAGGAAACTATTTCAGCCCATACAAAGATTTCTTCAACAAACAAACATGATCTTCCTTACCTGGAATAGTAAATCCCTATGGTTGTTTCATGTAAATCTGCTCCTCCAACTCACTATGAAGAAACACGGTTTTTACATCTAGCTGCTCTAACTCGAGATCCTGCGAAGCAACTAAGGCAAGTAAAACACGAATAGAAGTATGTCTTACTACAGGAGAGAACACCTCATTGTAGTCAATGCCCTCACGATGTGTATACCCCTTCGCCACAAGTCTCGCCTTATACCTTGCTGCTCGCCACCGATAATGCCCTCTTTCCATTTAAAGACTCATTTACTTCCAATAATCTTTTGGCTCTTGGGTACTTTGATCAGCTCCCATGTCTGATTTCGATGGAGTGATTCTATATCTTCACTCATAGCCCCTAGCCATTGCGACAACTCCGAACTAGCCATCGCCTCAGAGTAAGACGAAAGCACATCTGTCTCCACCTCATCACCTACAGTCAATGCATAATCAATATATGTATAACCATAACGTATCGGTGATTTAATTTGCCTTCTCTATCTATCTCTGGCCATAGTGTGATGCGGCTTTGTTAGTTGCTCACTATCACCGACTTCAGGAACTGCAGCCTCATCTGTAGTCTTAACTTCAGTTACCTTTGAGGACTTTGGAGTCTCCACCTAAAGCTTCACCTCACTAATGACACCATGATCTGTCTTCTCTGTTGGTTTTGTCTCAGAATTCCTCCGTTGAAGCATTGCAGTCTTATTGAAGATCACATCTCTACTAATTAGAAAACCGGATGATCTGGGATTGGTTCACCACAGCTAGTAGCCTTTCACCCCATGTGCATAACCTAGAAATATGCACTTCTTCGCCCTCGGCTCAAGCTTACCATCACTCGCATGAGCATACGCACGATATCTGAATATAAGTAATTCGGAATAATCAACAGGTTTCCCGCCCATACTTCCTCAGGAATCTTCCACTCAATAGCAGATGATGGAGATCGATTAACTAGGTAACATGCCATGTTTACTGCTTTGGCCCAAAATTCCTTGTCAAGTCCTGCATGCGAGAGCATGCATCAAGCTCGCTCAAGAAAAGTTCTATTCTTCCGTTCTTCCATGACATTCTACTATGGTGTCCCATGTGCTGTGCGGTGTCTCACAATACCTTATTTCTCGCAGAACTCGGTAAAATATTCACCACAGAACTCCATGTCATTATCGGTTCTCAGGTACTTGATTTGTTTATCTGACTGCTTTTCAATCAATGCCTTAAATTTCTTGAACTGATTGAACACATCATATTTGTGCTTTAGAGAGTATACCCATAGCTTTCTCGAATAATCGTCGAAAGTTCTAGTTCACCATTATCTGGTTCTCTCTTGGGTGGGATCTCTATTCTGATTGTGCGAATGGTGCTTTGCGGCTACTATGGGTCTTCAAAAGGAACCGGGAAGGGGGCAAAGACATCCTAACAAGTCTGCCTGTGGACTCTACCTCGAGCGACCTTCCCTTATTTAGGACAATACAAAGACAAGGCTTTTACGACGAATGGCAAGAATGTTTACCTATGGCATTAAGATCTCAATACGAGATGTTGACCAAAACCTCACTGCAGGTGGCTTGTAGACTTGCTGCCGAAAGCTCTTTCTTGCACTTAAGGGCGGTTGGATGTTGATTAAGAGTTAAAAAAGAAAATATCCTTGGATTTGGAAATGAAACTACAGCCCTTGCTCGGGGCTCGAGGTTCGAGCCGCGAGGAAAGCTTTGAGACCGGCATCCCCGTTCTATCCGATGTTCAAGACCGGAACGAAGCTCATCCCGAATACGATAAAAAAGAGTCGGCGCGGCAAGGAAAGGGAGGACGGAAGCCCACTTCGACTCACCAAGGAGAAGGTAAGTACTTGTTATATCCTTTTTCTTCCGAAGTGATATAGATCAATGCCTGGACCGGGGGAGGGCGTCGGCCCACGGGAAACGGTTTGAAGAAGCGATCTTGAATCGAAGAAAATCGAAACATTCAGGCTGTCGACGGACAAAGCCGAAAGGTCGACCGCAAACGAAGGATGGCCGGCCCCGGTTCCCGGGGTTAGATTATTCCCTATTATGAGCCTACTCGGATCGAACTAAACTAGTTGATTCTCTTTCGCCTATCGGCCGGCCGGCTTGTTGCAACCTTCGCATTTCCTGCGACATCCCAAGTCTCCAAGTGAGCCCTCTTGGCCACCCGCGACCTTGGCTTTTTAGAGAATCCCGCTCCCGTGTCGTGGGACTTGTAGCTCGGCGAGTCCACCGGGTGGGTTTCTTTCTCCTTCCGATTTCGAGTGTCTTCTTGGATAGTTATAGCGGCCCATAGGCGCAAGATGTACCTTGTGGGGGGGGCGGTCCCCTGGACATAGTCCTTTCGTGCGGGGCCGTTTAGTCCATGGTCCATTGGATGGTCGATGCAAGGCCGTAAATTGGAACACATTGATTCCGCTCGTTCCCAGTCCTTCGCTTCGGGCCCTGTCCCTCGGTGTGGTCGGTACTCCATACTGTCGGGCAGCGAAGCTTACACTTGTTCACTAATTATGAAGGTTTGCCGGGCCTCTTTCCTCCTCCCTTTTCTGCTCACTCGTAGGGGTCCGTACCCCCACAAAGGGGAGGAGTCGATTGAACATCTCAGCCATTGGCGGGAATTTCGCCCGCATCCGATCCCCAATTCTTGTTCACCCCGGATGATCGTGTTGGGTGAATTCGACCTCGTACGATCGTGTCGGGTGAGCAACAGCCGCTTCGTCTGTCGTACTTACTTATGGGCTAACGGGTCACACTTTGGCCAAGTATCCTACAAAGAGACTCCCGAGAGCCGAAGTATTGAAGGAATGGCCATAGGAATGGGCGCATCATGACATCGTAAGATGTCTCGCCCGAATGAATTAGTTGGTACTAGAAATGTTAGAAAAAGTAAACGAAAAGAGTAATAAGAAGTGAAAAGGACAGAGACACTTCCCAACCAGAAAGCAAAGTTCCCACTTTGATGGTATACTTAGTGTAAGCGAGCTCTAAGATCACATCTTTGGAATAAAATCCAGTTAGAAAAGGAAATCCAATTAGAGATAAGCTGCCCATGAGCATCATGGCATAGGTAAAGGGAACGAGGAGGCAAGCCCCCATCTTCCGCATATCTTGCTCATCCGACATGGCATGAATCACCGAACCCGCACTCGGGAATAGTAATGCTTTGAAAAAGGCGTGATTCATTAAGTGAAAGACGCTAACCGAATAGTTAGAGCATCGGGTGACCAAGTATGCGATCCTATCGTCGGCGGATTTCCCAACAGCACCAATAAGAAGTAAAATACAAATAAGAGTTATGGCATTCAATCTCATATTGCAAGAAATCCAAGAATTTCGGGGGCACTAGCACGAGCAAAAATGGTTGAAAAGTCTACCGTTTGAAAGAGAGTAAAACGACTAGAAATCCCAGGAGCTAATCCAAAATCACCTACTCGATTGACCATAGCTTTTGTAGCCGCTTTATCTTGCCCGAAGTCCCAGAAATGAATTAACAAATATGGCAAGACCTACTCCTTCCCATCCCAGAATAATTGAAGAGAGTTATCTCCGGTACCAACATTGGCATAAAAAAGTAAGAATGGATAAATAACACATAAATCGAGGGCTATGCGGATCCTCGACATATATGAAATGGAATAAAGATGGACCAAGCTACTTATGGATGTAACCATTAACATCAAAGACGTGAATTACGAGTCGGACCACTTGCGAATCGAGCGTCCCCCTTGCATGCAATGATGTGGTGGTGAACCTCATTCGAAGGAAACCGTGCGGGAAGGTTTCCCATCACACGGCTCACCAACTTGATCTTTCCGCGGAACCGATGCCGCAAGCAAAGATCATATAGCCTAATTGACTGCAAGTTGAATAAGCTATGACCCTCTTTAGATCGTTCCAATATTCCGAGTGGTTGCCGCAAGGAATGACGTCGTAGCCCTGCAGAAGTAATAACAATCAAAGCCGTAGGTGGGTATTCAAATAAAGGGGAGCACCTTGCTATCATGAAAACGCCAGCACACCATAGTAGCATGAATCAAAGCGGATACGGAGTGGGACCCTCCATAGCATCGGGTGACCAAGTATGCGATCCTATCAAATGCGGATTTCCCAACAGCACCAATAAGAAGTAAAATACAAATAAGAGTTATGGCATTCAATCTCATATTGCAAGAAATCCAAGAATTTCTGGGGGCACTAGCACGAGCAAAAATGGTTGAAAAGTCTACTTTTGAAAGAGAGTAAAACGACCCGAAATCCCGAGGAGCTAATCCAAAATCACCTACTCGATTGACAGGCATAGCTTTTGTAGCTGCTTTATCTGCCTGAAGTCGTGTAAACCAGAAATGAATTAACAAATATGAAGCAAGACCTACTCCTTCCCATCCCAGGGAATAATTGAAGAGAGTTATCTCCAGTCACCAACATTGGCATAAAAAAGTAAGAATGGATAAATAACACATAAATCGAGGGCTATGCGGATCCTCGACATATATGAAATGGAATAAAGATGGACCAAGCTACTTATGGATGTAACCACAATTAACATCACTACGGTCGGGCTATCGAACACGGAGTCAGAAGTGAATTACGAGTCGGACCAATTTGCGAATCGAGCGAGCTCCCCTTGCATGCAATGATGTGGTGGTGAACCTCTCATTCGAATTCAGTGCTCTCCGAACCGTGCGGGAAGGTTTCCCATCACACGGCTCACCAACTTGATCTTCCGCGGGAACCGTATGTCCGAACAGCCTAGAAAACAGGTACGATCTCGCTTTCCTTTGCCACTCAAGTGTACGGCATCCGCCGTGTTTAGGCCCCCTTCTTCCCTTCCCTAATGAAAGAGTCCACCGCCGCCTTAGTAGTTTCAAATAGGGCGTGCGTGCCCCCCCTTTGTAGTAGGTGATTCACTACCGAAGCGAAGAAAAGGCTGGATCAAGAAAAGGAGGTACTACGAGCCCGCCCCACGCATCTAAGCAGCTCGCGTGGTTCACCGGTTCCACCGACTAGACCCTTAGAGTGATTCGCCGATACGAGGTGCGCTTGAAGTGGGGGTGTGCTGTCCCTATTATTGGGCGGGCCCTTCCCCATAAGGCCCCACCGTCGGGGCATAAGTGCCCTCTTGCTACCCATATGCGAGGCGCCGTCTTAGCCTTCCTCGACCGGATCGCTCCCACACCCGTAGCGTTCGTGATCGGACTCCTCAACCGTGTATCGATCGAAAGGCGGCGGCACAGCCCCCAACCAAGGGAGTGGTTATGTCCGAGTATGTCCCCCCTTATTCCCGACATGCTATGGTGCCCCGGGGTGGCTAGGAGCGGGTCGAGTCCGTATCGCGCGGAGCAACAGCCGCGTCCGGATCGATCTATCTACTCGGCAATTCATCCGGTGACTTCACGGTCGCCAAAGAAGCCCCAAGAAGCATCAAACATTTCCGATGAGATCCATGGAGCAATTTTTAGATAGCAAGCACTAGCTCCGGTGCGACTTCATAAAAAGCAATCAAAGATAAGATCGAAGAGAATGAAACGCACGTAGTGGTCATTATAGTGCTTCCTTCGATCCTAGAAAACGTCCCGAAAAAACCTGCTACGGAACTACCGAGCGGGGGCAAAAATACAATAAGTAGATACATAATTTCGAGTGTGATCGAGACAACCAAAAATCGACAATGACAAGAGCGGCCTGGGATGTTGTGATAGATTGATCGACGTTCGAAGAAGGCCCGACCGAAGGAATGAGTCACAACACAAGGTGAATTGCTTCCCCCACCTTCCTTCACGGGGTTGGCTTACCCGAAAAAATCGGAATCAAGCCCTTAAACCAGTTCCCGTTGAATTCGACTTCTAGTAAAGTAGTCGGTCAAGGGTAAGGGTATCCCCGATCCCTTCTTTCAACAAAAACGCGAAAGTAGGGGCTATTCCGGCGCTCCTCTCAAGATTGTTAAAGATCTCATGGAGAGAGTCCAATGAATGGTTTTTGCCGTTCCGGGTCTTGATAAATTTGGCCCCATTCACAAGCCATCCCCGATCGGGATCAAGCTCATCCATCTGTAAGAGTATATTTCTTTTACTCTCAAAGATGGATGAGCTTTTTGATGAAAGTAATCAAAAGGAGGAAGCGCAGCCTTGCCCTTATATTCGAGCATAAGCCGCGTAGTGATTTGGGATAAGCTTTCCCCACCAATAAGGGGATCTTCTATCTCTTGCTCGGCGCTCAAAGCCTCGTCTCGAGTGTTAGCTTCGGAAGGACCAGGCTGATCTTGGTCCTCGTCTCGCATGAGCAATAGGAAAGAAAGACAAGTAGGGAAGTCTTAGGCGTTCGTGCTCCTTCCCGATCGCGATCTATCATGCGATCACGCTGAGAGATTCGAGAGATCGGAGCGCTTTCCTGTACCCGTAGCGATTGCATGCTGTACGATTTGCTATTTTAATATTAGTGATAGAACTAAGGAACTTCAGTCTGTCTTTCTGCCCGTACTAAAGTAACCGAATTCTGCTCCGAAAGTGAATTATAAATGAAATCTTTTTTTTCTTTTAACAGGTTCGATCCCCGTACTAAAGGTAAAAACAGCAACTTCAGTCTCCCCTTCATCGCTCTGGTTTGCTGCTGTTAAAGGATTTGCTGTTGATTGACTGTACGAATTCTTATTATTAGCTTTCCTATACTTATTTCCTACTTTGAAGGAAGGAACGCTAGAGACCGTAAAGTAGAGGAACGATTGACTGCTGTTAACGTTAACGGATGATAAAGCAATCTTTCTCCCCTACCTACAAAGAGTCACTTTTTGATAAGGAACTTCAGTCTACCCTTCTTCAAGAGTAATCAAGGATCTTACGTCGATCAGGTTACCGGCCCGCAGACCCCATTTCGGAGCCATAGTAGCGGGCTCATTGGTCCCACGGCTTCTCGATCAAGTATCTTACTCGATTGAAGAAAGACGGAACTCTTCCTTATATACGATAACAGATAATGGAATAAATGAAAATCTAATGTTATTATCGGAAGATAAAATAAAAGAGGAGGTCATGATCGAGACTTTCTCTTTCCCGTTTGTATGCAAAGCCTTTTATAGTCTGGATAAGTTAGAAAAGGAGTGATCTAAATGTCAATATCTACCAACCGCACGCTGGAAGAGGAGTAATCCATCCTGGGGTTGATAGCCCTTTGATGGGTAGTCCTCACCAATGAAGTCCATCGGGTAAATGTATTTAAAAAAAAAAAAAAGTTTTGTAGTGATCCTCGGAATATTAATGATACATAGAAGGATATCTATGTATATCCTTTCAATTCAAAATTTGGAAAAAGAATATAATAATCGAACATTTCTTCTTTTGAATTTCTGCCAAATCTTTTTTATTGATGCTAATAGTTTAGCAGGAGAACTTGTTTTATAGTGGATTTGTTTCTGTCTTTTGTTGAATCTTTTTCATGGCTCGATAGATAATTTGATAAGCCAATGATTTTTTTCCGTGTTTCAGAATACGGTTAACCAACATGTTAACTAATCGATTACGATAAATTGGATCGGATTTTGCAGTTTTTTCTTCTGCAGTACCTCGACGTGACATGAGCGTGAAAGGGATTTCAGGCGCTGATGAGCACATTGAACTATCCATGTGGCTGAGAGCCCTCACAGCCCAGGCACAACGACGCAATTATCAGGGGCGCGCTCTACCACTGAGCTAATAGCCCGTCGTGCGGGCCTCCCGCCGGGGCCCGCTATGTCAAAAGCGAGAGAAACCCCATCCCCCTCTTTCCCTTTTTCGCCCCCATGCCCCTCGCTATTCTAGCAATCCTGCAACCTATTAATCGAAGTACTTAGCACTCACCGCTCCAATTGGAACTGCATCTATCCCAATGAATTTGGAGCTTGTTCCTTAGCCCTCTTCTTTAGCACTGGCTTACTCAAAAGAAGCTGGCCTAGCGGATGACTCTTAGTTAGACTGGTACTAGTTAGGATATCACATAAGGGGAATTCGACTCTAGGAGCTCTCCAAAGCCCTATTCTAGTAGATCAGCCCTATCCCATATAAAAGGGAAAAGCTATATGAAAGCTCTAGCCCTTGATCCTTCTGACCTAGAACCTGCTTTCTACGGATTTTACTTTTCTGCTAGATATCCCGCCGCCCTTTTGAATTCTCCCTTCGATCTACCCTGCCAGTCGTAATATTGTATGAGTAGGCTTGAGTTCAAATGAATAGCTGTAGTAACTTAACTCGATGCTGCTTCCCAAAAATGCAGTGTTCACATAAGTTCAGCTTCCCTGTCTTTTGACCCTTCAACAACCCCATTTCACTTAGAATCGTCATACCTACCTTGCTCATTTGCCCAAAATGCATATGCCATAATTGAGTCAAGTTAGAGTTTGACTCACCTAATGAAACTACAACGGTTCCGGTCATGGTCTCTTCCAGTAGATGATAAAGAGTATTCACTTTCCTCCCCTTCATCACTGTCGTGGCACCTTGAGAGATCTTCAGTACTCCACCTTCAGTGGTGTACCTACACCTGATGTCATCAAGTGTCCCTAGAAAAATAAGGTTCTTCTTGAACTCTAGTACATACCTCACATCTATCAATGTGCACACACCCCATCATGCATCCAAATCCGAATTGTCCCTATTCCCATAGCCTTACAGACTGCATTATTCCCCAAAAGAACTCTACCACCATCTGCAGTCTGGTAAGTAGTAAACAAGTTCTTATGAGGCGCCATATGATAAAAACACCCCGAATCTAGCACCCATTCGTCTCCTGACAAAGTAGTAGTCACACATAAGACAGCTTCTACATCACTATTGCTCCATTCGACAACATTCGCCACACTACTTGTGGTATTCTGCCCATCAGCTTTATTCCTCCGCTTTGGACAATCTCTCCTAATGTGCCCCTCCTCGTGACATTCAAAGCACTTCATGCGTCCCTTGGACTTTCTATGGCATGATTTTGATCTGCTTTTACTTCTGCTACTACTAGGTCCTCAATGTTGTTCTCTACCTCGAATTGTTAGTGCTTGCGCTACTCCTTGTGACAGACCGTCATCACGCAATTTTCTCTGCCACTCCTTAGAGAATAAGGCGGACTTTACATCTTCTGAGGTAGTTGTAGTACGCTCCTACAACAGTGAATTAGTAAAGTGCTCCCATGACTCTAGTAAATAGGCTAACAACATAATGCCATATTCTTCATCATCCAGTATCTTACCGACATTCTTCAGATCCATCATGAGTTTATTAAATTCATCTAAGTGGGTTCTGATAGACAACCTTCAGTATATCTAAATTGAAACATCTTCTTCAACATGTACAAGTGATTGTTTAAACATTTCTTCACATAGAGTGCTTGAAGTTTTGCCCATAATACTGCGGCATATTTCTCCTCAGTAACCTTTATTAAAACCTCATCTGACAAATAACAGGATTGTGCTGTTTGCTCTTTTCATTAGCTCTACTTTCTTAGAAGCTTTCATTATAATAGACAACTCATCTTCACCATCCAGTGCCTTGGCCAAACCGTGGGTTGTCAATAATGCCCGCATCTTGATACTCCATAACACAAAATTGTTACTCCCATTAAACTTCTCAATTTTAGATTTCCTCTCAGACATAATTGCAATAACAGAATTTCCAGATAATAATTAGATGAGCAA
The DNA here is from genome assembly GCA_017140595.1 of Eucalyptus curtisii. Lineage (NCBI taxonomy): Eukaryota > Viridiplantae > Streptophyta > Magnoliopsida > Myrtales > Myrtaceae > Eucalyptus > Eucalyptus curtisii. The sequence continues at coordinate 3,497,580 of CM029502.1, forward strand.
AAGCTCCAAATCACAATCAAGAAATCCAACCTAAAGCTCTAATACCAATTGTTGTAATATAATATGCGAAAATGTCAAGATCTTGCAATTTTCATCAATGTGAAATCACTAGAGAAATAAATGAGAAATAATAAAGACACCAGAAATTTACGTAGTTCGGTCCGAATATCAGTACCTACGTTCACGGGGAGAGCCGACAGCAAATAATCCACTATAATTGGAGAATCAGAGTTTATAATCACTCACACACTCGAGTGTTTCCCACATCAGATTTAACACCAAACCCAAAGTGTTTATAAATAAACAAACTCACTTGGATGTAAACTCACTACACAAAAATCACCACGCGTTCAAGCTCAAACGAAACGCTCGACGTACGTCAAACAAGAACGGCGTCTATTTTTTTCTTTCACGTACGTATCCTCTTCGTAGGGCGCGACCTATTTTTTGGTGCACCACCTAAGTTTAGTTTAATGGACTACTAAGCCTAGACTTAACTCGGGCTCTCCCAAGCCCATACCAACTCGCGACTTAGGGTTCAAGTTTTTTAACATGCAAATGATTATTATCTAGGAGTCGCCACTAATCAATTTTCGGTAGGTCGATTAGGCACCTAAGTAAAATAATGGGAGAATTATTTTACTCCTACGAACTAGAGACTAAGGGTACGGGGACTTGGTTACACTAGATTTCTCTAATGTCCTTTCGGTACCATTTCTTTTTATTTTCAAAAAAATGTTTTTGCTAGCAGCTTAAATTGATTTTAAACCTTATTTCCCTAACATATGAGATTATCATGCGGGTGCACACACCGCCAATTTAACACCCAAGTAAAGCAGTAAATAAATTATAGAACTTACCTCAAAGTAACGAAAGCATCTGCGTTGTTAGATCAGAATTCACATCAACAGTGCTAGATATGATTTCTAATTAACACGCAATTTCTTTTTTTCTTTTTCACTTATTTAATGAAAATCATGCGATATGCAATGCAATATTAATTAAATGACCTAATTCTAATGACATGCAATTTCTAATTAAATGGACCTAATAGCAATCTCTAAATGACGTGCATTTCATGAATCTAATCCTAATGACGTGCATATGATATTTTCTCTTTTTCTTTTTTTCTTAAAAAGAATGAAATTTATCCTAGAAAATAAAACTAATTTATTCTAAGACATTTTTGTATTTTTCATGAAATTCTGATTTAGATAAAATGTGAAAATCATCTAATTAGATTAAGATCCTATTTAATTTTTTATTAGGAATTAGGTTAAACAAAATCATAATTTAAACTAAAATATTATCTCAACCCAAGTAATCCTAAAATGCAATCTATTTAAGAAAATACCTAAACATAAAATAAAATAAGAAAAATATTATCTAAAATTAAACTAAGTGCAATTTTATCATAATATGCAATGACATAAAAATAATGCCCTAATTCTAATTTTTTTTTTTTTTTTTTTTTTTATGAAATTCGAAATTAATAATTGCCAAATAATTAAACATGCAATCCAAATTAAAAAAGAACTAGCAACCAAAATTAATTGATTTTTTTTTTTTTTTTTTGATTTTTAAATTTTTTATTTTTTTGAAAATTCGAAATAAAATTCCTATTCTAAATATATAAACCCTAAAACCAGAAATAAACCTAATTCTAACCTGCATTTTTTATTTTTTTTAAAGAAAATTAACTTAAGTGACATAACAGCAAATCAAGCAACATTGATACCCAAATTGACGAACCATATCTCGCGCATGAGATCGGGTTGGCCAATTTCACATAAATCACGAATCGGATCTCGGGTGGGAGATTGGATTAGCGATTTTTTTAAGTAATTGCGAGTCGGATTTCGAGCGCCAAAATCGGACTAACAATTACTAATTTCAAGGCAATTTCATATCATGCAATTTCAATTTCACATTAAAAGGATAATTACACTAAAAAACAAATAATATGAAATATCAACAATAATAATAATAATAAAAGATAAATAAACAAAAGAAAATAAAAAAACAAAATTTACCTAAATTAATTTTTGGCTTTTTCTTTTTTCTTTCTAAAAAAAGAAAAGGAAAGAGGGGCTGGTGGCCGGTTCGGCGAGGGGGGTTTCGCCGGCTAGGGTTCCGGCGAGGGCAGTCGCCGGCGAGGGTTTCCGGAGAGGGCACGGCGAGTAGCACGCCCGGTGTGGGGCAACGAGGGTTGACGGAGCTGGAGCGCGGATCGCGGGTCGTCGGGTCACAGGCTTCGAACGGTGGGGCATTGCAGGGACGGCAGGAGGCCTCGGGCGGTTACGGCGAGAAGCTCCAGCGTCTGGATCTGGCTATAGGGCGCAGCGTCCGGTGAGAGAATTGGATCGGGCGCGGGCTCTTGTGGATCGTCGATCGGCGGCGCGACCGCGCTCAAGTCGAGGGTGGTAGCATCGTCGCGGCAGTGGCTGGTAACCAGGCACGAGCGGTGCAGGGCGGCGGCGCACGGAGGCAGGGCGTCGCAGCAAGACAGAACACTAGATCTCGGGGCAAATCTACTACGGAGGAGGAGATCGGAGGCGCAAGCATCAAGCGGCAGCACGAGCGTCGAGCGGCAGCGCGAGCTTCGGGCGTCGGGGCCGAGGGGAGTTGGGGCGCTGAGACTTCTGGTGCTGCAGATCGGCGTCGACGAAGGCGGAGTAGGGCGCTCGGGTCGTGGCCGCCGCGGGGATCTTCCGACGTCGAGGCGGTAGAAGGCGAGCGACGGCGGCGGGGTTGAGGAGGGTTCCGTGGCGCAGGCAGAGGCGGGTGTCGGCGCTGGGTCACGGCTACGGACATCGGCGACGGATCTGCACGGTGGTGGAAGATCGGACCGCTAGCAGCACTCACGAGTTCCGCATGTGGAGATGCGGCGGCGGCCGGCAGCTCGGCTGCCGACGTTGGGCTTGCAAACGGCAAACACAGGTGGCGAGCGGAGGCGGCGTCGGGGCGGAGGCGAGCAAGGGCGCTGGACCGCAATCGGGTCGGCGGAGCGGGCCAACCCGCGGTGTGGCTCGAGATCCGAAGCGTTGGGGAAGAGCAACATCGAAGGCGGCGGGTTTGGCCACCGGATGCGGCGCGAGATCTACGGGTCGCAGATCTCGGGCGAGGCGGAGCGAAACGAGGCGGTGTGGAGGGAGCAGCAGTGGGCAGGGGCAAAGCAGCTTGGGTTGCAGCGCCGGGTAGCTGGTCGGAGGCTGCTATTGCAGGGTGGCCACTAGAACTAGAGGCAAGGCGGAGGCGGCGTCGGGGCGGCACAGCGAGACCGGTGGGCGGCGTCTACTTTTGGATCTGGTGGCATCGAACGCGCAGTAGGCATCGGGAAGATCTAGGCGGAGGAGGACGTTGGGGTTGTTGCAGCGGTGGCGCAGATCTCAGAGAGGGGGAGCGCTGCCGGTCGCGATTTCAGCAGGCGTCGGCGACCAAAGAGGCGTGCGGCGGCTCGATGACAGGGCCGGCGCTCGCAGGTGGTGCTTGCGAAGGTGTTGCTGCGGCGGCGTCTGGCAGAGGGAGCTACATGTCGCCTTGGTGCTTAGAGATGGCGAGTGATGGCTCGGATGCGCGGCGACGGCAGAAGGGCGCTAGCAAGGCGGACGGGTGGCGGTAGCTGATGACTCGCGGACGATGACACCGCGCAACGGCTGGCGCAGTAGAAGCTTCAAGCGGTTGTGGAGGCGCGACAGATCAGCGGTGAGGGAGTTCGGGCAGCAGGTGAACCGGCGAAGAGTCCTCTGAAGAAGAAGAACAGTGATGTTCTTTCTACTCTTTCTTTTTTCTGACCTACCGCCTAGGTTGCACCGACACGACACGACACGACACGTCGACACGTCATTTCTCAAAATAGAAAATTCCGACACACCGGGACACGTTATATATTAAATAAATATTTTTATTTTTAATTAATTTGAATCTAATTTATAAATAATTAATTAATTAAAAAATATTTTAAGTTTTTTTTTTTTCATTTCATTATCCCAAATTTACTTTTATTTCTTGAAAAATCAAACCCCCCCCCCCAAAAAAAAAAAAAAAAAAAAAAAAAAAAAAAAAAAGAAAAACCCCACGGGCCCAAACTCCCTCCCTTTTTTCCCTCGATAGACCCCACTCCCAAATTTTTTCACTTTTTTTCCCTCCCCACCACCTGACAGCCGTCCCTTCCCCTCCCTCCTGTCATTTCCTCCTCTGTCCAAAATGCAAGCCCCTGTTTTAATCTTTTATTTTCCTTCTCAGTTCTCAAAACCCTAGCAGCACGGTACCTTTTTCTTCTCCTCCTCCTCAATCCTCGCCGCACAACACCTATCTCCGAAAGCATCGAAGACTCGCAAGAAAAGCACCAGCATTCGCTGAAGGAGCGGAAAAGGGAGTAACCCAGAAAAAATTTCAGTGAAAGGGATCGGAAAAGAAGGCAAAACGCGCGGTCCCCGTGTGCGGAGAGGCTGCACACCGCCGCAAACTCCTCCTCCTCCCCTTGCCGCTACCGCCGCCCCACTTGACAATGCCGCCCTCCCCCACGAGTGCCTCCCTCGTGAAGTTCCTCCTCATGGCCCTCGCCTCACTCTTTTCTATTTCTCTGGCCGTCTCTCGCCGTCGCGGGCTCGCCTTCACTCACGGCCTCCACCCTTTCGGACACGTGTGTCCGAGCGTGTCCGAGCGTGTCAGACACATCGACACGTGTCAGACACAAATCGAAAGCTCCGGCAACGTGTCGGTGCTACCTAGCCTACCGCACACGTTTCTCTCACGTCCCTTTCCCCTTACTTCTCTGCACACTTTTCCTCACTTTTCACTTTTCACTTCACCGAAGGAAAAGCCTCAAAAACCCTAAAAACCCTAAAAAAACGAAGAATTTTTTTCTTTCTTTTTGTCTTGAATTTTTTGACCGAGAAGCCAAGAGAAAGAACCCCAATGTGGCCGTGTATTTCTATATTGTGTAGCCCCCTTAAAACCCTAGGTGCTTTAACCTATTTATAGGCCATGAATTAGGGTTTTAATTTTTCCAAATCGATATCCACGAAGATTTCTTTTTCAAATGTAATATTTGCTTTTCGGAACGCAATATTTATTAGATAAATCCGTAAAATCTCCTCGAGGATATGGACTTGGGCCGATTTACTCCTTTCGTGGGCTTAGCCCAACTTATCAAATTAAAGTTTTGAACCATCAAGTGAACCCATTTGTCACCGGCTCACCGTAAATGCAAATTAAAAATAAATGCACCTAAAACTATATGCTATGCAATTAACTATTTTTTCAGGGATAAAATTAACCCATAATTTTTAATGCGATAAATTACAAAATGGGTCGCCAAAATTTAGGTGTCAATAGTAGGGCTTCAGTAGGTGGCGCTCCTTTCTTCTACGTGCATAAGGCTTCAGCGACTCTTACGGAAGAAAAAAATAATAGACTTGCAGGTTCTGTTTTTATATGTGTGCCCAAAGGTCAAAGTCCAAAAGTCAAAGTCTTGACTTTTGGGCCCCACGAGGATAATTTTCGGTTTCTACAGCAGATAAAGAAAGAGAAAACCTTTGCTCTTTTTTATTTTTTATTTGTTTTACTTTATTTCCTCTTTTGTAATCCTTCATAGAGTCCCACGAATTTCCTTTCTTGTGTGTAATCTTGAATATTATCTTCATCAACACGTTTAATAAATCATTATCTGAATTCAAACTCGAGACATTAATTTAACAGTAGTTTATTGGACAATTTCAGCCTTGACAGTGTTATTCATAGCATTGGGGACTATTTGCTTGAACACATCCGATGTGTAGCTCACGATATAATTACCCTTATCATTTTGTTGTTCTTTGAGCAATCTTTTCATGGCTAACATCATACTAGGATTTGGTACAACTTCCCAATCGGTTCTTCACTAAGCTGCCTTAGAAGATTGACATCTCCCTCTTGGTTACCCTTTGCCATTCATCCAACGGCCGAGGACTCAGAGTGCATGCCGTCCTCATTACCAGTTTGTGGTAGTGGGCTGTTGTCACTATCAATATTGTTGGGCTATAGTTGATTTCTTGTTCTTGCCATTGTATTTTCCTCAAATCAACAAAATGTGTTCCATCAAGTGGGTCAAAAATATGTTTCACTAAAAAATCGACACTGAAATTGTTTTTGGATACAAATCGGAGTGATTAGGCAAAGGTTGTGAATGGCTCTTGGTTGATTTTGGTCATGAAAGTAAATGATAAGAAAATTAAATTATATGGAAACTAGAGATAATCATGTTTGGCCAAGTAAATTGCAAGAACATTGAGTTTTGTAATTGTTTTTTTTTGGGGGGGGGGGGGGGGGTGGGAGGTTTTAAAAGAGTTCATTTAAGGTATTTATAGCCCACAAGCAATAGTTACACAGATGGTATTCAAAACAGCGTAAATAGTTACATAGAGTTCACTTAAGGTATTTAGACTTTTAATGTCTTTTACAGCATCAACAACGATAATTTACAAATAAGGAAAATGTCTCTGTGAGGAGTCCTCATGGCGTCCAAAACAGCGTAAATAGCTCCTCATGGTATTCTCCTCCGGTACTCAATTCTCTTATATATTCTTTGTCCTCGTAGTCCTCAATTTGTCAAAATTGAAAGAAACAACTTCCCCGCTCGCCATTAGACACTCGTCTTGCTTGCTTCTCGTTGCTCGTGCCGCTCGAGGCTTGCTCCATGACCTTGATCGTCACCGAACCCATTGCATTGGTTCGGTCCTCGGTCGCCTTTTCAAGGAGTACAAAAAATAAAACAAAAAAATTATCAATTGGTCCTGGATTGACCCTAAAACTAGACCAAACCCATTGGATCAATGCGGTCCTCAATCCTCGGCTCAATAAGATTGATCCTCGATCTCAAAAATTAAGGACCAATACTATGCACGTTGATCCTAGGTTAGAGAGTGGACTAGCCCAATCCGTACCATGCTCACCCTACCACAGGTCACAGATTTTGGACCATTCTGACTCTAGTTTACTTTTTTATTTTGCAGGCAGCATATTCCCTGGTCAAATGACCTACTTTTTGCTTTCGTCGCTTTTGACCCGGATGAAAATACATAGCTGACGAGATTCATTGCAACTTCCTAATAGCGATTGTTTCAAAATAGATTATTAAACGTGCTCTAATTCTACTGCTAACTGACATTTTATAATGTGGGACACAGCTGGGAAATTTTGACTCTTGCAGCGCACGAATCGGGCCAAAGGAGAAATCAAATCAAGCACGTCATTAAATGTGCAAGGCAAGATTGCCATGATAGCTATAAAGAGAGATGCAGTTGTCACTCTGAAATAGCTTAAATAGATCAAAAGCACAGTTTCCAACCAAATTCAGAGAAAGACCGTTGGCAAGAAGAAGAATAAGAGAGTCAAGGTTGCATTTCAAATGGAGGAGGTTGTGATCGTCGGAGCCGGCATCGCAGGCCTAGCGACGGCGGTGGCCCTGAAGAAGGTCGGCGTGCAAGCATTGGTGCTCGAGAGAGCAGAGGGGCTGAGAGCCACCGGCGCGGCCTTAAGCCTCTTCCCCAATGCCTGGCATGCGCTCGACGCGCTCGGGGTTTCAGAGAAGCTCACCTCCCTTTACCCTCCGTTTTCCAAGTAAGGTTTTTCCGTTCTTGTATTTAATATTTATATTCCCAAGAAAGGTTTTCACGTGCGTTTTTCAACCTACTTTCAAGTTCCTTTTACTTAGTTAATTCTTATTAGATTAAACTTCTCATTAGGGGTTACGTAACCGATGTGAAGACCAAAGCCATTCAGGAAGTGCGTTTTGATGCAAGCAAAGGGTACTGCAACTCTCCACAATTCTGCATTGTCTATTTATTTTTTTATTTTTTTTTGTGTAATGCTAAAAGTTTCGACATTTACACTGTTTTATATATTTTAGGAGTGGAGCTGAACAAAGAACGGTACACCGGAAGATCTTATTAGAGGCATTGGCGGAGGAATTGCCCCCAAATACCATCCGTTTCTCTTCAAAGCTCACTTCCATTGATACCCTAGTGGAGCAAGACTCGTCAATTTGTATCCTCACGCTGGAAGACGGAACTATTATCAAGTCCAAGGTTCGTAAATTCTCATACCTAAGATCTCTCTCTAAATTCTGTGGTAATAATACTATTTCAACACTCGGAGGAGGATTTGCAGTTGATCGATGAATTCATTGTTGTTTGAAAAAAATATGCGCCGCGTGTTTAGGTTGTCATCGGATGTGATGGAGTGCATTCTAGGATATCGCGTTGGTTAGGACTCGGCGAGCCAGTTGATTCGGGCCGGTCTGCAATTCGTGGGGTGGCCGTGTACCCACAAGGCCATGGGTTGAACCATGAGGCTCAGCAATTCGTGGATGTCTCAAAGAGGGCTGGTTTTCTTCCTCTCAACGACAAGGAGGTCTACTGGTTCTTGGCCTGCAAAGCTCCTCCAAAAGGTATTGCTACATGTCCTTTCTATAGTTGCACACGTGCCCCAAAAAAGGATACATTTTTTTTCATAGAACCTCCAACTACAAGAATGTCTCGTCCGCTTGCGTATCGGATGGTCCGAGACTCCTTCTGTAAGATCTAATAGTGATACTTAGATTGGTTTGCGAAGTGAAGAAATGATTTTTTTTTTTTTTTTTTGGCACAAGAGCGTTTTCTAAAGTTTATAAAAAAGACTCTCTTCTACATTTCAGGTGCGGAAAAGGGAGGAGATCCAAATTTACTAGTAAGAGAAGTGGCTGACAACTTAGCCAAAGACTTTCCTCCCTTGTACCTCGACATCGTCGGCCACTCCGACTTTTCCACCGTGACGTGGGCTCCGATTATGTTTCGTTACCCGTGGGACGTCGTCCTCGGGAACCTGACCCGCGCGAACATCACGGTGGCCGGAGACGCCATGCACCCCATGACGCCGGACTTGGGCCAAGGTGGGTGCTTGGCCCTCGAGGATGCGGTCGTGCTGGGCCGGCACATCGGAAGCTCGGTTTCCCAACGGGGCGAACTCGAGACGCGTGATGTCAGGTTCGCCCTCGAGAGGTACGTCAGGGAGAGGAGGTGGAGGGCGGCGATGTTGATCGCGGTATCATATTTATCGGGGTGGGTTCAGCAGGATGGGTCTAGTTGGTGGATGAAGTTCCTGAGAGACGTCGTATTCTACAAGTTCCTGTTGGGAAAAGCCGTTAGTGCCAGTAGGTACGACTGCGGCAAACTTTGCTAATGTCTCTACTTTGCCTTCTATTCGTTCGAAAAACGCCGACAGCGATCGTCGACTAGGCAAAATATTATATGAAGTAGCAGATTGACCATTTCCGAAGTCTCACTACAACCAAGAAAGGAACAAGGACTCGGCTCCAACTTATGGGTTCATTACAAAGGGGAGCAAGATATCACTAATTTGTGTTCAGATTTGTAACATGATATATCGTAGTGGAGGTTTTTTCTTTTTTATTTGATTTGAGGCCAATAAATAGACCATAGTTGTAATATTAAAGTTTAGCAATTCAATTGTTTCGTTTTTCTTATTTTTTAAGGGTCCATTTGTTCCGCTGGAAGTATACCATTTCTCGAACATATTTTATGGGAAAATGGCTTTATTTTGCGTTGTTTGACTAAAACCTGAAAAAGACCTTAAAAGTATTTTCTATCGTTTGATAAAGAAAATATGATGAGAAAAAATATCAAAAAATTGATTTTTAATTTTTTTTCCTTTTTTTCTTTTCTTTTTGCTTCTTCCTTGGCTGGTTGCCAACCACGGCAACGATTGGTGATCAGTCATAGGCAAGCTCTTGCCTGAGGCCAGCAAGGCTCCACCTCACCAAACCCAACGAGGTCGAGCTCGCCTAAGGCTAGCGAGCTCGAGCCTCACCAAATCAATGAGCTTTGAGCTCACCACAAGTTGACAAAGCTCGAGGCCTTGCCGGACCATTGGTGAGGCTCAAGCCCACTAGATCTATAGCTCACCATGCCTTGCCGACTCCTCCTTGAGAGAGTTCGATCCTACTGAATCCTTTGGAAAATGTTTTCCGGTCCTTTTAAAGAGGAAATCATTTCCTTATATTTAAGATTTGGTAGGAAAACATTTTCCATTAGTCAGGAAACATTTTCCGTTGACTCATTTTCTCAAGAGGGTCAAACAACAAAAAATGAGAAAAATGCTTTCCCGAGATATATTTTCCGCAAAAAAAAAAAAAAAATCTAAATTGGCATTAGAGTTATTCAATCTTGAGGAAATTTTGAGAGCACTAGCTGCAAATCGCCCAGGTTGAACACTCCAATACTCCTCTACAAACGCAATACACAACCGTCCATCTGTTTTCATAAGTCATCTCTACCGCGTCACTAATCTCCAAACGCCAACAGAGGGTCCTTCACAAGTGGCCTCACTGCGTACTACCTCACCGCGTACTATGTCAACCTTGTTACTTATCACGTATTTGTCGTCACAAGAAACCCTTCATTGCATGCTTTTTCAAATAGTGTTTCGTGTTTTTCTACCGTCGACCTAAATGCTAATTTGAATCTTGCTGCTTTAAAACGATGTAGGGGTGTACTAGCATCCATCAATTCGAAAGCAAAATTCAATGGTGCCGCCTTTTAAACGGTGTTAATTATCACACATACGCAATTTTTATAGAAAGCTCATTTGGATAGTGTTTTCTTTTTAAATGTTGTTATTATATAGTGACATCATTTACCGCAAAAGCTAATGTGACAGCATTAGCTATAATAACATATTTGTAGCACTATCGAAAATTTCTAATGTAGGTGAGTGTTTGGTGTTACTTCCAAGCTCAATTTAATCCATACTACTCAACGTGAGTTTGAAGGAAACATATTAAAGATATATCGGAGATATTGCAGACACATTATATATTCTGCAAATTATCCAACTATTTAGAAAATATTTCAATAGTTCCTTATTAGGGTGTCATACCACAAGTCATTTTGGGTTTAGATTTTCTACTGAGATCGGGTTTATTTCACAAGCTCAAACTCGAGATATATCTCAAACTGTGTAGTAGAAGAGGAATTAGGAACATACCTTGATACCATTGGATTGGCTTGGAATGTTGGTAGTTTATTGAACAATTTCAGCCTTGACAGAGTTATTCATAGCATTGTGGACTATTTGCATGATCACATCCAATGTGCAGCTCACGATGTAATTACCCATATCATTTTGATGTTCTTCAAGCAATCTTTTCATGGCCAACGTCATATTGAGATTTGGTGCAACTTCCCAATCGGTTCTTCACTAAGCTGCCTTAGAAGATTGACATCTCCCTCTTGGTTACCCTTTGCCATTCTTCCAACGGCTGAGGACTCGGAATGCATGCCATCCTCACTACCAGTTTGTGGTAATGGGTTGTTGTCGCTATTAGAGGTGGCAAAATGGGTCATGGACCCATTTTGCGACCCATATTTTTCACTATGGGTCGTATATGAGTTATGAAGGATGTAATGGGCCCATTACAGCGTGTGACCCATTTTAAGTTCAATTCTAATATGGGTCGAAAATGGGTCACACGCTGTGACCCATTTTCGACCCATTTTCAAAACCTAAAGCGAGTCGCGACACTGCCCTTCGTCTTCTCTTCGTGACTTCATCGGTGAGCCATTTCGACCCACCTCCGCCGCTCGCCTCCGCCGCTCGCCGCCTCGCCACTCGCCTCCGCCACTCGCCGCGACTAGCTCTCCGCCGCCCGCCGCCGCCTCGCCTCGAAGGCTCACCTCCGCCGCTCCCTCGAAGGTCGACGAGCTCCGTCACCCACCTCCGCGGCTTCCTCCGAGTCGCCTCCCGCGCTCCCTCGAAGGTCGACGAGCTTCGTCACCCACCTCCGCTGCTCGCCTCCGCGGCTCGCCCACGAAATCGGAGGTGTCCGGGCCGACGCCCTGCGGTTTGGCCTCCAAGGTGTCAAGAGCGAGATCATCGGATCTCACCCTCTCAAATCCGCCTACCAATCGGTAACCCCTTATTTTTTTCTCCTTTTCCGTTTGCGGTTCTGCTATTTTGGATCAACATGTCGTTTTCTGCGAATTGCTTGGATAAAGAGGGAAACTTGGGGTTGGTCGAGTTCTTATGGGCATGGGAAGTGAAATTGGTGAACTGGGCTTGGTGCTCGTTGTAGGTTAGGCGCAGGGGAGAATTTCTCCTCAATTGCTACGTTTATCTGTCTCTGATATACTTTTGTGAGTATTCCGGCACATTTGACTTCAGAAACCGGGTGGAGTTAGCTTGCAGTTTCTTGGGTAGATTATACTGGATCAGCCCTGTGCTTTGCCCGTGTATGAACCGTTTAATACTGCATTATTTGTTCATCCTTTGCAATAGCTATGGTGGTTTCCACTTGCGGTCCGGTGGAATTGAGGAGTTTTTGTCGCATACGGTGGCACTTGTAAAAGGTCACACCCTGTTCATTAGAATGGGCCACACCGAAAAACCCCAACCATTTAGTCTTAAATCACGTCGTCGTTTACTTTCACAAGCATCATCTTTTCTTTTCGATGTTTTTCAGATAGGATGATGCTTTAATAAACAAAGATGCCCTTTTTTTTTTTTTTGGTTTCTCTTGCAAAATAGTATGTCTTAAATCTGTCGTCAAGTATGTTTTTGGGAGTCCTCCTATGAGAAGGGTGCTGTATGCTCAGTTTATGCTTCGGTGTTTTGTAGATTGTGTGGACTGTGCAATTCTATGTGGATGTGTTCCCTGTAAATGGGCAAAGTAGTTCTTTTGGGGTCTTCTCGCATGTTTTCTCTTTTGTACTCTACTCTTAAAGGAGAATGAAAGTTGGAGATGTTTTCTTTTAGTGTTAAATAGAAATATAACATGTCATTTTCTCTTTGAGTAAATAACTTGTTCTAATTCACGTTTTCTTTAACAAATTAGTTGACATGTCAAGATCTAACGAGGATCAAGAAGAATATTCAACAACAGAAGGGTCTAAGAGGCGTAGAGTTGTATCCTTATTTCATGAGGATGTGGAAGATAACTCTACTTGCTCTAAACAATCGAAAAAATGCACTTCTACGTATGGTCTGAATTCGAAAAATTCACAGATGAGGATGGCAAGAAAAAGGCCAAGTGTAAATGGTGCAAATCAGCTTACATGGCTAGCCATGGGACAAAAAATTTGTTGCGTCATTTACGAACTTGTCCCAATCGAGAGGCCAATGTTGATGATTCCACAGAACAGTTTGATCAAACTGTGTTTAGAAGCAAGCTAGCAAAAGCAATAGTCAAACACAATTACACATACTCTTTTGTAGAGCATGAGGCTACTAGAGAGTTGCTTAGTTATCTTAATCCCAATGTGAAGCACATATCGAGGAATACAGCAAAAAGTGATGTGGTGAAAGTTTATGAGAAGGAGAAGAGAAATTTGAAATCAAATATAATGTCACTTTCTAGCAGAATATGTTTAACTTCTGACTTGTGGACTTCTGTGACAACTGATCATTATATGACCGTCACTGCCCATTACATTGATGAGAATTGGGAATTGCATGCAAAGGTTTTGTGCTTCTCTTACGTGCCACCTCCATACAATGGCGCCATTTTATTGGAAAAATTGCTGACTTTGTTGAGAGAGTGGGGCATTGAGAGGAAAATTTTCAGTATCACATTGGATAATGCATCATACAATGACAGTATGGTTGATATTTGGAAAAGTACACCTTCTATGAGATCCTCTTTGTTGTGTGATGGGAAGTTTTTTCATGTACGTTGTGGTGCACACATTCTGAATCTTATTGTCCAAGAAGGTCTAAAGATGATTGATGGATTATTTTCTTTTAAATTATCTCTTTTGTCTCCAGATTCAGACTAGCATGTTAAAATGGTTTTTGTCTTGTTCTTGCAATATTGTAGGTTCTTAACAATGTGCTGATATGTGTGTGTATTTGTGCAAAAGATTCAACATCCTTTTGGGCATTTTGATGCTGGATTTACTCCACTTGGTCAGATGCCGAGGCCTCAAGCTTCACTTAACTATATGCCTCCTTCCGGTGCTGTTATGAACTCTTTTGGAGTGATGGGATTGAATCAAAATACAAGTGATGCTGGGTACATGCAGTGGCCTACTGCTGCAATGATGTATGCACAATCATATGATCAACTCCGGCATGGTGTTTTCCAGGTGAAAATATCCTGTTTATCTATCTATTTTAGTAGCCTTGTGAAGGGAAGCTTAGACTGCAATGAATTTACTGTTTCATAGTCATATAATCAGATTGAGTTTGTTTTTCAGAGCTTTATCTTTATTTTTTTGGGTTCTCTTGGCAATCTTTCATTTCCTGCATTGATGCTGTTAAATGTCATACTTGTCACTTGGCTGAGTTGGAGATTTTTATGTTGCTGTCTGGATCTTAGCCTATGGTTTATGGATTTTCCGTCTGTGACAATCTTCAAGATGATGTCTCTTGTTCTTGCCTGAATTTGCCTTTGAACCAAGTCTTTTGCTGCATTGGCCTGAAGCTGGCTTACTCCTTTTTCTCTTATGTGGCCAACCATTCATTTTTTACCAAGGCGTGTTTTCCCTCCCACTATTTATGATGTATTCCCCCTTATTTTGCAGGCCCCAGTCTGTCAGCAGCCACTGAGGAGATTCCCCAAGAGGAGATTCTTTGCTGGTTTAGTTTTTTGTTGTAATTGAAGGTGGATAAAGCAGGGGCGACTGTGCTATTTGAGGAGCCAACCAAGGGGAGCAACAATGTGGGAGTGGTGGTGAGTCCAGTTCGTCTTGCCAGCCTTGGCGAATTCGGGAGTCCTCAGTTTGTCGCGGACAAGCTCATACAAGCTGAAAAGCGCAAAGTTGGTGTTGCTTCAATCGATTGCTTGGTTCTGAATGTGGAATGTCTTAACAGTACCACATCTGAAGCCTCTTATGTTTTGGGGCAATTGATTATTTGGTAGATAATTTTGTTCTTGGTAGAGTTGCTGAGAATTGTGTCTTGGAGCTGTCTTATTGAGGGGAAACATTGAAGTGAAGTATCTTTCTGCAGTGCTGAAGAATTATTCCTTCGTATGCATGGTGACAGTATGAATTTCTTACTCAAAAGGCTGGAAATGTTAGCTTCATATCTTAATCAAGATGATGAACTCATTTGTGAGTAAATAATTTGACCTCAATAGTATGCTCACTTTAAATAAGAGAAGCATGTGCATAGTCTAATTCTTCATAAATATTTCAATTTATAGGTTTTTTTAACAATTTTTATTTTATTTACTATTTCTTAATTTAATTTGAGGTTTTTATTCAATTAGCATATAGCTTAAAGTAAGTGCGGGTTTTTTTTAGAATATTAGTAGGTTTTATCAATATGGGTCGGGTCGGGTATGGGTCGGGTATGGGTCGGGTCGGGTATGGGTCATTAAATTTACATTACATGAATATGGGTCAAAACGGGTTAAATGGGTCGATATGGGTCGGACCATTTTCGACCCGACCCAAACCCGACCCGACCCACCCATTTGACACCCCTAGTCGCTATCAATATTCTTGGACTATAGTCGATTTCTCGTTCTTGCTGTTGTATTCTCCTCAAATCAACAAAATGTGTCCCATCAAGCGTGTCAAAAATATGTTTCACTAAAAAATCGACAATGAAATACTTTCGGATACAGATCGAAGTGAATAGAGAAAGGTTGTGAATGGCTCGTTGTTGATTTTGGTCATGAAAGTAAATGATAAGAAAATTAAATTATATGGAAACTAGAGATAATTATGTCCAACCATGTAATTTGCAAGAAAATAAAGATAAAGCAAAAGAAAATTGAGTTTTGTAATTGATTTTTTTGGGTTGGTTGGGGGGGGCTTTTAAAAGAGTTTACTTAGGGAGCGAATGATAACCATTCTTGCCAAAAATTGATTTCTAAAAGAGAAATAGATTTTTCTATTTCTATTTCTAGATGAGTTTCTAAGTAAAAATAACCATTTAATAACGATATAAAATTTCTACTCTAAAAATAGAAATTCGCTCGATAACGACACAAAATTTCTTCCTTTTGGATAGTGCCGGAAGCCCGTGAGCGCGGCGGGCAGCCAACGACAAGCAACCAGCGGTGGCGGCTAGCGATCGGCGTCCGGCATCCGCGAGCGCGGTGGTAGTGGGGCGGACCCGATGGACGGTGGTCGGTGGCGATGGATGAAGGACCGGTTGACAAACGATGAAAAGAATTTTTATTTCTCATTTCTATTCCAGAAATAGAGAAGTAAAATAATTTTACTTCTGATTTCTATTCCAAACCTATTTCTGAAACAAAAATCTATTTCAGAAATAGAAAAATGGAATAATTTTATCAAATGGATTTTTATTCTAGAAACAAGTCTAGAATAGAAAATTTGTTTTTGGAATAGAAACAGGTGGTTGTCATGCACTCCCTTAAGGTATTTATAGCCCACAAGCAATAGTTACACAAATAGTTACATCGACTCTACTACCTTAATGGTTACTCGATGATTACATTGACTCCACCGTCTTGACAAATATCTCTTTGATAATTGCATCCAAGATTGTCAACTCCGCTACTTGACGGTTGTGTTACCTTCACCTTCTTATTAATTGCATTCGAGATTGTCAACAAAATAGTGGATATTTGTTTGTGCTTGCATTCAAGATTATCTACTAAACATTTGGAAATATTTTTACGTGAATGGAAGTACACGAATTGAAAGTATGCGATAGTGAAAGAACGCAAGGAGGAACAAGGAAAAATGGAGAAAAATTTGTATATTCTATTTCTTCAATCAATGATGTACAAAGCTCTACAATTATAGCACTAGGCATGTACAAGAAAATGGAAATAAATGATATTACAAATCAAATCCTATATTAGATTGATATTAATTGATTTTAGGATCGCATATTTTCCAACACCCCCCTCCAGTTGGTGGCTTGTAGATGTCCAAGACACTTAGCTTGCTTAGTAGATATGCGTGTTGTCTCTAAAATAGGGGTTTAGTAAAGATATCTGCAGGTTGTTCTGTAGTCTAAATTCCTCTTGTTTCGATTACCCTTTCTTGAATCTTCTCTCGAGTAAAGTGACAATCCACTTCTATGTGCTTCGTCCTTTCGTGCACTATAGGATTGGATGCAAGTTTAAGCGATGCATCGTTGTCACAAAATAACATGGTCGGTCCCTTTGGACGCACCCCAAGGTCCTGAAGCAAGCCTCGCAGCCACACTATTTCACAAGTGGTCTTAGCCATAGCTCGACACTCAACCTCTGCTGAAGATAAAGACACGGTTGGCTGCTTCTTCGTCTTCCAGGAAAGTAAAGACTTTCCTAGCATGATACAGAATCCTATAATTGATCTCCTGCTCATCGGACAAGTTGCGTAATCAGCGTGACAATAAGCCGTCATCTCCATGTTGCATCCTCTTGAAAGAAGAATTCCAAGTTCTGGACATTTATTCAAATACTTAACAACTTTTAGAGCGGCGTTCATGTGGGACTGCTTGGGCTTATGCATAAACCGACTGAGTGTCTACAAAACATAACATATATATAGTCTAGTCATGGTCAAATATATGAGCTTTCCTACCGGCTTTTGATAACCCACCGGATCTCTGAGAATAGGATCATCTTGGAGATTTCCTTCATCATGGTCCACGGTAGTTAACTTGACATTTTGTTCAATTGGAATAGCTGCTGGTTTGCTTCTCGATAGACCTGCTTATGATCTCTAGCACAAATTTTCGTTGGCTAAAGGAAATCCCTTGATCTAATCGTGCAATTTCTATTACTAGGAAAAATTTGGGTGATCCCAAATCATTTCTATGAAATGTCAAATGCAGGTATTCCTTGAAGCTCTTTACGGCAATTGTATTATTACCCATAATAAGTATATCATCAACATATATCATTAAAAATATGGATGACTACTTTTTCTCCATGTAAAAATAGCGTAGTCATATTTAGACTGTTTGAAACCTGCTGCCGTGAGAGCATTCGCAAACTTGGCATGCCATTGCCTTGATGCTTGTTTGAGACCAAAAAGGGATTTGCAGTACTTTATTCAACCACTGTCTCCGTAAACCCTGAGGAAGTTCCATATAAATTTCTTCATCCAAATCACCATGTAGAAATGCATTGTGGACATCCATTTGTGTAATGACCAATCTCAAAAAGCCGCAACGGAGAGGAAAGATCGAACCGTGACGTCTTTGGCCACTAGGGAGAAGGTCTCGTGATAGTTGAATCCTTCTCGATGTCTAAATCCTTTGGCCACTAAATGGGCCTTATATCGTTCAATCTATCCATATGCCCGAAACTTTATCTTGTAAACCCATTTGCATCCTATTACCTTCCGATCTAAGGGTAAAGTCACAAGATCCCATGTATGGTTGTCATGTAATGCTTGCAATTATGCTGCCATGGCCTATTGCCACCGTGGATCCACGGATGCTTCATCATAACTAGCTGGTTCCCTTTCTTCAGATATGCGACTTATACATTGTCGATGTTCCAGAGACAATTGATTGAAAGAGACATAAGATGAGATGGGATAATGAATACCTGGTGAGTTGTGTGTGGTACAATTATAATCTTTAGTCCAGGTTGGTGGACGTGTGGCTCGCCCTAAATGTCGAGGTTGATCTGGACGTGATGGTGGATGCTCTTCCATAGGTGGGACTGGTATGAGATCTGAAGCTTCTTCAGTAATTGCATGCTCAGATCTTGAAGAAAAGTCTTCGGCAGTAGACTTATTGCTTGTGGAAGTGTTGTTGAAGGTTCCCGGGTTTCCTTTCATAACATATCTAGGATCCTTGGACATATCGTCTTCAAAGAAAATAGCACGGGAAAGATGGAAATTGTTGTCCTTTGAGGATTGATCTTCAGCAAATGGAAAAATGTCTTCATGGAAGACTACACTCTACTTATTAGGAATTCGCCTATAGAGGGCTGAAACACACGATACCCCTTCTGAAGATTTGGATATCCCATGAATATGCACCGCTGGGCATGAGGACTCATTTTGTCCCGAGGACCTACCGCGGTGATGTAGCATAAACACCAAAATATTCTTAGGTGATCCATTTTTGGCTTCTTCCAGAATAGGACTTCGAAAGGACTTCAACCATTTAACACCTTTGTTGGCATTCGATTGATTAAATACACTACTCTGATCAAGCAATCTCCCCAAAAAGTATTTGGGATAGAAGCCTGAAACTTCAAGGCACGTGCCACTTCCAGAATATGTCGATGCTTTCATTCCACTACTCCATTCTGTTGTGGAGTATATGTGCATGAACTTTCATGCAAGATGCCATGGATGAAAATAATGATGCGCATTCATGGTTGAAAAATTCTCTTCTATTATCTGTCCTAACCCACTGGACAGTCTTTCCAAATTGGGTATTTGATAAGGAAATAAATTCCTTAAAGTGGGATAGGGCCTAACCCTTGGTTTGCATAAGGAAGATCCATGTTGCTCGAGAATGATCGTCAACAATGGTAAGAAAATATCTTGACCCATTATGATTAGGTGTATGATATGGTCCCCATACATCAACATGAATAAGTGAGAAACCACTAGTGGAACGACTCATGCTAATTGGAAATGGTGCACGTGATTGTTTTGCAAGAGGGCAGATACGACACTGAGAGTAAGGAAACAAAGCATTGTGGCCCATTCTGGAATGCAAAAGGAAATTTTTATCATTGGTAGTGACATTACACAATGATTGCTTATTGGAAGAAACTTGAGATAAATCTAAGATTCTTGGAATGCTAGTCCAGAAAAATAGTCCATCGGTATGATTACCCCAACCCATCAGTTTCCTAGTTGAAAGGACCTGAAAGAAACATATATCGAAATTGAATAAAATTCGGCAAGAATTTTCTTTGCAGGCTCTAGACACGGAAATCATATTGAATTGGAAATCTGGCACATAGAGGACATTTCTTAGGGTTATTTGAGGGCTAAGGTTCACAATTCCTGTAGTAGTCACATAGGTAGTATTTCCATTTGCAATTTTATGAAAACAAGAATACTTAAATTTTCGTGAATAACGAAAAAGAAGCCTTTATCACAAACAATATGATTACTAGCCCCTGAGTCGATTATCCAAGAATTCCAAGAAATAGAATTTATCTGGCAATGAGAAATACCTGAGAAGCTACTTTCTTTGTTGGAAATATCCATTTTTTACAAAGCCTGCATAATTTCTTGATATTGCCCTTGAGTGATAGGCTGATCAATATTTGAATCTGAGGTTTGATAAGCTGCGACCGAAGACTCCTTTCCCCATTTTCCTTTTTCATCGAGCTTGCCGTGCAATTTCTAGCAATTATTGATGGTGTGGTGGGGTCGCCTACAATATTCACAAAATAACTTATTTTTCCCTTTTAAATTTTGCCCATATGCCTTTGGACTCACGGAAAAATATGGACCGTTAGATCCCTTAAGGATAGCCGCATGCCCATCGTCCGATCCTGATGAAGAATCGGGCCCTTTGCAACCGTCCGATCGTGCCTCACGATCCGGACCGTCCATCTCAAGTACTTTAAAAGATCATGGAGCTATCCCAAACCCTAGCTCGTGTGGCCGCACCGCTCCTTCTGGACTCTTATGGTTTCGTTCCTTCTCTCGCCGAGCAACCAGCGTCCCGCGAGCAGCCAAGGCCAGCAACTCTGCTCCTTTCGCATGCTCCGTTGCCGTGAGTTCTAGCTCTCTTCTTGAACAACCAACTGGAAGATGTGGCCAAGCGATGGCATAGGTTCCATGGCTAAGATCTGAGATCTAAAGGTCAGGTAAGAATCATTTAAAATGAGCAAGAACCGAGTAACCTTTTCTTTGTCCCGTATCGCCTTGTACTGTTGCAAGGTGGTCTCGGGTCCTTCAAGTTTTTCTTATGTTGCTTCCAGTTCATTCCAGAGAGCTGATAATTTGTTAAAAACGGTTGTGATGCTCATATTACCTTGTTTGAGTTCGGAAATGGCTTGAGTCAAGGAAAAAAATTTTGCACGGTCTAATTTTCCATACATTTCCCATATATTATCCCACATCCTCTTCGCATCTTCTGTGGGTGGTAGTTCGGTTGCAATTTCTGGGCTGATGCAATTCCCAATCCATGTTCTCACTAGTTGATTACATTTCTTCCATTGTCTTGCCATCCTTTCGTCTGCCCGAACGGGAACAAATCCGTCGATAAAACCCTCTTTATCTTTAGTAACAAGGGCTCGGCAGAATTCTTGTGCCAAGATTAAGTAGTTCTCATATCCCCTTAGTTGTTGGCTGATAAATCGTATCTCCGGTCCATCAGCGGTAGATACATACAATGGGTCACCGAGTTCTGGCCGACTGGGAACGACTGAAGATGGGTATGGCAAAAATCTTGGTCTCATCGTCGAGTAGGTATTTGGACCCGTACCCGGATTAAACGACCCACTAGATAATCCCACATCTTGATTTCTAGACCCGGTATCTGTGCTTGCCCCGCCTATGGTTGGCGAGCCATTATCGGGCTGGGTATTGCCTTCGGAAATTTGAGCTCTGGGCCATGGAGCACTTGGGCTTGGCCCGTAGTACCATGGGCTGGGTTGAACAGGAACGGGTACCCACTGGTATGGTTGACCCACCATGGCCGGACCCGATGTGGATTGGCCTAGAATGGGTTGCCCCAAACTGAGCTGCCATGGAATAAAACCCACATTTGGTTGAATTATGGCGGCTTCAGTATGTAAGTTCATAGTAGAACTTTGATTTTCTTCTTCTGTGGTACGCATTCCAATTGATGCTGGTTGGTCTTCTGCCATGGTGTGACGGTAAGAAGTTCATTTTCTTCACTTGCTTTTTCCTTCCTCAGAAACAGATTCCTACGCTGGAGTACTAACATTGTTTTGCAGGTTAGCGTGTTCTTCAAGTTTTCTGGCAGGCAATCAAGGAGGAGAGGTGCGGAAGCTGAATCAGAAGCAAAGCCCGCTCTGATACCATGAAAGAACGCAAGGAGGAAGAAGGAAAAATGGAGAAAAATTTGTATATTTTATTCCGTCAATCAATCATGTACAAAGCTCTACAATTATAGCACTAGGCATGTACAAGAAAATGGAAATAAATGATATTACAAATCAAATCCTATATTAGACTGATATTAATTGATTTTCCATATCAATCTAAATAGTGTACAAATTCACAGGATCGCATATCTTCCAATAGACAGGAATTGAAAATTACATGGAAGGGAAAAGACCATGAAAACGAAATGCGAAGAAATGAAAAGACAAAAACTCGGGACGAGTGTGTTTATACGTGCCTAGCTTCTCCTTGACAAAAGACTTGTTTTTTTTTTTTTCCAGTAACCTATTAACTTCTTCCACTTTGCTCATATTCTCATGCACTTGTCCTCATTCATTGATTGTCCTTGCTTGTTGACTACTATCCTAATGGTTGGTCGTAGTGGGCAGTCACAGTTCTTCCTTTTGAGTCAAGTTGAGGACACCTTGATAGGCGGATTGATTCAAATTTGGGCTTCGTGATGTTCTACCGTCATGCTCCAAAGGCCAAAATTGGCTTGATTCTCCCAAAAAATAAAAAAAATCAACTTTAGATCAAATCTCAATTCTATCCTAAACCTTTTTCACCATAATTTCAAATCTACCCTGCGTCCAAAAATCGCCACATAATTTCTTCAAATTTGTCAACATCATGAGATTACTACTGTTTCATACAAAAGGGAGGGTGTTGGTGAAAACACAAGTTCTAATTATGAACTTCGAACTAGCGCTGATATTGATAATTTAAAAGAAAATAGTAGTAGTTTTTGGACATGGGGTAGATTTGGAATTAGACTAAGAGTTGGTGAATTTCTTAAACAAAAAAAAAAAGTTTAGGGATAAAGTTGGAATTGGCCCTAATGTCGAAATGTTTTTTGGGAAATAAGATCAAAGAATATTGGACAAAACAGCGAGAATATTCGGTGTCGTAGTTGGTACAATCCAACGATCTAATAGCTCGTAGTCCTCACCCCCAAAATAAAAATAGTAGCTTGAGTCGTGAACAAAGTAATTCATAATAGGAAAAAAAAAATGGTCCACCTAATAATTGTACTCAACATAATTTACTAACTTATATAGTGGGGAATCCTTAGCTCCCAAATGAGACAAACCGTCACTCCAAAATATGTTTCAGAGCAACTCCCTAATCCAATTTATAAACCTTCTTAAGATCATGGTCTTTTACCAACTCCACAATCCACGAACAACCATAGCTAGTGCTTCTTACTCATGAGAATGCCCACCTCTAGTTTCTACTAAAAGACCATGCTCTTGATAATTATCATTCATCTCGTGACATGGCACAACAGCTTGGCTTGGGGACCTATTGACCCTATTAAATTAATGTCTCGAGTTTGAATTCGAATAACGATTTGTTAGACCGAATTTGATGAGAAAGATTTCCCCAAGCAAATTACAAGTCAGATAAAAAAAGTTTCCTCTTGTTATACTTTCTTTTGGTGTACAAAAGAAAGGAAAACATAATCTACAACTATAAGACAAAAGAGGAAATAAAAATAAAGATATAGTAAAGGTTTTCTTTTCTTCTTTGTGAAGAGCCGAATATGAATTTTCAAGGAAAGATTCCACATGGGACCTAGAGTGAAAGTTTTGACTCTGAGCACATAATATAAAAATGCCAGGGTTTCTTTTATCAAATGAAGCAGTCGCACGTAGAAGCCGCACGTTAAGCTAAAGAGAGCTACGCATGAAGAGAGAAGAACGCAAACTTGTACAAAAAGAAGAGAACAAGCATACAAGTTCTTTGTTTTGGCATACGTATAGCATTTTACTTTGAGCTTGAACACGCGTGATTTTGTGCCGTGAGTTTACATCCAAGTGAATTATTTATTTATAAATACTTTGGGTTTGGGTTTAATCTAGGTGCGGGAAACACTTGAGCTTGTGAGCGATTGTAAACTTTAATTCTCCAATTATAGTGGATTATTTGCTACTGGTTCTCCTCATGGACGTAGGTACTAATATTCAAACTGAACCACATAAATTTCTAGTGTCCGTATTATTTCTTATTTATTTCTCTGGTGATTTCTCATTGACAAAAATTGCAAGATTCTATCATTTTTGCGTATTATATTCCAACAATTGGTAACAGAGCTTGGGATTAGATTTCTTGATTTGGAGCTTTTGTTTGTCTGATTATTATCTGGAAATGCTATTATTGCAATTATGTCTAAGAGGAAATCTGAAATTGAGAAGTTTAACGAGAGGAACTGTCATGCTCCAAACCTCGAGCACGCGCACATCCCTTGGTGGTCGATGAAATTACGACGTCTCAGGACGTGTCGCCGACCCATTCATTTTATTGCACATGCAGAAGCGAAATAAAAACCCCTAACATCAAACAGCATGGGATAAAAAGCAGGACAACAAACTTTTGCAAACAAACTGGGTTTAGGTACAAAAAGGTCATTCCAAAAAGAAGCTGTCTTATGACCTACTAGTCGGACACATTCGCCGATCCTTCAAACTCGGGGCTCCGAGTCTTCCACAACCCCATCAGGAGGGTCAACTGCACCCTCACCTGGAGCGGCATTGATCACCACGGCGGGGATATCAATTCCATGAAGGGGACCTACCCTGTACCCATTGAGTCCATGGCGATACCACGCCCTAAATCGATGAGGTACCCTCTGAGGTAGGTCTTCATCAACCCATATAATGGTCACCACAAGCTCATAGACCCAATGTGTCACGCCCCGAACTCGAGCGCGCGCACATCCCTCGGTGGTCGACTAAAAATTTGCGACGTCCCAGAACGTGTCGCTAACCCATTCATTTTTATTACGCATGCGAAAGTGAAACAACTAATCTCCTGACAACAACATACATGAGATAGAAAAACATAATTACAAAGCAAATACACTTTTATAAACGCCTCAAATTCTTATACATAAGGTCTATCTCAAAAGAACTACTGAACCACTTATGCTCCTAACCCTTTTGCTTTAGGCTCCTAGTTCTTCACACTAGGGACCTGAAAATGGTTATACAATAACCAGTGAGATATAAATCTCAGTGAGTCCTCCCCTTAGTCTCCCGATTAGGACACCAACTCAACTCAAGGTATCTCTTCAGAACCACCCCACAAGTAAAGCAAACAACCAACAATCAACAATCGGTTCTCATGCAACCTTACCCGGTATGCCATACCCTGCACATTATCGATTCATGCGTGCGTGCCATAAACATTGTGCTCAACTCATGCATGGCCGAAATCAACGATGCAATGATTCTCATGCGTTCTTGCACATTAGTTCGCCACCTATCCCTCATCAATCGATCACACGGGTCCCGATTATAAGGTAAAATCGATGTGACACGTCCCATTCCATGCCACATAATTTTACCCCATAGTAAGGCCCAACCATCTCAACACTCAAACTCAATAATAGACTCAAGGCTCTAGAGGTGACCCCCACGAAGTCTCATCATTGTGCGGTACTTAGTCATTGACAACAATAACAATAGTATAAGGCACTAGAGGTAACTCACACAAAATCTAGCTATCGTGCAGCACTTAGCGCTTCACTATAAATAACAATAGTACAAGGCACTAGAGGTGGCTCACATGAGTTTCCATATCGTGTAGTAGTTAGCCTTTGACCACAAATGGCAATAGTACAAGGCACTAGAAGTAACTAACATGAAATCTCACTATCGTGTAGTACTTAGTTCTTGACTATGCAAAACAATATTCCAAGACTCTAGAGGTAGTTCCCATGCAACTCAAGTCACCATGTAACACTTAGCCCTTAAGTACAATAAGCAATAGTATAAGGCACTAGAGGTAACTCACACGTAGTCTGACTATCGTGTAGCACTTAGTCCTTTACCTACAAACAACCAATCAGGTTTCTCAACACAACCTATTCGCATCTCGTCATGCACAATACTTGGATATACAAATTTCAAATCATTTTCTCCTAAAGGCGGTCCATCACCAATGTCCCTTGGACAACCCTTTTTCCCCTTTTTTTGTGGAAATCATACAATTCATGCGGATGCCCATACATTTACACATCCATTCACTTCATAGGATTAAAATACATAAATTTAGACCATTTTTCATTCTCGGGTGAACAGTGCACGTGAACAATGCGCGTGAACAGTACCTCGTGAAAAGTGCATGTGAACAGTGTCGTGTGAACAGTAAAATTCTAGAATTTAATATTTAATAAATTAAATCCAAAAGTCATTAAAAACCACTAATTAAAGTAAGCAATTAATCAACTAGATTTAACCAAGCTTAATTAAGCACATAAGCCATATTAAACAAATAAAGCAAGATTAGCTAAACTAATCTAATCCATCCATTTAACTACCTATCTTAGGGCTAATACAATTTAATTAAATCTCATAAACTAGAATTAACACTAACTAAACCAACCCTAAGCAAGTTTAGGCATTAATCGAAGGATTAAGAGCTAAACTCACATGTTAAATGGGTCGGAGACACGACGCGGTGGCAACAATGAAGGCTACGCACCGAGACCTCAACCACAACGATCCAAGGTGGTCCCAAGGATGAAACAACAGCCACAAGCTCGAACTCCCTCTACAACTCCAAGAAACCGAACAACAGAGGAGGAAAATGAGTGAAACAGCTTCGCTGGAGCTCCGGCGAAGGGTTGGCCGGCAACCGGCGACACCTGGGAGTTGAGGGGGAGTGGCTAGTAGCTGGGCTGGGTGAAAGCTTGGTTGAAATGGGAGAAAACGGGCTGAAAACACGAAACAGGCAAACTAGGCAAACTCAAGGCGATTTGGTGAGCGACGGCTTCTCGCCGGCGGACGGGTTGGCCGACGACTCCGTTCAGCGAGAAACCAAGTTCGTCCGTATAGTCTGGTGTCCTCAACATGGTGGTGGGTGGAGCGTGGGCTGATTCTCACGAGAAGACCACTTTTAACTCGGGTTTTTGGGGAAAGGTCAGCTGGAGCAAAACAAGGCTAGACAGTCACACTAGCGCTGGCTTCTAGCTGGCCGGCGGGTCATCCAGCAGCTTCGACCGGCAAACGGCCAACTCTAGGTAGACGGTTTGGATGTCCTGAAGACAATGGTGGGTGGCACGAGAGCTGATTCGTCCGGAAAGCCAACAATCAACTCCGATTTTCACAGGAAGGTCTGCAGGAGTGGAAGGAAGAAGAAAGGGAAACAAGGAGAGAGAGAGGTTGATCGGGAGAGAGCCGAAGGAGGAGAGAGAGATGGTGATGTGAGGGCTAGAGTACTCTTCTAGAAAGCCATCAAGTATTCCCCAACTCCCCATGCACATGACCTCATCTTTCTCTCTCTTCCTTTGCCCTTATCTAATTGCTTTTAGGGGCAATTTGGTCATTTCCACATTGCACAAATTACCAATCTATCCTTATGTCGAAATTAATGGGCAAGCCTAAGAAATGGGCTGGAAATGAATAGTGACGGGTTCGTGAATTGATTGGGCTCAAATGTGCTTAAGATTAGGTAATGGGCTTGGAAGATGAATAGCGGTTTTGGGCCCAATGGGCTCACTTGCTTGCCTTAGGCCCACCATGGCTGTCCTACCTTGGGCCTAAGGCTCACATTGGCTTTGCTCGGCCCACGTCCTCATGGGCTCGCTTTCTCAGACCGTAAGTCCTTTTTCCCCACACTCAGCTTGCCTGGCACTACTGACTGTCGAAGTCGCATCATCCAAAATCCGTCCCAGACATTCCCGATAATTCGAAGTCCAATCTTGAGTTTTCATGCCATGTCAATTTCTCCCTAATGTCATTTTGGGTACAACTCAGAATGACAGACGGGTTTGAGGATTCACATGTAACCGACTCGTGCCAAACCACGTTCAAGACATCTCGACAAATGGACGTCATTGACTACATGAAATTGTGGATAATAGATTATTATTTCAAAGTACACGATTACTGAGGATCGACCTAGGGTCGTTCGCGAGCTTGATAACATTAAACGGAATCACCGATCGTTCCATTATGTTCTATCTGCGAATCGACTTCTAGTCGTCCTTAAAATCGGCCTGCCTATCTATAGGATCGTCTTCACACAAGTCTCACGGTCAAGCCGTTTTCCCAGGTCAAGTTCTTTAGTCATATGAGTTATGTCCTCATTAGCCTTTCTCCTCAAGTTCAGTATTTCAGGAGTGATCAATTCTGAGTGAGATTAACCAACAATGCATTGAGGAAATTCACATTCATTTATCCTACAGAGGGCTCGAATTTTAGGATGTCACACAGTGACTCTCGGGGACAGTGACAACTATACTCCACTCAGAAATCCTCCAAGGCTGTCCAAAACGAACTGGAGGGACCGCCATCTAAGAACATGAATAGTTAAGCCCATGACGGGGTGAGACAACGTCTCAACAAGTTCACCCCCTAAACCCCAACTAGGAAAGAAATACGCCTAGAGATGGCCTAACCACACAATCAATGAGACTGACCTCATCTCAGTTCCTCCCTGCACGTCACCACAGTTCATATATACATGCATATAATCAATGCACACATCAATTGGAACGTCTCAATTATATTTCTATCGATCACATATCAATCGTCCCGATTATAAAACCAAATCGTTATGACACGTCTCATTCCGTGCCACATAATTTTATCCCCTAATCAAGCATATTTATCTCAATCAATCATATGTTCCAATTGATTACTGCCCGCACAAGCATGATCTACCGACGCACATCGGTCCTTTGCGTAGCCACGCTTCATCTCTCCCTTAAGCACGGCAACATCCACCAACGCACATCGAGGACGGCATTCCCGAGGGAGCATCGGTCCAGAATCTATTGCGACCGGCATCCGTTGTCCAGGGGCATCCCATATAGGGGCATCGTCTTACCGACGCACATCGGGGACGAGTTTACTTAACCATCACACGATCAATCAATCCCGGCCAAGGACATTGTACTTTGCACTCAAATTCTTTAATTAAAATAACGAACTTGGCATATTTTATTCATATTAAAAACACCCAATAAAATTATCGTATGTGGGTACACGATCAGTTTGAGCCAAAAATGTGATAACATCCTTTCTAAAAATCCCACTATTTAATATAGTGCCTAAAAATGTTTTTGACGTTAAAAACCGATGCCCGGTATTTTTTATTAAATACTAAAATTTCACAATATTAAAATAATAATACTCACCACTTAATTTGCACAAATTAACAAGGAATTGCATAAACTAAGCACATCACTGCGATCAACACGAAATTCTGGTCACCAGTTATCCCATATAATTTTTGAAAAATAATAAATAATTAAATTAATTACAAAATTAATTAAATAGATGTAAAATCTTAAATGCAAACTTAGGAAACACTAATTTAACCACCTAAACGGGTCTAGAAAATTAATGCACCTATCCATATAAATAGTACAATCTATTTAGCCCTTAATTAATCTAATCTAACCACCTAATAATCCTAATTAAGCAATTAAATCACTAATTACAACTAATTAACCACCTAAGTCATACTTAGCCTAATCTAATTATCTACTAAACATCATTAACTCCCTAAGCAGAGTTTAACAAGTAAACTCACCAGTTTTGCGGGCTGATGAGTTCACGGCGATGGTGACGCCAAGGTAGGCGAGAGTCAAGCCTAGAGCGATGCCAACGGAGGTCCGGAAGGGCTCAGAAAAGCCTCACGACACCAAATGGCCACAAAGTCTTCACAAATATCTCATTCACTCATTGCTTAGCCCCCACTTGCTCAGCCCTATCCACAGCAGCAATTTCTACACCAAAGCTTCTCATAGAAGCCATCCAAAGGGTCTAAAAGTTGCTGCCTCCCCTTAGCTACGAATTTGGACATTTCCCTCTTCAATTTCATTCAAATCCAACTCCATTGGACTCAAATTGGTGTCTATAAATTCAGCCAAGGTGTCCACCTTAAATCCATGATTTTTCCTCATCAATTGAACCAACTTGACGACCAAAGGTGCGCTAAAAAACAGTCCTCTAATTTTCCCGGTCCAAAAACACCCAACTTTGAATTTTCCCAAAAATCCCGATTTGCAGAAAAATCTTCAGAGGATGAGTTGACATTCGTAAAATAAATTGTGACATGGCAGAACTTTCAATTTCTGAAATCGGGTTCAAGTTCGCGGTTAATTTCAACCGGGCGCGATTTTAGCGTGACTTAATCTACCGGATAGTTTTTAGGAATTTTTAGCACATTTAACCCGTGATCGATTATTTTCGAGCCACATTGTACATCTTCGACACATTGGCAACTCTCGATTATCGTGAAAATCTCGAGATTTCAAATACGAGCACAAGGTACAGAAATGACAGAAAAATCGGTTTAGTGCCGTTCGACAGAAATTTTGCAATCAGGTGAATCACCCACACTTTAATCACATACCTCTATCGAATCGACCTATCTCCGGTCTTTGATCGATTTTGACAGTACCGTATTGACCCTTGTAGATTAGTACGGTCGAAGAGTCGATTTCTAGTCGAATTCTCAAGTCTATTGCGTTTAGATTCCTTAATGGCTTCACCCGATAGACTAGTTATCCCGTGAGTTATCAACTCAAGGAAAAGAACTATAGGCGCGTCGATGAAAAGCTCAACTTATTTAATCGAAAACAAAATCAGAAAATCATGATGTCATAGGAACAACTTTGGGTTATGGTGCATTAAAGTGCGGGCTTATTCACAACCCAAGATTTGGCCAAGGCACTAGATGGTGAAGATGAGTTGCTAATTATAATGCAATCCTCTAAGAGGGTAGAGCTAATGGAAAGAGCATAGAGTATAATCCTGTTAAATTTGTCGAATGAGGTATTAATAGAGGTTGCCGAGGAGAATGATGCTGCAACATTATGGGCAAAACTTCAATACTCTATGTGAAGAAATGTTTGAATAATCACTTGTACATGTTGAAAATAATGTTTCAATTTAGATATACTGAAGGTACGTCTATCATAACCCACTTGGATGAATTCAATAAACTCATGATGGATTTGAAAAACGTTGATAAGATACTTGATGATGAAGAACATGGCATGATGTTGTTAGCTTCTTTACCAGAGTCATGAGAGCACTTTATTAATTCAATATTACGGGGGCGTACTACAGTTACCTCGGAAGAGGTAAAGTCCGCCTTGCTCTCTAAAGAGTGGCAGAAAAAGTTGCAAGATGACGGTTTGGTGTAAGGAGTAGCACAAGCACTGAGGATTCGAGGTATAGAACAACATCGGGGGTTTAGTAGCAACAGAGGTAAAAGTAGATCGAAATCACATCACAGAAAGTCCAAAGGACACGTAAAGTGCTTTGAGTGTCATGAGGAGGGGCACATCAGGAGAGATTATCCAAAGTAAAGGAATAAAGGTGATAGGCAGAATGCCACAAGTAGTGTGGCAAACGTTGCTGAGGAAAAGCTATTTTATGTGTGACTACTACTTTGTCAAGAGATGAATGGGTGCTAGATTTGGGGTGTTCTGATCATATGATGCCTCATAAGAACTGGTTTACTACTTACTAGACTACAGATAGTGGTAGCGTTCTTTTGGGGAATAATGTAGTCTGCAAGGCTGTTAGGATAGGGACAATTCGAATTCGAATGCACGATGAGATTTTGCGCACATTGGTAGATGTGAGGCATGTACCGGAGCTCAAAAAGAATCTTATTTCTCTAGGGACACTCGATGACATCGGGTGTAAGTGCATCACTGAAGGTGGAGTATTGAAGATCTCTCGAGGTGCCATGACAGTGATGAAGGGGAAGAAAGTGAATACTCACTATCATCTACTAGGAGAGACCGTGATCGGAACCGCTGCAGTTTCATCAGGTGAGTCAGACTCTAACTTGACTCAATTATGGCATATGCATTCAAGGCACATGAGCGAGGCAGGTATGACGATGCTAAGTAATGGATGGTTATTAAAAGGTCAAAAAATAGAAAAGCTGGACATATGTGGGCACTGCATCTTTGGGAAGCAAAGACTGCAGTGTTCATTCGACCAAACGACTAGTTGGATACATTCATTCAGACATCTGGGGCCCGTATTCAGTTCCTTCTAAAAGAGGTGTTCAATATATGCTGACATTTATCGATGATTATTCGAGAAGGTATAGGTATACTTCCTAAAGCACAAATATGAAGAGTTCGATCGATTCAAGAAATTTAAGATATTTATTAAGAAGTAGTCAGATAAATAGATCAAGTGCCTGAGAACCAATAATGGCATGGAGTTCTGTGGTAAAGATTTTACCGAGTTCTGTGAGAAAGAAGGGATTGTGAGACACCGCACAGTACTTGGGACACCACAATAGAATAGCGTGGCAAAACTGAAGAACAAAACTTTGCTTGAGCGAGCTCAATGCATGCTTTCTCATGCAGGATTTGGCAATGAATTTTGGGCCGAAGCAGTAAATATAGTGTGTTACCTGGTTAATTGATCTCCATCATCTGCTATCAAATGGAAAACTCCTGAGAAAGTACGATCAAGGAAACTTGTTGATTACTCCAGATTACATATATTCGAATGTGCATATTTGCTTGAGCGAGCTCAATGCATGCTTGAGCGAGCTCAATGCATGCTTTCTAGATTACTCTAGAAAAAGTGATGGTAAGCTTGAGCCGAGACCAAAAAAGTGCATATTTCCGGGTTATGCACATGGAGTGAAAGGCCATTGGCTGTGTGGTGCACCGATCCCAGATCACCTATATTGACACCTAAAATTTGGGCAACCCATTTAGTCATTTATTGCATAGAAAATTAGGGATTAATTTTAAGCCCTAAAAAAATAATATTACTTTCTTAGCATATAATTTTAGGTGCATTCATTTTTTATTTATAGCATTCGCATTGGATTGACGATGGTGAATGGACTCGAACGAATGGTTTTAAGCTTACGAGATATGAAGACATTTTATTCTTCGATGTGATGTCTTTGTCAAATATTTGGAGGAAAATTCACAATCGGAACAAGACCAAAAGAAATATTGTGTCAATATTCATTCAAGAGCATAAAAGGAAAATTTGACCAATGAAAAAGGGATAAAAAAGAAAGGACGATGTGGTAGTCGGCGTTTTATATATTCATGCAATATATCAGCAAGGAGCGTACATGGCGTGATATATTCTTCGTTTGAAAATATGAAAGTCGTAGATTTTGAGCGCACCTCGTAGAGGAAAGAAAAATAAAAGCAAAAATTTTGTAATATTTTACCACATTTTCTTTCCTTGACGGGGCTTCGTGCATGCATATAAAAGGGGTCGGCCACGCAATTGAAGAGGGGGCACACATTGAATATACGGCCATTGAGAGAAAAACGTGAGTGGAGCTTCTCTTCGGATTTTTGGGGCTTTCCGTTCGTTCTTTTGAGAAATCAATAAAAAAGCAGAGGGTAAACACACATGAGAGGGAGGAGTCTTGGCGAAGTCCCTTCTTGGCCAAGACCTCACGGACGTTTTCGCGGGATTCATTCGTCGGTTGTACCAAGATCACCACAGCAACCACCCGACGCTCGCTGCTACCTCGTCACGACGAAGCCACACCACTGATGGTGTCCGATCCAAAGTCTCCATAAGCCAGAGCCAGTCCTTTTCAAGCCTGGTGCACCGGATTTCCATCTTGCTAATCGTCCACAACCACTAACACTTTCCTGGCAAATATTGCGCCTAGCGACACCGACAAAAGAGCAACACTTGGAAGAGAAAATCTATGCAAGTGTAGTGGTGGCAGAAAGTACGGTGGGTGCAATTTTGATCGGGGAAGGAATATTAAAAAAGAAGGAAGAGGCTCAATTGTATGGTTTAACTTGAAGACCAAAGAAGATCCGGAAAGTCCCTCGGCGAAGACCGACGCCCTACCTTGTCCTCGCGCGACTACCCGGCCAGCAACAAATTCGAACCGGACCAAAAAGCTGTTGCGCCAAGATTCCCACCCGTGGAGCCCTACTATGACAAGCTCGCTGACCCCGATGTCTATCGTGAGCTCGTGAGCCACCGCCGTTTCCGTGCTAACGAATTGCTGCTCAGTGCCCTCCACCATGATGACATAAAGTACCATCGAGACTTTCAGCGTCCTCACCGAACCAAGTTAGATAAATATTCTGTTTTGCGGGTTTTTGAGCAGAACCAGGAGATATGGAGAGCTGGGAACAAAGGACATACTCGAAAGGTTGAGTCCACACGGTCAAACCATCTGCCCACCATAGCATTAAACACACACTCAAGTCCTGCAAGTGATGATCTTCGACCATTACACGTGAGAAAGTCTTCATATTCGGAGGTCAATAGTCAACAAAGATGAGGGCCGCACAATCGATACATCCATGCAATTGAGGGGACCAGATTGAAAGAGAGACTTCCTCTGACAAGGTGCATAGAGAAGGAGGACGTATACATTGAAAGAAGGGAGGATTTTCCACACTTATTTTATTGAAATTTGGAGCACCTCCCCATTGTGGTTCTCTAGGTCTCTCGTGCAAGCCTTGCTACTGCTACGACAACAAAAATTATCGTTTTGCAGATTGCTTCTCGAGGTTTACGCGCATATTGTTGAATCGAGCAATCATCAAGGAGCCGCACGCAAAGCCCCTGGCGGATAGCCATCCCGTGAACCTCGCTGAGCACCGCCACATTGCGTCGCGACGTTTGAGGATTGGAATTCGGAAGCCAATATTCGAATTAGGTGAAAATCTTATCTATTTTGATTTCCGAAAATTCTGTTTCCTTATTTGAAATATTCCTCGATGCACATGCTTGAAATTCTCGATATGATATCATATTCGTAATCTCGAGTAGCCTTACAAGTTGGGAAATCTTCCCAATTTCGTAACGTACATATGATTGACGGTCCGATTTCACGCTTGAAATACGACCCGCAATCGTACGGAAAAATCGCCAATCCGATCTCACGCTTGAGATACGATTCGTGATTTTATTTAAAAATTGGCCAATCCGATCTCATGCGCGGGATACGATTCGTCAATTTATTTCCCAAAATTAAATGGACATGGATGATATCTTGCTTGATTTGGTGCGGTGTTGTTCTTGATGCCTTTATTTGATTGCTCCTGTAAAAGAAAAACCCAAAAAATATATATTTGAGTTAGATTAGGTTCATGTTAGAATATTACTTGTTTTAGGGTTATTTTGCATGTTTAGAATAGGAAATTTATTTATTTCGAATTCCTTAAATAAAAATCCAAAAAAATGTATTCATTTAGGATGCTAGTTTTCTTTAATTTAAATTGCACGTTTAATTATGTGTCAACTTTAATTTCGAATTTTAATTAAAACAAAAAACAAAAAATCATCATGCATATGTCATATAGAATTGCACGTCATTGCATGTTAGGATTGCATGTTTATTGGTTATAGATTTAGATAATTTCTCATAGATAGATTGCATGCTTATTAAGAAAAATAGAAATCAAGTGCACGTCATATAAGATTAGGTTCATGAAAATGCACGTCATTTAGTGATTGTTGATAGGTTCATTTAATTAGAAATTGTCCGTCATTAGAATTAGGTCATTTGGTTAATTTAGATTGCACATTTAACTATTGCATTACTTTACTCATGTCATATAGTTTAGGTCATATTGCCATGCCATATCATTTCATATTAGATTAGTAGCATGCATTGCATGATTCTCATCGAATAAGTGAAATAAAAAAATTGAGTGATTGCGTGTTAATTAGAAATCATATCTAGGACTATTGATGTGAATTCTGATCTAACAACACAGATGCTTTCGTTGCTATGAGGTAAGTCATGCAATTTATTCATTGCTTTCTTGGATGTCAAATTGGTGGTTTGCGCACCTGCATGATCGCCTCATATGTTAGGGAATAAATTTAAAATCAATTCAAGCTACCTGCAAAAGCATTTTTTTTTTTTAAATAAAAGAATGGTACCGAAAGGGCATTAGAGAAATCTAGTGTAACCAAGTCCCCGTACCCATAGTCTCTGGTTCGTAGGAGTAAAGTAAAACTCCCGTTACTTTACTTGGGTTTCTAATTAACCCACCAAAAATAGATTAGTGGCGACTCCTAGTTAAAAATCAATTGCATGTTAAGAACTTGAATTTAAGTCGCGAATTGGTATGGGCTTGGGAGAACCTGAGTTAAGTCTAGGCTTACCAATCCATTAGCCAAACCCTAGGTGGTTCACCCCCCGAAAAATTTGGTCACGACAGCTTGGCGACTCCACTGGGATTTGAGTTAAAACACTTAGCGGACTTAGGCCAATTTTCTTTTTCTTTTTTTTTTTAATATTTTTGTTTGGTAGCGAGGATTCCAGGTACGTCCCTAACATTTAGGTGTTAAATGTTTTTGCAGATTGGGAGGTATAAGGGGAGTAGTGATTGTTAACCCTTGTCTTGCAGGTTGGAGTTGAGGATAAATGTTTTAAATTCAAGTTATTGAAGTGTTGTTTGATTTAAACTGTTGTGCATGCCTTGCATCTTGCACTACACTTTTGCACACACAATCTGCCGCCGAACCTAGGCTGCATAAGATCATTTAGGATGGTGTTGAGATGGATACCACTCCGACCGCATGCTCGCGGTACGAGTCGCCCATCTCAATCCCGAAATTTCTTTCATGGTGTCAAGCGTACCCACCTCGGTCCGCATGCTCGCGACCCGGGTCGGCTCTTTGACTAAGCCGAAGTCATGAGGACCCGACATAGTCCACAAGCCCGTGGCTAGTCTGATCATCCTCGTGGCTCCACCTTGATAAGCCTTATAGATTGGAAATCAAGCCACTTACCATGTGCATGTCTATGTGATTGCCATTAATTTTCCTTGGTGAAGTAAGTCTTCTATCCCTATACATGCAATTTACTTTTGGTCCGTCCATGAGAATCTAGGTTAGTTGTTTGATCTAATTCATTTGTCAAATAGAAATGAAATGAGGAAATTGCCATGCAATGAATTATTTGCCAAAAAAAAAAATACAAAAAGAAAACTTTGGAGAATTTGTTTCCAATTCATGTCTAGTCTTGCTAGGGTGTCTATCTTTATTTTCCTAGTCCATTTTTAGGAAATTCCCTTCTTGTACGAACTTTTCATGAATAAATGAAAAAAAAAATGGAAAAATCGATTAGATCATTGTCATGGATTGACTTTCTACACCTCGTGCTTACATGTTCCCGTTCATTTGAATTAGGTGATTATGGAACAATCTCGCTCACCCATCCGTTCACGATCGAGAGCTAAACTGACAAATCAAAAAGAGCTTATCTCGTCAAGCAAAAGTGTTGCGATCTATCTTCAGTGAGAAATTGTGACTTTAAGAAGAGAGCTAAGAAAACTTTTTGAACCATCTCATTTTCCTGAGTAGCCGAATTTGATGCTATCATGAAGAGACTAGTGACATATCTAGATGGAAGAATATCCGACCTGAAGGGTTCGCATCACAAGATCAAGGAAGGTGAAGAATTCAATTACACATGATTCATGGTCCTAAGTAGTTCGCTCTCCTCATTTAATTAGGGGCATGTACCTTCCCCTACGTGGGAATTTTTATCACTCTTTAGGGATTGATTTCAATTTCTTCTGTGCTTGAACATCACATTTTTCATTCCAATAAATGTAATTTGATTGATAAATATCAATAAAATTACAAGTTTTGTTTTGAGGACATGATGGGGTACACCAAACCAGCCCGGTGACGATATCCAATAATAAAAAGAAAATATCATCCATGGAGAAATTCTGAGGACTGGGCTTCTTCATGCTTCCTCATCAAAAAAAATTCCAAAAAAAGAGTAAAATAAATCATTTTTCAAGTCATTTCCAAAAGCATGCATTAGATTACCCTTGTTTGTTTTTCTAACTCATTTACTTGATGTCTCAGAGCATAACAAAGAGGCATTTGAAAATAACGCGTCAATTTCTAGTGATAGTTCGCCCGTTGATTTGGGAACATACATCCGAAGGAAAATAGACATGAGGGCAAAGGATCATTTCCTAGCCGATTGTGATGACATCTCCTAAGAGTGAAGAAAATTATCTTGATTCCAAAGTGTGTTATGTGGCACATCTCATAACAATTGGTGTGAGATGTCATTCTCGAATGCCAAATGAATTTTCTCATGAGAAAATAAGGGAACAAATCAAAAGAGGATAATCCGTCTTGGATGAAATGGATACATTGTGTTCATGAATATAATTAATTCTGGAATTGACACTCTGTTCTTTTCTTTGCAGATGACGAATTAGGGCACTACAAATTCTAGTAATGCCATGACTGAGACAAAATCTCGATCCTAGCCAAAATGGTTGTGCAATTTGAATTTACTCTGATGTTGCATGGTATCCTATTCATGCACGTTCTCTTGTGCAGGGACAAAAGCTGTTTTTCAGGGACAATCCAAAAACACCAAATCCTGAGACAATCCTCTCGTGGGACAATTCCTTGAATGAACGCTCAAAATCATGTTTTTCATACTTACGAAAGCATTTTTTTAGTGTGGTAAACTGTTTGTTCTAAAGTTTGCAATTTTTCATGCTTAAAGCTATTGAGCTCATTTAAAAAAGATTTTGCGTGATGACTCTTACATGTTTAGTCCACCAATTCCACTAAAGAATATCAAGATGGACTAATTCAATGAATGATGTGGAATGGATTAAGAATGCTAAATGAGATGTGTCAGGATGATGAAAGGCAAGCCCTATCCTATACACAGTCTCCTACTTATACACTTGTGAGATGAGTGTAGGAAAGTTCCATATCTGCAAGGTGAAGAGTTCTCTCGCAAAAGGTACGATGACTGAAATGATGAGGGGCAGTTTATTTCTCTATCCCAAACACTACAGGTGATCCATTGCTTAATCCCTTTGAGCCCCATATACTTATGGAGATTTTTTTTTTCAAATTATCCCTATCAAGAACCACCCCACATTGGGGCAAATTGGAGGGTAAGGCGGCGCCATAAGGTGAAGAAAATGGATTGAAATTTTCTTGCTCTCACTTGCATCAATCTTCTAGTCATGCTATTACATTGAATTCATGTGATAATTTAAG
Organism: Eucalyptus curtisii; assembly: GCA_017140595.1. Taxonomy (NCBI): domain Eukaryota; kingdom Viridiplantae; phylum Streptophyta; class Magnoliopsida; order Myrtales; family Myrtaceae; genus Eucalyptus; species Eucalyptus curtisii. The sequence continues at coordinate 3,536,581 of CM029502.1, forward strand.
TGCCTTAAGATGACGAAGAGCATTTCTTTCACTACCCTATACACTTATATCTTTTGCATAGCCCACTTGAGCATGCAATTTCATTTCTTTAATCCCAGTTGGTGATCATCCCCGCACTGGGGCAAGGCAAAATGCAGATGAAGACTCTTGAAAGTTCGAGTGTCATTCAAAATGTTGCTTGACGCATGCATTATGCGCAAGGATTGAAATCCAAATAAAACTAAGGGGCAAGAAAAAGCAGTGTGCTTGGTAAAAGCAAGGCCAATGCCCATGAAAAAGAAGTGAAAAAAAATGAATAAGAACTAGGGACATGAAAAAGCGGTGTGCCTGGTAAAAGCAAAGCCAATGCCCATAGATGAAAAAAGAAAGTCAATATAGGTGACTGTCAATTGCAAGAATTGAAACCCAATGGAGCAATATTAAAAGAACTCAAATGCTGAGTTTTTACAATCAATGGGGCACTTCATGAAGACAATCCCCGATGGTGGAAAAGGAAATTGGTGGCAATGCCAAGATGATCATCAACTTTCACCCTTTACACACATTTTGAACCTAATGATCCTTTCATTTCTCAACCCATGAACCCAGCCTACGTTACGTCCTTTACAAAGTCTTTTCAGATTATGGCACTTGAATTAACATAGGAATTCATATGTTTATAAACATCGCTCGAAGAAGTGCGAGCAAGATTATTTTTTTCTCATTTTGCAGGGTTCTTGACTTGTAAACCCGGAGATGATTACAGAATTGTTCTTTCAAATAGCCTTGACTCAAAGAGTCCCCTTTGTTAAAGCCGTTGACCAAGCCCACATTACGGTCCCGATTAAAGATCTCTTAGATTGGTAAGATCGTACTGCTTGCGAGACTACTTGGACCCTTGTCGATATGATGATGTTGAGATTGAGTGATTCTCACAAAATAGCCATCCTAAATGAGAGTGAGTGAAAATCTTTTCTAACCGAAAGTCTCTCATTTAGCATTTGTAAGAAATCTACGTCATTATCTTGAACGACAATTATCTCCTATGGAAATTTGGGTGATGCAAATATGGTAAAGTCATTATGCATAAACCTTGATCGAATGGATGGAAGCCCCACTGAACTTTGAAATGTGCATTCTAGAGTAGCTCAGATTGTCTATCTCTTTGATGAATGTATATCGCTTTTGCTCTAAATCATGTCGACGGGTAATTCAAGTTCCTTTCGAATGCCTCATGATATTAGGAGATGAAAAACCTCCACCATGAGGTGAAAGACCTCCACCATGAGGTGAATTTAGATATCTAAATTCCAAAAGACATATTCCCAAGGATCAGAGATATCACCAGGTAAGTATATCTCTACCCATACTCTAAATACTTGTCATTGTGCAGGTATTTTCTCTCAAGTGCATCGACACTTGACCTGGTCAAGCTGTCCAATTCCTGACCTGGCGTGCTTTCGTAGCCCAGAGTCATTTTCATTGACTCGGCGTGCTTCCGTAGCCCGATGTCCCTTTATTGACCCGGCGTGCTTTCTTAGTCCGGAGTTCCTAACCTGGCGTGCTTTCGTAGCCCAGAGTCATTTTCATCAACTCGGCGTGCTTCCGTAGCCCGATGTCCCTTTTAATAGACCCGGCGTGCTTTCGTAACCCGGAGTTCCTAATCTGGCGTGCTTTTGTAGCCCGGAGTACCTCTTTATCGACCCGGCGTGCTTTCGTAGCCCGGTGTCCATTTTTATCGACCTGGCGTGCTTTCGTAGCCTAGAGTCCTTTACACCGACACTCGATTGAGTTGTCCTCCAAAAATTTTTCTCCAGATTCAGTCCGATTAAGGCGACCGAAGAACGGTTTGGGTCCTGATCAGATGATCTGTGTTGCAACGCTGAGCGACCGAAGAATGGTTCGGGTCCTAGCCAAGCAAAATCTCCGTTTAAGCGACCGTAGAATGGTACGGGTCCTAAACAACATTTATTGCTCTAACAGGCGACCGTAGAATGGTACGGGTCTTGTAAAAGCAATTTCTCCATTCAGGCGACCATAGAATGGTATGGGTCCTAAAAAATTAATTTTCCGTCAAGGCGACCGTAGAATGGTACGGGTCCTCGACAACACCTATTCCTTATTCAGGCGACCGTAGAATGGTACGGGTCCTGGAAAGTGAATCCTCGTTTAGGCCACTGTAGAATGGTACGGGTCCTAGACAACACCTATTCCTTATTCAGGCGACAGTAGAATGGTACGGATCCTGGAAAGTGAATCCTCATTTAGGCGACCGTAGAATGGTACGGATCCTAGACAATATTTATTTCCCTACTCAGGCGACCGTAGAATGGTACGGGTCCTAGAAGGTAAATCTCCATTTTAGGCGATCGTAGAATGGTACGAGTCCTAGACAATATTTATTTCCCTATTCAGGCGACCGTAGAATGGTACGTGTCCTGAAAGGTAAATCCCCGTTTAGGCGACCGTAGAATGGTACGGGTCCTAGACACAACCAAACACTGCCATACTGGGCGACCGTAGAATGGTACAAGTCCTGGGAAAGCAGTCTCTTTGCAAAGCCATGTTACTATTCCGGGTGACCGTAGAATGGTACGGGTCCTGGACATGTAACACCAACTATCTTGAATTACTCTATCCTCCTTGAAGGTAAGTTATTCCATGAGGTTCTTTTCTCATTTGGAATTCATTTTCCAACAAAAATCATTTAGTGCATGTGCATAGTCAAAATTTAGGTCTCAATTTGTCTTTGAAGGCAACCTCTTCGAGCTGACCTTCAAAGAGGGGCAGTAATTGACACATAAATTTTGGGCAACCCATTTAGTCATTTATTGCATAGAAAATTAGGGATTAATTTTAAGCCCTAAAAAAATAATATTAATTTCTTAGCATATAATTTTAAGTGCATTCATTTTTTATTTATAGCATTCGCATTGGATTGACGATGGTGAATGGACTCGAACGAATGGTTTTAAGCTTACTAGATATGAAGACATTTTATTCTTCGATGTGATGTCTTTGTCAAATATTTGGAGGAAAATTCACAATCGGAACAAGACCAAAAGAAATATTTTGTCAATATTCATTCAAGAGCATAAAAGGAAAATTTGACCAATGAAAAAGGGATAAAAAAGAAAGGACGATGTGGTAGTCGGCGTTTTATATATTCATGCAATATATCAGCAAGGAGCGTACATGGCGTGATATATTCTTCGTTTGAAAATGTGAAAGTCGTAGATTTTGAGCGCACCTCAGAGAGGAAAGAAAAATAAAAGCAAAAATTTTGTAATATTTTACCACATTTTCTTTCCTTGACGGCGGCTTCGTGCATGCATATAAAAGGGGTCGGCCACGCAATTGAAGAGGGGGCCACACATTGAATATACGGCCGTTGAGAGAAAAACGTGAGTGGAGCTTCTCTTCGGATTTTGGGGGCTTTCCGCTCGTTCTTTTGAGAAATCAATAAAAAAGCAGAGGGTAAACACACATGAGAGGGAGGAGTCTTGGTGGAGTCCCTTCTTGGCCAAGACCTCACGGACGTTTTCGCGGGATTCATTCGTCGGTTGTACCAAGATCACCACAGCAACCACCCGACGCTCGCTGCTACCTCGTCACGACGAAGCCACACCACTGATGGTGTCCGATCCAAAGTCTCCATAAGCCAGAGCCAGTCCTTTTCAAGCCCGGTGCACCGGATTTCCATCTTGCTAATCGTCCACAACCACTAACACTTTCCTGGCAAATATTGCGCCTAGCGACACCGACAAAAGAGCAACACTTGGAAGAGAAAATCTATGCAAGTGTAGTGGTGGCAGAAAGTACGGTGGGTGCAATTTTGATCGGGGAAGGAATATTAAAAAAGAAGGAAGAGGCTCAATTGTATGGTTTAACTTGAAGACCAAAGAAGATCCGGAAAGTCCCTCGGCGAAGACCGACGCCCTACTTTGTCCTCGCGCGACTACCCGGCCAGCAACAAATTCGAACCGGACCAAAAAGCTGTTGCGCCAAGATTCCCACCCGTGGAGCCCTACTATGACAAGCTCGCTGACCCCGATGTCTATCGTGAGCTCGTGAGCCACCGCCGTTTCCGTGCTAACGAATTGCTGCTCAGTGCCCTCCACCATGATGACATAAAGTACCATCGAGACTTTCAGCGTCCTCACCGAACCAAGTTAGATAAATATTCTGTTTTGCGGGTTTTTGAGCAGAACCAGGAGATATGGAGAGCTGGGAACAAAGGACATACTCGAAAGGTTGAGTCCACACGATCAAACCATCTGCCCACCATAGCATTAAACACACACTCAAGTCCTGCAAGTGATGATCTTCGACCATTACACGTGAGAAAGTCTTCATATTCGGAGGTCAATAGTCAACAAAGATGAGGGCCGCACAATCGATACATCCATGCAATTGAGGGGACCAGATTGAAAGAGAGACTTCCTCTGACAAGGTGCATAGAGAAGGAGGACGTATACATTGAAAGAAGGGAGGATGATTTTCCACACTTATTTTATTGAAATTTGGAGCACCTCCCCATTGTGGTTCTCTAGGTCTCTCGGGCAAGCCTTGCTACTGCTACGACAACAAAAATTATCGTTTTGCAGATTGCTTCTCGAGGTTTACGCGCATATTGTTGAATCGAGCAATCATCAAGGAGCCGCACGCAAAGCCCCCTGGCGGATAGCCATCCCGTGAACCTCGCTGAGCACCGCCACATTGCGTCGCGACGTTTGAGGATTGGAATTCGGAAGCCAATATTCGAATTAGGTGAAAATCTTATCTATTTTGATTTCCGAAAATTCTGTTTCCTTATTTGAAATATTCCTCGATGCACATGCTTGAAATTCTCGATATGATATCATATTCGTAATCTCGAGTAGCCTTACAAGTTGGGAAATCTTCCCAATTTCGTAACGTACATATGATTGACGGTCCGATTTCACGCTTGAAATACGACCCGCAATCGTACGGAAAAATCGCCAATCCGATCTCACGCTTGAGATACGATTCGTGATTTTATTTAAAAATTGGCCAATCCGATCTCATGCGCGGGATACGATTCGTCAATTTATTTCCAAAAATTAAATGGACATGGATGATATCTTGCTTGATTGGTGCGGTGTTGTTCTTGATGCCTTTATTTGATTGCTCCTGTAAAAGAAAAACCCAAAAAATATATATTTGAGTTAGATTAGGTTCATGTTAGAATATTACTTGTTTTAGGGTTATTTAGCATGTTTAGAATAGGAAATTTATTTATTTCGAATTCCTTAAATAAAAATCCAAAAAAATGCATTCATTTAGGATGCTAGTTTTCTTTAATTTAAATTGCACGTTTAATTATGTGTCAACTTTAATTTCGAATTTTAATTAAACAAAAAACAAAAAATCATCATGCAAATGTCATATAGAATTGCACGTCATTGCATGTTAGGATTGCATGTTTGTTGGTTATAGATTTAGATAATTTCTCATAGATAGATTGCATGCTTATTAAGAAAAATAGAAATCAAGTGCACATCATATAAGATTAGGTTCATGAAAATGCACGTCATTTAGTGATTGTTGATAGGTTCATTTAATTAAAAATTGCCCGTCATTAGAATTAGGTCATTTGGTTAATTTAGATTGCACATTTAACTATTGCATTACTTTACTCATGTCATATAGTTTAGGTTATATTGCCATGCCATATCATTTCATATTAGATTAGTAGCATGCATTGCATGATTCTCATCGAATAAGTGAAACAAAAAAATTGAGTGATTGCGTGTTAATTAGAAATCATATCTAGGACTATTGATGTGAATTCTGATCTAACAACGCAGATGCTTTCGTTGCTATGAGGTAAGTCATGCAATTTATTCATTGCTTTCTTGGATGTCAAATTGGTGGTTTGCGCACCTGCATGATCGCCTCATATGTTAGGGAATAAATTTAAAATCAATTCAAGCTGCCTACAAAAGCAGTTTTTTGAAAATAAAAGAATGGTACCGAAAGGGCATTAGAGAAATCTAGTGTAACCAAGTCCCCGTACCCATAGTCTCTGATTCGTAGGAGTAAAGTAAAACTCCCGTTACTTTACTTGGGTTTCTAATCAACCCACCAAAAATAGATTAGTGGCGACTCCCAGTTAAAAATCAATTGCATGTTAAGAACTTGAATTTAAGTCGCGAATTGGTATGGGCTTGGGAGAGCCCGAGTTAAGTTTAGGCTTAACAATCCATTAGCCAAACCCTAGGTGGTTCACCCCCTGAAAAATTTGGTCGCGACAACCTAGTTTTCTAATTCGTAAAGACGTGACTTTTGACGAGACTGCAATGCTTCAACAAAGGAGTTGTCACGCCCCGAACCCTGAACGCGTGTCCATCCCTCTCTAGTCGATAATATTTTGCGACTTCTCAGGACAAGTCGCCGACCCTTTTTGTTTTATTGTGCATGCGGAAGCAAATAATAAATCCCATGAGAGTAATCATCTCGGGATAGAAAAGCAGAACAATAGATTTAAAACAAACATGCTTTTATATTCACATAGAGTTAAGTACAAGGTCATGACCCAAAAGACTACAAAGACTAGCTTTCCAAAAAGAAGTGGTCATAATTGACCTACACTTCATATCACCTTCTCTCGGCTCCAGGTCCTTCACTCAACGACCCTAAAAATGATTATACAATAACCAGTGAGACAATATCTCAGCAAGTCCACCTATTAAACCCCTATTAGAAGGGAAATACGCTTCAAGGCGCTTTAGCCACACAACCACACAATTAGAACAGGGAACTTACCTCGCCTCAATTCTTTCCTGCAAGTCAGCACAGTTCATATCACAATGCATATAATTAATGCATATAACAATTGGAACGTCTCAACAATTCATTTAATCATAAGGGTCCCAATTATAAGGCCAAACCATTATGACACAGCCCATACCATGTCACATAGTTTTGTCTCATAATCAGGCGCATCAAACTCAAACAATCATGCATTCCAATTGTTAATTAAGCCACTCAAGGCACTGCCGACTTCCATGTTCGGCAGTCTACAGGCGTAGCCAGGCATCGTCTCTTCCCCATAGAGCACGGCTACGTCACATTGACGGCTATCCCGAAGGAGCGTAAGTCCAAAATCTACTGCGACCCGCTACCCTAATGCATGGGTAACCCAAAAGTGGGATTTAGTAACATTCGGCTTAAACGCTAGGACGGTTTCTCTTTAACCAACACACGATCAATCAATTACGGCCGAAGACACCATGCATTGCATTCAAATGCTTCCATTAAAATGGTGATCCTAACTTGTTTTCTTTGTATTAAAAACATCCCAAAAATAGTCGTGTGTGAGTACATGGTCAATTTAAACCAAAAAACTGATATCTTTCTTTTTCAAACCGCACTATGTGATATAGTACTAAAAATCCATTTTCAGTGTTAAAACCCAACACCTGAGATTTTTTGAATAAATAACGGATTTTATAAATTTTTGGAATAAATGTTCAAAAATCCAATCAACACTCAATTTGTATAATTTAACACTCGATTGCAGAAATTAACCACACCATTGCAATCAACATGTAATTCCGGTTACCGACTATCCCGGCCTAATTTCCGGAAAATATTTAATAATTAAATAATTACTGAAATTAATTTAATTAATTAATTAATTACTAAAAATGCTAACTTAGGCTAAATAATTCTAATCTAGCCACCTATTGCTAATTAAATTATTCTAAGCATCCTAACTATGTAACAACATATTAACCTAATTAACTATAATATCTAACCACCTAATTAAATAATCTAACTAACCTTATTTAACTAACTAAACTAATCATTAAACTAACTACACTTAAATAAATCTAAACACCCCTTAGACGTCATTAGCCTACTAAGAAGAGTTTAGTGAATAAACTCACCGGTTTATTACGGAAACCGATTCACTGCGATGACGACACGACGGCGGCCAAAACTTGAGTTTGCGACAGCGTCAACGAAGCTCGGACCAAGCCTAGAACCGACCCAACACAACTTAGCAAGGCTGAGCTTCGACTTTGGGCTTCTGCAAGGTTGTTGGACTGAAGTTCACTTAGGCTTCAAAACCAGGCTGAACCAAGGCTGAACATTGGGCTGGCTTCTTGGGCTGAAATTGCGTGAAGATGGGTTGAAGACACGGGCCCAACTACTAGGCCAAAATTCGCTGGATTGAAGCTGCAGAGAACAGGCTGGCGTTGGTGAAGCTGGGCTGATCCCCAAGCGAGAGAAGCAACAACGTCCACAAGCTGAAGAAGCTGGACGCTAGCCGCGGCTTCGATCAAAGGGGGAAACAGCTTCGGGGCAACTTGCTGGCGTCAACAAAAGGGTGTCCTAGCAAGCGGTTGACCGAACCAAGAAGACACGAGCTAAAGGTGACGCCACGTTCAGTGGGTGCCAACAGCAGAGAAACGAAGTAGAGAGAGGGGAAGCAGACTAGTGTCGCTGGCAGCTGCTTTGGTGGCTTCAAGCTTCGCTGGCAGAGGAGCAATGACAGTCAACGCAGGTGGGGAAGGCTTCAATAAGCAAGGCTTCGTGGAGTTGGGTGCATGCAAGTGAAACGACAAGGAGGCAGGGGGTTTTTGGTGGTTTTTGTGAAAGAGCCAGATGAAAGAAGAAGAGTTGAACTGCTGAAGTCTTCGGTGAAGCAAAGGTGTGAAGAAGATAGGGACCAGCGGCCAGCTTGCAAGAGAAGCCTTGAAAGTCCAAATTAAATATCTAAATCATCATATCTCGGTCCCCACACAAGCCCCCAACCTTATCCCTCTTGTTTACCATTTCTTTCTAGCCTTTTAATCCACAATTAATTTAATTGAAGCCAAAAGTGCAGCCCCCTAAGCTGAGGTTCCGAATTTCACTCAATACTCTCCAATTTCTTCACTAATTTTCCAAATCGAGGTCCAATTTCGACGAAGAAAAATCCCGTACAATTTTCTGCAAGTCCCCAACACTCAAAGACTCGGCTTGGAAGTCCACATTTCCATCGACTTAGCCCATCCGAATTTCCGTTCATTTTCCGCAACATCTTAATCGATTTTCCGTAAAAATCCCGGAATCTCTGAAAAATATTTGGAGGGTGAGTCGACGTTCCTAAAAAAGATCGTGACATGACAGAACTTTCAATTTCTGAAATCATGTTCAAATTCACGGTTAATTTCAATCCGATGTGATTTTAGCGTGACCTAATCTACCGGGTAGCTTTAAGGAATTTATAGTGCAATTGACTCGTGATCGATTTATCTCCAGTTACATAATGCATCTTCGACACATTGGCGACTCTCGATTGTCGTGAAAATCTCAAGGTTTTGAATACGAACACCGGGTACAGAAATGACAGAAAAAATCGATCTAGTGTTGTTCAACGAGAATTTTACAATTAGGTGGAATCACCCACGTACTAATCACATATCTCAATCAAACAACCTATCTCCGGTCTTTGATCGATTTTTCATGGTGCCGTAATGACCCTTGCAGATCAACACGGTTGAGCAGTCGATTCCTAGTCGAATTCTTAAGTCTATTGCGTTAGAATCCCTTAATGACTTCCCCAGATAGTCTAGTTATCTCATGAGTGATCAGCTCAAAGAATAGCACTATAGGCGCGTCAACGAAAGGCCCAATTTATTTAATCGAAAACCAAATCTGAAAATTCAGGTTGTCACAGGAGTTCTGTAACACAATCAGCAAAGAAGACAGATCATGGTGTCATCAATGAGATGGAGTTTCAAATGGAGATTCTAAAGACCTCTAAGGTAATAGAAGTTGAGATTGCACATGAGGCCGCAATTCCTAAAGTTGGTGATAGTGAACAATCAGCAAAGCTGTAGCACACTATAGTCGCAAATAGATAGAGAAGACAAATTAAATCACCAGTACATTATGGCTATACAAATATTTCTTATGCATTGACTTTAGGTGACGAGGTGGAGACGGATGAGCCTATATCTTACTCTAAGGCGATGGCTAATTCAGAGTCATCGAAGTGGTTAGGAGCTATGAGTAAAGAGATGGAATCACTCCATCGGAATCAGACATGGGAGTTGGTCAAAGTACCCAAGAGCCAAAAGATTATCGAAAGTAAATGGGTCTTTAAACGGAAAGAGGACATTCCCGATGTCGAGGCAGCGAGGTATAAGACGAGACTTATGGCAAAGGGATATACACATCGTGAGGGCATTGACTACAATAAGGTGTTCTCTCCTATAATAAGACATACTTCTATTCGTGTTTTACTTGCCACGGTTTGCTTCGAAGGATCTCGACTTAGAACAACTAGATGTGAAAACTGCGCTTCTTCATGGTGAGTTAGAGGAGCAAATTTATATGAGGCAGCCAGAGGGATTTGCTACTTCGGGTAAACAAGATCATGTTTGTTTGTTAAAGAAATCTTTGTATGGGCTAAAATAGTCTCCTAGGCAATGGTATAAGCATTTTGATGCTTTCATGACTAGTCAAGACTACTTGAAAAGTCAGATAGATAGCTGTGTTTACTTTAGGAAATTGAAGAATGGTTATTTGATTTATCTATTTTTATATGTTGATGATATGCTGATAGCAGCCAAGAATATGTTTGATCTTGATGTGCTGAAGAGGCGGTTAAATGCTAAATTTGAGATAAAAGATTTAGGTGCTGCAAAGAAAATATTGGGTATGGAGATTTTGCATGACAGGACTGCAGAAGTTTTACGTCTATCTCAAAAGAAATATATTGAGAAGATCGCGGTATGTTTTAATATGTAATCGGCAAAATCTGTAAGTACACCTTTAGCGAAGCACTTTAAACTTTTAGATAATTTATCACTGCAAACTGAGGAAGATGAGAAGCATATATTTCGGGTTTCTTATTCTAATGATGTGGGTAGTATTATGTATGTTATAATGTGTACTAGACCTAATATTTCACAAGCTATAAGCATGGTTAGTCGCTATATGAAGCATCCTAATAAAGCTCATTAGGAAGCTCTGAAGTGGATCATTAGATATTAGAAAGGGACAACAGACGTGGGTATAGTGTGCCGAAGGGATGGCAATGGCAATGAGATCACTAATTTTGTGGATTCGAATCACACCGGTGACTTGGATGCTTGCAGGTCTTTAGCAGGATATGTGTTTACGCTAGCAATTGGTGCAATTAGTTGTAAAGCATCCTTACAGGATCATGTTGCCTTGTCCTCGACCGAGGTAGAGTACATGGCATTAACCTTTGTAGCGAAGGAGATAATATGGTTACGAAGTTTGCTCTCGGACTTTGAGTTAGATCATAAAAGTCTAAATATACATTGTGACAACCAAGATGCAATACATTTGGCATATAATCCAATTTATCACGAGCAAACAAAGCATATCAACATCAGGTACCACTTCATCCAAGATGTCTTAGCTAGATAATGTTATTGTCAAAAAGATTGATACAACAAATAACCCGGTAGACATGATCAATAAGTCTATTCCTTTGGTAAAACTTAAATTCTACTTGAGCTCTATTGGCGTCTGTGGAGAGTAAGCGTCCGTCGGGGCATTCGGAGAGCAGTATGGATTATGAGCATTATAACTTGGCTTTAAACATCGAGCCAATGTGGAGAATTGTTAAATTAATGTTTCAAGTTTGAATTCGGATAACGATTTGTTAAACCGAATTTGATGAGAAAGATTTCCCCAAGTAGATTACAAGTCAAATGAAAAAAAAAATTCCTCTTGTTAGACTTTCTTTTGGCATACAAAAGAAAGGAAATAAGACAAAAGAGGAAATAAAAATAAAAATATAGCAAAGGTTTTCTTTTCTTCTTTTGTGTAGAAGCCGAATACAAATTTTCAAGGAAAGATTCCATGTGGGGCCCAGAGTCAAAGTTTTGACTCTGAGCACATAATATAAAAAGGCCAGGGTTTCTTTTATCAGAGGGGCAGCCACACGTAGAAGCCGCACGTCAAGCCAAAGAGAGCCGCACATGAAGAGAGAAGAATGCAAACTTGTACGAAAAGAAGAGAACAAGTATACAAGTTCTTCGTTTCGGCATACGTAGAGCGTTTTACTTTGTGCTTGAACACGCGGTGATTTTGTATCGTGAGTTTACATCCAAGTGAGAAACACTTTGAATTTGAATTTAATCTAGGTGCGGAAACACTAAAGAGGATGTGATTGTAAACTTTGATTCTCCTATTATAATGGATTATTTGCTGATGTTCTCTCTATTGACGTAGGTACTAATATTCGGACCGAACCACGTAAATTTTTGGTGTCCTTATTATTTTTTATTTATTTCTCTGGTGATTTCTCGTTAACATAAATTGCAAGATCCTGTCGTTTTCGCGTATTATATTCCACCAGACCCAACCCTAGACTTTATATCTCTGCCTTTGAATCGGTCGTACTACAACATCCAGAAGCCATTCGACGTGCCGGAGGACCAGCGTTACTCCTTCTGCGATGGCGTCCACAAGTGCAGGGTTTACTCCACCGACAAGCCTCACACGCCCACGAGCCTGACCAAGCCTCGTACCGAGATCGCCATACATCTACGTGTCCAGTAACAAAGGCTTGAACTGACCTGTGTTGGTTTTGTTTAAGTGCACAGTAGAGACAGACCATGATTACTCACATCACAAGCGAACCATTTGAGATCTTGAATGCTGTCACTGAGCTAAATTAATTAAAGATCACATCGAGGGATGACCTACTATCGTCTTAAAGTAGTTGTCTAGATTGAATTCATCATTGACGATGCTAGAGTCTTACGCAAATTTCACATGATAAAATGGCTACATCTTTATTTTTCATTTTTAATTTTTCTGTTTGTCATCCTTGGGCCGTTATGATTGTAATGCGAACTCTTGTGGCGATAAGGCACATTTGCTTTTGTAGACTGCCACTGGTTTGTTCTTTTAATATGAGAAGTTGAGCTATTAGAACGAAAGGACGAAAACATTTTTAGGACTTTGTCTTCATGTCATGGGTCAAATTACACCCGTGAACCCACTCCATCCAGCTACATGCAGATTATTGAGGGTTTGGCATTTAAATTGCTTTTCACCATGGTCCAAGTGAAAATTAATGATATCATATGGACTTAAATTCGTAGCGCAATGGACAAAGTCAATGACAGTACAATAATTATGTAAAATTCTATGTGTTTCTTTCTTTAATTAGTGTAAAATCCGTTGCTTTCAGACACGTGATTGTTTAGGTTGTCATAACAGTGATTAACGCTACTTATTGGATCTGAGTTTCATCTACCCTACATAAGTTCTTGTATTCTTTAACTGGAAATGCTAAGTCTACTAAGAAGTCTTACCAAAACTCCTTCATTGATGTGGTGACTTTTCACTGGGTGTGGAGAAGAGAGAAAATCATGGACTTAAGTAGATAAGTTTAGGCAACATGAAATCACCTTATATTGCTTCCGCATCCATCGGCTTTCCTAACATAGTATATGCCACCCCCGCCCCATTTCCCATCATGGTCATCATTTTGGGATGAACCTTAATTAGGTTATGAATAACATCACAAGACCTCACCAGCCGGGAGGGGACTTACAGTGTCATAACATATCATTGCATTCCTCCGATGTGGGACTTGATGAATCATTTCATTCCCTAATAGCATATTTAAACCCTTTAAACCTTTTCTTATATGTTGTGCCCTTTTTAGGGATACAACTATTCTTCAGGAGTTTGGCAGTTCGAAGGATATGGATATGTCCCGGCCGGGACTTCCGGTGTGTGTATAATGCAAGGGTTTGGAGCCACGAGCCCTCATGCATCCACGCTGATGCTAAGAGTGTACAATGGCACGCTCATGTACTACCGGAGCACGGTCCTCATCAACGAGATCTACGACAAGTGGTTCCGTGTGAACGTCGTGTACGATGCAGACGCCTCGAAAGGAAGGTGTACATCGATGGGTATCTGAAATTAGAGGCTGATGGCCGTGGGGGGACTTCTCATGCCTTCAAGTGTGGTGTTGATGCCCAAGAGGGTGATTCTTTCTGCATGGAGTCGCGTTGGAGAGGCATTAAAGTTTTGAAAAAGGGTGATTGAAAAAGGAGCGATAGCGAAGATTTCGTTCTTCGTCTAATCCCTGCTTATGATGATGAATCCATAGCTACTTAAAAGAATATTATTTTAGACTTTCGAGAGTATCAATTACATATGTTTTAATTGAGTTTAGCGCACGTTATTGTAATGGTTTAACATCTTGTTTCACCTTCTCAAAATATGCCGCTCTCGTCCTATTTAAGGACAGGAAGATTTTACTTCACCATAAGCCTATTCAAAAAAAAATTCTCTAGAAATACATTGCACATGTTAGAGAAAATTACCTAATAGGTTTTACATTGCACATGTTAGAGGAAATTACCTAATCAATCATAAACCTATTATTTCTCTAAAAATAGAAGACAATAGGCTGTATCAGTGAAATTACCTAATCATTCCTAGACTTATTGTTTCACCCAAAATCAATAGTGTGTCAGTTCAGTCATCGCTAGCTATCCTACGTTGTCATGTTAGTGATTTGCAAACCAAACTGGCCAAAAGGACAACATTAGACTTTCTTGCAAAAGTATTATGATTGAATTGATATCCATACAATATATTTAAAACCAAGTGAACAATTTCATCAGCGGTATTGTAAACCAAATTAGGCCTCAGCAATGTTTGACGCAAGGACAATTCGAGATTAATGTCCAACACATAGTTCAACAATCTTGGGAAATAATCACAAGAAACCATCACATTAATTGATTATCAGCTCGCAAGAGAGTCCTGAAATTTTCCAATTGGAAACTTGATGCAGTGCCAATCCTGTGTTGATAATCCTCACTGCTGATTGGGGTTAATGCCTTCGATTTTGTCATATAGCAATCTAAATCTTCCACTTGGTTCGCCTCCAAATTTGTCTTTTCTCAGTTTGGTGTTGATTAGGTGGTGCTAGTCAAGCTTAAGCACACCTCAGGAGAGTCAAAGGCAGATAAAGATACACTAGGGAAACAAATCAGGAGGTTTACTTAAGATGATCCGAATAAACTAATTAGCTTATTCTCCTGAGAGGACATTTTCTTTATCTCTTTCTTCGTATTTCTCTTGTACCCTTCTTCGTCGTCTTTATCGCCTCTATCGTGCACGGTGGCACGCCGGCTCCCCACTTCCGTGTCCACATCATCCGGAGTCGTGAGTTTCAATGTTGAAGTTGGTTGAGTTCAAGCACTTTTTGTTGTTATTTGCGGCCAGCGATGTCCCCCTTTCCCTAGTAAAAGCGAGTTAGGAAAAGAAAATGGACTTTCATCAAATTTAGAATATTGATTTCATGACTAATCGAGATCTTTGAAAATTGATCCAGACTGCACCGGACCGTTCGATCGAAAACAAAAAAAAAATATTGAGTCCGCTTATTATGGCCATTAGGTATAAGGGTTATCTTACAGTATTCACCAAAGTTGACATATTAAAATTAAAATAAGGATTAACAGTCGATACATGAGCTGTATTCTAGACGTTCGACATCTCTCCTCGTTGAGTTGGTTACTTGCTAAAATTAAAAGTACATATATTAGTGGTGTTAGATATGGGATGCGTAAAAAAAAAAAGAGATATGATTTATGTATCTAATATTTATCCAATAAGAATTGTTGGGAAAATCTTCTACGTTATTTAGAAGATGACAAAAATAATCAAAGGTTATTAATATGTGTATTGGTTGAGTAGTGCCATATGATAAACACACAAGCCATTATACATATGGCATTTTATCAGGTGACTCTGACATGAGAAGTGCTCTACCACTGTCAAGAGTTCTCTTTTGATATGGAGGGATCATTGTCAATATGAAGGGTGAACAAGGTGTTGGGCGTTGAGATGTCTACAAGCTAGAATGAGATAAGTTGCACATTTGGAAAGACCTTGATCGAGGGTGAACAAATCAAGAACAAGGATATTCATTATGACTTGGAGATATCAAGATCTAGTGAAAAGTTGGATGGACCTAATGATGATGAAAAAGCCTAGAATGAGGATATTCGGTAAAGTTTGGAAGGACTATGAAGGTGGTAATCGTCAATATGCTTGGAAGAACCAAAAGATAGAAGATCTAATTGTTGTCAAGAACAGCATGTTGTTATTTGAGCAACAAATTGTTAGCAGGAGCAGTTGTCAATATCATATGAGGTGGAAGACTATGTTGATACCGAGGACTTTTGTGAGTTTAGCGAAGACTGAGTAAGAAATAGACAAGAGGAGAACAAGTCTAATATAGTGAGGGTTTCATGGAGACTTGGAGGTATCATGTTCAATCTTTAATCAACTAGATGTTTTGCAAGCTGACATACTTAAAAGTATCATTTGATAATTGATCGCAAATCATTCCATTTTGTTTGATTATGGACAGCACCAATAGACTGATTATAATGAGCAATCCTGACTATGGGTAACGGATTATGCTAATATCAAGTCCTAGAAAGTTCTAGTCGCTTGCTCATCTGATTGGAGCATTGATCATAATGAAAATAGCCATTGACAAAGCTTGGAATTCTTATTAGGAGCACTGGAGTTGATCAAAAGCAGTTTTGGATTTCTAAGTAGAAGACAAACTCTAACAAGGGCAGATTGGCTAGTTTGGGAAAACTGCCACCGTCAGAGAGCCGTTCTAGTACCGGTGAACAATAGAGATACATTTTTCTGTTGATGTTGGTGTTGAGTTCCAAATGATTATCTAAGGTTTGATGGTTATATATTCAATCCAAGAGAAGTAATGGAGCAGAGTGGAAACAAAAAAAATTTATTGCTTTTAGTTTTTTTTTTTTTAACTCTGCTTTTGTTGATAGTGACTGTGCATCTGGTTATATCTCAATAAGATACTATTGAGCTGTAAACGTGGTAAAGTTAAGTGTGCAAGTATAAGAGCACTGGTTGTGTACTAATAGAGTGATCTATCGATTGATGGAAACAACACTTGCTGGTCATAATTTACTTTGAAGACTAATAGTGGATTCCAGTCTTGTTTTTGGGTATGTGTGTTAAGAGTGGATGTACATTTGGGATAAAACTAAACCACTATAAATCTTTGTGTGCTATCTTCTATCTCTTCACTATCAACAAAACCAGTTTGTTATTATCAATATCCATTCATCAGCGGTACCAAAACTGATATTGTTAAAGCTAAAGTTTGGAAAAAAAAAAATTGATATCAATGGAATTCCATACAAATTTGACCTAATATAGCTCAAATGTTTGGTTGATGAAGAAAATTCTTATGACCATGTGCGGCCTGATTTTATATCATTTCATACGGATAAAAAAGTCAATTTGTAGTAAAGTAGTTTATTTTGTAACAAAATAATGTTAAGTACTAAATTGAAAACCCTCAATTCTTCCTTGATTGCTAATCAAATTTTGAGAATAGCTACGATAACCCATATGATCCAAATTTCTAGGTGAGTAAAATCAATGAAATTCCTTGTATTATTGTCTTGGCATATTGTTTTCTTCTAGCAAACTTTTATCAAATTATACAATTCTAGAGTTCAAGTTGAAAAATAAATATATGAAAAAACTACAATGTATCATTAGTGAAAAAAACATTTGTAAGTTTTAAACTAAAGTGTGTTTTGAACTAATGACCCTTTCTCCATCGTTATGTGTTAATCGATTACAAATCCTTAAAATAATTGGAAGTTCCAAATATAGTAGATTTTCACTCCTATTTTTCTGAGTTTTTAAATTTATTTTATTTGGAAACAATATATATCAAATCTCCTCTTTGTCGAAGGAAATATCCACTATTTTAAAATTTACAATTGAATCCTTCTTAAGTTACTCACTGTTTGAATATTATCATTTATTTCTTTAAATAAAAGAGAGAAATAGATCTCGTCTCGTCCCAATATTATCATTTGTTTCTTTAAATAAAACAGGAAAAAAAAAATCTCATCTTCTGCCTTTTTAAACTTGGGGAAATCCCACCAAATCATACGCAAAAAAATATGAAACCGCGAAAGCCTTCACTTTAAAACTTGTGTCTGGCGATTGACCGTGCATGTTGTAAAATAAACCGTTCTCTACTCATTTCCCAAGAAAAAAAAAAAAAAAAAAAAAAAAATTAAACCAGACAAAGCAGTGTGCCAGCTTCCTCCATTAAAAATTGTGGCTGGCATTATACCGTCAGAATTATAATCTTACGGCATCGTTAAGGTAGCCTTCATAGTTCTTGAGCTGGAAATCAGGAACATGCTTAGAATATATTTTCAGTGCAGGCACATTTCATAATCAAGTACATCCAGCTAAGTTTGTTTATTAAAATGACCACACAATGTTCGTATGTTTAAAATTTTAAGATGCGATGATAATGATTGGGTTATCTAGCTATCACAATTTCATAAATACCCCCATTATTAATTGTATTCTTTTGAACTATGGGGGCAAACTAAAAAGGCAATGTTACATTTCGGTATAACTAAAAAATCTCATTATAAATTTAGGAGCCACACTTAAAAATTCGTTCGAATATATAAAAAAACAAAACAAAACTTTAGAAGACAATCTTAGAATATACACTGAATTTAAATTATATCTTTTTCTTCTAAAATCTTCCATTTCCTTATTGAATTATATACATAACATTGAGATGAAAAAGAGTATCTTTTTCTTCTAAAATCTTTCCTTTCCAACCATCTTAACCATAATCGCTAGATTCCGAAATTGGAACTGTCACTACCATCACCGCTGTCGTGGGACATTATTGAGTATCCACGCAAAAGAGCTTTTGGTCGTTCCGCCTCATTGCCAATCGCCTCCAGTCTTTTATCGCATCTGGCACTTTACGACGCTATGCCTCTGCCTCCATTGCAGCATGTCCCCATCATCACCAGCCGCACAACGGAAGCGAATGGTTCTGTCTTGTAGCTAAGAAGCGCCAAGATATTAAATCCTTCTCGAAGCCCTTTGACTGACTCAACACTCATCAGAGTTATCCCCATAATCTCCTACTGTTAGGTCGATTACAGCTTGTGGACGGCAATTATGCTTTCAAGGGAAGGCTCATTCCACTATAATGCCCTGTTTTGAAAAGAGAATGGTGAACATGTGTGTTTTTTTTCTCCCAAAAAAAAAAAAAAAAAAAAAAGGCGTAATCTGTTTTGTTCGAACTCCTTCTCCTTGGTATGAACATCCTATATTGAGTCTTTTTAGGCCTAGTTGTGAACCTCGATTTGAAATGTTTACAATGGACTTCTTTAAAACTGATGCATATAGCCTGTTTGACAAATTTCCAATGAGACCATGTGATAAATTAATCTCGGTCTTCATCCAAATCCGACCATGTCTTGATCCGTTCTACATATTAATATTCGTTTGATATGTTGGTGTGTAGGAATTCTTTTAGTACGATTCATGGTTACTGGGAATTTTTCTGAGCAATTTCTTTTCTCTGTTTCTTTTTCCAGCAAATCACGCATAAGCCGGTGGTCAAAGAAGGAGGTTCGTCAATGAAGCAAAGGCCTTGTGACCATCCCTGGATGACTCCACACCGATTTGTCTATTGAAATCCTTCTTATGCCCTGTCTGTTCCAGTCACGTTGTGACCATAACGTGGGTGCTTGAATGGTTGATGGATGATAATGGCATCTGAAAATGGCGGCTGGGGCAGGCTGACAAAATGGTCTGGCGGTGGTCCAGCGACCGGAAGCGGTGGGCATATTTATATTCCCGAGTAGAAGATGACATCTTGAAGAAGCTTAAGCAAGCGGAATTTAAATACCTCGGCAGTCTTGGAGATGGTGGGAAATAGATAGAGCTCAAGCCTGGGTTTTTTCATGGAGCAAGACGAGGATATTGTTGCTGTTGTGGTTGCATTGGATCAGTAGTTGAATTACTACAAAATCCAATGCGCAGGAATGGCCAGGTTTGCTTTTACCCACATTTTTTTGTCCTCGCGTGTAGCATACACATTCATGATGATGACTGGTTGCATTGGTAAGTGATGAGGACATATGGCTTTACCATTATGAGGAAATGCTCTGTTAGCATGATAGAGAATATTCGGAAATGCATGTTCTGTTGTCTGTCTTGATACATGTCAGTCCACAGATATTTGTATGCAATTAAGGGGTGTTTGCAAATACTTAGACTTGCATGGTCTACTTGTATCACGGAGATAGGGATGCAATTTGTGTGCTTGGATACTAGACGATGGTGAGCATCTGCTCATTCACTAATTTTTCAATCGAATGATTTTGTTGTGTTATGCTGGTGTGCTACTTAGCGTGTCCTTCTATGTGTATGTCTTTGCAAACTGCTGTTTAGGATGCATTGCCAATTGGGATTTATGACGATTTCATAATGCCGCCTTCATACATGTTTTAGCAAAGCAACGGATTTTCTACTGCTGCTATACCATTTAGTGTTGGTGAGTGCCTGGCATTTTGTTTGGTGGAGGCTATTTGTACTTACTAATGCTTACTCCTTCAAACTGCTTTTCTATTGGAATAAGAGCAGCCTAGCGAAATTTTTTCTTGGAATGGATGTGTGGGTATAATGCCATCATGAGTGAATTGGTAAGTCTGCTGATTTGAGTAGAGGTCAGGGTGAAGGGACATATGTCCAAGACTCCATGACTGGAAATGAACACCTCAGCCGAGATCAATTTTCATGACAATGAAAAATAATTTCGTGAACCTTGCAACCATGTGAATATAAAAATAGGGCATTTTATAAGGTGGATTTCCCATTGTATTAGAAGAATATTGTTAACTGGATTACAGATTCATATGAGATAAAATCTACTATAAGGCATGTGTTCATCTTTGGTGAAGATGCTGTAATTTGGAAATCAGACAAAAAAAATCGTGGGGGAAATGACACCTGCTAAATCAATAAGTCGACTTGATTGAAGCAGATGATTTTGATGACATAACTGTGGCAGTCATTTTTCAAGCCAATATCATAGCTAATGTGTAAGAATGGATGGCAGACTCAAGTTCTACTAAGCACATATGTTTAAAACATAATGCTTTAACCTCATATACTCTAGTAGGGGAAGGACAATAGATATTTTTCTTGATAATTTGAGAATTGCTTAAATTCTCGGGAAAGAGAATGAAACCAACACTTTTGGTGTCTTTGCATTGTCATTGCCAAGTGGCAATAGCCATCGTAAAAATTGAAACTATCAATGGTAAAAAAAGAGATATCTCCAGTCAATATTGATGCGGTAAAGCAATTGCTTGAAGATGGAATTATGCCTATCAATTATATTAAGGTAGAAATGGACTTGGTTGGTCCTCTGATTATATATAGAGGGAAATGGACTTAAGCTAGTTGAAGAAAAATCAATAATGATGGTAACCCAACCATGAATTAGGTTTATATGGATGATAATAAGTCAATTGCTAATGTAGTGATGCACTATTAAAATTTTCTCTCCCTCTTAAGGTGAGAATGAAAAAGAGGTTGAGCTAAGCTCTTATTAAATTTCATACCATTATTTAGGGGTGAGCGGTTCCAGGTTCCGGTTCGGTTCCGTCCGGAACACGGAACCTACCCTCGCACGGGTTCCTCATTTTTTGGAACCCGGAACCTACCCGTCAAAACCGAGAACACGGAACCTACCCCGTCATCACGGGTTCCGGGGTCGGTTCCCGTGTTCCAACAGGTTCTTTTTTTTTTTTTTTTTTTCATATTTGAACTATGACGTACGCGAAAAAAAAATTATAAAAAAAAATAAAAAAATTATAACGTACGCGCATAAAGGCTCCTAAATTCTTTGACAACATAGTTCAAAAATTCAATATACATAAGAGGAGTCTACATTAAGATTACAATAAACAAAGTTGTTCATCAATCAACTTCTGCACAATTAAAGCAGCACAAAGCCAACAAAAAACCTTGCTTGACTTCTCAACCGTTGGACCCATTGCAGATGCGACACCACCAACTCTATTTATCGACGATAATCTCCGCATTAAGACCAACCATATCTGAAAAAAAGAGGAAGAGATTAAATAAAATATTCACTTATCAAATATACAAAAAGAATTATAATATATAAAAATATAAACATTACTTACCCAACTCAAATTGTTCTGCATTCTCAATACACTCTTCAACATCAAGCGGTACACCAGCGGCTTTCAACCAATCTTGAGTGCAAATCAAAGCTTCCACTACTTTTGGAGTTAAAGAACTCCGAAAGCCATCAAGCACACGACCCGATGTACTAAAAGTTGATTATGAAGCAACGGTAGTTACAGGAATTGACAAAATATCTCGAGCCATCAAGGAAAGGATCTTATATTTTGAGCTATTAGTCTTCCACCAAATCAAAATATCAAGACTAAGATCCTTTTCATTTTTTTCTTGAAGATACTCATCAAGCTCGGACTTGTTGTCATCACGCCCTTGTTCATTCGAGTATAAAAACATTTTCTTCCAATCTTGGGCATTATGCTTATCTATTCCTCCACTAATACCACCCGTCTCGGTATTGGAATTGGAACTACCACTACTTGCACCCAAATTATGGCCACCGAGATCTTGATCACTTGAAATAAGAGAAGATTGCTCATAAAATTCATACAAACGCTCCAATGTATCCTTCACCTTGTAATGCATCTCTTTAATTTTCAATTCATCATCATAAATTTTTCCATACAAGAAACTCACATAATTTAACTTGGCTCTAGGATCTAACACAACCGCAATCAACACCATCATATTCACTTTATCCAAGCCTCCATAATATTTGTCAAATTTTTCTTTCATTTTCACACCCATATCTTGAAGCTTAGGATCCGAAGCATTGATCGCATCTTTCAAATTTCTATACAAAAGAGCTATCCCTTCAAAATAATCATTTGAAGTAACATATGAAGTCCCGAGACATCTGATTGGTGGCCTTATAGAATACTTTGAGAAAATCCGAAAGAATAATAGCATTGTCCCAATCATCTTCACTAGGAGTTTCATGATTAAGCTCACTTACAAAAGATGGATCGTGATCTTCCATCCTTTCGAAAGCTTTTCTGAACTTTATGGCGGTGTCTAACATGAGGTAAGTGGAGTTCCATCTAGTGGCGACGTCAAGAACCACCGAACCCTTATAAGTGATATTTTCTTTCTTAATGCAAGATTGAAATCCTTGGGCTCTTGTGGGAGAACTCCTTACATACCTAACCACATTTCGGATACGTGGAATGGAGTCACGTACCATAGTCAAGCCATCTCTCACAATCAAATTTAATATATGAGCTGTACACCTCATGTGCAGAACACTACCATCTAATATCAACGACTTTTGTTTCGAAAGTTTTTCCCTCAAATAGCCAACTGCAACATCATTCGAGCTAGCATTATCCACGGTAATTGTGGACACCTTTTTTTCTATTCCCCACTCCTCAATGCATTCCTCCACCATTTTCCCAATCTCCCTACCCCGTGACTATGCATCACCACAAAGTTGATGATTCTTTTATGCAACTTCCAATTTTCATCAATAAAATGTGTAGTGAGACACAAATAATTCAGATTTTGATTGGAAGTCCATGTATCCGTCGTGAGTGCGATCCTAGAATTAATCTTTCCAAAATAATTCTTCAAAGAACTTTTTTCACATAAAAACAACTTCATGCAATCTTTTGCCACCGTGAAACGTAATACATGTTTGAAGAGAGGTTGTAACTCAGTAACATATTCACGAAATCCAACACGCTCAACCAAGGAAAAAGGTTGCTCATCAAGGATGATGAATCGAGCAAGCATGAGCCTACAACGTTCTTGATTAAATGCCCATGTCGATAAGACGCTACTAGTACTAGAATCTCCTCCTGCCTTGCCAGCCATGTTGACATTACGTGGTACAAAGAATTTCTGCCTCTTATCTAGATTACGGGAAAACCTCTTGCATGTGGTCAAGTGCTTCCTCATTGCAGAAGTACCGTTAGCAACACGATACTTAAGCATTGACCAACAATGAATACACTTCACTTGATATATTTTTCCATCCTTATCACTAATTTTGGAATAATGATTCCAGCATTCGGATGTGTATTTCTTATCATGGGGAGGATGAAAATCGGGTACCTTATTTGTGGCACTCGAGGTAGGGGTGCCTCTTCTTCAATTTCATCGCCGGAAAACTCCGATTCCGTAATCGGAGTGATCTCCTCACATCCCTCCACCTCCATTGATGTGTTATCTTGATACATTAACTTTGCACTACACAATAATAATAGAATATTAATTTAGGCGCACATTTTGACCACTCATAAACAATAATAGCATGCACCTTGTAGGCACAAGTGGTAGACATGGCAATTTTATACTTGCGGTTACGCAGCCAAAGCTAGGACAGTCCCAAAATATTGTTTCGTCACTTTGCTAACTAAAAACACAAAAACGAAGTAGATTTCCAAGGAAACCTTCTGCCAATTCGCGAAAATCAGATTGCGCAAACTAAAGTTCCTACATTGATCATAAAAACCCAGGAAAGTAAACAATTCTCTCCATGGACAAACTGGATTCTGCAACAAGGATGGTGACGATAAATAGGTAGCAAATAATTATTAGGTGGTCATAACCGAGGGAATATCCCATAAAATTTAGCAGTTCAATGAGGTACAATGTGAAGACAGCCTCCCTAGGAATCTTCAGTGCTGAAGTTCCAAACGAGATGCAACAAAACTGTCTTCGTTCCATCTTCAAACAAAGCCTGGTATAGTTGTGGCTTGGTTTACCTAAGAGTATATCCGCGATTTGATCGAGCATCCAAGCATATCTATAAGCAATTTCCACTACACTAAACACGCCCACCACCTTCGATGTCCAAGCATCATGGGTTCTACAAAGTCGCCCGAAAATTATTCCTAGCCTTATTCCTCTCGCTGCTAACCCATGGGATCACCACAAGAAGTGCTCATTCGCTAGGTTACGATGAAGATTGACAACAACAATTGAGGATCTCGGGCAGCACTAAACGAAGTTCTGCAACTCAAAATCCACCCCCCTCCTGCCCCCGAATTCTTTCACCATTCTTTACAATAAGAAAGAGGAACATAACAAAGAAGACACGAATTACAGAACAACAAACCCAAGAAACAGTAACCCACCGGGCCATCAACAGGGGACAAGAACCTATACATCAAAGAACCCGAAGCCAAAGGTAAACCCACCTCCAACAGGGCCGGCGAGCGGCGGCGGTGGGTCGGCGAGCAGCGGCGGTGGCGCGGTGGATCGGCGAGCAGCAGCGGTGGGTCGCGAGCAGCGGCGGTGGGTCGCTGGTGGGTCGCGAGCAGCGGCGGTGGCGCGGTGGGTCGGCGAGCGGCCGGCGGTGGCGCGGTGGGTCGGCGAGCGCGTCGGTGGGTCGCGAGCGCGGCGGTGGGTCGGCGAAAGGCGGCGGTGGCGCGGTGGGTCGCGAGGCGGCGGAGTCGGCCGGTGGGTCGCGAGCAGCGGCGGTGGCACGGTGGGTCGGCGAGCGCGGCGGTGGCGCGGTGGATCGGGCAATTGTGTATGTCTGAAACTTTCGTAGCCGGAGAGCGAGCACCGGTGACCGAGCGGGTCGCGAGCGCCGGCGGTGGGTCGGCGAAAGCGGCGGTGGGTCGGCGAAAGCGGGCGTGGCGCGGTGGATCCAGCCGATTGTGTATGTCGAAACTTTCAGAGCTGGAGAGCAGAGCACCGAGTGACCGAGCGGGGGAGACCGAGCGGGGGAGGGGGTTCCTTTTGGAACCCTAACCGGTTCCGAAACCGGTTCCGCGACCGGTTCCGGGACCGGTTCCGGCTCCGGTTCCGCGACCGGTTCCGGTTCCGGTTCCGGTTCCGCGACCGGTTCCCGGAAAAATGGAACCGGGAACCGGAACCGGTTCTTTAAGAACCGGGAACCGAACCGGAACCTCCGGTTCGGTTCTCCGGTTCCCGGTTCTACCCGGGAACCGCGCTCACCCCTACCATTATTGATCGTGAATTAACTGCAAAATACACTTAATGGAATCATCTATGTAAGTGTGAAGTGAGGTTGCTCCTATGAGAATGATTGGCAATAATCTCTAAAGCACTTATGAATATACAAAGCATGAGCATGGCCTAATAACGCAAAACCATGTTGAACAACAAATGTTGTGGGAGTATAATGTGATTGGTAAAAACTATAATTCATAAAAAGAAATTCATAATTCATAGAAGTTTTAAAATTCACCAATGATTTTGTGAATTATATTTCATTCTTCCTAAGACTAGTTCATAGCCTAACAAGCATTTGTTCCAATGCATTACACGCCAATAGCCCAGTAGTATTTTTTTCTTTTCAAAACCTTTTGAAATATACAAGGGTTGTTGGATATTTCCATATGAAAAAGTTATGACAAAAGCTATGGCCGCAAGGAAAGCAATCATTATTTTAACAGTTACATAACGGATTTTTAACAGTCATACAACCACTTTTTAACGACTTTGCAATGCTTGATTTCTTTTTTCATAAACCCTCCCTTATTTTACAACAATGATTTCTTAATAGCTCTTTTTCATTTGAATACAAAAATAAAACTCAAAAGATAATCTTAGAGTATACACCAAATTGAAAAGAGAATATCTTGTTCTTCTAAAAAAATTCCTTTCCTTTCTAAGTTATACACATAATGTTATTCATGTTCCTTTTATTATTATGTGTGGAATGAAGAAGAAGGCTTATTATATCTTGGGAGGATGGAAGCTAGAGCCTATCACATCAAGTTTCGTACTTCGAGGGGTGAAATTATCACTAAGAACAACACTTATACACTTTACATAATCTACATTTTTTTTTTGTAAAACTAATAGATAATATAAAAAAATAAGTTTTATTGGAAATCTGTTGAAAAAGATTAGAAACATAAAATCAATTATCCGAAGAATGCAAACACTGTTCTTAAGGATAATTCTGCTCCTTAGAATACGAAACTATATGCATGAGGCTCTTGCGTCTATCTCCAAGATACAAAAACTTTCTTCATTATTCCGCATTGAATAATAAAATGAACAGAAACAACGTTATATGTATAACTCAACAAGAAAGAAAAGCATAAGGAGAGGAAATTCTTTTTTCTAATTCATCCTGTTCAAGGGTTGTGGTTTGAAATTTTTATATTCAAAAGCAAAGAATAGCCGTTAAAAGACTTATAAATTTATTGATGAGTAATATATGGTCATTATATAACCCTTACAAAATGATGAAGGGTTTATCAAGACTAACACAAACTTATAAAACTGTTACACAGCCGTTACAAAGATGTTACAAAATCCTTTTATGTTAATATTGGATAAAAACTATTACAAATTGATGATGATTAAAAAAAAAAACTATTATAAAATTAATAACATTTAATATTTCAAAATTGTTAAAATATAGGGTTAATACCCTAAAAAATACCAAACCGGTACACCTGTAACAAATTTACTCCAAACTAATTTTTTGACCACCAAAACCTCAAACTAATACACTTATGACAAATTTATCCCAAGTGACGACAAAAACCCCAAATTAGTACACTTGTGATAAATTTACTCCAATTAATTTGTTCGACCACCACAAACCCCAAATATACCCTTTGATAAATTGGATTAATAATACAAAAAACTACAAAAATAGTACAATCGTGACAAACAAATAGTAAAATCCCAAACTAATACACTAGTCCACTATCACGTGTCATTTAATTCAGTAATTTGACAGTAAAATTTAATGGAAACTAACAGAGGATACATTTATCACAAATGTACCAATTTATAATAAATTTATCAAATGTGTATTAGTTTTAGGTTTTTGGTGGTCAAAAAATTAGTTTGGGGTAAATTTGTCACAGGTGTACTAGTTTGGGGTTTTTCAAGATATTAACCCTAAAATATACAACAACCCCCACATTTTTCAAAAGGTTTTGAAAAGAAAAAAAAATAATGATAGGCTATTGGAACGTAATGCATCGAACTGATGCTTGTTAGGCTATGAATCAATCCTAGAAAGATTGAAATATAATTCACAAAACCATTAGTGAAGTTTGAAAATTCTAAGAACCAAGAATTTCATTTTGTAAATTATAATTTTCAGCAATCACATCACACTTCCACAAATTTTGGTATTCAACGCGGTCTTGCGCTAATAAGCCATGCATGTGCCTAGTTTATTTATAAGTACTCTAGAAGTTTATCACCAATAATTCTCATAGGAGCAGCCCCGCTCCACACTTATATAGGAGAGATTCCACCAAGTGTCTTTTGCAGTTTTATACACCACCAATAATGGTTATGAAATTCATTAAGAGCTTAGTTCAACCTCTTTTTCATTTCATTTTTCTACTTTTATCACCATAGGATGGATAAAAACTATGATAATGTATCACTAGATCAACAAGTGACTTTTTATTACCCATATGAGCCTAATTTATGGGATTGTCATTGACATGGGTTGAGTTATTATCACCGTTAATTTTCCTCAACTAGTTCAAGTCTCAATCCCCTCGATGTATTATAAGTTATCTTCTCGCATGTCTAGCACGAGTATCGGCCAAATCCATTTCTGATTCATTTAGCCAATGGACATAATTTCATCTACATGCAATTGCTTTATGACATCACATCTCAAACAGACTTGTCTTTTTTGATCATTGAAAGTTTCATTCTTTGTAATGGCTATTGTCACTTTGCAATGGCTATTGCCGCTTGGCAATCATAATGCACAAATACAAAAGGTGTCGATTTCATTCCCTTTTTCAAGAACTTGAGCAGTTCTCAAATTACCAAAAAATAATAAAATTTTATTCTCCTTCCCTATTAGAGTGTAGGAGGATAAAACATTTTCCTTGTACATCCATGCCTAGTAACACCTGATTTTACCATCTGTTCTTTCACATTGGCCACAATATTGGCTTGAGAAATGATCGCAACAAATATTTTATCAAAATCATGTACTTCAACCAAGTCGATTTTTTGTTTAACAGGATTATCATTTTTCCTGCAATATTGTCCGTCAATTTCCAAGTTACAACACATTCATCAAGCTACCCATCTTCATTATATAGTCCTTGGATATGATCGTTTCTATGGAATTAGAGCTAAGTCCTTCTCTTTCTCTTTTCTCTATTTTCGATTTCTCATCTAGTCAACGCACTGAGCTACTCAGTTTTTTCATGAATTTCCACAGGCTTCTTCATCGACTTCTATTCACCAGCACCTTTCGCATGCTGCTCGCCGCTGCCAATCATTAGCATTGGCCATTTCCACGGTGATGCATTAAAGCTCTGTTCGCTTGTGTTCTTGGTTACCACTGCCGAGGAGCTTGAATCATGGACACCAGTGCCTTTTTCGATGATTCCAATCCACGACATTGTTTCGATGACCGCATTATTCAGGTTTGATCATTAATCATGTGGGTACTCATCTTCTATTCAATCTAATTACATATGCTCTATTCCTAGCAAAATAGAGGCCGGGCACTATAGTTTTGTTTATGTGAAAAAGGGTTACAATGGAACTTGTCTTGATGATATAATTTCATATTATTGTTGATTGTGAGGATTTGAGAAGAATCGATGCTTTTATTCTACATATGAACACCCTAGTTGATGCCTCTACCTTTGCCACTTCAGTTGTGCGATCACCATTACCATGTATTTACTTTAATTGAGCTTTGGTTTGTTCTGTTTTGTTGTTATTCCGAATTCTCGTTAATGCTAGTAGACCATGCTTTAATGATGCTAGGATGTTTTTGTCATGTTAACTTAAAGTATGAAAATGGACTGATTTGAAGGACTTTGATGTGCTTGAAGAGTTAAGGTTACCTTAATTCTTAATGCCGAATATGAGTTCGACACTTTGACCCATCTGTGTGTAGTTTGCGAATGGCATTAGTCCCCTTGAGGTTTATGAGCAAGTTCCACCCGGTGGTGTCATGAATGAGCGTAGATTTTGTTGATTGGCCCTGTTGGTTGAGCCAATGCGTGGATAAGCGTGCTCTCGGAATTTGCGTTGTAGAATTTGTTGATTGACCCCGTTGGTTGAGCCAATGCGTGGATAAGCGTGCTCTCGGAGTTTTCTGTTTGGTCCCTATTAAATCTGCACACCTTGTCATGACAATTCGTTGCATTACGAGACGAAGTTACCGCCCTATCTCATCATCCATCAATTTTGATTTGTGTGCGATATTCAAATGTATAAAATTAGACTTACATGTCATGATGTTATTTAAGGAAGAAACAAGAAGAAACGTCGAATTTAACAAAGGGAGTTTGTCGAGGTTGGCTCTGAACATTTTGCGTTTTGGAGTGAAATTGTTAGATGATTTCCGTTTTTCTCAGTCACGGCCACACCTGGTTCCTAATAGTGCTAACGAAAAATGTCTCAAACGTTGAAGACTCAACCGATATTGAAAACATCCGCATGCTTTTTGTTAAAATATTTAAATATTAAACTACGCATTATTTTAATAGTTTAAGTTTTTTAAAATAGTTAGTAACAATCACACCAAATCTTACATAAATAGTGGTCCCACAAAATTTCACATGTTATCAGAGCAAGATATCCTAAGTTCAAATTTTTAATACCCCTAATTGCCTCCCCAATTTCATATTTCCACACTTTAGCTACCATGAGGGAGAATATAGAATATTTAAATAGTAAACGATATCTTCATCTAACAACTTGAACTTTAAAAATAGTCGGCAATGATTTCATAAAATCTCACTTTTCTCCTAAGTCATGAATGTCTAAAACCTGATAAGAGATCCAATACTTAATCATATTACTAAATGACTCCTTAGCTCTGTAACCTGCGGACACTAATGGATACAGAACCGTGCACTTAGTCTCATTGATGACGAGCACGGTTCACATGCATCGTGCACCACATAGAACAAGAAGATATACACGCCGAATTTCCTCTACACATGGAAGACACAACTGGCCGTATTGTAAATCTAGTAAGGCCCAAAAACTAAAATTTAAGGACAAAATTTAATTATTATCTTTTTCTCTTTCTTCGTTTTTATTCTTTTTCCCTTCTTCGTTGTCTTACATTATTGCTTTTGTCGTGCTCTGCCGTTCGCCAGATACCCTCCACCTAACCCTTCCCATCTTCATCCAAATATATATGATCTTGATTCTTGATCATCACAATACCTTCCACAGGCCAGTCCGGAGTCCTTTCCTTCACTTAAGATGTCTACCTTGTTCTTCTCAAAAGCAAAGTATACAAGTACCATCACCATTCATCTCATCATCCTAGTGCATCGGAGCTTGGCTTCATCGGGGCCCGTCGATCCAACCCAAGGCTTCGTGTCTCTGCCTTTTAACCGTTCATATTACCACATCCAAAAGCCATACGACGTGCCGGAGGACCAGCGTTATTCCTTCAGCAAAGGCATCCATAAATGCTGGGTTTACTCCACAGACAAGCCACATAGTCTGAGCAGCCAAACCGAGCCTCGTACTGAGATCGCGATACAGGTAACTTAACAGGGGGCCAAACAAGTTTGTTGGGAAAAGATAGCTTGCTTGTTATTACATGGCAAACTGGTCTCACTGGTTTTACGGGGGGATGTCGTCACTTTGTAGCTAGTATCAGTTGATGATGACGAAGTTATGATGTTGGGTCATGGGTTGGGACCAGCTGACCTGTTGTTCGGTTTGAATACTTTCGCAAACCTGGTTTCCCATCCAAAAAAAAATCAAGAGTGCGTTTCCATCTTGGTCCAACCTGATCGTACCGAACAGGCCAATTCGTGTGGCTCCCGAGGTGATTGGTCCGGTTTCTGATTCCAAAATTTTGGAACTTGGAATAACCAACCCAATTTCTGGTTCTTGGGGAGAAATTGGACTGGTGGAAGCGGCCTAGAGTATGTTATTTTTTTATTTAGCAAGGGCGAAACCCTCAATGAGCCTTTCTCTCTTTTGCGCCTCCCTCGGTCACTTTTGCGCCTCTCATCCTGAGAAGTCAGAACTTCGCTTCTCATACAGAGCAAATTATCCTCAACTTTAATGCCTAGTATTAATCAAGTAAACAATGTGTGCGTCTTCATTGTTTGGTTTTTGACTCTGAGGGACCATGAATTGTGGGTAAAAAAGAGAGAAGAGTTTTAAGCCCCGATGTGATTCAATACCTTGTCGGTATAGTTACTTATGTTGGGATTCACTGGACCGAGACTGGTCTGGTCCGTTCTGGTCCAGTCATTTTGCTTGTTGGAGTTGTCTCGTTATGATAGGTTTCTCTTTCTTCTTTTTCTATTGGCCTTTTTAGAATGATATAGATCAAATCGAATGCACAAGATCAGGAGATGCTTAATCAGAGTACGCCTAATCTACAATATATACACAATATTGTGCTGTTTTGTAGCTTTTTGAAACCACTTGTGTAGAATATCGTACCCACCTACACTTGATGTACTCTGATCGATTTGAACTTCATTTTCCGCCTTAGGGATACGGCTATTCCTCAGGCGTATGGCAATTCGAAGGGTACGGATATGTCCCGACCGGGACTTCAGGCGTGTGCATAATGCAAGTGTTTGGAGCGAGCCCTCACGCAACCACGCTCATGCTAAGAGTGTATAATGGCTCGCTCATGTACTACAGGAGTCAGGTCCTCATCGAAGAGATCTACGACGAGTGGTTCCGGCTGAATGTTATACACGACGTGGATGGTTCGAAAGTGAAGGTTTACATTGATGGGTATCCGGTATTAGAGGCAGATGGTCGAGGAGGGACTTCTCATGCCTTCAAATGTGGTGTTTATGCCCAAAACGACGACTCTTTCTACATGGAGTCTCGTTGGAGAGACATCAAAGTCTTAAGGAAGAGCGACTGAACGTGCAGTATATGTCAATGTACTATATTCCGCTATATGCTTAATGAAATAATCTTCATGATATGCACAAGAAACGTTGTTTAGATAGATATGCAAAGTATCAACACCTCTAGAAAGATTAGTTAAAAGAAAATGACACAAATAGTCGCTAAATTTTGGCTCAACCCTACGGAACTAAGGTCGGAAAGATTGAAAGAAAAATCAGTCATGCACAACTACTGATGAAGGATTTCTTGAAAAGTTAAGGATTAGTAATCCTTTTTAGAAATGATTTATTGTCGATCCTTTTTTAGCAAAAAAAGAAGCACGGTTTTATATTTATAAAATTGGTAATGCATTTCTTCCATATTATTCTCAACATTTAAATTAAATTGTAAAAGTTGCAGTCATTTTTTTTTTCAATTTTGAACAAATTAAAACTTATAAAGCTTATATTGATCACACTAAAAGACTTTTCACATATTTTCTATCAAACAACATTTTTCTCAAAGTCACACTCCAATGCATTTTTCAATAATAGTTTATCAAACGGTTTTTACTTTTCATGAAAACCTTTTAAAATATAAATTCTCTGCATTTACTCAAAAGCCTTTTTTCTAAATGTTGAACCAAACACAACTATTAGCCTAATCACCAACATCAAAAGATCTCTCCGGTCTTTGAGAGTCAAGCTAGTTTCTTCACCCTATTTCATGCCTAATGCAAGTTTTTCAAAAGATGAGTGATTACTTCTCGATCAACAGCAGGAGGCACAACATCCCTAGGCACATGTGCAATGTGGATTGATGGTGTTCAGCCATTAAGACTGCACATGATAAAATTTTTACTTCTTTATTTCTCTATTTCTTTCTATTTTCAGCAGCAGGGAATAAATCACGTAATTTGATTTTTTTATTTCTGGAACAAATTTCTATTCCATAAATTGATTTGAAGAAGAAATAAGAAGCTAAAATTTTTAACTTCTCAATTTTTTAAATAGAAATTGAGAAATCAATTTCTTAGCATATCTATTTTAGAAATTTTATCATGCACACTAATAATATCGTAAAGCATCATTCTAGAAGAAGCGTGATGACTAGTGTTGTCCCACCACTATGCCAAGTAAAGCCAATTCCATCATCTGGTGGGACAATCATGAGTCATCCACCCAAGATAAGACTAATCATCTGTTGACCACCCAAGTTTGGCCATCACTTTGCGGATGATAAGCTGAAGAATGATGTAGGTCCCACCCTCAGAAGTTTAAAGCGTGCAATCCAAAATCTGCTGATGAAGATAATATCTCTATCACTCGCCCCTCTGTTGGGAAGTCCTGGCTTGTTGCAGCCTTGACCTATTCCTGACATGCTTTCATCAGCAGCTCAGGTTGCCCAAGCTTATATATCTGAAGAAATTGACATCCCAAAGTATAGTAGGGAAAAAAAAACTTATACAAAGCTATATAAGAATCACCCACATATTGACTTTCCTTTGATTAAGTCGAAATTTTGTAAAAACAAACCCTTGCCTTCTTTAAAATATCATAAACAATTCATATAGATTGAGCTCCTCTTTCAACTTTAAAAATAAAATAAAATAATAGGAATATTTAAATACGTTTGAGAATTTGTTAAATCATAAAAACCTACTTTCCAAAGATCTCTCCGCCCATCTTCCCTCCAAGGCCAATTGGCTCTTTGGGATCGAACATCAATTGCAACGATTCAATAAACGGCTCATTGGAATAGACATAGATAAACTAGAACCCTCCCTTTTCCCGGAATGTATACAAAGCTTTCTCCTTGTACATCAATTTGAGAAATTATTGGAATAGATATAAACTAGTCTAATGTATATTTCTCCTTGTACGATTCTAATGTCAAATCGATCTATAAAAGCATTAAATTTAATAAATTAGACTACGATTATTTAAACTTTTTTATTCTTCTTTTTCTTTATAAAAAAAAATCATTTGTATTCTTTGAATTCAAATTGAGTAATCCTGAAATATGAAATAGCTCAAAAATAATTCCTTGTTCCAACATATTTTACTTGAGAAAAAGTTCTCTATCTTTTTCCTGGGATTTAGGAAGGCCACCAACCAAGTCCATGCTCAATTCCTGCAATACCCTGTCAGGGACAGGTAAAGGCTTCAACAGGCCTGGAGTAGCAGCATTGTCTGACTTGTTCTTCAAGCACCTTAGAGTAAAAAGTGGACGCAACTCCCTTTATGTTGCTCGCACTCCAGAATGACCATCCATGGATTAGTTGTGGTAAAGAAGTATGATTTACTTTTCTAATTCTACGTTCTTGCCCGCTACCAGTCTGCCCTTCTTCGTTATCGTGCCCCTTATACCAGTCAAAGTGATTGCCAAATGTTTAAGAATGCTGGAGCCTCTACAGGGCATCAGCAGGCTACATTTTACTTCCCTTGCTTGAAACATATGTCACATGGTCCTAAGGCATAAGCTTGGCTAACCAATTCAGCGGCTAACGTTGCGGATTCTTTGGCTCATTAAGAACTTCACACTGAACTTTGGTGATAGAAAAAGAAGCCTCCCAATGAGAATACCATGCCATTTGGAGACAGCATGAACCAGTACCATCAATTTTCTGTCATAAACTGAAAGGACTCAGGCGGTCAGTAGACAAAGCTTTGCTGATGAAAGCAGTGGGATGTCCCTCTTGCATTATAGATGCTCCTGTGCCGTCACTGGCAGATGCCTCGGTTTCAATGACAAATGGCTTACTGAAATCTGGCAAAGCTAAGGCCGGTGCTTGCGACATCAGTTCCTTCAGATATATGCCGGTATATGCTTTAGTAGCCGCCTCATCCCACACAAAAGAATATCTCTTGAGAAGATTTGATTAAGGCCCGCAAGTCTGGCCATATTGCCAATAAATCCTTTTTTATAATAAATCGCCTTAGTGATTTTTCCATTGTGTTTCTTTTCTTGCCACGATTTTTCCAGTGGGTTAAGATTAATTGATACAAACAAGTCGAAGGCTTCCAAAGTTCCACAAATTTTGATGAGAGTGAGTGGCATTTAGCGAAATCACATGGTCCAGAAGACTATGGAGTCACACTATACTTCCGTCACATGACATAAATCAAAGTCTAATCAATAGTACTTTCTTTTTGGAACATCAATCAAGATATTTGGAATTATTTGAACATCGTACTAAACTTCATATAATCGTACATCCACTCTTTCATACTCAATCCTACTTTTTAAATTTTAACACAAATAAAGAAAATTTAATTGAACGAACATAAAATACCATAACAACCATTAAACTACAGAAAGCATACCAAATCGATTCATGAAATTATATTACAGAATGGGTATGCGAATGAACTAGCGAAACGAGTCGGCCGCATTCAAAATTCCATGAATTTCACGAACCAATTCCACAAAACTAACTTCACTAAACTCTGGACAAAAAATCAAAAACATTTCGGGGTACTGAGTTCAATCAAATAAGGTTTCCAAGAAGCGCGTTTGATCCCACGTTTCAACGTATTGATTACTTCAAAGGCAAGCATTATGGCGACCAGCCGTCTAAAAAAGTTCACTTTTTTCACAACCACCAGCACCGCACAGGATAGCACCAAGAAGCAGACCGAATCGGTCCATCCCAAGAGCTAGTCTCTCCTCCACCTCCCTAGGTCTCCCCGTCCCCCGCCGGCGCCGACCCACCTCCCCTGAACGGCGCCGCCCGCCGGATCCGGACCGCCGGCGATCTGGGATCTCCGGAAGCTCGCGACCCAGATCGCGAATCGCCCCGCTGAGGACCGATCTGCGCGACCCTTTGGATCCCGCGTCGTCCGGAGACCATGTGGAGGTTCAAGCCGTTCGGGCAGAAGGAGCAGGCCGGGCTCGAGGGCCGCGCGATCGACATCGGAAACGTGAAGGTCCATGTCCGGAACGTCATCGCCGAGGGCGGGTTCTCCTGCGTGTACTTGGCCCGGGACGCGCTGCACGTGTCCAGGCAGTTCGCGCTGAAGCACATAATCTGCAACGACGAGGAGTCGCTGGGAGTCGCGATGAAGGAGATCGCGGTGATGAAGTCGCTGGCGGGGCACCCGAACGTGGTCGCGCTTCAGGCTCACACTGTGCTGGACATGGGGCGGACCAAGGAAGTCCTGCTGCTGATGGATTTCTGCGAGAAGTCGCTGGTTCATGTGCTGGAGAGCAGGGGAGCTGCGCATTTTGAGGAGAAGCAGATATGGGTGATGTTCAGGGACGTCTGCAATGCTGTCTTCGCAATGCACTGCCAGTCGCCTCCCGTTGCTCATAGGTAATTACCGCCAATTCCCAGCTCCTGCCTTCTGTTTATTGCGTTTGACATGTCTGCCAGTGTAAGCTAGTCCCTGTTTATCGATGCTAGAGAAGGGAAAGAGATGAGCTTTTGGTGATCCATAAAAGGAAAGAAAGAATCTTGTAATTTTTTCCCTCTCATTCCACATACTGCAATGATCCGACTCCTGCAATCTGTTCGCTACCGATCTTTGCTATGTGATCAATTAAATGAGTTGACACACTTGACAGCAGACTCCCTCTCATTGTGTTAAAAATGGCACCTTTGAAGATGTGATTTTTTTCAATCCTGTTAGCCTTCCGTGCATCAGTCCCACATGGGTTAGACCCAACAGCTGCAATTCGATGATCCTGCTCTTCCTTGATTGCTTATAGATTTGTGAGTTCTTGAGGATTTATTCAGATTTTGCCGTTATGTGCTTAAATTAACGGCTGAATTTAGAAATTCTACAGCACATACCTTGGTATATAATAATTTTACTGTTGTACTTAAGAGTTGCTGAATATTACTCCTAATCATTGTATCTTCTGCATCATCTCTGTTTCATCTAGGAGTACTGGCATCTAGCAAAAGGTCGTAAATGCCACTTTTCTGTTCTAGCTTATCCCACTTTTCTGTTCTAACTTACTAGGAAGAAAGTTGCTTCAGAAAGATTAATGGGAGTGGATACATGAGTTGGCACTTTTATGATCTTTGTACTTATTATGGTCTCTCTATTGGATCAGGCTTATTGATACTCAGATTATATCATATGGTATAACTTGTCCCCTCTATTAGCAACTGAGACTCTAGGTTGTGTTATTGGTCGAAAGCAAGGAACCTGCTGACTGAGTTCAGTCTGGTCACTTTTGGGTCTGATGCATATTGATCATGAAAATGACTGATGAAAAGAATATCCAAAGATCAAATCTAAAGATTAGTGGATATAATTTGGGAGGATTACGAGGATAGTTTTCAGTCTTGGGAAAAATAAAAAAATGGGAAGGAGCAAAAAGAGCATCCTTGATGTGCTTTTTCAATAATTGGTGGGGGCAATCTTCATCTTGCATTCTCAAGTAGTCCTTGTTTAATTGCATAGGGACTTGAAGGCCGAGAATATTTTGTTGGGGACTGATGGCCTGTGGAAGTTGTGTGATTTCGGAAGCACCTCTACCAATCACAAACGGTTTGAGAAGCCTGAAGAAATGGGTATTGAAGAAGACAATATCAGGAAACACACAACACCTGCATACAGGGCTCCTGAGGTTGAACAAAAAGATTTGTGCATTTACATATATGTTTGTTGACTCTGGTGGTAAAATTGTCTGATCCCGTTTGTTGCCTTTCTGAGTTAGATGTGGGATTTATATCGGAAGGAGGTCCTAAACGAAAAAGTAGATATATGGGTATGTGAAGTTGGCATTCATATTCTTTTGGAAGTGAGGAATATAATAGTCAGTTGTAACTTATTTATTTTTTCATCCTAGGCTCTTGGATGCCTCCTCTTTCGGATTTGCTACTTGAAATCTGCATTTGATGGAGAGTCCAAGCTACAAATCCTGAACGGGAATTATCGTATTCCGGAGTTACCAAAATACAGCTCTTTCATCACGGATCTAATTAATGACATGCTTCAAGCTTCTCCAGATGCCAGACCAGACATTACGCAGGCGAGGGCTTTGCTTGATCGGCCACTGATCTTGATGAAATTAAACTAGTCATAGATCATAGTATGCATGCACTCAGTGGAGTTTCAACAGTCTGTTTCGCTGATGTTGGCAATTTCTTCCCCTGGTGGCAGGTGTGGTTCCGTGCTAATGAGCAGTTACCTGCTGGACAGCA
Organism: Eucalyptus curtisii; assembly: GCA_017140595.1. Taxonomy (NCBI): domain Eukaryota; kingdom Viridiplantae; phylum Streptophyta; class Magnoliopsida; order Myrtales; family Myrtaceae; genus Eucalyptus; species Eucalyptus curtisii. The sequence goes on from CM029502.1 coordinate 3,575,516, forward strand.
AAAGTCTTTGCCCGATCGGTCCCCAGAAATGCAATCAGCGGAGATTCATGCAGGTAGTACTTTATTTATTTATTTATTTATTTTGGCATAAGAAGTTAGTCCTGTTAGTTGACATTTGTTCTACTCAAACATGGAACTGATACCATTGACTGAATGACTTCATTCATATATATGAAACCCTTTTGAGATGCAGGTAGTTTGATTCACAGAATTACTTAATAATTTTTTGTAATTTTACAACTCAGTCACTCAAGTATTCAAGTGACAATTCTTCCTTTGACAATGTCTACTTCTCTGCTTTATTTAAGACTTAAAAAGGTGAGCGTCCTTATCCTCCAGGCATTCCAAAGTCCACAAATCGGGTGTCACCGGTGCCTCGTAGAAGTCCGCCAGCCCCACCTTCACAGAGTGACTCAGTCAAATCGTCACCGCATATTAAAGCAGGTGGAGGTGGAGGGTCACTTGGTGCTTTCTGGTCTAGTCAGCATGCAAGGGATTCAGTTGTTGCTGAGGATAATACTGGCCCAAGTTTCGATGAAGAACCAACAAGTCATAGAACGTCAAAACTTGATAGAGAGCATGCAGAGAATCATACTTTCTCCAAAAACACTTTTCCGAAGAAAGAGGTAAATGTACAGCCACAACCTACTCGGAGGAGTGTGCCTGGACAAAACTATCTTAGGCCTGAGGGCAATCATCATAAAGACTTCGAGATAAACTTCTTCCAAAAAGATTCAGACCAGCGTCATGAGAGACCTGGAGCATCAAAACCTGAGAATGCGGCCATTTTTCAAGATGAGAGTTTCAATACCTTTGTCGCTGAATTTGATACCAAAAAATTTAGCTCTGGTATCAGTAATCATGGGATGCAAAAGGAAGAAGATTTGGAGGTTGAATTAGAGAGGCTAAAAGAGCAGCTGAAGCAGGCAAACCTAGAAAAGACTGAGATGACTTCTAAATATGAAAAGCTATCTGCCATTTGCCGATCTCAGAGGCAGGAAATACAGGAACTCAAACAAGCTCTTGCTGCTAGGGCTCCATCACCAAGCAGGGATGCTATGAGAAATCAAACCCCTACTAGAATCGAGTCATCTGCTGCTGCTATGGTAATTTTGTTCTCTTTTTGTCTTATTTAATGCATCACATGCAATTTCTAGGTTGTGTTACATTCTATCTTGACAGACATTTTGGTTAATACAGCCATCAGAGGAAACTAGAAAAACCAACTGGGACACCCATCAGGAAAAGGTTGAGAAGAATTTTCAAAGCCCAGAGCCCACATCATGGCAGGCTTTCGCCGATGATCCTAAGCCAAGGCAGCCTCTTTCAAGGGATACCACCTCCAGATCTGTTAGGACGAGAAATGGTCAACAAAGTAAGCAGGGCACTCAAGCAGCATCAAAAAATGAGACATGGGGCTTTGGGTCAGAGAGTTTTACTGCCATGCCCAATGCCAGTTCTCAGATATCAAAACCCATTCGAGAAGGAAGCACTTCCCAGCGGTTTGGCGATTCAAAGTTCAGGGAAAACAAATCATCTTCTCAACCTGCAGGATGGGCTGGTTTCTAAATCATTCCTGGACATGACCTTTGACATCTTTCATGAAGGACAGTTGTCTGAGCAGATGATTTACACCTGATGTACACGAAGTCCAGAGGTTAAAAAGCTTGTGGACTGGAGCCCGGCTTTGGAGAGCTTATGTTCTTGTAGATACTGTTACTGAACAAAGCACTCTTATTCTTCTATTTCAAATTGTCTGAGCAGCCAAATGCATGCTATGCATTTTGTATGCCATTTGTGACTTATTGAAATTGAACTGCATGGCTGTTGGAAGTACTGGCTCAAGCCAAAAGTCAAGTCTGTTGGTCATGAACTGCACTTTCCGTTCTATTAAGTGCAGATTGCAGAGAAATATCTGAAAAAGGGAAACGTTTGGGTCAACCTGCTGAAGAATAAACTTGGATTTGATGAAGCTTATCTGTAAAGAGAGCCAGACCTGGATGTTTGAGAAGCTCAGTGCTATTAGTATTGCCCTTTTGACTTTTGAGTTGTATACGGATATTCCCTTAAGCGCTTGTCATTGGTACTACCGAAGGACAAAGTTCCCTGTGAATGTTCGAATTAAAAGTTCTGATGAGTGAGGATGATTGTCGATAAGGTAATCTGTTATTGCCTTGCTTTTGTTGATTCTGGACAGGCAAACCATGGTTAGATTATCTTGATCATCTTTATTGGTTTACATTCTGGGAAAGATTATGCATACGCATATATATGCTCCATCTTGTTCTCTTAAGTGCTGCAAGTCTATGGTGCCTCATCTTTTGTAGTCTTTTGCCATGCTCGAGTGTGCACGGGGATTTTGGGATGGGAAAAGGATGGTCCAGAAAATGTTGTTCCCATTAATGCTTTTCTTTCAAATGTTACGTACATTTGTGACCGTGGAAATCTGTGAGTTGCATGGACAAATTTGCGAGTCATCTTTTCTGATATGCCGTTGGGGATAAGATTGTACATATAGATATCACTTCGTCCACATGTTGAACCGTACTTGAAGTTGTGCAACGGGGCTTGGGGATGAGTAGAAAATTCAAATTCTTGGAATTAGACCTTTGCGATTGCCTAGACATGAATCAAGATAAATCAAAGTAAAGGGGGTAAACTTTACTAATATTGGAGGGGTTTGAGATTCAGAAGAAAGCATAAATGCAACAAAGAAAATGCTCACTACCTCAAAATTTTTCCTCGGGGCACAGGGCAAATTTGAGCTTTCCAACCATATATATTCATGATACCAGATTGGAGCATGAAATCATCCTCAAAATCTAGAAAAGGAAAAAAAAAGTGAGGATTAAAATTCTGCAAGCGTACCACCGCCTGCGGTGGCCCAGTTGGATAAGGTTCTCCAATAAAGTTAACGATAACGGAGGGGGTCGAATCCCGCTGGCCGCACGGGGTCTTAAGTGGGATGTCGGGGTGGTGGGTTCTCCGCTAGTGTCCCCCTGGGTTTACATCGCCGGCTGCTGGCTGTACGGGGGTTCCTTGGTTATTAAAAAAAAAAAAAATTCAGCAAGCGTAGTTTGCAGTTAATCTTCAAGCAATTTGCATTACTTGTTTGGTGAGGCTTTATTTTCTTGGGATGATCCCTTCGTCCCTACCAATTTGCGTGGTATACCGACCATCGTGCCTAGGCCATCTAGGCTATTAATCATGCAGTTTCCCATGTCGGCTCCATACGATCGACTATCCAGATGGGCTATGTATGATGATCTAAAAATAAATCTTTTGAACATTTTACCACCTATGGAAGTAAGTCTCGCAAGAATCGGTCGGTATATAACATGTTCTAGTAGCTTTTAGGGTATCAATTCGCTTCCAAAGGGTCCGACCACCGTGGAATTATCGCAACCGAAGGCGCATAGTCTAAGGCCAACTTTGTGGGTGGTATCACTTTATAAGAATCTTATCACAACTGAAGCTCGATCCGCACTAGTTCACTCGTCTTAAGCAGTCCGACTGCGACCGTGCAAACGAAGCATTACCAGAATCTGCATGCCGAAATCCAACATACAGCAAGAGCATGCAGTGAGATATAGTGATTAGGAAAGCTATGACTATAGTTTCTCTTTGGTAACCCAGACACACAAGCACGGAGAACTGGCTAACTAAAGGTTCATGTAACACCCTGCAGGTCTCATGAACCAATTAAGTTTAGATATTTTGTATGTGCATGTAGATCAATTTATACAGATCCCTAGTTCTTGAGTCAAAAATCTCCCGACACTGCAACCAACTACATTAACCTTGAAAGGTTTATGACTAAGGTTTTTACTCGACTTTTGTATGCTTAACTACTATAAAACATGGGAGGACATTAATAATTTTGTATTTCATATGATTAACTCATAGCATGGTAAAAACTAAGTGGTACAAAACTCATATGCTCCGTACCTAGTGACAACAGGATTAGTAAATTATACATATTGGGGAGAAAGGGGTAATAATTCATCAAGAACTAACTCAATCCAGGATCAATATCTTCCCAATACCGAACCGATCGAAATCGACTTCACTCCAACAACAACCAACAATAAATTCCAGTAATACAACACCACAATACATAAATATAATGACAAAATGATAAGAAGACAAAGGCAACAACACCAAGATTTTACGTGAAAAAATCTGTTAAAATATATCTTGAGTTTGAGCTTAATGCGAAAGTCTGAAAATTCCAAATTGAATATTTTGCGGACGTCCAAAATGGAGCAAAGAAAATCCGAAAGTCAACTCCTCAAAAGTCCGAATCTGTGTTGGAGAGTTTGGCCACTGAAATAGAAAGGTCCAACATTGACTTGGACTTGGATTTTGTTTGAAATATACGGAGATTTTATTTGTTTGTAACCAATTAAATATTTTGGTAAGATTTGCATGTAATTCCTTTGTGAAATTGAGAGATTATTTAACGAGAAATTTTGAGGCTAAACATTGCATGCGTTATTAGGTATAATTAGGGCTTAGAAAACACCGTGAGTATTTGAATGACTCGAGTGTGTAATCTCCATTATATCGCTTGATTTATAACAAATTTGCCGCTTCTTTTCCCATGGACATAGTTCTTTATGACCGAATCACGTAAATTTAGTATCCGATTTATTTTCTTGTTCTGTCTATTTTATTATTCGATTGCTCACTCTTCGCAACAAAACCCAACGAAGGAAAAAATCATGACCACCTACAAACTTTCACTAATCACCAAAAACAATAGAATATACAAAGAATTTCTCTCTAGTCACACACTAAAGGCTCAACATTAATAATTCAACACTATTTCATTACCACGAAGGTAGATAAACACAAATGGAACAAGAAAACCCTAATCGCGATTTAATTCAGTGAAGGCTCTTAATGAACAAAGTCGATCAACTCGTAACCTTCAGTCTCACAAAAAAACGTATTAAAATTTGAGCAAATTTCATCAACGTTTGGTCTCCAAATCAAGACCGCAGAGCCACGCCTCTTTTTTTCCTCCTTCTTCGCTCTCTAAGTACACATTCTCTCTCCCCTCTTGCTCTCCACCAACCACGCATGATGTTGGAATATAATACGCGGAAACGGCAAAATCTTGCAATTTATGTCAACACGAAATCACCAAAGAAATAAACAAGAAATAATAAAGACACCAGAAATTTACGTGGTTCGGTCCAAGTATCGGTACCTACATCCACGAGAAGAGCCAGCAACAAATAATCAACTATAATCGAAGAATTAGAGTTTTCAATCGCTCACACGCTTTAGTGTTTCCCATATCTAGATTTAACTCCAAACCCAAAGTGTTTATAAATAAACAACTCACTTAAACATAAACTCACGGTACAAAATTACCACCCATTCAAGCTCAAAATATAATGCTCTACGATCGCCAAAATCAAGAACTCCAGCGTTCGTCTTTTGGGCTTTGCGTTCAAAATCAAGGCTTCACACGGCTTCAGCTCCTCTTACATGCGGCTTCTTTTCTTTTAACTCTCGTAGGGCTTTTAGCCGCTCCACGCACGCACTCAAAAAGGAAATTATATTCTGTTCATATATATGTGCCCAGAGTCAAAGTTTGACTCTAGGCCCCACCATTTGATTCCTTCTTCGGTGACGTCTGGGACACTGCAGGTAAGCTGAAGAACCCCTCCTTTTTTTCTTCCTTTTTCCTTTAATATATATAAAGTGTGCCCAAAGTCTTGTTTTGCACGTCCGAAAGAGAAAATCCAAAAGAAAATCGTTTCTTCCTTCTTCATCCAATTTATAATCCGCTTGGGAAAAACTTTATTGACAAATTCGGTTTAACAAATTGTTATCCGAAGTCAAACTCGAGACATTAATTTAACAATTCTCCACATTGGCTCAATGTTTAAAGCCAAGTTATAGTGCTCATCATCCATGCTGCTCTCCTAACGCCCCAACGGGCGTTTACTCTGCACAAATGTCAATAGAGCTTAAGCAGAGCTTGAACTTCGCCAAAGGAACAGACTTAGTCATCATGTTTGCTGGGTTATCTACTGTAGCAATCTTTTTGACAATAACTTTACCCTTAGCTAAGACATCTCGGATGAAGTGGTACTTGATGTTGATATGCTTCGTTCGCTCGTAATAAACTGGATTATACGCCAAATATATCGCACCTTGGTTATCACAGTGTATATCCACACTTTTTTGTTCTAACCCAAAGTCCACAAGCAAACTTTGTAACCATATTGCCTCCTTCGCTACAAAGGTTAGTGCCATGTAATATGCCTCAGTCGAAAACAAGGCAATATGATCCTATAAGGACGATTTCCAACTAACTGCACCACCTGCTAGCGTAACACATACCTTGCTAAAGATCTGCGATTATCCAAGTCACCAGCGTGATTCGAATCCACAAAACTAGTAGTCTCACTGCCATTGATGTCCCTCCGGTACATTATACCCACGTCTGTTATCCCCTTCAAATATCTGAGGATCCACTTCACAGCTTCCCAATTAACTTTATCAGAACACTTCATATAGCGACTAACCACACTTACAGCTTGTGAAATATCAGGCCTAGTGCACACCATCGCATACATAATACTACCCACGGCACTAGAATAAGGAACACAGGACATATTCTCCTCCTCCTCCTCCTCAATCTACGGTGATAATTTATCTGAAAGTTTAAAGTGCTTCGCTAAAGGTGTACTTACAGATTTTTCCGACTGCATATTAAAACGTGCTACGATCTTCTCAATATATTTCTTCTTAAATAAACGTAAAACTCCTGTAGTCCTGTCACGCAAGATCTTCATACCCAATATTTTCTTTACAGCACCTAAATCTTTTATCTCAAATTCAACATTTAACCACATCTTCAGCACATCAATATCAAATATATTCTTAGATGCTATCAGCATATCATTAACATACAAAAGTAGATAAATCAAAGAATCATTCTCCAATCTCCTAAAGTAAATGCAGCTATCCATCTGACTTTTTGAATAGTTTTGACTATCCATGAAAGTATCAAAACATTTATACCATTGCCTAGGAGACTGTTTTAGCCTATACAAAGATTTCTTCAACAAGCAAACATGATCTTCCTTACCTGGAATAGCAAATCCCTCCGGTTGCCTCATGTAAGTCCTCTCCTCCAACTCACCATGAAGAAACGTGGTTTTTACATCTAACTCCTGTGAAGCAACTAAGGCAAGTAAAACACGACTAGAAGTATATCTTACCACAAGAGAGAACACCTCATTGTAGTCAATGCCCTCACGCTATGTATATCCCTTCACCACAAGTCTTGCCTTATACCTCGCTATCTCGACACCGAGAATGCCCTCTTTCCGTTTAAAGACTCATTTACTTCCGACAATCTTTTGGCTCTTGGGTACTTTGACCAGCTCCCATGTCTGATTTCGATTGAGTGATTCCATCTCTTCACTCATAACCCCTAGCCACTGCGACGACTCCGAACTAGCCATCGCCTCAGAGTAAGACGAAGGCTCATCTATCTCAACATCATCACCTACGGTCAATGCATAAGCAATATCTATATAACCATAACGTACCGGTGATTTAATTTGCCTTCTTTGTTTATCTGCGGCTATAGTGTGTTGCGGCTTTGCTGGTTGATCACTATTACCGACTTTAGGAACTGCGGCTTCATCTACAGTCTCAACTTCTGTTACCTTCGAGGTCTCTGGCGTCTCCACCTAAAACTCCACCTCACTAATGATACCATGATCTGTCTTCTCTGCTGGTTGTGTCTCAGAACTCCTCTGTTGAAGCATTGCAATCTTGTCGAAGATCACATCTCTCGCTGATTAGAAAATTGGGTAATGGGGATCAATGCACCACAGCCGGTAGCTTTTCACCCCATGTGCATAACCTAGAAATATGCACTTCTTTGCCCTCGGCTCAAGCTTACCATTACTCACATGAGCATACGCAGGACATCCGAATATACGTAATCCGGAGTAATTAACAGGTTTCATCGACCATACTTCCTCAAGAGTCTTCCACTCGATAGCAGATGATGGAGATCTATTAACAAGGTAACATGCCATGTTTACCGCTTCGGCCCAAAATTCCTTACCAAGTCCTATATGCGAAAGCATGCATCAAGCTCGCTCAAGCAAAGTTCTATTCTTTCGTTCTACCATGCCATTCTGCTATGGTGTCCCAGGTACTGTACAGTGTCTCACAATATCTTCTTTCTCGTAGAACTCAGTAAAATCTTTACCACAAAACTACATGTCATTATTGGTTCTTATGCACTTGATTTGTTTATATGATTGTTTCTCAATCAATGCCTTAAATTTTTTTGAACCGATCGAACACATCATATTTGTGCTTCAGAAAGTATACCCATACATTCCTCAAATAATCGTCGATAAATGTCAGTATATATCGGGCACCTCCTTTCAAAGGAACCGAAGATATGCCCCAGTCATCTGAATGAATATATTCAACTGATCGTTTGGCCGAATAAATAGCTATAGTAAACTTAACTTGGTGCTGCTTCCCAAAGATGTAGTGCTCACATAAGTCCAACTTCCCTCTCTTCTGACCCTTCAACAACCCCCTTTCACTCAGCATCGTCATACTTGCCTCGCTCATGTGCCCTAAACGCATATGCCATAATTGAGTCAGGTTAGAGTTTGACTCACCTGATGAAACTGCAACAGTTCCGATCATGGTCTCTCCCAGTAGATGATAGAGAATATTCACTTTCTTTCCCTTCATCACTGTCATGGCACCTCGAGAGATCTGTAGTACTCTACCTTCAGCGGTGTACCTACACTCGATGTCATCGAATGTCCCCAGAGAAATAAGGTTTATCTTGAGCTCTGGTACATGCTTCACATCTGTCAATATGCGCACCACCCCATTGTGCATCCAAATCTGAATTGTGCCTATCCCCACAGCCTTACAGACTGTGTTATTCCCCAAAAGAACTCTACCATCATTTGTAGTCTGGTAAGTAGTAAACCAGTTCTTATGAGGCGTCATATGATAAGAACACCTCGAATTTAGCACCCATTCATCTCCTGACGAAGTAGTAGTCACACATAAAATAGCTTCTACATCACTATTGCTCCCTCGACAACGTTTGCCACACTACTTGTGGCATTCTGTCTATCAGCTTTATTCCTCCGCTTTAGACAATCTCTCGTGATGTGCCCTTCCTTGTGACACTCAAAGCACTTCACGTATCCCTTGGACTTTCTATGGCGTGATTTTAATCTGCTTTTACCTCTGCTGCTACTAGGCCCTTGATGTTGTTCTCTACCCCGAACCGTCAGTGCTTGCGCTACTCCTTGTGCCGGACTATCATCTCGCAACTTTCTCTGCCACTCCTTAAAGAATAAGGCGGACTTTACCTCTTCTGAGGTAATAGTAGTACGCCCCTGCAACAGTGAATCAGTAAAGTGCTCTCATGACTCTAGTAAAGAGGCTAACAACATCATGCCATGTTCTTCATCATCAAGTATCTTACCGACGTTCTTCAAATCCATCATGAATTTATTAAATTCATTCAGGTGGGTTCTGATAGACGTATCTTCAGTATATCTAAATTAAAACATCTTCTTCAACATATACAAGCGATTATTCAAACATTTTTTCATATAGAGTGCTTGAAGTTTTGCCCATAATACTGCGGCATCTTTCTCCTCGAACATCTATTAGGACCTCATTCGACAAATTTAACAAGATTGTGCTCTTTACTTTTTTCCATTAGCTTTACCCTCTCTAAGGCTTTCATTATAATAGGCAACTCATCTTCACCATCCAGTGCCTTGGCCAAACCTTAAGTTATCAATAATGCCCGCATCTTAATGCTCCATAATACAAAGTTGTTACTCCCATTAAACTTCTCAATTTCAGATTTCTTCTCAGACATAATTGCAATAATAGAATTTCCAGATAATAATCAGACAAGCAAAAGCTCCAAATCACGATCAAGAAATCCGATCTTGGCTCTGATACCAATTGTTTGCTATATAATACGCAGAAACGACAGGATCTTGCAATTTATGTCGACGCGAAATCACCAGAGAAATAAACGAGAAATAATAAGGACACCAAAAATTTACGTGGTTCAGTCCAAGTATCAGTACATACATCCACAGGGAGAGCCAATAGAAAATAATCCACTTTAATCAGAGAATTAGAGTTTACAATCGCTCACACGCTCGAGTGTCTCCCACACTTAGATTTAACCCAAAACCCACAGTGTTTATAAATAAATAACTCACTTGAACATAAACTAACGGTACAAAATTACCACCCGTTCAAGCTTAAAATATAACATTCTACGTAAGCCAAAATCAAGAACTCTAGCGTTCGTCTTTTGGGCTTCACGTTCTAAATCAAGGCTTCACGCGGCTTCAACTCCTCTTACGTGCGGCTTCTTTTCTTTTAACTCTCATAGGGCTTTTAGCGGCTCCACGCACGCACTCAAAAAGGAAATTATATTATGTTCATATATATGTGCCCAGAGTCAAAGTTTGACTCTAGGCCCCACCGTTTGAATCCTTTTTCAGTGACGTTTGGGATGCTGCAGGTAAGCTGAAGAACCCCTCCTTTTTTTTCTTCCTTTTTCCTTTAATATATATAAAGTGTGCCCAAAGTCTTGTTTTGCACGTCCAAAAGAGAAAATCCAAGAAGGAAATTGTTTCTTCCTTCTTCATCCAATGTATAATCCGCTTGGGAAAATCTTTATTGACAAATTCAGTTTAACAAATCGTTATCCAAATTCAAACTCGATATATTAATTTAACACATGAAGCAACCCCATTTTTCTTGTTTTTTGCTTTCAACCCTCACCTAGGATGTGCGGCTATGACTCTACCGTCTCTCTCATGGGGCAAGTCAGCTTTGAATTTCCAAGAAACAAAGATCATTTTGTATTCCATCTATGCTTGGATACTTATATACACACAATCAAACAATTACTTCATCAATCTCTTTCGCCCCTTGCTAGAACATTTAAACATGACAATACTAGCAATTCTTTTGGGCTTGAGCCTAGGATATTTGGTGCCACACCAAGTTGATGCTCAGACGCAGACTGATCCCACAGAAGGGTTCAAATCGCTTCCGCTGACTCAATCCAACTTCACCGTGCAAAGGCCGTACGACGTGCCGGTAGATCAGAGATACAGCTTCATAGATGGAGTTCACAAGCTGTGGGTGTTCGACACCGACAAGCCTCACTCCGCCACAAGCGAAACCAAGCCGCGCATCGAAATCCGTATAACGGTAAGCTACCTTGGTGACTAGTCTTAGCTCAACAGTGTTTCGTCCTGAGATTTGGGACCCCGGAGCCGGACCGGGGATGTGATAACCAGAAAGAAATCCTACATAAAAGTATTAGAAATCGGTATTCCGGTGATAATTGTGCTTTTATATATGCTTCTCGATTCATGATCGCTCTGGTAAGTGCTCGACAACAATTTCTAACTCTGTTCTAATCGTGTTTAGATAAGTACATCGTCATTCTTTCCAATCAAATGATGCGCTAGGTAATTACACTCGAGGAAAGATACCGCTCACGAAATACGAGTGATCTTGGGCAAGTGAGGATAATGATCCTCGTCGAAAGCTCCTCATATTGGACTTACCTTAGTATTCCATGATCTAATTTTTAATACTCTTTCACCAACCACTGCATGCTGACGAAATAAAGACACCAAACAGGGATATGACTATTCCTCCGGAGTGTGGCAATTCGAAGGGCAAGGATACGTGCCAGGCGGAACATCGGGTGTCTGCGTTATGCAAGTTTTTGGGGCCGTCGGTAACGCCACGACCTTCATGATCCGCGTCTACAATGGCACATTGTATTACTACAGAAGCCAAGTCTTGGTCGAGAACGTCTACGACAAATGGTTCAAGCTCAACGTGATACACGATGCCGACGCCTCCAATGTGAAGATCTACATCGATGATCAACTTAGGTTTTCAGCTCCAGGCCGTGGTAGCGGGGCTTCGCACTACTTTAAGTTTGGGGTTTATACTCAAGATGATTCCTCTCACTGCATGGAGTCACGGTGGAAGGATGTTAAGGTTCTCAAGAAAAACTAATTGAAACGATGGCTTCGTGTAGCAAGTTTCGCTTGCTTGCTCTGTAATGGCTCCTCGTATCACCTATACAGATCCAAGAATAAATCCAGTGGCTCATTTAACGTAGTACGACCTCATAACTCTTTCTTCTTTCTCATATTCTCATGGATTCGGAGGTAGCGCCACGCCTGACCTCCTACCTTATAGCCACCACAAATCGCTGCATATAAACTTGTAGAGTATGAGAACAAACAAGAACAAATTAATAATCGATCAATATGAAGAGAAAATGAATCGAGAAGAGATTGTTAAGCTGTTGTTGATCACGAATAAACAGCTTAAAACCCGGGTCTCTACCATACACATATTGTCTGCTTTGGGCACTAAATTCTCACGGTTTTGTTCTTCTCAGGGCAGCCCATACTACCCTAAGAAAACGTGTATGTACAGTTAGAGGGACCCAAGTCTTATAAGCTAGTCCAGGACTCCCCCCTAAGCGATGTAGGATAGGAGACATGCCCTTAGCCTCGCCCGCATACTGCCCAGGCGATCTTAGTCCGTCCCTCCGTACTGCCCCGGGTCTAGGTCATCACAAACAACACTAGAGAATTTCGAACATGCAGACGTACGACCTACGAGCAAACAGAGTATCGCATGGCCTTATTGGGCTTTGGTACTAACAAGAGGGATGTCCAGCTAAATCGTATCCAACATAGACGACTAGTAGACAAACAGAAGTGCACAAGCAATCTAGTGGCCAAACAATTTTGATGATTATGACGAGAGTTCCAATTTTTGTTAGACCAAATCTAACCACGCTTAAAAACCTAGAGAGGTTATGCTGCTGCCGAATTGCATGTACTTGTGGGATCTTTCGAGAGGAATTTCGGACAGAATGGATTTTCTTGGCCGATGAAAAGCTCGGTTAATGCAAAACATAACCACGATACCTGTCAAGGTCAAAATCAATGGAGAACCTCTTAAAATACTTCGACCAGCAGATGGACTAGGCAAGGGGTCCTCTTTCTCCCTGTCAATACATGTTGGTGGCGAATATACTCTCTGCTGATACCTAAGGCTGTAAATGGTCACATCAAGTGCATTAATCTAGCAGCATGCCCCACTCCGTCCCACGTTTTTTTTTTTGGCCGATGATTATGTCTTCTTCCGATGCTGTCTTACAAATGGCAAAATGGAGATCTTGTCCTCTTCGAAAAGCAGGTATAAGAGACTGATGCTGATGGATTTGACTCGCTAATTAACACGCACCACGTGTCATTTATACACGATAGATATGCGTTTATACCGAACGCGTGTTACACGGAAATCTCAAGTCGTCGATTCCCAGCGTACGACCTCCCGTCAAGACCTCCACTATCCGGAAGCTCAACAACTTAGGCCTGGAAACGCGGTTCTGACCAAGTGTTAAAGATCATTGTCATTTGTCATGACATGCGTCTGCTCATCATTTCATTTTGCCTTCTGTCGATATCAAATCACCACTTGTCGACCAAGACCGGATAGCATGGATCACTTCCTTCTATAAAGACTCAGCAATTCAGGAAGTGTCTTCCCCCAATATTTCCACGCTCTAATACATATATACTTTCCTTAATTGCTGAGTCTTTCCACACTCTAATGCATATACTTTCCACACTCTAATCTTTAAAGACTTAGCAATTCAGGAAGTGTCTAATACATATACTTTCCACACCAATACATACACTGCATGGACCTACACCAATGTTCAAAATGGACCTACACCAATGAATATGATATCTTTCCAGATTTGATCATGTAGGTTTTTCAGTCATAAATAATTCCGTCGGCATAAATATTACCTAAAACATAAACACTTCTTCCATATATCAAAATCAATATATATTATGGATATATTATGAGGTTTTCTCAACAGTATTACTGCACCACCATCATTGCTCAAAACCCACCATCGTGGATCAATTGCTGCTCATCCCCAAACAATACCATGAGTGAGCCTACCATCCTAGTATAAGATTGCATTTGATTTAGCTAATGGGGTTAGCGCGGTATGTGATTGGTCAGACGTCTACCAATCTAACATAGACTTCCTCATCTTTAAAAACAGGCCCAAAAAAGAAAAAAAAAAACAAACAAAAGTGAGAGTACCTCTAATTATTGAAAGGACCTTGCTAATATAACTGTACGGTTATTTTAATTTAATAACGGTGCAAGGGCATTCACACGTTTCAGTTTAGATGGAAAGGACAACCGGCATTTCACCGAAAACAGAAATTAATTATGGTCTGCAACAATGGTAGATCGTGAACCTTCACTTCTTTCTTCTTCTTCTTCTTTTTTGTGTATTCACACAAACAAAAGTTCTTTCATTTCCTTTACCAAAAAAAAAAAGTTCTTTCATTTACACATTAAATTCAAATTAATCTTTGTTTCTTAGAAACAAAAGTTCTTTCATTTACACATTAAATTCAAATGAATCTTTCTTTCTAAAAAGAAATGTACCAATGTCTATTAATTTTCTTGAACAAAAATAAAAGTTATCTGAGTTAGAATTAGGTGTAGTCTGTCGACGCCCTGTCTTCCTCAAGAGTATCTACGACAAATGGTTCGAGCTCAACGCCATACATGATGTCGACGCCTCCAATGTGAACATCTACAAACGTTGGAAGGATGTTAAGGTTCTCCAGAGAAAATGTAATTGGAAATGATGGTTTCGTATGGAAAGCTTCACTTGATTGCTTTGTAACAACGATTTCGTACCTTCTACATTGAACGCGATGTTGTCGTTGATCACGTGAGAAACGAATTATCCCATCGGGTAAGCATGGATTTAAAATAGATGGACGGAGATTTCATGATTTGACATCACCAAAGTATGTCGCCATGCGGAAGGATGACCTATGTGCAAACAAAACATGATATGGCCTTATTCTTGCTTTGGTGTCATATAGGAGACATCCTATTAGATTATATCCAACAAAGACAAATATAGACAATCAAAAGTGCAAAAGGAATTTAGCATGGTGGCTTGATAATTGTGATGATCATCACGAGAGGAGTCAAAACTGGCTCCACCATACTCAATGGGGCCAAATCTGGCCTCAACGTTCTCGACAACGCTAGATCTAGCTCTATCAAGGGTGGCAGCGACAGCAAATTTGGCCCGGTTGAGTTTGCAAGAATAATAAATCAAGTTTGCAAGACTAATATCTATTTTCGCAATTTTCTATAATAAAGTCACATTACTGTACTCTAATGAAATTTTAAAAAGGTGAAAAAAAATCGAGTACTTAATTTTAACTGAAAGTTATCCAAAAAAAAAAAATTATTGCACTTGTCAATTCAATGTCAAACCTTTAAATTTGACTGATTTAATTGTAAAATGTTTGACAATTTGCTAATTTAAACCTAAACGTTTTAACGATTCACCAATTTAATCCTGTATCTTTTGATGATTTGCTAATTTAGTCTTTCTAACAAATTTTATCTAGAAATCGCTGACATGGTGGTATAGTCAACTATAGTCAACATTGACCATCCTATATGACATGGCCAATGCTAACGTGAACAATTTTTGCAATTTTTAAATTTTTTTAAAATTTTCCTTCTTTTTTTTCCAACCATAGATGAGTCGAGCCTCACCTAGATCTAGGCAAGGAAAACTAGTTGAGGATTGCCAACTCAAAATTGAAAAAAAGAAAAAGAAACAATAATGAAATATGCAAAACAATTTAAAAAAAAAAATAGGAGCAATAGAATTCCTAAAAAGAGAACGGCAAGCTCGCCAATGGGGTACGAGTGCTACCGCCGCTATCACCCATCGTCGAAGGGGCTAATGGAGGTCGCTAGTCCCTGGCGAGGGTAGCCAGCCCTTGCTTAGCCAAAGCGAGGACTCACCAACCCTAGGTGAGGGCTGACGACCCTCACCAAGCCCGAGCAAGGACACCTAGATCTAAGCAATGCCAACCCTCACCTAGGGCCGGCGACCATCACCCACTCTAGGCGATGGTCGACACCCCTCACTAGGCGTGGGCTAGGCCTCGTTAGCCCTCGCTTGGGGCCTTCGAGGCTCACCTAGATCTAGGCAAGGCCGACCTTCGCTAGGCCCAACTAGCACAAGTGTCACCCTCGTCTAGGCCTAGCAAGGGTTGCCCCAAGTGAGGGCCAGCGTGACCCAAATCTAAGCACCCTCGCTCGAGCCTAGCGAAGTTGGTCAACCTCGCCTAGGGCCAAGTGGGGGTCAGTCACCTCGCCCCGCTACTGTTCTCTTTCTTTATTTTTTGTTTTGTTTTTTAAAATAAAATTTCAATTTTCTTTTTTAGTTTTTTGATCTAATTTAAAAAATATTTGAATAAATAATAATGATGATATGATGATGATAACAATAATATGTCATGTAGGAGAGAGAAATTAATTTAAAAGTACCACATAACTTTTTTCGTTAACCAAATTGATGGTATTGACAAATTAACTTGATTGCACCAATTCAACAAATTCTAAAACTCAATTACATTTTCGCGACAAATTTTAGGACTTATAGTATATTTATCCATAAAAATGTAAAAATTACAAAAATTATCCAAATTAGTGTCGGTCGTGTCACGTAGAATGGTCAACGCTGACTAAACCGTCACGTCAATAATATTCGGTCAAAATTAGCCAAATTGACTAAATTATCAAATCGTTAAAAAGTTCATGACCAAATTCATTAAAGGGAAAAAAACCATCAAAAACCCCAAATTTTGCCCAAAGTGACAAATTTACCCCAAACTTTTTTTTTTACATGAAAAACCCTGAAGTTAGCTAACCGTGACACATTCACCCCAAACTTTTTTTTATGACACAAAAAACCCTGAACTTTCATTTGTGTGACACATTTACCCTAAATCATAGGAGCATTTTGGTCTTTTTTACTTTTAAAAACTTTTTTCTTTTTTTTTTCTTCTTCTTCTTTTGTCCCCCCCACCGGCCATGGTGGAGCCGGCGGAGGGAAGCCGGCGTCCGGCAAGGGCCGCCCTCACTAGCGAGAGCGAGGGTCGCCCTCGCCCGGGCCGGCTAGGGCCGCCCTTGCCGGCGTCGGAAGAGGACGGCCCTCGGGCCGGGTCGGGCGAGGGCCTCCCTCTCCCGATCCGGGCGGGCACCCTCGCGCCCGACGCCGGTGAGGGCACCTCTCACCCGAGTCCGGTGGCGAGGGCGGCCCTC
Source organism: Eucalyptus curtisii (assembly GCA_017140595.1). Taxonomy (NCBI): domain Eukaryota; kingdom Viridiplantae; phylum Streptophyta; class Magnoliopsida; order Myrtales; family Myrtaceae; genus Eucalyptus; species Eucalyptus curtisii. Next base: position 3,592,796 of record CM029502.1, read on the forward strand.
ACCGGACGCCGGCTTCCCTCCGCCGACTCCGCCATGGCCGGCGGAGGGAAGAGAGAAGAAGAAAAAAATAAAAAAAAATAAAAATAAAAATAAAAAAGAAAGAATAAGACGAAAATCCCTTTAATGGGGTAAATGTGTCATAGTTTGCAAAGTTTGGGGTTTTTCATGTCACAAAAAAAGTTTGGGGTAAATTTGTCACTTTAGACAAAGTTTGGGGTTTTTGGTGGTCTTTTCCCTTCACTAAATTACAAGGTTTATGGTTGAATTGACACAAGTCCAATAGATTTAAGATTTTTTTGTAATTTTCTATAAATTTAATTGTTTATTATGATAATAAAATATTGAAAGATATTTTATAGTTAAAACATATCAAATAGATTGGCCAAAAAAGCATGTTTAATTGGGTAGTAGAAAAATTTATAGATAGAATAGACAAGCTTCTAATTATCATTCACAATTTCATATATGTGTAAATATATACATAGAGAAAGTACCAGAAATTCTTACTCTGGTGTCAAAAAAAAAGGAAGAAAGAGATCAGTGACTATTTTTTTCTCAGATTATTAGAATTTTTAAAAGGATTACGATAGCGAGTGCTTTTAGACAACTTATTAAGAAACTAATTAATGACACCATTTCAATTTTTATGCATTGATTATTTTCATATTATGCACATTCAATATCTTGAAAATGGAAGATAGAGAGTACCAGAAAAAATTCTTCCTTTGGTGTAAATAAAAAAAAAGGGCAGTGACTATTTTTTTCTCAGATAATTTATATTTTTAAAAGGATTACAATAACAATTGCTTCTGGACAACTTGTTAAGAAACTAATTAATGACACCATTTCAAGTTTTATGCATTGACTACTTTCATATTATGCACAATTAATATCTTAAAAATCGAAGAGAGAGAGAGAGTACCAGAAAAAATTCTTAGTTTGGTCTCCAAAAAAAAAAACAAAGAGGGCAGTGACTTTTTTTCTCAGATAATTAAAATTTTCAAAAGGATTATAATAACGAGTGTCTAGATTAAAAAAACTAATTAATGACGCCATTTCAATTTTTATGCATTGATTACTTTCATAGTATGCACAATTATAACTTTGATGTCAAAATAAAAAAATAAAAAAAAAGAGGGCAGTGACTATATTTTCTCAGGTAATTAGAACTTTTATAAGGTTTACAATAACAATTGCTTCTAGACAACTTATTAAGAAACTAATTAATGACACCATTTCAATTTTTATGTATTGATTACTTTCATATTATACACGATTAATGTCTTGAAAATCAAATTGATGAAAACAAGATAAATTTAAAAGGTATCCGGAGACACTCATTAACATGAACATTAACAAAAAGATAAGAATCCTAATAAGGTTAAGAAACTTGTTCAAGTGACTTAACAAGTTTTCACATGAGCAATGTCAATATAAGCCAGGAATTTCATATGCTTACATAAGCTCACTGGGGCATTGAGTCGCGGGCGCCTAATGACAAGCACAAGTATCCAAGTACAAAGGGACAATGAGTATAGCACATTGAAAATTCCATAGCCACCTACTTCTCTTCTCCCAGTGAAGCCTGGACCTGCTCGCCTATCTACTCGAGCTTTTGACTTCGACTCGCTTCCATAATTTCTCTTGCTTTCCTCACAGAAAATGGCACGCCTTCTCCTTTCGATTTCTCTGTGCCTAGGCCTTGTCCACCACGTCGCCTCTTTGGGGCGCATCGATCCAACGAGCGGGTTCGTGTCTCTTCCATTGAATCAATCGAACTTCGATGTCCAACGACCCTACGACGTGCCTGAGGACGAGCGGTATTCCTTCCGACATGGAGTTCACAAGCTTTGGGTGTATTCCAGTGACGAGCCTCACACTCCCATGAGCCGAACAAAGCCTCGCACTGAGATTCGCATCAGTGTAAGCTTTCAATGATCCTGAACTGGCAACGTGATCGAAATCGCCAGATACCCAATGGACCAGGAATTATAAACCCGGGTTAGGATGGCGAGTATTGATGTTTAGAGGCGATTTATTTGTTACTGATTTCATTCATAAGGCCACGTCTCTAGTCCGAGCCCGCGCTTTGAAAAGCGTGACGCGCAAGGAATTATTCATGTGCTATTGTAGTAGCCATTACTTTCAGTTATCCATTGCAATAAAAGCTGCATAGTTCAGATAATTTGCAATGAAATTTCAAAAGAGACAATCTGCGATTTCATTTTAGTCGTCGTATTCTCATCATATCTTCTTTTCACCGACTGATAATGCTTAATAATACTGAATTACAGGGATATGATTATTCCTCCGGAGTGTGGCAATTTGAAGGATATGCGTACGTGCCACGTGGAACGTCCGGCGTGTGCATCATGCAAGTCTTCGGGGCGAGACCTCATGCCACAACCGCAGCGCTCGTAGTCTACAATGGTTCATTGTCTTACTACACAAACAGTCTTGCTGGAGAACGTTTACGACAGATGGTTCAAGGTAAATGTGATACATGACGCGAATGCCTCCACGGTGAAAATCTACATAGACGACCAGCTCAAGATGGTGGCTCCCGGTCGTGGTGAGGCCACACATTACTTCAAGTGCGGGGTTTATGCTCAACGTTATAGTTCCTACTATATGGAGTCGCGTTGGAAGGGAATCAAGGTTCTTAAGATGAGTGATTGATGGACCTTTTTTCTCAATAATCATGTCGACTTAGTTGTCTCTACTTTTGTAATAACAACCGAGTCGATTCCGAAAAAGTCGACTTATCCTTAGGTGGCTAGCCAAAGGGTTTCTCTCTGGTCGTTCATCAACTTTAGGAGAACCTCGCTCGCCGGTAGTCTCCATAAATATCTTCCAAAAAGTGTACTATTGAAAGTTTCAAAGCTTTAATATATTATGCAATCAAGTCCTAAACTTTTTCATTCATAGATACAAAATTTATACTTTACTCAAAACTGCCACTGAGGAGAGAACATTTCGGTCAATGCAATCAAGTGTTAAAATATTTGCAGAAAATTGCAAGCATCTCCTAAACTTATATTGCAAATAAATTTATGGCTACCACATATGCAATCTTAGAGTCTCACGTAGGCAACTTCGATACTGTGTTTAAAAAATACTCGATTGCAGTTTTTGAAGAGATATAGAACTTGAATCTTCTAATTAAAAGATTTAATACTCGAGTACATTCTTTACACAAGGTTTAGGACTTCATACTTCCTACTAATTTGGACGACAAAGGTGAGGGAAGTCCATAGTCTTTCGAGAAAAGTGCCAAAAAAGTCCTAAACATTTTGCCTTTATGCCGATTTAGTCCTAAACCTTTTTACGTTGTGCCAATTAAGTCCTTTTCGGTCAATTTTGGCCGATTTTGCTGACTGGACGCCGACTGGCTGATGTGGCCTGATCGGCGCTGACATGGACAACTTTTAATAATATTTTTTTCTTTTTCCTTTTTCTTTTTTTTCTTCTCCTCTTCTTCCTCCAGTCGGTCACCGAACATCGGCGACAGCCGGCGAGGTCAAGGTCAACCTTGCCGGCCACCTCGCCAGTGGCCGCGAGGGCGGCCTCGCGCTGGGCGGCAAGGCTCGCCCTCGCCGAATCTGGAGAGAGTCGAGCCTTGCCCATGGCCGGCAAGGCTCGACCTCGCCAAATTCGATGAGGGTGAGCCTCGCCTGCCCGACGCGAGGCCGCCCTCAAAGCCTGGGCGGATCTGGTGAGGGTCGAGGCTCGCCCATGGCTGGCGCGAGCGAGGGCGAGGAGGTGGCCTCGCTACGCGCGTCATCCCCGCTCGCGCGCGCTCTGCACGTCTTCGCCACTCGCACTCATCGCCCGTGCCTTGCTCACCGTCCGCGAGCTAATCTAGCCGCCTGCCGGTGCCATCGAGCTAGCCTCGCGTCGAGCCGGTGGGGCTCGCCCTCGCCGCCCGTGCCTCGAGGGCGGCCTCGCGCCGAGCGGGCGAGGCTCGCTCTCGCCGGATCTCGCGAGGTCGAGCCTCGTCGGCTAGAGGAAGAAGAGGAGAAGAAAAAATAAAATAAAATAAATTTAAAAATATTAAAATATTATTAAAAGTTGTCCACGCGCACTGATCGAGGGCCTCGTCGGGCTGGCGGCGTCCGGTCAAGCAAATCAGGCTAAAATTGATCGGAAATGACTGAATTGGCACAACGTAAAAAGGTTTAGGACTAAATCGGCACCAAAAAAAGATTTAGAACTAAATCAGCACAAAGGTAAAAGGTTTATGACTTTTTTGGCACTTTTTCCGAAAATATGACATAGCACGTCAAAAGGAAAACAATCCCAATTTCAAAATAATTGCATAGACAAAAGGGCTACTAGTGGAAGGGAAGCCAATGACATATAGGATAACGATCTAATTCACATGGGCACAACCTAATACGAAGTGCTCTATTTGCAAACTGGAGATTGCTTTAGTTTCTACTACATGAATCTGTAACTATGAAATAGCAAGGATGTGTACAAGTTGCAGGTGAACAGAAGCGATTCCCACCAAAAACTATATGCAGCAAGTACTGTTTAGAAATTAGACTTGTGTTCATGTAAGAGTCCATTTAGTTGCCACATAGTAAAAATATCACCTTGTGTATCTACTAATATTATTAAAAAACATGGAAATAGAGTTGGATAAAATATGCCATTATATGGTACTCGTATAAGGGATTCAATTGATGCCTTGCATGGTACCTATGCATGAGATGAAAACTTCTCTTCTAGGTTATAGATACCTCAGCATGAAAGGCTGAAGAAGGTCCCAGGAAACTTGACGGGGTTAATAAAAAAAAAAAAAAATCATCCAGTTCACTGCAGGAGTCAAGTGATTTTAATAAGAGAAATGAGTAGAGAGCAGTGCTATTATTTCCAAAAACGGACGATGCAATCTCAATCACAAGTGTTAAAGATGGAAAATGGAAGACTCATTTGACCGGTGAATAAAAGATTTAAGGTGAATATCTATTGGGTATTGATCCATAAGTTTTGGTGAATATCCATTGGATATTTAAATAGACTCGAAAGTTTTCAATTGTAACATTTTAAAATAATGAATATTATTCTCTAGCCAAAGAAAGATATTGTTCTCAAATAAAAGAAACTCAATAACACAAAAAGAAACTTAATATGGAATTCGATTGAAAATCTTTTCTTTTCTATTTTAACTTTAGTTTTGACTCATGTGATCCTAAAATTAATCTTGTAATGTTTTCGGTCCTTGTACATCCTTGGGTAATATTTTCATCTACTAATTTATTATTAATGATTTCTTTTTAGTTAGTGATTATATTTTTTCTATTTGTGATTTGTAGTTATCTATATTTCAGTATTTAATTTGTTTTTTCTTCCTTCATATTAATTCCACTTTATGAGATTTGTGAGAGTTTCCCTTTCAAATTAGTGCTTCTTGGGCCTTTTTAAATTCTCTATAATCTAATCCCAAATTAAGCCAAGAAAAAAAGGAAGCAATGGGACGCCAAAGGAACCCATTTTGCAACTCCCTCCATGAAAATGCGTGGCTAAAATTTGACGGTTCCTACCGTCACAAAAGCCCCATCGTTAGGCTAGCTAAGCTCTTTTAATAATTTAGGCGCAATAGTAGCTACATCACAGGGAATAGTTTCGCTTGAGCTCTCTTCATCTTGTAGCATGCCCACGCCAACAACACTCGAATCCACGAGTGTTTTCTTTCTCTTAGATTGTCATTAGTGTCAGACCTGAGCACGTCCTTAAAAGACTCAAGGGTCTTCCAGACAGGCGGGAGATCTGCCCTAGGTTGAGAGCCCTCGCTTGGCTATAGCCTGTATTCCCTACTAATCCCAGAAGAAAAATATCAGATTAGCTGCAAGAGGAGTCAAGAGTGACATTTCTCTTCTCGAAAATAATTTATATTCAAAAATAATTTTTTTCTATTTTTATTCATGAATGAGTTTCTGAGCAAAAGAACGTATTTGACAACCGCATGAAACTTTTATTCCCGAAATAGAAATAGAACAAGAATATATTTAGTACGACCCTTAAATTTTTTTATAACGTAGAAATTTTTAGTTTTTTGATCATTTTTAAAATTTTAATAATTCTTTTGACTTCTTTCTTGTTTTTTCTTCTTCTTTTTTTTTCCTCCCTTCTTCTTCCTCCTCTAGCTAGTCACCAGGCCTCGGAATGGCCGACGACCGGCCAAAGATGAGAGCCGGTGAGGCTTGACCTTGCCCAACCATCCCGAGATCAACTTTGCCTGGCTATGGTGAGACCGACCTCACCTAGCCATGGCAAGGCTCCCTAGCCCTAATCTCTAGCTAGTCACCAGCTATCACCAAGGTCTGGCGACCAACTAGAAGAAGAAGAAGAAGAAAGGAAAAAAAAATGATTTTATTTCAAAATTTGTTCTCGAGAATAAAAAATATTTTTTTTTTTACTTCGTATTTCTATTCCAAATCTATTCATTGGTCACTAATTTGTTTCGAGGAACAAAAGAATTAGTTGATGTTACTAAACGAATTTCTATTATTTTTCTATTCCAGGAAACAAAATAACAAAAAAAAAAAAAGAAATAGAATGGTTACCAAATAGGGCCTAAGAGACATTCACCAACAACTCTCTTTTCTTCCATAGAGCAGATATTATATATCAAGATTATGAGCCCCAGAATATAAAGTTCCCGAATTAACAAAGAAAAAGAATTTTGACCTGGAAGAAATTCCTTTTGATATTCCTCGATTTCAGCCAAGAGTGAAGACGTTTCTTTCATGTTTTCACAAACCAAAGGTGGCAACAATCCAGATTTTCCAAATTAATTTCGACTGAGGTTTCATTTAGTTGCTCCGACTCCAGACATAATTTGATAGTTTGTATCACTTAAAATAATAAGTCAATAAAAAAAATTTTGTTACCAATAATAATTTATATCTAAACATATTCATATGCACTCCTTAGGCTATGATAGCCTTTAGCTCAAGGGTTGCCATTGGTGGAATGTTACCACTACCACACCTAGGGACGTATCTAGAGAAAGTACTTCAATAAATGTTAAAACTAATTTGTCATGAAATTATAATTAATTTTTAAAACTTATAAAAAAAAGTATAATCAAGTTTTAAAACTTTTCAAATCAATTCAATCATGTCCTTCTATTAGCTCTTTACAAATGGATTGACGAAAAATGCCGACGTGACTTTTTTTAAAATTTTCTCTCTCCTATGTGGATTTTTTTAATACTTTGTCTCTCCCACGTGGCATTGACCCTATTAAAACATGAAATATAAAACTAAAACAATGTTGTTTTGACCTAAGTCCTAATTTTTTTACCAAAATCTTAAATAAATAAAAATTTAGAAAAACACAATACAAAGAAGGGAAAAAAAAAAGGTTAGCCATTGCTGAGGCCCAGGCGATGATGGGGCAGCAACGGCCTGCAGCCCTTGCTCTTGCCCTTTTTTTTTCTTTTTTCTTTTGAGTGTTTTTTAAAATGCTTTTTTTTCATTTTTATTCTAATTTGATTAAGATTTAGGTTAAATAATTATATTTGGACAAAAACGACGTCATTTTAGCATTATCCTTCATGTTTTACCCATCTTAGTGCCTAGTTGGAGAAAAGAAATAATTAAAAAAAAAAATCACGTGGACATTTTTCATTAGACAAGTTGAACGAACTTACTGGAAGGACTCAACACGCACTTGACAAATTCTAGCACTTGAGCACTTTCTTATAATTTTAAAACTCAGTTACACTCTCATGAAATGTTTTTTGGACTTCCAATACACTTATCTCAAGATATTTCGATGCTATATTCCATATAAGTAATTTTCAATTAAATTTTGAGGAATAAATTGATTGAAGATATATATCTCCAAATAATGTTTTCTAGATCTTATAATCACTGTATTTCTAACGATAATTCAAAAAATAAAAAGTTGAATGCTTAATTTTTTTACTTTACATTATGAGAACAAAATAATCAGATCACTTTATGATTAAAATATATTGAATTAGTTGACCAAGAAAACCTAGCTCCTTTACCATTATGTATAAATGGGCTATTCTATTTATACAAATATGGGAGAGGGACCCATCCAAGCATTTTTCTTGTTTGTTTATAGGGCCTCCTTCTTATCTTTATCACGGGGTAGGGCAACTTGGTAGCTCACCAAGCTCATAAGGTCACAGGTTCAAATCTTGTCTCCTATTGAATTGGATAGCAAACAAATCTTAGATAGAGTACACTTGCTTATAGTTTATCATATTTTTCGCACATAGAGAGAGAGACTTCTAGAAAAAAAACTTCCCACTTTTGTGGCACGAAACCAAAAAAAGGAGAATGACTAATTTTTGTCAATTATTTCTAAATCTTTATGAGGATTATGTCAATTAGAGCTTTACAGTGCGTTTGATAACTATTCTATTATTGAGAACAATTTTTACTAAAAAATGGTTTTTTTTTAATTCTGTTTCTAAGAATAATTTCTGAGCTTTTGAAGGTGCTTGGTAACTGCCCAAATGTTTATTCCCGAAATAGAAATGTATTTGGTACGAGTCTCAAAAATTTTTTGTTTCTTTTAATTTTCTATACTTTTGTTATATTTTTCTCTTCTTCTTTCTTTTTCTTTTTTTTTTTTTTCATTTCTCTTCTTCTCCCTTCTTCTTTGTGGCTAGACACCGGCCGTGGCGATGGCCAATGACCAACTTGGTGAAGTTCGGCGAACTCGTTGGAAGCATGCTTGGCTATTGCGAGCGTTAGCCTCACAAATCTGGGCGAGGCCGAGCCTTGCCTAGCAAGGCCCGCCCGGCCACGAGATGAGGCTCAACCTCACCCGTGCGGCGCAAGGTTGGCCTTGCCCTAGCCTCGGCAAGGCCCAAAGATCACGACGCAAAGAAGGCTTGCCTCGCTAGATCTAGGGAGGAGAGCCGCCCAACCACTAGAAAGGCGCGGCGCGAGGTTGGCCTTGCCCTAGCCGGCAAGGCCCAAGATCACGACAGCAAGGCTTGCCTCGCTAGATCTAGGGAGGAGAGCCGCCCAACCACCATAAAGGCTCGGCCTCGCCAACCGCCGCAAGGTTAGCCCTCGCCGGTGCCGTAAGAAGAAGAAGAAGAATTTAGAAAGCAACAAAAATGTGGTAAAATAAATCTTAGAGGTAGTTGTTAAGGCACCGTTTGGTAACCATCCAAATAGTGCCTAATTCTGATTTTTTGTTCCCGAACCGGTTTGGGACGAGAATCGCGTTTGGTAAAATTTTTGTTCCGGGACCAAATTTGTTCCCGGGACAGTTGAGAAGAGAATCAAGAATAAAAAAAAAAAAATTGTTGTTCCGGAAACAAAATTGAGAATCAAAACTCTTCTTCTTCTTTTTTCTTCTTCTTCATCGACCGTCATCCCGCGACCGCCGCCCGCCGCCGCCGGTTGCCACCAACTGGTTCGGCGAGCTCGTCGGAGGCTCACCAGGCCAGGGCGAGGTCCGGCAAGCTCGCCGATGGCTAGGCGAGCCTCGCCGGGCCGGACGAGGCCCGCCTAGCCTCGACGAGGCCCGGCGTGGCCACCGACGAGCGCAAGGCTCGCCCGCCCCGCCGGTGGCCAAGCGGGCCTCGTCCGGCCCGGCCAGGCTCGCCCGGCCATCGACGAGGCTCGCCCGGCCCACCGGTGGCCAAGAAGGCCTCGCCCAGCCCTAGTGAGGCCGGCCTAGCCACCGGCGAGGCTCGGCCGACGAGGGCCGGCCTCGCCGAGGGCCGCGACGCTTTGGTGAGGTCGTCGGCACGAAGAAGAAGAAGAAGAAGAAGAAGAAGAATAGGAGAAAAAAAAATATAAAAATATAAAAATTATTAAAAAATTAAAAGAAATTGACAGAATCAATTAACATGGTACCGCACGTAATTCTATTCCAGAATCAGAAATTTTGGACAGTTACCAAACGCATTCTTTTACTCAGAATCAGTTTCAGATAATAGAATAAAAAATAATCATTTCTTGTCAGAATCTGTTCCCTGGAACAGAATCGTTACCAAACGCACCCTAAATAACCAACAAATGAAACTTCACAGTTTTCCACGCATTAGTTGTCCTCATATTATACTCGGTCAATGATTTGAAAATCAAATTATCTCGAATAAAATATACCTAGTAAGTGCCTGAAACACTCATAAACACGACCCTTATAGTAATACGGTAAGATATCTTAATATGGTCAATGACTTGCTCATGTGACTAACAGAGTTTTCGTTTAAGAAAGGTAAACTATGAGCCATGAATTTCATTCATCCCTACGTCAGCTCACCAGGAGCATTGACCGGGGAGCATTAAATGACAGCACAAAGTCCACCGTCATAAAGCATCCAAGTGCGAAAGGACAATGAATAGAGCCCATTTTAAAACACCATGGCCCTCCGCTTCTGCTCCCACAAAAATCGAGACCGTCTCGTCGTTCTCGCCAATCTTCTCAGAAGCAAAATATCAAACACCTTCAACTTCGACTCGCTCCCCCACAGAAAATGACCCACCTTCTTTTTTTGATCTCTCTGTTCTTAGGCCTCGTCCACCGCATTGCCTCTTGGGGACCCTTCGATCCAACGAAAGGGTTCGTGTCTCTTCCATTGAATCAATCCAACTTCAATGTTCAACGACCCTACGACGTACCTGAAGACGAGCGATACTCCTTCGAGCATGGAGTTCACAAGCTTTGGGTGTATTCCAGTGACAAGCCTTACGCGCCTACCAGCCGAACCAACCCTCGCACAGAGATTCGCATCCGCGTAAGCTTTCACTGCTCCCGAACCTGCAACGTTACTGAAATCAGCAGAAACCCCAAGAACTCGAGAACTATAAACCTGTGTTAGGACGGTGATTATTGATGTTTTGAGATGATTCAATGGTTAACGATTTCGCTTAGGAGTCCACATCCCCTGTCCGAGCTCCGGTTTTGAAAAGCATGACAAAAGCACAGACTCACTAGGTGTGTTATTATAGTCGCCTTTACTTTCAATGATCCGTTGCATCACAAGCTGCATTGTGACATAGGGATCAGACAATTGGCAACGACATTCCAAGACAGACAAACTACGATTTTGTTTAGTCGTGGTCAAATCATATTCCTTTCGTATCAAAAACACTTAAATCCATCCAAATACTATATTCACACTCACATTAAGAAAACATTGTTCATTATATATGCATTTCACCAGCTGATAATGCTTTATAAAACTGAATTATAGGGATATGATTATTCCTCCGGAGTGTGGTAATTCGAAGGATACGGGTACGTGCCATGCGGAACATCGGGCGTGTGCATCATGCAAGTCTTCGGGGCGAGCCCTCAAGCCACAACCCTAATGGTCCGAGTCTATAATGGTTCATTGTACTATTACAGAAACCCCATTCTACTCGAGAACATTTACGACAGATGGTTCAAACTAAATGTGATAAACAATGTGAATGCTTCCACCGTGAAGATCTACATAGACGGACAGCTCAAGATGGTGGCTCCTGGACGCGGTGGGGCTTCACATTACTTCAAGTTCGGGGTTTATGAGCAAGACAGTGCTTCCTACTATATGGAGTCGCAGTGGAAGGGAATCAAGGTTCTCAAGATATGTGATTGACAGACCTTCTCTTATTCATTAGTCACATCGACTTAGTCGTCACTACTTTTGTAATAATAACTAAATCGACTACAAAAAATTCGATGAGCTAGGCGGCACGCTTTCTCCATAGTAACATGTGCCTTGACCCCTGTACTTTGGGTACATTGGAAAGGCTCTATACTATTACTAAGAAGAGATCTTAGTGACATCCTTGAGCCAAAACAAAGAGTAAGGCTTGTTTAGAGCCGGATCATGAATCAAGTCAATCAGAGCTACTAATCATGTGAAGTTAACGTGGGTTTCATGTGAGTCCTACAAAAACCCTATGTTATAATTAACACGAATGCGGAAGCGTAAACAAACCAAACAATTCAAGCAAGATAAAAATAGCAGAAATTTAACCTAAATATCGGCGTTTTATATGATTCCGCAATATGCCTAGTCCACAGTAGATTCTAAAACAATTCACTCTACTTCGTAATTACCATAAATTGTCGATGTTTATTTTATAAAATAAAAATACTATAAATTCGCATTTAGTGCGGCCTATTTAACTATAATATATGGACGTGGTGAACTGTGGATGCACTAAATTGACTTCAAATGATTTCCCCATTTACAAGAAGATTTTTTCTCCACCACAAAAACTATTACTTAATCCCAATTATCTAAAATTAACACTTATTACCCTCAACCTTCCTCCAAGAGCTAATAAGAATATCCACCAATTTTTGCACACCTATATATTACGTGACAATATATTCAATGATTTTCGAAATTTCTTTGTACTTTTCCTTTTTTGGAATTTAGCTGCCGATCGTCCATGATTCCCAATTAACAAACGTACAAAAAGGAAGAAACCTACGAGCTCACGTTGAAAATTTCATGACCCAAAGTTGATTCCATGCAATGAAGCAAAATGACGAGTAAATAAGACAGAAAAAAGCCTAATAAGATAATTAGTAGGTGGGCTTAAGTTTTGGAAAATTAATAATTTTTCCCTCAATTTTTGACAATGTGGTACTCTTTCATTTGTCAATGCTGTTATTCTAACTCAAGCTGACTGTCACAGGAAACATAACTTCCACCGCCGGCTGTCTACATTATTAGTTAATCATTTTTTCTGGGTCCATGTATGTATCATGAATTAATTTTGCCTCGAGACTATTTTGAGATTTGTGTTAAGGGATGTTTTGGAAGCACAACGATTCTGATCTACCTAAATTAATTACCGCTCGAGTTTGCTTATTTTCTATTGAAAAGATAACACAAGATATCGACAATTGGTTCAAATAAACGTGAATACCGTGTTATATTTGTTCATTTTCCTTACATTTTTCTTCTTGAATGGATTTTGATTATGACCATCTTTTTTGGGGGTTGGCACCCTCTGGTGCCCTTGCTCAAAATTTTGCCAAATTGGCCAACCAAATTTAACCCTCCAAGTAAATTTCACGAATCTTTTAGCAATATTTAAATATGCTTTATCGAATAGGATGACCACCGGAACCGCCTATGTTGTTGCCATACTGTATAAAGTAAGGAAGATTCCATTCGAATATATAAAATATATGCTCACATAGGTACATTAAGGATTTGTTCCTCAAATAAATCAATTGACATTATGTTCATGGATTTTTGTTAGATTGACTGACTCATTGCGAAATTTTTATCTGAGGAATTTTATCCTAACTACACATAAAGATTTGACAAATCTATTAACTCCATGCATATCTGTAATCAATATGTTCGATTACCATAATAGACTTCATTTAAAGTGTTTCTAAAAATAACCGCAATGTATTTATTTTTTTACAAAATAGGGCGTGAAACTCCACGCTCAAATTTGATATACGAAAATAGCTATCCATTTCTTTAATACAAAACGACGTGAACGTAAATGAATTTCTTTTAGGCCTCATCGCCAACGAGATAACATATGCACGAACATTGCTATAGATATCCCGACACATCTGCAGACAAACTTACATTATTTAACTGCTTGCTTTGTTGTATTCTACGTCATTCGTGAAATTATTCTTTTCTCTATCTCTTGTCACCAACGTTGGACCTAAATTAAAATCTCTCTATATGTAGTCATATTCTACATGGCAAGTGATTGGCAATGTTATCAGATTAGTCTTGTCACTGGTCTTTTAGCTCGAAAGTCTCAAATGGATGCTCGTAATGGCTCTCTTCACCCCCAATATTTCTCATCCGCCATTTCGAAACTTACCCCTTTTCTTCTTCTTCTTCTTTCATTGATCTCGGCTTCGACTCCCTCATCATCGAGGGGGTGGCCATTGGACCCGACCTACGGCTTCGAAGAGCTCCCGCTGAACCAGACCAACTTCGATATTCAACGACCCTACGACATACCTGAAGACGAGCGATATTCCTTCCAACATGGGGTTCACAAGCTTTGGGTGTATTTCAGCGACAAGCCTCACACGCCTACGAGCCGAACCCACCCTCGCACAGAGATTCGCATCCGCGTAAGCTTTCACTATCCCAAACTAGCAACGTTACCAAAAATCAGCAGAAACCACGATAACTCGAGAATTTTTAAACCCGAGTTAGGACGGTGATTATCGATGTTTTAAGGTGATTCAACGGTTAGTGATTTCGCTTATAAGTTCACGTCCCCAGTCCGAGCTCCGGTTTTGAAAAGCATGACAAAAGCACAGACTCACTAGGTTATTATTCATGTGTCATCGCCTTTACTTTCAATGATCCGTTGCATCACAAGCTGCATAGTGACATAGGGATCAGACAATTGGCAACGACATTTCAAGACAGACAAACTACGACTTTGTTTAGTCGTGGTCAAATCAGTATCCTTTCGTATCATAAACACTTAAATCCATCCTAATACTATATTCACACTCACACTAAGAAAACATTGTTTATAATATATGCCTTTCACCATCTGATAATGCTTTATAAAATTGAATTATAGGGATATGATTATTCCTCCGGAGTGTGGCAATTCGAAGGATATGGGTACGTGCCGTTCGGAACAACCGGCGTGTGCATCATGCAAGTCTTCGGGGCGAGCCCTCACGCCACAACCCTAATGCTCCGAGTCTATAACGGCTCATTGTACTATTACAGAAACCCAGTCTTGCTTGAGAATATTTACGACAGATGGTTCAAGCTGAATGTGATCCACGACGTGAACGCCTCCACTGTGAAGATCTACATTGACGGACAGCTCAAGATGGTGGCTCCTGGTCGCGGTGGGGCTTCACATTACTTCAAGTGCGGGGTTTACGAGCAAGATGATGGTTCCTACTATATGGAGTCACGATGGAAGGGAATCAATGTCCTCAAGATATGTGATTGATGGACCTTCTTTTTTTCATTAGTCACGTTGACTTAGTCGTCACTATCTTTGTAATAATGACTACGTCGATTATGTAAAATTCAATGCCCTAGGCAGCACGCTCTCTCTTTGGTAACATGTGCCTTGACCCTTGTACTTTTACTTTAGATACATAGGAAAATGGATGGAAAGATTACGGAAACTGTGCAAACCTTGTAAATCCTGGCTCTGTCACTGACCTGCCAATTGAAGGTTACAACTTTAGGCTCCGACCAAAAAACAAAGAAAAGAAAAGGTTACAACTTTAGGAGACTTTCGCTTGCGGATGATAACCCTTGCTGAGGTAGCTTGCCTAGGCGCCTCGATAAAAGGGTCGCTCTACGAAAGTGCCATCTTGAAAGTTCTAAAGCTTTTATATACAGTACAATCGAATCCTACACTCTCTAATTGTTATAATTATATTGTATGCTGTTACTCAAAGACATTCCTATTGGCGCAATTGCATGGAAAGTGCAAGCAAGTCCTATATTTATACTGAAAAATAGATCTTCAGGTCACCACATATGCAAATTTCAAGTCTCACTTACACAACTTTCGGCCTTGTGCATCAAAAAGACTCAATTTCATTTTTGGAAAGATATAGGACTCGAATGCTTCCATTCAAAGATTTAATACTCAATTGCATTCTTTACATAAGGTTGACTTCTTAATTCTCTTTAATTGCGAAGACATAAGAGAGAGAAGTCGATAGTCTTTGCTATTGAATATTGTAATGAGTAAAGAGGAGTGGCATTTTCAAATACAGCTAGCTAGAAAAGTAGCTCATGACCCGGGAAGCCTCCCATAACACAATTTTTCCCTCTCCTCCTTAGGGTTCTCTCGTCTCCCTCTCATCTTCACACAACTTTCTTCTTCAACCTCCATGCAGGAGAGGATTTGAGTTAAAACTCTCCCTCCCATCTCTTTTTTTCCTTTTTTTGGGCTGATTTGGTCCTCTGTTTTCTTTTTCTTGCTTTCCTCTGATTTTAAGAAGTTTTTTTCTTCTAATCTAGTATAAATCTAAGAGTTTCTTTCTCCCGTTTCGAGGAGGTTTCCATCTCCATGTAATCTAGATTTGGGGTTTTTTACATGGATCATTTCAGGGTTTCACTTTCTTTGGGTTTCGTTACTATACAAGTTCAATTTTGAAGGAGATAGTTTCGCAACAGTTTTTTTCTCATAGGTGTCAGATATGTGTGCATTCAACCTTGTTACTTTGAATGGCGATAGTGTTGGGGACGTCAATCCTAGGTGCACATCTCCAAAAGGCAAAACCATAGCAACATATGGAGATCTCAATGTGTGTGCTCGTTACTAAAGATAGATTTAGTGACCAGTCACGATCTTAGTTTCTGTATTTTAAGCATGCGACCCCTAACTTTATTCAATTATTCATCTACTTATCTGGAACTTGTTTCGTTTTGGATTTGTATGGGATTTATCTTAATTTACAATTAGACTACATTTCTCTATAGTATATCTATGAAAATGAACGAAATGTTTCTTTGACCAAAAAAAAAAAAGTCGCTATTCTATTACTAAAGGAGAGGTCTTAGTGGGCATTATTGACCCACAATAAAGGGAAAAACATGTCTAGTTCGACATTCTAAAACAATTCTCTCTACTTCGACCATATATTGTCAATCTTTGCTTTTATAAACCAATGAAAATACTAAAAATTCGCATTTAGTGCGGTCCATTTTACTATAATATATAGACGCAGTGGGCTGTGGATGCACTAAGTTGACTTCCAATGATTTACCCCATTTACGATAGGATTTTTTTCTCCACTACGAATAATATCATTTAATCCCAATTATCTAACTTGTTAACACTTTTTAAGCCTCAACCTTCCTCCAAGAGCTAATAAGACCATCCACCAATTTTTGCTCACCTATATATAACGTAACAGTATATTCATATTGTTAAATGGGAAAAAAATGGTCGGAACATTGTTGAATGAAGTTCGACAGTTTCTTTTTGTACTTTCTTTATTTCGGAATATAGCGGCCGGTCGTTCATAATTCCCAATCAACAAACAAGCTCTAGGAAAAGGAAGAAACCTACGAGCTCACGTTGAAAATTTCATCACCCAACGTTGATTCCATGCAAGAAAGCAAAATGACGAGTAAACAAGACAAAGAAAGAGCCTAATAAGATAATTAGTAGGTGGCCTTAAGTTTTGGAGAAAATAATAATTTTTTCTTCGATGTTGGACATTTTGGTACTCTTTCATCTGTCTATGCTGTCATTCAAACTCAAGCTCACTATCGATATGGTACTCTTTCAAGATGCTTTATCGAATAGGATGACCACCAGAACCGCCTATGTTGTTACCATAATGTATAAACTAAAGGAAGATTCCATTCGAATATATAAAGTATATGCTCACATAGGTAAATTAAGGATTTATTCCTCAAATAAATCAAATTTGTCATTATATTCATGGATTTTTGTTAGATCAACCGGCTCATTGCAAAAATTTTATCTAAGCAAGTTTTATCCCGACTATACAGAAAGATACGACCAATCAATTAACTCCATGCATCACTACAATGAATGTCTTTGATTACCATGATACCTTCATTTAAAGTGCTTTCCAAATTAACCATGATTTCTTGATTTTTATAAGGAGTAGGGCATGAAACTCCATGCTTAAATTTGACATGCGAAAATAACTATTCATTTCCTTAATTACAAAACGACACGAACGTAAATGAATTTTTTTGGGCTCACTGTTAACGAAATAACATATACATGAACATCGCTATAGATCTGACAACACATCCCCAGACAAATTTACATTAATCTGCTAACACTGTTGTATTCAACGTCATTTGCGAATTTTTTTTTCTTTTTTCCTTTTTTACCATCTCTTGCCACCAACGCTGGACCTAAATTTGAATCTCTCTATATGTAGTGATATTCTACATGGTGAGTGATTGGCAATGTTTTCAGCTTAGTCTTGGCACTGGTCTTTCAGCTTGAAAGTCTCAAATGGATGCTCGTGATGGCTCCTTACCCGCCATTTCAAAGCTCACCCTCTTTCTTCTTCTTCTTCTTCCATTGATCTCGGCTTCGACTCCCTTGCCATTGAGTGGGTGGCCATCAGACCCGGCCGCCGGCTTCAAAGAGCTCCCACTGAACCAGTCGAACCTGCACATACAAAAGCCTTACGATCTGCCGGTGAGCTCCCGGTACAGCTTCGTCGATGGCGTCCACAAGCTCTGGGTTTACTCCACGGACCACCCTCTCTCCAAGGGAAGCCCCACCAGGCCTCGCTCCGAGATCTTCCTCAATGTTTGCTTGCTTTGCTCTCTTCAATCTTAATCCTGTTCTACGTTGACGTGCGAATGCTTGCTACATCGCTCTGAATTGAGATCGTTTTGACCCGCGCAGCAATACATTTACTACTCCGGAGTGTGGCAGTTCGAAGCGCACGGGTACGTGCCGTGCGGCACCTCGGGCGTGTGCATCACGCAAGTCTTCGGAGCGCAGTTCCCTCGGAACACGACCCTGATGCTCCGAGTCTACAACGGCTCGCTGTGCTACTACCACGACACGGTCCTGGTTCCAAACATCTACGACCGGTGGTTCAGGGTCAACATCATCCACGACGTGGCTGCGTCGAACCTGAAGGTCTACATCGACGGCAAGTTCATGTTCGAAACGAATGGATATGGAGGAACCTTCCATTACTTCAAATGTGGAGTCTATGCGCAAGGCAACGCTTCCTACTACATGGAGTCCCGCTGGAAGGGAATTAGGGTTCTGAAGAAGGTTGACTGAAAATGCTTCCTGTGTTTCCCTGGACTCCCATCGCGTGGGAATCCTACGTTGAAATAAAATAAAAATCTTTACTTGTTCCCCATCCATTTGAAAACATTAACTGATCTGTATATTATACACTTAGAATAGGAAGCAGAATTTTTTTTTTTTTCTTTTTGTTCTCCCTGCGGAGGTTCCGGCCCTCAAAATTAGCACGGTTAGTCGAAGAGCTGGGAGATTCTCAGCTCAGTGGAGATTAACCAGTCAAAAGTTTAGACTTATTCAGTTCATTAGACTTATAGGATATTTCATGAGTCTCAATTAGTCAAGTTTCCACACTCATGCCTCTCAATTATAAAAGAACAAAGACTTTTTTTTTTTTGGTCGGTCCTACTCTATTCCTACTCTAACACTCACTCTCAAACTTTTGCCCTATCTCCTTGCAGGGCGTGAGAGTCGAAACCCACTCCTGAAACTACATCGTCCCCACCCCAACCCTCTGAAAAGATGAGGATTCGAAAGGCTAGAAAAGAATAAATGTCAGAAAAATAGCAATTTCTTTCTTTATAGCAATTTCATTCGTCCTGGTTTGCACAAGTTGGTACTAGTGAACCTAAGCTGTTTCATTTACAGAGTGTACCTAAATTTAGGAAATCCTGTTTTAAAAGTTGGTCCATGAACCGGTTCTCTTTGAAAAGACGAACCAAACTGCCAAAAAAAAAAACCAATTTGGTTCGATTGGATTCCATAGCTCGGACCGTTTGAGCTCACCCTACATCTGACCCGCAGATAAGCGGGAGCAAAAGGAAAGTGAGATGGTTGATACGACCGACTGCAGAAGCATCACACCTGCGGAGCAGAGAACACAGAAACTGAAGGCAACATCTAATTCTGCACTACGACAGTACTTCACAAAATGTCACCAACAATCGCTGTTTTGCCGCGATACATAAGTCATATCTCCATTAATAACTAGAAAAATCTACCCGGATACAAGATAAACCGACATGACAACGGTGCATGCCCAAAATATGACTAAATCTGCATCATCGCATTTCCCTTTATATGGGGCCAAGATTGAAACAGCTTCAGGCTTTATCTGCAAGCACACAAGACTTAACTCTGAGTGTTCGGTTTTTTGAGACATAGCAATGAAATAATCCAGATGCATCGTTTGCCTCGCAGAAAACGGCAATATTTGCTCTCTGTGTGCCCTGTACATGCAACTTCTGAACAAGAACATTAGCAAGACCACTGGACTTCACTTTTTGAAGGCCATTACTTCCAGAATGCCATCTTGACGGAAATTGGCAAGAGTAAAACGGGTATCTACAGGTCCAGGCAGGTTAAAATGAATGGAGAATGGCCCCGTTGGACTCAGTTGCTGGGTTATCATCCGGTACACGTTTGATGAGCTGCTCAAAACACCTCTATCTGTGATCTCGCCCAGTATTTCAACCCTCCCATTGACTCCAATAGAACATTTCAGCTTACCTTCTCAACAAAAGCACAAAGATTTCTTTAATACGACAAGCTAGAAGATAATCAGTTCTTGAAGCTGAACAAAAATAAATTAAGCATGCTTTAATTATGTCACCATAGCAACACCATGCAGGTTCCACTGCATGGACGGACGAGAGGAGAAGGCAATACAAAAAATAAGCAAAGGACTTGACAAGATCTCACAAGCAACAAAATGTTATAAGTTAACAAGCAATCCACATGCAACATCATGTCACTCTTTTCTGCCCACCTAGAAGACAATAGGGGCAACCTCAAGCTTATTTAGTTAAGTTGATAAAGCAAGATGCTTGGACTTAAATAGCTCAGAAAGTCTTCGTTCAAGAAACTCAAATAAAATTTTTTGACTTCCTTGCTAATATAATCAATGAACTCTAGATCAACTTGACATCATCTGCTTCTTGCAGAAACAGAGCCTGAGCTCATCTCTCTGAAAACAGTGCATAGCATAATCTAATCTAGTGAATTTGATGTGGATAAATCAACGCATATAAACAAAACATCACAAATTTATGCATGCACGTTCAGATAGTGTAAATATAAAAATTACTGACAATATCTCACTACATAGCAACAATCTTGTGTAGTCACCTGAAAATAATCATGCTCTCCATCTCACAGTGGTGACCAAATGTGCATTCTTTCCTGAGGAACACTATGCTATACTTACCTGATAAGCATACACAAAGAACAGAGAATCCAAAAGAAAAAAAAATGGTGAATACCTGATTCCTTGTCAACACCAGGTACAGCAACCCGAAATAGATAGGCTTTCTCAGCCACCCCAATATCAACAACACCAATGGGTGGTCCAGGTTTCCCATCTTTGGCAGTCCCTCTAAGAACAACAGCTGATTTCATCTGTGGATGGTCTGAAGATGCTTGAGCGTCCATATTTTCTGTTTAACCTGTCAATTGACATTAAATAAGCAAAACGAGGAAGAAACTTTACAAGGGGAAAGACCTTTTATTTAATATGAGTTGTAACACAGGTAATTTTTCTGTCATCTGTCACTCCTCAAAGTTAAATTTTCCAGAAACACAATTGTTCTAGCTGCAATGAATAAGAACTACCAAGGAATATTAGGACAAATCAATGAACAAGGAAAGCAACATCAATCTTCAATGTTGCTTAGCAGTTTCTGAGGGGAATTAAATATTCGCACTATATACAGATATTTAACTATGAGGTGAGTGCCAGTCTTCATATCAATCTTAGAAGTTTAAATACCAGGCCCCTAAGTTTCAAGAACAGGAACCTTATATGGCTCCATCATGTTCCATAGCTAGCGCGATCATTATTATCAGCGCTCTAGTCAGACCATCCATCTAGTGGAGAAATTCACAATTTTCATGTTGATTCTAAGTAAAAGCCATGAGTTGCTTCATTGTAGGGAAGGTTCAGCAATGGCAGAAGCAAGAATAAATGTCCAAACGGAACCGCCCAGAACTTAAGACACCAAAATTACATGCAAAAATTATCAAAAGCCAAGCCTTTCTTTTCATACTTCTTAGATCCTCCTTGGTACACCATTAATTTCACATTTCTGCCTTACTACATCAACTTCATATCGTACCTCATCTTCTAACCATACTAACAACCTCTCCAAACAGAAGATCAACATCTAACAATCCAAACCCGGATGTACTGCTATAGGCAACTGAGACAAGAGCACATGACATCGAGCCAGAACATGCAGAGAACCATCGACACAGCGCCATAGCATAACAAAAAGAATCATTACAGCCCAGAACAAACCCAAGAAACTCCAAACCCACAAGATTAGCACCATTTCCAAGTATATGGGCTGCCAATTCATGTCATGCGTTGTATCCCCGCCAGCTATTCATGCCAATCCGTGACATTACCAAAACAGCGATGACACAAATTGCTTTTTTTTGCAAATGGGTCAGAACGCTTCAGCGTGGCAGTTTCAACTTCAGTCGTGTCCATGTTGGATCAAATTCGGGTACTGTAGACAGACGTCTGCCCAACAATGTCATGTTCTCGCATCGTATCAAGAGTCGACACCCCAAGTCAAACCACATCTATCTGCTAAAGAACTGCCAAAGGGCCGACAAAACAGAGACACTAGAAAAGACTATTGACAAGTTTGCTCAGCACCGTGCAACGGCTGGAAAGACAAGACCAGTAGGACAAGCCCCGCAATGAAAAAGATCGACAAACCCACAAATCGAACAAGATCAGTAACAAGATGGCCCGGCAAGTTCGTCTCATCAATTACGAAACCGGAAGGAAGTTCGAGAAAACACAAACCTCCACCGAACTTGCCCTCGAACAGCGGTCGATCTCAGCGGCGAGAGATGGCAACGGCCGCGGCCTTTCAGGCAGTACAGTGATCTTGCCGGCGGCGGCGAGAGTGGCCGTGAGGAGTGAATCGAGAGAAATGGAGGGAGCAGAAGGAGTCCAGGGACGAGAGAGAGAAAATAAATGTTTGGGGAAATTGCGAGACAAGTCCCCCAACTCTTGCTCCTCTTCAATTTTGGCCCAAAACCATTAAGAAAAAGTTAAAATCATGAAAAATCTCAAAATAGTATATCCAAAACAAATTTACTCCAGATTAATTCTTTGAATACCAAAAATGTTAAACTAGTACAACTGTGATAAATTTACCATTTATTAATTTTCATTAAATTAGATTAACACAATGAAAAATTACAAATCGAAACACCTATGGTAAACGAAAAGTAAAATCCCCAACCGATATACCAGTCAATTATCACGTGTTATTAAACTCAGCAATGTGATGGTAAAAAAATTTTACAAAAATTAACATAAGGTAAATATATCATAGTTGTACCAATTTAGGATTTTTCATAATATTAATCATTTAAGAAAAAACGCAACTTTTATTACTATAACGAATTAACAAGACCTTTTAAATGTTTCGGAAAAACAAAACACAGCTTTTTGCCATTATGATAAATTTAACATGATCATTCAAATGTACCAAAAAAATTGCACAACATTTTACCATTGTAAAGTAGCATTATTTAATATTTTATTTACTTACATGTTATTTATCCACTTATCTTTCCACCAACCCTCACTACTTTAATAGCTAGCAACCACTATGGAAAATGACATAAATGTTGGAAATTAATCCAAAGAAATCAAACTGTTTGTTGTAATCAGAACATCAATGTAAAGAAGATGATAACAACTTTATAATATCCTCCCTTTTATCAATCTTGGAGAAGAAGAAAATAAAATATCACTGAAAAATAACATAAAATTGGAGGTGAGGTACGGATATCCGAATCTCCTTAAGGCAATTAGTTCCTGCCAATGGTGCTCCGTAGATTCACGAACTATGCCTCCCAATATACAACACCTCGAACCCGTTTGGATTAGCACTATGCAAACGGTGACTCGATCGAACCGTTCAATTGAACCAGCACACTTAGAAAAAACAGAAGAGTAGAAGAATATATCAAAGCCTTTTGGAATCGAGTCGGAAAAACCAAAAACCAAAAGCCGTAATGAAACTCTATGCTCATATCTATTTATAGAACTGAATAATTCATGTACGAAGAGATACATGAATTAAATAGACGCATGTATCCACGAAGTTCATGAATCAAGAGATACGTGAATCCAAGAGATTCATGAATCCGAAACGTGAATTCAAGAGATTCATGAACTCAATAAATACATGAACGAAAAGATACATGAATCTAGAAAATTCATGAATTCAAAAGAGATACGTGAATAGAAAAGACGTATCTAAATTCATTGGCTTTCGTTGATCCATTAACCATAATTATGACCATAATTACGACAATTCCCCACATTAATGGATCAACAAAACATTTTTGACTCAAAGGAATCTGAGCATGCCTGTTGAAATACACCGCATCAAGATAGGTAGCTTTCACTTTGAACCTTCTTTAGTAAAAGCCTATCGGACTTACTTAACCAGTCGATGGACTAAGCCTTGAATCGCCAGTTGTTTGTGTAAGCCTAGACAATAAACCTCACACGGAGTATTTCCAATTCAAGATTGGTTCTCGGTTGTGTTCGTTCTTTCGGCCCTGAACCTCTCGGGATTCATGTGTGCTTTAGAAAATCTAGCCTTTAAAGATTTTCATAGAGTCGGCCAGCTCCACGCATATAGGTGCATTCCTATTAAAGATATCCTACCATATCTCACTTGAATGTTACATTCCAAGTTATAGGAATCATTAAACGCATAGCGTACCCTTATTAACGCGTAGGAAAGCACTTTGTTGCATCATAGGAATGGGAGACAGTGCTTACACTAGAGTTTCCAAAATTTGCGTTGTCCTATTGAACCTAGTCCATGGGATCTCCAATCGCATAGGTTAGGTTTCCACCCTAGAATCTCTTTATTGGGTTAAGGCTTTTAAACCCATTCTCCTCGATGCGCAATTTATCTGCTCTTTTGACAAACCTTCTGTCAGCGGATCCGCAATATTTTCCTTTGACTTTACAAAGTCTAAAGAAATTATTCCATTTGAGAGCAACTGCCTTACGGTATTATGTCTACGACGAATGTGTCTAGACTTACCGTTATAAATCACATTATGCGCCCTTGCAATCACCGCTTGATTGTCACAATGTATGCAAATTGCAGGCATAGGTTTTGGCCACACTGGAACATCTTCTAAAAAATGTCGAAGCCATTACGCCTCTTCGTGACTTTATCCAAAGCAACAAACTCGATTCCATTGTAGAGCGCGTTATTAGAGTTTGTTTAGAGGATTTCCATGACACTGCTACACCTCCTAACGTGAACACATATCGCTAGTCGATTTCGATTCATCGAATCGAAATCCGGTTGGCATCACAATAACCTTCCAAAACAAATGGATATTTGCCATATTGTAAAATATAGTCTTTTGTCCTTTTGAAATATCCTAATACTCTCATCGAGCATTCCAATGCTCGTGACTGGGTTACAAGTATATCTACTCGGTTTGCTTACCGAGTACGCAATATCAGGTCTAGTGCAATTCATGATATACATGATGCTGCCGATTACTTGAGAGTATTCCAGTTGTCTAACACTATTTCCAGTGTTCTTTCTTAAAGTTAGGTGTGGAAGAAAAGGATTTTTTGTATCTTTAATGCCGAATCCTTTAAATCTCTCAAATACATTTTCAATATAATGAGATTGTGTTAAACCTAAGCCATCAGAATTCCTTAGAATTATGATGCCAAGTATAACATCCGCTACACCTAAATCTTTCGTCTCAAAGTTCTTCTTGAGAATGTTCTTGGTGATTTTGATGACCTCAGTAGTATCTCCAAGAATTAATAAGTCATCGACATATAGACAAATAAGTACATATCCAACTATTGTAGATTTAGTGTACACACATTTGTCACACTCATTGATTCTATACCCATTTTGAATCATTACCCAATCAAATTTCTCATGCCATTGCTTAGGAGCTTGTTTAAGTCCATACAATGATTTAACAAGTCTACACACTTTGTGTTCTTGTCCTTTGACCTTGAACCCTTCAGGTTGTTCCATATAAATCTCCTCGTTGAGATCACCATTTAAGAATGCAATTTTCACATCCATTTGATGTATTTGCAAATTGTATAGTGAAGCGATAGCAATCAACATCCTTACAGATGTTATTCTTGTGACAGATGAATAAGTATCAAAGTAGTCAAGACCCTCTTTTTGTCTAAACCCTTTGGCTACAAGCCGAGCTTTGTACTTATCAATGGAACCATCTGCTTTTAGTTCTTTCCTGAATATCCATTTACATCCAATTGGTTTATTTCCAGGTGGAAGATCAACCAATTCCCAAGTATGGTTACTTAGGATAGAATGGATTTCATTGTCAATAGCTTCTTTCCAGAAAGGAGCATCTGGAGATGACATTGCCTCTTTATATGTTTGGGGCTCACCTTCTAACATGTATGTTAGAAAATCAGGTCTGAAAGATTTTTCCATTCGAGACCTTTTACTCCTTCGTTCGGTTTCTTTGCTCACAACTTCATCATTCTCGATTCGATTCTCCGAGCCTTTTCGAGAAAGTTCTCCTTGATTTCTTTTTGCAGGATATATATCCTCAAAAAATTCAGCATCCCTTGATTCTAGGATTGTATTGACATGGATTTCCGCATTTTCAGATTTATGAACCAAAAATCTATATACGCTACTATTTTGAGCATAACCGATGAATATGCAATCCACCGTTTTAGGTCCCAACCGAGTTTGTTTCGGAGGAGGAATTGCCACCTTGGCCAAGCACCCCCACACTTTTAGAAAATTGTAGGATGGCAACTTTCTATTCCATAACTCGTATGGAGTTTTACCTATCTTTTTGTAGGGTATTTTATTAAGAATATAATTTGCAGTTAAAACTACCTCCCCCCACAAGTTCTGAGGTAAACCTAAACTTAAAAGCATGGTGTTAGCCATCTCCTTTAGTGTCTGTTCAATCGTTCAGCAACTCCATTTTGTTGTGGAGTATAAGGTGCGATCGTTTGGAGAATTATTCCAAAACTAGCACAAAACTCTTTGAAATTGATTGAACCGTATTCTCCCCCTCTATCGAGACCTAAGCACTTTGATTTGTTTATCAAGTTGGTTTTCAACTTCATTTTTATACTTGACAAACATGCTCATAGTCTCATCTTTGCTAGTCGGTAAATAAACATAGCAAAATCTAGTACGAGTCATCCACAAATGTGATGAAGTACTTCTTTCCACCTCTACTTTCTACAAACTTTAAATCACATAGATCACTATGGATTAATTGTAGAGGTTCACTTATTCTTTCAATGGATTTGAAAGGTTTCTTGGCAAACTTGGCCTCAACACGAGTCTCACACTTGTAACGGGCATCCAACTCAAATCTTGGAATTAACCATAAATTTGTTATTCTCTTCCTTGTACCACAGTTTACATGCCCTAATCTACCATGTCATAGATAAGGAGACACAACAGTGTAAACTGAATACTTTTCTTTATTAATAGTCTTTGGGTACACATAATTTGAGTTTACATCAATGACGGCCACATTGACTTTAAACAGGTCATTACACAAGTACCATTTCCCCACATACATCCCTCCTTTCGAAAGTACAAATTTGTCGATTCAAATACAACTTTGAAACCCTTCTTGACAAGTATGGGGCCAAAAATTAGGTTTTTCCGAATCTCGGTACATGTAGCACATTCAGCATGGCAACCTCTTTGCTAGATGTAAACTTCGGGATCACCTTTCCTCTTCCGGCAATCTTTGCTGATGCGAGTTAACCATATAAAGCTTCTCATCTTCTTCACCTTCTCATAAGATGAGAACATGTGTTTATCTCGCACATATGTGATTTGTGGCACCCGTGTCTAGCCACTAGCCATTAGTGTTCGACACCAAAGATGCTTGAGACATTATCACGAGAAAATCTCTCATAAGTCAGAATCGGAGGTGTTGCCGTCACGGTAGGCAAGGTTCGTTGAATCATCCCTCCGAAATGGAGCTAAAAGCCATTTGGCTCGTCATCGTTCAAAAACAGTCCGGGCATATCGGTCGTATGACTTGTACCCACACCACCGAAATTGGTGTTAGCCCAAGGGCCCGTAGCATTAACTGCTACAAATTCAAACCCTGAGGGTTGAACATCTTCCATAGCAACGGTCGAATCAACCATAGGAACATCTCCTGAAACATTCGGGACATTGAATGGCACTTGATAGTTTTCAGCCATCTCAATAATCTGACAAGAACAACAAACAGTGAGTGATGTAATCGCCTTAAGATTGTTGGAAATTAATCCAGAGAAAGCAAACTGTTTGTTGTAATCAGAACATCAATGTAAAGAAGATGATAACAACTTTATAATATCCTCCCTTTTACCAATCTTGGAGAAGAAGAAAATAAGATATCACTGAAAAATAACATAAAATTGGAGGTGAGGTACGGATATCCGAATCTCCTTAAGGCGATTAGTTCCTCGCCAATGGTGCTCCGCATAATCACGAACTATGCCTCCCAAGATACAACACCTCGAACTGTTTGGATTAGCACTATGCAAACGGGACTCGATCGAACAGTTCAATTGAACCAGCACACTCGGAAAAAATAGAAGAGTAGAAGAATATATCAAAGCCTTTTGGAATCGAGTCGGAAAAACCAAAAACCAAAAGCCGTAATGAAGCTCTATGCTCATATCTATTTATAGAACTGAATAGTTCATGTACAGAAGAGATACATGAATTAAATAGACGCATGTATCCACGAAGTTCATGAATCAAGAGATACGTGAATCCAAGAGATTCATGAATCCGAGAAACGTGAATTCAAGAGATTCATGAACTCAATAAATACATGAACAAAAAGATACATGAATCTAGGAAATTCATGAATTCAAAAGAGATAGTGAATAGAAAAGACGTATCTAAATTCATTGGCTTTCGTTGATCCACTAACCATAATTATAACCATAATTACAACAATAAATAGTCCCTAAACTTTGGCCCAATGCACAATGTGATCCCTAAATTTTAATTTGTTTAATGTGATCTATAATCTTTAGCTCGATGTGCAATATGGTCTTTGAATTTTTCACTTAGTTAATGTGGATCTTAGAGTTTAGGTACATGTTCAACTTAATCCCCAAACTATATGAAAATATTAAACGTTTTCTCTTAACTTAAATTAATGGAAAGACGGCAATGAACATATTCATATAGTTTAGGGACTAATACCAAAAATCTAGAGACTATATAAAATAAATTAAAAATTCAATGATCATATTGCACATTTGATCGAAGTGTTGGGACCATTTAAGTCATTATCCTTAATGATTACTCTCAAATTCTTATTTAAGTCATTATCCTTAATGATTACTCTCAAGTTCTTACTCCCAAACATAGCCTACCTTCACCTATATCATTTCATGGTGTCTTCTTAACACTGAAATCGATTATTTTCATTAAACGAGCATAAAAAAAAAAAAAATCCTTTCTTCCGAAGACAAGTATTTGAAAGATGTTTTTTCTAGAATAGGACCTTTCGGATAAAGGAAGGCTATGGACCAATGTTGTCGTTTGCTATTTTTAACACACAGCAATAAGTTGTGCATTCTCATGATAAGTTTGAAGAACATGTTATATTTGTCATGGTAATAAAATGTTGCGCTCTTTTTTTATAATTTTTTTATTAAATTTATCACAATGATAAAAGGATGTGCTTCTTTTTTTATATCTAGCCGTTCATTTTTGCAACCCGTACTTCTTTTTTCTCCACAAGTTTGATCTATATATTAACTTGGAAATTCAGGATTTTAGAATACAAATGAAAAACATCAACTAAGAATTATAGGTCAATATGTAAAACCAACGTGGGGTATACACGTAAGAAAATTTGGGAATATTGTACAAAAAGTCATGAACCTATTGTACTTTTGTCAATTCAGTTTTAAACATTTTAATTTTACTAATTGAGTCCTAAACATTTTCACAATTTACCAATTAAATCCATCCATTCAATTTTGGCTAGAAATCACTGATGTAGACATCGATTGTCCTACTACACAACGTCAACACTGAAATAGATAAATTTTAATAATTTTTCAATTTTTTATTTTTCCTTTTTCTTTTCTCTTTTGGTTTAAAGGGTCGGCGTGTCATCGACTATTGGCTAAGGACCAACAACCTTTGCCAGCCACCAGGCAAAAGCAAACAACCCCCCTCCCCCAACGTCCCCAAGCAAGGGCTGCAAAGCCCTCACTAGATCTAGCAAGAGGTTGGGTAACGGCTTGCAACGACCTCGCTAGTTGTAGCAAGGTGAGGGTGCGACAACCCTCACTCAAGCCCTTGGTGGCCATAAAGAGGGCAGGCAAGGGCTCGCGAGTCGCAACACCCTCGCCTAGAGGCTAGTAAGGGTCATTGGCCTCAATCAGTGGTTGGTGGAGGTTGCCGACCCTTTGAACCAAAAAAAAAAAAAAAGAAAAGGAAAAGAAAACTATTTAAAAATTAATTAAAAATATTAAAATTTGTCAACGTCACTGATTTCCAGTCAAAATTGACCGGATTGAAAGTGTAAATTGTGAAAAAGATAAAGACTTAATTGATAAAATTAAAATATTTGGGATTTGTTATGACCTCCCGATGCGCCCGGACCACCTAGGCATTTGGCTAATGAATTATTAAGCTCAAGCCTAACTCAAGCTCTCCCAAGTTCAAATCAATTCACAACTTGGGATTCATATTCTTCATATCAAGTCATCACTAATCGGTTTATGGTAAGTTGATTAGACACTTAAGTAAAATAATGGGAGAATTATTTTACTTTTATGAACCAGAAATTTTGGGTACATGGACTTCATTACACTAGATTTCTCTAATACCATTTCAGTACCATTCTTTTTATGAAAAAATGTTTGGCAAACAGTTTGGATTCATTTTATTACTCCCTAACATGTGAGGTAACTATGCGGATGCACAAACCACCAACTTAACAACCACATTGCTAACTCATTTAACCTCTATTTCCCATTTACCCACAAATAATCTGAATGTGGCTTCGATGGATTGAGGAGTAAAAAAAACCTCATGTGCTCCTTTAAATAACTGTGCGAATCCTTTGGCATTGTTTCTCAATATCATTCTATGCGAAATGTTAGTTACTGTCATGGTTCATTTTCATCCCGTTCTAAGCTTCAAACTCTACTTCCTGCAAAACGATAGAAAATTGAGAATCAGCATATGCAAAGATCAATCCATAGTTTCTCACTGGATGAAAGATTACTCAAGGAGACTCTAATTTAAATATTAGAAAATTCATGGCATTATGCTTTAGTGGTTAGTCCCCACTAAGTCATTGGGGCACAAATGAACTATTATGCTGGAATTATCAAGGGGTGGGCACATCCCTAACAACGCAAGTGGTATTAAGGCTGAAACGTCAACTGAAATTTCATGACCATTTTGTGGTTAATCCTAAGAGTATATCAACTGGTTTGATGATAATATGGAGCGAAGGGGTATCGGTTATAATGGAGTCATATGTTAATTATATCAATATGGTTTATGATGATACTGAGTGCAAAAGACCTATGAGGATTACATTTGTGCGTGCAACGAATGCCTTCCTAGATTGGCTGAAACGGTAGGATGAATTGAGACATATTAGTAATTTTAACCATTTTCCCTAGATTTGTCTAGGACACTTTAATGAAATTATGTCCCATTGGGAAAAGGCAGAGAGAAAGATGGCTGAACATTATCAAATGGTGGCATTCCAAGATTTTATAAATGAGTGCTCATTGTTGGACCTTGAATGCAAAGAGTGCGCTTTCACATGATCAAATAACAGAGCAATGGAAGAATTTGTGAAAGAAAGACTGGACCGAGTGTTATGTAATATGGATTGGAGGGTGGCTTTTCCAACAACTTAAATTTTTGCTTTACCTACAATTAACTCGAACCATGGCCCAATTTTGCTTTCTTTGGAAATAAAAGCACTGAAGCATAGGAAAGGGTTTAATATGAGGCTTATTGGGTGGAATGAAGAGTACAATGAAATAGTCAAAAAAGCCCGTTTGTCCACTTCCCTTACGAAATGACAATTTTGTGAGCAAGTTGAAAGAGGTGAACTTGTGTTAATAGTGTGGAGCAAGAAAAAAATTTCCCATGCACAACAAGAAATAGCTCGGTCAAAACATGAGCTTCAGCGCATTACCAATGATATTGATCAACAACAAGATAGAGAAAGAGTTACACGGCTAAAAGGCAAAATTCAAGAGTTATAAAGACAAGAAAAAATGTAGTGGGAATTGAGATCTCAAATCAAGTGGATGAGATGGGGCAATAAAAACACTAAATTTTTCCACGCCACAACGATCCAATGAAGACAGAAATAAAATTTCCATGTTGAGGTTAGAAGATGCGGAATGGAGTAGAGACTCCAACAAACTAAATACGACCATAGCAAATTTTTTCCAAGGGCTATATAGTTTAGTAGGCTACCAAGACTTCAGCCCTTTTTTGGAGTAGTGTCCAAATGTTGTTGGAGAGGACATGAATGAATCGCTAGTAGCAAAACTCACCTTCTAAGAAGTTAAGGATGCTATCTTTCACTTGGGTGCATCAAAAGCCTTTAGACTAGATGGACTTTTTTATCAGCATCATTGGGGAAATATCCAATCGGATTTACTACAGCTTGTTAAAAACTTCATGAGTAATGGTACATTACTTCCTGAATTGAACAAGACCCTCATCACCCTTGTTCCCAACATCCCAAACCCAAAGAACCTTTCTCAATACCACCCCATCAATCTTTGCAACTTTGCGTACAAGATTATCTCAAAGGTTCTATCTAATCACTTGAAACTTTGGTTGCCCCAATTGATTAAGGAGAAGCAAAGTGCCTTTATTAGTAGGAGGCAAATTCAAAATAATATTTTGGTGGTAAAAGAAGTGTCCATCAACTTCGTATCAAGAATAGAGAAAAAAATTCCAAGCAATTTTGAAGCTCGACATGGTGACCAAATAAAATGGGATTTTTTGGAAGCTTGCATACTAAAAGTAGGTTTCAACGGGAGTTGGGTGGCCTGGATTATGTAATGTATCATAATGATTTCTTTCAGCATTAATTTTAATGGAGAATCGTTGTCGTTCTTTCAACCCTCAAGAGGAACTAAGCAAGGCGACCCTCTTTCCTCATACTTATTTATTATTGTTGCTAATGTGCTCTCATTGCTCTTGAAGAATGCAACTGAGATAGGAAACATAAGAGGCATTAAATTGAACAAACACTATCCTACACTAACTCATTTATTGTTTGCTAATGACTCGATTCTCTTCCTAGATGGTAAGGTTAGTGAATGCGAAAATGTAGCGGATGTGCTAAACCAATATTGTGATGCTTTAGGGCAGGCTATGAATGTAAACAAATCAAGCATTCTCTTCAGTTCTGGTTGTCCTCAGAGTTTGAGACAAAACATAGCCCGAGAGTTGCTTCTCTTAGAAGTAGACAAAACAAGGAAGTATCTTGGCATTCCGTCAAATTGTGCCACTTCAAAGAAAGAAATGTTTTTATGGATCCTAGCTAGAGTGACAAAGTTACAAGGGTGGAAAAAAAATTTATCAAAGGTGGGGAAAGAAATCCTTCTAAAAGCTGTAGTCCAAGCTATACCACAATACACAATGTCAATTTTCAAAATCCCAATTTCCATATACCGAGCTATAGAATAGAAAATTGCTACTTTTTGGTGGAAAAATGGGACTCAAAGGTAGGTATTCATTGGAGTAGTTAAGATTTGCTCAAGACTAGAAAGGATAAAGGGGGACTAGGTTTCAGGGACTTAATCACAATCGACAAAGCTATGGTAGGCAAGCAAGCTTGGCGAGTCTTTCAACATCCTCCAGTACAGCTCTTTGGAGTAAACTATTGAAAGGAATTTATTTTCCTCATTCTGACTTTTGGCACGTAGGAAGAGAAAATAGACCATCTTGTGGGTGACAGATTTTACTCACGAGGAGGAAAACTATTTCAAAGTCGGTTTTGTGGATCAAAGAAGGTAAATGGATTTCATCAGGAGTGATAGAAGGCCTATCAAATATTGACGAGCCAAGATTTGTGGTAGACCTCATAAATTAACAAGACTCGTCCTAAGATGAGCAATCAATCCGTCACTATTCGATGATAAAGTGGTGAAGGAGATACTTTCCATCCCTTTACCAACTTTTAGTAAGCCAAATAAATTAATCTCAACAAGGACAAAGTCAGGCATTTATATAGTAAAAAATAGCTATAAGCTCCTACGAGCAGCCTCAACCACTATAAACACACAACAATCATCCTCCTCTTACCAAACTCTAACTAAACTCTGGATAAACATTTGGCAACTAAGGGCGCGTTTGGCAACCGGCCAAATAGTGAAAATTTCTATTTTTTTTGTTCTCGGGAGTAGATTTGGAACATAAATCTGTTTGGTAAATATTTTGTTTCCGGAAACAAATTTCTATTTTTTTGTTCTGGAAGTAGATTTGAAATGAATCAAAAATAAAAAATAAAAAAAGTTGATTCTTTGCTCCCGAAAACAATTCTAGAATCAAGTCAACGTATTTTTTCTCGTCTCTCTTCTTTCTTCTTGTTCTTCTTCCCTCTCTCTTCTTCTTCAACCGTTGCCGCCGCTGCCACCGCCTACCGCCGCTAGTCGCCGATGACTGGTTGGGCAAGGTCCGACGAGCTCATCGAAAATTCACCATGCCAGGGCCACCGCGAGGTTGGCGTCACCCGACCAAGCCAAGGCTAACCTCCCAGTGGCCCAGTGAGGTCGAGCCCCGCTAGCGGCTGGGCGAGCTCGGCCGAGCCTCAGCCGACGAGGTGCAGCCTCGCCGAGGGCCAACGATACTCGAGTGAGGTCGCCGGACCTCATCTAGCCGGTCACCAATCATCCCAAGGTCGGTGACGGCAAACCTTGAAGAAGAAGAAGAGAAAGAAAAGAAGAAAAAAAAAGTAATAAAATTATTTAAAAAAATCAAAGAAAATGATTTGGATTAGAAATTTTCAGGACAGTACCAAACACAATTCTATTCCAGGAATAAACCAAACGGTTTAAAATGTTTAAAAATTGTTCCCGGGAATAGAATAAAAAGAATAATTTCTGATCAGAAATTATTCCTAAGAAAAGAATAGTTACCAAATGTGCCTAAGCACCCCCCACCCCTCAAAACTAAGAATATTTCCTTAGAGCGTATGCGCTACCCACGAAAGACAATTTACTCAAGAAAGATCAAACCCAATCTTATATGCCCTTTGTGCCAACAAAATCATGAAATTACTGAGCATGTGTTCCTCCTCTGCCCTTGGACAAATGAAGTTTAGTCCAACTTGCAAGTAAACATCAAGGTGTCAAGCTACGAACTGAGCATAAGTGAACAATGGATCTTAAACTATAGAAACTCATAATTGGCACAACTAGATTAGGAGTTTGTCATGGTGCTCTTGTGGCAAATATGGAAGGCACGAAATGATTTCATCTTCAAGGGGAGGAAACCAAATTCGAGATGGGTGATCTCCGAAGCCCTTGCCATGAATGAAAACATATCTCATTATGGCTCAAAATTAGGGGTATGCAAAAAAAACCGGGAACCGTCCGGACCGCTTGGAATCGGGTCGAGACTAGCCGGAACCGGTGGTTCTCAAGGGAACCGATTCGATTTCTAATTCCAATTTTTCAAAATCGGTGGGTACCGGTATGATTCTCGGTTCTACGGTGAAACTACTCACCTACCTATTTGGAACAGAGCGATATTATAATAATGTATATTATAATATATTAATTTTCATTAAAAAAATGAAAATTCTAAATTCCTTAATATGAAATTTATTCTAGTTCATCTCTCTTAGTCTCACCGAACTCTCTCTATCTCCATCTCCGTCTTCATCTCTCAACACACAGTTGTGCCTCTCAACTCCGATAGACTCACAAATGTGCCGCAGTTCATCACCTCCCTCTCTTGACTCATAGCCACGCTTTCGGCCATTCATCGCCTCCCTTTCTCACTCTTAGTTGCTCGCCTCCATTTACTGTAAGTTCGAATCCCTAATCTTCAATCTACTAATTAATCCCCTAAAATTGTAAGTCATTTGTTTGTTTGGTCAGTTTAGCTCCAAACCCTAAATCCTAAATTTCTTAAACCCTCTCTCGCTCTCAATTTGTGTCTCATGAAGCTTTGGTTTTTATCTAGGTTCAGCTTGCGTTTGCTCTTTCTTCTTTGCACTTCAAGATTGGAACAATAAAGATAAGATAAAAAATTATTAAACCTTTTTGCATGAAATTTTTTTTCTACTTTATCACTTTCCTATTTCTTGGGGTCATTTTTAATTTCCCATTTTTAATCTTCGCAAAACAGATAAAAGAACAATTTTAGGCCCTGAAAAAGACAAAAGCAAATTGAGATCTTTTGAAGAGGGACAAGGACGGAGAAATAGATTAATATTAATGTAATTTGAACGTTCTTAAAGATAATCAAAGAGAGAATGATGATAAATTCCCTGAACAAGGAAATACTAATTTAGAACATCTTGCTCAAGTACAAATGCTATATTACAATTCCGTCCCATTTAGCTCAAAACCCTAATTTCTCATAAATGGAGGAGGTGAAGAAACAATGGATATTTCCCTGGACAAATTGCACAATGTTGTGTAAAATTTTATGTTTTGCTAAGTTGGTTAGGAAGTCAACTAAGTCGGATGATCCTTATGTTTTGCTATCTTGTATGCATCAAGTTGTTGACTAAGAGTAATGGATATTTTTATCGACAAATTGCACCATAATGTGTAAAACTTTTATAAGTTGATCTTTATTGATGACGTGTTACTTGATTCGA
Organism: Eucalyptus curtisii; assembly: GCA_017140595.1. Classification (NCBI taxonomy): domain Eukaryota; kingdom Viridiplantae; phylum Streptophyta; class Magnoliopsida; order Myrtales; family Myrtaceae; genus Eucalyptus; species Eucalyptus curtisii. The sequence goes on from CM029502.1 coordinate 3,629,377, forward strand.
GCAGGTGATCCATTAACATATCAATGGAAATGGAGGAATCCTACGATACAGTAACGCTAATAATGGAATCAATAACACCAAAAAAATAAAGAGGTGAACACTTTGATGAGGCATCCAAAACAAATAAGGTATCATGTTCTTGTCCTCCTATTGATAAGCTAAAATAAGCCGCCTAACTTCATTTTCGTAAAAAAATAACTCACATCAATAGGAAAGTTAATGTGTTCTGCAATTATTATGGGGTCAAGTATTCGTACCATGTTGATAATCGTACCTCCAATATATTGAAGCACTTGAGAAAGTATAATAAGAATTTTTGCAATATAAATGAGAAGCAAAAATTGTTTACATCACAAAGAGTAGATGAAACTCAATTAGTAGGCGGAGATATTGGTATTACTAGGAGTGCTAGAGTTTTAACAACATAGAAGTTTGATCAAGAAAAATGTAGACAAATGCTTGTTCGGATAATTATAATTGATGAACAACCATTTTTTTATGGTTGAACATGTTGGATTTCATGATTATGTAAATCAATTATAACCTATCTTCAAGCATATGTCACAATTTACAATAGTTAGGGATTGCATAAAATTATATTTTTGTGAAAAAAGAAGTTTGAAGGCTTCCTTTTGTAAGCTTAATTCTAGGATCGTAATCGCAACTAACGCATAGAGTTTCATCCAAAATTTGAACTGTGTATGTCTTACTACGCATTTTATTAATGAAAATCAGAAATTGCACCAAAAAATCATCAATTTTATAGCGATGCCTAATCACAAGGGCAGGTATATTGGGATAGTGATTGAGAAATGCACATATGAGTGGGGAATAGAGAAAAAGTGTCAACAATCACTATGGATAATGCTAGTTTGAATGATGTTATCATTGGTTATTTGAAAGAAAAATTTTCAAAAGATGGACTATTGATCTTAGATGATGAAATTTTATATATGAGGTGCACGACTCGTATATTAAACTTGATTGTGAATGATAGCTTAGGGTACATGATTCCATTGCATATATTCAAAATGTGGCTAGGTATGTAAGAAATTATCTCATGAGAGTTAAGACATTTCAAGATCGCATTAAAAATACAAGGATCGCTTATAAGAGTACGGTTTGTCGTGATGTCTCCACTAGGTGAAATTCCACTTGCCTAATGTTAAAAAACATCATAAAGCTAAGAAAAGCTTTTGAAAAGATGGATGAGGACGAACTTTTTTTTCTCAAATAAGCTTAACTATGATACTCCAAGTAATATTGATTGGAAAAATGCCATTATTCTTTCCAAATTTTTGAAGAAGTTCCTATGATGCCACTAACAAAATGTTCGGCACTTTGTATATTACTTCAAATGGTTATTTTAAGGGGATAGCTTCTTTATATAATTATCTGAAAGAATGCTTTTGATCATATGGTGGGAGTTATGGGTGTGAAAATGGAAGATAAGTTTGATAAATATTGTAAGAGTTTCGAAAAAGTAAATATGACGGTGTTAATCGTAGTAACGTTGAATCCAAGAAAAAGATGAATTATCTGAAGCATTGTTGTGAACTCATTCATAATGGTGCCGCGAAAGTTGATGAGATGTTTGATAAGGTGAAGTTCACCTTGGAGCATTTAATTAAATTTTTGAGAAATTTTATCCTACTTCTTGTGACCAAAATTTGTAGGGATAAGTGTAATAGAAGTCCTAAAACTTGTCACGAAAATGCAATTAAGTCCTAAAACTTGCAAAAAGTGCAATTAAGTCCTAAAACTTGTCAAATTGTTTCAATCGAGTCCTAAAGTTAACACCATCAAATTTACCGACGAAAAATGCTGATGTGGCTTTTTTAATTATTTTTAAAGTCCACATGGCTTTTTTAATTATTTTTATTTAAATTAGATTTAAAAATTAGAAAAGAAAAGTTAAAATTTATTTAAAAGACCAAACAGTTCAAAAAAAAAAAAAGAAAAAAATGGCCAACTTGGCCGCCGCCCATCGCCGAAGGGACCGGTGACAGTCATCGGAACCGGCCCCATCGGCGATGGGCGGTAGCCTTTTTTTTCTTTTTTTTTTTAAAACCGTTTTATTTTTTAAATAAATTTTAGCTTTTCTTTTAGTTTTTAAATCTAGTTTTTTAAAAAATTGAATAAAAAATAATTAAAGAAGCCATGTGGAAAATGAAAAATTATTTAAAATGCCACGTCCACATCACGTCGGCATTTTCCGTTAAAAGGGTTGACGGTGTTAATTTTAAGACTTGATTGAAACAATTTGACAAGTTTTAGGATTTGATTGCACTTTTTGCAAGTTTTAGGACTCAATTGCATTTTCATAACAAGTTTTAGAACTTCTATTTCACTTATCCCAAATTTGTATGGTGAACTTGTGAGTTCTACTAGTACCGGTAGTAACTTGCGTCCTTATTGCAATGAGGGAAATGGAGAGAAAGATTGCAGCTTAAATTTCTATGTGCAAGAGCGTTGTTTGATGACCTTCTTAATGAGGAGAAGAAAAGCTTCGAAGACAACTTATTTGAGCTCAATCAATATCTTAAAGCTGAACTTAAGAAAACTCGTGATCTTGACATTTTGTAGTGGTGGAGTGTTGCCAACCAAAGGTTCAAAATCCTATTTTTGATGGCTCAGGATATTTGTTTATTCCTATAACTACCATTGCTTCAAGTTAAGTTTCAATACATCAAGTCGTGTGTTTGATGGCTTTCGAAGTTCTTTGACTCCTAGAGTTGTGAAAAATTTGATTTGCACTCAAGATTGGTTGAGAGCGATTCATGAACTAATTAATGCTTTGAAGAGTGTATTACGAATGCAGAAAAGTTTGAGTTGGGCAAGTCCATTATTTCATCTTTTAAATCTTTTATGTATCTAATAAGTGAATACTTTATTTAATATCTTCTTTTTGTTAGATATGGATTATGTTAACACGGAGATTAAGGCACTGTTTGGTAACCATCCAAACAGTACTTGATTCTGATTTTTTGTTCTCAGAATCAATTTGGGACAAGAATCGCGTTTGGTAAAATTTTTGTTCCCGGGACCAAATTTGTTCTCGGGAGCAGTTGGGAACAGATTGGGAAGAGAATCAAGAATTAAAAAAAAAATTGATTCTTGTTCCGGAACAAAATTGAGAATCAAAACTCTTCTTCTTCTCTTTTCTTCTTCTTCTTCATCGGCTTTGCCTGCCGCCGCCGATCGCCGCCATCTGCTGCCATCGGTCGCCGACAACTGGTCCGGCAAGCTCGCCGGAGGCTTGCCTAGCCCCGGCGAGGCTCAGCCGACAAGGGCCGGCGATGCTCCGGTGAGGTCGCCGGCCTGAAGAAGAAGAAGAATGGGAGATAAAAGAAAAAAAGGAAAAAATATATATATTATTTAAAAATTAAAAGAAATTGATTTGGAACATAACCAATTAACACTTTGTACTAAACACAATTCTATTCCAGAATAAAAAAAATTTGGACAGTTACTAAACGCATTCTTTTACTCAGAATCAGTTCCTGGGAACAGAATCAAAAATAATCATTTCTTGTCGAATGCTCCTTCGAGGAACGTAATCGTTACCAAACGCGCCCTAATGGTACATAGAGTTTACAAGTTGAAGCGAGAGGAATATATGTGGTGAAATTTTTCAATAATTGTTTGAGTTCAATTGTTACTAATGTTGAGCAATCACCTATGCTAATAATTGTTTTACTTTTAGGAGGATGGAACTTGAAGTTTAAGAGCTCTCAAAACTTGAGATTTACAAGCTTTACAAGTCGTGAACTTTTTGGCAAATCTTGTTGTGATTGTTGTGTCATTGTAAACTTGTCTATTTACTATGCTCGATGAGTTTGTTTCACGTACTTAAGCTTGGTTTGGTTTGGTTTGATTAGTTGGACTTGTGTCATGGAGATGGTATGGAGCTCATGTGATCAACTTGATGGCCGTTGCAACTTCTAACTTCTGATTTATTTTTCACTTTCTTTCACTTTCAGCATTATGTTCAGACTTCTAGCTATTGTAGCTTGCAGTTTCTAACTATTGTAGCTTTTGGTTTCTTTCACTTTATTTTGTTTTTATGAGAATGTTTGCTTCTAGTTTCTGATTTTGTTTATTAAATGTTGTAGTTAACGACTCAATGACAAATAGACGGGGATATTTTGAAGAGGAAGACCCCACCTAACTCTACTCTATTCGGTTTTTGCCAAAAACCAAGAGCCATACTTTTGTTTATATACTTTTGTTTATATGAAAATTGATTACGATTGAGGTTGTTTTGATGATACAATTGAGCCATATCATTGTGTATACTCAATGCTTTGGATTTATATATGTGTGGCTTGAGAGTGGTGGCAATGATCCTGCGATCAGCAATATTAATTATCAAAAATGATCATGGCGTAGTTGAGAATGTGTTTTGAGTGAAGTAGGCATTTATGTTTTAATGAAAAACTTTCTAGTTGCACAGACCTTACAGTCAAAAGAATGGAAATATTTGGTTGATGTTTGGTAAGATCGGTTACATGGATCTACCTAGAAATCGAAGTAGCCAACGGGCGATTCCCAATTTTAATTTTTTGAAACAAGTCCTTAGTGGATGATTCATGAATCTAGGGTGGGAACCACCCGCCCGAACCATGCTCACCCCCACTCAAAAACATATAGTAAAGAAAAGAGAGGAAAGACCTTACCAGGATCTTGGACTTCACCAAGCACCGGTACCCATGAAATCAATGTAAATGGATCATTCTTGAAGGGTGAAGCAACCGATGCCATCTTGTGGGTGTGCCGAGACTCCACCGGGAGGCTCGTCAATGGCCACGCTAGCTCCATCTAAGTTCACTCAGCTCTTAACGCCAAAATCTGGACACTACTCCACGCGTTGAAATGTGTGTCCTTCCGTGGATTCGATGGAGTGATGTTTGACCATTTAACTCTTGTAAGTACACATCAAGGAACAGACTAGTTACCCTGAGATGTCCATGTATTTATCAAGGAGTGCCACTAGCTTCTTATCAGTATACAAGGCCTTCAGTTGGCCCATTACACGCAGAACCAAAATAAAGTTACGGATTGGGTCGTTAAAGCTCAAATAAAAAATATCCTCCCTTCTAATTGAGTTTTAACCTACCTCAAGCCCTTTGGAATTTATTATGCTCTAAAGCCCAATTGATATATCTAACAACTTTTGATTATGAATGATGAATGAAGCTCTCTTTCTAACAAACAAAAAAAAAAAAACTATGAATAAATTGCAGGATTCATCTTATAGCAACAAAAATATCTGTGAAGTTAGCTTAAAAATTACATTAACAATCCTAAATATGATTTCTAATTAATACGTAGTCACTCAATATTTTTTTAAGATTTTCTCTTATTTAATGAACTAATATATGTGCAATGCATGCAATGCAAATGCAATGACGTACAAGATGTCTATACTAACCTGACACATGACATTCAATTAAATGAACTTAATCATGCAAAACTATATGTCATGTGATAATAATTAAATGACCTAATCTAATAACTGGCAAATATTAAATGCGATTATCCTAATTTGTCATGCATTTAAATCATCCTAAACATGCAATGACTAAATGATGTGCAAGGGATAGTCTAATTCTACGTAACACGTATTAATTTTCTTATGTTTTCTTTTCTTTTAATTTCAAATTTCAAATTAAAATTACCCAATAATTAAACATGCAATTTTGATTAAGAAAAAGGAAATCTAACATCCTAAAGCAATGTTTTTGTTGTTTTTTATTCTAAAATTCGGAATAAATAAATTACATATTTTAAGCATGCAATCTAGCCTAAAACAAGTAATACTCTAGCAAAAATCAAATATAATTCAAAGACATTTTTTGGATTTTCTTTCTAAGGCAAGCAATCAATCAATGGACAGATATTTAATTAAATAATGCAATCCACAATCTTATGTTATCTATCTCAATAAAAACATGAAATAAATCGACGATCATATCCAAATGGTTATGGATATTGATGGAAGGTTATCCGTTCAAATTTTGAAACAGATAAAATCAACAATCATATCTAAATGGCAATGGACAGGATGAAAGATTTTTAGCATCCTAGGAATCGTATCTCGTAGTTTGAGATTGGACAGCCTTCAAGATACGTTGTTAAGTTAGGAAAGTTTTCTAACTTGAGGGGTATCTTAGAATCTTGTGAATCTTACATTATTTAAGTAAATGTTTAATAGAATATTCTAGCATCAAATAGAATAATTCTAATTCTAACAAAATATATTAGGATATACTGATCACTCAAATAAGGCAGCAAAATATACGGAATATATTAAAAATAAGCACCTTACTTAATTTGAGGATATTCTTGCTAAATTTGAATGCAATACAATCAGACTGGAATCGCAATGGCGGCTCGAACTCTAGTGGGTGGAGGCGAGTGGTGGTGACGCAGCAATTCACGAACTAGGACGTTGAGGCGGCAGGCTTGGCACAGCGTGGGAGCGGCTCACGTCAGGGCTCCAACTCGGTAACGAAGGAACAGCGATGACCATGGACAACTCACGGTACAAGGATGGCGGTTCGTGGAGCCTGCTCTCAATCAAGTCATGTTGATGCTCGGCCAAGGTACGTCGTTCGGTGGGCGACGAACCGTGTCAAAAGCAGCGACTACAATAATTGTCGTTGCGTAATTTGTTGGTCAAAAGATGGGACATCGAGATAGAGCTGCTGGACTTGCTGGGATTCGATGATGTAGGAGACTGCAGCAATGTCTTCAAAGAAAATCCACTATTCTTGTGACAGTTCTTCTAAATTTCAAACTTTGACTTTCGAAACCCCACAATTAGATTTTCCCATCGGTCCCTTCCTGATGCTTCCATATGTATCCAGCCAAATCCTGCAACAAAATTCAAGTGAAGCTCTAAAGAAAGATCAGTGTTTCTGGAGTTATTGCTCAAAGGGTATTCTAATGGCGCAACGGCTTTGTACAAGGCGTGGTTGCTTCGCCTTTGATGCGAGGACTTCCGGCACAAGAACCACTTGGCCGCAGGTCCGCAGGTCGTCGTTGGTATGGCAGGGACCGTCGTGGGTAAGAGACAACGGCAAGGTGGTCCCGGGTTGATGCAGGAGGTGGCGGCATGGACTGGGAGCAGCAGCATCTAACTCGGATCAGGCGCAGACAGTAGCTTGGAGAGGAAGCTCCACGGCTCGGGAGGTGCAGCCATAGGTCTGACCGTGGAAGAGGGCGCTCGCGTGGGGTGTCTCGACCAAGGTTTGGTCGAGCTCTCTCTCTTTTCTTCTCTTTTTTTCACGTGTGTCTCTCGTGTGTACTTTGAAATTATAATTACCAATCTCTGATTTGTAAGGCATATTGTTTTATATATAGTGCAAAATTAGGTTTAAACTTAATCTCATTGGCTTAGTTTAGGCCCTTTTCCATGTAATGAGCTGAATTAAACTCAAGACTTATTTTAATTAATTCCCACGGGCTAAAATTAGATTAAGTTAATCTCAATTTGCCATCTTCTCAGGCAAATTTCGCCCACTTGGTCCCCCAGTGGAGGCCAAATTTTGTCCTGCTACAGGGGCTCAATCCATTCGCTTTTAAGTTCATGACCATCCACTGCCAGTCCAATGCTAATGTAATTAATTAAGATATAAACTAAATAATAAATAATCCTAAAATTATACGCTATGCAGTTTAATTCTAATATTTTTTGGGAGGCTTAATTTTCTATACAATAAATGAATAATCGGGTCACCAAAATTTAGGTGTCAATAGGACTCAATTGGCAAAGATGCAATAGTTTTAAAATTTTTTGGATAACTTTCGTAAGAAAATTGGGAGGAAATTATAAATGGGGTCCCTATATTAACCCTCCTATTCAATTTGGGTCACGTTCTTTAGTTCTTATCGATTCGATTCCTCAAATTAATGTCCAATTATGATTTAAAACCCACTTTGTATTTTTGTCCTGAATAGTCAACATATTATTTCGTTAGCATATGCAAAAGGCCTAACCATGCTGCATGCGCAAATTGCAATTCCACAAATTCTAATAATACCTCATTTTGTGCACGGAATTTTGTGCTTATCACTTTAACTTAAGGAAAGAAAAAGGGAATTCTATAATCATATAGGATCAAAAACATTTAAATTAATGTTCGAATCTCGAAAAATTTAGGAAATCAGTAACGCGATATCTAATAAAAAATTCTTGATGCAAAGGGGTTTAGTTGTGAACTTAAATTAGTTAATATTGTATTCAAACATCAGTTTAAATCCTATACACATATAATTAAAAACATTTAATCTAATGTTTGAAGGATAAAAATAAAATTTTCGATAGGATTGTAATTAGCGGCGGCGCCACATTGTGTTGAGTAAGTATTATCAATTGAATCCACTTAACTGTTGAGTGACCCGTGTGAGTTGTATTAGAAAGTCTCACGTCGAAGAATTGATGTGGTATGAAACAGTTAGTATATATTAGTTGCTCCACAATCCATTAGCTTAATTTTTAAGTAAATGTGGGTCCTACTAGAATTGCTGGTGAGCTCAGACTTAGTTACCTCTTGGCGATCTCCCCATCCAAAGATATCAAGCTTTTGCTACGCGCTCCCCAATAAATGGTATTAGAACCGATGGTTGATTGGTAGGCTACTTTCAACGTGTATTGGTATTTGATAAATATCTTAATAAAAGAATATGGAAACCGAGACGGTTTTTGGGTAGGTGGACGTTGTGGTATAGCATGTGAGCCTGGTGGCAAACCTCATGGTTCGGTCTAGAGAAAAAGATTAGGGATAAAGTTGGCCGTCGATAAAGATTCAAGTTGAGATAAGTTGATGCATAATGATACTTGAATTAAGGGGAACAAACCTAACACTAAACTTACATCCCAGGGGAAGATGGTTGAGTGGCACTTATGAATTATATTTGAAAGTCTAACATCGGAGAATTGGAGTGGAGTGGAACAGTTAATATATTATAATTGGCTCATAATTTATTAGCTTAAGCTTTTGAGCGAATGTAGGTCCATGTAGATATGTTGACAGCTCGAACTTGGCTCCCTTTAACGATCTCCTCACTTAAAAGTATTGGGCTTTTTCCGACACGCTCTCCAACATTGACTTTAAAATACTTTTAATCATACCTATAACTAAGGGTGAGTATGGTCCGGATAGGCGGTTCCCGACCAAGAATCAAGAACCGCCCACTAAGGATCGGTTCAAAAAAATCTGAACCGGGAACCACCCATTCCAAAGAACAACCAAATATCTCCATTCTTTTAATCGTAAAGTGTATATTATAAACAACCTCACCAAACATTGCGTATACATAATGATAGCCCTGTCCATTAATCATTACGACATATATCAAACAAAATTAGAAACCCTATCTATTTTGTGGCAAAATCAAAAAGTAAAACAAAAATAAGTATGTGGGACTAGTCTCACTATAACCCAAAATCTGAAACTATAAGCCAACATTCTTAATAAGAACAAAAGAAAATGAAAAAAAAAAAACACTATAACAACTAGAAACTAGTAGTAGCTACAAACTAGAACATTACGTTGAAAGTGAAAGAAACTAACAACCAAATCAAAAGTTAGAAACCAAGTTAATAATATATTGATTTTTATATTAAAAATTAATATTATTATAAGACCGGTCCGGTCCGGGTGGGTGGGTGGGTGTTTCCGCCCATGGAATCGAACCGAACTAGTACCCATTGGTTCCAATAAATTGGAATCGGGAGCCGAACCAACTCCTTTAAGAACTACCAGGTTCTAGGCCAGTCCAAGTCCAGTTTCGAGCAATCTAGGGATTCTAGTTCTTTTGCACACCCCTCCCCGTAACTTTTTTGAGTTAATGTAATTTGACCCCCATTATATTTCAAGTTTTGACGACACTGAATTTGTTTAAACACCAAATTGGACCCTAATAAAACTTGAAATGTCTAAGTTACAAAAAGAAATACAAACGAAAAAAACCCACTCAATTTTGTAAATGCTTGAATAGAATTATAAAAAAAAATATTTTCTTTCACATGCTTTCTTTGAGATATATGAATATAGTCTACATAATGTCAATTTTTTTAGTTATTCTTTCCCGCAATCCTATTTTCAAGATATTTGAACAACTTTTAGAATATTTATGTTGGCTATAAAAATAAGACGATTGCAACCTAAACTCGTATTTGATTATACTTTCCTACCACTTATTAGCATGTAATTCGATTTGAAAAAATCATAGTGATGTCCTAAATTTTCCATCGACATTGTTCGGCTGCTTTGAAAATGTTTTATATAGGCCCGAAAATTATCACAAAACAAATTCAGTCTAGAGCTAAAAACAGGTGACCCATGTTTGAAGAAAACAAGGACCATAATTGTTCTTGATCCCTAAATTATGGATAGCGGACGTTGTTTGATGACACAAATTATCATATGCTGAGTTGAATTTTAAAAAATGATGAATCAACATGTCCATTTTTTTATCCATCTACTTTTTAAAATGAAAAGACAAATTAAAGACTTCAAATACCCCACATGGAAGCCACATAAGCAAATTCCATAATTTGCTTTTTTGTTTTTTCCGCCAATCAAACTTATTAGATTGGAAGCCACATCAACAAATTCCATAATTTAATGACAACATTAATCAAATTTCACATTAAACAAATTAAAAGTCCGAGGATGACATTGCACATTAAACCCAAATTCTTATTCCATTTGTATCATTTTCCCTTTATCTATTTCATGTTATTCAACTTCGCATTCTTCTGCAAGTTTCAAAAATGTCCAAGAGCCCATAATTACGCCACCCCAATTGTATCATTTCCGATCAATGTTCTGAATAATCACAGCTCAAATCAAAAGACTCATATGATTGTACGCCTCAAAATTCATCCGACGAAATTGGTAAAATTGTTAGAATTCACTAACCTTGCAACGAGACTGAATTTAGATAGGCTTTTCCCCTAATCTCTTCGATCGCCCTATGGAAAAACAAACCGATTTGATGAAATCAAATGAACTATTTGCAGCATTGATGAAGACGTGTTTAAAAAACGAACTATAATTTGGTTATTTTATGTGTTATTGGTGTTGATCTGTTAAAAGTGCAATTGGGCTGTGACTATTGTCATCTTTTTTCCTAGTTCGTGTTCAAACGGTATTAGAAACTATAATTACATTTATATTCTCGTTGGGTTTTTTTTTTTCCAAAAATTGACATATTTAAATTGGGTTTATAATCGGTTATATAAAAACGATAAATAGATTTAATATGCAGAAATAATATCTCCTTTTCAGGAAACCAATTATGCTTCTTTTTTGTTGTTGTTGATGATCAACACCTTAAACAAACTATGAACTATCACTTTCAATAATAAAATCATACAGACACGAATGCTCATTTGGAACCTAGATTTACTTTTTAGGATCTGTTTATTTCATTAAAAAAAAAAAAAAACGAATGGTCAATACCTAATCAATTTTATGGTTGATAATAATAATTTTCGTTCATTCATTTTTATAGGCAATGTAATCAATAATTTTTTGAAAAAATTTCTTTCAAATCATGAGCTTTTTATCAAACAAATGCACCCTTAAGATGATGAAACGATCGACATACAATTTTCTACGAAATAGTTGAAAGAAAGAGAAGGGGGGGGGTGGAATATGGAAGAGAGAGGTGTACATTTAAGAAATGGGCTAGGGCTTAACACCCGTTGAGCCCCATGTTCTTCTCCGAGGTTCATGGCCCCTCCACAAGAGAGATTTCATTTCAATCTTGGGAAAAGTGGGTTCGATCTCATTGGCGATTAATACATACATTTTGCTATCCTCGACCAAAGCCCTTGAAAAACCTTTTCCCTCAAAGCGTGACTCAATCTTAAAAACAGAAAAAAACCATTTTGATTCGTGAAGATTGAGTTCTAAAACTTGTAGAATTGGTGCAATGTAGGGTACTTTTTAGGTTTCGTTAATTTTGCATGACGATAAATGTGACGTAGCGCCTAATTGATTCGATGACTTATTGTTTGTTTTGTTCCTTTCGATTTCATAATTCATTTTGTTTTTTTCCTTCCTGTTTTGTTCCCTTCTGTCTTGAAATACTCATTTGAGGTCCACCGCTTCCGTCCTGCTGTTCCTTGCTGTGCGGATCCCTCCATATCTGGCCACCACCATTAACGTCTCTCTCTCTCTCTCTCTTGCAGACACACATGGGCTCTCTCTCTCTCTCTCTCTCTCTCCAGAGTTGATATACTTACAGATCCAAATTTGGTAGTCATGACGCATTAATTCTAGATTATTTTTATCTCGCAAAAAATCTTAAATTAGTATCACACTATAAATTTAACCAAATTAATTTCATCTTACAAAAAATACCAAACCGACATTCCTAATTATACCCTAGCATGTGTGAATTCATGTATGATCTGTCACTTTCCACATTAGATTTGTTTTGCAATTGTCTGGATACTAAAAGGAGAGTAGATTCGGATTAGGGGTACAAATTTCGATTTTTTTTTTATAAAATGAAAATTAATTTTGATCAAATATGTCTTGGATTATCAATTTGGAATTTTTAATGGGTAGCGAGCCTTTTTGTTATAATCACAAATAATATGGTAAATTGAAAATAAATATTTGATATGACAAAATGTATGTGTAATAATATATATGTGGTTTTAAATTCACGAGTAATCATAATTGACTACTAAATTGATAATATTATATTAACTCTAATTTTAGGCTACTTGAGAGTCCTAATGTTTTTCTTCCTTGTTACATATGTTATTCATACAACAGACAATGTAGTGTAATATATTATATTACATTACAGTTATTACTTAAACCAATCGGCGTGATAACTATTACAGTCATACAACATTACAGAGCAATAATTGCTAAACCACAATTTTATTTAATCGTTGTAGTGAAACAGACTGTAAACTACCTTCAAGAGAAAAGAATTGATTGAAGCTTCTCTTCAACTTAGAATTAAGCTAAAAACGAAAAAAAAAAAAAAAACCTTCTCGACAATATTTAAAATATTATCCACATTAAAGATTTAAAAGAAAACCCGTGTGTATTTGAGTGTCGATATGGGTATATTGTCGAATTTTCAACTAGCTAAGACTAACCACAATTAAGACGAGCGCATCACAAGATTTAAACTAAGTAAAATGTGAAAATGACACGCCCATCTATCTACCACTTGCAATTTCGATTTTAGGGTTAAAATAACGCGAGAAATTCTATGAAAACCCATAGATTGTGTCAAGATCTGGAGTTCTCTTGGCATTGGCAACCATGTCCTTGTTTCCCTTCGTTGACTTGTCAACAACCTAAAAGTCAACACAGCTTCTAGCGTACTCTCCCTCGTGCAGTGCCGTCCAGTTGCGCACCAGATGGAATATAAATATTTACATTTATACTTTAAAAATCGATATAATCGGTTAAAAAAAATTAAAAATATAGATTCGCGGTACTGGAAGAAAAATAAAAGCTGGCGCTCGGCTGTCCACCTGCCCGAGCATCACCCGTCTCGTCAAAGAGGGAACCGGGCAGGCCCCCGCCCCTGCCCGCCAGGGCTGCCCGGGCACAATGATTTTTCCCATTTTTAATTTTTCTCTCACTTCCCGTCCAAGTAAAGAGCCCGCGCCAGCTGTACCCGCGACAAAGTCGTCCCAGTCGTCAGCCCAATCAATCACCGTCAATCCTGCGCGGGCCCCACCCACCGGACTGGGAAATCCCCTGGTCCTACCCGTACGCGATCGCTGCCCACCGTCACATGCGGCTCCCCCACGTGGCGTGTCCCCATTCGAAGGCGGGCCCCCGCTCGTGATGATGCCGAGGGGTTCCGAGCTTAGTGATTGATTTAATGATGATGGCGGTGGGAAGGAGATTAGCAGCGAGGTGGCGGGGCAGGCGGCGCCGCCACGTGGCGCGAGACGAGTGGAGGGATGGGGAAAGGTGGACGGGCACGATGCGATGATTAGTGGTGTGGATTTTAGGGACTGGAAATCTGAAAAGCTTTTGCCTTGCGCTCACGTTGGTGTAGGCTGGAGAGCATTGAACGTGAAGCTTCTTTGCAAGGAAGGAAAAGCCTAACCTGTTATCTGTTGTGTTACACGTGTTAGTTTCGGAGAACACTCATGATTTCTTTCTCGTGGCTGCTTTCCGTGACCCTTTTTTTTTTTTTTTTTTTAATAAATTGGGGTTTGCAATTTGACGATTTCTTGGTTTATATTTGATGAAAACAATGGAGGGTTGTGTTTATGATGTCGTTGGAATTAGATCATACCCTCCATTTAAGGATGCTCGTTTTACTAAATTTGTTGTAAAAACTGATTGGGTTACGAGGTAATTGATATTTGGATTTTTCTTTTTCATTTTATGATTGAGTGTTTAGAATTTTTTTTTTTATACCTCACTTATTGAAACTTGGCACAATTCGAGATTCTCTTTGAACAAATCACTAAAGTAGTTGAGGGGACTTGCCTACTTGGCAAAAGTTCAGCCCAATTATTGACCCGGCGCATTTACAAGGCTAGAATCGTCTTATTTTCTTAAAGTGTTGATGGGCAACGAGGAGAGAGAATTGCAATGCCTTTATTGACATGGCATCGTTTGGAGTGATCATATGATGTCGACAGTTGAAATTTAACGTTAGTTGCCAATTTGACATTTCTTTGTCTACTCTTTTGAATGGAGGCCTTGTATTGGTCTGAATTCGAAATGTCGAGGTACATGATCAAAGAAACAAAAAGCCTAGATGCTCAATTTTCAAAAAAAATAGAAATTCAAGTATTTATGTTATTGTTTCTCTCGAAAAATTACGAATTTTGCTTCATTTTTCGCCAAGCACATTGAGTTGCATAAATCATGTTAGAAATCTACGGTAACCTAAGGCTACAGGCCACAAAACTAGCCAAAATGGGCATACAAGCTTGATTACACTTTTTTTCATCGGTCTAGACCCTAGATTAGAGAGCTTGATGAATTACATGGACAATTAATTATTTTATCCTCCTTTTGGAGGTGGAGACAGATGCTAACGATTGGTCATCGAGTTTTTTCCGATGCCTTTTAGTACTCAATCAAAGGAGGAGGCGTTCTTACGTCGCAATCATCCCAAGAAGTATTTTAACCCCAAAAGAAAAAATATATATAAAAAAAGAAAAAAGAAAAGAAAAGGAAAATCATCATGAAAAGTAATCACAAGCCTAGGTCAAATTAATAAGTCGCATGTGAGTGGTGGAGGACGAGGGCCCCACGTACTTTATACATTTATTAATTAAATATAAATAAATAATTAAATAATAGGGGTTGGGTATTTCGCGCGACCCCTTGAGCCACCGACAGTTTCCGGGCACGTGGATTGACGAAATTGCCCTTACCGTACACGAGATCGCGGGGGCATACATGTGTACTCGAAATGGCAATTAATTCCGAGATATTGCTAGTACGGAAAACGGAAAATCGAAGAGCTTGGTTGAGAATCATGGTATCGCTCGTGAGCCGAAGTTAATGATACGTCCTGTTTAAAATTGCCAAAAAGGTGAAATTCGATGTCTAATTCAATGGATTGATGAAATTGCCACCTGTCCACTTGAAATGGCAATTAGTTTTGTGATATTGCTAGTACGGAACATGAGAACTTGAAAAGGTTGGTTTAGAGATTATGGCATTGCTTATGAAGCACAAGTTGTGATGCGCTTTGTTCAATTGCCAAAAATGTGAAATTCAATGTCTAAATTAGGTCGATTTCGTCCACAGTCCATACCCACAAGAAAAACCAACTCGAAGTCTATGATGTGGCGTTGTCTATGGTCTAGATGTGGATACACAACCACCTTCTTTGATGGGTGCATTTTTTGGTTGGGGGTAGGGGACTGGGATTGGGTTAGGATTGTGAAATCGAAACCTAGTTTGCCTCCTCAAACGCATTATCATTCGCATTGATGGCCGACGAAGACATTGCTTAGTATGGGGCGAAAAGGGCACTGAAAGCCCGCCCGCCCGCGCTGAGCGGCTCCATGGCCGGATCCCTCTGCCCGCCGTCCATCCGGCGGCGATCTCCTTCCACCGACAGCGCCAAATTCAATGGAAGTTCAAAAGAAAGGGAATCCCAACGTGGGCGAATTGCAAGGGCAAAACATCATCATGGCTTGCCGCTAGGTTTCGACCCAGACAATTTATATAAATTAAAAAAAAAAACCCAAGACAATTTAAGAGATAGAGAGAGAAAGAGAGAGATTAAAAAAGAAATGGCGAACCAAAAAAAAAAAAGGTGTCAATAATAAAAAGAACTAGAAGTCTCCTAGAGAAGAGAGAAACGACCCGCCTCTACCATGTGCGGATCGATATGATAAAAGGGGTTTTTGACCGAGTGCAGTTATAAAATTGGAACCGAGCTTTAATTGTTGTCTGCCGACACGTCATCGGTAAATTTAATAAACCCCATGCGTCGTCCGGAATCTCTAACCCCTCTCTATTAAAAAATACAAATGCCTCCCGGCGAAATTGTGAAAATGAAGCACGAACCACCCCAATAAATAAATAAGCCATAATTATTATAATAAACACAATTTATTACTATTATCGGGATTGATATAACCGAAAACCCAAGTTAATATATTTATAATAAATTTTCAAAAAATTAATTTTTTCACTATAAAAAATCATAAATTGGTAGATATGTAGAAACTTTACCCTCTATTAATTTTTATTAAGTCCGGTTAATATCATAAAAATTATAAATCGGTACACCTATTACAAATAGAAGATAAAATCTCAAATTTTATGATATTTTATGATTAAAAAATTAATTTGAGATAGATTTATCATACATGTACCTATTTGAAATTTTGTATACTATTCGCCCCAAAATAAATGCCGTTCACAAATAAATGCTAGCCAATGAAATTGCGAAAATGAAACACGAACTACCCTAATAAATAAAACAAGTCGTCCTAACAAAAACAATTTATTATTATTGTTATTATTATAAGATCTGGGGCAAATAATTATGATCGTGGTCCCGCCACATTTACACGAACACGGACCGACACTCAGATCTGGAAACCGCGAAGCCGAAACGGAAACGGCGCGAGCGAGCGCGCGCTTCGCTGGCTTTCGAGGGTCAACGCGGAACTTAACGGTCAAACCCGGCCGTCCGTCCGCCCGCCCAGCGCCGGGGGAATCTCGTGTCGCGAGAAATTGGCGAGAAAACCGAACCCCCCGAACACACCAACCCGTACGTTGTCGTCGTTTCCGTGATAGAGAGAGAGAGAGAGAGTACCTGGGAAGTAGGATCTGCTCACGCGGAGTTAAATATCCTTGTCCTTCCCTCTGTCTCTCTTTCTCTCTCTATCTCTAAGATGTGTCTGTCCGATACGCGTTTTCTCTCTGTTTCTCTCCTCCGCATCGTCATCATCTCACCCCCCGACCGTCGCTCTTTCTCTCTCTAAAAAGAGAGTTTCCCACTCGGGTTGGGTTGGGTTGGGTTGGCTTTCACTTCGCGACTTTTCTCTCACTAGAATCGCGGAAAATTTTCAAAAAAAGAAAAAGAAAGGAAAGAAAAATGGGGGAGGAGAAAAGAGAAAAAAGGAAAGACGCGACAGCCAGAACCCAAAATCCCAGCCCCGAATCGCCATTAAAGCGCCCTTAAATTTAAAAAAAAAAAACTGAAATCCCCTCTCTCTCTCTCTCTCTTCTTTCTCTCTCTACTTTCTCTCACCACCAACGCGACCTTCCTCCTCCTGTTTATTTTTTTTTTTTTTGTCGTGGCGGGTGGGGGCACCCAGCCCAGCGCCACCACCACATTGTGGTCCCCACCTTCCTTCTCTCTCTAGTACTGACTTTTCTCATTCTCTCTCTCTATCTCTTCTGGAGTCTCGATTAGATTGGATTCACTCGTACACACACACACACACAGGCACCGGCACATCTCTCCATCCATCTGCTCCTCCTCCTCTTCTCTCACTCCTCCCCACTTCCTTCCCTTCCCTTCCCTGTCACGCCTCCCTTCTCTCTCTCTCTCTCTCTAGAGACGCTCGTGAATACGCAGGCGAGACCCATTTCCTCCCTTCCTCTCTCTCTCTCTCTCTGTCTGAATCTACCTGTGTCTAAAAGGCTGTCCGCAGCGCATTGATCGAGATCGAGAGCGAGCGCAGCAGAGCATCCCCCGCTCGACAAGCATTCTCCCCCGCCAGATCGGCCGCTGCATTCCTCGTCGTAGGAGGGGGAGGCATCCTTTCCTGGTGGGTTCCTTGTCGCGGGCGGCAATGCGGAGATCCGGGTCGGTTCTGAAGAGCTGAGACTGCTGCTGGGTTTCTCTTCTTTCTTTCTTTTCTTGTGCCGTTCGCTTCCTTACGTTCTTGTCGGTGGTGGGTGAGTCGGGTTCTCTCGTTCTGGTCCCGCCATGAACACTGGAGGGAGGCTCATCGCCGGGTCGCACAACCGGAACGAGTTCGTGCTCATCAATGCCGACGAGAGTGCACGGGTAACTCTCCTCTTTCCTTTCTTTCATTTCTTTCTTTCTCGTGTCGGTGTCGGTGGTGGATCGATTCGCTGTTTCTTTCGATTTCTTGGTGGGCTGTTGGACTGGCCGAAGTGGGGATTCGGAGGAGTGGCGTGATAAATTTAGGGAGATTCGTCTTACGTGGGAATCTGCTGCTGTACTTGCTTGTAGGGTTTTTTCTTTTTTTTTCTTGAGAGATTTTCGTGCTTCCGGTTGCAAATCTGTTGATTTTGATTGCATTGCGTGGGGTTGGTTTCTTTCTGAGGAGTTCTGTTATTGTAATGTGCTCTGTCGTGAGAGTTAGTTTTGTTCTAGGGAGGTAAATTGCTACCGACGAAGTGGGTTTCTCCTGATGCGACTTTGCGGCTTTGCGGGACGAGGGAGCAAGGCTCCCTCTCTCAATTCAGTCGGTTTCGCTTCGGTTACTTTGATGTTTTCGCCAATTAAATTATGCGCATTGTGCCTTTCTTGTTTTCAGTTGACCACGTTCGTCGCCGGGTATGCGGATTTTCATGTGCAGTCGAAAGTTTGGATTGCTTTGGTCGATCGGTCGGTCAGTCGGTGGTTGGGTGCTGAAGATGTAATTGTAAAAAGATCAGTTGGCCTGGAAATCTGGAACGTAATTAGCTGATGTTTCTAGGGCTCTACCTTAATTAATGGGCATGATGATTCTGCTATCTCAGCCTTTTAATTTGTGAGGTTGTGTGATGCGGAGCTTACTGAAACCAAGAATGTGGGTTGTTCTTTGTTCCTGCTAGTTCGATAAATTTATGACCTAGTGCCTGAACCAAGAATGCACATAATATTGAGGAGGGTGCGCTCAAGGAATGAGTGTGTAGACAGGTCATACTAACCTCTTAGAAAATAGGGATCTGAAATCCGAACTAGAAGAGGCGTCTGTATGTGAATTTCTGGTTCCTCTAGATTTTCTTACTTTATTCAGATAAACTGATGGATCCGTATGTTCTTGGAGAACCATTCCTTTCCAATTGATTAATACGAGAGTCTTAATTGATTCTTTTGAGTTAATGTGTTGTTTGTGTGCACGACATTGGCCGTTTTAGTTTTGCTTTATCAACTTGATGAGTGAGGATGTGCCGCTTCTGGATGTGGTTGTCTTTGAAGACCCAGGCACTAATGCAATGTTATGTTTTTGCAGATCAAATCTGTGAAAGAACTGAGCGGGCAAATATGTCAGATTTGTGGGGATGAAGTGGAGATAGCAGATGGCGAGCTCTTCGTTGCCTGTAATGAATGTGCTTTTCCAGTGTGTCGGCCTTGCTATGAGTATGAGAGAAGAGAAGGAAATCAGGCCTGCCCGCAATGTAAAACTAGATACAAGCGCCTCAAAGGTGAGATATTCTTCCGCATTTCTCAATAAATAAATCCCCTGAAGTATGGTCAGTGTGGTTGACGAAGTGATCTTGTTATTGTTATTCGATTTTCAGGCAGTCCGAGGGTCGAAGGTGATGAGGAAGAAGATGACATTGATGATTTGGACAATGAGTTCGATTATGACCCTTCGGATTCTCAGCACATCGCTGAGAAAACGTTCTCTTCACGGCTTAATTATGGCCGTGGTGCCCATCGGAATGCATCTGGAATGCCCACTGACGTTGAATCCTCTCCACTTAGTTCACAAATTCCTCTCTTGACATATGGCCAAGAGGTCTCTCTCTCTCTCTCTCTCTCTCTCTCTCTCAGAGACACACATGCACACAGGGAAGAAAGGGGATCTGCTGTCTCGCATAATGTTAGGTCTGTTTTAGATGATGCATCATGATGATGTCTTTTACTTGTTCTAGGATGCTGAGATTTCTCCTGATCAACATGCTCTTATTGTTCCCCCTGCCACGGGTCATGCATATAGAGTTCATCCGATGCCATATCCGGATTCGTCTAATCCTCGTGAGTCATTTCCCGAAAACTTTTGTTGTGGATATTTCTAATTAGCTCGAAACTGAATGGAGTGCTTCTGTGTTAATAGTTCATCCCAGACCAATGGCCCCGAAAAGACATCACACTGTATGGGTACGGAAGCGTGGCATGGAAGGACAAAATGGAGAAGTGAGCGGAAAAAGCAAAACGAGAAGCTTCAGGTTGTTCAACATCAAGGAGCAGGTGATGGTGGAGACTTTGGCAGTGACGAATTGGATGATCCCGACTTGCCCATGTACTATTCTCTTTTCATTATTTTCTGAAGCTTGATTTTCTGTTTTGAATAGTTTCATTTGGTTTTTCTGTTGTGTTCTCTTTGTTGGGTTGACGTTCTTTGTAACCAAAAGGTTGGGTTACGAGAGAGATCAACTGTCCACCCCTTACTTATTCGAGTGTGCAACTTTACAAGAGACCGTGAGACTGAATGATCAGGAATCACGGTGCAACCGTTAGCTATTTACAAATACACATACTAAATCACTGAAAGAATCTATGGTTATAAACAACATTAGTCATTGGCATTTGTAATTGGTAATTGTGAGATTGCTGTATCACCTGATTTTCTTGTGATGAATTATTACACAATCTTGTAATATGTAGTCCTTCAGGTCACATATAATTTGTCTTTTTGAAGGGAGACATAAGTGGTAAATATGATGCGATGCTTTAGTCTTGGGACATGAATGTCGATTATCATTTATTTTTTACTTGTTTTACATGACTTCATAGCTCTAATAACTTTTTGTTCTGTAGTACTTACAAGATTTCCCTTTTGCTCATTATCAGGATGGATGAAGGGAGACAGCCTCTTTTCAAGGAAGTTACCCATTCCTTCGAGCAAGATAAACCCATACAGAATGCTAATTATCCTCCGTCTTGTGATTCTTGGACTATTTCTCCATTATAGAATTCTCCATCCAGTTAATGATGCCTATGGATTGTGGTTGACATCGGTTATATGTGAAATATGGTTTGCTGTGTCGTGGATATTGGATCAATTCCCTAAATGGTACCCTATAGAGGAAAACATATCTTGATCGTCTATCTCTAAGGTATGAGTAGACAAATTCAATTTACATTGCACATTTAATTGAAGTTGTTGCCTCATGCGTGGTGGTGTGTTTAAATTGCAGGTATGAAAGAGAAGGGAAGCCATCGGAATTGGCTCCTGTCGACGTTTTTGTGAGTACAGTCGATCCAATGAAGGAACCTCCACTAATCACTGCAAACACGGTTCTTCGATCCTTGCGGTGGATTATCCAGTTGATAAAGTGGCATGCTATGTCTCAGACGATGGTGCTGCAATGCTTACTTTTGAAGCACTGTCCGAGACATCTGAGTTTGCAAAGAAATGGGTCCCTTTCTGTAAGAGATTTAATATTGAGCCCCGAGCACCAGAATGGTACTTCTCTCAGAAGATGGACTATTTGAAGAACAAAGTTCACCCAGAATTTGTGAGGGAAAGACGTGCAATAAAGGTTTGTGGTTTCTGATATGCAATTTCCAAACCTAAAATGTTTGTGATTTCTGAGCAAGTGCTTTCAACCAATATAACAATAATATCTCTGAAGACTTTTGACCAATTTCGGTGTGGGTTTGTTTGAGCAGAGAGAATATGAAGAATTCAAAGTCAGAATAAATGCATTAGTTGCGATGGCGCAAAAGGTTCCTGAAGGTTGGACAATGCAGGATGGAACCCCATGGCCCGGAAACAACGTCCGCGATCATCCTGGCATGATTCAGGTAGGTCGATGTCCCTCTGATTTTATGTCTTTCTGCATCGCTAATACGAGTCATACACTTGGTAGGTGCTTGACAGAAACATAGTATCCCCTCATTCAAATTGAGAGAGAAGCAAAAGTTCTAAATCCACAGTTGTGCCCTTCTGTTTATCTTTAATTTTACACCTGATTCATGTCAACTCAGCTGATCATCCTTAAGCTTTGACACAAGAAACTGAGGTACAACCGTACAAGCATGTACTGATACAACAGTGAGGCATTCAATGTGATTTACCTAAGAGTATTGCATTTGCTATTGCCCTGAGGAGCAATGTTCTATCACTTAATTCAAACCTGTCCAGCGCGTCATGATTGAACCCCGAAATAATCTGTGACATTATTGATCAGTCTAATGCAGTTCAGTTTGAGAATAACTTGCGTTCTTATCACTGCATATTGCTCTTTCCATTTACATATAAAGATCGGGGCATTCTTTTTGCAGGTATTTCTTGGTCATAGTGGTGTCTGCGATGATGATGGAAATGAGCTGCCTCGATTAGTTTATGTTTCTCGTGAGAAAAGACCTGGTTTTGAGCACCACAAGAAGGCTGGTGCCATGAATTCCTTGGTAAGTCATTCTGTTTTTTCTATCCTTTGCATATGGCTGGGTGTCACTGATGTGGTTGCCGTGATGTCTTGTTTTATATGATTCTTGTGATCAAAGACCCTGCTTTTGAACACCATAAGAATAATGATGCTGTGAATGATCGTTTTTCTCTTGGTGCCAATGTGCAAATGATACAGATTCGGGTCTCTGCAGTCATCTCCAATGCCCCTTACCTTTTGAATGTTGACTGCGATCACTACATCAACAACAGCAAGGCACTCAGAAAGCTATGTGTTTCATGATGGATCCAACTTCGGGGAAGAAAGTTTGCTATGTGCAGTTTCCTCAAAGATTTGATGGGATTGATCGTCACGATCGATACTCTAACAGGAATGTCGTATTCTTCGATGTATGTATATCGCTTCTTTCTAATTGGCTTTTTGTTGTTTTCTGCTCTTAGTGCTTGAGGAATCTTATTCCTTTTTTTTTTTTGGTAGATTAACATGAAAGGACTTGACGGTCTCCAAGGACCAATTTATGTCGGTACTGGGTGTGTCTTCAGAAGGCAGGCCCTTTATGGACATGATGCTCCTGCCAAGAAGAAACCTGCTAGCAAGACATGCAACTGTTGGCCGAAATGGTGCTGCTTCTGCTGTGGAGGTAGAAAGAACAAGAAAGGGAAGACAAAGAAGGAGAGGAGCAAGAAAACTAAGAATAGGGAAACGTCCAAGCAGATACATGCACTTGAAAATATTGAAGAGGGAGTGTCAGGTACATCTACTTTTATTTCTGATAGGCATGCACGATTATATATTATCTCATAAGTGAAGTTTAAAGTAGATAAATATGGGATTTTCCATTGCAGAAGTAAGCAAAGAGAAGTCATCTGAGATGACTCAGATAAAATTGGAGAAGAAATTTGGTCAGTCCCCTGTTTTTGTTGCTTCACGGTTTTGGAAGATGGTGGTGTTCCACCAGATGCTAGTCCTGCATCGCTACTAAAAGAAGCCATCCAAGTCATCAGTTGCGGATATGAAGACAAGACAGAATGGGGAAAAGAAGTGAGTGAAAAAAAAAATAATAATCAAACGTTGAAGATAGGCTTTGAAATTGGATTTTTTTTTTTTTTACGAACTTTAATTCCCTGCAAATTTTCAATCTGCTCCAGGTTGGCTGGATATACGGTTCGGTGACTGAGGATATATTGACTGGGTTCAAAATGCACTGCCACGGCTGGAGGTCGTGTACTGCATACCTAAGAGGCCTGCATTCAAGGGTTCAGCACCGATCAACCTTTGGATCGTCTACACCAGGTTCTCCGGTGGGCTCTTGGGTCAGTCGAGATTTTCTTGAGCAGGCATTGCCCAATCTGGTATGGCTACGGGGGAGGTTTGAAGTGGTTGGAACGATTTTCTTACATCAATTCGGTTGTGTATCCTTGGACCTCCATCCCCTTGATTGTTTACTGCACACTCCCGGCTATCTGCCTTCTCACTGGCCAATTCATCGTGCCTGAGGTAAGCCTTTTTATGTTGTCATTCATGTTGAATGTATTAGAAAATGGTTTTGCTGAATTATGATGGGAAGCCTTTTCTCAGTTCTATTTTCGTTGCAGCTTCTGGAGTTGTTGGACATTTCTTGATAACCTACTTGATGCTATAATGTTACTTATGCACTTAGACAGATACTAATCTCATGAGTGGCTCGCAAAATGGCTTATTACAAACATCATCAATAGATATGTTAATAAGAAGTATATGCCTTTTGGAGCAGTCATTTAGATGGTCTTATGGCTTATGTCTGATTGAGTGCTTTTCTAATATGAGAAATTCTTGCTGTTTCCAATACTTCTATGCATCAGCTTCAAGCAGTGATTAACGTAATAATTTGATTTTTGTCTGCAGATTAGCAACTATGCAAGTCTTGTCTTTATGGCACTTTTCATCTCCATTGCTGCGACTGGTATTCTTGAGATGCAATGGGGTGGTGTTGGAATCGATGACTGGTGGAAAACGAGCAGTTTTGGGTTATTGGAGGCGTTTCATCGCATCTTTTTGCTCTTGTCAGGGTTTACTCAAGGTTTTAGGTGGAGTCAACACAAACTTCACTGTCACCTCAAAAGCAGCAGACGATGGAGAATTTTCAGAACTCTATATCTTTAAATGGACATGCTGTTGATCCCGCCCATGACTCTCCTGATCATGAACATTGTTGGGGTTGTCGTCGGGATCTCCGATGCCATCAATAATGGGTATGATTCGTGGGGTCCCCTCTTTGGTAGGCTATTTTTCGCCTTCTGGGTCATCGTCCATCTCTACCCATTCCTAAAGGGATTGCTCGGGAAGCAAGACCGGATGCCGACAATCGTCGTGGTCTGGTCGATATTGCTTGCCTCCATCTTGACCCTCTTGTGGGTTAGGATCAACCCATTTGTGTCAGAGACGGCCCTGTGCTGGAAGTTTGTGGGTTGAACTGTGATTGAAGGTGCAATAAAAGATATTTAGATAGTCATTAGTTCACGACATTAAGAAGGAGATGGTCATCAAGTTGTGGGAGAATCATTGAATGCTTCCTGGGGTATCTGCACAATGAAATAAAAACCAATTGATGGGCAAGGAGAAAAAGAAGGAAAATTCTTGAAGGAAGCTATATCTGTAATTTGGGTTGATGCTGTAGATACAAGATGCTGGGGCTGACACATTGTCATTTGTTTTTACAGGGTTTCATCAAATTCTTTTATTAAATTTAGGGTTTGTATGTCTTCTTTTGGGGTTCTTGTGTACTTCTAAAAAGTGGGGGATTGAATTATAAAGGTACATTCCCTCTGTGAAACATGGGCGTCTTCTGTACTTGTCTGGGTGAAGAAGTATTCGTTTCATGTTGCATTGGTTTTTTACTCGTTCAATGTGGACATGGCATGTAATCTGTTCTTTTGAAGACAAGAACACGTCAGATTCTTCATTTTTGTCTTGACCAAGATTTTCTTGAGCAAATCTTTTGGTCTTTCATAATTGGTGCTAATGTTTGGTTGGTAGACATTTGCATGGCTCTTAAGAGAACGTCTCACCTTTGGTGAGTGTGATTCATATATGTTATTTAGCATTTTCACAATTTAGGGTAAGTATGATGTGGGTATACTGGTTTGAGGTAAATATGGAAATGGGTATATAGGTTTGATATTTTTTATGATGTGAAAATTAGTTTGGGATAATTGTAGTATGGGTGACACCATAATAAGCTTGGAGTTAATGTGGCATGTGTATATAAGTTGATAGTATTTTGTGGTATTAAGCCTACTTATTATAGCATCATATTAATTGATGCAATAAAGAATAAATTGAATGAATATTTGTTATCCTATACTTTTTATTTGCCCTTGAACTATTATTTCTTGAATAAAATGGAAACTCGTAAACTCTTCTCGTGAGTTACTGATGGGACCAGTAAATATATTGTAATGATTTACCCTACATGTTATGTATTAGTTACTAATGGGACCATTTAATATATTGTCACGATTTACTTTACATTTTATGTATTCAAGGGCATGATTGTATACGCCTGACTACCAATAGGTCTATGAAATACCGAGTTATGAGTTTCATAACTCGGTTAAATATAGGTCTTGGCATGTGCGGACGGTCACGATCCTAAGCAGTTAACACAAAATTCGTGTGATTTGAATATATGACCTCTATTTCCTAAAGCTAGAATTTCCCTAAGCACTAATCCAAAGTAGGTTCTCTGATCTTTATGTAACTTCTTTGAAGAATCGGTAAGTTGACCATTCCACTTGTCATTCTCAGATCTGATGTCCTATTGGCCCTTCGATTCACAACATTTGCTTGTGCATAAGAATTCTCGATATCGAGAGTACGTTAGCTTAATATGTAAACTTAAACTAATAAAGAAATTTTTTAGGTGGATGCGTGAGTACAAAAAATTAATCATATATTCAGATATTTAGGATCGAAATGAGTAAACTAATGTCTTGACGTCACAAAGAAAGCTAACGTTCGGATCGAATCCACTTGACTATTTAAAATACCTAATCAAACCCAAGTTGCTATTCACCCAATTAACCGTCTATCGGATCAAAGCTTCTCACGTCAAGACATACTCCACGTTTCAATATTCAATTGGTCAATCCAATCGATGAAATGACAGTGTAAAAGCTGAGGGAGACTTAGAAAACTGACCGACACAGTTGGAGTCCTTCTACGCGGGGCAACTTTCGTCTCGGTTGACCGGTCCTCGACCTTTTCTGCTCTTTAGTCAGGTTGAATGAAGGAATTCCTATTTTAATTCACTAAGGAAAGTCATAGGCAGTTTAAACGTAAAATTATGAAATAAGATAAACTATGTCACACATAAAACCAAAATGAAGATGCTCCCGAAATTGGCCATTATATTAGGTCTCTCCCATGGACTTTGATTAATTCTAAGTAAAGGGTCAAAGTCTATGGTAATATTAGATGTATAAACATTTATTTATGAAATTGGTCATATAAGTGGACATTTAAATAAGCAAACTACACACACGAACTCAATAAAATCCAGTACGTCTGTCGGCTTGTGAACCAACTTTGTTAATCGGTTTGTGCATCTTCAGCATCAATTTATATAATGAGCCTACATAAGAACATTTGGTGAACCCTATTTGAGGGTGTTTCCTATTGGTATTTGATTGGAGCGTCTCTCGATTGATTACACAAAATCATGAAAGGTGACTGAATGATTGAGAGTTGTCATTCTATCTTTTCTAGAGTATAGTCCTCTAGTTGAACCTAAATTTCGTTCAGAATTTACAAGCAAATGAATTAACCAAATTAGAAATAGGTTAATTACTTGCTTTGCTTTCAGGTTAGTTTTATTTCTGGCATTAAGAACCTAACATCAAAAGCTTTTGGAGGTCTAACTAAAAGGGTACCAACATTAAAGCAAAGGCAAGACATGTTTAGTTGTGAAAATGACATTTCGGCCTCAACATATGTGAGGTTGTCAATTGATTTGCATATTTTGTAGGTTTCCCAATAAAACATGCAGCTAAATCAGGCTCAAAAGGATTACCACCATCGGATATCGTGAGACGGAATAGGTAGAGCCTAAAGAGCACTTACAATTCCTCCAAAATCAGGTGGAATGAGTTGAATTCAATGTCAGATGAACTGCATTTTCATATATATATAACCTTCCATGAGGGATATGCCCGATTGAATAAGAGAAAGCAATAATAACATAAATCTCTTACCCAAAACAAAAATGGGGGATTATTCTCTCTAAATTGCAATTGCCTCTCTCTCTCTCTCTCTCTCTCCATAATTGATTATACGTAAACTCATGTATTTATGCTAAGGTCATATAAAGAAATTTTTTTAAGTGCACTTTTTAAGCATATCATTATATGCATTGACAGAACAATTGATCATTTCTTGGATCCATATAATACGAGGATGGTCAGTGTATCGATAATTGCAATTTGCACAATTAATTATTTAAGGGATAATTGCAATTTGCAATTTGCACATTAAAAATTCTAAAAGTTATCATAAAAGTGCAATCGAATTCTAAAAATTTAAAAAAAAAAAAAAAGTACGTTAAGTTATAAAACTTATCAAATTGGTGTAATTGAGTCGTTCTCTTAACTTTCGTTTAACCCATGAGGCCATTGTCTGCGGTCCCACCGCTGAGTCCGGTGACCTCTTCCGACAATTTGCCACCCTTGCCAGCCCCTTTTGATGATGGTGGGATAACGGCGGTGAGGATTTGCAACCCTAGCCGCTTGGTTTCTCAACCCCTTCCCTTTTTTCTTAAATTATTATTTTAATCTACCTTATTTCTTATTTTAAGGTTGATGACTTATCACATAAAAGACAATGTTATAAAGTACGGATATTGAGCCAATAAAGACCAAGAATATTGACTCAGAGCAAATTTCATGAGGGCTCGATTGTAGAATTCAAGCTAAACCATTAATTGCGAAGCGGTGGGATTGACGGAATCTATGAATGTGTAGATTCTATTGAAAAGTGAATCCCAATAATTTGATATGGTGGACAGTAGAACAAATGAAGAACCAATTCATTTATTTTGAGAATTCATGAGCATTGACCAAAAACGACTTCGTCATCACAACATAGGAGAGAGAAAAAGAATTAAAAAAAAGCTACGTCGGCATTTTCCATTAAAGAAATGAGCTTACTTACTAATTTGATAAGTACATTTTTTGCAAATTTCGGGATTCAACTGTACTTGGTGAAATTTTTTATAATTTTGGCTACACTTATTCCATTAATATCATTAGGTCCATTAAACCGATGGAGGAGCAAATTCTTTCTTCACCATCATCCCTTAATTTCCCCTAACTCGTTTTGCAGGAATCAAATCTCTGAAAAAGCATCCCGCACGCGCAGCCGAATAAGTTTGACCTTAGCAGGAAACCCCCTCGAAGCGTATATTCTCCCAAAAGACAAAACCCCCGGTCAAAGTAAGCGGATCAGACGGGGGCAACGTCTCCAAGAAGGTGCATGGAACGTAGAACCGGCCGCAGCAGATCAAGAAAAAGGCAAAACTTCCGTCTTCCTGTCATCTTCATGGAACTAACCCTGCAATTTCTCTCTCTCTCTCTCTCTCTGTATATGTTCCAGAATACCTTCTGCACGGACCCCAAAACGCGGTCGCCAAGGGACCCAAAAAAGCCAAAAAGAAAACAAGAAAATGGAAAATAGAAACCGTTGCAGGCATATACATAGCAGAATAATTCAACCTCCATCTCCCCTCCTCCTCAGCCATCACCAAGAAATGGCAGATACCATGTCTCCTCTCCTCCTCCTCCTCCTCCTCCTCCTCCTCCTGCTCTTGTTCCTTCTGCTTCCCACGGCGGAAGAATTCATCACCACCGCCGTCGCCGCCACCGCGGGGGCTTCTGCTTCACGGACTCGGACGTGGCGGCTGCTCACCAGCTCATCCAGCTGAGCGACGACAGCGACGAGGACAAGCGGAGATCAGCGAAGGGCGGCGGGGCCGTCGATCGCGAAGTCACCTCGGCGAGGATCGAAGAGATCTTCGGTAGGGAGAGCGGGGATCGCCGCCGGGAGGGTCTTGGCCAGCCCAGGAAGAAGAGGTACAGAAGCATCGCCGAGATTTACGCCGTCACGACGCCGATCGAATTCAGAAGGATGGGTGGTCATCAAATGATCAGATGAGCAGACAAGTCATGGGTCTTGTCTTCCTAGGGTAAACGATAGTCATCGTCGTGGTCCAGCCGACCTCTCGTTGTTGCCAGCGATGTTTTCTTTCGATTACTGTTCGAATTTCGATTTCGAGACTTCTGATGTAGAAAAGTTTTGTCTTAGCGTTAACGAGTTTTCTTTCTGGCTCCGTGTGCGTGGCCACTTTCCTTGTCTATACTCTTCCTTCTTTTGCATGTTTAATACTAGGAAAAGCGTAGGCTTTAAGGAACAGAAGGAAGATGCTACGTTTAAAGCAACTTTAACTTATTTGGATTTATAAAATCTCAATGATACCGCCAGGTGTTTGGTTTCTACCCAGAATCGGTTCTTTGCTTCTTCGTCTTCCTTGCCCTTCTCCATTCCGGTTTGCTTGTGCATTCTCATGCAAGGATTAAACATGGTCAAATCAAGCTGCTCAGGCACACTTCCCGTTCTCTTTTCCAGTTCTAGAATGCAGATTGGTTATCGCCGGCCCGGCAGTTTCTTGGTGCCTCAAACGCAAGAACAAGTGCAAAGCCATCTTTCCAACTTTTCCATATGTAAGACAATCAATGTTCAACCTTCTAGATATAGTAAACTTCTAACTTTCAGATGAAGGAATTCGTCGGCGAGTCGTTTCGAGAACTTGTTCAGCAAGTAGTCGAGGAAAGTTTACACGCAGTTCTCTGCGCGTTGATGTTCTCTTTATCGTGTGTAATGGTCGCCACTTCACAAATCAAGACATTCCTCGAAAGCATTCTTTAATAAGATTCTTATATCAATCATTAAGAAGTGCAAACGCATGAAGGCATTGTCAAAAATTGGATGGAGTATAGGGGTACGCGGATGGGAAGAAGTAGCACTTCGATGTTCCAATGAACGTTATTTGATGTAGTCTCTCTTTGATAATCTCCTCTTGATAATGTATATAAAAGTTCAAAACACATTTTATGTCACCTGTTGTTTCCAAATTTATGCTCTACATCTATGATCTTTTAAATGAAATATCTCATTTTCTTTCTCCATTTTAATTAGTATTTTTCAGTGAACAACATTTTTTGAGATTGAAATTGTAAAAAAACCATAAAGATTGTTGACTAGCCGCTACTTCTTCAATTTAAAATCTACTCATTACCTAAACAAAAATTATTCAAGTTCATTTATGAATCTCACGTCGCGCGTGTATATATATACATATACCACAAGAAATCACCTCAGATTTGGGTAATCATTTCCTTCTATGAGTTAACAACATCATTTCCTTATTTTTAGTTCTTTTCCATGTATTTTTAGCAATCAATCATTCATTACATTAATGAACTCTTTACCTGTATAATAAGCAATCAATTCATGTCATTGACATTTTTGTTATTGAGACATTTTTCCCTTATAATTTAATTTTTTTAAAATATCTTATTAAGTTTTTTTTTTTACAACTATTTAGTTCTATTAACTTGGTTATATTTATCATATATTTTTTTTATAAAAAAAAACTGTTTTTAGTATTTTTACTGATTTATTTGTTACATTATCATTATTTCCGTTAGTTTAATTTTCTTCCATATTCTAGATATATATATATATATATATATATATATATATATTATTTTAACAGCAAAGTCTCTTCAACTTCTCCATTTCACTGGATGGATCATGCCGATAGGTCAACAGTATTAGTAGCTGTTGTGTAGCTACTGCTGTTTATCAATCTTCTCGCGGACATGGTCACGTCTGATCTGAACTGTTGATAGCTTTAAGTCAAGTGACTTGAGCACTTTGTTCTAGGCATTGCACGTACTACCGAAAAAAATGACCGAGGTTGATAGCCATAACAAAAAAATTTCAGGAGGATACTCTGTACTGGTTGAAAGTCAAGAGCGAACATGTACTCACGCCAAAGTTTAGAGAGTTTTGCATAATTTTTCTAAATATGTGCTTAAATCCTCGAGTATTGGATGTGTTGGCATTATATTAATCTCGCTAGATGTGTCAATCACCACATAGACAGCGTTGTAGTAAGAGAGCCAAGTAGGTTAATAAAACCTTGCGCGTAGCCCTCAGAAATATATAAAGATGAGCATTGAACTTGAGATTTTTCATCTTTTAAAGTAAAATGCATCGTGAAATGACATATTACGATATTAGAAAGTTGTATTTGGCGACAATTCCCAATGCAATTTAAGATATGACTTGAATTGAACATGAATTTATTGAGGGAAATCAAAATTCGATACGATATAACATGATACTACATAATTCGAAACCGCCACATATTAACAAAAATTATACAATTACGTTGGAATATTTTTATCATGATATGAATACAAGATGTAGACACAACTTGCCAGCCCATGGTCACTTTCAACTTGCAAAGCTGTGATCTTCACAGTCCATGCATTTATTGCGAGAGGAACTACATATTTTCTATATATTCACCTAGAGAGAGCTTCAATAGAGAACTTAAGTTCAAATCCATCAATAAATTTGACTTACATTCACTTAAAAACTTAAGTTAATGATTTAATTTAATCCAAAACACGAAAAAATTTTATTTGCAAACACTCCATAAATTATATAAGTTTTCCAAACCAAAACGAATGAAATTTAATTGGCATTTTAAAAATTACCCTATTTTATGCAAAGCTTTGATTTAATTGAATTTCGTGTTTTAAATTTTCGATGGAGAATGTAATTGTGATTTGTTTCGGCACATCTTTAAAGAGGGCCTTTCCCAGTTTGATAGTGATATGAGTAATTGAAAATTAAAGATTATAAACATGAGATTGTATTGATCAAGTTGTTTATGTTATTTTTTCCATAAATATGCTTGATAATGTGAAAAAAAGCTGGGCTTTTTAAAAAAAAATTATTTTCGACAAACCTAATTTCAACATTAGTGAACTCTTAAAAAAAAAAAAAAAGCAGAGAAACCAGTGTCTTTGATGTAAATGGTAATACCCAGTTGAAAAACAAGCAAAACAAAATAAGCGGTATTCTTAATTAATGTAATCGGACTTTATAGAGACACAGAAAAACTATTAAAAAAAAAAATGACTAAGCGCAACTCGTATTGGGGGTAAAAATAATTACATTTTAAATGGAACAAATAGAAAAGAAATTCTGATTCAAAGCGCGCCAGGTAGGGGTCGAACCTACGACTTTCTGCTTAGGAAACAGACGCTCTATCCACTGAGCTACAGGCGCGTTTCGATGACAGCTAGGACATTACATAAAATATAATATTTATTAACAAAGTTTCTCGATTCATTTTTTCATTCCCTTGTCTGTACCGTCCGTATTTCGTCTCCCACATTCACTTCCAAAGTCGTCGGGTCTACACTCCTGCGAGGTCGAATTGTAGTTCGATGCCCTCACGTCGTTGAAGTACTTAGCATGAATCAGACTGTCGGCATGGTACAACTAGAATTAGAATTATCCGCCTGATATGCATTCTAATCGATTTGTAGTTGTGGCATGAGCACCACGCAGCGATAGGCGAAACCATTTTGCTGTGTCGGATTCCAATTGTCACTTGGGTCGCCTGTTTATCCCCCTAAAAGGATGCAGAATCTAGGTTTAATACCACGATGGAGATGCCACATTCAAACCTCATAAATACATGTCACAAGTTCTAGAGAAGAATCACCATCACATCACTAGATAACCGCATCGCTTCAGCGTATTAACTCCCACACTGATCCAGTATGGACCTGGCAATAAAGATCGCGCGGGATCAGGACGAGTCTAAAACGAACTCCGATTCAGATTGCCGACGACATAAGCCCAAAAGTTTGCGGACATGATAGTAACCACAGAAGGCAACGATAAGTACAAGAATTACATCCGCTCGTCGCTTTTATCAAATTATTTTTCATGTTGGTAATACACAATTGAGTACATATAAGTGTTCCATCCTAGAGGCAAGAGACAAATTAAAAGTTACAGATCCCTCCAAGCACATGAATTTTCAAAACACTGAGACCATCAAACGCAAAAGCAAAACTGTTCCTACATAAAATCCTCCGTTTAATCCGGATCAGGCTACATCCTTGAACTTTGCTTCGTACTCCTGGGGTGGCTGCGCAACGAAAAAAAAAAAAAAGGTAAATATTAAATAAGGAGACGATGGATTCCAAA
Source organism: Eucalyptus curtisii (assembly GCA_017140595.1). Lineage (NCBI taxonomy): Eukaryota > Viridiplantae > Streptophyta > Magnoliopsida > Myrtales > Myrtaceae > Eucalyptus > Eucalyptus curtisii. Next base: position 3,663,516 of record CM029502.1, read on the forward strand.
AAATAAAAATAAATAAGGAGACTATGCTAGTGGACCATATGCAACACCAACACGGAGGTCCTTCGTGATGACAATGTGGAGAAATGCACTTGCTGACCGAAAGTGTATCTAATTGGTGATTTAACAATTGGTGGAGATGCAGAAGCAGAAGTGCCTTTCTAAGATTACCTACCAATGATCGACGGGAAAAACATATACAGACGTACAAAAGAAGAAGAAAGGGGAAACGGGATTTGCTTGTTCGATCAGTTAATCTTATCATGGCATGTATCTTGATTTAGTCTAGTAGCTTTACATGGTCACTGAATGAATTTAAAGTAATCAGTTTTAGATTCTCGAGTCCCTCGTCCTACATACAAAGGGGAGTTTGAATACTTTGCTGATGCATACAGCTATCATGTATGGATGTGTTAAAGCCTATGCCATGTGGTACAACCCGAAGATGAAATGCATACCATGAATATTGCCGATATTGACCTCCCTGCAAACCATCTCAGATGCATTGCACGCTGAGCATTCATTGCTGCTGGTACATTTTCAAACCTTAAATACACCCAACCAGCAGTATTTCTGCAAAAACAAAACATAGAACAGGCTATTTTCAGAAAATGCGAGCACAGTTACAACCGAGAAAACAAACACATTAAACGTGTCATGAAAGAGTGCTCATCTAATAATTGCTCAAGCAAATGCCAAAATATTCCGCAGCAGCTCCATGGTAAAAGCAACCAGTTCTTTTGCACAGAAAGAAAATCCTCTAGAGGTCATATTGTTATTTTGAGACAATTAACGTACACCTAATGATGATCGGCATCTTTGGAAACCCTGCAGTATTGTCTATCTAAATTTTGCTAACAATGAACAAATAAGTTTAGAACTACTGCAGCAGGATCCATGATGAAATCAACCTTTAAGCTTCAAATGAAACTACTTAATCAATTTGACTCCAGGATATTCCAACTTGGTGCCTTATATGGGCACACAGATCGCAGTAAAGAAGTTTTGATGTTACTACGTTTAAAAGAATTGGAATCAATAATCAGTGGCTATCAGTAAGGTAAAGAGAATTTTAACAAGAGCTTCTCGTAAAGGTGGTACTCATATCAGGTCAGGACCATACTTGTCCACGATATATATGCTTCAATTGCCAAATTTGGAACATTCTTCTTCCCGTCGTCCTTTATGTCCAAATCAAATCAGGCTCCGTCTGCAGAAAGAATATCCCTTGAGTGAACATCCAGAAAAGAATAGGCAAAAATACAAAGAAAAAAATGTATGATGAAAATTGATTTCACTTGAAAGGAACAAAAAGATCAAAGCTCAATATGGACCTCAGTGGCTGGATCAAACAGGTTCTTCAGCAGCAAGCACTCAGTTGGGCTTCCAACAGGTTCGGTGGCTGCAGAAACCTTGTGCAGGAAGCATAGTCATAGGAACAGCAGCTTGCTTGTTGAGAGGCAGGTTAACAGCTTGTTGATTAGGAGCTCCATTTAGTGCAGGGACACCAAGTGAACCCGCAATACTGTAAACGTGGTGAAGCGTGCTTAAAAGATATACTCATCATCTATCTGGAGAACCAAAAATACTGCTGGCACAACAAACCTGGAGGCAATTCCAGTTCGATCCAGCTTCTGCATTAGTAATGCTCGTGACTGAGCATTTAAAGCCTGCACGAAGCGCATACCACAAAGAATATATTATCCACCAACCCAAAGCAGGAGCATACCCAGAGCAGGCAATTCTTAAAAACTATGGTGAAAAAAAAAAGAAAAAAAAAAAAAAGAAAGCTCACATGCAGCAGATATAACGAATAAATTACGCTAATTGTCAAGCGCAACCACCACAACTAAAAGCAAAGACATAGACAACAATGAATATGAAATTTCTTTTCCTGCTCTTATCTTTTTCATCAAGGACAAGACAAATATGTCACAGCAACAGCCTGTATGGACATGCAAAAGTGTGTCAACTTCTGCTTGAGGCCAAAGTATCTCAACCTTGCATGCTTGGGACAACTTGCTTCACACAATTTGCTTGTTTTTCTAGTGGTGTTCAAAGTTAAAACTCTTATTCAACACTGAACACCTGAAACTTTAACAAGGTAAAGCCACCAAACAATCAACAACGTACAGAGATTGACGTGGCCATTTAAACTCTTTTCATAATTTCTTAAAAATTAAGATAGTGCTCCTGTTTTGACAAGAAACAAAAAAATTACTTTCTAAGCCAACCTGAACACAATGTACCCTATTTCAAAGAGTTGAACTAAGTTGTGTCAAAGCAGGTTCATATAAATCTTTCAGCCACATCAGATATGTTTCTCTCTGCATTTCTGTTAAGTATGAGCCAACATGTTTAACACTGTTGCATGAAACAAAACCACACTTGTCAAGCTTCTCGTTTTGCTTTCTTCAGGGATCTTAGATATACTGGCATACTAAGATTCCATCAACAATAACATTTCAGGCTGCTATGCTTTTGAGGCAGTCCTTTGACAGAGTGTATTTACATTTTCCTATGAACAAGCAGATCCTTTTCTGCTAGCCTTAGTGTAGAGTAAGAGCTACTCCATTATAAACTAAGGAAACCACAAGTTCCAAGTAACAATACTGCATTTCTTTAATGCCATAGCGAGAGTATTTATATTTCACAAGCCTCCCCAGAAACTTGAACACAGGAGGAAGCTCCATGATCTTTTACTCAACTTTCTGTAGGAGACACGATTCCTTGTTTCCCTTGAAGAACCTTTCATAAACTCAATTTTTCGTGAGTTGCCAACTATGCTCCTCTATGATTTTTTGGCTATTACTATCGGGATGATAGCTATTTCTTGCATGAAACACCAATCATCATGATGAAAAATTCTGATGCACATTTGACCGTGCCAAGGTGCTCCTATTAAGGTCACATTACAGCACCCAAAGTGCCAACCTTTTGTACCTCAACCATCTTTAAAAACAAAAGGTATAAGATGAAGCTGTCACTTACCAATCCACCCTCATCATCATCCAAATCTGCAGATTTTGCTGTAGTATCTTGTGCTCCAACATGATCAGTTACAGAAGAAATCTGTACGGTAGATTAAAAAAGTACAAAATTAGCAAAACTCCAGAAGAGAGGAAAC